>CM076929.1:1457076-2914152 GCA_039566165.1 Maruca vitrata | reverse complement strand
ACTCTCATGATTCGGTGAGACGGCAATCTGACATGACCGATGAGAGATCGGGCGCAGGACCACCGGCTTAACGTGCTTTCCGAGGCACCGCCAACTTCCTAACTCCGAGCTGAGTAATTAAAGAAAAACTCACACAAATTTTGCCCGGCCCCGGATTCAAACCGGGGACCTTATTCTACGGTCACGGTGTGATTTGTCTGATATGTTGGCCCGTACTGGGCTTTAGTCATGCATTACATGGTTAGATACACATTACGGTTCGAGGCTATATCGCTTCTTTGCTTCAACAGAGTTATCCTGATAATCACAATTTTCTTAACTTGTCACGTTTAGTGTTGCCCAAACGCAAGAACAAGACGAGACTTAGCCAGTCTTGGTCTTGGTCTTGCGCCAATACACCTGGTCTTGGTCTTGGTCTTGCGCCAATACACCTGGTCTTGGTCTTGGTCTTGCGCCAATACACCTGGTCTTGGTCTTGGTCTTGGTCTTGCGCTCCCAGTCTTGGTCTTGGTCTTGGTCTTGCAAGTCTTGCAATTACCTATTAGTCTATTACTATTTATTAAAGTTTATTTTAAATCTTAGAAAAACGTATTAGAATTGGAACATTGTGAGCATTATCAAAGTGCCGATGATTAAAACATAACTATGCATGCACTCAGTTGGATTTTAATGGATATTTTTTTATTCGCTATGTAGGTAGGTATGTTTATGGTATTAGTCGTAATGCGCAAAGGTCCAGTTTTTCATATTCTTTGATAGTTTTTTGCGTCTCAAACAATTTCTAAGCGTACTTATACACCGAACTGTTACACCTAACTACTCCGTGAAATAGCGCTAAGTCCTAGCTGCAAGACGCAAGAGTCTTGCAGGGTACGTCTTGTTCTTGCTCAAGTCTTGCACGGTCAGTCTTGGTCTTGGTCTTGCTAAAAATACGCGGTGATGTTCTTGGTCTTGGTCTTGCAAAAACGCAAGAACAAGACCAAGACTGCAAGACCAAGACTGAATTTGGGCAACACTAGTCACGTTATCTAAGCTAAGAGGCGATATATGTGCTATAGCTTTGACAAATGTGAAAATAAAAGAGTCATTGACAAAATAATATAGAATTGGGCATTAGGTGAAGCCAATAAAATCAAGTTCATTCGCTCAAAGAAGGTTTTCGCGTATAAGAAATCCACGTCCTTGGTGAATATTTTGGCAATTTGGCATGTCTGTCAATGTCATGTCAAAAATAACCAATCATGTTGCAGTAGGATCTCTCGCCTCACTCCTACGTATTGCCATCTAGTGTATTCCTCATATGCGTAAACCCTCACTGCATACAATTCATGAATAATGGGACCCTCACATATCAGCTACATGGTTAGCAGAATATGGAACCCACGCATTATGAGCTACATTATTAGCCTACCGACGAAAGGTTAAACCGCTTTAGATATACTTAACCCTATTAAGGAAAAAAAAATTAAATTCTCACCTATAGTAGCCATACCAATAACATCAATGCGAATGATCCATCTTTAAATAACTCGCTATCGATCCGATTCGTCTTTCTCAATGAATTTCTTTACACAAACATAATAATTATATCTTCTTAGGTATATACGATTGACAGTTCTGTAATCACAAAAACCAATATTTACATATTAATTACACGAGTTTGACATTTCTAATCAAGCGTAACTACGCTGTCATGTCTGTTTTCATTAATTAATTCATTAAATTCATTCAGATATGACGGTTTTTACGTATGTAGAGAGAATTACTATCTAAATGTTAATACTACAAAGGCTATTTCAGACTTCAAAGGTGTAGACCGAGACATCCTGGGTTGGGCCTTAGGTCGGGACAAACCACGTATTTTTAGGGTACCGTACCCTAGGGGTAAAAACGAGAACGGTGATACTATACAGACACCAAAATAAACAAATATTAAAGGAATATAAAACAAACGGTTTTTTTTACTTAATTGGTACGGAACTCTTTGTTTGCGAGTCAGAAAGTTGGCGTTTGGGAATCGATCTAAAAAACTACTACAAAATGCGTTAGGCAATTTAGCAATTAGGAAGATTGTGGTAGTAAAGCTATTTGTAAGCAAACAGCTGTTTGAATTTAACTAATAGGGTATTTGACAGTGGTTGTTATGCTTGCCATTTTTATGATAATCAGTAAGATTTAAGTAAATCAATATTATTGATGAAATCGAAACTTAAATTTTTGGCGACATGAGACAGCAAAAGACATTTAAAGTTGGGTGGGCAAGTCCATTTCAAAATTGCGAAAATCATTTAAAATTTCGTTGTCATCTTATAAATAACATCTTTCATTATGAAAACATATCCATAAACGCAACTTTTGATGAATCTGCCGAACAAACTTCCTAGGCGCTGCATACAAAGAACTTGCGTAGTGACGTCACACGCCAGGGGCGGTTTGTATGGAGCGTTTTTGAGCTCGCCCAAATAATGTGCAAATAAAATTGTAATATCTCGTCGAGCTATCGAGATATCAAAGTGATACTTTCAACAGTGTCTTCGTGTTCGAGAGGTCCATCCAACTATATCAAAATAAAAAAATAGTCAAATACCCTATTGTAGGTTATAGGTATGGTAAGTAGTAGTAAAAAATAGTAGTAGTAATCTAGTCAGGGGATACCAGTCACAACTATCTATCCGATGGTTGGTGAACGGTATACGGGCCAGCGACCCCGGCTCCTCGAGCTGCTATCGACTCAGTCCAAATCATCCGAGGCGATAGTATCCTTCCCCCGTCAATATCCTTGCTACTCGTGGGAACGCAATGACCTTGTTAAAACAATGCACAAGGCAGAATGGCGGCGACGTGGTCCACAACCCGTCACGTCATGTTTCCCACAGAGGTGAAAAGTGGATCGCTGGAAGTGATGATAAACCTTGTGGTGTATCTCATCGTGGTGCTCCTATATCCCTAACTTGTCACCTTGGCGGCATCTTAGTGATGGACAATTGTACAAATTTTTTACCGTCCCATATTCCTCTTCTTGAGACTACACTACTAGACAAGTGATATTTTAAAGATAAGCTCTCCGTGCCTCTATGGGGACAAAGTTTAGAGGGGACTAATGGGACTGACGCTCAGTGATCCGTCTTAGCCGTTAAACCACAACCACAACTTACCCTTAACCCTATAAGTCTTAAGGTAAACACACACAACACATCAAATTCTTAATTAATTAACTTTAATGGGCAGTTGAATAATAAAGCAAAATTTTTTTTGTTCAAGTACAAGTACCAAATACATGCGTCTTACTGTTTTTTCAACCATTTACAGGTATAGTCTCCTGGGGGCTTAGACAAAGTAAAAATATCGAAACGATAACGAAGTTCGAAAAGAACAAAATTGACCACGTGATTTGTCGCGTCTAATGTCAATCCCATACATTTTATTCCTTTCGAACTTCGATATTGTTACTTTGTCTACGGGGCCTGCGCAGCCAATAGTGCCAACTTCAGCCCTTAATTTTCGTCCTAAGATGTTTTAAGTGTGTATTTCATACTGATTGTAAATAAATTGTAAATTTGTTACATTATACAAATTATCCATTGAACTGATCCATTGAACAATACATTACAAATTATAAGAGTGTGTAAACTCCGATCGATTAACCTTCAAGGTCCTAATAAAAACAAACATTTTCCCACCATCCACCACACACACTCATTCATGGCTTACGTAAAACGAGACATACTCATGAGTTGTAATCTTCAGTTGTTATTCGAACGCTATTGTGTACCCCGCGTTCGAAAATATTGCAGTCGAATTTTTCATTTGAATTTCGAATATCTACTTTATTTTCAAGTGGGAAAAATTAAATAGTTCATAAAGAAAATAGTTTGGAAATAAATATATTTAAAACATGTTATGTGCATTACCTACGTATTGGTGAAACAGATAGTTGAATAAGTTGCCAAATTTTACAGTGTAATTTTCCTTCTAGTCAGAAATGTGTACAAAATGGACCAGCCCGTTGTTAAAACAGGTTAATAACAGATTGTATCTTAAATAATAATTTTAAGTATATAACTTAAATCTAAATTCCGATACTTAAAAAAAAGTATCGCTACTCAAATTACCGATATACCAAATCTACCCTAAACTAGGGCGATAAGGTCTTAGTCAAATCGGTTGTTTTTTGGGCGGCCGGTACCTGAGGCATAGTATTATAAAATATTTTAACCCCGTAAGAGAAATCTATTTTTATCTAAAAAAAGCCTATGACACTCAGGGATAGTGTAGCTTTCCAACAGTGAAAGATTTTTTCAAATCGGTGCAGTAGTTTCGGAGCCTATTCGAAACAAACAAACAAACAAAAAATCAAACCTTTACATTGACTCCCCCGTACCCCGGTGATGCTTACATGGAGCCTACATCGCATGCTGGCTAACTGAGCGCGGTGGCGGCAACCACGCGACTTTTTTCTAATACTTGCATTTTTAAACTCGCGATATCTTCCGAATGAAATGTCCGAATTGAATAATTCAAAAAGTCATAAATAGGTATTGAAGCCGTCTTGCATATAAAGTAATTTATTTTGATAAGGATTAATACCAAGGTACAAATAAAGAGCCTTTTCATGTGGCGGCATATAAATTAAATTTTTCGAATAAAAAACCGCTTACTGTGACATAACTATAATATTTACACATATGCTGTCGCGACACTTTTTATAGATAATGATAAGTTCTACAAAGTCGTAGTAAATGATTTTGTTCTATCATCAATAGTTTTCGCAGCGTACGCGACGTAAGGAATTTTTCAGGTAAATTTTTTACACCTTGGGTTACATTATTGGAGTTTTAGTAAGGATCCCTAATTTTTTTAAAAATATTATATAGCCTATGTTACTTCTGAATAATGCAGCTTTCTAATGGTGAAAAAATTATTGCAATCGGTCCAGTAGTTTTTGAGTTTATTCATTACAAACATACAAAAATACAAAAATACAAAAATACAAATCTTTCCTCTTTATAATATTAGTATAGACTAGCTGTGCCAGCGACTTCTTCAGAGTTTAACTGTTTTTTTACACATTTCCTACTGTTCATTTGCTCCTATTGTGATGTGCGTGCAGCGTGATGTTATGTAGCCTAAAACCTAGCTAAAACCTTCCTCGATAAATAGTCTATCCAACAAAAAAATATTTTTTCAATTCGAACCAGTAGTTCCTGAGATTATCGCGTTTAAACAAACAAACATTCTCTTCAGCTTTTTAATATTAGTATCCTTACTCAAATTATAAATGCGAAAGTAACTCTGTCTGTCTGTCTGATACGCTTTCACGCAGAGTACTGAACCGATTTAAACAAATTTTGGTACAGATATAGTCCAGAGCCTAGGAAAGGTATAGGCTACTTTTTAACCGACTGCGCTATAAATAAGTAATGTTTTACCCGTTAAACATCTCTACGCGGACGAAGTCGCGGGCGGAAAGCTAGTAGATTATAAAATAGCTCTTACTTGAATGCCTCAAGAAAACGCCTCAATATTAGCTTTAAGTAAATAATTATCTACTCTTGCTATAGGGTAGACAGGGGGAATAGCGCTCACTGGGTAATGGCGCTCACCTTTGTATCTCTGTCAAAATAGTGCTTAGTATCACGCCATTTCGGGCAAAGGGTGAGGGGAGGGGGCCTCTTACGGACAGCGATGCAAGCGCACAGTCAGCCCGCGTCATGCGACCGTGAAGTACGTTTCTTTATTTGAGGCCAAGCTGATCTAATTTTTCGTGTTGTGTTTTTTGTCGGTAAGTTTAAAATTTTATTGCTTTTTTGACTACTTTATTTTTTTTTTCTGAGATAACCCATTCTATTTCGCGATAATGCTATAATTTTTCACCAACAGTGGATGATTTTTTTTTCAATTTCAAATTATTTACCCAACTACCATATGGGGTTATACCGCTCACCTGAGCGTCATTACCCCTTAGTGACTTTTTTTTTTTATTGTTGTAGACATGCCAAGAAATCGTCAAAGGACCACCAATAAAGCGGCTTGGACCGAAGAAAACCTTCAATCTGCTAAAATTGCGATTGAAAGAGGTTCTTCCATAAGAAAAGCCGCAAAACAATATAACATACCATTTAGTACGTTGAAAGATAGATTAAAAAATGAAGACATGAGCAGCCCAAGGCTAGGTCGCAAGCCCGTTTTTACCCAACAGCAAGAAACTGAAATTGCTGAACAAGTTAAGTTGCTGGGTTCGCTGTACTATGGACTCAGTATCGCAGATTTGCGTAAACTGGTTTATAAATATGCTGAACTTAACAATATTAAAAACAATTTTGATCGAACCAGCGAAACAGCTGGATTGGATTGGGTACAGGCCTTTATGAGACGCAATCCCTCAGTTTCTATACGCAAAGCTGAAGCGACAAGCATTAATAGAATATCTGCTTTCAACAAAGAAGAAGTTACACATTTCTACGATAAACTTGGCGACTTAATGGAGAAATACAAGTTTATTCCCAATAATATTTACAATGCTGATGAAACTGGCATCACCACGGTGACAGACCCAGGAAAAGTGCTCGCTGAAAAAGGACAAAGAAGAGTTGGATCTGTTACAAGTGGCGAACGAGGCAGCAACGTAACAGTTATGTGTGCGATGAGTGCAGCTGGACACTTCATACCACCGATGTTTATTTTTGCCAGGCAAAGGATGACCTCGTTGTTAGAAAAAGATGGACCAGCAGGAGCATTGTACACTAACTCTAAAAATGGCTGGATAAACGAAGACTTATTTGTCACTTGGCTCAAACATTTCGTAGCATTTGCTAAGCCTACTAAAGAATCTCCTGTGCTGTTAATTCTGGACAATCACAGTAGTCACATTTCTCTTCAAGCTTTTAATTTTTGTAAAGAAAGCTACATCACTATGCTTTCTATTCCTCCTCACAGCTCTCACAGAACACAACCGCTAGATGTGTCTTTTTATGGGCCGCTGAAAGCTGCTTATAGGCATGAATGCAATAGGCATATGAAGACACATTTGATGTCTAAAATAACTCCATACGATGTTGCGGGTCTTTTCAATAAAGCATACGCACAAGTTGCGAATATTAGTAAAGCAGAAGCTGGCTTTCGAGCCACGGGAATATACCCAATGAACCCAAATGTTTTCACTGATCAAGATTTTCTGGCAGCATCGTTAATGGCACAGGAATCGGAACAAATCACTGAAAACCAAAGCCCAAATGTCCAGAATTTTGAAGAAGCGCAGTCTGAAGGTACGGCGATAATTTCAGGACATATGTCTCCTTTACCAGGTCCATCAAATAGGGATCAATGCTCTGAATCTGTTTTGGCGGTTACTTGTAACCAAGAGCATGTTGATAAACAAAACTCTCCGGTATCTTTTGCTAAAATAGCCAAGACACCAACTATGGAACCATCTTCTAAGCCAAGCCAGAGAAAGCGAAAACAACACGCTACCATATTGACTGCAACTCCTTTGAAAATTATTTTAGAGGATAAAGAAAAGAAAAAAGTAGCGAAACTCAACAAGACTGCAAAAAATGCAAAACCAAAAAAAATTGTCAAAGAAAAGAAGAATAAACCTAAGCAACAAAAAACTTATAAGAGAAAAATTTTGCAAGACAGTTCTTCAGAGAGTGAAGATGAAGACCACCTTTGCGACGATGACAGCGATGACGAACTGAATATGGACGATGAAAATTGCAACAAGTGTATTATATGTGAAGAATTTGGCAAAAATAACGAGCTGTGGTATCGCTGCACCGTCTGCGGACTGTGGGCTCATTCTGTATGTTCAGGTTGGGAGTCACCAGATGGATATATATGTGATTTATGTGTCCAAAAATAAAATATTACCTTTTGATTCGTTTTATCTCTAATATATTATATTACAATAATTTAGGTTGATTTGTCATATTGAAGGCTGAAAGTAAATAGAAAAAGACTAATATTACGTACAAATAGGGTTAACTGATACTAATTTCTAATTGTAGGCTTAACTTTTATTGTATACGGTTGATCTCATTAATGTTTAATTAATTAAAATGTGTCTCAAATGTTAAATTTAAAAAAACATGTTTGACCGTCATTACCCCGTACTCTGAGCGGGATTACCCATAGTCAGGGGCAATGCCGCTCAAACCTGTTTTTTTTTAAATATTTTTTTTCTTGTAATTGGTCAAAGATATAAGATTTTGTTGTTAAGCTATTGATTACTTGATAATTAAAGAACATGTTACTTTTTATGTTTTTGATTTATAATAAATAGTTTTAAAAAAATGCAATGTTTTTTTTAAGTGAACGCCATTCCCCCTCCCTACCCTACCTTAACTCATTCTAATTAATAAATATTCAATTATTAATTGTGGCCTTAACATTGAATTTTCATAAAGACTTTATCATTCAGTAACAACAATGTTTGCAAAAGTGATCGGGTTTTTTTTCATCGTGAAACTATAAGATGACGTAATAAAACTACGTCAAACTAGGTTTGCTTGTTATTGGTGCTATGGGGGCTCTATGGAGATCAGTTATTTGCGAAGGACATTATTAATATGCACAACTGTGTTCGCAAACATAGGGGCACTCAATGTTTCTTCAGATAAATAAATATATGTACTATACGGCGTCCGACAGATTTCGGCCATGGCCGCCGATCTCAATTGAGAGGCGCAGGACATAATATTATAGTGCACAAGTGTGCGCGCAAACACAAGTGCACTCTCTATTCCCATACTCTCATAATTCGGTGAGACGGCAATCCGACATGACCGATGAGAGATCGGGCCGGTGATCCTGCCTTAACGTGCTTTCCGAGCCACGGGCGTTCTACCACCAACTTCCTAACTCCGGGCTGAGTAATTTCATTACAGAAAAACTCACACAAATTTTGCCCGACCCCGGATTTGAACCGGGGACCTCTCGGTCCTAACGCAGCGCTTGCTACCAATAGACCAAGGAGGCAGTTTCTTCAGATAAATAGTTAAATAGCAACATCATCATCATCATCATCAGCCCACTTTCGTCCACTGCTAAAATAAGAATATTTTATAGTTAAAGAGACACATAAAAATTTTAGAACATATCAAAACTGCATGACTTGGCCGATTTAAATTTTATACATTGATATTCGGTAAAAAAAATTGTAACTATCGAGTTACTTGTCGGAGTTTTGTCAGTAGAAGCGACATTCTGATGTCCTGATCAAACTTTTTATTACTTAACTGACATACGATGATACCTTGGAGTAGCCTCGTCAACATCACCGGACTTCAGGAGGACCGGATTGCACTCACTCCTAAAGCTGATCATACTATTGTATAAATTCCTGTTCAAATAAGTAGATCATTTTTCATTTGTTTTCAGTGTTTCGTGACTTCGGGAGTAACGATCAACTACATGGCTCACGGACTTGTAATAGGATACAATTCCGTCTTCATCCCTGCCCTGAAGGCGTCCACAGAGATTCAAGTTGACGATGACTCCGCGACATGGATAGGTATGGTACCATTTGTCAGGAACGTCGTAAATTTGAAAAAAAAACCTGCCAAGGAGTCCGTAACAATATTGTAAAAATCACGTTTTTTCAGGAACCATCCTTAATATTTAAACACTGAAAATGTTCGGGATATTTACAATGTTTCAGTAAATTATTGAGTTCCCAATATTTTGACACCTGCAAGCGTTTTTCGTTGCAAGCGCCATGATCCGGTTTAAACTCACGAGTTTGACCCGTGTACATTTTCAGTTTAACCATTACAGATTAAAGTTTGTTTTATTTTATTCTTGTTGTTATAACGGCGACAGAAATAGTGTAGTGACAGACAGACAGCAAGGTCGACCCTATGCCCTGCGAAATGCCCTTTTGGTAAAAAAAATAATATTCCCGACGGGGACACGAACGCACTATCTTTGGATACGCATGGTTGCAACGCTCTCCCAATAATGGGGATTACTATTGAGCCACCACCTTTCCATAGATTGGTATAGCAAAAAAAAAAAAACAACAGGAAACAATATATTTCTCCCCTCGGAAGTTAATCTATACTAGGTAATATTATAAAGCTGAAGAGTTTGTTTGTTTGTTTGTTTGTTTGTTTGAACGCGCTAATCTCAGGAACTACTGGTTCGATTTGAAAAAATCTTTTTGCGTTGTATAGACCATTTATCGAGGAAGGCTTTAGGCAATAAAACATCACGCTGCGACCAATAGGAGCAGAGATACAATGGAAAATGTGTAAAATACGGGGCAAACGCGAACGAAGTCGCTGGCACAGCTAGTTGCAACATAAAGTCAAAAAAACCTTCATGTTCAACTTCATGACAAATGCAAATGTGATTCCAATTACAATTAATAAGATCACAATAACATTGCGCTGTAAATAATTATGTGACGATAAAATTCTAATACACCCAAGTTGTATTCGTAAAGGTAAATAGTTAGCGAAGTGAATATCACACACTTACTAGTGATGAGAGGCGGACTAATAAAATGTATGATTGTCTGGGCTGGGTCTTAAGGGTGAGTGCCATCCGCTCCACCGCAAGTCCGGTGATGATGACGAGGCTACTCCAAGTCATTAACGTATGTCAATTAGGGGAAAAAAGGGCTGGGTCGTATAACGATCACCTCAACTGCATTCTGTTCCATCGATGGACAGGTAGATGACTTAGACTCCAAGAGGACTGTAAGCATTTATTGCATGACTCCCAGGATGATGTCACTCCGCCTGATGGTGAGCGGTCGTGAAGTCCACATAATATGTGGACTCCATTGTGCTGTCATATATGAGAACGGCCGTGACAATTGGCCCTATTGAGCATAATGATATCTACGCATATGTAAAATCTAATTTGAAATATTTTGGTCCTTTTCCAGCTTCTGTCTTCGGGATATCGCTGATCTTCGGCGCCATAGCAGTCCCCCTGGTGATGAGCAAGTTCGGTCGCAAACCAGCCCATCTCCTTAGCGCGGCGCTCATGGCCGCCGGCTGGCTCAGCATCTCCGTGTCCAAGAGCGTCGCCTCTCTCCTCTTCGGAAGAATCCTCCAAGGACTCTCCATGGGATTCCTCGCCGATCTCGGCTCAGTCCTCATCGGAGAATACTGCAGCCCCAAAAATAGAGGCGTCCTGCTAGCATCAATCAATTTGCTCGTCATGATTGGAGCCACTTCGATAAACGCGTTGGGAGCATTCTTCACTTGGAGAGAACTAAGCACGATGTGCGGTGTTGTTGCATTCCTAGATTTGGTCTTAATTGTCTGTTCGCCAGAATCGCCCAGCTATTTGGCGTATTGCGGGAAATACGACGAGTGCCGTGACACATTCCACTGGTTACGGGGTCACGGAGAAGACGATGAGTTGGAAAAAATGATCAAATCTAATATAGCCCGAAAAAAATATGCAGATAAACCAAAGAATGGTGCGAACAGCATATCAAAATTCTCAGCCTATGTTAAGAACAAGTTGTCTAAGAAAGAGGTTTTCAAACCGATCTTGATCACTCTGCATCTGTACGCGATGAACCAATGGGCTGGTGGGATCACATATTTCTCGTATCCAGCAGAAGTTCTTGATGCTTTGATAGGAAAGGACTTCAGTCCTGTTATGGTTTCTTCCTCTATAAATATACTAGCACTTGTTTCCTGTGTGGTTGGGCTGATCATTGTGAAGCATTTGAGAAGAAAACTAATGCTGTTCGTAGCGATGTCGCTGAATATATTTTCCTATCTAGGTATAGTCTTATATGTATATCTAAAGACTCATAGCTTATTGAGCTTCGATCGTTCTCTCATAGGGATTATTTTGTTACATTTGCAAATGATGTCTGGATACGCCGGATCAAGTATTCTTTCCAACATTATTCCGGGAGAAATATTCCCATTGGAACATAGAGGCTTTTGTGCTATGTTCGGGATTCTGTTCTTTTCCATAAACGAAACGATAAATCTCAAAACTGCGCCATATTTGTTTTCTTCGATCGGGTTGCACGGAGCCTATTTAATTTACGTGAGTATAGTAACATACTGTTTCTTAGTAGCATGGTTAATGTTACCAGAGACAAAAGACAGGACGTTGATCGACATTGAAATGGAATTCAGAGGGAAAACGTTATCGACTGAAGATTTATCACGAGTTGAAAATTTAATGGAAAATCATCAAGAGTAGGTACACGATAATAAAGTGAAACTTTTAGGTAGATATACAAAACATTATAATTTATTTACTTTTTTGTACCTATTTGTTAACGAATTGTACCATTTATTTTTAAATAAACGAATATTAAACAAGATCTCAATGGTTTTTTTTAAAGATTTTAATGGCTTCTTTATGTAACGTCATGTTTTTTTTTATTCGATTAAAATTTAATTAATTCTTTATATGCCTGTGCCTTAAAGGGAGTTTATTTTAAGCAAAAATAAATCCCATCGATAAACATGTCTATCTTTAACTCTATCGAGACGCTTATATGAAACTAGTTGTGTCCGCGAATTTTTTCGCGTGGACTACAGGATTTTACATACAAAAGTTATTGCCCAATAACTCCCGTTCCCGTTGGAATTTTGCAATATTCTGTTGCAACTAAGCTTTAAATTTACTAAGATACCTGCCAAATATTAAGTGTCTCGCTTAAACGGTTTAGATTTTCAAAGATGTTCCCGCTAATTCCCGTTTCCGTGGGAATTTCGGGAATGCCTTTCTTAGTGCACCTCTACGGTATCTACCTAAGCTCTCCAAGTCCCTTCCAAACTTAGACATTTAGGCTATGCGATGATATGTCAGTCAGTCAGTTTCTTTTTTTATACCTATATTTAGATTACAAAAATATTAAAACTGGTTTCTGGCTTCTTCAATAGATTCTAAATATTTCGCTCGCGACCACTATTGGTGTAACCCAGTCGAAACGTCGGGCAGTAAGTAGCTATGTAATTTGCTACTCCTAATAACGCGTAAAGACCCATAAAGACAAATATTTAGTGTAATGGAACGCGAAAGTCTATCTTTCAATAGATTCTGTTATCAAATATGTTTTTTCTGAATAAAAGGTATAATTAATGTTTCAGATAACAATAACAACAGATAATAATAACAAATAGTTTTCAATTTAATCAATTGGAAAACGTAATTGGAATACATAGTTTTTGTGGGTGCTCCTCAGTGGTGATGTCAAAAACATTTGCCTAATTACTGTGTCATTTACTTGCAAAATATTAAAAGTACCTACCTAGTTTATATGTTAATAGACAATATTGCTTCCATATCAAATAATTTTGATACAATTCGTTCCACTCGTTTTCAAATTCCAAGGACGAATAAACTAGATAATAAAAATATTAGGTATGTCTTTCAGTTACAAATATATTTTTCTTCTTTGTGGTTGGGTTTAATGCATCCAGAAGCGTTTTTAAACAAATTGATTGAAAACCGAAAAAACAAGACGTGTGGCACTCGGGGACTGCCGCGGTATAGCTATTGCATAGCATCGTCCGATTTCGGAGCAGCTCGTCTCGATTCGTGCGAGTTTCGTAGAGTCGTACAATACGTCTAACCGCACGCACACAAACACCGTGCCGAAGTCTACCGAACTGAAACGACGTTAGACGATTGTGAGGTTTTTTTCGTTACGGAATTTCTTGGTTCGGTCGGCGCGCTCAAAGCCCGCGATAAAAGCTATGCAATAACTTAAAAACAAAGTACCTACCTACCTAATTCTTCACGAATTGACGAAATTTCACGGTTGGCAAATATTAGGTATATATTTCATTTCAATGGGTACCTAAAGACCATATTAGTCCATTATTGAAACAGGTGAAAAACACTTCCTTATTATATTTAGCTATTCAATAACTTATCTAAAGTTTAGTGAACTTTCTTTACAATTATTGTTATCATTATTATGAAGCAAAGTCGCTTCTCGCGTCTGTCTGTCCTTATCCTTACTAATATTATAAATGCGAAAGTAACTCTGTCTGTCTGTCTGCTACGCTTTCACGCATAAAGTACTGATTTAACCGAAATTTGGTACAGATATAGTCTAGACCCTAGTAAAGGTTACAGGCTACTTTTTAACCGACTGCGCTATAAAGAAGTAATGTTTTACCCGTTAAAGGTCTCTACGCGGACGAAGTCGCGGGCGGAAAGCTAGTTATTCATAAATCTTTGAAACTACGCAACGGATTTAGATGTTTTTTTAAAGAGGGATTCAAGACGAAACTTTTTATGTACGTAGAGAAGCGAGGGCGGGTCACTAGTTAATTATAAATTCGTTTTTTTTTCCTAACTGACTTACGATGATTATGAGTATACTTGTCATCATCACCGGGCTTGCGGGGGTGCGGACGGCTCTCACTCCTAATTACTGAATTGAAATTGAAACTGTAATTACGAAAACCTCAATTTGCAAATTATATTATACTAGCAGAGTTTCTTTCGGATTTATAATATTAGTAAGGATATATCATTGAACATATGGAAAGGTTTCAATAAAGAGAGCGATTAGTTGTAAGCATTTATTGTATAATTATTATATTATATAATTAACATCCTAAAATAACAGTTAATGTACGATGCATTCATTGTATTTGGCCCGACAGAGATCTCATACTTACAAATACATAGTAATGCCCCGCTTTACGCGAGAAATAAGTTTCGGAAAAGATCGCGTTACCTAAAACTCGCGTATTATACACCGTGAAATTTTAGTGGTTGTTTTCCCGTGGCAGAACGATTTGAATTTAGTAATAGTATCGAATCATGCAAATAGTTCCTCGAAAAAAAAAATTTTTTTTTCAAATTTTCAAAATAGTAATTTACCAACTCGAAAACGAGAAAAGCTATCGTTCTTTTATAAGATGTGACGTAATCAGGTACTGCTTGCCGCATGAAATCGATGCTTAAAGCTGAAGAAGCTCGACACCCTAAGTCATAAAGCGGTTCGAACGCGCTTTCGAGTTTCGGTTAAACCTTTCGTAAAACCGGCATTTATTGATTTTAACAAAAAATAACTGCACAAATCTATTGTACTACTAAGATAGAATCATTTTACTGCGGGAAAACAACCACTAAAATTTCACGGTGTATAAACATAGTCAAGAGTAAGATTTTAGACTTTCGCGTTCCATTACAATAAAATTAGTCTTTATGGGTCTACACGCGATATTCTGAGTAGCAAATTACATAGCTACTTACTGCCCGACGTTTCGACTGGGTTACACCAATCGTGGTCGCTCGCGCCATAAAGACTAATTTTATAGTCAAGAGTAATGAGAAAACCAAAAATCATTCGTTATTTATCCAACACATTATCCAGTATACATACAAAATATTTTTTAAAGGAAATATGCATCTATTAGTCATATTTTTACGTTTTTCTATAATATACACCGTGAAATTTTACTAGATGTTTTCCCGCAGTAAAATAATTATTTCTTAGTAGCACAATAGATTTGTGCAGTTCTTTTTTATTGAAATCAATATAATATGCCGGTTAAACGAAAGGTACCTATAACCGAAACACGAAAGCACGTTCGAACCGCTTTATTTCTTAGGGCGTAGAGCTTCTTTAGCTTTAAAGCATCGATTTCATGAGGGAAGCAGTACCTAATTACGTCACATCTTATAAAATAACGATAGCTTCTCTCGTTCTCGAGCTGGAAAAATATTATTAAGAAAATTAAAAAAAAAAAAATTTCATTGAATAATTTGCATGATTCGATAGTATTACTAAAGGCAAATCCACTAAAATTTCACTATGTATACTATTTTTCTTAAATTTTACTCGAAATTTTAATATCGCGTTAATGTGATGCCACGCATAACAGGTTCGCGTAAAGCGGGTATTATTGTATAGCACTGTTCATTATTTAACGTATTATGTTAGTGTAAATCAGTTTAATATTCCACTATATGTCGCATTGCATTCAAGTCATCAACAATATACTATTAGTGAGTATTTTAAAGCTTTTTAAATAAGCAATACAATATTTAAGGCAAATTGTGATTATGTGCTTGTGTTATAGGAAATCTATTTTGTATGTGACTATGTTACATTTCGATTACCTCATAATTTATTTCATATAGCTGTCCCGGCGAACTTCGTACCGCCTTAACGTAGCTTTGATGCACTACTTTATTTTGTCAACCGACTTCAAAAAAAGGAGGAGGTCTCTTAATTTGACCGCATATATGCTTTTTATAGCTGACAGTTGTCCCATATTAGGTATGAGTAAGTACCTATTAAATTTGCCCTGGAATACATTATATCCTCTATTTAAAAAATGTAATCCTTATTTCCCTGGTCTCGTCATAGCTGAGAAGAACTTTACTAATCTCATATTTTTACTCACATCCAGCAATACAATAATTGCTTTAAAATGACTTCATTTGGCGCAAAAAAACTTATTCGAGACAGTTTTTGGCCTACTTTCAAGGTATATAAGGATAATGGCAAATACTATGAGTTAAATTTCAGAACCCATATACAAACTTCGCATAGCTTATGTATAATTTAACCGCGCCAACAATAATTGTATTAAAGTTTTTGACGTAAACTACGTCAAAAAGTTTAATACAGTTTTGTTTTAAAGACGAAGAAGTTTTTCGTTTGCTTATAAGTGTTTGTTGATCACATTAAGTTCACAGCATAATATTGATTTTTGGTAACTCTTCTACCCAATATTACAATTTTGATATAGCTGGATAAAGAAGGTACTTATACTGTTAAAAGAATGGTTAAATATTTGGAAAACTCCCCGAGATATTACATTTCAATAGCACATCATATGGGTGAGCTCAAAACACTTCATACAAATGTAGCAGCACACTATGACGTCACAAAGTGTAATACTGTATGCATGCAAGAACTTTGTTCAGCAGCTATATCAAATGTTGCGTTTACGAATATTATTTTCATGTGAAAGTTACTACTTATTTTGTATTTAATACATTGGCATAGCATTTTTGAAGAATTTTCGCAGTTTTGAAATGGACTTTCCGAACCAACTTCAAATGTCTATTATTGTCTCATTTCGTCAAAAATTTTAATTCCAATTTGACTAATGTTATTAATTTACCTATATCTCACTATTAATTGTGAAATCGCATGTAAAATTAGACTTAGGAAATTACCCTATGTGTCGACGGAAAAATGTGTGTTGATGTTCCACAATATTACAGATCTTCACCAAATTGTTGTGCAAACGCTGATCAACTTCTTTTGCCAAATTGCCCATAAAATGTTTTTGCCAAAATTTCTTGTTTAAGAGATTTAATATCTACTTATCCGTTTGGTACAGGTATGAACCGTATTTATTGTAATGCGATCAGCTCGTCTTTTCTTTTGAACCAAAAACGTGATGATTGAAAAATGTTTGTCAAAGAACCTTCTTTAATTTGGTTACTATAGATATCGAAATATTTGTCAGTAAACGAACATGTCAATTAGATGTCACTATTTTGCTAAATGAGAATCTCTGGAATAGACAATAATTGAATAATATAGATGAATGTTGTCGATTCAGAACCCTTCTAATAATCTGAGGTATAATTTTCGTAAATTAAAAATCAAATAAATTACTTACACAAATTATTGTCTAAAACAAACAAATAAAACAGTAGGTACCTAAACTTCGGAGACATTTTACAAAAAAATAATTTCTGAACGCACACATGAATAGTTGTGACAGTATTTGACAGGATTGGACAACTATAGTCATTTTCAGCTAAGATGAGTCCTGTGACGCTTCATTGTGATTTGAATGAATGAATTTTATTGCACACTTTTTCATTTTATTGCGGCGTCATTAGGAAAAATATAAAAAGAAAATATATTTTTAAAAGAGAAACAGTATCGTTTAGTTTAATTTAATGAAATAGAAAATTTTAAAAAATTACCTGTGCAGTTCGTATACGTAGAACGGAACGTAGTAAGAGCATAGAGCTGGTACTAACATAATCGGGTGCAATATGGCGATCACTTGAAAATCGCTTCAGTCACTCGTGAAGATTGGACGAAAGTAGTCGAAAAGACAAAAAGTACCGTATTAGAGGACTGGAAAGACCAACTTATAATAAATATCGGGGATGGTGACTCATCAAGCGATTCTTCTGACAGTGATTTTTCAAATACTGAATGAAAACATTAAATCTCTTCTTATTATTTCACTTTACCGCATAGCATTATGTAAAGCATACATATATGAACAAAAAACTTTCACTAAAATACATAAAGACAAATCATGCTTTCAAATTTGGTAGTTTCATAAAATCGATTGCATTTCCATATAAAATATTATCGATTACCAGAAATAATCGAAATTATTTAATTGTAGGACATCTCTACAATTGTCAAAATCGATGTGTCACAGGGATCATCTTAGCTGAAAAGGACTATATAATGTTTGACACAATGACTGACGTTTCATGTCAAGTCCCACGGGAACTCTGTAAAACGGGATAAAAAGTATCCTATGTCCTTCTCCTGGCTCTAAGCTACCTCCCTACCAATTTTCAGCCAAATCTGTTCTGCCGATCTCGAGTTATAAGTGGTGTAACTAACACGACTTCCTTTTATATATATATAGATAATTTGGTATTATATCGCAAGAATTGTAAAAGTATTCTTATACAATTTTACAAAAATATTTATATTTTAGAGTATTATTTTTTCAGTGATTGTATATATAAGAGAGGAAATTGTTTATTTTCTGCTTTATTATTAATGTTTACTAATTATTATCGTGAAAGGCGTTTTAAATCCAATTACTTTACATTAAGTCCGGAACCAAAATAATAAATAAAATTAAGTTACAAATAAAAAATATTATGTAATCAATTAAAATTGAAATTATATAGGATCATCTTTCTTACGTAAGAATAAGCAATCGAAATCTATTGTTCAATGCATATATTAATATTCGATACTTTAAATCTCAAATGGCGTAACCACCAAAACACTACTTTTCAGGAGAGCAGAAAAACAAAAAAAAAATGTTTAGAAAAACGGAAAAAATTCAACTGCCTCACCGCGGCCCGGGGATTCGAACACCCGTCCTTCCGGGAATCGCGCCCAGACGTGCATTACCATCACACCAGACCAGCAGCTATTAATTGAAGCCGTCGAATTTTTCCCGTATATGACCTGTTAGCCACAGGTGGCGCCATCTACTATCAGTGATACACACTGACAGCCGTAGACATCTCATTGCAGAAATGTAAACTACAGAAAATGATGACACACTGGCAATTAATGTAAATTTAAAATTTTTAAGTGCTAAAGCTTGCACTAGCTGAACTAATATTTAGAAAAACGGAAAAAAATTCAACTGCCTCACCGCGGCCCGGGGATTCGAACACCCGTCCTTCCGGGAATCGCGCCCAGACGTGCATTACCATCACACCAGACCAGCAGCTATTAATTGAAGCCGTCGAATTTTTCCCGTATATGACCTGTTAGCCACAGGTGGCGCCATCTACTATCAGTGATACACACTGACAGCCGTAGACATCTCATTGCAGAAATGTAAACTACAGAAAATGATGACACACTGGCAATTAATGTAAATTTAAAATTTTTAAGTGCTAAAGCTTGCACTAGCTGAACTAATATTTAGAAAAACGGAAAAATTCAACTGCCTCACCGCGGCCCGGGGATTCGAACACCCGTCCTTCCGGGAATCGCGCCCAGACGTGCATTACCATCACACCAGACCAGCAGCTATTAATTGAAGCCGTCGAATTTTTCCCGTATATGACCTGTTAGCCACAGGTGGCGCCATCTACTATCAGTGATACACACTGACAGCCGTAGACATCTCATTGCAGAAATGTAAACTACAGAAAATGATGACACACTGGCAATTAATGTAAATTTAAAATTTTTAAGTGCTAAAGCTTGCACTAGCTGAACTAATATTTAGAAAAACGGAAAAAATTCAACTGCCTCACCGCGGCCCGGGGATTCGAACACCCGTCCTTCCGGGAATCGCGCCCAGACGTGCATTACCATCACACCAGACCAGCAGCTATTAATTGAAGCCGTCGAATTTTTCCCGTATATGACCTGTTAGCCACAGGTGGCGCCATCTACTATCAGTGATACACACTGACAGCCGTAGACATCTCATTGCAGAAATGTAAACTACAGAAAATGATGACACACTGGCAATTAATGTAAATTTAAAATTTTTCACCCGGGCCGCGGTGAGGCAGTTGAATTTTTTCCGTTTTTCTAAATATTAGTTCAGCTAGTGCAAGCTTTAGCACTTAAAAATTTTAAATTTACAAAAAAAAAATGTTTTTTTAATTCATAACTTTATCAATTTTAATACAATGAAAATGTTTTATACATCAAATTTCTTAGAATTTTGAGATAAAGGCTTCAGTAGGAACTCTTTGTACCTAAATCTTATATTTAAGAAACTAGAAGTCGGTTACGACTTGTAAAAATATTACAAAAAGGCGTTTACGCCCCATAAAAATCACGATTTTTAAGAGGTGAAGGTCGTATCTCCAATAAAAAAAATTTTCTTGTGCTTTAAACTCATTTAATAATAAAAGAAAACGTAAAATATTCACTCTGAATTACGCCTTTACAAAGTTACGCCGTTTGACACTTTTTCATAGTGACTCAACGCGTAATTTTTAGAATTGGATGAAAAATTTTGGAATATGGGAAACTTCACTAAGATTTTTACGTATCTAAATCGATTAATTTTGTCATTTGAAACCCCCGCTGATGTGTATTCACCATACATTTATCTATGTATTTAGCCATTTGCGTACTTGTGCGCATAGATTACGTTCCTCGGTGTATTTATTATTTTTTGTGACCGTTACGTTGACTTTGGCGCGTTATTGGTCTTTGATCCTGATTTGTGTTTGGACATTGATTTAAAATGCCGAAACAAGGAAAGGCAATAAATAGCCAATGTCTCCGCAATCTTAATCCCCCCGCGCATCAATACTAACAATAATAATGACAATCATGTGTTCAGCGATGTTGGGTGTAAACGCCTTTCTTTTGTATTGCGATTTCGAAAAATAGCATGTCTTACGAGTTACGCCAGAAAATTATGTCACTTACACCCTTTTTTTTTGACATTTTTTTCACGTCACAATAATTTCTAGGGGCGTAAACACCAAGTAAATTAGACTAAGCCTTTTACGACCTGTTTACCTTATGAAAAGTGTTGAAATCTATAAAAAACATTGGGTCGTAATAACCTTTTTTTTGCGAATTTGAGGATTTTAAATATACAGATCGATAGAGAAAAAAAAACTGAATAAAACTGCATTAAAAAGTCATTTTGACCAAATTGGCGGTTACGCCATTTGAGATTTAAGGTAGCGATATTATCTAACGCACAGGCATTACAGTTTTACAATACGGCATATTACCTGAATATTCGCATATTGACATAATATTATAAAACAAAAGGAAATTATATTTGTAGCAAAGCGCAAAGAAGACATTTATATCGATCACGAATATACAGTATGAACAATGAACATACATCTATTTACTCATATGGTAATAATTACGTAGATATTGAATTAAAAACCAGTAAAGCGCGAGTCACATTGCGCACTAAGTGTTATAATAATTTATTATATATTAAAAATAGTAAAGCCTTTGACATTACAAAATCTAAATCATTAGAGGAATGTAAAAAAAACATTTAAAAAATATTTCCTGTAAAGGTAATAGGTACATTAATAATGTAATTTAATACTGTGTCAAAATAATTAATTCTTCACAAATCCTTACAACTACCACGAATACTTATTCTAGTCTTAAAATAAAAATAAATAAATAAATTACCTAGTTTTACCAAATAATTTACCAACATAAGGGCATCACCCCTTCGGCCAGTTTCGAAACCGGTTCTGAAATAAGAATTTTTTTTTTCTTTCGAAATTGGTTTCGATAAAAGAATAATATTTCTTATATCGAAATTCGTTTCGAGATAAGAAATAGTTTCGTCTTTCGAAACTATCAGATCGTAATCAAATCCTATATATTTAGATGTATAAAAACTTTTAATATACCTATGTAATATTTATATTTAATTCAAATAGAAAAGAAAAAAAAAATGCAATGAAAACGGTGCAACAATTTCAAGGCTTTGGCCAACCAGCACTTCTTTTTTTTAAAACTCTTGAATTGTTAATTTGATGTCTTTATCTATCTCCATGTATATTTTGTTCCTTTGTTGCTTGCAAACCCCGGTTGCATTCTTTCAAAACATCCAGCACTTGACCTATTGTGGATTCGTAATTTCGTACGCGCAATGAATCTGATTAATTTGGAGTACCACCCCTCCATGTGGTTACCCCTTTAATTTTTGCCTTACTCGAAAACTTAAAAAGGAGACTTCTAAAGTATAAATATTCCGATTAATAAAATGATGGAATTTGTGATTTTATCGAACGAATTTACTAATCCACAATAGGTCAAGTGCTGGATGTTTTGAAAGAATGCAACCGGGGTTTGCAAGCAACAGAGGAACAAAATATACATGGAGATAGATAAAGACATCAAATTAACAATCCAAGAGCTTTAAAAATAAAGAAATGCTGGTTGGCCAAAGCCTCGAAATTGTTGCACCGTTTTCATTGCAATTTTTTTTTTCTTTTCTATTTGAATTAAATATAAATATTACATAGGTATATTAAAAGTTATTATACATCTAAATGTATAGGATTTGATTACGATCTGATAGTTTCGAAAGACGAAACTATTTCTTATCTCGAAACGAATTTCGATATAAGAAATATTATTCTTTTATCGAAACCAATTTCGAAAGAAGAAAAAAAATTCTTATTTCAGAACCGGTTTCGAAACTTGGTTTCGAAAGTGGCCGAAGGGAACAACAACCCCTATCACTACTAAAAAAAATATTTGATTTTTTAAATCAAAATATAATGATTAACATACTCAAAAAACCAATCCCCAAAAGCATAGTAACATTTTATCTTTAAGCGACGATGAAGGTTATGATAAATTCACTAGATGGCAATACGTAGGAGTGAGGTCCAACTGCAGCGTGATTGGCGAATACTGACATGTCTGTCAAATTCTCGTCAAAAATAACCAATCATGCAGCAGTCACCTAGTAAACTGCCATCTAGTGAATTTCTCATATGCATAATGCATATGAGAAATTCACTAGATGCTTAATGCATAAGAAACAGAAAGAGGTTTACTCTTTCTGTTTCTTATGCATTAAGCACTAGAGACATAGAATTTTCGTTATTTTTGTTGTATTTGGGAAGTTTTATCAATATCTAAGTTCTCCTTATTTAAGTCCTTTCCTAAGAGTCGTGGATTTGATTGCAAGAAGCTTTAAAATTAAGACACTGGTAATTATCTGTCATTCCATATCCCTCAACCCTTTAACTGGTTATTGCAACCATATTGCCACCATAATTGAAACCTTATTCCCTAAAATTAAGGTCCAAAAGGAATGACATTTTCAACATAATATACTGATTAAAGGGTATTAAGGGTACATATTACCACATAATTGGAATGGTATATACTACGCTTGTATGTCATAGTAAACGTACTAACTGAGCGTTGAACCCTGGACTGTGTCGCGAGCCGCCGGATCATCTTGCCTCTTCTCTTCTTTGATACTGGGACGGTCTATGCTGGGGCAGTCAAAGTTTTTACATAGAGACATTACCTGTAAAAAACAAAAATGACAGTCTCAGAATGTAAAAATATTAATTGGTTACCCTTATGTCAAGGGGTAAGAGTCAAAGTTTCCATCATAAGCCCATACGACCCCATTGCTAGGGCACGGGCGCGTAAACTAGGGCGATAAGGCCTAAGTCAACCACGCTGGCCAAGTGCGAGTTGGTTGACTACACAACTTAAGAATTTCTTCGTAGGTCAGTGAGGCTTAAATACATAACCACACCCAGATACAGAACAAACACCGATGTTCATCACAAATATTTATATAATTAGACAAATTTCTGTCAATCTTACATCAAAAATAAACGATCATGCTGCAGTTGGACCTCAGGCCTACGTGTATCTAGTAATTTCATACGCGATAGCCCCCAATGAATCGCTTTTCATCGCTACACCTAGCGGCCATTCTGGGAACTAAACATAGTTTTCTGATAATCTATTGTTCCGCGCCTGTCCATGGCTGGATCGGTGGAACATTGGTGAGTGACCCAGGCTACGGTTCCAAGAGTCGTGGTTACGATTCGTATTCGGGACAAATATTTGATGATGATGAACATCGGCGTTCGTTCCGTGTCTGGGTGTGATTATGTATTTTAGTCTCCAACGCCCACAGTACAAGTTTTGCATAGTTTGGGGTCAGGGGGAAATGTGCCAAACATTTTTATTTTATAATTTTTTTCCGTCGCACCCTCCCTATGTTAAAAAAATACTTCAGTGCCAAACTCCAAGACCAATTCTAAATACCTTTGGATTCATCATTATCATCATTATCACCAACATCATCATCGAAAGAATTTAATGAAATCTACTTGCAGAATAAATTCATCATCATCTTCGCGTTTTCCCGGTTGCATCCTTGCGGAGCCCGGGGTCCGCTTTCCTACTCCTATCTCTCCACTTCGCGCGGTCTTCGGCATCCTTTTGAGGATTTGTTGGCACGCATGTCATCCACTACGACGTCAAGCCAGGCCTTCTTGCAGAATAAATTATTTCATTTAATTTCATTTCATCAGCCCATAGTCGTCCCCACTGCTGGGGCACGGGCCTACCCTAAACTAGAGCGATCATGTCTCAGTCAACCACGCTGGCCAAGTGCGGATTTGACCTTTAAAATTACCCCTAGGATTTATAAGTCAGTCAGAAAGTCAGCATCTCAGTCAGCCAGTATACTCACAGTGTAGACTAGTATCGGCATTGCGATGCCCGCCCCGGCAAGCACGTCGCGTGGGTGGTGCCGCCGGTCCGTTACACGAGATGCCGCTGTGAGCACCGCGCTCAACACGACTAGTACTTGCGAGGCTAGGAGGACCGTAGAACGGACCGTGTTCTTCGATCTTCGGTGGAGGTAGTACTGTGGAAGAGTGGATGATGTTGACACTTGTTACTATACATTCGACCTATTCCCTACTGCGCTACGTCACTAATGACGATTAATATTATGGCAAATCAATATTTTATGACATCCTTACTAATATTATAAATGTGAAAGTTTGTGAGTATGGATAGATGGATGGATGGATGGATGTTTGTTACTCTTTCACGCTCAATAGTCTGAACCGATTTTCATGAAATTTGGTATGATGGTAACTGGCACTCTGGAATAACATATAGGCTACTTTTTTTTCAAAATTTAATCCCCATGGCGGTCATTGGGGGGGGGGGGGGAGGGGGGTAAAAATTAGTATGAGAGAACTTTTACGTGTTTATAGATTTTTATAAAACTTGGTATGGAGGGGGGATTAGGTTTGCGGGGACAGCGGGAATATACAAAATACATCTAACATCAGATTTTACGCAGACGAAGTCGGCGGGCGTCCTCTAGTGATTAATATAAATGTCATATCTAATTCAAGTGATGAAAGTAAAAAACGTAAAATAATGGTTAATAGAAAGTGCCACTTTCTATTTAAAATATTGCCTAAGTAAGATTATTATATGTCTGTGCATGACTACTTACAGCTATAAAAAGGCCGGTATGGAGTGCTAGAGACGTGTGTCCCGATGGGAAGCTGGTGTCTGATTGGCTGAGCCAGTGCGCCTTCATACATGTGTAACTTGACACATACTCTGACCTGGAACATTACATTATCATATTGAATAAAACAAAAAACATTTATTGCTAATCTGACACATAATATGTTGCTAAAAGAAAAGTAAGTACAAGATAACATCCCAGTATGTCTTATCTAGGAAACTAAATATGCTGTTTTTCAGATGCTAACCTTCTACAAACTTATACATATAAATCTTGTCTTAGCTTTATTTTTTACCCAATGTCATCCGACTGCTGGGCAAAGGTCTTCTCCAAACCTCCAAATTTCATGTGGCATTATAAGATACTATAATCCAATCAAAAAATAAATATGAACTGAGAGCCAAGTTCAATATTATGATAAATGCCTTGGTTGTCGACTTCAACGACAAAAGAAGTGAGATCTAAATGCGTGCCAAGTTCAATGGTCAGTCTGGAAATTTATTTATAAGTAACAGTATAACATGTCATATTACATTAGTAAAGTTCTTCTCAGTTATGGCGCGACAAGGGAAATTAGGATTAAATTGAATGGGATTGAATGGGACAACTGTCAGCTATAAAAAGCATATATACGGTCGAATTGAGAGACCCCTCCTTTTTTTTGAAGTCGGTTAACCAAATAAAGTAGTGCATCAAAGATACGTTAAGGCGGGTCAGCTAGTCTTCTTTTAACCTAAGATAGTGTATTGCAGCCGAAGTTGAGTGTGATGAATTTCAAATTTGAAAGAGAAATTTGAAATTCATCACACTCAACAGTGGCGTAGTGAGCTCACAAAATAGCCCTAATTGAAATAAGACACCAAAACAAAAGCGCTCTTTCTCAAAGCAGTCTTTGAAGATTATTGATAAGCAGTCCTTGTCTTATGTGTTTGCCAGGATTTTCCTTTTTCGTCTCTTTTTTTTGTGTCCCTACTTCAAATCAGTCTTTTTCTTAAAATTATTTTGCAAGCGTCAAGTATGGGTTTAACTGTAATTAAAGCTAAAAAAAAATTGTAATCATGTTAGAAACACAAAAAAAGGAATACAATCTAGATTATTAAGTTAATTTTGTTTACAATATTTACCTACTAATTATTGTATTCTGTGTGTTTTTGTAAATAAAAAAAAAACATCTCAACTGTTTGTCAACTCACCCGGTACAACTCGCCGCCTCCTTAGGGCTGCAAGTGTCGAAGAAATGCGGCCTCGGAGCGCCCACCGCCACCTTCAGGGTCTGCACCACAGTCAGGTTGAGCAACACACCGAACAGGTACTCGCGGTACCAACGCAGGGCGCGCCGCTTCGACTCCCCGTCGGGGTCCTCTTTAGTGTACAGCTTTTCTACTAGGAGTAGCTGAAAGAGGAGTGAAATTTGGATTAATGGTTTGTTTAATATGATACTAAGTCATGACGGATTTCCGTCTCAGCAAACTATAAGAGTAAGGGAACAGAGAGTGCACTTGTGTCGGCGAGCATACTTGTGCACTATAATATGTCTTGCACACTTGGCTTGGCTGATCTTAATTTAGACATTATTTTAATTTAACTAAATATTTGTCTTTATGGGTCTACACGCGTTAATAGGAGTAGCAAATTACATAGTTACTTACTGCCCGACGTTTCGACTGGGTTACACCAATCGTGGTCGCGAGCGAACTGGCGCTGCCCGTCTTCGTCTGCCATTGCGGTTGTGAATATCTTGATCCACCCCCGAACCAGCACTAATGTCATTAGTACAGCTACCCACATTAGTCCGACACACAACACTCACTGCATCCGGGTTGATTTTAGACGTAACATTCCGCGGTATGCACTTATTAATCACTGGATTCCATGCCGACGATAATTTAAATCCATCTTCCCTATTGAAATTCTTGTGCTTCTTTATTTCAATAGCTTCTCGCACCATTCTTGTATGATAGTGACGATCTGTGGAGAGGACCTTCGGGTCATGTAGCTCCATCCAGTGATTAGTGGTTTGTGTGTCGGACTAATGTGGGTAGCTGTACTAATGACATTAGTGCTGGTTCGGGGGTGGATCAAGATATTCACAACCGCAATGGCAGACGAAGACGGGCAGCGCCAGTTCGCTCGCGACCACGATTGGTGTAACCCAGTCGAAACGTCGGGCAGTAAGTAGCTATGTAATTTGCTACTCCTATTAACGCGTGTAGACCCATAAAGACAAATATTTAGTGTAATGGAACGCGAAAGTCTAAAATTATTTTAATTTTTTTACTTCCAATTTGGAGCCTGGACTGGAGCTTCTTTTGAGGAATGTGTCAATAGATATATAATGCTACGATAGTGTGCATGAAAATACCACATCTTTTTTGAGAAGTCTGAAAGATACATACCATTCCATCTTCCCTTGTCTTACCATTTAAAAGATCTGGTCACGCAAATATGTATTACACTATTTTTAGTGTGTGAAGTTATGGTTAATTGTGTTCAATGAATTTGATATGACTGCACAGCCAATCCATGCTGCCATCTGCTCATTTTTTATCTAACTGACATATGACGATAGCTAGGAGTTGCCTCGTCCTCATTACCGGACTTGTGACCGTAAAATACTATGAATACTTACAACAGCCAACGGCAGCACAGTAGTGGTGGCCAGCAACCATTTCCAGCTGATTGTGTCTCCGGTGTAGGGGTGAGAGAGGGTGGGGTCGTTGCACTCGAAGCCTTGCTGACGTTTGGGAAGAAGACGCAGTTCCACTATCACGAATATTAATAGCACTGAAAGAACAAGAGATAGAATTTTTTTATTCAAGCATCTATCTAATATTAAAGAAAGGTTTGTTCCAAATAGGCTCCGTAAATACTGCACCGATTTGAAAAATTCTTTGTCAACCACACTGGCCAAGTGTGGGTTGATCCACTTCAAAACCTTCAGAATTTCTTCTCAGGTTACGGCACAAAAATTCTGTCACAATATTTACCTTCACCGTTAAAGCATTGAATTATCATACATATGAATATCAAATTTAATAACACAGTGGTATGCAGTGAGGTTTGAACTGGCCAGTTTGCATGGCAAGCAACAATCTTTACCACTTGGCCAATGACGCTTTACAAATGACTGATTTTAGTTCTGACATTAATTCTGTATCATGTCATGAACTTTTTCATGTCTATCCATACACTTCACATAATCAATTTTATTTTTCATTCAAAGAGAAAGGATAAAAAATATGTGTATTTTGTTATAAGGTTATCAGAATCAAGGAAGGTATTTATATAGCTAATTACATAACTATGTACATATTTTTAAAAGTTATATCATGTTGTTTTATTTTTAATATGTACCTACATAAAATTGGACACTATTGATATTATTAACATTTTACTGAGATGTCATTAAAATAATCACTACATTGTTAAAAAAAATTAGATTTCTTCCCACTGTCTATCCTTAATTACATAGTAGGTATGCTTAGTTATTTTGCTTTATTTTGAGTAGACAGAGAGATTGAAAAGGAATGTTTTTGTGTATAATTAACACTAAGTTCTGCGAGTATGGGTCACTAGTTGAAAATTACAGCAAAATACATACCTTTGAAAGTATTCTAATAATAATAATAATAATGTGCAAGACCAAGAAGGACCATGTTATTACCAAGTTATTAATAATACTTAATAAACCAAGGCTTTCATTTAGGGCATTTTATAGCCTGTGGATTGAAAAATAGATGTCTAAACTAAATAAAAGTCATATAAAAAAAAACTGAATTAAATGAATTGTGTAATCAAAACTTGAGTGCATAGCAGTTAAAATTATAATTGTTCAAATGCAATTAGCAAGTACATACCTCTGTGCCATCGGTTCGTCTTAGCCCACAAAACTTTCACCTTATCCATTTTAATTAAAAAACACTTTGTGATGGAAATTCGCAATGAGAACCCGGTAATACACTCGTCAATTACCTGAGCAAATAGTATTTGTCATACATTGATTATGTCATTGTTCATGATATACTAATTACGTTCATGATATTCGTTTACAATCACTAAAAATTAATTAATCATCAGATGTATGAACATTTATAGATTTTTGACGTATTAACCATAATATTGCAAATGCATTCTGTCATTTCTTCATCACTTTCACTTATTATACGAAACAAAATAATAAAATTTTCCAATTAATGGGATGTTGTTAGATTTTTGGTTCAAATTTTGGCAATGTTATGTTGACAACTAACTGTCAAATTGACAGGCATAATTTTGGAAACGTTTAGAAACTTCAGCACACATTTCCAAGCTCAGCTACTCCCTATCCGTCATTCATAAAGTAGAGAAGGAAAGATTTAAATTTAACCAGCCTGTCTTTACAAAATTATGACGTAATAAAGATAATTTTTAAACATTGAGATTTTTATTACTACTGAATAACATTTTAATTTTGTAATAAAGTTTCTTGAGGGAAAAACACAATTTTACTAATACTAAAAAATATGTACCTTATTTAGTTTAATAATTAATATAATAATACTCTATTCCATTTATGAAGTCCTTTTTGACATTTCGAAGAACGTAACTCTGCACGTTTCAAATAAATCCAATTTAATATCACTTTTTGTGTTTAGTAGGAAATCGTTATTTAAAAAATATACAATTATGCTAAAACACCCTACAATTAATTTACAAGCAAAATTAACTTATTGTTTTTGATCTAATTATTGTTTCTATATCTAAACTTCAAAATAAAATAATATTTTTTTGCGCGTATGCAGTTACGTACTATGGTTTATGTTTTACTTTTTAACGTAGTGACGTGCCTCAACTATTCGGTTAGTTAAACCGATCATTCGCACATGAAAATGAATCTAGCGGCAATGGGACTGCTTATAACTTTAATGCATTTTACAATAAAACGTAATAATTAGTGCAGTCCTTTGCAGGTAAATGTAAACTGATTAAATAACAAAATAAATTAATAAATCAAGCAGTTATGATTAAATAACTATAAATACAAATATAAAAACTTAAATGAATTGTTTGTTTTTATTTTAATCTGATGCTCATAGTAACTGTTGAGTTACTCCATTACGCGATACAATTCGTAAAATTAATTTAGTGTTGCAACTATAGGTACTCGGTGCAAACACTCCTGGCAGCAAACGGTGTCAAACATTCGGTGCCATTAATTAACGAGTCTTTGACACGAGCCTATAACTGTTATGATCCTTTAAACTCAGTGTAAATTTTAAATAACTTAACTATCATTATTCATTATTATCATACTAAACATCCAATCGTGTATTTCTTTTTTTAAAAATAAGTTAGGAAGTTTTGCATGTCTAAAAATGTTCATTCGATAATTTTTATTAACCTTAGTTTTTGAAAGTTAGTTCGATTTAAATTTGTTACAAATCGAGAATCGTTGCCGCTGAATATCGATTTCCAAGGGTACTTCCCTAGTACTGTACTATTGACATCTGTCAAAAAGGACTTCATAATTGGAATAGAGTTTAAGTAGGTAGGTATATTTGCTTTGCTATTAAATTCACTAAACTTAATGTTGTTTAATGAGCTCTTCATAAACATCCTACAAAGCACCTTCGGGAACACCCAAAAATTGCATTATGAAACGGAAATAGTCATTCGCTAGATTGATTATTTTTTTATTTATCTAATACATTATTTTATGTATAATTAAAATAATTTTTGTAATCGCATAGCGAAGAGTTAATAAAATTAAAAAATGCTTTAAGATAAAGCGCCTACTATTAAAGTAAGTAAATTCGTTACGCGGAATGCGGTAAGGAACAATGGTCATTGTGAATTGGCCATGTAACATGAAACGGTGCTATTGTAACAATCGCGCTAATAAAAAGACTGCAAACCTCAACATACCGCCTACGTGTTATGATGCTTGGATTCTTATAAGTTATTAGAATCATAAATAGGTAATAGCCTGTATTTTCTAGAATTCAGTAGGTACATACCTACATTACGTATGTATTTACTATAACTTCTGCAGGGAACCAATCCATCAAAGAACGTGGAAAAACATTTAATTATCTACCTACCTAGGTGCATATAAATCAGAACTACTTTTCATGACTAAATAACCATAAATCATCAGACATGTTGTCGAAAGTTTGAAATTTGAATAATTTATTATGTGTATCCTTCAACTGCTTCGGTGGTCCTTCGAGCGCGAGACAAGATCTTATCACCACGATTGAAGAGAACACATTAAAAGCCTAATTTGTAATGATCCTTTTATGAGCGACAGCGGCTAATGCTTTTCATTGTTTAAGATCGTAGTAGATTGGTACTACCGATACTACCAATAGTATTATACATCTTTTAATGATAAGTTTAACATTGAGGTAAGTATTGAACAATATTTTTGAATAACAAGCTTCGTTTCAGGTCTTGTTGTAGGTTGGAACAAAATCAAATCGATTTAAAAAAGAAAAATTAAAATGGTTTGTTTTTTGCTTTTTAAATCTCACCCACCAATAATAAATATATTTTTTCATAAATGACGCCTGTGTTAAAAGTAAATTTTCAGGTTTTATTTTATTTGTGTAAACATTGTAGGTACCTACCTACGTTCTGAAATTAAATATTTAGGTATACCAAGGAAAGTATTCTTTTGACTACAAAAAAAAGTATAAAAACAAACTGTTTACTTTTTTACGACGCCGTCGTGTGTGGCCAAGACAACGATTCAAGTCCTTCCTAGTGATGTTAGCCAACTACGGACCACTTAATTTATAATGAGTCAACAGATAAAAGTGAATTTGGGATTAGTTGGTGCCTAATAATGGGTGATAATTTAAGTTCAAAGTGGTTGAAAATGATAACAGTTTTATGGTGCTTTTGCAATAGTAAGCTATTGCTATTGAGGTGGGCAGCGTTGGGTAACGGCGAAATAAGTAGATTTATAATACGAAAATAAAGCTATGTATCTACTTAATTCGTGTCTTTGTTTATAGTGTCAGGAAAATGTAGTATGTATAATGTAATAGTAATTTATGTTACCAACTTGTTATACTTACAAATTGAACTGTTATTAGGTACTATTATTATTGAGTAGGTACCTAGTATTTGTCTTTCAATAGGTAATACTTACATAGCCAATTACGATTAATATTATAGAAATAATGTTGTACGCAATAGAAACTTATTCATAGTACTGAAAAAATAAATTTAAGACTAACTTAGGTAATGTATAATAGACGAAAAAAGTAGGTAATAAAAAAATTAAAAAAAGAAAGATGGGAGATGAGACCAGAGTTTGTAGGTAGACACTTCCGGGCGTTTGTTTGAACGTCTAATAATAATATGCCTATGTTGTAGACACATTATAAAATGTAACTTATGACAACATTGCCTTCCTATAACTCTTGTAACGGTTCCAATTGAAGTTATGTTAACACATTAAAACACAATTTTGGACTCTTTTGTTATTGAATCGCAACAACGCCTAAATATATTTTTTAATATTTTGTATCTATAACTATCTGGTTTAATTCTGGAGAAACTAACGATATAATAATAAACAAGAGGCAGACAAGTGAGACCCAAATCTGTCAGCAGGGAGGTACCTTGTGATATAACAACGAGTACCTATTTTGTTCACTTGCGTGCCATTTCGCATTTTTTGTTTTTATGTCGGTAAAATGTCAATATATTGGGGCACATATTCAAAACGCAAATTACCATGGAGGTAACATAATAATAATCTATAGTTTATTGCATTATTGGGAGAAATACAAGAGTTTTACACAATCCTAATACTCTACATTTAATTTCATAACTACGTACCTACTAGTACCTACTTAAATGTTTGTGCATTCAGCTCTATATAACAAAGCGGACCTTTTTTTTTATTTTCACTTAATTAAAGTCGTCTAAATTTTTTAAACTATTTTAAAGGTATTTTAAACACAGCGCGCGGTAACATAAGCTCAAAAGACTAAAGTCTTAATAAAATGTTGCACCGCAACAAGTCTAGTAGAAACCGGCCAATCAAACAAAGGTCCGGATTAACGCGTCTGTCTGTGTGTTTGTTTATTGCACGCACTGTGGCCGTACTACGAACACGGGATACATCAAACAGCGTTCACAGAACAATGCTGGTTGTAATAATAAAAAATAGTTTTCAAAAACACCTGCTGCATTAGAGTGTGGGCTATGAAAAAAAAATCTATATGTAAATTTGTGTTTATGACTATGTTACAATTAATGTAATATTATTATGACTGTTCCGATTTGTGGCTAGTATATTTTTGAGAAGAAAAGCTCTAGTATAATAAAAAAAATTGGCTAAGTGTGAGCCGGACTCGATCTCGATCCATCTTCAATAAAGCTTCTTTCAATAACATAGTTTTATAAAACTCCCGTTTTTATGTAGGTTACAGTTTTCTGAGATCAGTTTTTTTAAAAGTAGATAGGCATTAATATTTCGTGACAACATACTGTTAGATAATGCGGTAAAATCGGTTGAAAATATAATTATTACGGGATACTAGCTGTGCCAGCGACTTCGCCCGCGTTTCCCCCCGTTTTTTAAACATTTTCCACTGTTTCTTTGCTCCTATTGGTCGCAGCAAGATGTTATAGCCTAAAGCCTTCCTCGGTAAATGGTCTTTCCAACTCAATAATTTTTCAATTCGAACCAGTAGTTCCTGAGATTAGCGCGTTCAAACAAACAAACAACTCTTCAGCTTTATATTAGTATTGATTTGGATAACTGACGCGGGCGTGCTACAAACAATAATAATGAGCGTAGAAACTATAAACGAATGTTTTCGGCCGTTTGTCTGTCTGTTTATGTAGAGTTAAACGTATTGTGCTATTTATACTCGGGTGGAGTTTAAAGAAAAATGTACATCGTATAACATTAAAGTTCAAGGGAATTAAAATAGTGAGTAGTGACTGACTTGATAGCGCATTTGTTTCCTGTCTTTTCCGCCTAGAGTAGTGGGTTCGGTTCCCACCCGGGACAAATATTATTATCCCTTGTCCTGGTGTGTTATACATATAAATGTGTATGTATTGCAGTGTTGTTTCTGTAACAACATGCACTCTTATATTACACAACATACTTGATCTGATCCCGTGGTAAGTAGCTTAAGCACTTGTGTTACAGATATCATAATCAACAGTGGATACACAAATAAACTTAACTATATTTAATAACACACCCAGACACGGAACGAACACCGATGTTCGTCACACAAATATCTCGAGTGGGAATTGAACCCATGACTCTTGGAACCGTAGGTAGTGAACCTGGCTCACTAACCACTGTTCCACTGAGCTTCCAAACATTGCTTAAGCAACTTATTACGAATCATAACAATGTAGGTATGCGAAATTGTAAGACATTTATTTATTTTCATTTATAAATATTCTGTACCTCCTCTTGCAAATTTTTCATCGCAGATCCTCCTTAAATAGAGAAAAAGGCCAAATTTATGTAAACTTATATTAGAAAATACCTATCTGTAGGTACCTAGGTAAAATCAAATTAAAACAACCTATCTGTACCTAGGCATCTTCTTATAATAATACGCTCACAACTTCCTAAGTACCTAACCTTCTCGAAGACCACCCACACTCCGTCTGGTCTGATTCAAACCGCTAAAGGTTGTTAGTATTAATCATCCATTGACTATCTCATTAGGCAAAGACAGTCTTAGAAAGGCCTGTGACGTAACAAGTGTTGCCATTATCTCAATGAGTTAACTGACTCACAATTGAAAATTATGAGTAAATCTAACTCACAATAAAAAAAATGCTATTGTGGTTTTAGGGTCAGTTAAAATTTAAGGGACCTGCTTCGTAATTTAAGAGTAGAGAGTGAGAGAGAGTACTCAATTCTGCTGCTCTTCGCTCTCTTTCGCTGCTGCTATAAAATCACTGCGTAGTTTAAAAGAAAGTTTTATATGTCCCTATATCCACCTATGAATGTTTAAATCTTTAAAGCTGTGCATCGGATTTTGTTGTGGTTTGTTAATAGATAAAGGGAATCAAGAGGGAGGTATAATGTTATTAAAACTAACCGGAAACGAAGCGAGGACGGTGTTAACATAATACATATATTATACCTACACACAAAGCATACACTTCATCTGTTACATTAGCAGACTCGTCCAGTAGCGCTACCATGAGTTTAAAAGTTACGGACTCGATATCGCCTACGTAAATATGTCTATGAAAAACTTGTACAGCGGCCCTGGTGGTCACGCTTAGAACTAAAATCGGTCGTATGAAAAAAACAACTCGATAGGTTTTTAACGTACGTAAGTCTTCGATAGCCAACTCATGGTACCGCTACAGGTAACATTATACACCGTGAAATTTTAGTGGTTGTTTTCCCGTGGTAGAACGATTTGCCTTTAGTAATACTTTCGAATTATGCAAATTATCCCGTGAAAAAAAAAAAAATTTTTTTTTGAAATTTTAAAAATAATAATTTTCTATCTCGAAAACGAGAGAAGATATCGTTCTTTTGTAAGATGTGACGTAATCAGGTACTGCTTGCCGCATGAAATCGATGCTTAAAGCTAAAGAAGCTCTACACCCTAAGTCATAAAGCGGTTCGAACGTAATTTCGAGTTAAGGTTAAACCTTTCGTAAAACCGGCATTTATTGATTTTAACAAAAAAGAACTGCTCACATCTTTTGTACTACTAAGATAGAATCATTTTACTGCGGGAAAACAACCACTAAAATTTCACGGTGTATATTATCAATCAAGTAGGTTCGTACTTGGAGATAATTTATGTATACCAACCCCCCTCGGATTAGCTTGAGTTATTGTTCACAAGACAAACCTCTGCCCACCCCATCCCTATTGCTTTTATGAATGAGTTCTGTTTAGGTTTCAATGGTGCATGGTCTACAATGGACCATAGCCATACCGACGATTATATCAGTAAGTATGGTATCAATGTTCTATTGCAAGCCCATAAGGCTGGCAATTCGTCCGTTCTGTTAATTGAAACTGGTACAGTCAGCTCGATAGATAATTATGGTAACAACAATATAGATTAAAAGGAAGGCTTTTACGGATTAATGAGGCCATATTTAATAATAATACTTACATTGTCCAAGCAAAACCAACCAACAACCTATAACAAAGATGACCTCAGTCGGTTATTAAAGTCGTACTACCTACATTTTAGTCCGCAGTCTATTCTAAGGCTCTAGACTTTCTGTGTACCAAATTTCATTCGTATTGGTTTAGTTGAAAGTGCAAGATAAACTGAAGAGTTGCTTTCGCGTGTTATAATATTTTTAAGATTTTCATGTTTAAGAATAAATAAATAAATATTTCACAACATCACATACATTGATCTGATCCCGTGGGAAGAATGGATCTAGGATCTATGAAATAATGCTCAAAGATATTTGAAATCATTTCATAACGATACTTTGTTAAGTACACGTAGATCTTACTGTTTTCCTACCATAATCAAATTAAATTGTCTATACTGATATCTAAAAGGTGTATCAACCCAGGTGGATAGGTAATAAGTAGCATATCTGATGGATTTTATTGTTATCTAAAGTGCTCTTAAAGAGGGAATGCCTCTATCTTTCAAGATAAGAAGTCTGAAGATATACAAATAAATAACTGTTTAATTTGTAACACTACTGTTTAAAATTTCTCTTCCACTTAAAACACTCTTACGTTTCTTTACTAACCCTACAATGTCCCAATGCACTCCACACTCATTAACATTTACATTGCATAACCTTCTTAACACACTGATAACCACTTATAAATATTAGCATAATTATATTGGTTTAGTTGGTCCCCTAATGTTCAGTGACGTTTACGGGTTAAGATGATGACTGTGGCCAATCAGCGTAGTGTTTGGATTCGATTGAGCAACCATTTTAATTGCCGGATTAGTGATACATATGTGTATGTTGATAAGTATACATGTGTAGTAGAATATGAAAAAAGTGAGAGCGGATTTTGTAGGAATGTGATGTGTCTAATTTATAGTAAGGTAACAAAAATAAAGATTAAAAGCGTTAAGGTCGTTGCTGGCCATGCGAGAGGTCGCCAGTTCAAACCCCGCCAGGAACCAAAGTGTTTTTCAAATTTGAAATTCATATATACCATCATTCGACATTTTAACGGTGAAGGAAAGCATCGTGAGGAAACCAGCACACCTGAGAAATTTTTCAACGGTGTGTGAAGCCATGTCAGAAACCTACGAGCGGTTTAAAAACTCTGAAACCAGGTTGTTCATCAACCATACGATAAGAAGAAGATAGTAAGGTTCCTAATCACTCTAGATTCAGACTTTTTGTCCAGATTTCACTATTACCTTCGAGTTTTATGCCTAAAATTTAATCCTAAATCGAGGACCTAGTTGGATCAAACACCTAATGTCATTGTGTAATACACAGATTCTGATAATCTGTATTTTTTAACGACTATTCACGGAAATTAGTATTTTGTTACAAAATACATTTAAACACTATCTACTTACTTACTAATATATTAAATACGCAAAATACATACTTAAAACAAGTTTCTAATCATAAAATTTACTTAAAGTTTCTGTTTCTGTTTCATATGTTAACTAAAAAGTTTTATTTAAAACGTATTTTCACGCTAAAATTAAGATTTGCTTTATGTAAATAACATATTAATTTACAGGTAAGTACCCTTAAGGTCAAAAGGTAGCTAACGTATCTTATAAAGACACCACCGTTATTTTGTGATCTCACTGTACTGAGTAAAATTGCAACTTAGTGCAATTTATCTATAGTAAGCTGGACCATTTTCTACCATCTTTGAAATCGGAACTTTCATCTCATCGTATTAACTTTCATACAAAATTACCTCATAAATTCACTTGGCTGCTGTGATGGTAATTTGAGATCTCTATCTTAACTTCTAGTTAATAGTATAATTATTTTGCTTGTTCTATGTCAAGCAAGCTAATAATATTTCTGAAATAATAGTATGCACTAAGTTGCCTAACTAATGAAAGTTATTTTATGTATCATAATTATTTAAAGTAGTGTAATTTTAAAAATTGTTAAGATTATTTTGGAAGAGCGAGGCTTTCCCAACACAGGCGTCTTATGACTACCTTCTGGGAAGCCCCGGCAACGAGTTTGTTAAAAATTTTATGCAAATAAATTACATTTTCTTTTATTATTTTTTATTTGCTCACATAATATCTTCAAAAGACGTTTCTTTCAGGTGAAAGCTCCCAGTTTGATTTCCTGACCTGTTTTAGTTCAATAATGAGTAATAGTGTCATAGTTTCACTATCATCTATAATCATACGGTAGGTATGGGTCGAATACTATAGGAAACCTAATAAAGGCAGACCTGATGTCAAAGTTCTCGTTGAATTCGGTCGAGGCTATACGAGCCGCTGACAACGTAAGTTATACCTCTTGTATCGATATAAGTGTAGTAGATGATACAAATTTAAGGGCGGCTGCGAGGCGGCTTAAGCCCAGGTCATCCAGTGGCCCTGACAATATCCCAGTATTTCTAGCAAAAGACTGTATTTCCTCTTTTATGACCCCGCTTTTGTACCTGTATAACCTCTCGTTGTCCCTTTCCATATACCCAGATATCTGGAAACTTAGTAGGGTCACGCCGGTTCCAAAAGGTGATAGCGGAAATAATGTAACGTCTTTTAGACCGATCGCAGTTCTGCCAGTTTTCGCCAAATTGTTTGAAACTGTGTTGAGCCAAAAAATTAATACGCAGTCTGCTAATATTCTAGACGATAGTCAACACGGTTTTCGAAATAGGCGCTCTACTACTACCAATCTTGTGGCCCACTTAGATTATATCTACTCAGAGTTAGATGCTGGTAGGCATGTTGATGCTACCTATTTTGATTTTAAAAAGGCCTTTGACCTAGTTCATAACGACATTTTGTTAACTAAGTTAGCCAAAATAGGATTCGCACCTAAGCTCGTTGAGTTTTTTCAAATTACCTACGCGATCGTCGTCAATTTGTCAAAGTTGGTAAATTTGTGTCTAGAGATTACTTCACTAGATCTGGGGTTAGCCAAGGTAGTACATTAGGACCTTTACTTTTCCTAATTTTTATTAATGATCTTCACGAGAATGTCACTACTTCGAAGTGCTTGCTATTCGCGGATGATCTCAAACTTAGTCTAGGTATTGCTAACATAACTGACAGTGAAGCATTACAAAAAGATATTGACGCAGTTATGAAATGGAGTGTGCAGAACCATCTACCATTTAATATTGATAAATGTAAGACTATCACATTCACACGTAAACGCTGTCCACCGAAAATAATTTATAAGTTGTCTGACGCGCCCTTAGAAAGGGTAAGTGAAATCCGTGACTTAGGTTTAGTATTAGATTCCAAATTGGACTTTCATAGTCACTATAATATTATGTGTAAACAAGCCAGCAAAATGCTCGGCTTCGTAATACGTACATCGTCGCAGTTTTCCGGCTCAGAGGTTGCTTTGGTCCTCTATAATGCGTATGTACGAAGCAAACTTGAATATGGTGCCATTGTGTGGGATCCGCTCGAAGAGAAATATATCCTCTTGGTTGAACGAATTCAGCGTAAATTTGCACGTTGGCTGTATAAGAGGAAGTACGGTTACTATCCTCATTTGTATCCTTCTTTATTTGTGTCAGGTATGGTGGGATTTGATACATTAAAAGTTAGAGGGCAATACAGATGATAGTGCACTATTTGTCTATTATCCACAATAAGGTAGAGAGTCCGACTATCCTGAGTAAAGTGTGTCTACTCGTTCCCAAGCGTTTAAGCTGGAATGAGGATGGAATGGTCGAGCCGCGAAGGCGGCCGCGCCTTCTGATGCGGCCCACTACGCGCACCAGATACGCTGCGCATGCACCTACCACTCGTGCCTTGTGTCTTATTGGGGATATGCTCGCCCACGACTGGAATATTGATCTTTTTGCAGACAGCTTTGGACTATTGTGCTACAAAGCTCTAATATATTTGACTAGTGATAACTGCCCGTAGTTTTAGTTTGACTTTGACATTTTACTTATTATTTTACTTTTACATTTTATTATCTTTACTATTTGACATTCTATTTTTACTGACATGCATTGTTATTAACTAATTTAATTTGTTGCTATATGAATCCATTATTTATTATTCTATTTCTGTTTCCAACTGGTATAACTGCCGTAGTTTTTATTTTTCTTTGACTAATTATATATTTTTTTTTTATTATTATTTTAATTATATGAAATAACTTATACTTTCACTGACATTGACATGCCTTGTGTATTAATGAATTTAATTTGTTGACATAATCATCAAATTGTTATATTGTTTTGTGTTATCTGGCATGCTTTTATTTTGTATTTAATTTAATTAGTCTTTTAAGCGTTTTGGTCATGTACTGTTAGCTTATAAGATAAAATGAATAAATAAATAAATAAATAAATAAATAAAGAACGAATTAGAATATTCGAAAAAAATGGTAACTAAGAACTTTTGTTACGGATATCAGAATCAGCAGTGGATACACAAATGTACTTAAACATGTTAAATAATAAAACACCCAGACACGAAAAAAAACACCGATGTTCGTAACACAAATATTTGTCCCGGGTGGGAATCGAACCCATAACTCTGTCGTCAATACACTGTTTCACCGAGCTAGTCAAAAGCAGGGATGTTGCGAATATCTGCATCCGCAACCGCATATGCGAAACATCCGCATCGATTTAGGCATCCGCATCCGCATCTGCATCCGCAAAAATCGATGCGGAGCTGATGCGGATGCGAATGTGTTCCTAGTGAACAATTATTTAGTAGCGCTGGGTTGATATAGGACCCCTTGCGAAACAGACTGGATCCCGAAAAGGCAGCCATTCTACTTTTTATCAAATACAATGCTCCCTTATTTAAATTTAATTACTAAAATGTATAATTAGTACTTAATAGTACTCGACTTGCTTCTTTATAATTAAAATAATAAATAAAGATATATAATTACTGATTATTTGACTTGTCTTTTAAATTTAAGTCAGGGGATACCAGTCACAACTATCTGTTCGGTGGTTGGTGAACGGTATACGGGTAAGCGACCCCGGCTCCTCGAGCTACTATCGAATCAGTCCAAATCATCCGAGGCGATAGTATCCTTCCTCCCCTTCCTTCCCCCGTCATATAACCTCGCTACTCGTGGGAACGCAACGACCTTGTTAAAAAAATGCACAAGGCAGAATGGCGGCGACGTGGTCCACAACCCGTCACGTCACGTTTCCCACAGAGGTGAAAAGTGGATCGCTGGAAGTGATCTCTGCCTACCCCTCTGGGAAAAAGGCGTGATTGTATGTATGTATGTATGTCTTTTAAATTTTTCTCACAAAACTTAAGATTTTTGTAAAGATCCGCTTCCGCATCCCATCCCCACGCGGATGTTTGCCCCCTGGAATCCGCATCCGCATCCTCATCCGCGGATGTAAAAAAATCAGCATCCGCAACAACCCTGGTCAAAAGAAAACAAGAAAAAGTTTAATCCTTATCCTTAACTTCCTTACCATTTTGACTTATATTAAAATGCGAAAGTAACTCTGTTAAGCTATCACGCATAGAGTACTGAACGGATTAAAATGAAATTTGGTACAGATATAGTACAGAGCTTAAGAAAGGACATAGGCTTTTTAACCAACTGCGCTATAAAGAAGTAATGTTTTACCCGTTAAACGTCTCTACGCGAACGGAGTCGCGGGCGGAAAGCGAGTATTGTTATAATCTTTTTATTTTCAACATTAAACACGAATAAAGGCTTTTGTAGCATCGTAGGCGCGAGCACCTCTGGGGTTTCTTTCAAATCGTGACTTTATATTCTCTATTCAGATTTCGCATCGATACTGCGACTCGTTAATAAAACTAAATGTGAGGTAAAGTGGTATTCACAACGATTTTGGTCTTCTTAATCGTGTCTTAGGAGAAGTGTATGGACTTTTCCGAAAATCGTCGATGGCCGAGTGGTTAAGGTCGTTGCTTGCCATGCGAGAGGTCGCCAGTTCAAACCCCGCCTTACCAATGTGTTTTTCAAATTTGAAATTCATATGTACCATCATTCGACGCTTTAACGGTGAAGGAAAACATCGTGAGGAAACCTGCACACCTAAGAAGAAATTCTAAGGTTGTGTAGTCGACCAATCCGCACTTGGTCAGCGTGGTCGACTAAGGCCTTATCGCCCTAGTTTAGGGTAGGCCCGTGCCCCAGCAGTGGGGACGTATATGGGCTGATGATGATGATGTATGGACTTTTACATGTTAATACTTTATTGTTCTATTATGTACCTTACCTACGTCTATTTCGTTACGTAGGTATTACGTTTACGTTGGGCTATACTAGGACCCATGACGTCGTGGCAGTAGAAGACTAGGTCAGAGTCCCATGACGCCAACATAAGGCGATGAGGTACACCGCGGTGTTTTAGTCGGTAAGCCCCCTGGGCATTGCACCCCGCCCAGGAGCCGCGGCTGGCATTTACCATCTCTTCGCCAGCCGCTGGGGAGTCCGATACACCACTGGGAGAGAACCCCCTCTCCCAGTGACGGTGCGAAAAGCATTTCACCGCGTTAAAAAAATAAAGGACCCATGACGCCGCTAAGGCGATGAGGTACGCCACGGAGTTAAGTGGGTACACCCCTGGGCATCGCACCTTAGCCCAGGAGCAGCTGCCGGTTTCCCATCTCAGCACCGGCAGCCGGGAGTCCCACACACCACCTTGGGTAAACCCCTGCCCAAGGTGACGGTGCATCAAGGCTTGATCGCCCTAGTTTTGGCCCGTGCCCTAGCAGTGGGGACGTATCTCGGCTGATGATACATACATAAAATCACGCCTTTTTCCCAGAGGGATACGCAGAGATCACTTGCAGCGATCCACTTTTCACCTCTGTGGGAAACGTGACGTGACGGGTTGTGAACCACGTCGCCGCCATTCTGCCTTGTGCATTGTTTTAATAAGTTCCCAGGAGTAGCAAGGATATATGACGAGGGAAGGAAAAGGGAGGAAGGTAACTATTGCCTCGGATGATTTGGACTGAGTCGATAGTAGCTCGAGGAGCCGGGGTCGCTTACCCGTATACCATTCAGCAACCACCGGACAGATAGATGTAACTGGGATCGCCTGACTGACTGGCTGATGTTGAATAAGTAAGTAAGTTAAAGTAAGTATCCCAGTTAGACTAGACCCTTATGCATTCGTAGGCGTGTTAGTTACAGACTCGCGTGCGAATCGTGTCGCCGATCCTATGGTTTTATTGCGAACGAACCAAGGACCAACTAGTCGTGGCCATTTTGTTTTAAGCGTATTGGTTTAACCTCGAATGTTAACGTAAATAAACTTAACCCTGGGCTGGGGAAAAAGGCTCTAGATGCTTTTTTTAATAGGACCTATTGTTAGGTGTAATTAATCGCCTGTGATCTGTAAGTCGCATGTATTTTATTACTAGTGGATAAATCTTTACTTCCTTACTAATATTATAAAACCAAAAGTAACTCTGTCTGTCTGTCTGATACGCTTTCACGCATAGAGTACTGAACCGATTTAAATAAAATTTGGTACAAATATAGTCCAGAGCCTGAGAAAGGGCATAGGCTACTTTTTAACCGACTGTGCTATAAAGAAGTAATGTTTTACCCGTTAAACGTCTCTACGCGGACGACGTCACGGGCGGAAAGCTAGGAATTAATATGTATGGGATAGTTACCATGTATTGTTATAAGCGACTTCGATATTCCGGCACAGTTGCAAATGCCATGAACCCCGTGATCATAGCAATTGCAATCCACATTAATCGTCTTGGTTGCAATCTATCTTTAAATTAGGTAGAGATCTTATTTTGCTCTTGCTATAAGATAGGATTTCGAATTTATTGGTTCGGTCACCTAGCTCATATTGTATTTTTTCAACAAGCCATGGGGAAATGTCAAACTCATGTCGATACTATGCACTTACATAAGTTAGTGTAAGTTTGTGTCAGGGTCCCGCCAAAGAGTAAAAACGGGACTCTATTATAAAGACTTCGCTTTATCTGTCCATCCGTCTGTCTGTTAACATTCTCTTAAGTATCTCAATAACCGCTTAATTTTTTTGTTAGCAAATAAATGAAACTTTATCCCGTTTAGGATATTAATGTGTGATGTCATCAGCACTGCAAAATTGCAGTAGCAATGCAGAAAATAGTTATTAGCATTACATCCAACTTGCTTCGTAGGAAAGAAAACTTGCCCTAATGAGTTTATAATGGATCCATTACTTGTTTCCTTTGAGGGGGTTCTGGGCTGTAAAATTTCTAGAAAAAAATGTGACTTAACACGTTATCATATAGGGACTATAATTACAATGACTGGCTCGGTGGAACAGTGGTTAGTGACCCAGGTTCACAACTCTCACAAAATCACCTCACTCCACCTGATTGTAAGCGGTAGTAAGTTCCACATATGAGGTCGACACGCTCAATATACCATATTGAACCTGTCGTACGCGAGGATCCGAACATGATAATCAAATTAATTCTAAACAAATTAAGAAAAATACTGACTAAGACCTTACCGCCCTAATTTAGGGTAGACCCGTACCCCAGCAGTGAAGACGTAGGTATATACCATGGGCTGAAGATGAAACTTAAAAAAAAAAACAATAAACCGAATAGAATACTTTTGAAGTATCTAAATAGACATCTATTTTCCTTACTAACTAAACTTTTGTTTGTGGTCATCGAAAATGAATTCCACACTAATAAAATAATGTCAATCATACAAAGTAAACTAATGAATACTGCCTTTTAGTTAAAACAAAAGCAATCCTAACTAGTTTACTTAAAGTGTATTTTTGTTTGTCCTTTTAAGGTCTATCATGGTGGTATTGATGGCTACAGATTACGAGGTCATAAAAGAGCCCGCATTGTCTATGGGTAACTTTAATTCAATAAACCTCTTGTGGTTTATTCTTTGCGAGCCTACGATGTTAGTTACTTACTTGCTAGAGACTTTGTTTACATCCTAGCGATTTTGCTACCACTCTCAGTAGGTATATGCCATAAGCCATCTCAGAGGCCTATGGGCGGCTTAAAAACTCTGACACCAGGTTGTTCATCAACTATACGATAAGAAGAAGTAGGTATATAATCTCAGTGGAGTTAAGAAAACTGTCACAGTACAATTGACTGCCTTGTTATCCTATATTGGTGGCAAGCGCAATTATGGCCAAAAGGTTCTGGGTTTGATTCACGAAATTTAATAAAAATAAGGGACCAAATGCATTCAAATAAAACATGTTAATATAAAAATTGTCTATTCATTTATTAATGACATACACAATACACATACTAATATTCAAACACTCTTCATCTATTTATTAACCTAATATGTACACAACAAATAAAAACTACCACTACCGCAGTACACTAAATGCGAAGGAATGTTAATGTAGTCACAATAAATAAAAAAATACAAAAAAATGTTTTTTTTAAAATTAAATTTAGTTTTCACTCAGAAATAATCCATATTTTTCTGAGATATCAATAACTTCTATTTTATGGTTTCATGATCGCAAAAAGGTATTACGTATTAAAACAGTATATTTTTAGAATGCCTATCCTAGGCATTCCTTTTTTTTCCTATTTACTTGGGAATACAAAAAGTTATACGGTTTTAGGTGGGTGATAAATTTGTATGTTTTACGTATATGTCGACATTATTAAATAAAAATAAAAACATAATCAATTTTAAAACTTACGACTAGACAGGTACTATACAGTAAATACTGTCAGGGTTACAACTAGGACTAATTTAATTATTTTCAATAAATTAAGGACAAATAAGTAGTGCATTGCCTTAGAAACACATTCAAAAGTAGAACCATTTTGAACAAATAGTAAAAGCATATTGAAACACGATAATAATGTAATATTTACAATTTGAAACTGTTACATATTATTATGTTTATGATGTTGCAGCTCTACTTACTAACTTTAAGCATTACATACCTTAAAATGAGTTTGTAATGCTTAAAGTAAGCAGCAGTTAAAAATGCTGCATTACTCACTTACTGCATAAACGGGAAAAATATATTTAGAATTCGACACCAAAACCCGAATATAAATTACAATTATTGATGATTTGACAAATTCAAAATTGAAAAACGAACTTTTTAACTTATTAGAATTGACATTGAGAAAATATTTACGTAGTTATAACTTAAGACTGTAAAGTATTTTTCTTTTTATTAACACTTTGATATGACAATAATAATTGACGAAAGTAATTATGTAAGTATTGTTTAAGTGTTGCATTGGATTATATTTCGTCGCTTTATTCTTTGATATAAATTCAATACAATGTAGTCCCTTTATCCTACATTGTATTAAATTTATATCCTCGAATAAAGAGACTCATATAAAAGCGATCGAACTTCACTTGTAAGTTCGTTTGATCATCTATAATAAAGCATTTTTATCTATAAATTTTCTTTTTGTTTTTAATGTGACTTATGGCGTAGGAGTTCCTTGTACAATGATGAAAAGAAGTGTTAGGACAATTAACATTACATAGTCATACATGTACAATAAATTACTATAACTGTCATATCATAATAAATATATGAAAACTCTACGTTTTGTTTATGATAGAAGATAAAATATGATGGTAACTAAGGCTTTTATAATGTACAAATCACTGGTGTCGCTTAGTTTGTCTTTCATAATAATATCATCTGTTTAAAGTCAATATTTATCTACTTCTTTTTAATAATAAAAAAAAAGATGATAAAAAAGTATTGTCTATAGAATAACAAAGAACTATGATGTGAGTATCTTCTTCCATAAGTATTGTTTTAACTATTTTTCTATTATCACGTTCTTAAATTGAGGTTTACAATTACAATTACAAATGCTACCTGAATATTTATATAATTTAAATAACCATTTGAGTTTCCTATGTGAAGAATACGACTAATCGCTACTCTGTGGGTGAAAAAACAATCAAATCCTTATTAGTTTCACTTCTATGTATCATCATAGTATTGCATAACATTGGTTTTTACATTCATTGTTCATCTAATAATTTTGCTTTTTGTTACCCGTTTTTATGTCATAATCTGTCGACATTAAATCTATGAAATATTCGTAACTAAGGATTACTGAACAAAATAGCGTTCGTACGTATTATTTTGAAACCTTTGAAAAACATTTCTTTAGATTCATAAATCGAATTGCATTATACGCGAGATAATTTCACACTCGCTAATTAGATATCAAACTTCTGTACATTTTGACCCGTCAAAGATCATAAAACGTACAGCCAAAAGATTCATCTATCCAAAAAAAAAATGTGGTCGTCGGATTCCGAGGCCAATGCAAACCTTTTATGATTCAAAAATCGAATTGCGTTCTCTAGACAATTTCACACTTGACACTCCCGCAGCATAACATCAAAATCGATAGTTCGAACCGCGAACACTTTACGATCCGGCAAAGATCACGAAACTGTTCAGCCTAAGGACTCGCGCACACGGTCAACTGTCAGTTTATGGGGGGTGCACACACAGTTTTTTTTTGGTAAGCTTTTCGCTTACACTGGTGCGGGCTAGGGCACCACTACATGGGGTTCACTGGACAGCAGCCGTCGGACCGACTGGTGGTTGTTCCCGTCACTGCTGGAGATGTCGCTGGTGCTCACCACGGCTGGCTGCGAGAAGTTCTTGCAGAGGACCAGCACCTGAAACGATATTCGACGTTTAACACACGATACTATTTATAAACGAGGCAGTGGCATTATTCTCACGCTTACTGTAATTACTATTTGCTTAATGACGTGTGAGAACACTGAGAAGTTTCTTCTAATACTTCCATTGTCAACTCAATGGAACTAAATGAGAAATAAAGTATGATTAGTACCACGGGGAAACTTTAACTAGACCATCAACTTGTTTAGTCTCCAAATGACTCTCACCTCTCTAATCTTAGCTACAGCCTAAGACACAACATAAAACCAATTGTCACAAAGATCTTGTCTGGACTTTAAGGGACTTTCTGAGCTCCTGCTCGCTTAGCGACTTGATTCGTATGGCCGAATACTGGGTCGATTACGTTTGCTTATGCCATCGGCTCGACAAGAAGAAGAAGGGGTCTTGAACCTTTTTGGCACTTACCGTGTACAAAGCAGCGAGTAGCCCCATCCCTGCTCCAGCCATCACGTCCCACCAATGGTGCCGGTGGTCGGTGACCCTGGTGAGGGAGCAGACGGCGGCGTACACTAGGCAGCTGGTCTGCAGCAGGGGAACCACCAGCACTGATCGGTTTCGCCAGCTGAACGCGCGTCTTTGAAGGTACCACTGGTGGAGATAGGAAAATGATATTGACTTTTCTGTATCTTTTTTTAAAAATATGGTTGAGTAGTGACCCGCCCTCGCTAAAAACCATCCTCTTGATTCCCTCTAAAAAATGGCATCAAAATCCGTTGTGTAATCCGTTTTATAGATTTAAGCATACTTAGGGACAGACTCGCGGGAAGCGACTTTGCTTTATACTATGTAGGTGAAGATGTCTTTTCTACAGTCGTGTCTACTTTTCCCCTCTCATCCTATTAAACTCCATAAAAGAAAAAAAATTGTCAAATAGTGGCAAAGATTTTGAACCTTTGCGCACACACTTCAAAACTGCATTAGTGACACAAATCCTGTGCAATTTTTTTACTGTTCATTCGTAATTTGGATTGACTGCTACAGTCGAATCTGTCCCTCTACATAATTCTACTACTACTGAGCCATACAGTATGCTGTGGCAGATGGAGACAGGCGGTGCCAGTTGGCTCGCGACGATGATTGGTGTAACCCAGTCGAGACGGCGGGCAGTAAGTAGCTATGTATTTGCTACTCCTAATGTCTCGTGTAGACCCATAAAGACTAATATTTAGTACTGAAAGATGTTAATGATACTCACAGCCAAGAAGAGCCCAGTGTAGACGGACAAGGAGGCATGTCCGGACGGGAAGCTGCGCGTAGAGTCGATGACCAGGTACCGGCTGAACCTTGTGGAAGTGCACGTGTAGCTGCTGACGTACTCCGACCTGAGGGTAGAAGTATAGGTAAGTAAGAGGGAAGTGGTAAGATAGGAGAAGAGGAAACAGCTTATAGCAGCAGCAGAATCAGATCATACATGTCCCTTTGCCTTCAAAGTCTAGTCTAGTCTAGCCTCTATCGCTCTAGTTTAGTATACTCTCGAGTCCTTACTCGAGAGTATACTAAACTAGAGTGATAAAATCTAAGTCAACCGCGGTCAACTTCAAAAGATCTTAGATTGTTTTTCAAAGGCGTGCAGGTTTCAAGATTTTCCCATGGCGACCGTAGAAACATCGAATCGCAACGGATAAACGTGCATACGAATTATTGAAAACACAGTGGTACGTAAGATTTGATGAATTTTCTTCCATTTTCATTGGTTTCTAATAAATACGCGCTATTGATTAACCACGCTGTGTGTACGTTCACTTTTTTAGTTTTTTGTTTGTTTTGCATTTATTCAAATTTATGATTGTACCCTATTGTGTATGCCATAATAATAAATAAATAAATCCGATGTTTTCCGGAGTAATTTATATCATACTGTATCTATAGTAGGTATATTTACTTATTAATCATAGTGTCCGATAACATTAGTTCCAACTAAGGAGTTACGATGATGCATAAAACGCAATCGAATTAAAATAAAATAAAACATAACATTTTATGTTAATGGTCAAGGCTAAGCTTGGCTCTCCAAAGTAAATAACATTAATACAGTGACAGCTACTACCAGTAATATTGAAGGCCATTGAAAACCCTGAGCTTGGAGTTGTCAGGAAGATATAAAATAAGATATAATATTTTCTTTGTCAGCACTAAAGTGCAAAGTAGTGATGAGGTAGAGTTCGCTGAACGTCACCGGTTTTTGAATCATTCATCGGTTTTTAACTTTGCAGTAAGTACCTAATAAAAACCGTTTCAAACAACAGATAATATTTAATTACTATTATTAAGCATTTGCTACCATGGTCCATGTCAGAAGGTTGTGTTACGAATAGTGAGTTATTGATGATTGATTGATGAAATTGATGATTTTTCTTTAATTAATCTGTAAGTAATTACATAATATGTATGTTTTGTGTTAATTAACGATTATGTTTGTTACGAATAAGTTGATGTAGGTGTAAAGCAAATTATTATAATTAATATTTATAGATTTAACTCCAACTTTCGCTTTAAGCGTTGTAAGCTGTAATTAAATTTTCTTCAAGATAATTGTGTTGTTCTGTTAATTCCTGAAGCGTTTCGATAATTTACCGGTTAATTTAATCACCGGTATCCATCACTAGCACAAATCACCAGTCACGTTTTCTCTTCTTCCCCCATAAACGTACCATAATAACATGGTATTAACTCCGTGAAAAGCTAAATCTAACTTGTGTTTAGTTTATTACTTTACAAGAAATAATAGTAATTTCCGCAGATTTATTGCAGTTAAGTTGCCTAGTTTATTGGCAAATGACTAACAAGAATGCGGGAACGAAATTATGTTTCTTTGTTAAGTTTATTAAGAAACAGTCCCATAATTAAGGGGATTTACAATCAGAAAGCACCACACTAATTTATATGTTTGACAAATAAGTTATACTGTGCATTGTCTTACATAATATTTCTTTAAGGCTTCTCAGCAATTTCTTTCCAAGAACAGTTAAATTATCGTCAATAAATTAGTAAACTATATGCACTACTGATGTGAGTAATTAGGTAATTTTCATTATTTTCCCAATAATACTTAAAGGAGGCAACCGAAACTTATAAATTATTTTAAACCACATTAAATCGGCCGCGCGGCATGCTACGGCTAATTTGACGGCGCGTAAAACAGTAAAAAAATATCTTACCCATTACAGGTCCTAGCTTTATCAGGCTCGCAGAGGTCAAAGAAGGTGGGTCTAGGAGACCCGATGACGCATTTGACCACCTCCAGCACGGTCAGGTTGACCACAGCACCGTAGATGTAGTCCCGGTATATGAGGCCCGCCGTCTTCGCACTGACGACCAGTCGGTTCTGCTTCATGCTGTATTCGTCTTCCCTGTGGTGGATCGCTTCGACTGTCCACAGCTGGAAAGGGGGATTGGTTAGTGTTGTTGAGCTTTTTTAGAGGTTTGGTGTAGCTGTGGAAATCTTAATTTCAAGAACATGGAAACGTCTGTGGTCATGTTAAATTGACATTTGAGAATTTTTGAGGAGACAACTCGACTCAATTTAGTTTTCCAATGTATATATTTTCTTTGATTGATTTTTGCTTTTTTCTTTTTTCCGTATCATGGTCAAGTATTCGTGTCTTACGGAAAAAATGTAACTGGAGAACATAGAAGATTTTGGACAAATCCTTCAAATAATCTGGTCACGTTAGGTACCTCGTTAATTTAACTATGTTAACTGAAACTTGTTGCTGAAAGAACCACCCTCTTTAAGGGTCTACAGATTGCAATCAGTTTTGCTCTCTTAATACATAGTACATATGACCAAACACTCACTTAATGGTAAGAGCCATCCGCTCCCCGCAAGTCCGGCGGTGATGGCGAGGCTACTCCAAGCCATCTTATGTCACGTAGGAAAAGAAAACCAAATACTCACAACAAGGAAGGACAAAAACACGGTGACAGCAGCTACTAGAGAGATGGAGAAGGTGTCTCCCGAGTGGGGGAAGGACAGGGCGGGGTCGTTGCACACGAAGCCGCTGCGCCGACTCGGCAGCGCGCCCACTTCCAACAGGATGCATACTGCTGTTACTGTGGACAAAGAGAGAGGACATTAGACATATGGACTTAAAGAGATAAACAAAATGAAAGAGAATTAAAGGAGGGGTGACAAAGAAAGAAATAAGGAAAGAGGGAGAGACAGACAAAGAAAGATGTAGATAAGAGAGAATAAAAAACAGAAAGGCAGGAAAAAAGAGAGAATGAAAGAGGTAAATACATAAGTTTGTAAAAAAGGGAGTAAGAAAGATAGAAGAAAGAGAAAAAGTTAAACACAAAGAGAAGGAAAGGGCGAAAGCAAGTGTGAATTAAGCAACAAGAAAGAGAGAGAGAGAGAGAGAATATACTTTATTTGAACTTTGTTTATTACTAATATACGTAATGATTTCCTACTACTACTATTCTATAAGTACCATACTTTAATTTATGATTTGTGATTTTAAGTTAGGTGAACTGAATAGTATTATTTGATAATAATCTCTAAAATGACTGGATATGCTATCCACTCATTTTAGTCGGAAATAGAATTTATTGAAACATACTTCACTAGAAACCACAAATTTACCTCATTTCAAACAGTAACTCTTAAAGCTTCATAATCCGGTAAAGTTGATAAATTTCTACAGAGATTAGTCAACAACGCGGTAGATGCATAAGTGTTAGCGCAAACACAGGTGCACTCTTTGGTACTTCACAGCACTATTCAATCCAATGTGACTTCGTCTAACAGAACTGAATTAAAAAAACATTCATAAATCATCTTAAATGTTCTCCTTAATAAATTTGAGATTATAACCACAGATTTGTCATTTTAATGAGCCATGGCGTATAAGAATTTTCACTAAATTGCCCCAAATTCTTCCAAAAATATTATGAAAAAGAAACAAACAGACAGACACGTGCAACACATCCTAATTTACTTTTAATGTTGTTTTAACGATGAACTAACATTTTAACTCTAAAGTAAAAAGAAGCAAACGGGTTAACTTTGAAACATTATTATTAACAACAGTTCCAAACTCTTACGAATGGAACGCATATTAAGATGTTACACACGATTACATAATTACATATAGTTCGCTCGCTACCATGACTGGGGCAATCCAGTAGGAGTGAGAGCCATCCGCTCCCCCGTAAGTCTGGTGATGATCCCAAGCCATCATCGTATGTCAATTTCAACGTCGGGCACTTAGTAGCAACGTTTTTACCGCGTGTAGGTAGACCCATAATAATTCTATAGTTTTTGATGAAATGGAATGACAAAGTCTAAGATCGTAAATTTAGTTTCAATTGAAGCCGTAAGTGCGAATTAGACATTACTTTATGAATATACCATGACCCTTTAAATTTATCTTTACTTTAATAGATAAATTATTTTCATTATGGAAAAATAATTTACGATTACAACTTACTTATAAGGCGCTTATATGTATTTAAATCACCCAGTAGTTTATAATGCGAGATTAGATCTTAGCGATAAAACAAACAAACAATAAATTCTTCAGAACCAACGTCGGTACAAAGCTTTATATCAATATGAAGATCATAAATAATGGATCGTCCATTGATTTACGGTATTACCTTAAAATATTAAACTGCCTCAGTGATTTACTTGATAATTCCTAATATTGTCATTTACGATACAGTTAGTTTTTTGTTTGTATTCTTTAGTCACTTCATTGTTTTTTTTTTATCCAATTTGTCCCATCAGAAAAAGGCAAAGGGATCTAGCCCGTACAGTCTTCAGTCACTACAAAGGCTTGCACTAGTGATGTGATCAGATCAGTTATAATTAAATGTTAATCGGTTTTTAACAGACTTAAAAAAGCATGTTCTCAATTTGAACTGTATGCAATAGTATGTACTATTTATGGGTTAAAATTTTAAATAAAATAACTTTATATTAGAAACCTGAGTATGTCCGGGATATTGTTATTGTTTAAAGTAAAAACAACTTACTTACTTAATGTTAATTTGAAGTTTTTAGCCTACTTCAACGAGCTTTTAAGCTTATCAACATAGTAGGCGTTCTTAGATAATAACTTCGTGTACTACCTACACTTATACGTGTTCGAATTTATCCATATCTGAATCTAAGTACAGTTTATGGCCCGGAAACTTTAACCCAGCCTTCCTGTCGGATTTAATCTCAGATATGGTCATGGGAGACATCGTCGTTATGGTTACGATTTCATTACTCAAAATAGTTGACAAGTGTAAGGGATCTGCGGAGAAACGAGACTTTTTCAGAGCATGAATAATAAATAAATAATTATTACACAACATCACTTGCATTGATCTGATCCCGTGGTAGCTTAAGCACTTGTGTTAAGGATATCAGAATCAACAGTGAATACATAATATACCTCAATAATTTAATAACACATCCAGAGACGTAACAAACACTGATGTTCGTCACACAAAATATTTGTCCCCAGTGGGAATCGAACCCACGACTCTTAGAACCAGGGTCACTAACCGCTGTTCCACCGAGCCAGTCAAAATGAAGAGAATGAAGCAATGCTTATTGTTTGCAGAGGTTAAGTTAGGGAGTTGAAGGGCTAAATTTGGGCCACTTCTTCTCACTGCAGCCAGACAAACGACTATGTGTCCACTCTTACTAAGTAACCACTGCTATTTAGCAGTCACTTCATACTTATGAAGGGATTACTTAGTTCACAATAACAGTACACAGAAACTATATGGTCGTCTATTTCTTGTTCTTACTTAATAATATTTAATCCACTGAGTGATGGGCTAAAGCCCAAAACCATAAATTCAATGAATACCGGTTGTTTTATCTTAATAGTAATGATCCTCAGATCATCATCATTAGAGACCTACAAATCTATTAAAAACGTATAAAAGAATTACCCCCCGTCGTAAAAGACCTGTTGAAACTCAAACCGTATTGTTTCGTAATCATTGTCAGTAACTATAGAAGTTTCCTTCTTTTTGGAATGCATTATCCTTTGGGACCGTTATTAAACATTAGCAACGTTATCTAGTGAGTGTTTTAACTGAACTTTTCCTAATCATCACTTAATATTTGTAACAGTTATGGATCAACACAATAGTTGCTGTGAACAAATTTGAATGCCGAAGAAATTCCACCGGATGAAAACTGACTGAGCTAATCTATACTAATATTATAAAGCTGAAGAGTTTGTTTGTTTGTTTGTTTGTTTGAACGCGCTAATCTCAGGAACTACTGGTTCGATTTGAAAAAATCTTTTTGCGTTGTATAGACCATTTATCGAGGAAGGCTTTAGGCTATATTACGTCACGCTGCGACCAATAGGAGCAAAGATACAATGGAAAATGTGTAAAAAACGGGGGAAACGCGAACGAAGTCGCTGGCACAGCTAGTTGTAAATAAAAATGTCTAACCTGTTCAACAAATTGGTGTCGCTTTGTTTATTTCTATATTTTGAATCAGTAACTTAATTTACACAAAAAATATTATACTAAAGAACAATACATGGAAAACATATTAGTCAATAAAATTGTAATGTTCAGAGTGTAAAATATCTACCCCTGTAACGATATATTGGTATTGGCTGACTCAAGAACCGTCCTTCTAGTTTTAATAACTCAACTTACTAAGTTAATTCTTAATCCTTTGCATATTGTGACCAGCCCTTCGATATTCATTATCCGAAAACCTGCTACAATCGCTTCAAAAATCAACAGTTATACTGTTTGGTAAAAAGGGAGATTTACGACACTTGAGTCCCTAACAAGGCACCTCGTGTTTGTTTATCTTCGTTTGTCGAAGCATTTGAATGGCTGAATGCTCATTGAATGGACAGTTGACCTCAGGCAACTCCGGCAAGGGGCGGTGAAAGTCGACGATAAGTGTTAGTTATCGGACGTCTTCATCTGAATGAACGCGTACTGCACAGATGCATCTTGTTGATAATGACGATGCATCGCCGTCTGACGTTTGGACGTTAGACGTCAAAGAATACGAAGAATACCGCTCATTCTTCTTTCACATACGAGTAGAACGTTTTGGGATTCTTTATCTTCATCTTTATGGGATAGTTTCGCTTGTAAGTAAGTGAGGATTAGCTGGCTATTCTTCTTTCCTAGGCGCTAAAATCCTAGCCTATGGCCACACATGTTAAGAACGCTTGAAGAAGGAATTTATTATCAAAAACCAACTCGAAAACTTTGGATGCTGGTGGCAAATAAGGCAAAGGGATGCTTATGCAATGTTCATTACCTCCCAGTACACTAATCATTCTACACTTAAAGAAAGGTACCTTTGACAATGAAATTCCCTGAAGGATGCATCTAAACGATGAGATGGCAGGATTTAGGGTTGAGAGTCATCCACTTCCCTGCAAATCCATTGTTACAAGGCTGATCCAAACCATCCATCATCGTAGTCAGTCAGAAACGAATGCATTGCATTTTGAATTGCCCCACTCCATAGCACCATAAGTAAGTTTACTAAGAATTTCCCATCATCCATCTCAGGAGTCAGTCATCCGTATACCAAATGTGTTATATCCAATGATCATCTGACCTGATGATTTCCATCAGCCCATCTTCAAACCTTGCGCTTGCGCCGATCAGATAGAGAGAGTTAATGATGCGTCTAGACTTTTGTTGCACCCACTTAATGTTTCCGGGAGATTGCATCTCGTTTTCAAATTGAGATTTATTGTAACACCAATGGGCGGTGTAGTGGCCATCGCGGTAATTTATCAAATTGTATAGATGAATGGTTCGAGTTAGATTAGTTATTGGTTAGATGGTTTAAAGTAGGCAAGATCATAGATATGAAAAGGATATATCCAAGATATGGATCTATAAGCAACCATTCAGGGAAAGTGGAAACATTTCAAATCAAACTACTTTTATGATTAAAAGAAGCGTATGATAAGGATGTTTCACATAATTATTAAACGAGACGTTTCGAACACTTGGGTGGTGTAGGTACAGCTATAGTGGTCACTGAAGGTCTACCTCAAAATTAATTTTATTTCAAACTATCCACTAGATGTCGTTCATCGTGACCTTATTCGGTGGAACAGTGGTTAGTGATTCAGGTTCAAAACCTACGGTTCCAAGAGTCGTGGGTTCGATTCCCATTCGGGACAAATATTTGTATGACTAACATCGGTTTTTGTTCCGTGTCTGGGTGTATTATTAAATATATTTAAGTTTATTTGTGTATCCACTGTTGATCCTGATTTCCGTAACACAAGTGCTTAAGCTACTTAGCACGGGATCAGATCAATGTATGTGATGTTGCGTAATATCTATTATTTATTTATTTATTATATATAATAGAGAAGTCAGTTAAGAAGTAGCTCATGTTCTTTCTCTGCATCTAGACTATTTAGGTTCAAATTTAATCCAAATCGATTACGTGGTTTTGACGTCATTGTCAGAGAGACAGACATGCCTTATTTACCAATTATAATATTAGTACGGGAGTAAGGATGTCTAGTATTTACGCCAATTAGAAGACGTAAATATAGGAATAAATTGATTTTGATCTTAGTTCCCATTATGAATACATTCAATTATCATGATCTTATCTACAAATATCTTATCCCTTACGTTCGGGTTACATATAGGATATTTGGTATTGTTAACCGCAAACTCGGATTGCAATTCTAAATGCGCGTGAAACCACTCGCAGTGTGATATTGCGATTGTTCTCTGATTACGATTGCAATCAGGCCATCGTAATAGGTACTATTTGATTGTAGGTTTATTCTGTTACCGATCTCAATAAGTACCTACTTTAGTTTTAGGTATCAACATTTTAGAAATTATGTAAGATCAATGTTGTAACTGTCTATGTTACATGTGTCTAGCAGTGTTAATTTACCTAGAATACATAAATCACTTCGCTTCAATCCTTCTGTATATTTAAAAAAAACATCGCATCAAAATGCGTCGCGAAGTTTTAAAGAGGGACATAAAAAAAAAGTGAAGCATACATAATGATATAGGGACAGAGAGAAGCGACTTTGTTTTTTGAAGTAATTTTGTACTATGAAGTAGTGTTACGTTATCTCTATTTTTTGATATCTATAATATAAGTGTTTAAGCTACTAAAGGGCGTATTACCAAAGGATAGTTAGATACTTGAGCGCTGATTTGCCGGTAACTAAAACTCTCATACCAATTCTGTGTGTGTTCGTCGTTCTAAAAAACTGTCAAGTAATGGACTTAAAGTCTGTTGTATTTATATTATTGTATTGGAGAAATAAACCTCATTTATTTAGTCATTAATTTTTCAGTATTTCGCCGTCATCATGGTAAGTGGGGAACAGATGATGAGAGATGAGAGATTGAACATCATCGATTACTATTTTGTTTTTGTTTATGTTCTTAACAATAGTGCCAGCTGTGCCGGAAATGTTTGATCTCGAACGAGAAAAGTTTAACATTTTTAATTTTTTTTCGGATAGCGGATTTCCTGGCATAATAATAAATGTTTTCGGTAATGAATGAGTACCTGGTCTTTGCGAAATATTTATAGTCAGAACACTTACACCGGTTGTGTTGTGGTTAAACAAAGTATGTAGGCAGATATGACTCGGCGCGTAACGAATTGCAAGAGAACGATCGCGGTATCGTTCGCAAGTAATTTTCCTTTGCTTTTCTTTGACTTTCGATATCTCGGGATTACAGCTATTATGTTTGTTGAGGCAATCAATGTTTGTTTTAATACGACTAAGGTGAGTAGCAAAGCTATTTTTTTTGGCCAATCGGACTTATTTGGCTATGAAGATGGCGTCTTGTTGTGTCGATCAAGATCTACTAAGTCATTCTAGTAGTCAGTCAGTCAGTCGTAGTGAATCGTTATTCTTTAGAACACTATGTTTCCATATAGTCGTAATGATATACACCGTGAAATTTTAGTGGTTGTTTTCCCGCAGTAAAATGATTCTATCTTAGTAGTACAAAAGATGTGTGCAGTTATTTTTTGGTAAAATCAATAAATGCTGATTTTACGAAAGGTTTAACCGTAACTCGAAAACACGTTCGAACCGCTTTATGACTTAGGGTGTAGAGCTTCTTTAGCTTTAAGCATCGATTTCATGCAGCAAGCAGTACCTGAATACGTTACATCTTCAAAAACAACGATAGCTTCTCTCGTTTTCGAGTTGGAAAATTATTATTCTGAAAAATCGAAAAAAAAAAATTTTTTTTTTCGAGGAATAATTTGCATGATTCGATTGTATTACTAAAGGCAAGTCGTTCTGCCACGGGAAAACAACCACTAAAATTTCACGGTGTATATGCAAATTATTATAAACTTAAATCAATTTTGTTAAATATCGTAAAAAAAAACTTTAACTAAAAGTTGAAACACAAAATTTGTATGTTTCTTTATACTTTTTACATGTAACTTTTTATTTAAAATTATGTGTTAATATATTAAGCTATTTTAGTCAATGTTGTGTACGCCTACAATAAGCATATATATGTATAGGAACTGTACTTCTAATCTTACTTGCAACGTTTGTTTTATATTGTATTTTCTGTTAGTGTACCTTTTGTAATACATAAATAAAATAATGTTTTTTACCCAAGTTCGCCAAAAGAAGAGATATAATGATAATGTTATCAATGTTCTTAGTTTCTTCTCGAGTGATTAGGTAATATTATTCCAATGCTTAATCGATTATCTGTAGACGTGAAAACACATTCATTGGCTTTAGTTAGACACGGTTACAGTCAACCCGGCTGAAATATATACCTCTACATGTATGATACTATAACAACGTCAAATGAATGGGGAACATACATTTGTTTGTATCATTTTGTATGGGAGTTCCACTGTATGGGTATACTGTACCTATTGTTATATGTGAAGGAGGTATATACCTAACTTAACAGAGGTATAGAGCTAAGCGATTTATTTTTGGAATATTCTAGAATGTTCTGTTAATATACCTAGTTAGTTTCTTTATTAGGTAAAAAATAAATGTTGTCTTACATTTCACGTATGAAACATTAGTACCTCGCATAGCTTAGGGTGAAATTTACATAAATACCTTCCTCTCGAATCCTTCTATCTATTAAACCTCATCGAGTCCGTTGTGTACTTCTGAAGATTTAAGCGTACGTAGGGATTTAGGTACAGAGTAAGCGACTTTTTTATACTATATGGCTACAAAGTGATATTAACTGTATGTAATTTTTTAAAAACAGTTTCATACTTTGTATGTGAAATTATTTAAGATAATAACTTTTAATGTTTTATACTTAACCAAACTTGTAAGTATATCTTATTAGAATTCATCGTTACCTGATTATGAAAATAACATAATATATCCATCTAATTCCGTTATTTCCACATCCGGTAACACATTAAAAAATCAGTGGGCCAAATAACCGCGTCTCATAATTAAAACAACTAATTGATACGATCGCTATCACAATCTCATTCATGACACAGTGATACAATCAACAAACCATTCACACATTGAGGTTTTTCATTGATGGTCATTTACAATGCGTTTGTTATTTTATAGTACAGGAGATCACCGCAAAGAAGAGCTGTGAAAACTTGTTGTGATAAGTTAAATAGGATGTGATTCGTAAAATCGTGTTTAAATAAAATAATTTTGCTGTGATACTTTTTCAACACTTTCCATTGTCCATTTCATTATTTTACGTATAGTATTGTCAATTTAAGGTAAATTTGCAAAAGAATGTTGATAATATAAATTTTATACCGTAGTTGTTTGAAGATTATGATTTTTATTAATGTTTTTTTATTTACGTTGTGGAGAAATTATTTGAATTTAAAGACATACATATCTACTTATTGATTAAATTAAAAATATTCAGTTTAGGGTTTTGTTTTGGTTACATATAAATCTTCTCCTCATAATTGTTTTCTTACTCACTGTTTGGGTGTGTTATTTAGTAAGCAAATACCACTATCCTACAAATGTGCTCAAACAACTCAGCACGATATGAGTTCAATATGTGTTTATTTTATTGCATAATATTTATTTAACAACTCTATCACGTGATGATATCAGTTATTCCTCAGATAATAATCTTTTATTACTTTCTTCATAGAGTTGCTATAAAAGTACCGTCGCCTCCCGCACTAAGTTAGAAATCACATATGCAAATGAGTATAATGCAACCCGGGCTTACTTGTCGATTAGCAGTCGACATTTATCGGGTTATCACCGGACAAGTGGTCGGACCGACTCGTCCGATAAGAAGTATCTTTGATTACAACATGCTTTCCTCATGGGATTGGTTGGTAGCTCTTATTTATGGTAGTTTTAAGTGGGGCTGTTAGGTTGGTAGATGGTGGTTATGGTAGTTTTGAGTGGGACTGTTCTTAGGTAGGTAGTTATGGTAGTTTTGTGCGTGGCTGTTAGGTTGGTAGTAGTTGATTATGGTAGCTTTATAGGTGTGGCTGGTGGGTTGGGACATACATACCAAGGTCTACCCTACCTATATACGTACCTGTTAACTATGGGAGCTATGGTCAAAGGTCAAAGTCAAGCTAATTGCAAACACAGGGTAAAATTCAAGACTCAGTTAAAATATGAATTGATTTCTCTGAAAACTGAATGAAACCTTTATGAATTCCGGTTATCCACCTCGTTCAGGGTGAGTGGATAGACGGACGCGCGTTTCCGAATATCCACCTTAGGGTGGCTGTTTTAGGGTGGATAAACGAAATACGCTAACGAAATACGGCTGCGGGTTCGGATCCCAGTTGCAATCATTTAGATAATCGTCTTTATTGATTAATAATATAAATTATATAATAAATTTTCATTTACGATCCCTACTGTGTCGCATTTAATCAATCAAAGCTTCCCATGAATGAGCAGTGCAGAATCTCATAAACTCTTATCAATCAACAACCCATATGATTGTCCGCATCTCGGTCAAGGACCGAAAGAGTGCAGGTTCTCATCCCCGTCGTGTTCTTTGTGACAACCAACAATGAAACATAATTCTGAACTTCTCGTTAACTCAATAAAGGGTTCGGGCAGTCCTCGAGGTCGGGAAATGAACCTGTGGCCTTCCCAGGATATCACTAAGTGATAACAGTAATTGCGTCGTAGTAAAAGTACTGTGATTATTTATTTATGGAAATTGATGACGATAAATATACTCGTATAATATGCTTAGATTTAATTACAGGTTTCATACCACACAGTAAACAAGTGATCATCATTTTCAATTAAATCTGAATGTCGAGTATTTCATAGACTCTGACATTAAGATATGGAATGTCAAATGTCACAAATGCCTCGTGTAACAAAGTCTTGAATGTCAATTATCAAAATTCTTCGTTCGTAGGAGATAGAGAAGATTAATATTAAATTAATCTTCTCTAAAAAAAAAAAAAAAAAATATTGCACAACATCACATACATTGATCCGATTCCGTGGTAAGTAGCTTAAGCACTTGTGTTACAGATATCAAAATCAACAGTGGATACACAAATAAACTTAAATATATTTAATAACACACCCAGACACGGAACAAACACCGATGTTCGTCACACAAATATTTGTCCCGAGTGGGAATCGAACCCACGACTCTTGGAACCGTAGGTAGTAAAGCTGGGTCACTAACCACTGTTCCACCGAGCCAGTCATTTAATGCTACGAGGTTTCTGATTACAGCAACCAAAATTAGCCTATTAGCTATGATAATATGTGAGGCTCGTACGCATATTTATGTCCATTGTCAGTTGTTTCGCTTACATAGTTTGCTGAGTCGGCAGAAAGAGATCAGGCCCAAGACCGACGGTTTAACGAGAAGGGGTTACTCTACCACAAATAGCTATAGCTATACGTGCTGGTCATAATCACCATCTATATTCATCATCAGCCCATAAACGTCCCCAAGTGCCTCTCGCACGAGCCTACTCTAAACTAGGGCGATCAGGGGTTAGAAAACTGTAACTGTCCGAGATATTTACCATGTTGTTTTGTTTTAATGAGCTTCCGATATTTCGGTACTGTTGCAAGCGCCATGATCACGGGTGAACTGGTAAATATCCCGGACATTTTCATTTTTTGTGTGTGTAGCCATGAAAGTTTAAAATTAATTTTAAACTTTCATGGCTTGGCACACATTATAATTATATATTGATTAGTCAACCACACTGAACAATTGGTTGACATAATACAACCATAAAATTTCTTCGCAGGTGTGTCGCTCTCGATGTTTTTGCTTCACCATTCATATCATATTGTTTGAAGATACATAGGCTTTCATACAGGTCATAAAGTTTAAGTTTTAAGACCTAAGTCTAGATTCACCAAAGCCATCGGTGATTGGTGAATCATTTATCTGTTTGTCGAATCGCAAACGCAGACTTACTGCACCGGATATCCGATCTGCCAAGCCAGTGTGAGTAGAATTAATATCAATATCCGATAGGTATTATTAGATTTGGTCTTGATAGTTGTCCTAATATGTATAGTCTGTTAGGTAAAATTGCTGAGAGGTGTTGAAATTACCAACTTACTTTTTGTCTTAAAGAATTTTATTTTTGCGCAATAAAAACGTACCAGACATGTCCAATTCATATCATACCATAATAATAAAGAAGAAACTGACTGATTAACATAATAATTATCATCGCACAGCCTTAACGGCTAAACGTAAGCACTTGAAATTTGGAAGGAACGTGACTTAGGTACCGTACAGGTGCACTAAGAAAGGAATTGCCGAAATTCCCACGCGGACGGGAATTAGCGGTAAAAACGCAAACGAAGTCGCGGGCAAAGCTAGTTACTCGTAGATAGGTATAGGAAAATAAACAGACAGAAGGACAAGACTTTTTATTTAAATTAAGAGATACGTTGTCAAGTAAGCTATTTTGTGAATAGGTTTCTTCTTAAAACATTTTTTGTTATTTATACGGTGCAATATTGACTAAAACATAAATTGAACTCTTGACATTTCGCTCTACAAAGCGAATGCCGCCAATATGCCAACGAGACACTAATGTTGTAGATATTTTGTTATGAAACACCTTCATTTATTACAACATACCGTCATTTGTCTTAAGTGTAGGTACTCTTCAAGCTTACAGTTAAAGTTAGATTTGATGTAAGCACCCTTAAGTAATGCCATCAGCAAATACTTTATTCTTAGACTTTATTTGTTTCTAAGTACGTAACTCTAAATATGTCGAAATTACATATTGACACAAATTGCGTCATTCCCACCGTCAAAACTTATGACAGTTGCGTTATCTTTCGATTTCCGCATAATAATTAATGCGATGAGAAAACTCACGAGATGCCAGATAGTAAATGTCTTCTACACTATTACTACTTACAAAGAGTAAAGATTAATTGTATGTTTGAATGGAGCGTATAATCCCAAAAACTAATTGATCTATATTATAATAAAATTCTATTATTACTAGATGACTTCACTTCCTATCCTTGCGTATTATAATAAAATTATTTGTTAAAATATCGGTCTCTACTTTAAAATCGGTCTCTATTTTATCTTAATAACGTAACCCAAGTTGCAAACAAAAAATCTCTGGTACCCTTAGGTATGTGTAACATACATAATGACTAATTAAATTTATAAGTTCGTCATCATCATCAGCCCATATACGTCCCCACTACTGAGGCACGAGCCTACCCAAAATAGGGCGATCAGGCCTTAGTCAACCACCCTGGCCAAGTGCGGTTTGGACGACTAAACAACCATAGAATTTCTTTGTAAGTTTCCTTACGATATTAAACGTTTAAAAGTCAATATCTAACCGTGCGAAGTCAGCGGGTTTAGCTAGTGTAAAACATAACAAGTTAGGACAGAGGTGCTAACTACATGTCACTGTTATGTAATATATGTTTGAAGTTGTAATTTCCTATGTAGATATTATTTGCTAAGTTTATTTACATCCAAAGTGGTTAATAGTATTGGTTTAGCCTAGTTTCTTGGCTTGAACAGGGGTTCTCAAAAGACCGTTTGAATGGACTTATCTTATTGAGATGCGATGACACAAATTAGTAAGCTCACCACTTACAAATCTACGGTTAGTAAAACAATGGTGACAAAATATTGACAAATCGATTCTAAACACGAAGACAACCTGAGCTGAACGATACTGCTTTATTATTTCATGTAATTAAGTGATATTAGGTATTTTATGTTGACTGCCTCGTTGGTCTATTGGTAGCAAGCGCTGCGTTAGGACCGAGAGGTCCCCGGTTCGAGTCCGGTTCGAGACAAAATTTGTGAGAGTTTTTCCGTAATGAAATTACTCAGCCCGGAGTTAGGAAGTTGGCGGTTGGACGCCCGTGCCTCGGAAAGCACGTTAAGCCGGTGGTCATGCGCCCGATCTCTCATCGGTCATGTCGGATTGTCGTCTCACCGAATTATGAGAGTAAGGGAATAGAGAGCAAGTGCACTCTCTATTTCCGCGCACACTTGTGCACTATAATATGTCCTGCGCACTTGCTGATCTCAATTGAGATCGGCCGCCATGGCTGAAATCAGTCGGACGCCTTATGTCATGTAATCTTAAGTGATATAAGTTATTATGTGTTATCTTTAAGTATCAGTAGTCATCGGCGAGGATGCATGAAGAGACTGATGGATGTGGAAGAAGCGAAAGTGGTGTGCCAGGACCATAGCACATGGCAAGAAGTGACCTTTGGGCTTCGGTCTACCCCGAAGAAAAATCGTGATTTTATGTACCTATGTATCGTTATAAATCTGTAGTAAAAGCAAATTTTACGGGTGTAAATGTTATGTTAGCGCAAATTACAGACAATAAATCTTGATATAAACAGTTTGTCAAGGTAATAAAACGTGTCAATTATTTTATGACTTTTAAGAGTAACTATCACATTATACAGGTATTGAAGTTTTTCAATAGTCTATTGTTAAAATTGAATAGAATGGTTGATTGAGAGTGAATGGTACATGTATGAACCATCTAATGCGTGTTTATTTTAATTTATGTACGTGTTCGCGTGACAAACTCTAAATAACACATTAATTTATGCCCGAATTCTGAAAAAGTAATTTAAGACTGGCTTGTTTTTTAATGCTAAATAGATTTTTAAAGTTAGCTCAAACACGTGTTTGTGCTAAGATTTTAAATTATTACTTTCAGATTTTATTTAACTGCTGATTTTAATACATATTAATCGATATAACTCATCTGTCTGTCATTGAACTTAAAAAATATATATAAATAAGGTGCGTTATACATAATAAACATAACGCTACCTTAAATCTCAAATGGCGTAACCGCCAATTTGGTCAAAATGACTTTTTAATGCAGTTTTATTCAGTTTTTTTTTCTCTATCGATCTGTATATTTAAAATCCTCAAATTCGCAAAAAAAAGGTTATTACGACCCAATGTTTTTTATAGATTTGAACACTTTTCATAAGGTAAACAGGTCGTAAAAGGCTTAGTCTAATTTACTTGGTGTTTACGCCCCTAGAAATTATTGTGACGTGAAAAAAATGTCAAAAAAAAAGGGTGTAAGTGACATAATTTTCTGGCGTAACTCGTAAGACACGCTATTTTTCGAAATTGCAATACAAAAGAAAGGCGTTTACACCCAACATCGCTGAACACATGATTGTCATTATTATTGTTAGTATTGATGCCCGGGGGGATTAAGATTGCGGAGACATTGGCTATTTATTGCTTTTCCTTGTTTCGGCATTTTAAATCAATTTCCAAACACAAATCAGAATCAAAGACCAATAACGCGCCAAAGTCAACGTAACGGTCACAAAAAATAATAAATACACCGAGGAACGTAATCTATGCGCACAAGTCCGCAAATGGCTGAATACAAAGATAAATGTATGGTGAATACACATCAGCGGGGGTTTCAAATGACAAAATTAATCGATTTAGATACGTAAAAATCTTAGTGAAGTTTCCCATATTCCAAAATTTTTCATCCAATTCTAAAAATTACGCGTTGAGTCATTATGAAAAAGTGTCAAACGGCGTATCTATGTAAAAGCGTAATACAGAGTGAATATTTTACGTTTTCTTATATTATTAAATGAGTTTAAAGCACAAAAAACATTTTTTTATTGGAGATACGACCTTCACCTCTTAAAAATCGTGATTTTTATGGGGCGTAAACGCCATTTTGTAATATTTTCACAAGTCGTAACCGACTTCTAGTTTCTTAAATATAAGATTTAGGTACAAAGAGTTCCTACTGAAGCCTTTATCTCAAAATTCTAAGAAATTTGATGTATAAAACATTTTCATTGTATTAAAATTGATAAAGTTATGAATTAAAAAAACATTTTTTTTTTGTTTTTCTGCTCTCCTGAAAAGTAGTGTTTTGGTGGTTACGCCATTTGAGATTTAAAGTATCGATAATAGAAATCAAACATATATTTTTTTTGAGTTTCAGTCCGTACGTACATACGTACGTGCTTGCTAAGCTCGCAAAAGGTTAGGCTTATCAAATTTGGATGCGATTTTCACTAAGCGATCAGTCGTATTTATTTAACAAGACCTACTCAAACTAGTTCATTATAATGTTATAAAAATATATGAATTATATGACCGGCGACTACAGACTGTGTAGTATTACTTGATGAACGACTTAACGGACGAAGTCGCGGGCGGGAAGCTATTTACAATATTATATTGCGGAAAATACGCTTCATGAGTGTAAAAGGAAGGAAATGTCACGCTAGCGCCACCCGACTGGATTGATCGGTGTCCGTTTGTCCGTCTGTCCGACTTGCAATTAATGCTGACACCGTCCCAGACTGCTGCACTATGTTTGGTAGTTTGAGGCAATGTAAATAAGTTGGCACATTCGCGTCAAAGTAGAGATGCCACTGTTTAATTCACCGACATTATTTTCTCGATAAAAAATAATAATAATACAAGTGAATTGAGAACCTTCTCCTTTTGTCGGTTAATGATTATGTAAAAAAATCAGTTAATACACTAGTATTACTGTTACACTAGAACACAGTTTTAATTAGACTTATTTACTAAGTAATTTAAGTTCAAATGAACTATTTGACTATAGTTTTAGAGTTAGGCCGATAACATTTTAAATAGAGTTTATTTCTTACAAATAGCTGGTCTTTTAAACCAGTTGTTACTGTTAATAGCAAAGGAATAATATACAGGGAGGTTAGTTAATGAACTTGGTTAACCAAGTAGGTACTCGAACTTCATACACCCTTCAAAATTTAACATCAAAACCGACAATAAACAATCAAAACGATGGGAACTCTACCACCCAGAACCGTTAACAACAACACATGTCGGTAAACAAACACACGTGCACCGTAAACATAACAATAAACATAGTGTTGACAAAGTCCGAGTCAATTAGCGCGGACGGACGGTGCAACGGATATTAATATAGAATATATCGGCTGTCCCTAATCTTTGGAGAAAGCATGGCGGACAAAAATAATCGCGTGGGCGATCAGGTGTGGTTACACTGTTAGCGTTAAAGATGTTAACCCTTAATAAGACACAGGGAAAATAGTTCCCACCAGATTTTGAACCTTATGTAGTTGTAATACCGGCGAAAACCAATGAAAAAATTCTATATGCTGTATTTGATCAAGGGTTAAAATATCATCTAAATAAAAAGACGTGTGGCACTCGGGGACTGCCGCGGTATAGCTATTGCATAGCATCGTCCGATTTCGGAGCAGCTCGTCTCGATTCGTGCGAGTTTCGTAGAGTCGTACAATACGTCTAACCGCACGCACACAAACACCGTGCCGAAGTCTACCGAACTGAAACGACGTTAGACGATTGTGAGGTTTTTTTCGTTACGGAATTTCTTGGTTCGGTCGCCGCGCTCAAAGCCCGCGATAAAAGCTATGCAATAGCTTAATAAAATCATAGGTAATAAATTTAATATACAGAGAACATTGTAGTTTAACTTAATTCAGAAGTAAGTGGCTTATATTAAGGACCAGTGTCCCGCCCTCGCTTCGCTTCGGGTAATCCTTTCTTAGCGGATGCCTACGTCATAACATCTACCTCCATGCCAAATTTCAGCCCGATCCATCTAGTGGTTGGGGCTGTGCGTTAATAGGTCACTATGTCAGTCAGTCACCGGAGTGGAGTTATATATATGTATATTTAGATATCAGAAACAAATATGGCAAAATAAACTGAAATAATATTGAAGAAACATTTGACACATTTAAACTACTTAACTCCATGCTAAATTAATCTAAATCTGGTGTTTTCCTGTGAAGAGGTACAACGCGTAACAGACAAATTATCTCAGTTTTCATCATCAGCCCATATACGTCCCCACTGCTGGGGTACGGGCCTACCCTAAACTAGGGCGATAAGGCCTTAGCACACAGTGGTACGTGGCGGGGTTTGAACTGGCTTAGATAAGATTGAAAGTATCTTAACCGTATTTAACGTTTTAAGCGTAAACACTAATTTTAATATACGGCTACTTTTTTGCATTCATAATAAAAATAATGGTGTGTAGATTAATACAACATTACATGATTAAAGTGAATCCCATATTTTTCCGCCTACATAGAAGACGTACCCTATGTTCTCAATTTTATACAATGCAACGCATAACTTTATCATCATTATTAACATTTTTAGATTACCACACGTGGGTGTAATCAATTTATTAACTAAAACCATATATTTCGCTTTCTATTCATTAAGATATTGTATCTTTGGGTCATTAAATTTGATTAGCTTATTAAAAATAGATACTTCTGACCCTATTTAGTTATGATTCAATATACTATGGCGTTGGAGTTTGTTTTTATTCCTAGTACATATGTATTATTGCAACGATAGGCATATTCCGTATATGGGTTTCATTATGTATGTTTTTTATATATATTTATGTATATCAGTCTCTGCCGCCCATAGTACAACACTTAGTTTGGGGTCAGATGACCGTGTGTGGAAAAGTCCCAATTATTCATTTATTTATTACTAGTATAGGTCACGTCGGGTAATAAGGCCTAGTAGTCAACAACGATGGCCAAGTGCGGGTTGGTCGACTACACAACCTCAGAATTTCTTGGCATCTCCTGAACCCAAAATATACGTGTTGCAAGTTCATTTGTAAACTGTCTAACGGATTAAATAAAACTACATATATAATTTTTACTATATCCATATTCGTATTGTCTATTATTTGCGCGAACACTACACTCTCTCGACTCTTATTCTTCTTCTTTCGAGTCTTGCCCGTGACCACGAGCGCTGTAGAGACTTCGAAACGACGGGTCCCTAAATAATATGTTAAGAATTACAATAGATATATATAAATATTTCACAACATCACATACATTGATCTGATCCCATGTTAAGTAGCTTAAGCACTTGTGTTACGGGTATCAGAATCAACAGTGGATACACAAATATACTTAAATATATTTAATAATACACCCAGACACGGAACGAACACCGATGTTCATCAGTCATGACACTAATTTTTGTCCCGAGTGGGAATCGAACCCACGACTCTTGGAACCGTGGGTAGTAAACCTGGGTCACTAGCCACTGTTCCACCGAGCCAGTCAAAGACGCGACTATTATCCGTAAAATTTGTTTTATTTCAAATATATCCCTACTAGGTATCGGGAAGATATCCGGTGTACCGATGAACCTACTGTTAATTATACTGATAATAATTTGAAAGTAAACGGGCCATGAAATTGTCCAGACCACCACTACGTACTAAATTTCGCAAAGGATTAATTAAGATCTGTAACTATAAATTGTGGGTAATAAAAATGACTTTTACTCGCGAACTCGGTTAAAATTTCCGCAATTTCGTATCAATACAATAAATTGGTATCTAATTTCACTACCTTAATTGAATGTCTATTTTGATACGCGATCATTCAGAAAAGAGTGCTAATATAACTTTTATTAGTGCTAAAATCGAGTGAATGAGTGAATGAGTTTATGTAAAAAAAAGTCTAATCGGAGACCTTAAAATTTCACTTGAACAAAAACAATGAAAAGGTGGTAGTTAACTGGTTATTAAGCGCTATAATTGCCGTGAAAAATTTATGTTTGTTTAACAACTGCCAATATATCAACCGTTGTGTTTATTGAATCGCAGTATAACGATTTGTTTATTACCAATCGGTCGAATAAATCAATAAAAATACATATAGTAAACTGAACCGCAGTAAGTTACGTGCAGCACGCAAGCTCGATAAATTGACGACGTCTTTATTTTGTAGGCCAACCTACTAATAAGGCATCCGACCGATTTCAGCCATGGCGGCCGATCTCAATTGAGATCAGCCAAGTGCGCAGGACATATTATAGTGCACAAGTGTACGCGCAAACACAAGTGCACTCTCTATTCCCTTACTCTCATAATTCGGTGAGACGGCAATCCGACATGACCGATGAGAGATCGGGCGCAGGACCACCGGCTTAACGCGCTTTCCGAGGTACGGGCGTTCAACTGCCGACTTACTAACTCCGGGCTGAGTAATTTCATTACAGAAAAACTCACACAAATTTTTGCCCGACCCCGGACTCGAACCGGGGACCTCTCGGTCCTAACGCAGCACTTGCTACCAATAGACCAACGAGGCAGTAACCTACTAATAAGGCTAAGCTAGACGAAGACGTTCAATCTATTAAAATATCTGTAAGCTATTGGTTTATTGGAGGAGAGAGGGCGCTAGTAGCCACGTAAACAACACCTTGGTTATAATATCTTAATTAAAATAGTAAAATAACGATAAATGTTCAAAGCAAATACATATTAAGCAAGAATAAGTTATAAATTACTTGCACAAACGTTATCTAAACATAAGGCAGTGTTTTTAAATAGTACTGAGTGTAAATAAACACGGTGGATTGACCGGTATTTATTACAACTTGTGTGTCAAAGACAAAACTAGTGACAAGTGAAAGATACATAGTGAGTTATTGCAAATATAATATACACGGAAATTGGATCTTAAATTGAGGTATCGTAATATTAATTGCAATAATAACCTTAAAATGTTGACCTAATGAATCACCAATATAACCAAATAGCAACCGACAATTAGTTCATCCACTCGCCACTAGATGGTGCAGATTGATAGTTATTGATTTATTGGATTTTATGTCACACACGCATTTGATTACATTCAAGAGTTTTTGCTATTCACCGCAAGATGGAGAGATTATGCGCTGGGTGTCGAGGAAAAATAATTAATCGGAGATTTTTGACATGTTGCATATGTACCGAACTTTATGATTTGGAATGCGCTAATGTATCTGATACCAGATTCTACAATACCATGTCGAAAGAAAATAAAGCTTCCTGGATATGTCCTCTGTGCCGAGCGAAACGTCGCAAAACTGATAACACCGATACTCCGGTAAGAATGCTTCCTTCTCAAACCTCTGACAAAACTCACCATGACTTAGTGGACCAAGATGACAGTAGTAATGTAACATTGCGTAGGACCCGGTGTCGACACGAGACCCATGACTCAATCCAGCTCGATGAGTCAGACGCGTCGTTTCCCGGGGATACATTGCCATATGGAAACCCGGAAAGCCATCAAATAAAAATACCCGGCTGTGCAGATCAGATCCTTGAAAAATGTGAGAAAATTTCTTTGCAAAAGCTCACTGAAGTATTAGAAGAAAACAATAAAAACATTATTTCATCTATCCAGTCGTTCCTACAGAGCCAAATGGAACAAGTATTAAATGGAATAAGGGATGACTTTAAAAATTACACACAAAATTATAAAAAAGAACAAAAAATTATTAAGGAAGACATCCAATCTCTGAACTCAAAAATAACTAACCTGGAATTAAAATGTTCGGCACTACAAACTGAAATTGATCAAATTAATAATATGAAAATGGACTACAAAAAATATTCCCCTAATGCTGAAGTCAGGAACGTTCCAACAAGATATTCGTACTCAGCTTGCAAGAATTCTATCGTGATACAGAAGAACAAATTAGGGAGCGAAAAGAAAATATTTTTTACGATTTTTTGAATATTAATATAAAGGGATACATAGAAGATATATCTTTTATAGGAAAGAAAGGAAATAGGAGACCAATTAAAATAGAGTTAATAAGTAAAAGAATAAAAAAATACATAATGGAAAATTCATCTTACTTCAGACAAGCTGGACTTAATATAACTGAATACCTCAACAAGACTGAACTACAAGAAAGGAAGGAACTTTTCCAAGCTCTAATTTCCGCCAGAAAAAAGGGCCATTACGCCATAATAAGAAATAATAAATTAATAGTGAAAGACCAACAACAAGATTTAACATTAAATAGAAATAAGAACAAGGATAGTTCACAAATTAACAAAACACAAGCTTCTAATTCTTCAAGAAGATTTACGGAGTCATATCATCAACTCCATACAACCCCCCAAGTGCTAATACATCAACAAGTCACAGCTGAAGAAAGCCTCATAAATACACAGAAGACATTTCGAGAATGATTTCTATATTTTGTACCAGAACATGCAAAGCATTAATAACAAGATGCACCTTCTTGATGACTTAGTACAAGAAATTAAAAATATAAATATAGTATGTATAACTGAAACATGGCTTAGTACTGAGAAGATAAATTTACTTTGTCTTAATAATTATATTTTAGGATCATACTATAACCGAGAGGCGCATGAAGGAGGTGGTGTGTGTACATTCATTAAAAACAATTTAGAATATATTAATAGGTTGGATATATGTACGCTATCTATAGAAAAATATTTGAAATATGTGCAATAGAATTAATACAACCTAGATTAATAATTGTTACACTTTATTGGCCTGATAGTAGGAGAGAAGTTGAAGTTTTTTACAATCGTGTTAATGAACTTTTAAAACTATTGTCTGTTAAAGATAGAAATAAGAATATAATTGTAGGGGTTGACCTAAATATAAATTTCTTAACTATGAATAAAAATAGAATAACACTTACGAATTTAATGCTATCATATAATTTTCATCAATTGGTAAAAAGTGCTACTAGAATAACTCCTACGAGCTCGTCATGTTTAGATTTACTGTTTACCAATTTTAAAATACATGCAGAAGTTGAAGTGAGGGACTTAGGATTTTCAGATCATAAAGGGCTAATACTAAACATTCCTACTTTTAACAAGTCTCCGTCTCAATTCATAAGAGAAAAAAGAATATTTAATGACAAAAATATATCCGCATTTAAATCAGAATTATCAAATATAAATTGGGGTAGTATAATCCTAAAAACAAATAACGTAAATGATAACTATAGCAATTTTAATAATCATTTAAGGAAAACTCTAGACAAATGCATACCTAAAAAATTTTTTAAAATAAACCTTCAATCAAATAAAAATAAAACATATTTAACTCCAGCTCTAAAAATATCATGTCGCAATAAACGATTATTAAAAATACTAACAACTAAAACTAAAAATAAAACATTACTTAACTATTACAGAAATTACTGTACAGTTCTAAAAAAAGCAATAAATAAATCTAAAAAAATTACAAATTCACGTTTATTCCAAAAGTCTTCTAATAAAACACGGTCCATGTGGCAAATAATACATAACGTAACAAACAAAAAATCATTTCAAAATAAAAACAATATAACACTTAATATAAATAATGATCAAATAAAAAAATCCAAAATTGATAGCAACACATTCAACAATTTCTTTGCAGCAATAGGAAGCTCACAAACACATACGAATCATAACACTATAACTAATTCAACTAATATCGGCACTGTTGAAAACTCTCTTTCTTTTTGTATCCAACTGATCCTAACGAAATCTTAAAAATAATAAAACATCTCAAAAACAAACAATCGTTTGGCCTAGATGAGATACCATCAACACTAATAAAGTACTGTGCAGAAGAATTGGCCCCCACATTCTCAATATTAATCAACCAATCATTCAATGAGAGTACTTTTCCAGATCTACTAAAACAGTCTATTATTAAACCCATACATAAAAAGAACCACTACTGATCCTAACAATTATCGACCTATTGCTTTACTACCAACAGCATCAAAAATATTTGAGACCGCGATGGCCAACCGTATCTACAATTTTTATGAAAAATATAATATTTTCCATAACAGCCAATGTGGGTTTAGGAAAAAACACTCAACTTCATTAGCAGTTTATAAATACATACAAACAATTTTAGAAGCTATAGAAAATAAAAAATACGCAGTAGGGCTCTTACTTGATATGAGTAAGGCTTACGATAGAGTTTCATATGAGATTCTTTTACAAAAACTTCACTCCACAGGCATTAGAGGACCTGCACATGAATGGTTCAGATCGTATCTTAAAAACCGTTCGCAATATGTAGAGATAGACCATACAGACTTTAATTCTGGTAAAATACAATCTGTGCGATCTGAGAAAACCCTCATGATGGGGTCGATCCCCCAAGGAAGTGTTCTGGGTTGTCTCTTATTCTTAATTTACATCAATAACCTCCCGGCCTGCTTGAATGAAACCAGTATACTATTTGCTGATGATGTATCAATAGTGATCCCTTGCACAAATAACCGCGAACTGGAAGAAAAACTTAATTCAAACCTTAACACTATTGTTCAGTGGCTAGACATACACAATTTAAAACTAAATGTAGAAAAAACTAAATTAATACAATTCAAACCCTACCAAAAAATACCATTATCATTAAATTATAAATACCTTAATACTAATATAAAATTTGTAGATTCTGCAACATTACTAGGAATAAATCTTGATACAAGTCTAAATTGGAAAAATCACATTCAACATCTATCAAAGAAATTGTCATCATTTATATATGCGCTCCGTCACCTGAAACGCGTAACTGATTTTGAATCAGCCCTAACAGCCTACTACGCGTACGCTCACTCTAGAATTACTTACGGCATAATATTATGGGGCAATAGTACAAGTATTAATGATATACTGATTCTGCAAAAGAAATGTATACGAATACTTGTAAATGTTGACCAAATGTATTCCTGCAAACCATTATTTAAAGAACATGGAATATTAACGGTAATTTCTATTTATATCTTAGAGTCATGCAAATTTCTAAAAAAGTACCCCCAACTGTACTCCCCAATCAACATGAATCGACGAAATAATAGATACCTAAGTAAATATAACGTTCCATTCTCCCGCAGAAAAATATTCTCCTCAAGCCCCCATGTCATGGTAATAAAAATCTTCAACCATCTTCCAGATAATATAAGAACCATAGAAAAACAATCAATTTTTGTAGAACATTTGAAGACACTTTTAATGGATAAAGCTTATTATACGATTGAAGAATACTTCAACGACACATTTAAATAAATAATAAAAACATAATTTGTTATGCAAATAAAATTGTATACTTTAGAATAGAATAAGAATTGATTAAACTTGTGATTATGAATATTTATATATCATATAACTAAATATGTATTACTAGCGCTCTGTAAATGTTGCTGTGCCCCTACGGGGCGTCACATAACGGACTGTACCTTATATAACAACTATGTAATAACGTGTGACACGCAATAAATATTTTGAATTTGAATTTGAATTTGAAATATCAAACAAATATTTTTAGGTGAGAAATTTACTAATTTTATAAAGCTGTCAGAATAATCTACCAATAGGTTTATATGCATGTTTTTAATATCTATAGTGAATTTTACCATTCTGCAGTTGAAAGAACAAACATTTTCTGTTCAAAGAAAACAGACTCTAAAATCAAGCCAAGATGTCGCAGCCAAAACTCTACATTCAACTAATAATATTGTTAAAATAACTTATACCATATAAATACTAATTCTTGATTGGACTTATTTCACTGACCTTTTTTAAAGTATTGTCATTTGACACCAGTCATACATCTCTCTTCGTATGTATGTAGAAACTTATGTAAATAGCAATGCCTCCATAAATATTGATCGTGGTGCATTAGAGTAGTTTAACTATATAATTTCACTCGCATTACCATAATGCATTGTAGTAAATAACGATTTGCCGATGAAAATTGCTGGCTTGGGATTCGCGGTAAATGGTAGGCTTTTTGAGGCCGTATCATAAGTCATACTTATTATTATAGAGCATCTAATAGGATTTATTGAATAGGAGATTTATCAAGCCATATCTACGTATGTATTTGATAATTAAAAAATACAGAGTGTCTCAGTCACACAATCACGAAGCTAAGTAAATCTACCTTTTATTTGTTGAATAAGTGATATTTAAAGCTCTAATGTACATTTTAAAATTTGAAAATAATCATGTCCGGCGTGGTAAAATTTTTTTTTATTCAAATAAAAATTTGAACTGCTCAACTAATTAGACTTAATAACCATTATTTGAGTATCTAGCCTTATTTATGATCCAGAATCAGAGCTCGATTCTGGAAAATCTAATATAAAAATATTTATCTTAAATAAGACAAATATTGCGTTATTGTGCCTAAATTAATTAGATAATAAACAAATCCAGACACAGAACAAACGCTAAGTCTGTAGTTGTCTTGTCTTCGATTTTAGCATTGACCGAAATCCGTTCGTACAAAGGCGCGTATTGTCTAGCTAGACACTACATTGATAGAACGTCATATACCCTAATAGTCGTAATATTACACGTTTCAAATGATCGAGATCTAGGCCAGGTCGCCCGCGGTTGCAATTGCAACCAGGTGGGGACACACGGGCGGTTATTGCGAGCGGCGCCGCGGCAGAAGATATTGATGTGGAAAAGAAGTAATGGTAGTGCCCATAGAAAGTAGATTGCTCACTCAAGTCGATAAATGATTGCAATGTACGTCATGTCTTGTAAAATTTGCTTTCGCAGGAGAAGAAAAAGTAACTGGTTTCAATCAATATTTGATTTCAGTCTCTTAACCAACAAATTATCATGTTTTTTAAATTCTGAGATAAAAAATATATTAGAGTAGAGAATCTGTGTGATCAGGGCCAAAGTCGTATCAGTACATTTCACTTATTTGTCCAGTTATTAGGCATAGATTGCCATATTAAGCCAAATTTTTGGCATGATTATGTTTTATGTATGTTACATATTTTCATATAACTCTAAAACTGTCACACAAACAGCGCGACAGTGACGCAGCTAGAGCAGTAGGTCTATTGACTCTGAATATTCTCTACGTTTTTTTATTTATTTAGCCCATGCTGTCCTACTGCTCGGCAATGGCATCTACGTGTACCCCATCTAAAAAGGAGGTTTTGCACAAAAAAAATATCATCTCTTTCAGTCGCCGCACACATTATACGCCCGTATAATCCACGCAAGGAAATTGCTATTTCCCCGCCGGCGCAACGCGTGCAACGAACGTCATTGGATCGAAAACACTAGACCCTACCATAAACTAGGCCACGTGTAAGAGCCTAGCATGCATTCTAGATTGCTAAGGAAGACTTTACTTGCAAATAAGAACATTAACATTGTCGAAGAATTGGATTATGTAGGTTTAGATATCCTTAAAAGCGTCGATGGCCGAGTGGTTAAGGTCCTTGCCATGCGAGTGGTCGCCAGTTTAAACCCCGCCACGTACCAATGTGATTTAAAATTTTAAATTCATATGTTCGATTATTCGACGTTTTAACTACAAAGAAAACATCGTGAGAAAAATTGCACACCTACGAAGAAATTCTAAGGTTGTGTAATCAACCAATCCGCACTTGGCCAGCGTGGGGACGTATATAGGCTGATGATTATGACGATGATGAACCTATTAGGCATGTTTCAGTTACTCTTGTAGGTAGCTCTTCAAATCTTCAAGTACGATCAAAAACAAACATACAACGCGGCCATTTAGTAGGTAGTCAAAACCTTTAATTAATTCCATCCAATCAGAACGAATCTTAAGACTAGTACTCACGACAAACCTTGTGCTAGTACAAACTAAATTCAGAACAGACAACACCGTATACGAAAAATAGCCTTACTTTATGCATGTGTAATGACCCTTAGAATGGATCTAATTGGTGGACTCATCGTCCTAAGAAGTTAGCATTGCATTCCTAATGTCAATTTGAACCTTACTACAAAGTGTTAAAGTTCATATTCGTTTTCAGTTAAGGGTTTTGGTTTAGGGCAATCAGGTCAGCCATTGCAATGTGATAATTTAATAAAACGTGCCTTTTGTGTGTTCTATCATTTATTTTGTGATAAGCATCTTCGATTTGATAGTAAATTAGTGCAGAGATCGAAATTGGTATGCAAAGATGGCGTCGGTATCCGTTTCCGTTAATGTTACCTAAATTTGGTTTGTTTTTGCTTAAAATAACACATAATGAATATAATAATCCTTTGGCTATAGTTTCCATTCCAGAGCTGGGACACGATTTTTAAGGCTACACCTTTTCTTTTTCTCTAACTGACATACGACGATGGCTTGGAATAGCCTCGTCATCATCATCGGACATGCGGGAGAGCGGATGGCTCTCACCCCTATAAAAGCTACTTTAATTTTTCAAACACTTTGAGATTTTTAAATTGTAAAAAATCCTTCAATGTTAATTCATGTTATGCTGCTCAGTTAATGAACAATTCAATCACTTTTTCAGTCTCTTAGTTTCTCAATAGTACCTACCTACTTATATCAAAGATTTATAAGTATAACAAAAACATATCATGAAGACCAGTGTAGGAAATCTCACCAGCTTTCTCAAAACGACTGCTTTCTTGTAATAATGATCAGTTAATATGAAGGTCTAGACAACAAGTTGATATTGCGAAAGTTTCGTAAAAACTTGCACCTTCCACAACCAGAATTCATTTATATATAAATAAGCGTGAAAATATCATAAATCCATTTTAAGATAGTAACTACCACAGTAGTCAAGCAAGCTTACAAACCATTTCTACCTTTTGAGGGAGTTTATATATCAAATCAAAATCTAGCAAAAATCATATAAAGTGCAAGTAGTATTAATGAAAATAACCTTTAAAGTCCGAAAAATTTAACGGGCACTAATATTTTTTCGCGTTTCAAACAAGGAAGAAAGAAAAGGAATAAATAAATATGAATTTAATTATATCTACCAGTCCATGCGCATTTATCTTAAAGCCAATATAAATGCAATTTAATAATACTTACAACTTCCCTTTCCCGTATTTGGTAATTACCCCCACTTCCGGTGTTCACACATTAACGCTAACTTATAGTCATAAACGTTACCGAAATAGGTTTTATAGATGATAAAACTATTTATGACGCCTTTTTGTTTATTGATAGTCTGGGGCTATAACATATTGACTGTAGGTAGATTGATTGATAGCATACTTTTTTAAAAAGTGATCTGGTCAAGAAAAACATAAATTAAATTAAAAAATTGTCGAACCCTATGTACTTCTTCACTATTTAAGGAGTAAATGGAACGTTGTGACCCCTCCCGCACCAAGATATGATAAAAACAATAACATTAAAAGCTCTATAACTTCATTCTAATAAAACTCCATAGAGACATACTAATTTTCTTGAAAGTAATACGTCTCCCGCTTGCTTGTCAATACGACCATGGCAATGACACCACCATTATTGACATAGTTGGTGTCAAATACCATTCCCCAGTGTTTTGTGGGACCATCGCATGAGAACCTGACACTATTGTGAAACATCGCGGTCCGGATGAGAAAACAAATCGACTCCGTGAAAGACTCCGGCGCATACAAAACTGTTTACATAGAAGCCATGTCGACATTATGTTCAACTACTTACAAAATCAGAAATCCACTTTGATACATAATATATTTAAGAAGCTGGATGCGAGTAGCCGAAGATAGACGGGTGTGGCAAGCGTTTGGGGAGGCCTATGTCCAGAAGTGGAGTGATGATCGACTCAGTCCAAATCATCCGAGGCGATAGTATCCTTCCTCACCTTTTCCTTCCCTCGTCATATATCCTTGCTACTCGTGGGAATGCAATGACTTTGTTAAAACAATGCACAAGGCAGAATGGCGGCGACGTGGTCCACAACCCGTCACGTCACGTTTCCCACGGAGGTGAAAAGTGGATCGCTGGAAGTGATCTCTGCCTACCCCTCTGGGAAAAAGGCGTGATTTTATGTATGTATGTATGGAGTGATGATGATAAAGGTGGCCGACCGATTTCGGATATGAAGGGAAAGAAATCAGCCAACTGTGCTGGATTTATTATGCACAAGTGTGCGCGCAAACACAAATGCACTCTCTGTTCCATATATTGTAGTTCGATGAGAGGGCAATCAAATATGACCAAACAGTCCCAGTCCCAACGGCTTAACTTGCTTTCCGAGGCACGGCCGTGCAGCCGCCAACTTACTGACTCCAAGCTGAGTAATTTCCAAACAAAAAACTCACACAACTTAGGAGCGACCCCGGATTCGAACCAGGAACCTTTACCTACCAGGTCCTTATGCGGCGCTTGCCACCAAATAGCAAGGTTGTAAAGTGCCAAATAAAGCATTACTATAAAATGTTCTTTAAACTAAATCGCAAACCTTGTTTCCCCTTACGGTTAAGCTAAAACCGTTAGGACGTACCTAAAATCCGACTTTCTGTAATGGTGTTTTGTGGTAACAGAATTAGGCTGAGACCACATTAGCTACAGCTAAGCTAACCGATTAGTAGCACCCTAACAACCGTGTCCTACTGAATACTTATTTAGCGAAGTCGGTTAAACTAATAGCTATTTTCGTTACATGGTCACTAAGTTCAGTTTAGCATGTGTTATTAGAATAAACTCATCGAGTATTGGTTTTACCATATACGTACCTATAAGCTATAAATACACAAGCACGGAAAATGTATAGGTATAGTAATTTCACACTGTGTGAGCAATCTCTTACTGGTATCAGAAACCACTATAATTTATTATTTTAGAACTTAATAGTAAAAACCACTGACTTATGTCTGCCTGAACCGATTTGAACACAGTTTTTAGTAAAGTGAAAAGTTTTATTTAGAATTTGTTTCAGTGTTTGGTATTTTAAGTGAATTTAAGAAAATACGCTTTTAAGTATTCCAGTTTTTGTTATAACCTAATGTATAATATAATATACCTATATAAGTGTTGAAACTTGACTCCAACTGAACGGGATTGCGCATGCGTGCTGTTGAGATTAGAAAATTTTCGTTTCAACACCACCTTTGAAAGAATTAGATAAGTTGAAAGTCTTAGATAAAGCTTACTAAAGTCAGCAAAAGATCTACGAACACACTTAGAAAAAGTCGATATACATATTTTGGTACTGAACTGAATTAATATTCTATTCTATTCTAAATACTATACCTGTCGAATACAAATACTATTACAAAAAAATATTTCACTAGCACAAAAGCTTCTTCTTAAAACAATTGGCTTTATTATGCTGTAGGTAAACTTAACTACTCACCATAAGCAAATTTTTGTAATCCTTCTAAATACAATTAGGTCGACATTTGCTTGATAGAGATTACTTTCCTTGATATTGAACTTGTCAAGTTATTTGATTTAAGGAATGAGAGTCATCAACACCCCCATTAATCCAGTAATGATGGCAGAGCATCATTGTAATCAGTCAGAAAAATAAAAGACACGTACTCGTCTTAACTGTTGACTTGAATTTTTTTTTTCTTACTGACTTACTATGATGGCTTGGAGTAGCCTGTCATCATCACCTGACTTGCGGGGGAGCGGATGGCTCTCCCCTAAAATTTTGTTAGTGTGTAAGCACCTTAGTTGATTCATAGATTAAGATCTCGTAATATCGACAGTTTTAAAAGAAATAACAGATTTGCTTGGTTCAATTGTACGTGTTGAAAGTTCCTTGCGGCTATGCGGCCAGTGATTCGTTACAGGTATTAATCAAATAGCCTCAATAGGGAAATAATCAAAACGCCACCTCAGGCGCTGTAGGACATAGTTAGTGCCAGGCATAAACCTAGTTTGTACATTATATGTTTATTAGGGGAAGTAAAGGGTCTAACATCTTATTTAAAATGGAGAGAGAATCTTAAAATCCTCGGCATTATTATTTGAAAATAAAAGCTTTATATATTTTTTCACACAAAGCTCATGAAATCAGCTCAGTCGTGATATATTTTATGATTACATGCAAAGGCCTAACTTTTTCTTACAATTCCGTTAAAAAGAAAAACTACTTACTATTCAGGGGTATATGTACTAGTACTATGAAAACATTGTGTACTGAAACTAGATGCACCCATTCTTGTGTTCTCCATCATTCACGTTTCGTTTGCCCTCCTAACAACCAGTGTGGCTACCATGAGTTTAAAACATACGCACTCGATATCGCCTACGTGAATATGTCCATGAAAAACTTGTACAGCGCCGCTGGTGGTTACGCGAAGAACTAAAATCAGCCGTATGAAAAAAACAACTCGATAGGTTTTTAACGTACGTAAGTTTTCGATAGCCAACTCATGGTAGACCCTTTGTTAGTTACCACGGAACGAAACGAAACCAGAATGATAATTGAAATTTAACTTTTGTCTTTAATAACCTACATCCGCTTCATTTTATGATCATGGCCAATCAAAGTAAACTCTAACGTTAGGTACATCTAGGCCTCTTATATTCACTCAAAACGTAAACAGTTAATAAACTAAAGAAAATTGCCTCCGCAACCATATCTGAGCCCCATAGAATATAATGTTCACTTAAACTAGGTTTACGTAAGTTTTCCGCAGAATCGTAACAAAATCACGTTTCAAATGGGTTGCTATTGAAATAAAGCTTCTTATGAAGTGAGAGGCGTCGGAATGGTCTTGTTATTATAATATTATGATTTTCTGCGTGTATGTTGTAAGAGGAAACGTATTGGTTATGCTCAGTACTATCATCTAGTACGCTTCGCAAATTGACTTTATACGGTGCGCAAAATGTTTTGGTCAGTCTAATATTTGAAGAAATGGTTTTGATAAATAAATATTACACAACATCACATACATTGATCTGATCCCGTGGTAAGTAGCTTAAGCACTTGTGTTACGGCTATCAGAATCAACAGTTAATAGACAAATATACTTAAACATATTTAATAACACACCCAGACACGGAACAAACACCGATGTTCGTCACACTAATATTTGTCCCGGGTGGAAATCGAACACACGACTTTTGGAACCGTAGGTGAAAAGTATAAAATCGCGTACTTAGATTCTGCGCTGCGCTGATGGTTAAAACTAACATAACATCAATTTAATAATCGATTTGTATATGAGGAGCGTATGTATAATACTTAGGTTTGTGGTTACGCGACAAACAGACAATTACTTTCGCATTCATAACAATACTAAAGATATAGGCGTGCTAGCCACTAGTCATATTTCACAATATTTTATCTAACTACAGCTTCATGGATTGTGTAAAAAAGGGTGAAATCCATCCGCTCCCCCGCAAGTCTGGTGATGATGACAAGGCTACTCCAAGTCACCATCGTAGTCAGTTATTAAAAAAAGTCATTATGTTCAGTCGTGCCTGCATACCGTCAACAATGTTTGAAACAATATCAACCATCGTTGTCATCGACACCCGTAATTCTAAGCCACTTATCAGAATCGATGTACACGACACCACCAAATACGGCATCGGATCGTTTGTCTGTGTGTTTGTCTCGTTTGCAGGTTGAACTAATTTAATTTAATTATAAGTAGTTATGAATTATTCATGCTGTGTACACTATTTGTGGATTTCTGTCTAGCCCATTTTAATTTTGTAACTACATACTTGTCATGTTTTGATATAAATCTGTCAGTGTACCTAATTTTAAATAAATAAATAAAAAAATAAATAAATAGATCTCTGGGTGGTCTGACACCTGACACGGTTGTCAAGATGACACGTTGTCAGACATGCTGACACTTTATCTTGCAGTCACGTTGCGTCCGGCGTGGCTGTATCAATCGAGATGCACTCTCTGTTGCGCGTCTATTGCAGGTAGATAGATATGGATGTTGATTATTGTAGAGCAGTGGTCGCCCATTGATGGCTCGCCACAGGTTTTAAATATAGGGTTGATAGATATTACAATATGTATCTATCATAATATTGTTTATTATTTGCGCGAACATAAGACATTCTAGACTGTCTGTCTGTCTTGTCCATGACCACGAGCTTTGTGAAAAGCTCGAAACAATACACGCGAGTTTAATCCGTAAAATTAGTTAAATATCAAATTTATCTTTTATTTTGATTACGAAGAAACGGGGTGGTTTATGATTATGTAGACACTAGACACACACACTTCATTGCGTTAAGTTTTATTTTGCCACTTTATAGGAAAAAGGTTGCCTATTCCATCTTGTGGAAACTTTTGTGGTACAAAGACTTGTTGTGATCATGATAATGTTCAGTTTTTATTTAAAATAAAATAAAAATAAATAAATAAATAAATCAACACAACATCACATACATTGATCTGATCCCGTGGTAAGTAGCTTAAGCACTTGTGTTACGGAAATCAGGATCAACAGTGGATACACAAATAAACTTAAATATATTTAATAATTTAAAATTTCCTAACTGAACAACGATGATAGCTTGGAGTAGCCTCGTCATCATCACCGGACTTGCGGTGGAGCGGATGGCTTTCACCCCTAAACATAATGAAAAGTGTTAGATCGGTATAATAAGATTTAAAAAGATTGTAATTGTATTTGATTCATCAAAATATTATGATCCCTAATAAATTTTGAGAGAAACAAGTTTTTTATGAGACGGATTGAGGATTTGTCGACGAAGACTAGATAAAGAAATTAACGATAAAAACATTCCCATTCCTTTAAAATCAATATGTGATTACGTACTTCCAACAAATAACAAGAAATCTCTCTCAATCTTACCTACACTTACTCCCTTCACAGTATTGCTCAATCCGGTAACATATAACTTTAGTTTCACCATTAAACACTTAAAAATCTCGCAACTCTCAACTTTGACCCATGGTATTTGACGTTTAGTATTTTTTTTTATTATTGTTCTCTCCCCACGAGACTGTAGGTGGTCTGTTTATTTGATCATGATATGGAGAAGAAGAAAAAGCGATATTAAAAATCGTTTAAGTGGTAGTCAAGATCTTGCACTTATGTTTCTGAACAAATACTATATACCTGTTTATAAGTAAATGTTCTAATATTATTAAAAGTAAATGGTACGTAAATGGTAATCAGGTGGGAGACATTTTGTCGACCGGTTGCTGTTACCACCATACAGTTGTGTAAAACCCGCCAAATGACTCTGACCTCTCTTGGTCAGGTCGCGTTCCGGGATCAGCACTGTACGAACCGGAGCCAGGGGGGACCATTATTGCGGCAAGCGCCGGACCAGTGGAGTCTTAGCGGCGGTGTTGTGCGGGCGGAGCGGGTCAGCCCACCGGCCAGGGAGACCCGTAGAAACGGGGGCCCTTCCGTCCGGCGGACTGGCCAACTCCGACCCGCACAGCTCAATACCAATGCGAGACTCCACGCCTTGTCTCGTTGTTGCCACAGCAGTGGTCTCCTTTTTCACGGCTTTCAGGGTGAGTGCGACAGGCTCAATATGGTCTATTGTGCCTGTTGACCTCATATTTGGATCTCACTACCGCTTACCATCAGGTGGAGTGAGGTCATCTTGTTAGCCTCTTTATAAAAAAAAAAAAAAAAAAAAAACTCAATTCCAACATTATATAAAAACAACATATTAATGTTCACTCATAAAAAAATATTTTTAGCCGACTTTAACAAAGGCGGATGTTCTCAGTTTGTCAGAATATTTTACTTCGATAACGAAGTCTATCGAAGTAAAATATTCGATGTCGGCGAAGAAATAATTCTTCTATATCTTTCCACAGGAATTATACGATTTGTGTCGTCATTTACCTACTACTAGTAGCCATGTTAATACAGGACTGAAAAACGAATGTTTTTAGGTAGATACGTGCATCGCTGAGGTACGATCCTACCCTAAACTACGGCGATAACAACCCTGGCAAAAATTATGGCCAAGCACTGGCAAATATTTATATTACTATCAAAAAGCTACTGGAAATGCCAAGTCAAACAAATACAACTAACATTGACAGACATACCGACGAATTGATACAACGTAAGAGTTTAAACCGATTCGTTCTACTTAGGAGCTGTCAGAGAATGTCTCGAAGACAAGCTCATTTGCAATGTCACGGACAAACAGACATACATTATGTAGCGATTAGTGAGTAGGGGTGACGTGAATGGAGAGTCAAACAATAGAGTTTCTTGTGAATTTTATCGTTCGGATTAAAACAACGGGGTATGTCAATATTGTAGTGAATAATTGATGGTTAAACAAACTTACCTAAATTCGCTTTTCGTGTTCGATGCCTAATACATTGAAGAGTGGACTACAAGTGTTATCATAAATCTCGAGGATGCCACGTCGAAGTACAATGAGTTATTTATTAGTGTTATTTTTTTTGTAACTTAACTGGAATTGCGCATTGACCCTAGATAGGATAAGAGATAAGATAAGATAAACATAAGAGTCTCCAATACGGTTTGTAGATATTATCTTATAGTACTGTATTTCTGCAATAAGTAAGTAATTGTTACCAACAATGTTATCAGGACATTAAAAACTATATACTACGGATCTACATACGATAAAAATAGTAGCAAATACATTACTGCCCGACGTTTCGACGAGATTGCAACAGACATGGTCGTGAGCGAACTCAATATTATCTAGAGTTATCTGAAAGAAATTGCTAAAAAACAAACTACTCTTGTGTGTGTATGTCATGCCAACTCTGTATAAATACAACATTCTTTTGTGCAATAAAAACATCTATCTACCAATCACAAGAATTTTAAAAGGGAAGCTTTCCTACTTTAACTGCACTTAAACGTTTTTCAAACACTTAACCGTTTACGAGAGACAATAAAACAGTTTAAGAGTACCACTAAGCGTATTGTTTTACAACAAAATAGTGGTATTATCTTTAAACTCGTAAACACCTGTAACTCTACACCGAATTGGGTGCGTAGGCGCATACGACATGATTCCGACCGCAGACACAGTATAGCGAATGTATGCAGTATGGTCACAAATGCATCATTTAAAAGTCAATAAATATATGGGACATCTCCACATACATCTGACCCGAAACTAAGAAGAGCTTGTTGTATAGGGTGTCAGAAACTGATAATAATTCATAAATACATTCTTAAGTGTACATACATTCCCATACACGAAAAAAACAGAAATTGTCATCCTTTCATTAGACTTAGTAACCAGGGTCACTAACCAATGTTCTAACGAGCCCGTCAAGTATATATGTATGTATTTTATTTCATTTTGATACAGAATTCAATTAATATGGTGGTCACAAAGTGTTAGACCTGGGGGTAGACTTGCAATTAATATTTGAACTGTTAACGTTAAAATTCTCAAAAGATAAAAGAAACACTGTTTTTTTTACTAAATTCGGGAGTCAGATAACTTCACCTTTCAAAAGTTTCAAGTACAGTTGTTTCTTTCTTTTTATTTTAAAAAGGCTGACAAGATAACCTCACTCCACCGGATGGTGGAAAAAGCGTCGATGGCCGAGTGGTTAAGGTCGTTGCTTGCCATGCGAGAGGTCGCCAGTTCAAACCCCGCCAGGTACCAATGTGTTTTTCAAATTTGAAATTCATATGTACCATCATTCGATGCTTTGACGGTGAAGGAAAACATCGTGAGGAAACCAGCACACCTGAGAAATTTTTCAAAGGTGTGTTAAGCCATGTCAGAGGCCTACGGGCGGCTTAATAACTCTGACACCAGGTTGTTCATCAACCATACGATAAGAAGAAGACCGGATGGTCTACGGTAGTGAGATCCACATGTGAGGTCGAAAGGCAAATAGACCATATTAAGCCTGTCGCACTTGTCTTGAAGGCCTGCTAAAATGCCCTGTTTTAAAATTAGATCTCGATAAATCTAAAAGAAAATGCTTCAAAGATACTCCACTGCCGATTGATTTACTGTGGCAGTAAGGACCTCACATCAGTCTTGGTTAACCAAGCCAACGAACCGTGATCAGTAATTACTTTTACGAGAGGTGACAAGCCAATTATTTTAACTATCAATCAACTGCCCTTTACAAATAGAAATTATGAGCGGTAAGTCGTGCGGTAATAAATGAACTAAAGTTAATCATATCGATAAAATATACTAGAATACTTATTTACTTAGAACTAGCTTTTAACCTTGTACAACTGAAGTTGTCATTATAAATATTATGCTTACTACTATAAGTGTCTGTAGCGGTATCACACCAAGATAACAGAACTGATTTAAATGCAATTTGGTATACAGATAAACAAGAGCCAGACTGAGACTGAGGATACAGGCTTAGGAAAAAAATGTTTTTCAGGAGTACTGTTTTCGCGAAAAACGCGACATCATTTGGAATGAGAATTGGGTGGTAAGCCATTTTTTTCCCCTACTGACATACGATGATGGCTTGAAGTAGCCTCGTCATCATCACCAGACTTGCGGGGGAGCGGATGGCTCTCATCCTTATCATCAACGGACTTGCGGGGGAGCGGATGGCACTCACCCCTCTGAATCAAATTGGTAGATAGATATTTGATTTCTTTTGGTTGAATAATTTGGTTACTTTGTAGACAAATCATGATAGCCAATCAAAAGCTCGAATCGCATATCACAGTCTTCACAAGAAAACGCGTCTAGTGATTATGATTTTACAGCAACTTCCGCCATCAAATAAATAAACATATTATGTTGAAATATCCGTTCTGAAGTGTGTCACTGGGCCGCTGGCTTTCGCTGTGTCTGCGAAAAGTGTTCAAAGTCAGATGGAATAAGGGCTTAACTATCGTAATTATTGCACATTCGCTCATTGACACTAATTATTTTATAGTTGAACACAGTCATTACTTTTTTATGGCAATTAGAGCCTTTGGTTTAATTGGTGGAAATAATTTATTATTTATCTATTAATTGGACGTTATTCAATATGACTTTACTGCGTACATATGTACCTACAATACACTTATCTTGTTATTAGGTGCAATATGGTTTAAATGAACCTGTTTTATGAGCAATTTTTGGACGTGTAAACGTTTAAATTTATATTTATCTTTACATAGAATATTAGTGATTTAGAGCTTCGAGCTACGAATGATTATTTGTGCTATTTAATTATCATGAAGGCAACACGTAACTAGTTCCAAAAAATCTACTTTTAGGATATGAGATCCTGTAGAATAAATAAACAAATAAACAGTTACTGAAAAGCGCCATCTAGCGCCAAGTAGATGTACTTAATGCTAAATTAAAGAAGCACTCACCAAGCAGCAGTATGGGGAGGTCTATGAGCGCGTGCCACCATAGGCTATGGCGTGCCTGCATGGCGGGGGCGGGCGGCACAGCCTGGTCTGGTACTGCCTGCAACAATAAATATTAATATTATAGTGATATTCATAACAAAATTTCACATAAACCAATTACTAAATTTTCCGAACAAACCCTAAATATTTGATTTGGATAAGTGAGCCCGTTCTTAAGGTATACAAATTACACCGTAAAGTGGCATTGACTTTTATATACGTGTAAATAGACTAGTGACTAGTAGTGAATTTCACAAAACTTTTCTCTTGTTTTCCCTCGATAAAGTAAAAGTAAAGATAACCTAGCAATTAATACCAGGCACAACGTACCTACCAGCTAAACTAACTTAACAACTCCGAAACAAGATAAAATATTAATAACAAGTATAGGTTATAGACTGCATAATTAAGCATTCTCGAACATTATAATGTCATCAACATCGTCTGTATGTATTGCGCAAACGCAGCCGCGAAATGCAAACATCCGAAATACGTAGCGTCCGTCACACGGTGTAGTACCCTGCACTTAATATTGTACAGTCAACTTAATACTAACTTAAAATAGAAATAACTGCGTTTATCCTACTTTCGTGCTCCTTCTGCCATACCCAACTTTCGCTTCCGTACATTAGTGTCTGGATCAACACTCCCCTAAGAACCAGACTGACCTTTTTGGACACTATCTGACTGTTCACAAAGGTGTGCAGCGCTCCGTTCACCATGTTACCAGCATTCACTCTCCTTTCAATATCGCTATCACACTTACCATCTTTTGTGAGCTTGGATCCCAAATATACAAATTCTTTCAATGAAATAATAAATAAATAAATAATATAGCAATATAATAATATATTGACTCCGAAAAAAAAGATACCCAAATATCTTTAAAACGGTTTTTTTCCCGACCTAATTACGATGGCTTAAAAAAGGCATTGTCATTATCACTGGACTTGCGGAGGAGCGAATGGCTCTCAAAACTACGAAACAGATTTTAAATTTGTAGATAGTCATTCAAGAAAAAAAAACTGTAAAAGATTGAAATACTTTTTTTAATATTAAACATTTAATATAAAATCATAATTTATTAAAATCAGTACATTAATATTCTTCATTTGATAGAATAAAGTAATTAAAAATATATCAGCTGAAATGCAATCGATTGCCTATGCCTGTGATTTCTTTTTTCGATCGGTTTAAAATTAAAAGTTGCAACTGTACTGAGGACAACAAATTGAGGACTATTTAATGATTGATTTATTTGTTCAATACTTCCACGTTTGTTCACGGGTAAACAATATTATTTTATTTTACCTTGATCATCATCATCGTGTGTATTTGAACATAACTGATTTGATAGTGACAACTTACAAAGTCAATCGATTCCGGGGTTATGGTATTACATAATTAACTTGTGAGTTCCGTAGTTACTAAATATGTTTTTTCATCTTTAGTTTTGCCAAGCAGTGGGATGATACAGAAAAAAAAGTCTTAAATCGTCTTATCTAAAACAAAGATTTATATTTTTAAAATAAACTTTTTTCATATACGGACGCATAAAAACACTTGTAATGTATTAATCGAGTAGTTTATTTGCGACCAACGCCCTCCGTGACGTGTTTTTTAACGACAAATTAAGTATTGAAACGTTTAAATAAACTATAAATCTAGTATTTGCATTTGTATTTACTTAAAAAGCAACTTGTATGCTTGAATGAATGGCCTCGATGTAAAATAATTAGTAGGTTTAATTTGCTCAATCGACGAAAGTAGTATTTTGAATGCAATTTAAAATATTTGTTATAAAACCTGAATAAAGTTATGACAACATACATTTTTAATTTTTGACTGGCTCGGTGGAACAGTGGTTAGTGACCCAGGTTTACTATAATGTACACTTAGTTAGCAATAAAGAACTTTGACTTTGACTTTGACTTTGACTTTGACTACTACCTACGGTTCCAAGAGTCGTGGGTTCGATTCCCACTCGGGACAAATATTTGTGTGACGAACATCGGTGTTTGTTCCGTGTCTGGGTGTATTATTAAATATATTTAAGTATATTTGTGTCCACTGTTGATTCTGATACCCGTAACACAAGTGCTTAAGCTACTTACCACGAGACCAGATCAATGTATGTGATGTTGTGAAATATTTATTTATTATTTATTTATTTAATTAACTTTGTAAGTAAAACCTGGGGGCAAATTACGACCTCTTAATTCCAGTTAGTTTAAGAATGGACATCGAAAAATTTCGTGTTTCTGTAACCATGAGTTTAAAAGTTACAGTCTCGATATCGCCTACGTAAATATGTCTATGAGAATCTTGTACAGCGCCCCTGGTGGTCACGCTAAGAACTAAAATCGGTCGTATGAAAAAACAACTCGATAGGTTTTTAACGTACGTAAATTTTCGATAGCCAACTCACTCACATAGTTGTGGGCTATGGTTGTGGAATCATACAGACTGATATAACCCCTCCATCATCTATGTAAATTTAATAACAGCTTTTTATCATATAGTTACCGATGTTCATTTTTAAACTGACTAGAATTAAAAGGTCGTAATACGCACGCACCCATAGCTTATTTCAACTTATAATATTACTGCAAAACGATCAAGTAGTTTGAAGTTACATAACTTTCTCACGCCTTAATAAAGAATGGGCTATAGGGCAAAGGCTACATTTTAACCCACTGCATTATAAGAGAATATTAAAATGAGTTCACCCGTGATCATGGCGCTTACAACAGTGCCGAAATATCGGGAGCTCATTTAAACAAAACAACATGGTAAATATCCCGGACAATTTCAGTTTTCTAATGTGTGTAACCATGACAGTTTAAAATTATATAAAGAGAGTATTAAGTTAAACTCGATGTATTGAGTAGTTGTAAACAATAAACGCTCTGCTGACCAGAAATAAAAGAAAATCCAAGAAAGTCCCACTTCAAAGCAGTCTATATTATGACCTAGTGAATGCATTATGCACCTTGACCTAATTAGAAATGTTTGCACCAGATATTGGTCGAAAATCAGGTTAACTTAAACTCTATTTTCCTCGCGACAATCCCGTTTAATGATGTCATAAACAATAATAGTGTAGTTTATTTTTAAAAATAGTATTTCGGTCAATTAAATGTTTTTTTGCTGATTCTTATACTTATTTTAGTTTTGCCTTCAGGCGAAAGTATAGTTAGATTCTGTAGAACAAACGCGATATTTTAACAAAATTGGTACGGAATCTTGCGCCAGTCTCACTTGGCAGATTTTTTTATTGTAGACTAGTGACCCTCCCCCGCTTCGTTTCCGATATATAATACATTTTTATGTATGACTAGTGGTCCCGGCGAATTTCATACCGCCAATACTATAAACCTTCCCTGGACTACAACGAACATTTCAAAATTAGCTAAATCGGTTCAGCCGTTCTCGAGTTTTAGTCAGACTAACGAACGGCAATTCATTTTTATATATAAGAAGATATACAACCCTCCTTTTAACTCTCTCTATCTATAACCGCATCAAATTCCGTTGTGTACTTTTAAAGATTAAAGCATACATAGGGACAGACAGACGCGGGAAGCGACTTTGCTTTATACTATGTAGTGATTGTTCGATATAATAAACTAACTACATCGACAATAGAATCTAATCCATACGCCTAATCACCATAAGTATTCAGGGCATGCGACATGGCAAGTGCTGTTACTTCGGGCTAGGTATTAACATAGGCATGTGCAAGTCCAAGAAAGCTTAATTCGATCATGCTTATTCATCTAAGCTGATTAATCTAGAACTGTCCATTGCGGTTGCCAACCTTTTTTATGTGCACGGATTAAAAATGTTAAATTTCAAAATTAGAATCTTCTCTTGCCCCGTGAAATAGTTTATGGCATAAAATATTAACTTCTCCCTTGTAGTAAAATCGGGTAAATAATTAATCAAATTCAAAAACTGAGGAAGGGCATCTTCTTTTAATTGACTACCCATATGTCAAATTTCATTTAAAGCGGTTCGATGAGTTTAGCATGAAAGACAGACAGACAAGTTTTTTAGTACCTAAGTCAAGTCTGAAACAGCTAAGAGTATAAAGCAGTAGTAATAGCGTATAATTATAGATAGTTGATAATGACAGGGTACAGGTATTTTAGGGGTGAGAGCGATCCGCTCCCCCGCAAGTCCGGTGATGATGACGAGACTTCTCCAAGCCATCATCGTATGACAGTTAGGAAAAAAAGGATTTACGTATATTATGTAATTATCTTAGTCGATTTTCTATTTATTCTTCCTTCGTGTTCAATGTTTATATTATACTTAGTATTTAAAACTATTTGAGTCGACTGTACACCATCGCCCAGCTTATTTATTACTACCTATGAGCTTTGAGAGACAGCACTCTCTAGCTCAACCCGTCCCTTTGTAGTTGCTTTGTTATTAGTATGTAACTAAATATCGTCGACTGTACATCATTGCATCACCTTATTTATTGCTGCCTACGAGCTGTATTAATATTCAGAGTGTCTGGAGTCTTTGGCAGTCGTTTGTGGCCGCATTCCTGACTGTTGGGCTAAAGGCACCTCGCATTCCTCAGGGGAAAGACGGACAGATTTTATTTTATATACATATAGATTTCGGATTTTCCACATACCATTCTACAGAGGCCTTTGTAAACATTCCTTTAGGCTTTGATGCAAAGTGTTTTAAAGTGAGGTTTATACGAAAAGGTACTCGGGCTCGGTGGAACAGTGCTTAGTGACCCAGGTTCACTACCTACGGTTCTAAGAGTCGTGGGTTCGATTCCCACCCGGGACAATTTTTTTGTTCTGTGTTTGGGTGTGTTACTAAATCTACTTAGGTTTAAATACTCATATTTGTGTATCCACTGTTGATTCTGATATCCTTACGGATACCACAAGTGATTAAACTCCTTACCACGGGATCAGATCAATGTATGTGATGTGTAATATTTATTTATTATTTATACCTATTAGGTATATTACTAAGCTGTAGGTTAGTGCACAATTTTCTCTTTAAAATCTTTCTCCTTGATCGAAATCGGCTGCAACACCTATTGTACACCGTGAAATTTTAGTGGTTGTTTTCCCGTGGCAGATCGATTTGCCTTTAGTAATTTTACTATCCAATCATGCAAATAATTCCTTGAAAAAAAAATTTTTTTTTTCAAATTTTCAAAACATTAATTTTCCAACTCGAAAACGAGAGAAGCTATCGTTGTTTTTGAAGATGTTACGTAATCAGGTACTGCTTGCCGTATAAAATCGATGCTTAAAGCTAAAGAAGCTCTACACTCTAAACAATAAAGCGGTTAGAACGTACGTAAGAGTTTCGGTGTAAATTTATTGATTTAGAAAAAAAATAACTGCACAAATCTTTTGTGCTACTAAGATAGAATCATTTTGCTGCGGGAAAACAACCACTAAAATTTCAAGGTGTATGTTAAGTGCCAAATGTTTTGTGATTCCAGTTCACAAAAGGACATCTATTTTGTAGCCTTCTGATTAAAATGTACAGTCAGAAACATAATGTATAAGTAACTACTTATTTTAGTTTGAAATTTAAATTAAAAATATCACAGTTTTTAATGATTCTAATATTAGAATGATCTGATAAAGTAACTCAAAGGTAACTTTCGAAATTTATTGTTTTTAAGCTATTGCATAGCTTTTATCGCGGGCTTTGAGCGCGGCGACCGAACCAAGAAATTCCGTAACGAAAAAAACCTCACAATCGTCTAACGTCGTTTCAGTTCGGTAGACTTCGGCACGGTGTTTGTGTGCGTGCGGTTAGACGTATTGTACGACTCTACGAAACTCGCACGAATCGAGACGAGCTGCTCCGAAATCGGAGGATGCTATGCAATAGCTATACGCGGCAGTCACCGAGTGCCACATGTCTTTATTTATGTGGATAACACTCGTTGAAACAAGAAATAGCGTAGTAATTCCCTTTTTAAATAAAAGATAACATTTTAATGTTAGTTATTCTACATACCTATTACTGCCCGACGTTTCGACTGGATTACACCAGTCATGTTCGCGCGAAAAGTAGCTATGTATTTGCTACTCCTAATATCGCGTGTAGACCCATAAAGACCAATATTTAGTGTAATGGGACGCGAAAGTCTAAAATCTTACGTTAATCTTAGTTATGTCTGATTTCTCCGATAAATGCATGATCTATAATTATAGTAATCAAATAGTTGCGTTATCCTAACTCGATTAGTGCTCCACCACGCCTTAAAACAGGATTTAATTGCTTTAATTCAAGTAAGCTTACATTCTAAATACAATCCTTATGATTATAACTTGTCTAATGAAACGCTAGAATTTGGTATGCAATTTCATCACAATGTATTATAGCAAATCTGGACTTTAATAAACAGAAAACATAATATAAAATATTGATTATCCGCTAATATACGAAGCAATGAACGTAAGGGGCCCTCCCCTTAATAACATCTAATAACAGAGGGCCTACCATGAGTTGGCTATCGAAAACTTACCTAAGTAAAAACCTATCGAGTTGTTTTTTTCATACGGCCGATTATAGTTCTTCGCGTAACCACCAGCGGCGCTGTACAAGTTTTTCATAGACATATTTACGTAGGCGATATCGAGTGCGTAAGTTTTAAACTCATGGTAGCCCCACTGGTCAAGTGTGAGTCGGACACGCGCACGAAGGGTTCCGTACCAATTTTGTAAAATGTTGTTGTTTTCTAGTATTTGTTTTATAACAAACAAATATTTGCGAAAATTGCAAATGTCTAATGTACGGCGGTTTTTTGAGATATATCCTGGTGACAGGCGGACGAACAGCTAAGTCTCGGTAATAAGATTCCGTTTTTACCTTTCGGCTCCGGGGGACCTTAAAAATGATGTGCCTCACAGGCTTGAAGCTCATATATTTTGCTCAACGCCTTAATTTAGAAATATAGATATAAAATCTTAATACGCCCAGGCAAAGGCTTGGTATGAAGATAGGATCCGTATATGCTGCATGTAGCTAAGTATTGAGATGTTATCTTTCTAGCCTAGGATATTGCCCCGTCTGTATTTTATGGGGAAACCTTGAACTACACTTTACGACCTACCGATCGATACTGATGATAATGTTGCTACTTAGAAATAAGAAACTATGTTTATTATATTTTTTTAATAGGAATCTATACCCAATTAGAATACTGCCCACATTTTAGTGTGCAAAATAAAAAGGTTGTTGAGTTTACTATACACCGTGAAATTTTAGTGGTTGTTTTCCCGCAGTAAAATGATTCTATCTTAGTAGTACAATAGATTTGTGCAGTTATTTTTTGTTAAAATCAATAAATGACGGTTTTACGAAAGGTTTAACCGAAACTCGAAAGCACGTTCGAGCCGCTTTATGACTTAGGGCGTCGAGCTTCTGTAGCTTTAAGCATCGATTTCATGCGGCAAGCAGTACCTGATTACGTTACATCTTATAAAAGAACGATAGCTTCTCTCGTTTCCGAGTTGGAAAATTATTATTTTGAAAATTTGAAAAAAAAAAAGTACCTACTACTAAAGGCTAATCATTCTGCCACGGGAAAACAACCACTAAAATTTCACGGTGTATAGCTTTCAAGACTACCTAAGCTAACTAGAAGTAATTTTTTTAATTTATTTATTGCACACATACTATAATTATCAAGATATGTTTGTTGTTGTTATGTAAGTTGACTTTATGTAAGAGTGAGCCTATAGAGAAATTTTAAGGTTATGTAGTCGATCAACCAGCACTCGACCAGCGTAGTTGACTAAGGCCTGATTGCCCTAGTTTAGGGTAGGCCCGTGCTCCTGCAATGGGGACGTATAATGGGCTGATGATGAAGAGTGTAGCAAGTAGGTTACTTATATCTAAAAAAAGCTAGGTAATTCGAACTAATACCCATTCGTTTCAATATCGATAGTACTTAATCTGTGTAAAAATAACAGCTCTACCGCCGCCATCATAATCTTAAGGGCCAGAATAATGACTTCAGCCTACTTCAACTAACTTCTAATGACTTAGCGACTAATTTTATGCAAAATCATTAAGTAAATGACTTCATTTAACCGTAGCAAATTGATCGAAGTACTTCATTTAATTAAATGAAGTCACACACCGTTTCTAATTCAAATGACTGTTGATTGGCTAATCAAAGTTTTATGATTACTATAGGTGACCGGTAACAAATGACATTACAGTGGTTTGCGATTAGTCTCAGATATTGCTTGCTAATTCTAGTTATTAAATAAGCTAGTTTCTTAGAATAAATCATCAAACATTATTATTTACCAGTGATATTGACTGCCTTTTAAAAAGGAAGACGTCACTTAAAGTTTTGACATAAATCTAGCCCAACTTTTAATTTTTATCTTTAAAAAAGCCGACATTAGCCTTATTTTTGCAAATTTATTCCTTGCCTATCTTAAAATTTTAACCCTGCAAGATAGCTAGAAAATCATTCAGGCCATTTGCAAAGTTGCAATACCTATATGTTTTTTATTCTATCCTATTTTATTTTAACACATGTAGAGAAAGCATTCAGGAGAGTTCAAGATAGCTTTATTCATATTAAAAAAAACCTGTTAACGTCAACCACTTTTTACAAAGGCAATCCACAAATGGGCGCTAACCTTTTTAAATCATTGGTAATTAAACAATCTGCGCATGAGTCTCCAACCCAGTTTAGGGTTAGATATTCGTTTCGCAATAACGATATCGCCAGGTGTATTCCGTTTTTCCGATTAATCCTACCGTTAATAACGGTTATAAACCGTTATCTCGATCTATTGTTTCCTTGCCTGTAATGTAGGATGCAAGGCGTGGTTGTAATTCTTAGCCCATAAGTGGATAATAAATCCTTACCATGTGTGGAGTACTAATATATGACTTTCAGTGAACTAACTACCAACCTGTAGTTGGGTAAATACCAGTTAATTACAGAATAATCATTCTAGGTATTAGATATATGTATATCATTTTTCGAATAGAAAAAAAAAACTTTATATTTTGAATCCAAAGTAAGTACTTTTTATACAGAATATTTAATTTTGCACTATCTTCTAAATTAAGAGGAATTACCCGTTACCAATATATATGTATACCTATTGTCTACGTAAGTATGGGGATTTTTGTGTGAAATTATGTGAAGGAAAATATTAACATAAGGTCTTAATTTTAAATTGATTGCTTTTACTCGACTTGGCTAAGGCACTGCCGTACACCTTTCAACAGTTCACTCCAAAGACATTTCCTCGACACACCTATAACATTATTTATGATCTCAGTGCGAAAGCCCGCCTCAAAAAGACGCTCCACAATCGTGACATCACTCTCAATCGCCAATCCATCCGTATCACACCAATCCATTAGCTAATCCATTGTTTTATGGCGATTAAAAAAACATAATAATTGGCGTGCACGTATCATGAGGTCATACTTGCATTCTAATCGCCAGGTGGCCGGTGTTGTGAGCTGACTGACAGCTGTCAAACTGTTTATGGCGACTGTCATACGTCGATGACCGGGCGTTGCGCGTGCGCGTGGCTTTGCAAATAAGTGAAACGGGAATTTTAGCACAAGGAGGTAGGTTGATTAGTTTAGGTGGCACGCTACTTAAGGTTTGTAGAAAGGTTTTGCGTTGTGTTACATACTCGTTGATATAATTTTAATTGATCTTCGTCATGGGTACAATTCTGTCAGGGTAACTGCCTCCTTGGGCTATTGGTAGTAAGCGTTGCGTAAGGACCGAGAGGTCCCTGGAAACAGGGGTCAGTCAATTTTTTTCTGCAATGAAATTACTCAGCCCGGAGTTTGTTTTTAAGTGAAGCTACAAGCTGCCATCCATCCAGGATAGCTTTGCAAGCGTATTCGTTTAAGGACTCGGACATGCTGGATACTTTGAACAGATATCAGGGTAATTACTTGACCTACAGTATAAACCAGGCGGGAGGTAAATGATGTTAGCTATATGACGATGTCTATATATAAATGTCGCTTTGTATCACTGTAAATTATAAAATGCCATGTTGGTATTTCAGTGGCAAGCGCCGCAGACCGGGAAGACCTGGGTTAAAATCCCGATTCCAGTCATCTAGTCAATTAGTCATCCGATCTAAAATCTAAATAAGACATAGAGTTATAAGATCTATTGAGTCTGTCATATGTCATCTCATGACCGCTTACTATCAGGTGAAGGCTGTCATCCTGAGAGTCCTTCAATAAAAATACAAAGGGAGAGGTTTCATACACTTAATGTATATAGAGACCAGTGTAAGACCTTCCAGCTGACATACAAAGAAGCAGATAACAATCCCTTCGTAACGCCTTGCGCAAGCAATCGGCAGTCACCAGAATATATCACAACGCATTCCCAAGAGCAAAATCGTGCCTTTCTAACATCGAAAGTGATCCCAGTCATCGGGTTCACTTTCCCTACGAAATGCCACTGATTGAGAGCCCTGGGCTTTCCGCGATTACGCTTCGAACCAACAATAAATTGGACTTTCCCATCGGACAAAAGACTGGCGCCAAGCCTTGTTCAAGTAGAGGGGTGCGCAACATTTTCACCACTTGCCGGATAATTTGTAATAAGGCGTCCGACCGATTTCAGCCATGGCGGGCGATCTCAACTGAGATCAGCCAAGTGCGCAGGACATATTATAGTGCAGAAGTGTGCGCGCAAACACAAGTGCACTCTCTATTCCCTTACTCTCAGAATTCGATGAGACAGCAATCCGACATGACCGATGAGAGATCAGGCGGAAGACCACCGGCTTAACGTGCTTATAATTTGTAATAAGGGAGTCGCAAATTGAATTGTCTATTGGATTGGGTAGACCGATGTGGGCATCTGGTCGGGCGGATCAAATGGTCATTGATTATTCTGACTACGACGTCAATGAATGATATTAATTAAATAAACGAATCCAGTTTAGACGGTTTAGGAGTCATCTAATCTAGCAGAAAAAATGGTTTTTTTTAAGAAAATAAGGTATTTTGTCACTACAATGTAAAGACAAATTCTGAGAATCGTTAAGAAGATCTAAATATAAAATATTATGTTTTAAGAACTTCTTAAGAACTAAATGATGTCTTTAAAATATTATCAGTACAAAAGATAGAAATTCAAATTGTGTAAATCTCGCTTAAACTCGCTCGCTAAACATAGTTTATAGTATGACATTGTACCTAGTAGAAAATATTCCACACTTTGTTTATCTTGTTAATTGTTTTCGTTATCCTATCTCTTTACATAACGCGACGTATTATGCAACTACACAAATTGAAATGAATTGGAGCTACATAGTTTAATCCCAATAAAAGTAGTTCAGACCGGCTATATTTAGTGAGCTATCATGTTCAGCTAATTAACAATATGGAAAAAAACACCCACGTGTTTTTTTTTCAGCATCATTAGCATTAACATTTTGAAAAGTTATTCCTGTTAACGCATTCATCGCTACCTACTTGAGAAATAAAAAAAACTGTTTCTACTAAGTATGTTTGTTTGACAGTTAAAAGTTTTATAACCGACTTTTGTTTTATTATAGTAACAAACTAGATACATTTCGTACAATCGACTGGTTCAATAGATTAATGGCTAGTGATTCTGTCTACGGTTCCAAAAGTCGTGAGTTCGACTGTGACGAAAATTGGTGTTAGTTCCGTGTCTGGGTGTGTTCATAAATATTATGCATGAAGTAATTACGGACAGTATTTAACACAGCTCATCTGGGTAGAAGTCGCAAATGAAAATAAGATTATCATCATATTCTCAGCGGGTATCTCCTAAAAACGTCAATGTGTAAACATTACAATGCGTAGTTAAAAGGTTGGGCGCCCCAGTCTTGCTTAGGAGTCGCTGAGCTTCGTGACTACAAAGCATATCCTTTTCGTTTCCGGTGACAATATTAGTGGATACCCTCACTGTGCATTGTCAACCATGAGTGCAATCAGGGGTTGATATGTATCCGGGGTTTGAACTTCGGACTGTTACCAAGAATCTACCAAGGAAATAGAGGATGGGTAAGACAATGGATCATTGTGTCACAAAGGTTGGCAACCATATGATAAATAGGGTTGAGATTGCCTATCAATCGTGATAAAACTTTTAAAGATTGCTGACTCATACATGACTTACTAAGGATATAAGTAGTTAAACGACCATTTCAGCGGAAAATAAAAACATTATTATAAAACCTGCAGTCTGCACGTTATAAGTTGTTAGATAAGTTAACTTTTGCACAGAAAGGGCCATATTTTTGTACCTTGTCTTATAAATAAATGCATTCCATTTTATATGTAAGAACTAAACCAAACGCTATTTCTAGATTCCATACACTTCCTTCTACATACATACATACATAAAATCCCGCCTTTTTCCCAGAGGGGTAGGCAGAGATCACTTCCTGCCATGTGCTACGATCCTGGTACACCACTTCCTTCTACTTTTTTCTATTGCGCCATGCTAAATGCATACCGGTCACTTTAAAGCATATTCGATCATACATTACAAACATAATTGTCTTTAATAAGCAATATCAGTCGCCATACAACAAATAGTGAACATCAAAGTTATCATATCGGTGAATAGGGTCGCGGGGTGAGCGACTTAGACCGAATGGAATCTGTACTATTATTATATAGAGAAATGATTTGTCTGTTTGTGTGTTAAATATTAGTCTTTATGGGTCTACACGCGTTATTAGGAGTAGCAAATACATAGCTACTTACTGCCCGACGTTTCGACTAGTGTAGACTTAGATTGGTGTTGTGTGCAGTTGTGTAGACCCATAAAGACTAATATTTAGTGTAATGGAACGCGAAAGTCTAAAATCATGTATGTGTGTTTTTATTAAAATTGTAAAATATTGGACCCACTGATACTGATGGGTTTTGAACTGGTCGGAAGGTTCTATTTTTATTCATATTATTTATTTGTAATAATTATAAGTAAAAATAATTACAATAAAACCTTCCGACTTATTTATATATATTTGAAAGCTTTAAAAGTTTCTAATATTAATTCTTATCTTAAATCGCGTTCATACGTGCATTCCAAGTCACTAAGTTAACAACTTAAAAATGTATTTATAAATATCTATGTTTGTTTGTATAATATCAGTCTCTGACGCCCATAGTACAAGCTCTGCTTAGTTTGGGGTCCCTGCTTGCGTGCGTGCTTAGGGTGGAAATGTCCCAGATATTTATTTAGCTATGTACACAGTCGGCCAAAAATGTGGTCTACCACCCTACGGTTGAGATTCGTTTGAACGTCATGAAACAACAAAGTCAATTTTCCCTGGCTATAAGATTGTGTCAGTGAAAAGTCAACCTTAGCGATCAGTATAAGCTCTGCTTAGTTTGGGGTCAGATGACCGAGTGTAGAAATGTCCCGGAAATTTACTTGGCTGACTGTGCCAGAGTTTGCCCCCAACATAAAAAAACCGCAACAAAATGATAATGATACTCTAATGTTATAATTGAAGCGTCATTTGAAACATACGATTATACGTCAACATCCACGTCACTCGTCAAGGGGTATACCTCTCAAGTCATTCATGACAAAACCGCGTAAAACCACTGAAATTGCGCGTACGCCGACCACAATCGACTCATTTTGACCTACAATCGAAGACAGGTAAAAAATGAAAACATATACCTACTTAAACAATTAAGAATTGTTTTAATTTGAAATGGATCTTGTTGACATAGTGTTAGGGTTTAAATTCAATTATGTAATATAACTTAAATCGAAATATTTGCGAGGAAAGGAGTAAGAATTTTGAGTCATCAAAAAATTCATGCTAGTCGTAATTGCCTCATAATTAACAGCCAAAGTTACCGCAACAAACTAGCTACAAATGAATCAAGTTTTAATGTCTGTCAATATCATACATATACATAGGTGTCTATTTTGCTTTTCTTTGGGTATGATAAAATACTTAAGTATTAAATTCCGTGATGAGTTTCTTAAGCACATAAAAAAAGTAGAAGGATTTATTCTTTTTTACTCTTTTTAAAATTCTTTTGTTTGCTTTCATAATGAATGCCTCAAACATTTTGATAATTGTTTTACCTGTTATTAATTAATCGACAGTTTTATACAAAGAAGGAAGTAGTTCTTAGTTCACTTTTTCGTTGGTAACACATCAAAGTCCTAGGATTAGGGTTAGCATTTCTAGGTATTCTAAACTACGATGAAACGTAATTGAGTTACGTCAAACTAGCCTGGTCAATGGCTTTTAAAGTATTTAAAACTATGAATCTAAACATTAGCATTATGTATGTTACTGTTTAGATAACTTTTGTATTGCAAATATCTATGTATAAAATTAGACTATGCATATTATTTGCTGTTTTGCACATAAATACAGAACAATTAACAGAGTAAGCATCACAGTATAAAAAAAAATTAATTAAGGCGCTAACGTATTATAAAAAAAATAGCAAATAAAAAAGATAAAAGATAAAAGATAAAAAATATTTATTACAACAACAAGGCAAGATACACAAAATATAATGTTAACTAAAACATACAACAAAAAATAGCCTAAAATTGTTGGCAGACTTCACAATGGGTATATACTGTGGCACCAACACTAGAAAGCATCTGTATCGCTGGTGCCTTAAATTTTATGGTATTTTAATGTTTATAAACTAACATTATGGTATTCATATCACTTAGATATGACATTCTTAGGCATTTATTGTAACTTCCCTTAGCGATTTTTATAAGTGAATAAATGGTAAAAACATAAAGTTTAACCGTGAAAAAAAATCGGAAAACAAATAACACGCTATATCTACGTAATAGCCGTAATAAATGAATTGCGGGTCATTTTAGTCCTTTAGTACTTGAAGATCGGCTAAATTTAGCCAAGTATGCCGAGATGGCAGCGTAATTATCTCATACGGAAATGCCAATTGTACTGTACCAAATGGGACCGCCAAACGTCTATTGCAAAAACGCAGGCGCCAAGTGACAATTGGACGTAGGGTTCCGTAAGTAAGATGCGAAAACCATTCCGAGACGAATTTAGGCTGGCGAGTTTAATTAGTTTTTTCTTTTATATTTTTAACCTTTGTTACAAAACTGGCTCGGTGGAACAGTGGTTAGTGACACAGGTTCATAACCTACGGTTCCAAGAGTCGTGGTTCATGGGAAAGACGTATTCTGTCATGAGATCGAAACGTCGAATCTCCAAATAATTATATTTGGGTGTGTTATTAAATATATTTAAGTATATTTGTGTATCCACTGTCGTTCCTGATTTCCGTAACACAAGTGCTTAAGCTACTTACCATGGGATCAGATCGATGTATGTGATGTTGTGAAATATTTAGATTTAGAAAAGCCTAAACGGGTAAACGTAGGCACTTGAAATTTGGAAGAGACGTAGCATAGGTACCGTAGAGGAGCACTAAGAAAGGAATCTCCAAATAATTATATTTGGATTTAAATTAAGTAAGAATACCTGTTTATTACTCTTACATATTTCAGTGTTAAGTATTCGCCAGAAATACGTAGAGACTTGTACTATATTGTAACTTCGAAATGAATATTGTAACTGCGAAAAATGAATTTTCGCTATCTTAATTAATGTTTCTACTTTGCGAGCAAATGGTTAAACAAAATCTTATCAAATTGAACTTTGTTCTGTGACGTGTTATATTTGTAAGGGAGATGTTAAACTTATTATACATAGTAATTAGTTATCTACAGAACGGAAATAAATAATGGCAGTTCACATGGAATACCTCCGATTATTGTAAGTATACTTTAGTTTATTATGATATGAACATCATTAAGATGAATACTCTTAGTACACTATGTCTACATGATTATAATTAAATTGATTATAACAATGCATTGACTTAATCGTTAATAATGGATTATAGTTAAAATTTGCTTTAATAAATTGCAACCGTAAATTCATTATACGGAACCGTAAAATTAGCTGCGGTTTGAACTTGACACGTGTTTATGATAGACAGCTGACACAATCCCTTTGATGATGACTGTATTATTAATAAAGATATTTATCGCGAAATTGTTCCTGATATTTTCTACACGATTAACTTTACAAAACTGAATACTTGAGGCTGTATGTATTTCTTGTTTATGCGTAGCTTTTTGTTTTTAAATTTTAATTAAGCATATTATGCATTTTAGTAACGATTTGAAATAATATGTGTCTGCCCAGTCAGTCGAAAAGAATAAGAATAATCGGAACCAAGAAATCACTAATTAAAATAAAAAGAAAGCAGTCTATTCAATTTGACTCATAATGATCCCAACCGGTAATCGAACCGGCAATGAGCCGTTAAATTACTCACAATTCTTATTAATCCAATAGGTAACGGAGTAACTACTTTTACTTCAGCTAATTGCTATTTCTTCGACAATTAACGCAGCCAATTTAGGTCGGAATCAATGTATAACAACAATTTATTGGCTTAAATCCGGATCTTGATATTCTAATTAATTTACTTTGATGATGCATACAATATTTTATGATGACAAGTAACTGATCGACTACATCATATCTTGTGTTACAAGATGAAATCATCATCTTCATCATCAGCCCATCTACGTAGTCACTGCTGGGGCACGGGCCTACCCTAAACTGGGGCGATAAGGCCTTAGTCAACTACGCTGGCTACTGCAGGTTGGTTGACTACACAAACTTAGAATTTCTTGGTAGGTATGCAGGTTTCCTCACGATGTTTTCCTTCACCGTTAAAGCGTCGAATAATCATACAAATGAATGAATTTCAGAACAAAGTGGTACGTGGCGGGGTTTGAACTGGCGGCCTTTCGCATGGCGCCCTAAACCACACGGCAATTGACGCTTCTTCTTTGAGTCTTGTTTTTATTCTTAACATTTGGATATTTTCCAAAGTAGAAGCTCTGCTTAATTTGGTGTCAGGTGGCCGTGTGTGGGATGTTCCAAATTATATTTATTTTATTTGATCTTTATGGACCATTTTATTTATTTCAATTTAACTATCAAGGCAGTTTACCTCGGTAAAGTCATTATTAGATATCCACGCCTATTAGGCGTCTATTTAATGCCTATCATTAACACACAATTCCAATTGAAAGCTATTGGCTAATGCTAAATCGATGGAGTCCCATTAACACAATATAACGATAAATCCACACTGTTGAACATTAGGGCCGACACACACGAACAGCTTCAAGCAGTCAGGACGGACTACTTGAAGCTGCAGCTGCATAGTACACTATAAGGCGTCCGACCGATTTCAGCCATGGCGGCCTATCTCAATTGAGATCAGCCAAGTTCGCTGGACATATAATGCGTGTGTGCGCGCAAACACAAGTGCACTCTCTATTCCCTTACTCTCAGAGGTGAGACGGCAATCCGACATGACCGATGAGAGATCGGGCGCAGGACCAACGGCTTAACGAGCTTTCCGAGGCACGGGCGTTCAACCGCCAACTTCCTAACTCCGGGCTGAGTAATTTCATTACAGAAAAACTCACACAAATTTCGCCCGACCCCGGACTCGAACCGGGGACTTCTCGGTCCTAACGCAGCACTTGCTACCAATAGACCAAAGGGGCATAGTAAACTACAGATTCTACGTACACGCATACACGGAACCGCTCGAGCAGTCGTGACTGCTCCGAGCAGTTAGCAGCACGATGAAATCTCAAGCAGTCGCCAGGCATAAGCTATTGACTGTGACTGCAAGAGCGGTCCGTGTATGTTGATCACTGGCTAACTACTACAGCGGTCCGTGTATGGATTGCCTTAGGTTTCTCAATCGTAATAAACGGTACTAATTATATACACAAGTCTGTTCAGTTACAAACGCATTCGAAAGGGTTTACCAATACAAATGATTTACCATTCGTTGAAAGACAAAAAAAATTATTTTCGCGTTCCATTACTCTAAATTAGGCTTTATGATCGCTTGGGACCATGATTGGTGTAACCCAGTCGAAACGTCGTGTTTACAACAATAAAAAAAAGACGTGTGGCACTCGGGGACTGCCGCGGTATAGCTATTGCATAGCATCGTCCGATTTCGGAGCAGCTCGTCTCGATTCGTGCGAGTTTCGTAGAGTCGTAGAATACGTCTAACCGCACGCACACAAACACCGTGCCGAAGTCTACCGAACTGAAACGACGTTAGACGATTGTGAGGTTTTTTCGTTACGGAATTTCTTGGTTCGGTCGCCGCGGTCAAAGCCCGCGATAAAAGCTATGCAATAGCTTAAAAAGCGTCGATGGCCGAGTGGTTAAGGTCGTTGCTTGCCATGCGAGAGGTCGCCAGTTCAAACCCCGCCAGGTACCAATGTGTTTTTCAAATTTGAAATTCATATGTACCATCATTCGACGCTTTAACGGTGAAGGAAAACATCGTGAGGAAACCAGCACACCTGAGAAATTTTTCAACGGTGTGTGTAGCCATGTCAGAGGCCTACGGGCGGCTTAAAAACTCTGACACCAGGTTGTTCATCAACCATACGATAAGAAGAAGAAGCTTAAAAAGTATTTTCTACTCCTAATATCTCGTGTAGACCATAAAGATTAATATTGAGCATTAGGCAACATTTACACGTCATTATATTGTTGGAATGCGACGACATACATACATTTTGTAGGCACCAAAACCAGACTAATTGTCAATTAGCCGCCAGTGAATTAATTGATCTACAGGATCATTTGGACACTGAAAATAAACTGAAAACATTATGTAGTATTTCCATTATACAAAAAAAAAACACTATATTGATAGCTGAAATCGAAATTTATTTAAATCGGTATACAGTTTGAAGTTAAACCTGTAATTTATTTTAACAAGCTGTAAATTGCTTTATCTTATCTTATCTTAACGCGGGGACCGTATAACCGGTTCACGTCGACCCTCAGGGATCTTTTGTGTTTCCCCTACCTTAATACACCTACTCCCTGAAGATCAAATGCATTAATGCAATAACGTCCTTGGATCTGAGGTGCCTGTATTCTTCTGGTTTCGGATAAGCCGTTCCCAGAAGTCTGAGCCTGTGTCTGGCCAGTGAGTGACATTCACATAAAATATGCTTCATGTCTTCCATTTCTTCCTTGCAAGCTCTACAATCGCTGTTTGAAGACAGTCTCATTTTCATCAGTAATGAGTTGGTGATGTAGTGCCCTGTTAGCGCTCCCATGAGTAGACGACTTTGAAGTCTGCTTCCACCCATCATGGTTTTGTACCACGTTTTTGGATTGTCTCCAATAAAGCTCTTGGAGTGAACCATACCTGGTCTATTCTTCCAATGCTTCCAACGCTCATTATCAACATGTTCCTTAAATGCCATGTTGATGGTGCTTAACGCTAGCCCAACAAATGGCTCTGGTCCAATATGATTTGCTTCTGAGCCTCTTCTCGCAAGTTCATCTGCCTTTTCATTTCCCTTATACCCTTCATGGCCTGGTATCCATATTAGCCTCACCTTGTTTTGCCTCCCTAGGTTATTAAGTACCGTTATGGCATTGGCGACAAGTTTAGAGTCTAATTTGGGGTTTCTTAATGCCCTAAGGGCCGCTTGACTGTCACTGAGAATGTATATAGTTTGATTCTTGACCTTTAGTTCTATGTTCTTCTCTGCACATGAGATTATTGCATAAACCTCTGCTTGAAAAACCGTTGTCATGCCCCCCATGCTTTGACTTTCCTCAACATGCTTGCTGTAGATACCGGAACCTGTGCCTGACACCATTTTGGATCCGTCGGTATACCATATCAAGCTGTTGCTCTCAGGGCAGGGCGGATTCACCTTCCAGCTGTCCCTCGTCGGTATGTTTACCTTGTATTTCCTATTGAATATGTATTTTGGAATCGTTTTATCACAACCCATTTCCAAAATTCTGGACAGATAACTATTGTCATCCCATTTTGTGTGTCTTGTCTGATGTTTTCTAGGGCTCCAGGTTCCTGCAATACGTAGTCGCTGGAGCGCCTTCCTAGCTTCAGCTTCGATCACCAGGTGCAATGGCGGAAGATTTAACAGTACTTCCATTGTTGCCGTTGGGGTAGTTCTGAAGGCCCCTGATATGGCTAGACACGCGGTTCTCTGCATTTTCTCCAGAGCGTCCCTGCAGGTTTTTAATCGTGTTCTATACCACCATACAATACTGCCATACGTTATTATTGGCCTTACCATAATTATGTATAACCATCTAATGACCTTTGGTTTAAGCCCCCATGTTTTTCCATATGTAGCACGGCACATACCTAAAACCCGAAGAGCCTTCGATATAGTGATGTTTACGTGGCGGCTCCAGTTAAGTTCCTTATCTAGGGTGACACCTAGATATTTAACCTCTTTTGAGCATTCTAGTCTTGTGTTAAATAAAGAAACAGCTCCCATATCCTTGATATTCCGCTTCCTTGTAAATGGAACTAAAGTGGTCTTCCTTGGGTTGACTGATAGATGGTTGTATCCACACCAATCCTCAAGGGTCTTTACTGCACTCTGCATTAGTTTAAATTGCTTTAAGTAGTTGTGCGTATAAATAAAAAAAAAATTGTAGATCTATCGCACCGGAAACATAATCTGTGAATTGTATTTAATAAAATGCGAACAACATAAGTTTATATAAATATCCCTTGGAATAAACCTGATATGTCGTTAGTCAAAGGCTTATATTTTTAGTTTCGCCCAGTTTATTAATAAATGCACAGCCTAGAATAGTCTCTAAGTGGCCTGATGACCCAATAAACATTAACTTAGTCTTTTAATAAGTCAGCTCCATCGATAATATTTAAATTGTGGTAAAGCAAACTATTTTAAACAAATATAATGTATACGTAAGATTTTAGACTTTCGCGTTCCATTACACTAAAATTAGTCTTTATGGGTCTACACGCAATATTATATAGGAGTAGCAAATACATAGCTACTTATTGCCCGGACGTTTCGACTGGATATATCATGGACGAATGCGAGAAATTTAATATTGTTATTAATACCTTTTTTATTTTTATAACGCAATTGCATTCTATTTGCCACAGGATCTGATTAATACATGTGTGTTGACAATGTTTTTTTTTTTAAATTTTATTCATGTATTTAGCTTAAGAATAGTCTAAATTTTACGCAGTGTTTAGGAATCTCGTCTCAGACATAACAAGTTAGCCGTGTTCATGCCTGTCTATCATAAACAGTTTGTGAAACACCAAGCTACGCAAATCGTGGGCCTTGCCACATATTATTTTATTACCAACAACTTAAGTTAGAGATATGGCTTTTTAAACAGCCGTAAAGTTAACAATAATCATGTTTATGGTTGTGCATTTCTATAAATAGTGGACAGTATTGACCAATCGCTGTCGGTTGGGAGGCAGCAGACTTTAGTTGACAAAAGATATGACGAGACGTGAAGACTGGTGTGACCATCGTTCGGTTTGAAGAAGAGACTTACTTCGAAGAAATGAAATGACAATGAACAATTTGACAGTTTTAAACAATTTTATAATTCAAAAGAAGACTGAAACGATTTTATACAATCGTGGTCCTAAAATATTACGTGTAATAAGACGAAAATGGTGTCAATTGAAAGGCTATATCTTACGAGCTTTTAGTGAATTTTTTGCAAGTTTTCACAATCTTAGAAATGAGATAATGGAGGAGGACATAGGTCGGAAAACACGAAAATAGTGAGCAAAAAATAAAACCAAATTTATAAACCATCCTATGTATGGGAGTTTTGTAAGTATTTGGAACCACCTGGATTTTCAAATCATCGCTCAAACATTTCACTTTTGAGTATTCTAGTGTTATTTTTATTATATTTGATGAAATACACGTGTTACATTAGTACTTAATATGAAGTAAGTACATGATTAAGACAATATTAAGAGTTTTTACTAAAATAATCTTATTTAAATTCTGGTTTTGCTCGTACACGTTGTAATATTTGAGTGTTGTTTGTTCTTGTAAAATAGTTCAAATTTTAATATTCATCTAGAGTTTAATCCGTATTATTCCAAAATAATTAAACTTACGCACGTGACTCAATAAATCACAATATTTGTTAATGTTTAAAGACCAGTAATAGGCACCAGACATGGCGATGAATAGATAGATACATAACTATCATCATCATCAGCCCATTCCTGTCCACTGCTGGACATAGGCCTCCCCAAATGCCCGCCACTTCTCTCATTCATAACTATTCAAATCTCAAATCGGGAATGTCCCCTGATTTCTCAAAGTGTGGCTACACTACTCAAAGATGACAACAACCGGCTATCACGCCGACACATTTAGCGAAGACGTAGTCACTACGTGTACATTCATAGCCGAATTTACACCACAAACGATATAATAAAAAGCCTCACTATCGTACTCTATGGTACTCTATGAATAAACCATCGCGTAACTGTCCGGAGAGTTTATTGTTATTTGTCTATGGTTGTCAAACTGCACGTGCGAGTTTAACCGGAAGCTGCAAGATGAATGCTTAAAGAAATTATATTGTAGACTAGCGGTCGCCTACGACTTCGTCCGCGTGGAAATGGTTTTGACAGTAAATAATGATTTATTAAAATAACCTATGATATTCCTTCTAAAATTAGGTATTTATCAATGAAAGTCCCGTCAAAATTGGTCCAGCCGTTTGGGGAATTAGCGAGAATTAACAAACAACATTTTTAAATTGTGTTTTTGTTTTTGGTACCCGATAAAGATTCATACCCATTCATTATTTTAATACATATTACAAACAGACACTTAAATTTTCTTTAGTGGTATAGATTGCCTATTTGCCTATTTGCTAGCTAGAAGATTGTAGTAATATTTTTTAAGTAAGTACCTAAGTGAGATAAACCTGTTATTCATTAATGCACAATTTAGTTACGAAGACTTCTCGAGACAGTAATCAATAAAAAATCATATTTTTTATATTGCAGATCATCTGCAAGAGTTTGAGAACCAACAGCTCTCACCGAACAAGTTGCACCAAGCACGATACTTGAGTAAAGTTACGTTTCGAGTGAAGTGAATTGCAGTGATTTACAACCGCAGTGGTAACTTGAAATGTTTCCATTTAATGATACTGTGCATAGGTTAACAATTTGATATTTCACGACGGGGCTTTGTCATTTTAATGATAGACAGAGTGTCTATCATTAAGCTGGGTAATGTTTTAGACAAATCATTAAGTAACTTAACTATCAAGTTTTCGTAATAGATTTTCTATAATATAATGAATTGTTGTGATTCAGATGACTTTGACTAGCTCGGTGGAACAGTGGTTAGTGACCCTGGCTGACGGTTCCAAGAGTCGTGGGTTCGATTCCCACTCGGGACAAAAATTTGTGTGATGACTGATGAACATCGGTGTTCGTTCCGTGTCTGGGTATGATTATGTATTTATGTCTTTGACGTCCATAGTACAAGCTCTGCTTAGTTTGGAGTCAGATGACCTTGTGTGGAAATGTCCCAGATATTTATTTATTTATTTTATCTATGTATTTTGACTGGCTCAGTGGAACAGTGGTTAGTGACCCAGGTTCATTACCTACGGTTCCAAGAGTCGTGGGTTCGATTCCCACTGGGGACAAATATTCGTGTGACGAACATCAGTGTTTGTTCCGTGTCCGGGTGTATTATTAAATATATTTAAGTTTATTTGTGTATCCACTGTCGTTTCTGATTTCCGTAACACAAGTGCTTAAGCTACTTACCTACCACGAGATCAGATCAATGTATGTGATGTTGTGCAATATTTATTTATTTATTTTATTTATGTGTTCCTTGTGATCGGAATCGCAATCAAAGATGGCGCACTGCCTTATCAGATATCAAACAAGAACAATAACTTTTAATCATCTTTGGAGATGACAAGGGCACTATGTTCAGGAAACATTGGCCCCGGTAGTAAGTTCCATTCCTTAGCTGTTTCCTTCTTCAAGTTGGAAGCAAACATTCAGTTCTTTGTGGCTTGGGAATAAGGAAATGTAATATTGTTATGGAAACTACGTGTTTATACTCATGACGTAAAGTTACCTTTACAAAGAAAAATGTGATGGCGCAAAATGCGTAAGCGAAATAAAGTCGCGATTGATTTTTTTACATATTTCAGACTTTAAATAGATATATGACCCTTAATTTGCAGCTCTTAAACAGAATAGAACACAAAATGACCAAATTGCATTATAAATATAAACCTAGACATAATATTATCTACCTCCTATTTATTTTATGTTTATTTAATTTTATTTATTCAGGACAACCAACAAATCTTACACTAAACAAATACAACACACATGACATAGAACAAGAGCTAAGTGCAGATTTAATTACAGGTTGCCACGACTTGCAATGTAAGATAATCTATATTAATGTGGTAGACTGATGAAAATTTCAGTTATTAGCAAAATAATTTAATATATATTTTTTGAACTTATGTAAACTATTTGAATATATATATCAATATCCAATATTTTATTATTAAGTGAATTGTACTATCAATTAAAAGTCAATCAATCAGATGAACGACCAACTTAAGCGCTACAGAAGAACATAAGCAAATGACATAGAAAAAAAACACGACTATTAAAACTATAACTCATTCTTTTTGCTACGTCGCAGTCGGTCAAAACCCGCATTCCTATGTTGATCTTAGCCACACACGACTACGCTTAATGTTGTTAAATTACATCATTACTGCCGTAATTCATCCATGATTACTGTATTACAACACCACACTATGAGCATAAATAAACCATGCATTTTGGGTCAAAGATCGTGTCGACGTCATAGTAAATTCTATAAATGATTTAGGTATGTTTTCCGAGCGTGCATCATTATAGAGATAATTTGTTATTGATTTCGAAATTCGACACTTGAAAACGTTTTAAATATTACTACATAGTGTTACGGATTAATTTCGACGTTTGGAAGCTTTAATAGTGAAGAAATCAATAATTGTCTTGAGACTTTTTAGTGAACAACCTTAATGAATAAAAAACAAACAAAAAACCTTTTTAGTAGCATGCTTTAAAATATTTTAATTTGTTTTTTTTTTATGATTAAAATTAAATATCTAACGAAGTTTGCACACGTGTCAAGTGCCCTGACAAAACTTGTAAACTTGCGAAAAATACCTACTTTCCTACACTCCCCTAAGCTCCGTTGCAACAGTGCAATGGTCTAATAAAATTTTATATCTACTCTACTCGGTGTGAGGCAAGAGGGGTCCTGTTTTTCTCAATCCCTCACCCTTATTTTGCCCTTATTTTCTTTTGTAAGTAGAAATGAGGAACAAAAACATACCATCTACTTTACCATAACATGAAAAAGAAATTAAGCGCGGGTAAAATAAAAACTGGATACCTACGTAGTTATTAGCAAAGTAAAAAATTATGATCTATTTTTGGTTTAAAAAAAAAATATCTGATTTTCAAGTAAAAAAGTATTGTATACTCGTAGATAGAACTGTTTTTAAGTTTCCAAAAAATAACCATTTTAAAAAAACATTTCAGTATATCGTTTTATTGGTCTAAAAGTAAATTTTACCGTTGACACGACATATTGCACCCACGTAAACGATTATTCTTAACTGCTTTAGTATTACGCTTTTTCAAAGTTAACTTTTATATGAACTGAATACCTATCTATTTTGAATAGAATTTTTTACGACATTTACTAAATTTTTTCGTCAATATCATCCCATCAAAAACATCCTGTAAATAAACTAGCCAAGTCTCGATGGAACAGATTGCTCATCTCTAAAAAGTAATGAAATCTAGACAAAATCGTGCCAAGCCTACGGTTCCTTACTGCGATTTCTTCATTATTATAGTTAGTGTTGTGTGACTTGCCCGTTGAAGGGATCGTAAGGGTACGTACGTACGTACGTATGGGAAGTATTAGTTATATTTTTGATGATCATGAGTAGGTGAGTGTGTGAGTGTGTGTCATAAATGCGAAACTTTGCTTTCGCTTAACTTTGGAACTATAAGTCCCTCAGACTTGAAATTTTGGATTTTAAGTGTGTTATCATAGGTTACTAGATGATAAAAATTTCAGCGTTCTAGTCTTATCCAGAGGTTATCAAATAGGTGCCTGAAAATGCGGCGAAATGGTTCCAGTAAAGAATGGTACGGCAGTGTTTGCTTCGCGCTCGACTAGGCGGGGGCACTGACGTGCCCCCAGATCCATTTCCCGTTCACGACATAGCGGGTTTCCAAATTGAATCACACAAAAACTCGTCGCTACAGTATTCTAGTCCAAATTGCCTATAAAATGATTGAATTTTATATTTGTATATTCTGTTTCTTTATGACGATTTGCTTAAATATTCTATCTTTTAAAATGTAAATTACAATTTTCTTGGTCACCTCTGACGTTTGTGGGTTAAGAGAAAATTAAGGTATAAAACACATAAAAGAAACATTATGTCTATTACGGAGACCACAAAGCATCTTAAATTACGATTTATAAAGTGTATAAGTAGATAAGACTTTTTTTATTGGTTTTAGAACATTTTAAATCACACATGTGAAATGTTTACAACATTATACCGTAGATCAGAGTTGCCAACCGTTCCAATTTTTCCGGGTACGTCCCTATTTCTAAAAGATCGTCCCGCGTCCGATAATTCTTTGAGAAGGCAAGTTAGGGAGCGGCAAAACGGCCACTAGATGGACCGCGGTCTGTATAGGTCGAATGTATTGTAACATAGGTACGGGGATTTTTCCCCTAAAGGTGGCAACCCTACTATACGCATTAAGTTAGAAAACAAAACATTAATACAGTAAAATCTTAAGTTTTAAAATGGCGGCCCAGTTCAATATATCAGTTCGTGCATGTTCGCCTCCATTGTGTTGTCCTAACCTAATCGTATGCTAAAGATCCACATTCAAGTCTGATTTACGAGCAGAAATAACTGTTCCAAGCGAGCGATACAATTAAGTCGTCTATGCGCCGGCGCATTTAAGGCGAAGACCATTGCCTGGTAGACCTATATTTGTTTGAATAAAATGCACTTGCACTTAATTTTTACTATTTTTATAAATGCAGAAGAAGCTCAGCCAAATCGTCTATCTGTCGTACTTTCACGCTAAAACTACTGTGTCGATTTAAATGGATTTTAGTATACAGATAGTAGGTAGAGAGCGAGAAAGAGAGAGAGAGATAGATATCCTAAGAAGAAGGCTTTTAAACCAACTTCGACTTAAGAGAGAAACGATTAGCGCAATAAACGTCTTTACGCGTAGTTGTGGGTTGAAAATTTGTACCTGTAGGCATATAATCAATAGAAAAAGCATTTAAAACTTGCGAATACATTATTTAATTTAGGCCATATTAATAGATTCACGCTATCTGAAAAAGTGACTAAGTAAGTACTTATTGTTCTTACAACGAACCATTGAACTACATAGGTTACAAGATATCGCTGCTTAAATTAAGCATTAGAATTTCATTAAGAGTAATTATAATCTTATCATTAGCAATTATCGTTAGAGACAGACTACTTCTGTTCAGTTAGAGTGTCAGCTTAGTATGTGATCGGAATGTTACATTTAGATAACTACAGTTGTTATAAGTCCTCTATGCTTATACCAGTGTTTGGTTATCAATTGTATGTAGAGAATATTATTTGGCCTCAAAGTAGTATGTGTTTTCCATTATAATATACTTGTTGTATCCCGCCCTCGCTGCGCTTCGGGTAATCCTTTCTTAGCGGATGTCTACGTCATAACATCTACCTGCATGCCAAATTTCAGCCCGTTCCGTCCAGTGGTTTGGGCTGCACGTTGATAGATCACTATGTCAATCATCTTTCAGTTATTTATTCAGATATATGTATTTAGATTTGTATCCATAATAACTACTGAACCGATTTCAATGAAATTTGGCATACAGATAGTCTAGAGACTAAGATAGATCGTAGATTTTTTTACCGACTGCCATAAGAGTAAAGTTTTTTTTGCAAATTAAAACCTTAATGCGGAAAACTAGCCGGTAATAAGGCCTCAAAAACACCCATAATGATTAAACTACAGGTTGGTAAGGTTCAGGTACTTGATTTTTTTTCCAATGTTGCTTCTCTCGGCAAAAACGAATCCCCAGTTTGCTCTCATCACACCAAATTCTAGGTCTCAGAATTCAGGCATCCCCTTAATTCTATGTGCGCAACTTTAACGAGTCGGTAGGCGTGGATGGATAGTACAGAGACATGTTCGAGCGTACGACGTGTGCCGTGATTAATTGAAGCACTTGGGTGTCAAACGGATTAGTGGATAGCATGTTGTGCGTTTCTTTATTGACTTTTCTATCTGTCTGTCTGTCTGATTTACTAAATCGATTTCAATGGATGAATGAGAGTGAGAATCGGACTTGCGAGCGTGTGGAAGGCTAGTATTTTATCGAAAGGCTCCTACTATTTTTTGGTTCAATCAATTATCGTATCTTTCTTTAGCTTGCGCCGATATCTACAATGAATCTTTTTAATGTTATCATAAAACCATGTATCGGTCATCGCCTTAATCTATGCGTATGCGCAATAATGCGCATCTTTAACGACTTGGTAGGCGTGGATAGTAAAGACATGCTCAAGCGCCGTGTGACGTACGTCGTGATTAATTGTACCGGAGCGGAAGTTAAGTATTTAAGTGTCAAATGTGAATTAATGACGTATAATATGGTGGTCATTTTGATTGTAAACTGGGTACCTTGGTTTTGCTTTTGTGGATACGGAGTATCTACGCAGATTGATCGATATCTTACTTGATTTGGATTTGGATATAATAAAGTAGAAGACTACTTTAATACTATAACGGATAACCTAGTTAGCATGTTTGAACAGATTGTTGAGTGATGTTGCCAAAGACTGACAGGAATGGCAAAACCTGAAGGAGGCCTACACCCTCGCGGTTGAAAAAGGCTAGAGAGAGTGACCCCTGGCACTGTCACAACCATCCTTGGTCGGGGTCGGTTGTGACATTTTCCCTTTGTTTTAACTTGCTCCCAGAAGTTAATTTTATTACATATGAATAAAATCTTAGTATTAATACGTAGTCAAATGTTTGCTCTAGAATGAACAATATCTTTCGTGTTGTGTAATATTTTAGACTTTCGCGTTCCATTACACTAAAATTTGTCATTATGGGTCTACACGCGATATTAGGAGTAGCAAATACATAGCACTTACTGCCCGACGTTTCGACTGGGTTACACCAATCGTGGTCGCGAGCGAGGATATTAGGAGTAGCTATGTAATTTGCTACTCCTAATATCGCGTGTAGACCCATAAAGACTAATCTTTTGTGTTGCTAACATGAAGAAGGAGAAAGCGATTAATGAAATTATAGATCTACAAATGAAAAATCTTCCCTATACAGGGTGTAACAGGGGGGGTGGATCATCGTAAGTCAATCGATGGGGGACTTCAATACCTATCGATATAACCCCCATGTATGTTCAGCGATTTTCAATAGTTCCAAAGTTATTGAGATTTTTGTGAAATTTTCGTAAGAAGCCGGAATTCAGTATAAAAGTCTTCACTGTAGCTTAACTACTGGACCTGCTTGCATGATTTTTTTTCTAGAAATAGTTCAATAGTGGGTCTTCATAATTACGATACCGATTTGAGTCATAACCCTATCATATTGGAGTAAAAAAATAATTCTTCACAAAAGTTTTACGAATCGAATTGTGTCTACCAACTTTCAAAGCCTCCAGTGAAAAAAAAGTGCCTGTGTTTTTTTTCTAGAACTTATTTTAAAAACTACCTACATTCATGGATAGTATACCCTGAAAATTTCATACCGCTACTGCCAGAGCATCAGAACGGAAATTGAACGCGAATGGCACAGGTGCTATAAATCAGTGTTTTTATTTTTCTTGTAAAACTTTAATTTTAAAATAAAACGATATGTTTCAGCAAATTTATGCTATGTTAGAAACATTAGTAGCAGTAATTTTTATAGAATTGAAAATTAAAGGGGTGAAAATCAAACAAAGAAAATTTACATAATTTTTGTACATTATTTTTTTTTACAGTAAGTGTTCATAATGGGCATTATTATTGGCTATGCATAGCTTAGACCTTCTTAAAAGCTTTTTTGGAGGTTGTGGAATGCTTCTTTTTTGTCAAATTTTTCTGGGGCCCAAATTGTGATAAGGCAAAATGTAGTAGTAGCATTTTGCAACATCCGAAAAACCTTTGTAAAAAGGTGTTGTAGGGTAACCAGTACCATTCTTGGCACCCCCCCAGTGATTGGCACTTTTGCCTTTCATTTCAAATATTTAATTTTGTAAATACATTTTTGATATGAAAAAACTACTATTCAGCGGCAAATTTCTACATTTACTTATGGAAATACTTAACTTTACGCCAAAATGACGTCTTAATAGTTTTTCTGTTGGATTAAGTCAACAGTGAAAGTTCGCGGCAATTTTAACGTGAAAAAGTTTGGTGAGGAGTGCGTTAGAAGTGAATTTTATACGATTCCAGGTAACCATTTGAAGGATATTTTAGCTTTACGACATGATATTATGTTAGGAATATGATTTTTAACTTTTTCGAAAAAAAAAGATTAGTGTTCACGCAGTTTTTGCTATGCCAATAATTGCACTGAAATATATATTACCGCTCAGTCATTGGCAGACCTGCCAATCGCTATACTTCTGAATCCTATAGTCCTAATTTATTTATTTTTTGACGCGGAATATGCTTGATGCACCTTCACCTTGGGTAGGGGTTTACCCTAGGTGGTATGTGGGACTCCTTGCTGAGGGTGCTGAGATGGAAAAGACCGGCAGCTGCTCCTGGGCTGAGGTGCAATTCCTAGGGACACTAGAGGTGTACCCAATAAACCTGCGGCGTACCTCATCATCGCCTATTGGTGGTGCAGAGGTACTTGGCCTTGTGTACAGAGCCTTCACGCACAACACCACCGGCGGAGCCTCCACGGGCTCCCTCAAGCCTCCCCGAAGGGGGAGCGACAGGGGACCCGGTACGCAAGGTCACTCCTGTCCCTCAACGACAGCCGTTGGTGCAATGCTGACGGGAGTGTCCCCACACCCACCGCCGGCAGGCCATCGTTGGACTGCGGCATATGACGCGGAACCTTATCTTACCACGTCTATACAACCACCTATTGATTACGCTCAGTCTATACCGTCAACAAGTCGATGATTTGATTATTAGACGATGAAATAATGAAGATTTCCAGTATTTTCATTAATTCATCAGAAGACTGATTCAATTTAAGCATTAATTAAATAGTTGTAGTAACTAGGTTGGCACTATGCTAATAATTGCAATGCCATTGTGAGTGCCAATGATTGTACTAAGTTACAGTGTCAATCACTGCACCATAGTGCCAATGACTATACATTTATGTCACTGTCTATTATTTTGAGTTTTTTTAAATAAATAAGGATACATTTTTGAATTGTAGTATCATTTTAGGAATCTGTTTGTATCTAAAAATCCATTAATGCTAAATAAATCTGTAACTAACGTTAGTCCAATTGAATTTTTGAAGCCAAAGACAAAAGTCAGCATTAGGTGCCAATCAATATACTGGTTACCCTATATGCATAGCCAATAATAATGCCCATTATGAACACTTACTGTAAAAAAATAATTAACAAACATTATGTAAATTTTCTTTGTTTGATTTTCACCTCTTTAATTTTCAATTCTGTAAAATTACTGCTACTAATGTTACTAACATAGCATAAATTTGCTGAAACATATCGTTTTATTTTAAAATCAAAGTTTTACATGAAAAATAAAAACACTGATTTATGGCACCTGTGCCATTCGCGTTCAATTTTCGTTCTGATGCTCTGGCAGTAGAGGTATGAAATTTTCAGAGTATACTATCCATAGATGTAGGTAGTTTTTAAAATAAGTTCTAGAAAAAAAACACAGGCACTTTTTTTTCACTGGAGGCTTTGAAAGTTGGTAGACACAATTCGATTCGTAAAACTTTTGTGAAGAATTATTTTTTTACTCCAATATGATAGGGTTATGACTCAAATCGTAATTATGAAGACCCACTATTGAACTATTTCTAGAAAAAAAATCATGCAAGCAGGTCCAGTAGTTAAGCTACAGTGAAGACTTTTATACTGAATTCCGGCTTCTTACAAAAATTTCACAAAAATCTCAATAACTTTGGAACTATTGAAAATCGCTGAACATACATGGGGGTTATATCGATAGGTATTGAAGTCCCCCATCGATTGACTTACGATGATCCACCTCTCCTGTTACACCCTGTAGATGTAGAAAATAATTAAAGGCTACGAAAAGTTAATGTCTAAAAGGTTGGTAAAATCTGCAAATTTTAAGGGATAGGGCTGGTATTCAAAATTCTATGGCATAGTACTTTGTATGTTTGTTGGTGCTTATGTAGGTACAATTAATAATACCTACATAACATTTACAAATTACACGCACATTTTTTCAGTCATAACTTGTATGTAACATGTCATGGAGTTTGAAGAGCTTAAAAAAGAAAAATGCCTTTCACAACTTCAAGTACCTAAATTTATCTTCAAGCTTTATAAGCACTGCTATAACTTTTGCAAACAAAAACATGTGGCGGTGTTTGCAAAAACAAAACGCGACATTAACGACACTAAAAAAGTAAACGGTTGCCATGGCGACGCGCATACAAACTTTATCGTCGATCCTTTGCCGCTACTGTAATTAGATGCACAGTGAAAAATATTGCAGCATAGGATTTTAAACTTTACATTGTTGCTATTAGAGATTAAAATAGACAATTCTAACTTCGCCAACATACTCATTAGGGCAACGGTGTTAGAATATTTTAGTTAAAGGATTATAATCCTTGTTATATTGAGTTTAAGTGCAACTAATGTGCAATATCGTATGCAGCTATATTAAAAGACTACCGCTAAGCCGTATTCTATGGTTTGTTGTTTGTAGTGTAAGGAATTTTCTTGTTGAATAAGTCACTAAGATAAGAATTTGTTAATGAATGTACATTCTAAGAAGATACGCGGTCTTGAAATAATCGAAAAATGGTTTTCATTTGCATTCGAATGAAAAATACTAAAGACTAAATTAAATTATTTTTGATAGTTTGACTAAACAGTATTTTGACCCAATAACAGTACATTATTTTTAGGTACCATTTCTATTTTTACAGTTGGATTTAGTAGTGGAAGAATAACACACAGGATAAGTTACCATCGTAGTTTTTTTTAAGTTGTTGGGAAGTCCATATTTCTATACCATTCACTTACCTCTATATATTAGGTATTAAAGTAGTGGACTCATAAGCAATTTAATACATACCTGTAAACAAAAAAAAAACAAATTACAGATTTCAAACTCAAAGACAAATTAATGTAGGTACGTACTTACAGCTTTAAAAAAATTACATTCTATAAACAATGTTTTCTATTTTTTTAATCGAGGTAAGAGGCCGTGAGGTCCACATATGAGGTCGACAGGCACAATGGACCCTGTTAAGTCTGTCGTTCTCACCCTCAAGGCTTGCATATAATGACTTTTAATAAATAAATAAACATAACAAATAATTAATATTGCACAACATCACATATATTGATCCAGTGGTAAGTAGCATAAGCACTTGTGTTACGGATATAAGAATCAACAGTTGATACACAAACTTCCTAAAATATATTTAAAAACACACCCAGACACGGAACAAACACCGATATTTGTCACACAATTATTTGTGGAATCGAACCCACGACTCTCGGAACCGTAGCCGGGTTCACTAACCACTGTTCCACCGAGCAATAGATAAAGTCTAGCATATTTATTTTTCATCGGCAACCCTAAACTGGCCACTAACACCACATTATACCAAAGAAGTTATAATTAGTGCATGGAAGTGAATGCGAGGGAAACAGCAAGAGTGCACAGGGAAAACGTTTTTGCGTAGTTTCCGCTAGACTCATAAATAGTACAATAATTGTACTATTTGTGAGAATTATTGTACCGTTTAAATTATTCGCTTTCACCATTATTGTGGCTATTAGGCTTTCTAGGTGCACTAATGATAATGCCGGTGGGTACTTTAAAACCGTTTCTATTAATTGTACGTACATACTAATAGTACAATCATATTTTGTACTGTACTCTGTGTAATTACTAAGTACTAATTGCCAGCACTGTGTTTTTTTGCTATTAAACTCGGTTTGTTGTCCAAAACATTTGATTAAATACAAAGCGGGGGCGGGTCACTAGACCCGCCCCCGCTTTGCTTCGGGTCTATTTTACATTAAAACCTTTTTCTTGAGTCTCTCTATCAATAAAAAAAACCGCATCAAAATCCGTTCATTGGTTTTAAAGATTTAAGCATATCTACAAGGATATAGGGATAAAGAAAATTTTGTTTTATACAATGTAGTGATACCTACTAAGTGGTCCCGGTAAACTTTATACAGCCAATACTATTTTTATCTTTCTGCGCAATTCCCTATTTTTACCCGACTACGGCAAAGCAAAAGGAGGGTTATGATTTTGACAGGCTATGTATGTATGTATGTATGTTTGTATGTATGTATGTATGTTCATCTGTTTCCACATAACTTCTAAATTGCTTGTCAGAATTCGACAAATGACATATCATTAGAAGCGTCTTAATTGTCCGCTGGTTATAACCAGCGGCGTAGTCACACGTTCCATACACAAGTACCTACCTACCGTAGCACTTTGACAACGTGTGACTGCGGTTTTCCAAACATGAAAACCTATCTCTACATAGTAAATATTGCATACTTCAAAATAGTATTGTATGACATTATTGTCAATTTTCAACATAAGCATTTTGGTAGAGTCTACTGTGTCCATTTACTTGGAACTACATAAGCAACTTTGTTCAGTTCAGTGTTCTAAAAGTCTTGTTTTATACTTTTTCAGCGTCGTTTTTTGTCGTAGTTGGGTTTTAGTTTTTATTGTCTTTTCATGAACCATACTTCGAAAATAACAAACCTAATAAAAAAGGAATTAGGTTCAGTTTTGTTCTCGAGATTATCGCTTAGCAATACATTAAGCGATTCATTTTTATAATTAACCTCTTGATTTGACAAAAGCATTGCATCATCGCAATATTATTGTCTTTGTATCAATGAATGGGATTGTTTCAATTATTGTCCATATTTAAATATTTACATCTACGCATTTCAAAAACATTTGACTTTCATCACCAGTGGGTTATCTGAAGTGATCTCTATGGAGATAAGTACTTCTAAATTGTACTCCATAGAATTTGTCATTAGCATTCTGTCTTTTTTTTCTTTTGTGTACAGTTTTGTTTAAACGCACGATGATTAAAATGTACCAAGCTACTTGAACGTCTTAGTAATTTAAGTATTTCCCAACAGGGTTTCCCTAATATAAGAGCCCTCCAGAAATTGTGAGGTTTCTATGGGTATAGTCGTGTAATAAATAAGTAGGTGTTAGGTGTATGTAAGCTCTTCAAATCACTTACATAGATAAAAAGACGTGTGGCACTCGGGGACTGCCGCGGTATAGCTATTGCATAGCATCGTCCGATTTCGGAGCAGCTCGCCTCGATTCGTGCGAGTTTCGTAGAGTCGTACAATACGTCTAACCGCACGCACACAAACACCGTGCCGAAGTCTACCGAACTGAAACGACGTTAGACGATTGTGAGGTTTTTTTCGTGACGGAATTTCTTGGATCGGTCGCCGCAATAAAAGCTATGCAATAGCTTAAAAATGAAGATTTAATTACTATTTGAATAATAATTTCGCTTAGCAATCGGCTCTAGTCCATGAAATCAGTTACGCAGACAAGTGCTTAAGCTACTTGACAAACAATTAGATCGAATGGTTTATACGATAGGTATATATTTTAGTAGAGCCATCGGCTCCCCCGCAAGTCCGGAGATGATGGCAAGCCGTCATCATAGACTGGACGGAAAAAAATACTATATTTCAGACATCAACAATGTCACATACAGTGATCCGATTCCGAAGTAAGTTGCTTAAAAACTTGTATTACAGATATCAGATAGAGTAGTATACCTACATAAATATACTAAAATATATAATAGAAATACCTGATATATAGGTGCGTACAATATTTAATAGTGGTAAATACTGACCAGCCAGTTGCCATGAAAATGAATAGACGAGAAAATTAAAATAATCAACCATAACAGACAAAGTAAATCAATATTAAGACGCCATCACCCCAAGCTATTGACAGACAGACAGACAGCTGGGCCGGCACATTAGCGCCGTGTGGGCAGGGCCGGACTCGGGACAAGCGGTCAAGTTCACGAGGGCAACTAACGGACGTGTTGATTCTTATTTGTATGGGATGGTATTGATAAAAGTTGTAAGAGCAACATACTAAATGTAAGTTTGTTTGAGTATCTTGCTAAGCTTTAAGTGTTAGATTCGATTGATTGACGTATCAATGGACTCCTATAGGCTTACAAAATTTTTCATTCTGATATTTCATATTTTTTTTATTAATCATAGGAGATATTTACCTTTAACTATATTTTAATGATTTTTTTCCTATTTATCTCGAGTAAGATACACTAAATACAATAAAGTTATTTAATCTTAGCTGGTGTTTATTATAACACCATTACTAGAACTTATAGATATTTCTGTAATAACATGTACCTACCAAAATCGTCTTGACCTCTTATACTACAATATCATGTCATGTACTATCGTGACCCCCGCATTATTTCGTCGAACCATTCAGTGTAACCCGGTTCAAATCAGTTTACAGTTAAGTTTATAGCTTACTAATGCTTTTGGTAGATCTTATCCTACCAGGCCAATAATTTGTAACCGAATTTGTACCCCTTGGTATAAAACCAAACGTTTTCCGTGTTTACTTGCATTAAAGATTGTTATCAGACAATTTATGACTGCTTGAATATCTGACAATATCGAAAGGTTAAACCGTTTCATTTTATTCAATTCGCTGTAAGAACTACGAAAAAGCTTTTGAAATCTTAAATTGGAACAAACGTTAAATATATATTAAATAAATTTTATATTAGTATTAATCAATTTAATTTGGTACATTATTCTTGCTCTATTGCTCTATCCGGCTGAACGATCTACAGGCCAAATGCTGTACCTTTAAAAAAATCATGAACTTTTAGGTTACTTCTTTTTGAATTGCCATTAGCAATAAATTATTGCTAGATATAAACGACTAAAAATAGTTTTATATCGTTATGTGATACTTTCACTATGGTCCATGTATTTTTTTTACCATAAAATGAAAAATAAACCAAAAGTAAAAGTGTTCAGTTAACAATCACACCATCTGAAGGTTAGCGCGTTCAATAACAACTTTGAGAAGGACGGATACCGTCGTAAATGTGTTTGCTCTTCAAGTTCGCATTTAACTATCATTTTATAGGCTTTCTATTAATATCACAGATAGTTAAATAATTATCGACCACCAATAGTCCTCTCCAGCGGTCATATTTCATAATGAACTACCCCTTATCGTAATTAACGATGAAGTTTACTGTGTAACGTTTATCTAACCATAATTTACCTTCACATGGCCATAGTATAAGTGGTGACAGTATAGCAAGATCATAAGACAATATTTAGAGCAAATTTACCTCCATATCTCACCTTTAAATCAGGGGATACCAGTCACAACTATCTGTCCGGTGGTTGGTGAACGGTATACGGGTAAGCGACCCCGGCTCCTCGAGCTACTATCGACTCAGTCCAAATCATCCGAGGCGATAGTATCCTTCCTCCCCTTTTCCTTCCCCCGTCATATATCCTTGCTACTCGTGGGAACGCAATGACCTTGTTAAAACAATGCACAAGGCAGAATGGCGGCGACGTGGTCCACAACCCGTCACGTCACGTTTCCCACAGAGGTGAAAAGTGGATCGCTGGAAGTGATCTCTGCCTACCCCTCTGGGAAAAAGGCGTGATTGTATGTATGTATGTATCTCACCTTTACTTCGCTTAGGCTTAATCAGTACGTCATAGCAAAACACAAAGTCACTTTTCGCGTCTGTCTGTCCCTATGTATGCTTAAATCTTTAAAACTACACAACCGACTTTGATGCGATTTTTAATAGATAGAGGGATTTAAGAGAAATGTTCTTATGTATAAAATATCCGAAGCGAAGCAAGGGCGGGTCACTAGTAAGTAATAGAAAATCAGGCTCCAATGAAATACTAATGTCATATTATTATTTGAAAAGTAGGTATGACTATATAAAATAAAAATTAATGGGTGGTTGAGTAACTGTACAAATAATATATTCTTATTTTTTCAAATTTCTTTATTAATCGGTTTTGTATCTAGTCTACAAAATACAACTGCTCATGTAATATATGTACTTACTTCTTCTTATTTTACTGTGATTTGCATGCCTTTCTAGTACTTGCCTACTTATATTAGTAATTGAACAAGACTTACAGCCGTCTGGGCTGTTTACCCATTATATTGATAGTCAATAATAATGCTTATTACGTATATATTATATAGCACGGAAAAAATACTTTTGTCGCAGTTTATTGGGTTGAAATATTTTTATAAACTCTAATTGTCGACGCACAATAAATCGTTCGTAATAAACCGTTTACGGATCGGACGGTTAATCTGTAAAGTTTTATTTTATTTCAAATGTGTAGTTTTCATAGACAATACTACAAATAATAGACGAATAGAGGAAAAATATGTGCAATAATCTCCATATTACAATAGTGACAAAGGAAACGATTTCCTGTCTAATGGAAATATAAATAAATAACACATCCTCATTACGTTTACATACATTAAGATTAATAATGGGATGGTTAGTCATTTAATAATGTAGTTGTATTTATCTCGTAAGTAGGGATTTTTGACTGATCACTCACTCAAAAATCCCTACTAATCTAATACTAATCCCTATTAACTCTCACGAGTGTAATAAGTTATTTTATATCTTTATGGACTTCGAGACTATTTTGCTACAGTAGGGACTTAGTATATTACTTTAGGTGCTAAACTCAATTTTGGATAATAAACCAAAGCCCTATAACATTATCTCACATCACAGACATTTTAGGTGAGTATGTGATAACGAAACAATATTTAAAATTCTAGTGACATGAATTTGAGGTTGTCTTTTGAGTTCGTAAACATTTTGTATTTTTGACATAAAATTGATTGCCCTAAATACACCCCTGGAACTACTTTATCACATACATGCAATGCGAGTGTGTAATAAAATGTCAAAAATATTCGCTCGTTATGTTTATAAGCCTTTCCCTGAGTCCACCCCTGCCCTGTTGCATTCTCCCTCGGTAAGTAAGATGAGTGACAGAGAACAAATTATTGGAGCCAAAGGGAGTGACGTGTTTATTGTAGTGTTAATGACCTTTTCATTTTGACAAATCCATTTGTATGGAAGCCGTGGACTGGTGGTAATCACCTAGAAATGCCGACCGAGAAGCTGATGCAATTGAAATTGCATCTTATTAGTATGCGGCTACGGTTCATTGCGATATAAAATTTTATTTACTCTATAATTTAAGTATGTTGTAGAGTTAGATATAGGCATATTAGGGCAGCGCTAAGACTTTAGTCAGAGGGTCGTAAGATCGAAGACAGTTTAAGTCGAAAAATTTATATTTATGACTTTTGCCATAACAAAATCGATTAAAATGTAAAGTTCAGCGCTAAATGAAAAAGAAAAAATGAAATGTACGAAATAATCTTTAAAATAAATATTATTTTCCCCAATTCAATTTACAATTGTTTTACCAATGTCAGTAAATTGTCCATAGCAATGTACTTTCAGAAAGACTGCGTTTATAAATATTAATAATACTAAGTACCTATTACATAGTTAAATGGTATAAATTGTTAAAATAAATCATAATTTTGACAAATTAATCGGTCACAGTGCACTCGGCATGCAGGCGGTAGTAATAAAAATGCAATTAATCATATAATTTAAAATTAAGTTGGTTTGTAATTCAATTAACGTGTTCCTACAAACGAGTTGTATGATGTTTACATACTTTTGTGAAGTATGTAGTTATCTTGTTGCGTGGAAACTTATGCCGACATAATATTTATAATTATAATTAAATGACGTATTTTATATGTCATTTACTATTTATTATTATTTATTCAAATTGTATTATAAAATGATGATCGGGTTCATTTGAGATCAAACATTTTCGTTTATTTATTGATCACTTTTTTTACCAAAAATAGGAACTACTAAAGTTATTTAAATGAATTTTCCTGCACAAATAAATAGTCTATTAAGATCGTGAGAGAGTACATTAAAGCCTAATTAAGGTCTACGCTATAAGTGTCATATGCGACAAAATTTATATGCGATACTGAACAATTAGGTAAGAATATGTGTATTACCTCCTTGTGAATTATGTATAAAATACTGTGTTTTTATGAGATGGCCGAGTCAATATATTTATGTAAAACGTTAAAGATTTTTAGTTTATTTAACAACTGAGTTGCGAGACTTGGTTTTTTGACAAGTAATAATATTCTTCTTCTTCTTATCGTATGGGTGATGAACACCCTGGTGTCAGAGTTTTTAAACCGCCCGTAGGCCTCTGACATGGCTTCACACACCGTTGAAAAATTTCTCAGGTGTGCTGGTTTCCTCACGATGTTTTCCTTCACCGTCAAAGCGTCGAATGATGGTACATATGAATTTCAAATTTGAAAAACACATTGGTATCTGGCGTGGTTTGAACTGGCGACCTCTCGCATGGCAAGCAACGACCTTAACCACTCGGCCGATCGAAATCGACGCTTTTAGTATTAATATTAGAAGAAGTATATAACTTAAGGGTATATTCATTATTATATGTAAATACAAAACTGTCTATTTCAGTAGTAGATTATCTCAAAGTATAACTTTTGACCGCATTACCAACTAAATTAATTCGACGCTTTTAGTATTAATATTAGAAGAAGTATATAACTTAAGGGTATATTCATTATTATATGTAAATACAAAACTGTCCATTTAAGTAGTAGATTATCTCAAAGTGCAACTTTTGACCGCATTACCAACTAAATTAATTCGATTATCTCGAATCATCATCGAGACGGGAGAGACCAGTTAAGAGCCGACAAAAATTAACACTAATTGGGTCATTTCACTGCATCTTTGGCCTACACTAGTGACTGCAGTTATGCATCTCAGATTAACATAACAATTGTGTAAGGAACGTGTTATTATTTTTCCTGATATACGATGATGGCTTGGAGTAGCCTCGTCACCAGACTTGTTGGGGAGCGGATGGCTCTCACCCCTAATGGAAGGTGTCATCGTCATGAGCTTATATACGTCCCCACTGTAGGCGATCAGGTCTTAGTCAACAAAAATATGTAAAAAGTTTGGTTAAATACATGTAAGTTTGTTTACTTTGCCCCAACAATTTGCCCTACTGAAAAAAGAAAGCAATCTTTTTTGTTTTGACTGGCTCGGTGGAACAGTGGATAGTGATCCTGGCGGTTCCAAGAGTCGTGGGTTCGATTACCACTCGGGTCAAATATTTGAATGTTGAACATCGGTGTTTGTTCCGTGTCTGGGTGTGATTATGTATTTCAATTAGTATTTATAAACGCCCATAGTACAAGCTCTGCTTAGTTTGAGGTCAGATGACCGGATATAGAAGTGTCCCAGATATTTATTTATTAACATAGGCTACAATTCATAAATACATACATATTATTATTGTATCTAGTCTATTATAGGTAAATCCTTTACCTTCTAACTTACCATTTAAACTTTTTTGACAATTAAATCAAAACGTACGGCTTGAAACCTTGCGTGAGTTTGACGTGCCTGACTTAGCCGGTTTTTTGTACTTTATTCATCAATTATATTAGACACTCGCTCACTTTCGAATAAGTATGTCAATTACCAATCGACCAATGTTAAGTGTTGATATTTTAATGTGCATTACGTTTAGTGCAACATAAATCATTTGAACAGTTTTATTGCTTTATTTTAACTTATTTGTTTACGATTGCGCACTCTTGCATTAAAGATCCCTGGGTGGGCTAATAAATACTGGTAAAAAAATGCATAAATTGACAGCGGTGTTAAAAGTTACGCATGATACATTCATAGATATTTATTAAATAAATCTAACTAATAATACTTTAAATGCGAAAGTATTTTTGTTTATTGGTAACATAATATCTACTGATAAATATTTTTGATAGTTTGCATATACATACTCAGTAAGGCAGTAAGGACAAGTACTATACCTACCATTCCTACTGTAAAAAAAATGCAAGATGGTGCCGATTTTATTTTTTTAAATCAAGCGAGTAAAATAACAGTGAATTAAACGTGAAAGAAAGTTATTATTATCGAATACAAAAAAAAAACAAATCCTAATTTCTCATGATGGCGGATAAAAACGAAACGTTACCCATCAGAATTACCAAGAAATTCACTTGTAAAGTAACACATTCATAGTGTCACATGCCAAAAAGTAACCTTTGTATGAGCCTAACAATGGCTCATTCACTAAGTTCAATAGACAGTGTTAACACGCTAGGACTGAACTCGCGACCCTCCGCAATCGACGCGCTATGAGGCCAGTCGGCCGCTGATAACAACATCAACATTTGATAACACATTATACAATATGAACATACAAAATGGAGAGATAACATAGTTTGTTGAATTGAACGTTTGAACTGTGGTTCATTGTTCCTGGTAGAGCTTAGGAATTCTTCTACTGACTGGCTCGGTGGCACAGTGGTTAGTGACCCAGGTTCCAATAGTCGTGGGTTCGATTCCCACCCGGAATAAAAAAATGTGTGACGAACATCGGTGTTTGTTCCGTGTCTGGGTGTGTTATTAAATACATTTCTGTATCCACTCGTGATTCTGATATCCGTAACACACGTGCATAAGCTACTTACCGTGGCATCAGATCAATGTATGTCATGTTGTGTTATAATTTTCTCAACGTTTTCCGTTTCGTTATGAAGGGCACTAAAAATTTTTTTGGTTGACTTGATATCCAATTGGGTAGTTTCCTAAGTCAAATTTTACATGTGATTTCACAATTAATAGTAAGATATAGGCAGATTTATAACATAAGTCAAATTGTAATTAAAATTTCTGACAAAATGAGGCAATAATAGACATTTGAAGTTGGGTGGGCGAGTCCATTATAAAATATTAAAAGTGATTAAAATAAACAATACCATATTTCAAATTACATAATTAATAACAACTTTTGCTTTGAGACCATTTTCATAAACGCAATATTTAGTATACTTGCCGAACAAATTTCTGGCGCGTTGCATACAAATAACTGAAGCGTGACGTCACGATTCAGTCACTTTTTGTATGGAGCGTTTTGAGCTTGCCTAAATGATGTGCTATTGAAACAGTAATATCTCGGCGAGTTTTAAAGTTATGACAATAATTCTTTAAGCATTTTTTTAAATGTTGTGTGGTCCATCCATCTACATCAAAATAAAAAATAGGCAACTACCCTATACTCCTATTGGATAGAGCCCTTACCTCAAGCACCAAGAGTCGTGGGTTCGATTCCCACTCAGGACAAATATTTGTGTGTGATGAACGTTGGTGTCTGTTCCGTGACTGGGTGACTTTTTTATAAGTTTTAAGTTAACTGTGTCGTTTCTGATATCTACTACAAATGTAAGTACTTTAGCTACTTACTACGGGATTAGATCAATGTTTATAATTATCCAGTAATTTTGTATGAACTTCACCCTTATTAAAAAAAAAACTTAAATTACTGTTTAGAGAGTTTGCACGAAACATGTCAGGGAATTTGCTGCTTTAAAGAAAAACCGTAGACTTAAGTAGCTATCTAGGTATTAGTAGGTGTGTAGCGGGCCCACTAGTGCACTAAATAATATTGCGAAGAAACCTAATTTTGAAAATGTAGGTAACAAAACGATTTATGAAGAGCACGGACTTTCGAAATGTCAAAAACATTTCGAAACGTTTCCTTAGTCTACGGCTAGTTTATGGTCAATGAAACAATAAAAACAATACGACTTCCGTACACACGTGATGTATTGTTTTGGTATATTAAAATCTACCGTTTCACGTGGAGCCCTGCCTTTACCAATAAGCTTTAAAATATTGGAGTAGACAAGTTCTAGATTGGAGACCGCATCTCGGCAAACGTAGTGTAGGACGCCCGCAGGCCAGGAGCTGGATGCGAGTAGCCGAAAATAGACGGGGTTGAGGAGGCCTATGTCCAGTAGCGCTACCATGAGTTAGCTATCGAAATTAACGTTACGTTAAAAACCTATCGAATTGTTTTTTTTCATACTACCGATTTTAGTTCTTAGCGTTACCGCTAGGGGCGCTGTACATTTTTTCATAGACATTTTTTACATAGGCGATATCGAGTCACTTTAAACTCATGGTAGCGCTACAGGAGTGGACTGTAATGGGATGACGATGATAAGCGCGATTTACATACTACCTGCCTGAATTAGACAGCTTCAATAAAAACGACTCTCACTGGAATGGTAAATGGTAGCGCAGCTGTATCTTAAGCTTAGAATCGTGGGTTTGATTCCCACCGGGACAAAAAATTTGCGTGATGAATGAATGTTTGTTCCCGTGTCTGTTTATGGTATTTATATGTGTATATGTATATGTGGTATACATACCACTCTTGTTTCCGATATCCGTAACACAACTTAGTTGACATCAGATCGACTTATTCGATGTTATGTACCTAATATTTATTTATTTGTAGATAAGTAAACAGGCTATTTATACGAATTAATTTTCCTCCTCCTTCATATCAGATAGATGCAGTCTTGATTTTGAACTCTATACACAATAGTAATAAGTGCAGGTTTGCACTTGTTTTTAACTTCTTTCATAAATTTTTAAGACATTTAATATAAGTCCAGGGTCGGGCAAAAATTTTTCTGAGTTTTTCTGTAAGAAACTGCTCAGCCCGGAGTCAGGAAAGCACGTTAAGTCGGTGGTCCTGCGCCCGATCTCTCATCGTTCATGTCAGATTACCGTCTCACCGAACTATGAGAGTAAGGGAATAGAGAGTGCACTTGTGTTTGCGCGCACACTTGTGCACTATAATATGTCCTGCGCAATTGGCTGATCTCCATTGAGATCGGCCGCCATGGCCGAAATCGGTCGGATGCCATATTTATTTTAAATATGTAGTCAAATATCTGATGTAACTTAAGTAATCACTGCATCCAATACGCAAACATTACAAGCAAGAATTAGTCTTTATGAGTCTACGCGCGATATTAGGAGTATCAAATATATAGCTACGTATAAATATAAATGATACATTACCATAGAAGCTAATATTTAGTGTACCTAATGAGCGAAAGTCTAAAATCTTACATCACAAGCCAGATTAGGGAATTAATAAAAAAACAAAAGAATCAAGTAAGTAAGTACCACACTCGTTTCCGTTTTAAAACTACTTCCTACCACGAACGCGTGGTAAAAACGAGTAACAGTTATCGTAAACATCAAGTGACGGGTCACTCGATACATTTCACCGATAATAGGGTGTTTGTACATACATAGAAATCACGCCTTTTCCCCAGAGGGGTAGGCAGAGATCACTTCCTGCCATGTGCTACGGTCCTGGCACACCACTTTCGCTTCATCCACATCCATCAACCTCTTCATGCATGCTCGTCGATTACGGGCACATGATTTTTTTTCACAAGATGACTTCACTCCACCTGATGGTAAGCGGTAGTGAGATCCAAATATGAGGTCGACAGGCACAATAGATCGTATTGAGCCTGTCGCACTCACCCTGAAGGCCTGCTTAAATGCCGTTTCACGCCCTGCCTGAAGAGCTCGGGATCATAGGAGGGAGGGAAAACATGAGCTGGAAGGGCGATCCATGCCTTAATGGCACGGGGCAGAAAAGAGGAACTAAACCTCTTAGCCCGATGGTGTTTATTTCCTACTTTATTTGCCTTATCGGGTGCCTTGACCTCGGCCAATACTTGTGATAGCGATGACTGATAAGAGGTCGTGTTGTGATGACGTCTGTTAGAGAAAAAAAAACTGCCTCGCTTTCTTGGAGTCTATGTATATTAGCATGATTCTTATTCTATTTTGGCTTTTGATTGCAACTTCGTTTGCGTATAGTCTTTGATCGTGTTTTTGTTGACGATAAGTAATAAAGTGGCTTGGCTATTTGAGGTACTCGAACTATCTCTTTACCAATATTTATCAGAATCGGTTCAGGAATTTATACATGAAAAGACAACGACAACGATTTTGATTTACATTGGTGTATGAATGTCTTGATCTTTAACTTGAGCGATCCCATAACTTATTACAGATATAAGTTAGGATTGACACTATTGAAGCATACGATCTTATAAATAAAAAAAAATAATTAGTAACATACCTATAACGCTCCGAAAGATTACATAAACATTGAATTGAACTTTTAAAAAAATGTCAGGTGTTTGGCCGCCGGCTTCTCCACAATTGGGGTAGCAGGTGATTTATAAGCCTAGGCAGGGATTGAACCCGGTCCCTTTGTGTAGGCAATGAAAAAACATGATCCTCACTCGAGTTATTTTTTACTTTTTTTGGTCAACCGAAAAGTTCACGGTTTGAATGAGACTACTTATGTTTTTTTTGGAGTAAAAAAATGGTTTCTTATACATTTATAAATAGCATTATATTTCGAATATGATATTTCATTATTTTTACATAGTCACTTATATTTTTATCAAGATATACATATAGGTACCTGCACTTAATTTTTAAATTTCCTATAAAATTTCTACGATACCTACTTTATCAACAGTGCTACATTCGTAATCACTATAATTTATAACACTTAATACATTATCATAATGAGGGTAGCTTTAAAGAGTTTTATTTTGTTATTATTTCGATAAGTTATATTTAACAAGCTCAAATGAAATGTATTTCATTCGTCGAACATTTTAAAATATAATTATTTGGTCCCATATTTTCGGTTTAGTTCTATTCTTGTAGGAATACCTAGTATAATGGCAATGCTATAGGTAAATAGCTATTTATAAGGCTCATGTAACTAATTGATTGAAGTTTTGTTCTGATAGCATAATGCATATTTTTCAAAGATAGATAAATAATATATTATTCATTTATAAAAACAAAATAACAAATAGGTCTAATTATAATAAAAATACCAAATACGATGTATTGTAACGTTCCCACGTTTTGAACTTGTAACCTTTTTAATCGTCTAAGAAGAAGCAAAGATAACATAGGAAGAACTTACTTTTTTAAATTTATTTTTATCATTTAATTTGTAATTCGTCTTTTACATCGAGTTATTTTGAAACAAAATGATATAAATTTATCCGCATTTATATGCGAATTACTATGCTGTATCCTAATTGTGTAACACAAAATTGTTTATAAGAAGATGATAACGGAGTTCTTATCGCATTCCAGATTAATTTAAAAATAGTAATTATATTGTTTTTAATCAGCTGATGCCATTATGTAAAAGAAATACAGCATCTTTTAAAATAAATCGAACGGATTTTTTTGTGTGATTTCGTCCGTTAGGTTAATAACAATTTTGGCATTAGATATAATTATATTCCTTATTATAAAACTGTGTAATTTATAACTTAATTTCAATTCGTACTTAGTAACTTCAATTCATTTTATCAGAATTTTATTTATGTTAGTAACTTAATTACGAAAATTATTATCTAATAAACGTAACATGGAATTTATTTCTGCTTCAAAAATATAATAATTTGAACTGCCTGATAATTTCGAATTAAAAAAATAAAATGAAAAAAAAATCCACTTACCAAAAACTTTCAAACTGGCTGTCAATTAGCCGGAAAAACAGCAATGCACCATTTTCCGAGAGTCGCAGTCGAAATTTAAAAACCAATAAGATTCCAACTCAAAATTTCGAAACACTCCACAAACACTGGCACAGTGTAAAATCCGTACTGATTTGTTTTTTTATAAAAAAGAAAAACACTGTCAAAGTTTGAGTTCGAACTTCGAATTCGTACGATAGATCGCGGTTAATCGAAATAGGCGGGATATGCGTTCGTCTGCCGCGCCAAGCGATAGAGGACTGAGTCGCCGCGCGTGAACTCATTCCTACTTCGGAGTGGACCGAGAATGAAAAAATTGGAGGTACATGCATACACCCACAGCGGTGTTGGGGACGGATGTTGATGTTTATAAATGTTATACAATGGTAAAGAATTAGATCGCGACCCGTAGATAACGAGTTATCTATGGGTAAAGGGCGTTCAAGAATTATGGTCCTTGCGATAACGGAAGAAAGTATGAAATTCTTTATAGCTCATTTAAAACATACAACATAATAAAAAAATAAAAGTCTTATTCAAAAGAAACTAATTTAAAAATTTTAATGAAAAAGTTTTGTTCTGGCGGCAAAACTTTTAGTTAGTCCGCTGCACGGCAGAGGTCGCTGCGCGGTGAGAATAGTTTTGTAGTTATTCTACTCGACGCTAGATGGCTGTAGTTACTTAGCATTAATATTAGACTGGTACCCTGAATGACTTTAATGCATAAATACATTTTTGTACTTAGACCAGAATGAAATACCATAAATTGATGACGAATTAAGTAGGTTAAAAATATGTTAAAACTTAACAGACCCCTCACATTCATAATCCGGGACCCTTCCCAAGAATTCAGTCGTTAAAATACCTACCTCAGAGTTCCGGTTATTTGACTCATCGGGTTAATTTAGGTAAAGTAATGAAGAAAGTGTTACATAAATTCCATAAAACATTGTTATGAAACATTACGTGAGCCAGTTGACTACAGTGTTGAACATTACGCCTTGTATACATGACTGCAACTAGTTATTTAATTAGCTCTTATAAATCTAACTAATACTTAATACGCTATTCCAAATCATAATAAATTACATAGTACAAAACAAAGTGGCTTCCCGTTGTCTGTTAGTCCTTAGCTTCTTGCCTAGCCTATCTTCAATGGATTTGGATGCGATTATTATAAAAGATTTATAAGTGATCAATTACTGTATTTTATTATATAGTGTGTATTTAAGCTATAAGTGCTTAAGCTACTTACCACTGGATCAGATCTATGTATACCTATATGATATAGTGTAATTAAAAATGCACAACAAACTATGTATGTAACACATTAAAATTTAAAATGTCTTTTGTTACTGAAATTCAATCAAAATGTATTGTGTTGCCCGTGCATTTTTATTTTTTTACTGTGCCAAAGATAAATAAATTAAATGTTCACACCCTCCGTGTACCACTGTGATTTTCTAATTTGAAATTCATTTGTACGATTATTTGACGCTTTAACGGCGAAGGAAAACATCGTGAGAAAACCTGCACACCTACGAATAAATTCATAGGTTGTGTAGTCAACCAACCAGCTCCTGGGTAAGCGTGGTTGACTCGCGGCCTGATCGCCCTAGTTTAGGGTAGGCCCGTGCCCCACCAGTGGGGTGGTGATAATAATGATGACATATAAATCTGTCTGCTCTTTCATTCTCATAGTCCAATAAGACAAGACTAGACCGGAGAAAGACCTATAGGTCCCACAATACCTATCTATAACGAGAATGCAAATGACATTTAACAGCATGAGTCAGATGCAAACGGATTCGTCGAAAGCCATAGTTACACCATTCTTAACGATTCTTCCGAGAAATCTTTGAGATCGACAAATATAATAAAACCACGACGACAAATTAGTACGGGACTAACTGATTAGTGCGATTATTTTATCTATATGTGTAGAGTCGTTTCTCACACATAGCTTGATATATTTTGACTCTTATTTCAGGATTTCTGTCTTTTTCAAACATTATTTCACTATTTTGGTGGAACAGGACAGGACAACAGGGCACAGAACCCAGGTTCACTATCAACGGTACCAAGAGTCGTTCGATTCCCATCCGGAACAAATATTTGTGTGCTGAACATCGGGGTGTGTTCCGTGTCTGGGTGTTTTATTAAATATATTTAAGTATATTTGAGTATCCACTGTTGTTTCTGTATTACGAGAATGTTAAGAATAGTAGGAAATACACGCGAGTTTCATCCGTAATCTTAGTTTTATTTAACTAAAGTATTAGGTTTACAATAGTATGATGATACAATATTGTTGGAAATACGCATTCCTTTTTAACCATCTACAAAAAAGGAGGAGGTTTTCAATTCGTCTGTATTTATGTATAATATTTTTTTCGTATGTTCACCGATATTTTCGTCAATTATAGACGGATTTCAAAAATATTTTACGGCTTAAGTTCTCTTCACTAATCTATCCCTATTAGTCTGCCTTATCTATGTGACTAGCTTCCAAAATGTCATTATGGGATTAATATAAATATCGTACCCGATCACTGTATTGAATAAGTTGTTTTTCTGCTTATTCTAACATCCTAAAGCCCTATTTCTAATACTATAATGTCACCGCAGCTACTGAACGTGTCTCTCACGACAATATTGATAGCGTCGTAAAGTTTACGGTGCGGTTCTGTAGCGCTACCATGAGTTTAAAAGTTACGGACTCGATATCGCCTGTGTAAAAAATGTCTATGAAAAAATGTACAGCGCCCCTAGCGGTAACGCTAAAAACTAAAATCGGTAGTATGAAAAAAACAATTCGATCGGTTTTTAACGTACGAAAGGAGTTCTGTAGCCGTCTCTAATGATTTGTCTGGTTCGATAGACAAATATAATATGTTAAAATATATTTTTAAAACTGAAGAAACACTTAGCAAAATACAATTTAAATAGTAAGAGCCATCCGCTCTTCCGCAAGTCCGGTGATGTTGACAAGGTAATTACGTAGCCGCACTAATAGAAGATTGCTGAGGTTGCTGCCCTACTTCGCGCATGGAAATAAATAGCTATATGTCGACGGTGCATTTTGGCGCAGTGACGCAAATTGTTATTTTCCTAATTAATTAGTTAATCATTTTTGTTAGTCTTTAATCATACTTCGATTAGGTCTCAACTTACCTATAATTGTAATTTCTAATTTTAATAAATAGTTATAATTAAATTGTTTTTTTTTCGATCCTCCGATTGCAGTAAACGTAATTGGCGCAGTCGGTAGGATTCTCGCGGGTCGGTTCGCGAGTTCGGGAATAACTATCTATATCGCGTCGCGAGTCACCCGGGTGGCTATCAAGCCCCGTTTTCGAGGATCCTGAATCTACGGACCTACTGCAAACCAGGAGGAGAATCCAAACTTCGATTCACGACAGAACCAGATATGAAATACATGTGAGTACACTTGAATTGATCTCGTGTTGCTTCCTTTTATCCTAGTGCCTATTTTTAATTTCCAAAATTTATCACCCAAGAGCCAATAGTTCTCGGGAGTCTGGATCGAGACAGGCTCGCCGGACTCAGGTAGATATACATAGAGATATAGATACTGAATTAGATTTAAACTTAGATATTTTATTTGATAATATGTCTCATGACCCGGACACAATTTTTAAGGCTTTACGCCTTGTGCCTGATTTCGATGGGAATCCTAATATTCTTACGCGTTTTATTAACATATGTGATCAACTTGTTAAGCAATATTTGAGCCCCGTGCCAGGTAGTGAATTCTCTAATCTTTGTCTATTGAATGGTATACTTAATAAGATAACGGGAAGCGCTGCTAGTACTATTAATTCAAACGGAATACCTGATAGCTGGCTAGGTATTCGATCGTCCCTAATTAATAATTTTTCAGACCAGCGGGACGAAACGGCTTTATACAATGACCTCTCGCTTGCTACTCAGGGCAATAAAACCGCCCAAGAATTTTATGATCATTGCCAAACTTTATTCAGTACGATAATGACATATGTGACATTACACGAATCAATTCCAACCACTGTAGAAGCTAAGCGGGAATTATATAAAAAAGTAACCATGCAGGCATATGTTCGCGGACTAAAAGAACCTTTAGGTTCTCGCATCCGTTGTATGCGGCCGCCCACTATAGAAAAGGCGTTAGAGTTTGTTCAGGAGGAACTAAACATTATGTACCTTCAACAACGTAATGAACCCGCTAAAACTCAGGTTACCCCTAAGGTACCACTTCCGCATTTGCCATCATTCGTTCCACCACCGCGCCCTAATATGCTTCCGGGACCGGTGCCCAATTGGCCCGCTCCAGTAGGACAGCGACCCTTCAGGCCGCCGCCACAACCGTTCAAGTTCCAAATGCCTGCACAGCAGCATCAGCCTATGCGCATGCCTACTAACACTCAAAGAATGTTCGGTGCACTTCCACCTAATTATGTGCCTCGCAGTAACGTATTTAAAATGCCACCACGCAATAACCAACACCAATTTCAATCTCCTCAACCTATGAGTGGGGTTCAGCGGTTCATGCCTAAAACGCTGCCGCATACTCAAATGTTAACTGGGCATGATTGGAATAAATCAGGGAACCCACCTCCGACAAATTATTTTAAAAGCCGCGAAATGAACATGAATGAATGCAACGCGTACGACGATGCATACTCATGTTACAATGCCTATGACTCTTATCACGAACCGGTGTACGATTACTATGCCGACGCTTCTTACTATACTAGCGATATACCTGACTTTACTTCCGAATTTAATTATTATGACGAAAATCAAGCGACTGAAAATTTTCAACCACAACCAGGTCCTAGTCATACTGAACAGGATTTTCAGGAGGGTACGACATTAAAAAAGCAAAAATAGAATTAAATCTTCAAACGCAACGCCAGTTACCGTACGTTCAAATAATAAATCCTCCGTTGAAGTTTTTAATAGATACTGGTGCGAATCAGTCTTTTATAAGCCCCGAGGCTGTAGAACAATATTTTTCAGACTTCCCTCTTAACTTTGATCCGTTTGAAGTGACAAATATTCACGCGACTAGTAGGAACGACTATTCCATTACTTTACCATGCTTTACAGAATTTAACGATCAAAATCCTATGAAACTATTCGTTTATAAGTTTCACGATTATTTCGACGGTCTTATAGGATTAGATCTTTTAAGTAACTGGGAAGCTCGTATAGATTTAAAGGAAGGACAGTTAGTAACTCGCTTTGCTTCAAATCCAATAAAAATGTACAACTCGCGTAATATCAATTTATACGAGGACATTATACCCGCATTTAGTTCGAAGATCATTAGAGTCCCTATTGACGTGTCAGACGGAGATGCTTTTATTAGAGAACAGATTATTTGCAATTGCATCATACACGAATGCCTTACAACAGTTAGCAATAGTCGCGGTTATATCGAGATAGAAAATCCAACACCTAACGATATAATACTTTCACTCGATAGTCCAGCGCACGCGGAATTGTTTAATACCGAGTGCACGCGCACTCAACAGTCATCAACCCGGGCTAGCGACGTCATCTCACGCTTGCGTACCGAACATCTCAACGCTGAAGAAAAGGCTAACTTAGTCACTCTGTGTTCGCGATATGCAGATGTTTTTTATATAGAAGGTGAAACTTTATCTTTCACTAATAAGATTAAACATAGAATTCGGACTACCGACGAAATGCCCGTACACGCTAAAAGTTATCGCTACCCGTTCATACATCGCGAAGAAGTTAAATCGCAAATAGGAAAAATGTTAGAGCAAGGTATTATTAGACCCTCGGATTCAGCTTGGTGTTCACCCATCTGGGTTGTGCCCAAGAAAATGGATGCTTCTGGGAAACAGAAATGGCGTCTCGTAGTTGATTTTCGCAAACTTAACGAAAAGACCCTCGATGATAAATATCCGATTCCAAATATTAGTGATGTACTCGACAAATTGGGTAAGTGTCAGTATTTCACAACCCTGGATCTAGCCAGTGGGTTCTACCAAGTAGAAATGGACCCTCAAGATATTGCTAAGACCGCCTTCAATGTCGAACACGGACATTTTGAATTCCTGAGAATGCCCATGGGTCTCAAAAATTCTCCATCTACGTTCCAACGGGTGATGGATAACGTCCTAAGAGGCCTCCAGAATGATATATGTCTCGTTTACCTCGATGACATAATCGTGTTTAGTACGTCCCTTCAGGAACACCTGGATAATCTGGAAAAAGTTTTTAAAAGACTTAGGGAATCGAACTTCAAAATTCAGATGGATAAGTCAGAATTTTTGAAGCTTGAAACCGCCTATCTCGGGCACATTATCAGTAGGGATGGTATAAAACCAAACCCTGATAAAATATCTGCAATCCAGAAATATCCTATTCCTAAAACTCCCAAGGAGATCAAACAGTTTCTAGGCCTTCTCGGTTACTACCGAAAATTCATACCCGACTTTGCACGTATTACTAAGCCATTAACTCAGTGTCTGAAAAAGGGCCGTAAAATCACTCTAGATCCTGAATACGTTAATTGTTTTGAGAATTGTAAAACTCTACTCACCAACGACCCAATCTTGCAATATCCCGATTTTACTAGAGACTTCAATCTAACAACAGATGCCTCAAATGTAGCTATTGGTGCTATCTTATCACAAGGCCCTATAGGATCCGATAAGCCTGTGTGCTATGCTTCCCGTACCCTAAACGAAAGCGAAATCAATTACAGCACCATTGAAAAGGAGCTTTTGGCCATAGTGTGGGCCACGAAATATTTTAGGCCATATTTGTTTGGACGTAAATTTAAAGTTGTGACAGACCATAAGCCTTTAGAGTGGATGATGAATTTGAAAGAACCAAATTCTCGACTTACTAGATGGCGACTAAGACTCAGCGAATACGACTTTACAGTACAATACAAAAAGGGAAAGGCAAACACCAATGCAGATGCTCTTTCGCGCGTAGAGATTCATCTCGGAGATACTAAGTCCCTTATGGAAGAAATAGATGAACTTAATTCTCTGGTTGGCAACCCTACTGAGACTTTACATATAAACCCAAACTCATCGACTGACACAGTGCACACAAGTGACGAGAATCCCATACTTGAGATTCCAATTACTGACGAACCTTTGAACAAATTTAACAGACAGATAATTTTCACTATAGTTAATGACGTTAAAAAGAAACCTATAGTAACCAAACCATTCGACACACATACGCGTATAAGTATTCAACTTTCGGAAAGTAATTTAGAGGAAGAAGTAGTAAACGCCGTAAAAGAATATGTTAGTCCCAAAGTCAAAACTGCACTTTTAATTAATCCTAAACTTGCAATGTACTCCATCATTCCAATATTACAAAATCAATTCAAATGCTCATCCATGAACCTCGTATTAACAAAGTTCGAAATAGAAAACGTAAAAGAATATCTCCGCCAGCAGGAGATCATTCGCCATTATCATGATGGTAAGACTAACCATCGTGGAATTAACGAATGCCACCTTGCATTATCTCAAAAGTATTACTGGCCTAAGATGAAAGATCAGATAAGTAAATTCATAAACGAATGCACTATCTGTGGTCAAGGTAAATATGATAGGAACCCTGTTAGGCCTCAATTTAACTTAGTACCTCCAGCCACTAAACCTTTTGAGATCATTCACATGGATCTATTTACAGTAGAGAGCGAAAAGTATGTTACTTTTGTCGATGTTTTTACAAAGTATGGCCAAGCATATCATCTGCGAGATGGTACAGCTTTAAGTATATTGCAAGCCTTACTTAGATTCTGCACACATCATGGTGTACCCGTGACCATTGTAACAGATAATGGAACGGAGTTCACTAACCAGTTGTTCTTAGAATTCACTAGACTTCACAAAATTAATCATCATAAAATCTTAGCTCACTCTCCTAATAGTAACGGCAATATTGAAAGATTTCATCTTACACTTCTTGAACATCTCAGACTTTTAAAACTAAAACACAAAACCGAACCGACAATAAACCTCATACCATACGCACTTATCGCGTACAATAGTTCCATACACAGTTTCACGCGATGCAGACCATTTGACCTACTGACTGGACATTTTGACCCAAGAGACTGTTTAGATATTGACATAACTCAGCATCTCTTGCAACAATATCTCCAAAAACATAAAGAGCAAATGAATCATGTCTACGATTTAATTAATAGTACGTCTTTAGATAACCGGACTGCTCTTATAGACAATAGAAATAAGAACCGGGAAAGCGAAATTCAATATGCTCCTAACCAACAAGTATTTATTAAAAACCCATTAGTGAGCCGTCAAAAGACAGCTCCTCGCTACACACAAGACACAGTTTTGGCAGATTTACCAATACATATCTATACCTCTAAAAAACGAAGCCCTGTAGCCAAATCACGACTCAAACGAGTCCCTAAAAATATTAATTTGTTACAGGATACTGTTAACAACGATCCTTTGGATCATACAAGCTCAGGAGATAAAACTTGAGAGCTTAGCTGATGGACCAGGACTACTACCACACAAACTTGGACCTATGAGACTAACTTCTCACCATCATACATTTATACAGTATGTACAACTGAACGACATACAAGACAAAATCGACTCATTACGAACACAACTGAACAGTTACAGATTACGACTGATTAACGATACTTACTTACTATATGAGACTCAAATTGATTATCTGACGGATAAGCTTGGCAAGGTTTCTAAACAATTAAAATCATTAGAACCGAATAGGTTCAAAAGAGGTATTGTAGATGGCCTAGGCTCCATCATAAAAAGCATAACCGGTAACCTTGATCATAATGATGCTTTAAGATATGATAACGCAATTAGTGTCCTAGAGAATAATCAAGGCAAAATAACATCTGAATTAAATAACCATATCAGTGTCAATAAAGAGTGGATATCTAAACACAATAGTATTTTAGACCAACTAATAGAAAACCAAAATAAGATTAACAGTACAATTGAATTAATATTAAACAGTAATGCTTTCCAAGAAAATAGTCTCATTAAATATGCCAAATTTGCTCAGCTCTTAGTAATAGTAGGAGAAAATATTGAAGATCTGGCTCAAGAATTAGTTAAGATAGAAAATAGTTTAGCTTTTATTCGTGCATCAAGCACACATCATTCTATGATAGATATAGATACTTTAGATTCTATGATTAATAAGCTTAAATCTATATATAACGAGGACCAAGTTATTAAATTAGAATTGCGGGAATATTACGAAATTATTAAACCAGGTTCATATTATTCTGGCAACCAATTAGTTTTCATATTCCAATTTCCAATTATCTCTAAAGAAACATATAATTTATATCACCTTTCAATAGTACCAAATAAGAAAGCACAGGCTCTTTTACCCACCTCTCCTTTCATTGCAACTAACGAGATTTCATTCATGTACATAGAGACAGAATGTCCGAAGCTAGATAACTGGTTTCTGTGTGAAAGCAACATCAATCGTCAGCTGCACACCAAACCTGACTGCATCAGGGAGCTCATCATTAACCAGATCCTGATCGAGACCTGCGAATTTTCAACTGTTACACTGAAAAAAGATGCAATGGAGAAATTAGATGACCAACATTACGTCCTCTCATTCCCGAAACCCGCCAAAGTTCAGCTTATTTGTGGAAGATTAGACTACACTACACTCCACGGAAGCTATCTCATCACCATACCAGTCGGCTGCCGTCTGAAGACCACAGAGTTCACTATTGTTAACGACAATGATGAAGTTAAAGGACAACCTCTGAAACTTATGCAGATACCATCCGAAGCAGAAGGAAAAATCAAGATGTCATCTCACATCAATCTGAACTCCATCAATCTTCAAGAACTGCACAGCATTCAAGACAAAATCATGATGGAAACTCCGATCAAGATTGATAAAGCACAGTTAGACACCCTGTATCATACGACGGTACCTTTCTACATCGTATTACTAAGTGCAAGTGCACTCATTATCATAATTATATGCCGCCGATACAACGTCTACAAATGCAGTAAAGCTACCAGCAAAGAAGAACAGTCACCATCATCCGATGATCAGAGTAACCCAAGCTACGCTGTTCCGGCAACATTTTCACTCAACGTGCTAAAATAGTCGCCGTTCTTGAGGGGGAGGAATTACGTAGCCGCACTAATAGAAGATTGCTGAGGTTGCTGCCCTACTTCGCGCATGGAAATAAATAGCTATATGTCGACGGTGCATTTTGGCGCAGTGACGCAAATTGTTATTTTCCTAATTAATTAGTTAATCATTTTTGTTAGTCTTTAATCATACTTCGATTAGGTCTCAACTTACCTATAATTGTAATTTCTAATTTTAATAAATAGTTATAATTAAATTGTTTTTTTTTCGATCCTCCGATTGCAGTAAACGTAATTAGGTAACTCCAAGGCATAATCGTAGTCATTTAGGGAAAATAATAAATTCCGATATAAAATCATTAGATGTAATGCAGGTACACAACATAAGAATTTATTGCCTAGTTCTCCAGTTCGGTGAAGCTGCAAAGTCCTCCCGAATAATAATAAAAAGTTAAAAACTAAAACCCAACTACGACAAAAAACGACGCTGAAAAAGTATAAAACAAGACTTTTAGAACATACAATACTATTTTGAAGTATGCAATATTTACTATGTAGAGATAAGTTTTCATGTTTGGAAAACCGCAGTCACACGTTGTCAAAGTGCTACGGTAGGTAGGTACTTGTGTATGGAACGTGTGACTACGCCTTTCCAAACATGAAAACTTATCTCTACATAGTAAATATTGCATACTTCAAAATAGTATTGTATGTTCTAAAAGTCTTGTTTTATACTTTTTCAGCGTCGTTTTTTGTCGTAGTTGGGTTTTAGTTTTTAACTTTTTATTATTTGTACTATTTTGGTGTTAGTAAGTAGTAAAGAAGCTATGAACGAAAAGATGTGAACTATATGCAATCAGTCCATGAATATACGTAAAGTCACATGCAAATGCTAGTAATATATATATATTTAAAATGTACAAGTAAAGCGCTTTCCAATGATACCAAACACGGCGTATTTATCTTAACTTTATTTTTTTACTCTGTATGTTTTGTCCGCTAGTGGGCGCCACATTAGATTTTGTGAAACCCTATATAGCCTATAACCAGCGGACAATTAAGACGCTTCTAATGATATGTCATTTGTCGAATTCTGACAAGCAATTTAGAAGTTATGTGGAAACAGATGAACATACATACATACATACAAACATACATACATACATACATACATACATACATACATAGCCTGTCAAAATCATAACCCTCCTTTTGCTTTGCCGTAGTCGGGTAAAAAATCGTAGTTTTTAAGCTATTGCATAGCTTTTATTGCGGGCTTTGAGCGCGGCGACCGAACCAAGAAATTCCGTAACGAAAAAAACCTCACAATCGTCTAACGTCGTTTCAGTTCGGTAGACTTCGGCACGGTGTTTGTGTGCGTGCGGTTAGACGTATTGTACGACTCTACGAAACTCGCACGAATCGAGACGAGCTGCTCCGAAATCAGACGATGCTATGCAATAGCTATACCGCGGCAGTCCCCGAGTGCCACACGTCTTTTTTTTTTCTTTTGCACCAAGACTGCACGCAGAGTCATCTAACACAAAATACCTCACTAAGCGAACGTGAATTATTCCCACGATCATCACAATAAGATAACGTAGGTCTATAAATCAAAATACTTTCAAGGCAATAAAAATAGAAGAACATTTCGCGACTGTAGACGATTCTCTAGCATCTAAAGGAACGTGTGAACTTTTTATAGTTCACCCATAGCATTCTTCTCGGAACCAGTCTTATCATGGCCGACTAGCTACGTATAACCAATAATAGACACATAATCAGCTTAGTCTTTATTATCTGTGTGGTAGAGCTTAAAATTGCGAGGGTAGAGTTAATGCTTTTTGATACATATTGATAGACAAACTGGTCTTTATAGTTAAGTTGTAATTATGATTGACTGGGTTCTGCTAACGCTTAAGGCACGTTTTGTACGTGCTAAGTGTTTTATAAGTTTTCATCAACATTTTATGTTCTCTCATAAACGAAAGAAAACAGCCTTTAAATCCGTCTAGCAGTAGATGGATTAATAAACTGATTATGATGATATACAAAATGCCTTATTTATGTCAGGTATACCTATTTAACGAGATGCTATTTTGAAATTGGTTGAGGGAATTATTAAATTCTACTTTATTATAAGAGATATCTGGATTGGTAACATCAATACATAGTATAAAACAAAGTCGCTTTCGCTGTATGTCCGTATGTATGCTTAGATCTTTAAAACTACGCAACGGATTTTGATGCGGTTTTTTTAAATAGATAGAGTGATTCTTAAGGAAGGTTTGTATGTAAAATTTACCCGAAGCGAAGCGAGGGCGGGTCACTAGTTAATTATAAAATAACAGAGAAAATTTGAAAACTGAAAGTGTCCGGCATATTTACCATGTTGTTTTGTTTTAATGAGCTCACGATATTTCGGCACTGTTGCAAGCGCCATGATCACGGATGAACTGTAGGTTTTCTAATGTGTGTAACCATGACAGTTTCAAATTATATACAGAGAAAATGTAGAAAAAAGCATAACGCTATGTCGATGAGAATCGCATACTATCACGTTTTCTAAGCTTTTCTTTTATCTTGTCCGAAGATCGCTGTATATCTATCCATCTCTCGGAAATATGATTGGAATACAAAATCTAGATCTAGAAAAAGTGGGTTATAATGTAGCTAATTGCTTGTTAACAAGAAGATATGGTTTGCACACCGTTAATGCTTCTACATTGTGGAGTAAGTATGAATAATTGCTATCACATAACTTACTTTACGCTGTCATTAAGTAAGTATGAAAGTAGATAATTAATAAGTACTTACATTTGCAGAGATAAAATGCCATTTGGACGATGAATTTATCAAGAGATACTCGGTTTCAAGGGTCCATTGCCTTTAGCAAAACTAGGTTGAGACACGATTTGATGACAATTTCAGTCGGCTTTTAGTGAAGTAGCTGTGTCTTCAAAGTCCGTAACAAGCAGTCTAAAACTATGTTTATACTATTTAGCATTTATTAATTGAAAATTGTGTTACGTGCATGCAAGAAGAGATTGATGGATGTGGAAGAAGCGAAAGAGGTGTGCCTGAACCATAGCACATGCCGGAAGTGATCTCTGCCTATCTCTTATGGGGAAAAAGGCGTGATTCCATGTAAGTGTGTATATGTTACTCATAATAGACACTATAGAATCTCACAAAGAGTAGGTATTAAAAAAGAACCATCGATATAAGTTAGTTTCAACAAATGAACAAGACCCGAGTTGTGGTATCTTTAGCCTGGTCCATTTTGTTTTATTATCATCATCATCATCATCATCAGCCCATATACGGCTCCACTGCTGGGGCACGGGCCTACCCTAAACTAGGGCGATTAGTCGACCACGCTGGTCAAGTGCGGATTGGTCGACTACACAACCTTAGAATTTCTTCTTAGATTCATTCCTCACGATGTTTTCCTTCACCGTTAAAGCGTCGAATGATGGTACATATGAATTTCAAATTTGTAAAACACATTGGTACCTGGCGGGGTTTGAACTGGCGACCTCTCGCATGGCAAGCAACGACCTTAACCACTCGGCCATCGACGCTTTTGTTTTATACTTAACCTCAATCAATACACACTATTAATTTTATTACTACTATTATATTCATCGTATGAGTCAATATCACTCTTTTAGTCGTGTATGTCTATTATTAAATGGCGGTTTCGAACACAATGGGATTATCATAGTGAGTGCTCACATGACTACATGATTGTTATTCTGTTCGACACACAGCAAGTCGAAGGGTTGAAATGTACATTTGCAACTCATTAATACTGACTCATTCGCACCAAGTCAGTACAGTACCTAGGTTAAAGTTATTTAAGACTTTTAAGGCAGCATTAAAGCCTATTAACATAAATACTTAGTAGTAACGGAGGCTACTAAGTATGTTACTGTTTTGATTGATTGTATCACTGATAGAAAAGTTATTTTTACTTCTAAATTAATTGGCTTTAGAACTTTTACTATTATTTATTTATAGAGGCTCCCTGAATCCACACCTAGGATTTTATCAATTTATTTTAGAATATTATAATATATGAATATATAATTACACCACCCAAACGTGACAGATAGATTCTTTTCGTAAATCTACGCCACTGATTATGTTACTATTAAAACCAAAATTATGTAAGCTTACCTGATATCTATATTTTAAATAATAATTGTTATTATAAAATGTACTAAAATCTACCTCTACTATCTATTTACTTAACTACAGTACCAGCTCAATGTTGATCAAATTGTCAAATTAAATATCATAACCTCAAATTACATGACCTTGGCAAAACTTAGCTCTAACATGATTATAAACTATAATAACAAAATACACAGTAAAATATCGTTGTTACATTCATTTCTACATCCTGTGGGTGTCATGGTTGACAAAGCCGGTTGAAAGGCAGGAAACTACTGGCCTGCTGTTAGCTTTGTGACCGTTTGTGTAACTGGCTACATACTTGCACTTTTATGTTACTGAAGGTACCTCATCGTCTATGGCCTATTTTGTTTTCGGATGGTCTTAGCTGGTAGCATCAGACGGGTTCTGCAGCTTCACCAGACTGGCGGGAAAGCGGAAGGCTCACACCCCTAATATCGGTTTAAAGAAATTTATTTCTCAAACATACAGTTCATTTACAATGAGATATAAAATACAATTATTAGTTAATTACATTAAAGTCTTGCCTCTAAGGCCAAACATAAACATTTTTTTTTATTTACAGTTTAATGACGTGTGTTTTGAGTAGATTTTTAAACTTAGGTACAGTATCACATTCTTTAATATTGTTAGGTAGAATATCACTGGCCTTTACTACCATGATATATAATAATAATAAGCCTCATATCTTGAACTGCTTTCTTCTTTCTTCAAATTGAGGTTGACTTTTTACTTATAAAATATCTCTGAGATCAGTGTGCCTTTTGGTAAAGACCTCCTCTAACAATTACTACCATGAATGACGATATTATCCCCCCCAGGCCCCAGTCAGAATACCAGCGCCCCAGCGGCTTCCCGTCGTTGTGGCATATTCTGAGACTGGGACCTTGACCACTATTCTATGGTGTTTCTTCTTTCTTTTTTTGTTGTTGTTTATCTGTTCTTTTTTTGGGTTTTGTTTATCTGTCATCAATAAATGCATTTTATAATTTTTTTATTATTATTATTATGGTCAAAGGTCCTATTTCGATTTAGGACGTTATTTAACAACGAGAATTAAATATTTTATAATTCAACGGCCGAATATTGAGAAGGTAATTAGACATTTGTGCGGTGATGTGCCGATAAATTTTGATTTTAACGGCCGCTTAAACTGTCACATCAATTTTTTGCCTCTTCGGTATTCGGCCATGCGCTTAAATTGTACAAGCGTTTCAATTTGTAATCTACATATTCGGCAAATAGGCAATAAAATATTTTTATTGTTTCAGTAATAGTAATAGCTAGAGCTGTGGTGACTCATCAGAGCCTAATTAGCGAAAAACATGATCTGCTGCTGCATTATTGATAGTCAGTTCACAATCTCTCGACTGACTAACCATCTTCATCGTCTTATTTCAATGAAATAGATGATGTAGAAACAGAAATCTGTCCAAATTGTCCTCGTAAATGTTCGCGAATGTATTTCGTATATTTTTAATATAAAATTAAGAAGGTATAGATACGAAAAAACTGTCATCATGTCTGACTAAAAATATAATTATTATAGTTGAAAATATATAAAAACTAAAGTTTTGTCACATCAATCAATGCATAAGGCAGAATGGCGGCGACGTGGTCCACAACCCGTCACGTCACGTTTCCCACGGAGGTGAAAAGTGGATCGCTGGAAGTGATCTCTGCCTACCCCTCTGGGAAAAAGCGTGATTTTATGTATGTATGTATGTATGAAAGTTTCATTTATTTATTTATTTATTTATTTATTGAAAACCAACAGCGTAAACAATAAGCACTTGCAATTAAATTTTACATATCGTAAGGCCAATAATAGGTTTTCCTTAATTAACAAATAATAAGTAGGTACAAAGTATTCGTGAGTGAACAAATTACTAGATACAAAAAAAAAAAAAATAACATCCTAATAAATCGAAGACATTGCTGATTCGCATATTATATATTTTGTGTATGTGTTATTTAGATAAATAAATAGATAGATAGATAGATAGATAGAAAGCATAATAAATATATTATTATAAATATTTTAAAGATTTTTATTAATTAGAAAACTAGAAAACTATTTATTTACTACTTTCGTTTAAAACTTCAGCAATAAATTAGAATACATACAGACAAATTATATATTTTATATCATTCGTTTATTTTCTTTTATAAAACATACCTCAACAAAACATTACAAACATTCTGAAAGAGGCACTAATCTAAACAAGAGGAGCAAATACTTCACTTAACAACCTGAATAGACAGCCTCATTGCAATCTCGAAATCAAAACACGTTATTTCCTTTGCAAAATTCTTGAGAAACACAACTTTAGCTCCTCAAAAACCGCAAAATACTTTTACCACAACATGCGCTAACTACCACGCTCGGAATGTTCATCGAGAAGTATGAAACAGCGCAAAGGAATTCCCAGCCAGTCATTCGAGGAATTTCCTATGCAGCCTTAGCACTTGTGACGTTGTTGCTCGAAAAGTAACTCTATTTCCGCTAAGTAGAGTTTGGATTAAGTTAATCCTGTTCACAAAGAGCTGCAGAGTTGTTATACCTGGATCGCTTTAAGATTATCTTTGGACTGGGGCCAGGTAGAAAATGTAACTATGTATTACAATATTGGCATTTTAGGGGTGAGAGCCATCCGCTCCCCCGCAAGCCCGGTGATGATGACAAGGCTCCTCCTAGCCATCATCGTTAGTCAGTTAGGAAAAAAAACAATATTGGCATGAAATAATTCAGAGATATGTAGTACATTATAACATGACACCTTTTGACTGACAGTGGAACAGTGGTTAGTGACCCAGGTTCACTACCTACGGTACCAAGATTCTTGGGTTCTATTCCCACTCGGGACAAATATTTGTATGACGAAAATCGGTGTTTGTTCCGTGTCTGGGTGTGTATTAAGTATATTTGTGTATCAACTGCTGATTTTGATAGAGTGCTTAATCTACTTACCACGGGATCAGATCAATGTATGTGATGTTGTGTTATATGTATTTAAAAAAAAAACTTTATGCATTGAGTTCATAACACTCAATAATTACAGTCAATAATTTTTATATACCTATTGATCGGTAACTTTTTATACTCCTTAAAATCAAATAAAAAAAAATTAAATTCAAATACTTAATTTAGTCGATTACTTTTGAAAATAAACATTATCATACCTACGTAATGATAATACATATTATAACAATAGTCATCAAATTATGACATTACAACGAATGACTAATGTAAATACCCTGTTTATTTCGAGCTGAGTATATTTTAACGATTGAATCGAATTATCAAATAATGTTAACACGGAACAAGAATGACTCAAGTGCTTATCTAAACATATGTACTGCTTTGCATCAAATCGTGGTATAAAAATCCCAGACACATAAAAAAAAACGGAAAAACTAATACGTGGTAGGTAACTACGAAAACGAAAAATAATTCGGACTAGGGACTAAACATATTGCATTCCAATTTTATTGCAATACGACTTCTAAAAACTACTTATTTTGTGATTACCAAAACATTTAATTGAAGGATGAAGAACTGTCAGTATGACCGCACTCATGAGGTCTACAAATGAGGTTAACAGGCACAATAAAACCTATAAAGCCTATCGGACACACCCTGAAGACTTTTTCACTTCTCCCCTCTCAAAAAAATCGGGGTAATAGGAGGAAGGAAACGCATAACCTGGAAGGGCATTCCACGTCCTAATATTATTCGATATTAACGCTTATTCCGATGACATAAGGACTATTACAAGGTCCAAAATGACTGACGAGCACACTTATACAAAGTTTAACCTTTTTAAAAAACCGGTATAATGATATAGGGGAGAAAGATAAGCTAGTATCACGCATAGTATGACCTTGGAATTACAATTACAGTAGTAAAAGTAATTATGTAAACTGGTTCTTAGGAGAAGGAGATATTAGCTCGATTATTTAGATATCCAGGTACGATCTACTACGACACTTGTGTTTTACTCAGGATTACAACGTCGACAATAAAAGAATTAGCTTAATTTCAATCTGGTACGTACATAGGTATGAAAACGTGCAAGTGCGCAAAAATAAAAGTAAAAGAATCATGTTTTTGTATATAAAAGAAAACGCAAAGAAAATCCCTCATTTTCCTATACTGGTTACAACGGTGAATACCGGCCTGTAGTGCTACCATGAATTTAAAAGTTACGGACTCATTATCGCCTACGTAAATATGTCTATGAAAAACTTGTACAGCGCCCCTGGTGGTTACGCTAAGAACTAAAATCGGTCGTATGAAAAAAACAACTCGATAGGTTTTTAACGTACGTAAGTTTTCGATAGCCAACTCATGGTACCGCTACTGGTTATGATCGGTCGGCTTCGGCTTGCCGATCTCCCTTCCTCATCCGCAAGCATTCATCTTTCCTTACACAAATTAGCGCTCCCTGGTTTGCCGGTTGGACCGGACTCGTGGCATAATGCCATCGCTGGGTGTGGTGCGTCATTTCGTATCGTAAAGAGAGTCCTCGTTAAATATTGTCTTCATTTTGTTGTTGAAGCGGCGACAGAAATACATCATTTGTGAAAATGTCAATTTCTTGAGACAGAGACTGGTTATGGAAGGACGGACTCTTTTTACCCATTGGACAGTATCCTAAAAAGTGCACTTCTTTAAAGTATAGAGTTAAATACGTGTATATTTTTACTATTTAAAGATTCTGTACGTTAGGCCGTTGTCGTGAAAGAATCAGAATTTGACTTAGACCCTATCATTTACAGACTAAAAGTCACATTTAAAACAGTTGCTGGGAACATTGGTCCCAAGGATGCTCGTATGTATTAGGTGGGTAGTAATTTTAATTAAGTGTTTGTAGTCTGTAGTTTTTCAAACATATTTTCATGGATATTGCTGCAAAAATTACGAAAAAAATAGGTAACGAGTATCAAAGTACATATTTAAATAATTTAAATGATATAAAAAAGAATGTTTTTTCACGAATGTTTACATACTCCTTTTAAGCATTAGGGGTGTGATAAAAAGAAAGCAAATTGTTAACACTTTCATTATTTTACTCCAGTGCATTTACAAACTTACATTTTACATCGCTATCTATTATAACTACCTACTTAACAGGCACACTTAATTAGTTCGCACACGTATAATTATTGTGCAATAATTACTGGTAAATTACATCAATAATTAAGTATCCAATAGAATATTATCTCGTGTTTTGTCCTTTTTATAGCCAATTTATTTATACATTTCTTGGAAACATAACAAGTGCAATTTCACTTTACGAACATGGTAACAAATTAATGGATTTTTATGGGACCCGTAAAAATACCTAAGTATTCGAGTTTAGTAGAGTCTAGTATTATCGGGATAGGTTAGGGCCTCGTAAAATGTGATAAACTCGGTTGATGACCTATATATACATACATTTTCAATATGTTTATAATATGTTTCATGATAATATTTTGATAAAAATTACTTGTTTCCTCGTGTAATTAATTACCAGCATTCATGAATAATATCAAAAATACTTTGTTCTGATTCCGTAATAAGTTACTTCAACTCTGTTGTTTTTGACATCCGTAACACTTGTGTTCTCGAATATCAAAAACAACAGTGGTACAGTCAGCTCAGAAAGTGGTCTACCACTTTTGACAAAAGTTTCTGCTATGCGAGAAGTAACGATCGCTAATCTCAACCTTAGTTGACAATAGTCACTGACACAATCTTATTGCCAGGTAAAATCGTCCTTGTTGTTTCATGACGTTCAAACGAATCTTAACCGTAGGGTGGTAGACCACATTTTTGGCTGACTGTACACACAAATATACTTAACTAGTGACCCGCCCTCGCTTCGGGTAGGTATATTATTATTACACATACGGGTTTATACATAAAAAAACTTCCTCTGAAATCGCTCTATGTATTAAAAAACCACATCAAAATCCGTTGTGTATTTTTAAAGATTTAATTATACATAGGGACAGACAGACGAGGGAAGCGACTTTGCTTTATACTATGTAGTTAAGTGATAAATAACACACCCAGATACGGAATAAATACCTAAGTTTGTCACACAAATATAAGTTCCAGGCGGAAATCTAAGCAACGACTCTTGGAGCCCTAGCCAGGGTTAACTGATAACTGTTGCAGTTAAAGAATATCAAACATACATCTACACATACAAACTTTTGCATTTATAATATTTATAAGACAATTTTTACCGCCAGTATTATTAACCTTACCTACTCTAATAATACTGGTCGACAAAAAAAGATTTTTTGGATTTCGCCCCTCACAAAAAGGACGATTATATTGTGTGAAAAATCACAAATTTCAACATTGTATATCTTGTAAGTGGAAAATTGATTCTGAACAAAATCACTGGTATCTAAAGGCTCAAGAGTTATATTTAAATGATATGTTTGTAAATGTTTATCAAGGATATATATTACTTTTCTACATGACCCAGAAAGTAGCCCATACAATTTTTCGGATTTTAGACGCACTTTACTCGAAAACCTGACGTGATAGAACTATACTGCCTAAGAGAATTATATTAAGCACATCGAAAACCTTCAGAATATAGTAGATTGGTATCTGTTACAAAAATACTACCGACCAAATTTTTACAAATTATACAACCGGTATTTACCGGTAACAGGCTACGTCTGTTCGTATTTAATATTCCACTAAGGTGCAGAGAAAGTTGTTTGCCAAATATTGAGGATTTCTACTTTCGCATCTTAATATTTCACTCACTCTCACACACTCACTTAATCAGTTTTTACCATCCACTGACTGACAAACAAATCGATTTAAATGTTAACTTATCTTTTTGCAATACATCACATTTCTATAATACCGGGCTCTTCAGGCGGGGCCTGAAACGGCATCTAAGCAGGCCTTCAGGGTGAGGGTGACAGGCTCAGTAGAGTTTATTGTGCTTAGCGACCTCATATGAGTACCTCACGGCTGCTTACCATCAGGCGGAGTGAGGTCATCCAGAAACGACAACTATGTAAAAAAAAAACTTTTTTTGGCACAACCCAATTTTTTGTATTGGTCACTTAGGAATTTATGTGGTAGGTACCTATAAAAATCATATGAATTGAATCTGCAATTATTTCATTCATGAAAATAAGGAAGTTGCCGTATACCGACTTAGTTTACTAACTTACTCATTATGTGCTTTGAAAACCTTCTGTTATATTTTTTTATTTTCTGATCATTAATTTGCAGAAAGATAGCTGAAAAGCTGATATTAGGCATCGGGTTGGCAAATATAGATTTATAATAAAGATTACCTGCACAACATATAAGTAAAATATGTATGTATTTATTTTAAGCAAATTAATAATTGTTAGAAGAGCGAGTAAGTCTTACTCATAAATGAAATAAATTAACTCATTGTGTATTAAGTATATACTGGGCATAAATAATAACTCCGATATTCATCTTTATCCTGCCAGGTGCAAACAACCAGTCTTTACTTGTGGCATAGGTTCTCAACATTTTAAAGGTTTAGAAATAAATACTATTTGTATGTTTTAGTTTTAGCTTTAAAGATGTTAAAATTGTATTTTTGACTTTGATTTATGAAACAAAAAGTTTCGGTGCCACGTGGTTGTTTTTTATCTTGATCAAGCAGTAACAATATGTAACATTTGGTGTTTAATGTACTAACCGTGCACCTATATCAATAATGCTAAAATTGCATATGCAAACCTTAAATCTTTGGGTCTAAAAGGCGATCCTGAATAATTAGAGTGATTTAAATCTTGTCTAATTAGATTTAGGAACAAACGAAAGTGGTGTGCCAGAGCCGTAGCACATGGCAGGAAATGATCCCTGCGTACCCCTCTGGGAAAAGGCGTGATATTACTTAAAATACTAATATGTAATGTATAATCTGTTCATGTATCGTATAGTTGAAACTATATAGTTATGTTATCTATCGTTCAAAAGATCCCCTTGTAAAGTATGACGCGCTCAAGTTATAAAGATAAAATTAACTTTATAGTCTCTAGAAACACTATTGTTTACCTACAGTCGTACGAGTTCAAGATTACGATTAGGTAAAAATTATCAGCAAGATCTTGTGTAAGATGTAATTACTATTTTTATCTTTTGTACATGTAAACGGCGGCTCTATAATAATATTTCCTCTATGCCTTCCAACGATGAGAACATTAGGTACCAGTCGAATATTTACTACTAAAACGATAATCTGCCATTGGAGTGCTGGTTAGGCGATTGAGTATGTTCCAAATTCAAAATGACCACACAAATATTCAATTGAAATATTCAATTTTGACAGTTCAACTGTCAATTATACATTTGTCTTAGTGTCACACTAAGATGCTACCTACCCAGCACAACCACACACGATTACCTTAATCCTAATTTGGTACATATTCTATAAAAAATGTACTTTATTGTACTCAAAAGCTTAAAAATGTACCTTTAAATTTATGCTATTGTAACATTCGTCCGAATGAGGCGATATTCCACTCCCAACTTTGAGAACCGGACATCTTAACCTGTTGTAGTATGTACTAATACTTACATATCTACTGTTCATCCTAACGTTTACCTCATAGTTAGCGTCTATTTGCAGCTATTACAGCTTAATACTCAAGCATATAGTGGTAATAGCTTATTTTCTAGGTCCCCTTTCCCGTTCAGACATCTTGTAAGCTTGATTAGTGTATAGGCTATAGCTATCATTCCTATTACCTAGATTCTGCTAATGTTCCAACGTTAGATTTAAATGGTAATTGGATTTTATATCGTCATTAAATATGTGGGTACATAATGTATTTCAATCGTAAAGGTGTCCAAATTAATTAGGTGTGGTATATAAATAATTAGGACCGGGATATCAAAAACATAGTGATGTGTACATACCTATATTCAAAAATAATATTATATAGTGGTGTGCCAGGACCGTAGCACATGGCAGAAAGTGATCTCCTACCCCTCTGGGAAAAAGTCGTGATTTTATGTATGTATGTATATTATTAGTAAGTATCATATGTTTCATAAATAATATAGATGTATTCTGATTCAACGCGAAGATTTATTTTGTCAATATTGGGCATACCTACATATATAAAGTGATTACATTTTGAATTTCTGATGTGCAAGTAGGTAACATCATTTTGTTTAACAAAGATAATATTAAGTTCCTTGTAGATATAATTTAAATCGATTTCCAACAGGGTACTTAAAAATCGTAAATAAATAACAAAGCCAATAAAATAATAATTATATTTGTAAAAACGATTTGTAATAAAATTAATTTTACTGATTGAACTCGCGTACCTACCTAATATACTACAGTTTATAATTTTATTTCCAGGGCATTACAAGACGTTTATATTAAAATTTGTACCTTATTGATGTCGTAATGTAAGAATTACTTATACATATACAGATTTTAACGTGGATATAATGTTTACGAGTAATTGAACAGTTCAGTTTAATGTTCCTACGTATTTATGGAGATCGTTTAAAATTTGCAAATGGAAGCAATAAAAACCTTTATGACGAAATGCATATGGTTTTATGCTGTCCGAGCACAACATCATATGGGCATAATGCACGTTGCAACGGGCTCTTAGAAAGAAACTCATAAAATCAAAGGTATTTCTTGTCTATTGCGAATCGTTGGCTATGCAACATATGCGGTGAACATTAGGCAATCATGTGTAACATGGATAATGAACATATACAATTTTCATGCACGGACTCATCTCGCATAATTCAGATTTTAGGTGGATACTAGGTCCGCCCGTGACTCCGACCGCTTCAAGACGTTTATCGAAGACAAATATTTTGTTTTTTATAGCACAGTCGGTTAAAAATTAGCCTACGTGGTCTACGTGGTCTTTTTTTTTGCTGGCAACACTGGCCATAGTAGACGTCAAATGTCACAGCTGATTTTAATTTATTGAAATAAATTGTTTTAAATAGAAAATAATCAATAAATTCGACGTAAATATCCTTACTAATATTATAAATGCGAAAGTAACTCTGTCTGTCTGTCTGTCTGTCTGTCTGTCTGTCTGTCTGTCTGTCTGTTACGCTTTCACGCATAAAGTACTGAACCGATTTAAACGAAATTTGGTACAGATATAGTCCAGAGCCTAGAAACGGTTATAGGCTACTTTTTAACCGACTGCGCTATAAAGAAGTAATGTTTTAGCCGTAAAACATCTCTACGCGGACGAAGTCGTCACAGCCACTGGACGGATCGAGATGAAATTTAGCTTGCAGGTAGATGTTATGACTTAGGCATCCGTTAGGACAGGATTTCCCGAAATTCCCACGGGAACGGGAAATAACGGGAAAATCCTTTTGTATGAAAAATACTAACCGCATAAGTTAGACACTTGAAATTTGACATGCAGGTACCTTAATAAATTCAAAAGCTTAGTTGCAACAGGATATTGTAAAATTCCCATGGGAACGGGAGTAATAGGGAAAAAACTTTTGTTTGAAACAATCTAAACCGCGATATAGATAGACGATTGAGATTTGGCATGCAGGTACCCTAATGAACGTAAAGCTTACTTCCAACGCGATATTACAAAATTCCCATGGGAACGGGAGTTATTGGGAAATAACTTCTGTATGTAAAATCCCTTACGGGGTTGAAATATATTATATAGATATAGAGATATACCCGAAGCGAAGCGAGGGCGGGTCGCTAGTACTTATTATATGTTATTTTTAAGTGACAGTGTTCGCAACGAAACAGTGCAAGTTTTACGTAATCTTCGTCTCAGTTCAAAATTTAACGGCGATCCAGTGACCAAACAGCGGACTTCTACACACTTAAACCGGGGGAGTACTTGTTTTTTATTCCGTTTGACCTGTTAAACACAACATTTAATAACAGACCTACACACTACATACAAGTGATATTGTGTTTTTCGCCTATACGTGAGATTCGCTTAATATCAAGACACCGGCATTGTTGTACCTCTCTTTACTTGACGAAAGTCAAAAAAAGTTGAGATTAACCAACTCCTTGCCATACACAAACACCTACTACACTTCAATACAACTAATCTCAAAATTAAGACCATTAATAGTCTTAAAGTTACTTGCTACAAATAATCATAACTTTTGGTGTAATTTAACCTTATATAGCTTAGGTACACATTTTTTTATTTAATCCTTAAGCAAAGCTTGTAACACAATTAAATTAAACATTTTCAGGAAAGGATAAGATACACAGGAAACAAATATGATGACCCGAAAGGCCACCACTCAAGATTTAGACTTGAAACTAAGACGGGCTCTGAAAGAAATTGAACAATTAAAAAAAGAAAACCAACAACTTCTTCGGGAGCGGGAAGACAATGAGGAGGAATCTTTAAAGATTCTCAACTCTAACAAACAGCTCAAGAGTGAACTCTCAAAACTGCATGAGCAACTGGTGGATGTAGCGGATCACCGGGACCAGCTCCTTGGCACGGTCAGGAACTTTGACCAGTGCAGTGACGAGTATGAGCGGACCCTGGAGCGCATCCATGACCTCGAGGTGGATCTCCGTGATGCCAACAGGACCATACAGCAGTATGAAGAGGACATCCGGAGTCAAGAGATCACTCATACACAGAGCTTATATGAAGAGTTGGTTGGGTCACCAGCAGCCCACACAGTCTGTAACCGTCCTGATGCGGATTGTTCAGGTTTAGTAATAGGTGTGCCTAGATTAAGTAGTAGAAGTAAATTAAGGAAATACATTAAAATTAACAATTTTATTAAAAAACTGACAAATTGATTAAACGTCAGAAATGTCATAAAAAAAGTGTGGTCCTGCGGAAACAACGGGCAGATTTAATAGATAGCCTTGAATTGTATAGTAAAAAATTAGAAGAATGTAGATATAAGTATGAGATTGACACAACAGAATTAAATGCAAATATTTCACGGTTGCAAAACAATCTTGAAAGCTTGACGGACAAATATAAGTCTGCTCAGGCACAAATACATGAGCACATATTAGCGGCAAATGTGCTTATTCATCAAAATAGTTGTGTCTCAGGTCCATCTGACCAGTCAATTATTTGTGAGGAAAATGGAAATGTCACAACCACATGCACATCAGTCTCTAATAAACAAATAAAACAAAGAGACAGTGTATTACTTTTCTCAGACCAATTAGGGGTTGGTTTTGGTACATTATTAAGTAATAAATTAAATAATAGTGTCATAAACAATTGTTACCCCAATCATACATTAAAACAAATTATAAAATATATTGAGGATTCCAATTACAATGAAAATTCCATAATTATACTTATGATAGGTCAAGGCCAAAATCTTTGTAAAAAAGACTTATTATTTGCTTTTTCTAAACTTCTGACACTTAATGTTAAAAAAATATTTATGTGTGCTATTCCGTTTTCAAAATGTTATACCTACATATGAACAAAATAACAGTATTCACATATTGAATACACAATTGTATAATCTATCATATAGTCATAGCGACAAATTTGTGTTTTTTGACACAAACAAATTTATAGATAATAAGTTTTTGTTGACTGGCAAAACCTTTTATTTGCCTACAAAAATTAAAAAACAGCTAACAGCATTGTTAGCATATAATATAAATAATTTATATATTAAGACTTTGGAATATGTTCCAAATAATTTAAATTTAATTGTAAGACAATAGAGGACGTCTCTAGCCATTCCATGACAAAGGAGAAACCTAGTAATTTTATTATTATTCACCAAAATATTCAGGGTCTATCTGGCAAAGAATTAGAATTAGAATTGTTTTTAAATGAAAAGAATGTCCATGTGTTATGTCTCACTGAGCATTGGTTGAGACAACATGAATTAATTATTAGCATTAATGATTACATACTGAGTAGCTCTTTTACTAGAAAATCTTTAATTAGAGGGGGGTCACTAATTTTGTTAAAAAATCGCTCAAATATAAAGAGCGTCGAGACATTGTCTCATTGTCTATTGAAAGGACAATTGAGCTGTCTTGCATTGAAATAGAACTATGTATTATAATTTGTGTATATAGGCCTCCACTAGCTAACTACTTACTATTTGAGGCCCCTATGGAGGAAGCCTTAAGAAAAGCATGTGCCAGCAATAAAAGGTGATTGTATGTGGAGATTTTAATATAAATATTTTAGAAAATTCGCTGAACTCCCAAGGGTTCATAAATCTTTTTAAATCATATAACTTATCTCACATTTTTAATGAACCAACTCGCATCACTCCTACCTCAGCCACATGTATAGATAATATTTTTGTAATGGTGCTGTAGAAAGTAAATCTATAGTTAATTTTATTAACTCTGACCACTGCGGTCAAACGGCTACTTTTGAGCATCACTGGACTCCTATGCCATCTGTCATAACATGCAGACCAGTAACTACATGTCGAATAGAAAAGTTTAAAAATAATATTAGCTATAAAGTTTCTGTAATGGACTTTCAATCAAACCTAGATAGTAATCAGTTATATGAAAAATTGTTTAATGCTGTAGAAAAAGAATTTAATGGAATATTCACCAAAAGAAATTAAAATTAATAGCTCTAAAATAAAATTTAGTGATTGGGCTACAACAGGGATTTTGACAAGTAGACGGAGACTTTTTGAACTGTATGATCTCAGAGCCAACTCCATAGACCCGACCCTAACAGATTACATTAGAAACTATTCCAAAATTTTTAAAAAATCGTGTGCCGTAGCTAAATCGCTCTATCTGAAAAATAAAATACATAGAGCTACTAACAAAAGCAAGGCCACCTGGCAAATCATTAATAAAGAGACTTGTAAAACAATACTCAAATTCACAAGATTTCTCTTAAAGTAAATGATGTAATATTAGATTCTGATGCTGATGTAGCTAATGTATTTCAATCATATTTCTCAAATATAGCCGTTACAACGACAAGTAGTTTAGCTTCTAGTCCGTCTCTTGCTCATTCTCTTTTAAAGACTCATGTAAGTGAATGCGCATCTTCCTTCACTTTTGACTACATCAATGCGCAAATAGTTGTGAAAACGTTTAAAGAACTCAACTTAAAAAGTCTGAGGATTTATGGGGACTCTCAGTGGACGTACTAAACACATAATATACACAGTCGCTCCACTTTTAGCAGTAACATTCAATAAATGTGTTAATGAAGGCAGTTTTCCTGATTTGATGAAGTTAAGCAAAATAATTCCCTTGTTCAAATCAGGTGATGACAGTGACCCATCTAATTACAGACCTATATCCTTACTACCAGCGTTTAGTAAAATTTTCGAAAGGGTTGTATTTAATCAATTGCTATGCCATTTTAATTTAAACAATTTATTACATAAAAATCAATACGGATTCACTAAAGGTAAATCCACCACAGATGCTGGAGTAGCTCTTATGAAACATATTTTTGATGCATGGGAAAGTAAGCAGGATGCCATAGGCATTTTCTGCGACCTATCCAAGGCGTTTGATTGTGTTAACCATCAAACCCTGCTACTCAAATTGCACCATTATGGCATCTCGGGTAACGCACTTAGTCTAGTTCAATCATACCTCACTGGTAGAACCCAAAAAGTTAATGTAAACGGGACTAGTTCTTCTGGCGCCCCATTGATTATGGGAGTGCCCCAGGGCTCGATATTGGGCCCTCTTTTATTCATTATTTACATTAACGATCTTCCTTTCTTTACTAAAGACACATGTGAGATAGTTCTGTTTGCAGATGATACATCACTTCTATTTAAGATGGATAGACAGCAAGAAAATGTTGACGATGTAAACAAAGCTCTCTCACGAGTCCTGCACTGGTTTAATACTAACAATCTAATGTTGAATGCCAAAAAAACCAAATGTGTCAAGTTTACTATGCCCAATGTAAGGCAAGTCAGTACTAATATCAAAATGAATAACGAACCCATTGAAGTCCTAAACTCAACGGTGTTCCTTGGAATCACTCTAGATTCTAAATTACAATGGGGACCCCATATAGGTACCCTGGCAGGAAGACTTAGCTCCGCGGCATATGCTGTTAGAAAAATTAGACAATTGACTGATGTTGAAACGGCAAGATTAGTTTATTTCAGTTACTTTCACAGTGTTTTGTCCTATGGTTTGCTTTTATGGGGATCAGCTGCTGATATCTATAGTATATTTGTATTGCAAAAACGAGCAGTAAGAGCCATATATAACCTCAAACGGCGCGATTCCCTCAGAGAACGTTTCAAGGAGTATAGTATTCTCACAGTGGCCTCCCAATACATTCTTGACTGCTTAATGTATGTGTATAAAAATATACAATACATTCCTAAAAAATCTGATAGTCACCAATTCAATACAAAGAAATAAAACATAAACTTGCTATTTCACATTTTAGACTAAATAAAGTTAATAGCTCCTTTGTTGGACTAGGTGTAAAAATGTTCAATAAATTACCTACTTGTGTTACTAAACTACCTATACAACAATTCAAATCATGTATTAAGAATGGTCTTCTTAAAAAAGGCTACTATAAAGTAGAAGATTATCTCAGTGATAAATATGCATGGACAAATAGTTTAAGTTAAATTCTTGACATTCTATTGTTATTAATTTTTTTATTATTAATTTTGACATTCATGATGAACTTTTTGTTCTTTTATTATTATATTCAGTTTAATTTATAATTAGGCAATGGCTGTAATTATTAAAATTCTACCTACCCTATGTAAGCTTTGTCATGCAGGTTGGATTTGTTATGGTATTTTGAACATTGTTATCTTGGCTCTCTTTCTTTTGATTTTAATTATAGTTATTTTAAATAGTAGTAAATAAAGTATATGGTACCTTTTACTATGGCACACCCAGACTGTATGACTTGGCTCATTTACAATGTATAACATGTTTAAAAAGAGCGACTATCGAGTTTCTTGCCGGAGTCTTCTCGATAGATACGGCTTTCCGAACCGGTGGTAGAATCTTATTATTACTAATGTGACGATTTATAAGTGCATGCAAATTGCCTATATGAATAAAGACATTTTGATTTTGATTTTTTTGATTTTTTTCTCAAGCTAGAAACGATCTGTGTTATCATCATCATCAGCCTATACGTCCCCACTGCTGGGGCACGGGCCTACCCTAAACTAGGGCGATAAGGCCTTAGTCAGAAACGATCTGTGTACAAAATTTCAATAAGACCGGTTCAATGTTTTTGGCGTGTACCCACTATAGTAAGACAAACAGACCGAAAGAGAGAATTTGAATTTCGCATTTGTAATATATATAAGTACGGATTTTAGTGAGATATAACATTATGTATAACACAATGCAACATTGGTCTACAGCGAACATTCGTGCAACTATCCTGCTCTACATCACGTAGAGTGACAGAGACACAATATTTTTTATTCGTAGCCTTTTAATATAGCCTTGACGGTATTAACAAATAAATTAACATTAATATACATCCGTTTTACAAGAACAGGTGCCATTAAATAATTATCTGACTTTAATGGACCTTGTTCAAAACCAAAAATAGATCAATAAATCAAGTTTTTAAATTAAACCTTATGCTTTTGCAATAGGGTTGCTATCACCTTACAGCACCTAGTGGTATCTTATGTGATAATTAAGTTCGTGCACAGAATATAATAATATCTACCTGCAGTTTATTATTAGTATACATCAATGATGAATAAAGATGCAAAAGTATTAAGATTAAAACGCCTAATGTATATCTTAAATGTAATTAGCTTAAGTGAGGAAGGTAGCAATTTTCTTGTGTAAAATATTTTATGCAATCACCAATGTTTACTCATTTGCCCGCATAAAGATAAACACTTGTATCTATTTAATTTCATGGTCAATCCTTTACAGTATTCTGAAATTAAGTGGTTTGTTTTGCCTTGTAACATTAAGGGATCGTCGACTGGCTCGGTGGAACAGTGGCTAGTGACCCAGGTTTACTACCTACGTTTCTAAGAGTCGTGGGTTCGATTCCCACTCGGGACAAATATTTGTGTGACTAACATCGGTGTTTGTTCCGTGTCTGGGTGTATTATTAAATATATTTGTGTATCCGCTGTTGATTCTGATATCCGTAACACAATAGTCCAGTCAAATTAGCTCTTTTAAACACCAATCTGCGGAAAAATTACTAGTGAGCTGAATTTTGGTACACACCTTTATTACGGCATTGTAATGAAGGTGTGAAAAATCGACATTCATATCGTGCCGGCTTAAAAAGTTATAGGGGTCCAAAGGTCGCGAAAATCAGTTTTTCGCGAATATCTCGCGATCTATTGCTTGTAGATTAATTGAGGTCATTAGAAAAATTATTTGTTATAAAATTATCTACAAAAAATGTCCTTTGCATTTTTTTGTAGAATTGAAAGTTTTCGGAGGAGAGCGCCGAGAAAGCACTCACATACGGTATTGTATACCAACGGTATTGTATGCCCTATGCTTTTCATTGATATTTGTAAGCGTGTTGTTAGTAAAATCTACTACATACAGACATATAGCATTAGTAATACTAGTACAGAAAGTTTTCCTTTTTGGAAAAGGAAAACTGAAAATCATGAAGATGTTTAAAAAAAGATTTGTAATTGTACAAAAAATTGCAGCGATAGAAAATATGTCCTAGCATTGACAATGCATCTCGAGAGCAATTTTCTTGTTGGAATATTTCTGCAAAATTGTTTAAATCAGATCTTTTTTCAAACATCTTCATGATTTTCAGTTTTCCTTTTCCAAAAAGGAAAACTTAACTTAACATCGTAACTACTGTGAGTGACGATGAATTGGGTAAACAGTTGATTTTTACATCGACAATATTTGTTTTGATTATTATCACGTCCGTTAAGCTTGTAACTAGGTTATTTGATAGAGACATGTAAGCGCCATTAATTTTACTGTAGTTTTTTCTACGAAACCGTTTAAAGAAATCAGTTCTAGGACCTATATTTGCATTGCTTTTTTTAATACAAAGATAAGTATGGTCAGACATCCCAGGTAGAGACCGGTATTTACAACATTTTTTGCGACCACCCGTTACATTGTAAGAAACACGTTTATGAGACACGTCACGAAAAACGGTTGAGAACTCCTGCTATCCTTGGTTCATTTGCTGTTTAATTATTGCTTTTACCCTTTTTGCAACCAACCAACATTACCTTTTGCACGTATAATAGTATTTTAAATATTTTGACACAGAATTAACCCAATGTTCCGTCATGCTAATTGGCAAAATTTTGACAATATAAACCTTTTGAAGCTCCTTCAGAATCCTGATAGTTGCTTTAGAATCTAGTATCCTTATAATTGGTATAGGTTTAGAAGATTAAAAGGCTAATTGACACATTATGTATACAGCTTTCTTGTCATCGACCTTACGTGCATAAACAGCCTAAAATGGAAACATGTTCAAAAGGCACACTTACGGCTATATCCAAGGTAGAAGTCGAGGACATATCTATAGTGAAGACTCCAGAAGCGCTCTGCGCTGGGACCACTTTGCCTCTCTTCGGCATTCTGAAGCAACTGACCACTTCAAAGGTACGCACCATTTTTAACCACAACACCACACTGGCCACAAAAAAAAAACACAAACACACACTGATGCTAATTAAAAAGGTTTTGAAACAGGTTGAATTTCACTAATTTAAAAAAAGAACGTTTTCCGAAGAGGTTTTATTTCAAAAATCGGCCATGCTTCGCGAATGGCGCCCGTGTTTTGTTTTGCCGTCGGCCGGCGTGCGCGTGCGCTCACACAGTACTATCGAATGACAGGTTTAGGTCATTACGCCTGCCGCCGTGGTCACGGCTGGTTGCCGGTGAGTCAGCCTCAGATGTTGAGATAGGCTGCCGGGGAGGCTGTGACGTCATGAGTGACGACACCGCGGATTTTGTAGACGGTGATCGGCTTAGTTGTAATTTGAGATGAGTAGGTATGTTTCTTGTTAAAACGTATTTGCATGATCGATTGATTGGGAGGTGAACAATTAAAATGTATATATAATTTTAAACTGTCATGGTTACACACATTAGAAAACTGTAACTGTTCGGGATATTTACCATGTTGTTTTGTTTTAATGAGCTCCCGATATTTCGGCACTGTTGCAAGCGCCATGATCACGGGTGAACTTCACCCATGATCATGGCAAATATCCCAACATGGTAAGAGTGATTCTTCCGTTTCGTTCAAATCTCAAAGATTTTGAGAAATAAAATTTTTTAATCGATTTTACAAAAAAAGTTGCATATAATCATTCATGTACCTTTTAAGTATAGATTATCAGTAAAGGCCTTCATGAAACAACTTTAATTGTCAAGAAAATAGATGGAATGTAATGAACCCACGGAAGGTAATGAAATAAGTGCGGAAGGTAATGATTGAATTTGGAAGGTAATGAAATAAAATTAAATATGACGGAAGTTTAATGATTTTGTATGGAAAGTAATGAACAATCAGAAGATGAAATCTTTTACGTACCTATAACTTGGGTAGGTATATGATTTTAAAAATAAACTTTTGTTTTATTAATTACATGTGTTATTCATGAACGAATATAAAGTAATGGAAAAAATATCAAAAAGGAATGAAATATTCAAGCGCACCCCATATGAATATGGGAATAAGCGTTAGAAGGATGATGAATAAAAATAAAAAAACTAAAAAAAACAACAAAAAAACCTTCTAGAATAAAAACTTTGTTAAAAAATCAACTAAGTAGGCTGATCATGAAAAATACAAATTAGAGAAGGAGAAACAAAAGAGGAAATACTTTGTAAAGAAGAAAAAAAAACATAAGTATAACAGACATGACGGCACGACAAAAGAGGGAGCGAAGGCGAAGATGTTGAAAAAACTCCGAAAAATATTGAAATAAGTTGAAAGAGCAGAAAAAATTGCAAAGAATTTTAATAGATAACTCTCCACCCAGTGGTGAGACTGAGGAAAACATAAACATACCAGATCCAATACACGACCCTCGTTACAAGAAGAATCCACATCAAGCCAAAGTACACCGAAGTCACATTTAGTGCATAAAACAACTAGTACCTACTTCAAACGCAATGAGGAAGCTGCGATACAGATCTAAAAAGCAATAACAATTTTACAGAATGAAATTGACAAACTAAATAAAAGAGAAAGCGATTTTAAGAAGACACTTATTTATGGAGCGGAAATTACAAAAAGTTAAGATTCAAGATAGCATAGAAAAAAAAGAAGATGAAGTCATAAAAGACATAAATAATGAGAAGGTACAAGAAGTGAAAAAGAAGCTTTTTTTTAATGAAACAGTTTGTCGAAGAGCGTCAGAAAAATACAAAAGCCTTCCGAAAAAAGATAATAGATCTTTTACTGGAGATATAATTGATAATTCGAGGCTTAAACAATATGGGATATTGTCAAATATTACTTTTGCTTCTTCGAAAAGAAAAAATCGTATTTCCTGGCGCCATTTGACTGTTTTCATCTTCTTGTAGAACATTTTCAATACTTTGTTCCAGTTTCGCAGTTTTATTATCTAGAGCCTCGAATTATCAGTTATATCTCCAGCAGAAGATCTTTTCTTTTTTTTCGGAAGGCTTTTGTATTTTTCTGATACACCTCGACAAACTGTTTCATGAAACAATAGCTTCCTTTTCACTACTTGTACCTTCTCATTATTTATGTCTTTTATTACTTCATTTACTTTCTTTTCTTTGCTATCCTGAATCTTATCTTTTTGTAACTTCCGTTCCATGAATAAATGTCTTCTTCAAATCGCTTTCTCTTTTTTTAGTTTGTCAATTATTCTGTAAAATTGTTATTGCTTTTTTAGGTCTGAATGGCAGCTTCCTCATTGCGTTGGATTATTTGTTTTTTTATGCATTAAATGTGACTTCGGTGTACTTTGGCTTGATGTGAATTCTTCTTGTAACATAAGAGGGTCGCGTATTGTAGGATCTGGCATTTTTATATCTTTCTTAGTCTCACTACTGGGTGGAAAGTTATCTTTTAAAATTCTTTGCGATTTTTTCTGCTCTTTCAGCTTATTTAATTTTATTTTTTGAGTTTTTCGCCATCTTCGTCTTTGCTCCCTCTTTTGTCGTGCCGTCATGTCTGTTATACTTAGGACTTTTTTCTTTTATTTTTTTACAAAGTATTTCCTTCTTTGTTTCTACTCCTCTAATTTGTATTTTTCATGATCAGCCTTGATTTCTGCGTATTTTAACTTCTTTCGCAATCTGTCTTTAGCTATTTTTTCTTTTTTAGTTGCCCTTTTCTACGGCTTCAACATTGTTGCGGATGTATAATGTATCTAAAAAACAAAAACTAAGCAAAATAATCGAATATTTCACGAAACCTTCATTATTAATTAGGTACCTACTTACTCCGTTCGTTCAGTAGTTTTTCAGTTTACAGCGAACAGACAGAAAGGCAGACAGAAAGAAAGAAGCAGCGGGGAATTATTATTAACTAACAAGTACAATAATACTGACATATATTTACACAAGTTATAATTCGATATAATCAAAATAATAGAAGAAAAATTAACAAAGATACATACTAAGGAACATATTAATTTTATATTAAAAAAAAATCATTACCCTCCAAAGTGACTCATTCCCCTCCGTTAAAAAATTGGAGGGAATGGAAGGGAATGATACGGAAGGGAATGAAGTTTGAGCGGATTTTCTGAATTTACTCGTGAATTAATAAAGGCTCGATATTAATAATTAATTGATAACTAGACCCTACAGTAGGCTGTTACCTAAAGTTAAAATTTTTTTTTTTACGTCATACACTTACATACAAAAACTATGGAAGGTAATGTTTACTTCTCGTGACAAACGCTGTTTTCAGCAATTAAATCGTGAAAATATTTTGTCCGGGCAGCGTGCGTCCTGTCCTGATGACTTGTATCGACGCATTATGGTCTAGGGAATGTCTTTTTGTTTGGCAAGAAATAAATAGTATAGTACGTGCATTAAAAATTTAATGTTCAATTTTCGTGGGAGGAAATGTGGTTTTCGGGTTGACAAAACTTTAAAGACGATTCTTTCTATGTTAAACACGTATAAAAAATACTGTATTGCAGGTTTATAATAGTCAATGAATACATTAGTATATAAGAATAAAAATTATGTACATTTCCCCTAGGAAAGTCACCAAAAATGTGTCACAACGTTCTGAGGGACCATTTGAACAAGGAGGGGAATGAAAAAATTACATGTTTTTGTTCTGAACTTTTTTTTATTATGAATCTTAAACCTGATATAGATGATGGATATTCAAGATAAAAGTACGTCCTACCTTATTGAATAAAAAAAATACGGTAAATTACAATATTCATAGTGACTTTTGGCCCGGAAAGGCGATTAGGACGAAACGGAAGAATCACTCGTAAATATCCCGAACAGTTACAGTTAATTAAAATGTATGTTAAAAAACCGAACCACTTTTGTACCAAAGAGTAAAATACATTTTGGTAACAACCGAAGTTATATATTTTAATGGTTTAAATGATTAAAATAAAACAGCATGGTAAATATACCGAACATATCCAGTTTCCTTATAATGTGTGTTCTGTATATCCACGAAAGTTTAATGTTATACGAGTATTAGGTATAGTAAATCTCTGTTAACTTTTATCACACTTGTTCAATGAAGTTATTCAAATCGAATTTACAAAATCATGCAAAAAGGTAATTTTAATCAATGTTCATATTTTTAGAAATTGTTTTTTTGTAATTAATACGTAGTAGTAGTAAGTACGACTGTAAATAAGACTGCTACTTTACACTAAATGGAAAATACCACTTAGCCAATAAAATCGAAAGTAGACGTTTATCTAATCGATAAATTACTTACGAGTTTTCCAATGGCTGATTTGTACCAATATTAACTACCGATTAGTTTGAACTTTACCAAAATTGTGGTTAACTTATCACAGCAGTGGGGACGAATATGGGCTGATGATGATGATGATATATAGGCAATTTCAATAAATAATTGCTGCCAAAAGTTTCTATTCCACGCGGGCGATGTTAAATGTTAATCAATTATTTATTGAAATTGCCTATATATTAGGGTGGAGTGAAAATGTATGGAGAAAAAAAAAATCTTTTTTTTTTTAATGGAATAGCGATACGAAGTTGCCTTTAAATGAGTAAATTGTGCATACGGAAAATTGTTTACTTGTCATTATATTTTGAGGTGCCCCAATTCAATCTATACTAATATTATAAAGCTGAAGAGTTTGTTTGTTTGTTTGTTTGTTTGTTTGTTTGTTTGAACGCGCTAATCTCAGGAACCGCTGGTCCGATTTAAAAAATTCTTTCACTGTTGGATAGTCCATTTATCGAGGAAGGTTATAGGCTATATTACATTTTCAAAAAAAGTAGGGATCCGTACGAAAAACCCAAATTTGTCTAAAAAAAATCAAATTTCAAACAAATTTTTACAATTTGTTTTGACAGGACGAAGTCTGTTGGGTCAGCTATTGTTCATAAAATTACACATAGATGGCATCGTGCTTTGTACAGCATGCCATAAATGCTGTCAAGTTTGATATAGGTAACATGAGTACCTACGTGATAAGTTTTTTGGTAGTTCAAAAGATGGCACTGTGCTCTACGTATTACTTCGATATTATATTGTGGAAAAGTTTGTAGGTATGTAGGTATACCATACGTCAAATATGTGAAGTTTGTCTTTTGGAATTGATAAATTTGGAGTACCATTAAATTACGTAAATTACTAGAAGGGTTCTGAATCGACAACATGTATCGAAAATATTCTAATTGTCACCTTTTTTCTATTTTAATTTAACAAAATAGTGTCACCTAATTGACATATTTTTAAGCTGTCAAATTAACGAGAGCATTCAAATTTCCATAATTGCCGAATTGAAGAAGGTTGGTTGTCAAAAAATACATTGATATTAATACTCAAGGGTTTGGTATCAGAAAAAAGGATGAGATGATTACAATGCGATTAATACATTGTATGCACCAACCGGGTATTAAATATTCAATCAAATTGAACAAATTCAATATAGAGTTAAAAAAAATAATATGAAAATCAATATAAAAGTATAGCATAAGCATATTTAATTTGGTAAAGCATAAAATTCGAAAAGAGAAAATGAGGGGTTTGCCAGGGATTAAGAAAGAACATGATTCAAGCACACAGTAAAAGCGTCGAATAATCGTACATAGGTAGAATTTAGGATTTCGTACGTCGAAAAGAATAACCGAACCCCTTATATAGGATCCGTTTATCATCGTCAATTTTTGTCAAGGAGAAAATATCAAACTGAAAGTTACATTGAATACTCAGGTCTACTGTCCCTTCGCCTGAGCCAACACAATCAAAAGAAACATTCATTTATGCTGCCAATTTTTGACACTCGCAAAGGGAACTACTATCTGCGAAGTACTCAGATTCTCAAAATTTAGAATAAAGCAACATCAAGTACAGAGAATTGCGTAAACTTTAAAAATAAATTGCGTTGTGCGAGTTCGTCTTGCACTTGGACTTTTTCTTTTTTTTTCTTTTCTTGGGTTCTATTCCCACTCAGCACAAATATTTCTGCGATGAATATCGATGTTTGTTCCGTGTCTGGTTGTGCAATAAAATTTTTTAAATGTATACCACTGTTCTGATAAAAACAAGTGCTAAAGCTTCTTACCACAGGATCAGATCAATTAATGTGATGTTGTGTAATATACTTATTTATTACTACACGATAAACAACAGATGATGATGATGATAAAAACCAAAATAATTTTGTTTTAAATGTTTCTTCCGGTTGACTAACTTCTTAAGTAGCAGAAAAGATTTTGACGGGACTACGACTTTTAAGTTAAAAAAAATCAAAATCCTATAGTTCACGCGAACGAACTTATTTATTACTACACGATAAACAACAGATGATGATGATGATAAAAACCAAAATAATTTTGTTTTAAATGTTTCTTCCGGTTGAAGACTAACTTCTTAAGTGGCAGAAAAGATTTTGTTGACTACGACTACTTTTAAGTTAAAAAAAAATCAAAATCCTGTAGTTCACGCGAACGAAGTCGCGGGCACAGCTAGTTGAAAATAAAATCCTTTTATTTAATTTTTATTGATAATATTTTTCTAAATTTACAGTCCATTCTAAAGCAAACTACCATTGTGATACGTTAAAAAAATGAGTTTAAATGTTTTTTTATTCAGAAAAACTCAAAAATTATATTATCACTGATTTTAAAAAATTGATTATTTAGTATTAAAATGTTTTTTTGTTACAAAATTAGGCATTTGCTGCCATCATAATAGTCTCGCCCTTATGAAACCATCTAGACATTAATGAATTTTTGCAAAATTTTGTAAATTTTTGTAAAGTTCATGATGTTGGGGGCACCTCTAAATGTATCATGCGCCATATGAAAATTTGTGTGTATATTTGTGAGCAATAACAGCAAATTTTTACAGGTATTCCGAAACGAATGTGAAAAACATTTTTTTCACTCCACCCTACTATATATCATCATCATCATCAGCCCATATACGTCCCCACTGCTGTGATAAGTTAACCACAATTTTGGTAAGGTTCAAACTAATCGTCCCCACTGCTGGGGCACGGGCCTACCCTAAACTAGGGCGATAAGGCCTTAGTCGACCACGCTAAGTGCGGGTTGGTCGACTACACAACCTTAGAATTTCTTCTTAGGTGTGCAGGTTTCCTCACGATGTTTTCCTTCACCGTTAAAGCGTCGAATGATGGTACATATGAATTTCAAATTTGAAAAACACATTGGTACCTGCCTATATACCTTAGCCCAAGAAGGCCTGGCTTGACGTCGTAGTGGATGACATGCGTGCCAACAAACTCTCCGTGAAGGATGCCGAAGACCGTGCGATGTGGAGATAGGAGTAGGAAAGTGGACCCCGGGCTCCGCAAGGATGCAACCGGGAAAACGTGGAGATGATGTTGATGCCTATAATATACCTTGTAAAATTAAAAGCTAATTTTAAAATTTTATCGGTGCAATCCCAATTGATCCCGAATGGGTTGAAACCGTTTCGGAGATTAGCGAGAATAAACACACACAGAAAAAAATGTGTCTTTTTCATTGGTTGTGATATAGATACATACCCATTTAGTGAGTCGTCATTTTAATATTACAAACGGACACTTCTATTTTATAAAGTAGTATAGATCATGCTTCGTACAAAAACAAACTCTCTGTTCAAAATATTCCTACATGACCTTTACATAAAATTACTGCTAGCAATTAACTACTGAAGTAATAATTCACACCACGATTAACTCTTTTTTGATTGATATTATTATGTTAAGTTTTTTAGATATGAAAAGAACCTCGTTTTACACCGTATTTAACAAGAAAATAAAATACCACGTTCTTACAAAGACAGCCATATTTGTCTTGAGTTGATAAAACATTTACGCGGATTTTTTTTCTAAAAGCAGGATACCAGATGTTTTTGCTATTACCGGTAGGCAGCCTTAATGGTTCTTTCTTTAGATTAAATTACTAATGGTAACAACACACCTGTTGCGTATTAGTAAATCGATAGTTGATAATACACGAAAAAGTATACTTACGGTCTTTATTGCTTAACAATAACAAACTTAATTGAATAAAGTATCAGTATAATAGTAGTATATTTATGAAACAGTAAATAACCGCCTCCTCTCCTCTTCAGCCCATATTATACGTCCCTGTTGGGCACGAGCCTACCCTTATTATTAATTTTAGAAAAGCTTTATGATCATTCGTTAGAAGAGGGGGTTCTCTGCCATTGGTGTGCTGGATTTCCCAGTGACTGGCAAGCAGATGGTAATACTAGTCTCGACACTCGGCGTGCAATGGCCAGGGAATCTACTGAATTAAATACCGCGGTGTACCTAATTGCCGAATGGCAGCATCCGTAGCGGTACCATGAGTTAGCTATCTAAAACTTAGGTATGTTAAAAACCTGTCGAATAGTTTTTTTTTCATACTACCGATTTAAGTTCTTAGCGTTACCGCTAGGGGCGCTGTACAAGTTTTTCATAGACATATTTACACAGGCGATCGACACTCGAACTACTTTTCAACAGCTATTGTGTGACTTATTGGACAATAAATATTATTAAACAACTTCTAAAACATTTACATAACGTCTTTGATAACGCCTGCAAAAGTTCAACGAGGGTTTAAAACATCATTATGTGGTAGGTGTATGGATTTTTTACTAATCTTGTTAGTAATGGAACGCAAACAGAAAAACGTAAGAAACCAATATTAAGACGCATCTTTATGTTTAACAAATCTGCCGTTGCGCGGCGCTTATTTATTTCTCTTTTACGAGCCGACTTATAAAAATGATGTTCTTGTTATAAATCAACTAGCTGTGCCCGCGACTTCGTTCGCGTGAACTACAGGATTTTGATTTTTTTTTAACTTAAAAGTAGTCGTAGTCAACAAAATCTTTTCTGCCACTTAAGAAGTTAGTCTTCAACCGGAAGAAACATTTAAAACAAAATTATTTTGGTTTTTATCATCATCATCATCTGTTGTTTATCGTGTAGTAATAAATAAGTTCGTTCGCGTGAACTATAGGATTTTGATTTTTTTTAACTTAAAAGTCGTAGTCCCGTCAAAATCTTTTCTGCTACTTAAGAAGTTAGTCAACCGGAAGAAACATTTAAAACAAAATTATTTTGGTTTTTATCATCATCATCATCTGTTGTTTATCGTGTAGTAATAAATAAGTATATTACACAACATCACATTAATTGATCTGATCCTGTGGTAAGAAGCTTTAGCACTTGTTTTTATCAGAACAGTGGTATACATTTAAAAAATTTTATTGCACAACCAGACACGGAACAAACATCGATATTCATCGCAGAAATATTTGTGCTGAGTGGGAATAGAACCCAAGAAAAGAAAAAAAAAGAAAAAGTCCAAGTGCAAGACGAACTCGCACAACGCAATTTATTTTTAAAGTTTACGCAATTCTCTGTACTTGATGTTGCTTTATTCTAAATTTTGAGAATCTGAGTACTTCGCAGATAGTAGTTCCCTTTGCGAGTGTCAAAAATTGGCAGCATAAATGAATGTTTCTTTTGATTGTGTTGGCTCAGGCGAAGGGACAGTAGACCTGAGTATTCAATGTAACTTTCAGTTTGATATTTTCTCCTTGACAAAAATTGACGATGATAAACGGATCCTATATAAGGGGTCCGGTTATTCTTTCGACGTACGAAATCCTAAATTCTACCTATGTACGATTATTCGACGCTTTTACTGTGTGCTTGAATCATGTTCTTTCTTAATCCCTGGCAAACCCCTCATTTTCTCTTTTCGAATTTTATGCTTTACCAAATTAAATATGCTTATGCTATACTCTTTTTATATTGATTTTCATATTATTTTTTTTAACTCTATATTGAATTTGTTCAATTTGATTGAATATTTAATACCCGGTTGGTGCATACAATGTATTAATCGCATTGTAATCATCTCATCCTTTTTTCTGATACCAAACCCTTGAGTATTAATATCAATGTATTTTTTGACAACCAACCTTCTTCAATTCGGCAATTATGGAAATTTGAATGCTCTCGTTAATTTGACAGCTTAAAAATATGTCAATTAGGTGACACTATTTTGTTAAATTAAAATAGAAAAAAGGTGACAATTAGAATATTTTCGATACATGTTGTCGATTCAGAACCCTTCTAGTAATTTACGTAATTTAATGGTACTCCAAATTTATCAATTCCAAAAGACAAACTTCACATATTTGACGTATGGTATACCTACATACCTACAAACTTTTCCACAATATAATATCGAAGTAATACGTAGAGCACAGTGCCATCTTTTGAACTACCAAAAAACTTATCACGTAGGTACTCATGTTACCTATATCAAACTTGACAGCATTTATGGCATGCTGTACAAAGCACGATGCCATCTATGTGTAATTTTATGAACAATAGCTGACCCAATAGACTTCGTCCTGTCAAAACAAATTGTAAAAATTTGTTTGAAATTTGATTTTTTTTAGACAAATTTGGGTTTTTCGTACGGATCCCTACTTTTTTTGAAAATGTAATATAGCCTATAACCTTCCTCGATAAATGGACTATCCAACAGTGAAAGAATTTTTTAAATCGGACCAGCGGTTCCTGAGATTAGCGCGTTCAAACAAACAAACAAACAAACAAACAAACAAACAAACAAACTCTTCAGCTTTATAATATTAGTATAGATATACGTTATTATTGAAAATACTTCGCTTCATTCTACTAATCCTACAATTTTACTAATATTTCCTGCAATTGGACCTCACGCCTCACTATTGCCATCTGTAGCGGTACCATGAGGCTATCGAAAACTTACGTACGTTAAAAACCTATCGAGTTGTTTTTTTTTTCAAACGACCATTTTTAGTTCTTAGCGTAATCACCAGGGGCGCTGTACAAGTTTTTCATAGACATATTTACGTAGGCGATATCGAGTCCGTCACTTTTAAACTCATGGTAGCGCTACTGCTAATTTCTTTATCTTTAATGAACCGCCTTATAAGAACTGTTCTTGTTATAAATCAATATACGTTATTATTGAGAATACTTCTTTTTTTTCTACTAATCCTACAATTCTACTAATATTTCCTGCAGTTGGACCTCACGCCTCACTATTGCCATCTGGTGAAATTCTCATTCGCGTAATCCTTCATTGAAAAGTTTATACATGATGTGCTTAGACGGTTAGAACTAACTTCTCGTTGTAATGCATCTAATCAAAGTAAAGAGTACATTATTTAGGTTAAGCACATAATATACGTCGATATTTACTAACGCAAGTGTTAAAAATGATTGAACAATTAACAACAGTATCCAAAGTATCCAAGATATCATTGTAACTAGAACGCAATTCGTTGCATAATTATTATAATTTTACTATCACGAGAATACTCACTCAATGTATAAATTATAAACGCATACAAAGGAACGACACACAATATACTTATTAAGTTTGTAACGGTTCCATATCATTTAAATAAATTATATGCCTTAGAAATCCTTCTTAGAAATTGTTTTGCGAAATACTTGTACTTGTCACCGTAACCTGAAAAAATGTACAGCGCCCCTAGCGGTAACGCTAAGAACTTGAATCGGTAGTGTGAAAAAAACAATTCGATAGGCTTTTAACGCACGTAAGTTTTAGGAAACTAACTCATGGTAGCGCTACTGCTTTGCTCCTTAGTAGTGACATATTTTCGTGAGTGATTATTTTTTTTTCTTCGTTGTAAAAAGTAACTGGATTTCAAATCGGACTTTAATTTTTAAAAAAAAAATTTGGGCGACTAAAACACCGGGGTGTACCTCATCGCCTATTGGTGGTGTCGTGGTACCTGGCATAGCCTTCACTCACAACACAGCCGGGACGACTAGAATCTAGGGGACCTGTCGTACCCCAGCCTAGTCTTGATTATTATTTTTGCGAACAAGTAACTAATTAGGTATAAAATTAATTTAACTGTCATCAATATTTTTTATTAATGACTGTAACATACAAATAAATTTAGTTTATGTAATAAAAATAGCATAAAATATGTTGCATGTCTTTGGCATATTATTTAGATCAGCGGCCGCCCGCGACTTCGTCTGCGTGAAATAGTAACTTTTAGCAGCAATGATTTATTAACATAGCCTATAAGTAATTTACCTTGTAAAATTTTCTATTTATTTGTGAAAGTCCCGTCAAAATTGGTCCAGCCGATTCAGAGATTAGCGAGAATAAATAGACAGACAAACAAAATGTTTTCAAAACTGTGTTTTTGTTATTGGAACCCGATATAGGTAACCTATTTAGTAAAAAGTCGTTATTTTAAAGTAACAAACAGACACTTCAATTGTATCTAATTATATAGATATAGATTCACAATGCTCTACTCAACGGATCCCTAACTTGAGCTAATGAATGCAACACTAATTTGCATTTCAAATGCATCGCTGGAGTGCAGTGAAAGTGCAGCTATTCTCATAGAAGGACGTCGACTTGACTACGAAGTTAAATTATGCATAATGTCACAATACTTAACCAGAATACAAGTTGATGCACTTTAGCCTGTTGTTGACCTTTAAATCGAAAGGTTTGGATATAAAGGTCATGGTCATGAAGAAAACGTATGAACATGACTGTCTCGGAACAGTAGTTATTGAAGACATTTCATATTTTCTTAACTACTAAATAATATATCAAAACAAAGATTTAGTAACAACACATGTTGATTATTGTTGATACCAAAGTTGATGGATGTGAACATGCGGGCCCATTGTTCTTTTATGGGTAAATACCCACGTGAACAACAAATAAAATTATATATCTTATATACCCATAATTTGAGTATGACTCATATTTTAATACGTAGGTATTAGCTACTTGTTGCACTGTTTTACAGGCTGATTCCGCATTTCTTAGTGCCTCTTTACCTTGTACCAAGACTCGTGGGTTCGATTCCCACAGAGACAAAAAAAATATTATTCATCTATGATACGAGTATCCGAGTTTGTGCAGTGCTTAAGACACTTATCTCAAAACATATTCTCACAAAATAAATCAATTATTAATTTTATTCTTTTCTATGGAAATCGAACACACTTTGATCTCCAATGATTTATCGTGAGTTCGATTCCCACGGGAACATTGGCGTTTAGTCCTGTGTCTGGATGTTATATCTATGTATGATATCCGTGTTTGTGCAATGCTTAAGACACTTATCTCGAAATCACAAAAGTTAGTGCGATATTTATTAACTTATAAATAAATATTACTTACAAATAAATAAAAAACATACATACTATTTTATATGGAAATCAAACACATCATTGATCTCCAACGATTTATCTTCAAACTGACTTCATCAGAACAAACGTATGTTTTCGATCCTCTTGAACAGCTTGATCTTCATCATAATGACTCCAAGGATCCAGTCTGCAGTCAGTCTCACAAACTTGACATCATGGTCTACGTAGTGTCCTTCTATCCTGAAGGTCACCTGGTGAACAATAATTGCTGTAATTATGATCTTGGTGGAAGAACAAAAAATGAAGGTAAGATTTTCAAAGGCATTCAAGTAATTTCAAGACTTTGAAATTTTGTTTTGTATTTTTTCTGGGTCTGGGTGTGTATTCATTATGTGTCTAATTATATACTTACCATAAGTTATTTTGTTGTTTTGTATATGAATGTATGCCACTGTCGTTTTTGCATCTCCGTATCGATTCGTACCAGCAAAACTTCAAAAGCTACTTACCACAGATTTAGAATAATGATACTTTAATAAGTAGGTATATGTTTAACCATAGCTTTCAGTTTGAAAAAGTGACTCTAAAACGCTACCTTGGAACCTAAATTGAAATTGTACTACCTACCAACTAATGGACATCAGCGCTTAGTGTTCTATATCGTTTCAATCTTCGTCAGTTAGATAACGATACTTACATTTGGCACTCCAGCATATTCTACAGGCTCAATTTGTTTATCTTCAACCCTGAAAAATACTGACACCGTTGCTTGAGGGATGGGGTAGGACATCGTCGGCTGGCTGAAAATGGCCTGGGAAGATTAAACAGATATTTACTTCCTTATACATACATACATACATAAAATCACGCCTTTTTCCCAGAGAGGTAGGCAGAGATCACTTCCTGCCATGTGCTACGGTCCTGGCACACCACCAATTTACTTCCTTATACATATTATAACGGGAAAGTAACTCTTGTCAATTTGTTTATGGTGCTTTAATGCCAAAAATTTGAACTGATTATGTACGCAGATAGTCTAAAGACGAAAAGTATAGTAATTACATTTGAAATCCACATTCATAATACTGACGATCTTATGTAAAGTCGGTCAAAAAAATGGTCTAACGCCCTCTCATTGTTAGATTTCAGATATTTACTAATGCCCTCTGAACAACCTCAATCCAGCTTTATTACTATTTTTGTCACACAAGCTAATTACTGACCATCCTATTTAGTGTTGGTCAAAAAAGTTCTTAGAAAAGTTTTTGATGCACTCTGAACAACTTCCCAATTAAACCTTATCCGTACCTGGATCCGTACTTGGTTACCTATACATGAAAAATTTCCAATAGTGGAAGACCCACGTTTTGGTATATTGTACCAAATATAGTTGTACGGTACCTACAATTGAGAATGACAGCATCCAGATTACGAATTGGAAGGAGATAGTTCTGAATTGGGAAGTATGGCGTCTTTTGTGGCAGAAGCCTAGATCCACCACGGGTCGCTGTGCCATTTGAGTAAGTAGAATCTAGAACAGCTCACCTCAAAATAATAATATTGCGACAACTCATCCTGGGAGGTTCCCTTGTAACTCAGCTTATACATCAGGACGTCGGTCAACTTCCATTTCTTCTCTATGGTGTCTGCTATCAACTTCTCGCTCGTGATGGCCAACGGTATTCTGAGGCTGGTGAGAACCACCATAGGGTGTGCAGTTAGCTGATTGCGACTCTCTAGAAATAATAAATATATCAATAAGTTATGCAAAACCCCCCTCCTATGATCCCGGGCTCTTCAGGCGGGGCGTGAAACGGCATTTAAGCAGGCCTTAAGGGTGAGTGCGACAGGCTCAATACGATCTATTGTGCCTGTCGACCTCATATTTGGATCTCACTACCGCTTACCATCTGGTGGAGTGAGGTCATCTTGTTAGCCTTTTATAAAAAAAAAAAACTCGTTAAGTCAATGGTCCTGCCTCATCTCTCCAGCCGTCTCATAGAAGAAAGAGTCTAGTGTTTTCTTTCACTCACACTTGTGAAAAAAGAAAAAGTTAATATAATCACAAATATTTAAGTATTAGTATCACTACATAATATAAAGCAAATTCGCCTCTTGCGTCTGTCTGTCACTATGTTTGTTTAAATCTTTAAAACTACACAACGAATTTTGATGGGGTTTTTTATATAGATTCTATCGATTTTAAGAGGCAGATTTTTATGTATTATATACCCGAAGCGAAGCGGGGGTGGGTCACCAGTTATTTCTAAATCAAAATGGCCCAAGTTCGGGCAGGCGATAAAAGCCACAGGAGATCAACAGAGTCTACTCGTATTGTGCCTGTCATTCTCATGTGGCCCTCTCGGTTGCTTTTTTTTATTTTTTTTTATAATAGGCAAACAAGATGACCTCACTCCACCTGATGGTAAGCGATAGTGAGATCCAAATATGAGGTCGACAGGCACAATATATCATATTGAGCCTGTCGCACTCACCCTGAAGGCCTGCTTAAATGCCGTTTCACGCCCCGCCTGAAGAGCCCGGGATCATAGGAGGGAGGGAAAACATGAGCTGGAAGGGCATTCCATGCTTTAATGGCACGGGGCAGAAATGAAGAGCTGCAAAATTAGGTAGGCTTGCCATTAGGTGAAGTATAAAGTAAAGTTGCTTCCCGCGTCTCTGTATGCTTGTATGTACGCCTTAAACTTTAAAACTACGAAACGGATTTTGTTGGGGTTTTGTTGAATAGATAGACGGATTCAAGAGGAAGGTTTTTATGTATAATATACCCGAAGCGAAGTGAGGGCCGGTCACTAGTATCTAATAAGAAATCCTCGAAAGAAAGTAAGAGCAGGTCTTTAATAAAAAAAGGTCTCAAGGTAAGACAGGCGCAGGAGCGAAATTTATGGCGTACGTAGGAAGTCTATACCCTGCTGTGGGATATATTAAAAGGCTGATGATGATGAGGATGATGATTTACTGACCTGCAAGTTGCCGTAGAGTCTGCCGCTCTCCCAACTTTTCCTTCGCTCGGTTGAGCACAGACACAACCGTGTCTATTGCTTGCTCTTCATAAGATTTCAGCTCCGGAAGATTCATATTGACTAAGGAAAAATATTGAACAAAGGTAAATCGTGAAAAATAATATGAAAAGATAATAAACGTGTTTGTAATTCTTGGAAGCGTCAATTTGACATTGTTTTTAAAACGGTATGTTTTTAAATACCGAAAAGTATTGGCATTGATTTCACTTCTTAGGTAAACAATACATAGTCCATCGAAATGATATATTGGGTTTGCGTAATTTGGAGGACGCAATTTCGTTTGATTGATTGTGTGGGATTGGTCAATTTAAAGTTAAAACATTGTTTGTGAACAACTTCCTATGATTCCAGGCTCTTCAGGCGTGGCGTGAAACGGCATTTAAGCAGGCCTTCAAGGTGATTGCGACAGGCTCATTATGGTCTATTGTGCCTGTCGACCTCATATTTCGATCTCACTACCGTTAACCATCAGGTGGAGAGCTCATCTTGTTTGCCTTTTATATAAAAAAAAAATGTTCCTCTAACATATTACGAAAAAAATATATTTGACCATTTTTAGATCGTGTTTTGAGATAGCTTTGCTTTTATTTACAAAACTACTCATAACGACAAAAGAGCGTAAAAACGATGTAATATTTCAATGGACAATACCTTCACGTTACGCATTTGCCCTAAAATGTAACTATTATATAGAATAGAATCCTGTAAAAAATTGGTCAGTCGTCTGGTTCCACCACTGTGGAAAAACCTTAGAAAGCGAGTTTTAAAACTGTGTGTTTAGGTTTAAAGAAATAATAATAGACTAAAGTGTTACTCTGTGGAAGATAAAATATAAACATTATTCTTGGCTGTCCAAAATTGAAATTGATTTCAAAGTATCGAAGTGTTCATAATTTTTAAGGTTTTTATATTTGTGTGATGGTGAAAGAAACATCTTAATCTGAGGTCAAAGAGCGGGCCTGTTAAGTAATTGTATATTTTATATCAAGAAAAACAAGTAAATAAACAAAGCCAGTGTTGGAAGATATAATGGGAAGAAGCATCAAATCTTTCGGAAACATAATATATATGTTATAGGCAATGTGTATAATGCAGGCATTCTATACAATGCCTAGGAAATGTATAGAATGCCGAGGTTGCTTAGGCAATGTATGAAATTATACTCAATGTTAGAAGTATTTCACACTTTACCTAGGAAATGTATAGAATACCTAGGCATTGTATAGAATGCCGGTTGAAGCTTAGGTAATGTATTAAATCGATTTGTCTTCTCCGTAATTTGGTTAGTTATATAGGTACCTACTGATCTTTTGAGAGCTTATCCTAATTTTAACTGTCACAAGCAGAAAGCGCTGATTAAACATATTGCATTTTATTGGTTGGTATACCGTGTTTTTTGCGTATTGAGCGTTTATTACTAAGTTACAGTAGGTACATTATGAAACAACATGCTATAGTCTTTTTCAGCTAAGATGATCCCTGTGACACCTCATTGTGTTCTGAATCACGCATTTTACGTTTGACAAACGAAAATAATTTTATTGCACACTTATTTAATTTTATTGCGGCTTCATTAGGAAAACCATTAAATTAATAATTTTAAACTTTTAAAAGGGAAACAGTATCGTTTAGTTTAATTTAAAGTAATAGATTTTTTTTTAAAAAATACCTATGCAAGTTCGTATTACGTAGAATGGAACTCAGTCAGAGTTACTACGTTCCATTCTACGTATACGAACTGCATAGTTATTTTTTTTAAATGTTCTATTACATTAAATTAAACTAAACGATACTGTTTATCATTTAAATAAATAAATATTTCACAACATCACATACATCGATCTGATTCCGTGGTAAGTAGCTTAAGCACTTGTGTTACAGATATCAGAATCAACAGTGGATACACAAATAAACTTAAATATATTTAATAACACACCCAGACACGGAACAAACACCGATGTTCGTCACACAAATATTTGTCCCGAGTGGGAATCGAACCCACGACTCTTGGAACCGTAGGTAGTTAACCTGGGTCACTAACCACTGTTCCACCGAGCCAGTCAAAATTTAAAAGTATAATAATATTTATTTTAATATTTTTCCTAATGACGCCGCCATAAAATGAAAAAAGTGTGCAATAAAATTATTTTCGTTTGTCAATCGTAAGATGCGTGATTCAGAACACAATGAAGTGTCACAGGGATCATCTTAGCTGAAAAAGAGTATAATATACTGTATTTAGGCTGTAACTCCACTTTTAAGTGTGTACAGCATGTTTGGCACAATCGATCTAAACATCTTATATTTGGTCACAAAAAAATTAAATAAATAATGTCAACATAAAAATAATAAATATTAATTACAGGTGTTGGAAAATAAAAAAATTTACAAATAAAGTTTTGCTAATACGAAAATTAAACAATTCAAAAATACATTTACGTCATTACTTATACATACATGTAACACACGTGTTACACACGTTAGTCACATAGGAGTCCTCTAGGACAAACTAGTTTGGCCTAAGCTAAACTAGTTTTTCCGTCACAAATAGGACTCTTTTTTTAACTCAGTCTAGGGTGCCAGGAAGTCCTGAGCTCGCAATTACTACATAGTTTATCCAAGGCCAAACGAGATTGTTCTGAAATCGGGTTTGTCCGGTAACATCTAAATATATAAAAGGAGAAACTGACTAATATATCGACGCACTTGAAAATTGGAAATAACGTAGCTAAGGTACTGTAGAGGTGCACTAAGAAATTAATTTCCGAAATTCTTGCGGGAACGCGAATTAGCGGGAAAATCTTTTTGTATGAAAAATCTAAACCAATTAAGTTAGATACTTTAAATTTGGCATGCAGGTACCACAGTAAACTTAAAGCTTAGTTGGAACAGGATATTGAAAAAATATTTTTGGGAACGGGAGTTAGCAGGAAAAAACTTTTGTATGAAAAAATCTAAACCGCGAAACAAAGATGATTGAAATTTGACATGCAAGAACCTTAATAAACGAAAGGCTTACTTGTAACGCGATATTGAAAAATTCTCACGGTAATAGGAGTAATTGGGAAAAACCTTTTATATATAATATTTGTAGTTCACGCGAACGAAGTTACGGGCACAGCTAGTGTATGAAACCAAAAATCAAAAAATTGCAACTACACAATATAGATATCACTGTTCTTGAGTTAAAGCCTGGTGACAGATGGACGGATGGACCATTTATGGGTTAATGGACGGACTCAAAACTAATGCTACCTAACCCCTCTACGCAAAGCAATAACATATTATTCAAAATATACCGAGGTTAAGGTTGATTAACTCTGTCTGAATAATAAATAAATAAAAATGTTTAAGGTCCTACCCGTGGTCGTTCATTATACACATTACCTGATGCACTTCGGGCATTTTATACAATACCTAGGCAATGTGTGAAATTAATCGTATTATACACATTGCCTGAACGTTTTAGGCATTGTATAGAATACCTAGGTATTCTATACAATACCGGATTATACACATTGCCTATAACATATATAAGATCCTGCACAGTGGATATTTACAAGCAGTGGGTTCTACCGATATTTTTTTTTGTCATTCACATAGTGAGTAATTACTGAGCTATCGTTACCACCTAACAACACTCACTAAATATCGCATTGTTACTCGTTATCCTAGGACATTCATTACGTCAACCGCTGGTGGCGTCCATGGTCGTCCAAGATTCCATTTATTTTACCTGAATGATGGCTTGGAGTACCCTCGGGCCAGGAAAGTGTTCCTACCCGTGCCATTAAGACATAGAATGCTCTTCCAGTTCATATGTTTCCTCTCTCCCGGGAGAGAATATAGGTACGTATATCCCGGGATTATATCCCCGGTTTTTATCATCATCATCTACCAATATACGTCCCCACTGCTTGTGCACGGGCCTACCCAAAACTAGGGCGATAAGGCCTTAGTCAACCACGCTGGCCAAGTGCGGGTTGGTCGACTACACAACCTGAGAATTTCTTCGCGGTTTCCTTCACCGTTAAAGCGTAAACGTATGAGTTTTTTTATGCGGGGCAGGGGGCTTGGACAATGTAACAATATCGAAACAGTAACGAAGTTCGAAAAGAACAATATGTATGGGATTGACCACGTGATTTATCGCGTCGAATGTCAATCCCATACATTTTATTCTTTTCGACCATCGCTATCGTTTCGATATTGTTACTTTGTCTACGGCACCAGTAGCGGTACCATGAGTTGGCTATCGAAAACTTACGTACGTTAAAAACCTATCGAGTTGTTTTTTCATACGACCGATTTTAGTTCTTAGCGTAACCACCAGGGGCTTTTCATAGACATACGTACGTAGGCGATATCGAGTCCGTAACTTTTAAACTCATGGTAGCGCTACAAAAAAGAATTGTCTCAAAAAGTTGACCCAATGTTCAGCAACCCTATACAGAATACTTTGTTCATGAATCCTACTCGCACCTGACCGGTTTTCTGTACCTAACTTGTGACTATGTTAGAGCCACGTGTCCAGTTCAAAGTTAACATAGTTTCCTTACGGTAGCGACACAGCAGTGCCGTATGTTTTACTATCTGTGTCATTGCGTAAATACTTGGCCGCCTGTTCAATGTATTCAATGGAGCCTTCTCTGACTCACTACATACATTTACTTTCGAATGACGCATACGGTTAAAAATATCCTGCCTATTTGGGTTGCTAATTGGAATGTCTTAAGGATAAATACTATACATTATTGATAATATCGTTAGCATAATCATTATTGCTTTTTTTAGCCTATTATCTAGCAACTCGTAGGTTTGAGAGGTTTCCAATTCTAGGGTTAGGACATTTTTTTATAGAGATCTGCAATCAGGTCTTAGTCGGACACTTATTATTATGAAGTATATTAGAATCTAGCTGATAAACAGTATTCTTGATTGTTTACATCTGATAATTAATTGATAACTAAGTCTCAAATGCATTGACCCGTTTCCAATGTATGAAAAGCAGGTGTCACAGATTATTATCAATATGATGTATGCAGTTACGTAACCTCATAATGTTCATGTTATAAAAACTTTAAAACATAAATAAAGACCTATAAAATTTAAGGAAAGCCAGGGCTGTCATAAGAATTAAAATAATTTCCCTGCCTAGTAGGCCTTGCAAGTACATAGTCTAGTAAAAATATTTTTTTTATTTATTGCTCTAATATATTTTGCTTTGCTAGTTCATAAACTGATTATTTATGTAGTACTTACTACATTTCGTGTTTTATGTAGAGCATGAATGACTTTACTGGTACAAAATAGCAAATCTCTATTACACCATTGTATTGGAACTAGGGCCACTAATCAGGTGTACAAACGATTACAAACTTTAGCACACGGGACTTAAGTTGAAAGTCGGTCTTGGAGTTTTGTATAAACTGGATAGTTTAACACGCTATGGTCTATACATATCAATTAGATTCTTTACGGCACGTGTGTGATTCATAATTCGTTAGTACTTACACGTGAGAGGATGAGTTTTAGCTGAATATTTAGCGGGCAAGGCAGCCTTTGCTTCTTTTTTTTTCTACTAGGAAGGCTATAGTTGTATCGTAATATGATTGATATTACGATACAACTATAGCCACACCAACGGAAGTATGTAGTAGATATTAGACAGGGAGTAACCCAGCAAATTTAAAAGTCCACAATGGATGATGATGATTTATGTAACTTTACATTTCTTTAAGGCCTGTGTCTCTAGATTTATAGGTAGTAATCAAATATTAGTCAGTAGGAGAGAATTGGAAGAACATAATAAGGAGTAAAAGTATTTTTTATTTAGTTTCAGTTGAAATAAAAACTTATTAATTATTTTAAAAAATAGCTTACTAGAACTTATGTATGGGCACGACTTTAAATTCTAGTTGTGCTACTTCGCCTGCGTAAATAAGCCGTTTCTTAGATTATCGAGCACAAATGCACAGATAAACAGACAAAAAATCCAACAAAAATCATTAATTTGGGTTTTAATCTGAAAAGCTGAAAATTTTGTTTGTTTGAACGCGCTAATCTATGGAAAAATCTTTGTGCTTGTTAGACCATTTATCGAGGATCTTTACATCAAGCGACCAATAGGAGCAAAGAAACAATGGTAAATGTGTTTAAAACGGAGAAAAACGCGAACGAAGTCGCTGGCACAGGTAGTATATGATCTATGCACAGACAGCGTCGCATTACATTTTTACCAACGAATAGCTTAAAACATGCCGAATCGTTCCACGCCCAAAAGCAAATACGCACAGTGCGAAATAAAGGTAAACAAACCAAATGCCACATCCACACCGCGCACACATCGCTGCGCCTACGCACCACGCCAGTATAGAGATATTACCTCGCGAGACCGCTTGAGTATCGAGTTGTGATCGCTCACTCTCGATCCGACGTCTCCGGTGACGAATAGGACTCGAAATTTGAAACTATTAACCCTGGATATTGTCGTAGTAGTGTTAAAAGAATTGCCTCCACTTTTTGGCCGGTTAAAAATCCTCATACTATAGTTTGTATTGTTTTCGGTCGGTTATTCGTGGCTTCCATGTGTGAAATATACAATAGTGCTATATAACAAGTTAAATAGGTCATAGTGACTATTGGAGAGTTGATCTTTTGTATTCGTGTACAACTCGATATTTAACGAAATTAAAAAAAAAATCCGTATATCAAGATGTGTCTTGCTATTTTAGGATGGTCATTTTCTGCTTCAATTTGTGAAGTGATGTCTAAGTGCGTTAAAGTGGCTTAATATAACAAATTGAATTTGTGTGTTATTTCAAGTAAAAATAGTTTCAAGTCATTCATTGTGATAAAAGTGTACCTACTCTTGAACATTTGACTCAAGAATAACAAGTGTTTAGTGAATTTTAAAGTGAATAAATACTTTATTAATAACGAGTTTTGAACTAAGCTATTGTAACGATATTTGATAGAGTAACGATATTTGATTGGACAGAACTTTTGTAACTTAGCTTTCGAGCAGTTTTGTGATAAACGCGTTTTAAAAGTTTCTTCGTTAAATGCCAACTTTGAAATGTTAATATGACCCGTACGAATTGTGACGCAAGTTGAAGACATTTGAGTTAACTCGAGGTTTAAACAGGAAGTGTAAATGACCAGTAAAACGACCCTGTTCTGAAGAAATGTCCTTGGACAGATAGATATACTTACTATCATTTATATCAAGGATCTTATCAGAAACGAAAACAGACAACTGACAAAACAAAAACGAAAATAAAATTAAGATAAACAAAAAAATACTTGATAACGTATTATCATACTACTTCACATTGTAGAGCTGAGTTAGTACCTAAAACTAACTACTTATAAGTATCGGAAATTGGCTGTACCGCAATTAGTAAAATGCAGCCGACAGACAGCACAGAGGTGTTTGCTATCAGCATGTCCTCCAATTCCACCTTGAATAAGACGGTAAGATATTTATTTTATTTATGAGTTTTCATATTAAAAAGTAGTAGTAGATACTTGATGTTTTTTTAATAAATGCTCAACATCGTACGTTTACTGGTTAAAACTGACAGTTAGTCAAAGTCAAAGTATTTATTGCCAACTAAGTGTGAGGTGTTTACAAAAATCGTACTTAGTTAAAGTGTTCCTTAGTTTATTTCAATCTACCTTAGGAAGGCTAACCTAAATTATATTTCTTGACATTAGTGATGATCTATAATTTTGGTTAACCATTCCTAAATTGTTTGAAAATGGTTGGTTCTATTTCGTTTAATTTTTACCAAATTGCCTTCTGTTATTACGATAAATTATAGAAATTACTAAAATTTAATTATGCATATTCCTTTATGAGACTAAATGCATGAAGTTTTTGATTTTAAAATAGCCTGTAGTCAAAAAGTTATTATATCTTTAACTTTACTATAGGTAGTAGTCTCTACGATGTTAGACACGATACACTAGCGCTAGCTAGACAGAGCGGCGATAAACGGAACTAATCATAAGAACAACTCGTGCGCAAGGTTAACATTAAAGCATTAGGTAACATAAAGACTCTAAGATTAATAGTCAATTATATCTACTTACGATTTTGTTTCCTTTTAACGTGATAAATATACCTACAAAGAGAAATAACAAAAAATATGTTATGCTTATTTAAAGCACCTACTATAATTTTCATACATACCTACTTTTTTGCATTATATGTACGTACGTCAGTAGTTATATTTTTCCACTGCAAGTTAATTATTTTTTAAACACTAAGCACCTACCGATGTTTGCAGTTCGTTAATTGTTTAATTACAAGACAAATAGATGCAGGTAAGTGTATTTAATTATATGTACCTACATTTTATAACGATTTGATTACGGTAAAGCTGAATGTAAACAGAAAATTATATTTAATTGCTGTTGCAAAAACATGAAGGTTTATTTTAGGACGTGGAAAATTTACATTGTTTTAATTTTGCGAGTATATCTTTATTTGTTTCATCTATAAGGTTACATAGATTGTTGAAATTAGTTAGTTTCCCGCCCGCGACTTCGCCTGAGTGAAGTAGTCTATAACAAAGTCGCTTAAAAAGTAGTTGATGACCTTTCTGAGTCTTGACTATCTGTTATCAAATTTCATTTAAAATGTTCTGTGGTTTGGGCATGTATGTGACAGATGTGTATTGAAATTTAAGAAAGTATGTGAGTTTTAAAGTGTGACTGAATAAATACATTTCTTTCTTTCTTTCAATTTCTTTTGCATTATTAATATAACGATTCGTAATATATGCCACTTAATGCGTCACACCGAAAAAGAATCAAGGAATATCGAATTTAAATTTCGTTGGAAACCTTCAAAACATGTCATTGTTTGAAAATCGTGCGGGTATTACAACAACGAACGACAGTTTTTGAAACATGACTCAGAACGCCTTGCATTTCCACCCGCCATCCATTCTTATGATAATCAGGTTTCAAATAACACAAACTCTTGGAAAATATCATTTGAAATCATTTTCTTGAAGTGTACCTATTTTTTGTAGTGTTACTGACTTAATGTATTTGCTATTAGTTCCTGTAGTAAATTAACTATTTCATACCTAAAATTAGGTTAGTTTTTGCGTAGATGATTAATTTATTAGACATTAATCTACATCGTTTACACGCAAATTAAAAAATACATACTTAAACTAACAGGTAAGGAGTATTCCGAAACACACTGAGCACTTAAATTAGTCCAATCATAGTAATCATTAAATTATTGATCATTAACCATATTTGCACATTTCCATGTGAGGAATTTTGGTACTACATCTTAATGAATACATACATATTATTTAATTGCTCAAAATTATTTCTGTATTTTTGTGCAACGCATAGTTGAGGACTTATTTGAAAAATACCAAAAAAGTGCAGCAATTTCATGGTTTTTAGATTGCCTCAAAATCTGACGATTGATGATTTTTAACCATTCAGACTAGAGTGCTGTAGGAGTATTATAAAGATAATATAATCATCATAAAATACGGGTATAAGGGTGGAGGTAAGAAAGACAATGGACGCCAAGCCATGTCAATGGACGTAATAGTAGAAGAAGGCCGAAGGAGACATGGGTGGACTGCGTAAGAGATGATATGGGGGCGAAAGGAGTAGACGTAGAGCTGACGAATGACAGGCCCAAGTGGAAGAAATATACATGTTGCGCCGACCCCACTTAGCGTAAGAGAATAATGATGATGATGAACCGTAATAACATAAAAAATATGCAAAACTAGTCGTTTGCTTACGAATTTAGTGCTTAATTGTGTAAGTTATGACTAGCCTTCGTATTCATTACCAATTTAGCGCATCATTAAACTGCTAACGCTGGAAATATTCGCTTCAATTGAACTAAATTTGCCTAGAATCCATTTTATAGGTTCGCAGCTATTTTAAAGAGCAATCAACTTTGGTCTATATTTTAGTGTCAGTGTCAGTTCTAGGTCATTCGTAATCATTCAGACTGTTCAGTCTGAGTATTAGATCTATTAGAACTGGTCTAGAATATATGAATATTTGATTAGTCGTTCGGGAGTGATCTTTGTGATGTAGTTTTTCGTTTATGCCGAAATGTCTATAATATAGAATTTATGCATATATTTATTACAACTGAATAAAATTGAAGTGTCTGTTTGTTATATTAAAATACCTAACAACTTTTAACTAAATCGGTATGAATCTATATCGGGTACCAGTCCTTTTATAAACATGTACAAAAAATAGATGATGTTATTTTTAATGAAGCTATGGTGTGTCGTTTACAAAAAGGATGAGAAGCAATTATTTGGCTCTTTTACTCGAAAGCGAAGACAGGAGACCTAGTTGAGAATCAATGAAGATTAGCTTACTAATATTCTGTCTCTCTGTACTTGCTCCGTAGTCTACTGTGATTTAAACTATTTAAATTCTTTACAAATAGTATATTTTATTTAATTATTAAATCTTTGCCTCACAACTTCGAACTGAACATTAAGTCACTTTACCCAAGTCGATTAAAAAGTAAGTCTATGTCCTTTCTCAATCTTTAGACTATCTATGTACCGATTTAAATTCGTTGAGAAAGCTCTATCTTGTATTTGCAATACATATTAAATGTCATCTTTTTATCATGACTAAGTCGCACCTAGCCATCGTCGTTGTCAAAACCCTTACGCCCTAGTTTAGAGTAGGCGCGAGTCACTTCACAGGGGCCCATTTGAGCCTATAATAATAACACCTGTTACATAATAAAACAGCTGTGACCTCTGGCGTGTTGTGATGCCCGAATCAAATGGCAATGGCTAGACAACCAGGAAATCTAGTGTTCCTGTTGGGTCTGAATTATATTGTAGCGGGTTGAATCTTCCGCATTTACTAAGTGGCTGTGTTGCGTTGATATCATTATCATTGGCCTTTGTTGTGGAAGATGATCTTTTATGCTGTTCAGAAATGTAGATATTGTATCAAAGGTTCAAGTAAGTATGTACAGTCAGCCAAGAAAGTAGTCTACCACTTTTGAAAAAAGTTTCTATGAGATGTACCTAACGATCGCTAAGGTTGACTTTTCACTGACATAATCTTATTGCTAGGGAAAATTTACCTTGTTATTTCATGACGTGTAAACGAATCTCAACCGTAGGGTGGTAGACCACATTTTTGGCTGACTGTATTAGTTACTACTTTAGTATATTATCTGTGCTTTAAAGCACCAAGCAAGGTTTCCGTGCCAAAAATCTATACAATTTTGAAAAACCAGGTATATAACAGGCCCTTAACATAATCATCATCATCATCAGCCCATATACGTCCGCACTGCTAGGGCACGGGCCTACCCTAAACTAGGGCGATAAGGCCTTAGTCATACCACGCTGGCCAAGTGCGGGGTTGGTCGACTACACAACCTATAATTTCTTCGTAGGTGTGCAGGTTTCCTCACGATGTTTTCTTTCACCCTTAAAGCGTCGAATAATCGTACATATGAATTTCAAATTTGAAAAACAATGGTACGTGGCGGACTTTGAACTGGCGACCTCTCGCATGTCAAGCAACGACCCTAACAATTCGGCCGTCGACGCATTAAGTCCCTCAATATCATTTAATATTGATAGAGGGCCCACTAACTTCAAACTACGCAACTGGTCCAATATAGGTAGATAATGAATAAGAAAAGTTCTAAATAATACATAGCATGGAAATTAGAAGTTTCTTAAACTTTCTAAACTTTAAGTTTATAACTTTCTTAACAATTATTGTCTAAATACAAGTCGAATACATATTTAATTATCGATAAAATTCGGCCGTTTAGAATTCTTTGCTCTGGAAAAAAGGGTCGACATTCGAGAAAGTATAGTTTCACTACTCCCCGCTAGATGTCGCTGTTTTAAACTTTCTTCGCCAATATCCACGACTCGTTTAATCCGCGTAATTACATTAACACAATGGCGCTTCTCATATTCATCACTAATATTAGCATAATTACTTATTGTATATACATCCGTATGTATAGAAACGGAGATAATAGCTTGTGAACTAGGCAAATGGGGCAGCCACCTACATGTATTTTAATCTAGCCATAATTGTGCACTAAGCGGAGTCTAGGATTACAACTGTAATTGATGTCGTAAAGACCTAATTTTATTACGCTTTGTAGCCACTGAAGAATGAGTAACAAGCTTAATTACAGGTATTTACAAGTTTAGGTGTGAGAGCCATCCGCTCCCCCGCAAGTCCGGTGATGATGACGAGGCTATTCCAAGCCATCATCTTATGTCATACATACATAAAATCACGCCTTTTTCCCAGAGGGGTAGGCAGAGATCACTTCCAGCGATCCATTTTTCAACTCTGTGGGAAACGTGACGTGACGGATTGTGACGTGGTCCACAATCCGCCATTCTGCCTTGTGCATTGTTTTAACAAAGTCATTGCGTTCCCACGAGTAGCAAGGATATATGACGGGGGAAAGAAAAGGGGAGAAAGGATACTATCGCCTCGGATGATTTGGACTGAGCCGATAGTAGCTCGAGGAGCCGCAGTCGCTTACCCGTATACCGTTCACCAACCATCGGACAAATATTTGTGACTGGTATCCCCTGACTTCGTAATATGTCACTAAGGAAAAAAAAAAGTATCTACAAATGAAGTTACAATTTTAATTGAAGAGTGTTTTTTTAATTGTCAATCGTATTCTCATGTAAGTGATATTCATTATTCGTATTATCAAAAATTATTTTTGTTTAATTTCGTTGCGTTTTTTTTGGTTGAAACTTGAAAGTAAATGTTTCACTTGCAATTTGGACATAATCACATTAATTGGCAATGTATGCCCATAATGCCATTAACATAAATTGTGATTGAGTATATACCTATAAATTTCATTTCATCAAACAATAATTGGCATGCATTGCAGAAATCTAAGTAGGTACTGTATCATAAATTCGTAGTAAAAGTTATGGTGTTTTTTTATCAATTCTACAAAATGTTATTTACTGGAAACAAACAATTGTGGCATTATTTAAAGCTTAGGTAGTTATGTGTTTTTCTCCGATGACACTATTTTTTATACATGTCGTTTTCTGTTTTTAATCGTTGTCTGTAATTTATATTTATAATCAATACTTTTTTGATCAAAGTGGTAAATAATAAATAAATTGTACATAGTAGGTACTTAATTCGTAGATTAGATGATCCTACTACTTATATGTATAATGTTTCAAGATCTCACAATCAGTAAGAGGCATAAAATTGTGATGTAATTTAATTGGATGTATACACCGTGAAATTTGAGTGGTTGTTTTCACGTGGCAGAACAATTTGCCTTTAGTAATACTATCGATTCATGCAAATTATTCCTTGAAAAAATTACTCGTTTAATAAAAATTAATATTTTTCAACTCGAAAACGAGTGAAGCTATCGTTGTTTTTTTTTGATGTACCTATTCAGGTACTGCTTGCCGCATGAAATCGATGCTTAAAGCTAAAGAAGCTCTACGCCCTAAGTAATAAAGTGGTTCGAACGTACTTTAAAGTTTCGGTTATACCTTTTGTAAAACCGGCATTTTTTGATTTTAATAAAAAAATAACTGTACGAATCTATTGTGCTACTAAGGTAGAATCATTTTGCTGCGGGAAAACAACCACTAAAATTTCACGGTGTATAAAAAAATACCGTTCACAAGAAACAATTTCTTAACTTATATTTAAATTTACGTTGAGCTTTAATAGCATTAAAAACAACAAATAAAAATCTCTCAACTTTTAAAATTGCCTCATAATAATGTGGACAATACAATCCCAGCAATTACATTTTGATTTCAAAATGTTGCCAAGACGATTCTACACAGCTCACCCTATGAATAAGTTATCAGGTCTTGTATAAAGCTAAGCTCTATAGACTACACGCTCTAAGCATGCAAGCTGTACACTACACCAAAGTATATCAAAATCTATGAAAAATTTAAAATTAAAATATATCTGAATTTTATATTACCAGGCCTGACTTCACATAAAACGTGAGGCTTGGCCGTTTCGCTACCCTTACGACTTACGAAGATTTTAAAGGTATTCGTTCACCGTATATCTTCTAATCTTCTAATATTATAAAGCTGAAGAGTTTGTTTGTTTGAACGCGCTAATCTCAGGAACTACTGGTTCGAATTGAAAAAATCGTTTTGTGTTGTAGAGACCATTTATCGAGGAAGGTTTTAGGCTATATAACATCACGCTGCGACTAATAGGAGCAAAGATACAATGGAAAATGTGTAAAAAACGGAAACGCGAACGAAGTCGCTGGCACAGCTAGTGTAAAATAAAATGGAGAGTGTACAAATAAAGAAACAAGTGGCACGTCTTCATCTTGTCAGATTATTTTAAAAATAAATAGTAGTTTGGAGAGGCCTATGTCCAGCAGTGGACAAGTCGACTCATGATGATGATGATTATGAAGTAGTAAGTACATAAATACATAAAATCTGCCCAGATAATTATAATAATAACTATATAACCAATAGTTTGCGTACGTGACACGCCCAGCGTATTAATTATTGCCCATATTACAAACTTAGCACATAATGAGGATGTAATAAATAAATATTAATAATCACACGGCTCGGTAATGGCGGAATTTATGCGTGTGCGATTGCGCGGTAAACCAATAAGTTGTGTCGACGTTTCGATTATCCGCCATCTTGAAATATGCGTCGTGGAGTGGACCGGAGTATGCAATTTATTGCAGCTTAACATAATAAGTGGTTGAATTATTTTATTTGAGTTAGTGGCTCAGGATTTGTGACTTGGCGAATCAAAATAAACGCACAAGAAATGGAACACGATAAATCGTTGAATTTCTTAGTTTATTCTTAGGTACGTTGCACGATTCGTAGAGTTACAATTCAAATTTTAAATCAAAAATTAAGTATTTTTGTCGTGGTAAGGAAATTCACTATAATAATGATACCATGTTTCATGATTTTAATGTTGCTAAATTAAAGTACAGTAACGGTTTGAAAAAATGCACGCATTGATAGCTTAACATACTGCCTAGCTACTATAAGTATGAATTCATTATGTTTATTATTTTATTTTATTCTATAAGTAAAGCTCACCCATATTTTTTACTTTCCCTTGAGCTAAGGTAAGTTTTAGCTTCAATGACTTTTTTTATTTTTTTATAATAGGCAAACAAGATGACCACACTCCACCTGATGGTAAGCGGTAGTGAGATTCAAATATGGGGTCGACAGGCACAATAGATCATTTGCGCCTGTCGCACTCACCCTGAAGGCCTACTTAAATGCCGTTTCACGCCCCGCCTGAAGAGCCCGGGATCATAGGAGCAGTGGCGTAACTACAGGGTGGCAAGTCGGCAAAATGCCACAGGCCCCCACCAGCTAGGGGGCCCCAGCTGAAAGGGGCCCCCGGTCATAGGAGAATCTCAACTGCCAACACACATACACATTAAGATAAAAAAAAAGAACGGGGGATGCACGGGGCCCCATCCGATTAATTTTGCCACGGACTTCAACAGGTATAGTTACGCCACTGCATAGGAGGGAGGGAAAACATGAGCTGGAAGGGCATTCCATGCCTTAATGGCACGAGGCAGAAATGAAGAGCTGAACCTCTTAGTCCCTTAGTCGTAGTTAGTGACTTGGCGTCATCTCTCATCACGCGATCCATCCATAGACAGGAGATACCCTTTGACACCTTGCCTGCCTGCAACCTGCATGTACCGGACGTTTTATTTATTTGTCCAGGCCAGATGATGTAGTGGTGCCATTCGTAACGACCGGTTGTCCACTGTGCAATTACTCGCAGTCAATTTGCACTGAGGTGCGTATTGAGAAGTCTTGTGGACACATTTTTTTTTCTAGAGATACTAGGTATCAGTCATTTATAAAATACTAGCGACCCGCCCTCGCTTCGCTTCGGGTATATCTCTATCTCTATATAATATATTTCAACCCCGTAAGGGATTTTACATACTGAAGTTATTTCCCAACAACTCCCGTTCCCATGGGAATTTTGTAATATCGCGTTGGCGCTTAACGTTCATTAGGGTACCTGCATGCCAAATCTCAATCGTCTATCTATATCGCGGTTTAGATTTTTTCACACAAAAAAATTTTTCCTATTACTCCCGTTCCCGTGGGAATTTTACAATATCCTGTTGCAACTAAGCTTTTAATTTATTAAGGTACCTGCATGTCAAATTTCAAGCGTCTAACTTATGCGGTTAGTATTTTTCATACAAAACGATTTTCCCGTTATTTCCCGTTCCCGTGGGAATTTCGGGAAATCCTGTCCTAACGGATGCCTACGTCATAACATCTACCTGCATGCTAAATTTCATCTCGATCCGTCCAGTGGCTGTGACGACTTCGTCCGCGTAGAGATGTTTAACGGCTAAAACATTACTTCTTTATAGCGCAGTCGGTTAAAAAGTAGCCTATAACCGTTTCTAGGCTCTGGACTATATCTGTACCAAATTTCGTTTAAATCGGTTCAGTACTTTATGCGTGAAAGCGTAACAGACAGACAGACAGACAGACAGACAGACAGAGTTACTTTCGCATTTATAATATTAGTAAGGATGTAGATGGAAATGGATTTTGACATTTAGGGACCATGATGCACATTACATAATTCACATTAGCGTGTACCTAGTTATGATTTTATTTTGGAAAATATACCTACAGTAGTTTATGTGTGTAAGTTGTAAGTTTTATCTAAGTCAATAGTTTCGTGAAAGAGTAACAACAACACACATCCATCTTAAACTAATTTTTGTATTTCTAATGGTTATAGGAAGTAGTATTTTATTATCAGCATCCTATCATGGATGTTATAAATGAAAAGCGTTTGAGTTTCAATTTTGAAGGGTTATATAATACAATTTTATATGTATTTAATAATACCTATTTAGGTATTTCGTCTATTAATAAAGGGAATAAGGGATTACTTTGGGATTTCCTATAACTTTGCCCTGTGACTAGGCATAAATGCTAGGCTACTACTACGTCTCTACATGACAACAAGTAGATAATATAGCATGTGGTCTGAAATGATTCATTATTGTTGTAAACCACAATATGTGTAATTATTTTAACATTTAGTTAAATGTACTTTAATCGCTTTATTTTATTGTTATTGTGTTACTGAACTGATAATACCAAAATAAGAATAATTGCTTTATATTACTGCAATATCATTCTTCGTCATTTTAATCCTTGGTGGAGTTATAAATAAACCATATTATGTATCCCTTCTAGGTTCTGGACTATATCTGTACCAAATTCCGTTTAATTCGGTTCAGTACTCTATACGTGAAAGCGTAACAGACAGACAGAGTTACTTTCGGATTTATAATATTAGTAAGAATAGTATTAGTATAAATATAGACATATCTATTTTCAGAGTGAGACCGGATTCCTAAAGCTTCTATAGATTTTTATTACTTGCAGTTGCAATCAATTAGTAGAGATGATGACTATTAGATATCTAAAATTAATTAACATGTAAATAAAAGAGTGTTTCTTTTAATTGGTTAGGACAATTCCCTTGGCAGATTACTGAGTACTATTATGATCAATACAAAACGTAATTTGAAGGTAAATAGTATTTACCTTCAAATTATACCAAGTAAAATACCAAATCAAAATTGTTCAACAAGACATGACTAACTAAACACGCAAAACGTCATAACTCCTTTTCCGTAGTCAGTTAACCTGTCATACCACGACCTGACCAGGCGCGGCGCCTTCAAACAGCACGAAAGAAAACCGCGTAAAAGTGACCCCGATCCAATTAAATTCTCATTATAATACGACACATTTCAAACGTCACTTAGTAAAGAACCGATAGACGTAATAGTCCTGGTTTTTCCTTGTCATTTGAGTCATGGTACGAGAGGTTATAAAACCATATTTAGTACTTGTTCAGTAGTCATTTCAGTGCCGTTGTTGCACTAATTAATGTGTAAGTGAATGTAGCAGTAGAGTAGCGGTGTTGTGGAGTAAAAGTGGAATATCTTTGTGAGAATAATGGTGCATCGTAGTGCTATGAGGACGAGCATTGAGGGAATAAAGAGGATTGCCTCTTTCACTAGGAGGAAAAGCAGTACTGTGAAAGTGGTAATTTACTTATTTTACTGACTAGCTGTTCCAGCGATTTCGTCCGCGTTTTCACCCCGTTTTTTACACATATACTATTGTTTCTTTGCTCTTATTGGTCGCAGCATGATGTATTATAGCCTAAAGCTTTCCTCGATAATGGTCCATCCAACACAAAAAGATTTTTTCGATTCGAACCAGTAGTTCCTGAGATTAGCGCGTTAAAACAAACAAACTCTTCAGCTTTATAATATTAGTATGGATATAGATATAGATTAAATACCCTGTGGAGTAGCTTTAGGCCGAGTCCAGTAGTGGACGTCTTTTGGCTCTTAGGTTGATCTATTTTAAAGGATCTATGACTATTTTAACACAATACAATTCTAACCTAATATTTAACGTTGACTTAGAGTTTGCTTTTTTTAATAATAAAAAATAATTTATTCTAGGCGTTTTATATCATTAATAAATAAATCGTCTGTGTTAGCCTTAGAATTTTGATGATCGGTGAGTCAGTCAATCAGTGAGTGACAAAATTTTGAAATTTGACCCGTTATAATTCTGAAACTACTGGTTAAAATTGAATGATATTTTAAATATACCGTGTCTTTACAATTCCTGGATGGTTGCTGAAAATTCAGTCTTCTAGTTTTATCCACAACGAAGTTTAATGGGGTCGAAAATGGCCTGAATTGCTTCAAGAAAAAGATGGTACGACCGTGCCGCTTATTTGCTCGACTTGGGCACGGCAGTGCCTCCAGATTCTACAACATTAGCTGATTGAATTGCGATTATAAATTATTGATACTACCTAATTAATAAACAACGTTGACACTTCGCTTTACTCACTATTAATTCAATTAGATAAATGTTAGACAGAGGCCATCAATAACTTAATATCTGTGTAAACAAAGATATTTATGTTGACGGATCGTCTGCCCGTTTGTCTATGATAGTCTAAATTGAATACTATTAATAAGTTTGACTAAAATGGGCCTTAAATGTCTATAAATAACTTTAAACTATCATGGTAATACACTTTAGTAAATTAGTCCAGGTCCTGGGTCCAGGATATTGTCCAATTATGAGACATGTTCTAAATGTAAATAAATAAAGAAATATAGGTAAATATCCCCCATTTAGCCCCAATCATTTAAATTTGTAATGTCTCTATTGACATTTACAAATTAATAGTTCTTTACAGTCTAATCCTAAGAATCATAAAAATGCGTTTAATTTTGTTGGCTCGCGACCATGATTGGTGTAACCCAGTAGAAACGTCTGGCAGTAAGTAGCTATGGAAATGCTACTCCTAATATCGCGTGTAGACCCATAAATACTAATATTTAGTGGAATTTTGTGATTTACGGTTTAACCTTTAAAGAAAGTTATCACCTTTACGAAATTAATTAGATGTTATTCAGAAAGAAAAAAATAATATAATACTTTTTAAAAATATTTCAACTGTATTGACTGTGTGAGCTGATTCTGGCAAACCTTCATCAACATACAATTTCAAAAATGTATTTAGAAACTCTAATACTCGGCTTAGTTTTAAAAAATCTACTTATCACTACATAGTACAAAACAAAGTCACCTTTTCTGTCCCTATATCCCTATGTGCGCTTAAATCTTTAAACTACGCAACGAATTTTGATGCGGTTTTTTTCCAATAGATAAGAGTGATTTAAGAGGAAGATTTTTATGTAAAATTTACCCAAAGCGAAGCGAGGGCGGGACACTAGTAACTTTATATTTACTTTCTCAAGCTAATTGTTAAACAATGCTACATATCAGGAAGTATATCGTTTCAAAGATAATATCTGAAATAACGTCAATATGTATGAGTAATAGTGTTATCATCATCGACAATGAGTGTATATTTGAATATTGATTAATATAGGTTTACAGCCAAGTTTTTAACTTACTATATGTATATATGAAATACATTACGCTTTAACGGTGAAGGGAAAACAGCGTGAGGAAACCAGTAGCGCTACCATGAGTTTAAAAGTTACGGACTCGATATCGCCTACGTAAATATGTCTATGAAAAACAGTATTATTAGAATATTGTACAGCGCCCCTGATGGTCACTCTAAGAACTAAAATCGGTCGTATGAAAAAAAACAATTCGATAGGTTTTTAACGTACCTACGTAAGTTTTCGATATCCAACTCATGGTACCGCTACTGCACGCCTACGAAGAAATTCTAAGGCTGTGCACTTGGCTAGCTTGGTTGAATAAGGCCTGAACATCCTAGTTCAGGATAGGCCTGCGCCCCAGCAGGGGAGACGTAGGGATATGGGGGCAGATGATGATGGAATAAAAGTTAATATTAAAGGATTCTGTGGCTATGTAAGATATGGCGTCATTATGATATCATGTTTAGATGCCACTTATGCAGCTAAGGATAAAAATATTTTTTAAACTCTGTCTACTGTCTCTTACAACATTAGTCATAGATTCGATTCCGACCCGTGAGACATTTTGTACCTTATTTTTACGAGTCTAGAGGTATTTATAATCAATCTTTTTTCGTCTAATCAGTGTATCCCCATTGTAGATCAGCTGATAGACACAATAAAAATGAAGTAAGGGTGAGAGCCATCCACTCCCCCGCAAGTCCGGTGATGATGTCGAGGGTACTCCAAGCCACCATAATATGTCAGTTAGGAAAGAAAAAAATAAAAATATAACAACACAAATGCTTAAAATACTTAGTAAATAAATCAATCAATGAAGATTACGTGTTGTATTTCCTTTTATTACTTTTTATCATTGATATCACTCACAATAATATATCATCACGTATAAGATATCATTCCATAAAAATCGTAGCATAAACTTGCCTTATTTTTTGCAAAATCTTGATAAAACGTCTTAGTACGATGACTGTCTGCCCGTTATCGATATACGTGTAAGAGTCATACAGTCACTATCGATCGTATCATTTCAGTTGTATTTTTTATTTCCTATTGAAAACACCTAATGTCATTATTGTAAGCTTTTTTTGTAGTACCTTATTTGAAGCATTTCTTTTACATGAGAGTATTTTAGTGAAAAGTTATAAAGTGTGATAATGACTATGTATGGAACAACAGCGCTATTTAGACCGGTAAATATTTTTTGTTCATAATAATAAATATAAACAATTAATATAGCACACATCAAATACATTGATCTGATACTTAGATTACTAGCTTAAGCATTTGTGTTAGGGTTACGTATCAGAATCAACAGTGGGTACAAAATTATAAATATATTTAATAACACACACAGAACCAACACCGATGTTCGTCACACAAATCTTTGTCCCGGGTGGGAATCGAACCCATGACTCTTAGAAACGAAAGTAGTGAGTCACTAACCACTGTTCCACCAAGCCAGTCAAGAGTGTTCTGTAGCGGTACCATGAGTTGGCTATCGATAACTTACGTACGTTAAAAACCTATCGAGTTGTTTTTTTCATACGACCGATTTTAGTTCTTAGCGTAACCACCAGGGGCGCTGTACAAGTATTTCATAGACATATTTACGTAGGCGATATCGAATCCGTAACTTTTAAACTCATGGTAGCGTTACTGTACCTTTACTTATAATTATAAAGTTTCATAAAAGTTAATTCTACACTGCGTCTTCTTTGCTTTACTTTTAGGATTTCCCCGTAAGTAACCATTTAACTATATCTAATGCGATAAGATAGCCTAAATAAGTAAGACTCTCGTTTATGTTTACCTATATCTGTATCTGTTTTCTTTTGTATAAAAAAGTATATTACGCCTTAATCTTCAAGATCATTGATCGGATATTGCCTCCGAAACTTGCGTCATAGTAATATAATATACTCGTACATAGACACCTAAATAAATGCATAGATTAATCGTATCGGGTCGTTGAACCTACATGGAAAGTATAATTATGAAGAATATACATAAATAACGTGCCCTTTGTGAACCCAATACGATTCACAACAATTATTGTCTTTTTGGATGAGTTTTTCTCTACAGCGCACGGTGCAATTTGCTCAACTCAAAAAAAATATTATGCTCATTTCATCTCAATTTAATCGGTTCATCGTCATGTCAAAAGCGTTGATGGCTGAGTGGTTAAGGTCGTTGCTTGCCATGTGGGAAGTCGCCAGTTCAAACCCCGCCAGGTACCAATGTGTTTTTAAAAATTTGTAATTCATATGTACCATCATTCGACGCTTTAACGGTGAAGGAAAACATCGTGAGGAAACCAGCACACCTGAGAATTTTTTCAACGGTGTGTGAAGTCATGTCAGAGGCCTACGGGCGGTTTAAAAACTCTGACACCAGGTTGTTCATCAACCATACGATAAGAAGAAGAATCGGTTCATAATTTAAAACTATTGTTTTTTTTATTAAATATAATTGTCTATGACTTCACGCGGGCGGAAGCTATTTATCTTTATGTTCTACCTAATAGTAACAGAGCCCACGACCAAAATTTTTGTCTCATAGCAATACGGCCAAAACCGCATCAAATCGATAGATAAGATTATTCTGAACTCGAAAATACCAATATCAGACATTTTCCGCGTAGCGTTTGATCTGACCGAATTTTCAAAATTGTCAAAGAATTTTACCGAACTGCATCATAGCAATATGTCTGATTTGCAGACTGTAGTTAAATGATGATTCTGAGATACCGGAAACATATTTTTCAGACGTTAGTGGTGTAGCGCAAACCCGTAAAATCACTTAAAAAGATTAAAAATGAGACAAAAAAATGTCTCATAGCAATACGTCTGAAAATCTTTTTTATTAGTAAATTTTGGTTATTTGATGCGAACAAAACCATTTTCAGACGGAAATGTGGACGCATAAAATTTTGAGACCGTTTTGAAAATGTTAACAAATTTTACCGATCGGTATCATAGCAATATGTCTGAAAATTGCTAGACATGATAGAATAAGTTGTCCACATGTGCAAAAAATTTATATCAGACAAATGAAGTGTAGCATCTTTTCTATCAGACAACTTTTCGATACTCAGATATCATTTAAGAATCGTATTGAGGTATCTTGAATGAAACCAATGAATAATAGTAAGAAAGGGGCAGGGGCGTAACAAGCGATGAGGCTGTTGAAATTAAATACTGATTGATTTGATAGTTTTGGTTTTATTTAAAGCACACTTGTTATTTTCGTTTTAGCATATACTCCATATGCTACACTTAAAGTGTCTGAAAACAGGTTTTTGGTAATCAAGGCAGCAAAACGAAAAGTTAAAAAAAAAATTATCCGTATTGCTATGATACAGGTCGGCTAAATTTGTTGACATTTTCAAAAATGCGCTCAGGCTATGTGCTACGCACAAAATGTCTGAAAACAAACTTTTTCGTAATATAATTATAAAATCTATGTACATTTTCACTATCAGACGTATTGCTATAATACCGACTGCCTTTTTTTTTTGACACAGCAGAAATGGCCTCCCACGCAGTTGCTACACTTTCGACCGTTACTATATACCTAGTCGGGTTCAGAATCATACAATCTAAAGATTTTATAGGGTTTTTGCCGTATTGCTATGAGACATGGTTTTGGTCGTGGGCTCTGTTACTATAATGCTAGAAGAAAGAGTAAAGCTAAGTTTATTGGGTTTACTTAGGATTACCCAAGTTGGCTAAAGTGCGAATATTTATTTACATAATATTCGGTGTTTTAAAACTAACTCTAACACTAATAATCAGTGAGTCGTCGTAACGATTCCATCTCCAATCAACTACAATTGTACTAGGATATTATGTTTACCTACCGTCGTACAGGACGTAAAAAACTTTCTGCGAGTTCAAGGTTCCTTTTCCCGTTCGTAAGGTCACAGCGGCCTTCGAGTGCGAAGGTCAAACGGCGTCAAGGTCACCGCGACCTTGCGATGGATCGATGTGGGGAGCGATCAAATTTATTAGCCAGTGGTTTCAGGATATCGATTGTTTCATAATCGAAATATCTACCGGAAAGCATTCTTGCTTTGTCGAATCCAGTAATTAATCTATCCATTGGTCGATTTGGTATATTATAGTTCTCCTTACTATAACACTGGTCGACAGGGTTTTTGAGTTTTCGATGCCCTAGACATGGTTTTTCACAACAAATTCTCTCAGCTCAATTTTTTGAGATAATAATATACCAGCTTGAAAATCGACAAAACCCGTTTAAGGATCTCTTTCTGGGATATGTTGCAAATCTCATTTATTTTATGACAGACATGCACATTTTGTGTATAACTCTTGACCCTTTCTCATACCATTCAGTATGTTCAGATATCATATATCATACGTACCTGTCAATTAGGTTTTAGCACCGACACTCAAAATGCCTCATCATCATAAAAACATCTCCATAAATCTACGGATTTTCTAAAAGGTATTTGCCTTTTTTGGAGGACAAAATTAAATGTGCCCTTCGATAGTCCTTCGGAAGTGTCGACAGAATTCTTTATCGACATTTCCGAAACGTGTGACATCACTAGCGCGCAACTTGAAAAGTTTTGGTCGTTTAAAGGGTTGACCTTTAATCTCGAGGACACTCACAAGGTGACTGTATAATGAAGTCTAAAGATACGAGGGAAGATTAATTTAAACTTCAAAAGAATAAGTTTTTTATATACCTGCCTTTGTTATACCGCGTCTTCGCCCTCTCCGATGCAATTTTTCAGTTGGCGCATTTTTGGTATTGTTTGTAGGCTCCTATCATCCCAATACTAATATCTCATACATACATTTCAATGATACACTATTTAATAATAAATAGCTTAAATAATTAGCATAAACTACCGGGGTCAAAAACTGATAAACACCATGAAATTTGAAAACATAAACTGTCCGGAATATTTACCATGTTGTTTTGTTCTAATGAGTTCTTGATATTTCGGTACTGTTGCAAGCGCCATGATCATGGGTGAGTTCACCCGTGATCATGGCGCCTTTTCTCTATCTTTTTCTAATGTGTGTAACCATGACAGTTTAAAACCATGAAATTTGTCTTGGGTGGGGATCACACCCACAATTTTTGGAGCTGTAGCCAAGATCGCAAAAAACTGTTCCACCGAGCCAGCCCTATCTAAAAGCTAAGCTTTTAGAGTAAGTTTATAAATTAATCTCTTAGTTAAGGCTATAGAATATGGTTCTGTCCATTTCATTGATAATCTCCCAAGTGCCCTACAATTACAACGCGTTGAAATCGAAAACGAATTTGAAACACTCTTGATTCATCCTTTACAGTGATAGACTGACAGAGCATATAATTTCCGAGACCACAGAAAAAGGTCCAAGAAGTGCCAAGAATGACGAAGATACTCTGGGATTAGTTCAAGTCTTAATAAGATATTTCTTTTATTTCCAGAGAAGAGACCTGGAGTCTCAGATCTCGAAGGGCAGTGCGAGAAGACACAGCATCTGGTGGACGATTCTCATCGACTTTCCATTAGTAGTAATTGGTAAGTCTTCTTTACATTTTTGACCCTGAACGCAGGACTCTATGTAAGTTAAAGAGCCATATACGTCCCCCACAGTTGGGGCACGGGTCTACCCTAAACTGGGGCGATTAGGCCCTTGTCAACCACGCTGGCCAAGTGCGGGTTGGTCGACTTCACACACCTCAGAATTTCTTGCCAGGTGTGCTAGTTTTCTCACAATGATTTTCCCTCATTATAAGAGAATTTGAAAACATTGATGGTGGTAGCTCTCACTCAAGTCTCATGATGGCAATGCTACTTCAGACTATCATCGTAATCAGTTGGAAAAAAAATTGGCTACCTGGGTCATCCATCATTATTTCGCAGAAAAATTAATTAAGCTCTTTTGCAAGGGCTCGTTGAGTCTCTTGTAAACGAGAGTTAAACGATCTAATACATTTTGAAATTAGTCCGTTAAGAAAACGTGTAGGCTTGTCATCGTCTAACTAACGCAAAGATCATGATATAAAAATCCTAATTTATAAGGTTATTCTCCGAGATTTGTCGATGGCAAGTAGTAACTAATAATTGAATCCTTAGTAGATATAAATGCGAAAGTACTCTGTCTGTTACGCAATTACGCATAGAGTACCTACTAAACCGAATAAATAAAATTTTATACACATATAGTCCGAGTCTGAGAAAAGACATAGGCTACTTTTTAACCAACTGCGCTATAAAGAAGTAATGTTTTACCCGTTAAACGTCTCTACGCGGACGGAGACTCGGGCAGACAGCTAGTAACTGTATAAAACATTTCTCTATAATTCTATTATATCAATTTGTAGCTTATTAGAATTTTAACGCCCTTTATGATATAAATACCACTCCATTAATGGTGTCATCGCGTAGCTTCTTGTATTAGGACTACGAGAACCACTCATTAAAAAAGTTTTATTTTTTAAAACCCTTCTGAAAGGTAGCATCAACTGGTATGTTATTATGTAAGACATCCTGTCATTATCAGGCTTGAGCCCTCATTATGAATTCATGAGCTTTGTTGTTAACAAAATAGACATTCAAATACTTTATCGTCCCGCGCAGGTGTCTAACAAAAAGGTGGATTGGATACTTTTGTGTATCTTATTCTAACTCATAAAAAGTTCACTTGGGGTTACTTAACAGAGTGAACAAGGAATCGAGCTATCGAACTTCCTTGCTTTGCTCTGACGGTCCGGAGACATAAATTATTTATCAAAATTTTAAGACAAGAGAGAGGTAATTATATAGATATGTTTATTAAAGCACGATGTATCTTCTCGAATTTTATAAATATTTGGAGTACCTACGTACTAGTTATCAGAATGATTCTCTTAACATCCACTGCTGAAAAAAATCAGATGTAAACATTTAAAAAGTTAATTAAGTACAGAAAGATTTACGAATTTTATCATCTTCAGATGTGTCTGAGTGCAAAGAAATGGTAAAAAAGTTTTTATGGCACACATGGCACTGGCCACATACGGCAATCGTACGCAATCGCAATCTGGTAAAAAAGTAAAAAGAAAGAAATCGGGGCAGCGAACTTTGCTTGTGTTTTTTTTATTTCTTATTCTTATACCAGAGCCGCTCTAAGTTGGCCGATCTGCTACATGTCAGACTGACTGCACTAGTCTTTGAGTATAAAGCCACTGGAGATGCCTTACACGGGCGACCCCCTCCGGCAAAGTACATTGGTCAACTGTTCAAACACGTTTAATAAAACTACTTGTCGCTGCACCACCGCCATTTTGCATTGATCCCTGTCGCGTGACGTTACTCTTGAAAAATGGTTAGTTGTGCAGTATTCTCATGTAGAAGACGATCGAGAGCTCAAATTCGCAACAAGAGCGCGTTTAGTATCATATATAAGTGTTTTTATTAACTTTTAAACGTGTATTTAAGAAGAATTGCCATTTAAATAAAAAGTCGTTGCGATACGTAAACGACAGAAAAAAATAAACAAGAATACAGTGGTACGGGGGCTAGTGATGTCACAAAGTCAAAAAAGCGACTCGACATTTGAATGAATCATTCACTCCCTGCAGTTAGTTGTATAATCCGTTTTTTACTTTAATTTTGAATTAAATAAAAGGTCTAAACATATGTTATATTTAAATCTTGTAAGATGAATTAGAAAAATTACTTTTCTTTCCTCTGGTCATACGATATTGAAATTTAGTCTGAAAATGAAAAGAAATTCTGTGACTCCCTTAGAGATATTTTTAAAGACATAGATATTTTAACCGTATCCTCTAAGTACATTTTGGACTGTATCTTATATGTTTACAAGAACATACAATCATTTAATATCGGATCCTCACCATTTTAACACCAGTAATAAACATAAGTTTGCCGTTTCAAGGCTCAGGCTTCAAAAGACTGGAAAGTCGTTCTTGGGTTTAAGCACAAAATTGTTTAATAAGAACCCACAAAATGTTATTGAATTACAATAATCAGTACAAGATAGTTCAGTTCATTCACCAAACTGATTTTATTTTATTCTTTGTGTCATCACTATTTTTTTCGTATGTGTGTTGCGTAGTTACGTGAAAACTTTGTTTGTGTGCGTGTATTGTTTGAAGTGTTGAACATTTTTGTAGTGTGCGTTTATCGTTACAGCAAAATTTGTGTCTGTTGAGTTATTAATTTTTTGGTGGTGTGCTGTACGTGTTTACCTCGCCCCCCGCTAAAAGTGGCGAAAAAATTTGTTAGAAGCGTTGACGTTATGGCATCTCCAGTGGCTTTATACTCAAAGGCACTAGTGAGGGACAGCGGTAATATTGCCGAAGTATATAAGTAACAGTTATTTCCACTTTATAACCAAGCAAGGTCTAATTATAACAAATTTTTATTAAAAACATTAATTCACATCCAAAAGATTGAATTTAAGTTCCTTATTTATAAATATATTTATTTTTAAAATACAATACTTATTAAATCCTTCATCCTATTTTTAAAAATACCTGGTGAGTATTTATTTTACCCACTACGTCACTATGAAAACGTGTCAAACGGCGTAACCTTGTAAAAGCGTAATACAGAGTGGAAATTTTACGTTTTCTTTTTATAATTCAATTATTTTAGGTAATAAAAGACAAATAACTAGATAATTATACCGGAGCCGTTCTTAGAAGACTGATTTGACACTTTTTATTTTATATTTTGCATTTATCCTTGTTAAGAGGAACATATTTACGCGAATCATAAAGAACAACTTTTAAAAATAATACGTTATTTCAAAATTTCAAATGCACATAATTATATAATTACTAGCTGTGCCCGCGACTTCGTTCGCGTGGACTACAGGATTTAACATATAAAAGTTTATCCTGCTAACTCTCGTTCCCGTAAGAATTTTTCAATATCCTGTTCCAACTAAGCTTTAAGTTTACTATGGTACCTGCATGCCAAATTTACAGCATCTAACTTCAGCGGTTTAGATTTTTCATACAAAAGGATTTTCCCGATTATTCCCGTTCCCGTGAGAATTTCGAGAATTCCTTTCTTAGTGCACCTCTACGGTACCTAAGCTACGTCCAGTCCAAATTTCAAGTGCCTACGTTTAGCCGTTTCGGCTGTGCGTCGATATGTCAGTCAGTCAGTCAGTCAGTCAGTCAGTTTCTCCTTTTATATATTTAGATAAGAACCCGGCTTGGCTCGGGTAAGATGTGATTCATAATAAACATCGAGGAGCAAAATATAGGTAAATATTTCCGTAGTCATCGGTTCTTCAAGGAATACTAAAGGATTAAACAGGACATAGATTCTTTCATTGAGTTTAATAAATCTAGTGAATAAAAATTGCAAAAGTTTTTATACAATACATTTTTAACATTTAAAATTAAGGAACATCAATCAACAAAACAAATTGCCATGAGTACTAATCCTAGAATTTGGCAAAGGTCCTTATAAAATTATATTATCTATTCTTCATCAGTATCTGTTATCGCCCTGAAAGAGTATATCATAAAAAATGTGTCAAAAACAATGTTTCCGCGAAACGTCAATGACTGAAGAAAAATAGTTTTGATAATATTCACTCAATTCCGGCAAGATGGTGACTGTGATTCGTCAGTCAACACATTTTGAATTTAGCAAAATACTCGACAATCCGAATTTTGCGGATATATGTTGTCGACTCGAAATCATTATTTTTTGATGTTTTATTATTCATGTAAGGTTTTAATCGAGTCTACCGTACCCCTTGACGAAATTATTAATATAGAAGATTACTTTGGAGCAAACATCTAAATCATTAAAACGATTGTTATGGGTAAACTATAAAAGGTAGACATATGCTCTCGCGGACATTTTTAAAGATAATGTTAAGATAAACAATTCATCCATAGAGCATTTTTGTATAACTTTAACTATATGCTCAGCGCACGCCACGGAAGGCCTCAGAAACGATACTTTCCCCCGTTTTTGAAACATTTTCGGTTACTGCTCCACAACTATAGGACCTAGCGTGATATTATATAGCCTATGTAACTTCTGAATAATGCAGCTTTCTAATGGTGAAAAAATATTGCAATCGGTCCAGTAGTTTTTGAGTTTATTCATTACAAACATACAAAAATACAAAAATACAAATCTTTCCTCTTTATAATATTAGTATAGATTTGTCTTTTATTACCTAAAATAATTGAATTATAAAAAGAAAACGTAAAATTTCCACTCTGTATTACGCTTTTACAAGGTTACGCCGTTTGACACGTTTTCATAGTGACGTAGTGGGTAATACTCACCAGGTATTTTTTTAAAATAGGATGAAGGATTTAATAAGTATTGTATTTTAAAAATAAATATATTTATAAATAAGGAACTTAAATTCAATCTTTTGGATGTGAATTAATGTTTTTAATAAAAATATATATACCTTGCTTGGTTATAAAGTGGAAATAACTGTTACTTATATACTTCGGCAATTTTACCGTGGTCCCTCACTAGTGCAGTCAGTCTGACATGTAGCAAATCGGCCAACTTAGAGCGGCTTTGGTATAACTGTTCTGTAAAAGGTTCTCAATTTACCGTGTTTGTTGCCCGATAAGCGCTTTTTGTTCTGACCGTTTCTGAACGGGTAGCGGTTTAAGTAAATTAAAATTATTCATATGTACCATAATTGTATTTTTGAGTGACAACATTTTTTTTTACAATAACTATTTAAAAATATTATACAATTTTATTAGGTAGAATGGTCTTCAAATATTAAATGAAAACTACTTTCGAAACGTACATACTTAGTTTCATTGCCAAATAAAATCTTCAATCAAAATATTTTAACTAGTAAACTATTAAAAAATAGTTAATTGCCATAAGTCACCATGTTGTTAATTAAAAACTGTTGGAGACGATATGGAAAGTAAAACATTTTTATGGTCAATGTGCCTGGTATGCCGACACTTTCTACTTATTACCATAAATGTTATTAAGTGCGCTTCCTGACAATATTAGGTAAGGTAAAGAAACAAGTGATAGGATAGTATAGGCATTTTTCAAAGTACCAATATTTGTTTTAACATACTTTTGATATAAAATTTTCGATTTGTTCTAGTGCTACATAGTTATTTCTATTTTTTTTTAATAATTGGAAACAAATTAGTGCCCGTCCAGTCGGGTATGAATGTGTTTTTTTCCAATAAAAAAAGGAATTTTACGTATTAAACTCGGTTATATTACTATTCCAAACATTTTAATTTAGGGACCCGACGATAAGAGCTTTTAGAAAAATCTTGTATTTTCCTTGACAGAGGTTTAAGAAATCATACATTCACCAGGTTACTGATATCAAAGTTTGCCTGTACCAACACTTACCATAATAAATTTAATTGCAGTAACATGCGATTTCAAATAATTCGTAAGCCAATATAAACGATGCCTTCTGCGAAACACCTTATCTGATTTACTTGGTTGTTCCTGCGTGTAAATATGTATACAGACATAGTTATCAATACATCAAGGGTATGTACATAATTTAGTGCAGCAAGCTTAAAAAAGTGCATTACAGTAATAAGAGTAATTATTGCAACATTACATTTTGCTCACTTATCTCACGTTATCATCTTTACAGCTTCCAAGATATGAATATGTCTTAATACGAAAATATTCTGTTGCACATAATTATTGAGTCATGTTTTAAAAATATTATCATGCATTTTAAGATGATGGTTAAAAATTATAAAGTCACGGCTGTAGCAACACAGTGATTTTTTAAAACTTCTTGTCGATAAAATAATCTACAATTCAATAATTATTAAATTTGAATTATGTTTTTATTTTGTGTCCGTTACATTACAGGTTTGTCAGTGTTTTTTAAATTGTATAACCCTAAGAGAGGGAATGATTTCAGCTCAACACTTAAGTACTGTTTAATTTTTTCTCTTTTTATAGTTTGAAAAATTTTAGGGTCCAGATTAACGTAAGTGATGTACCTTGCTTGATGTATATGATATTCATGAATGCAATCATGAATAACCTTCGGTATAAGGGGCAAAAATTCATGTCATGCCTGAATCAAGAGTGGACACCTTTTTTGTCAGGTTAAACGAATCCAACCTGCCTTATAAGGTGATCACTCCTTTAAAACCAATAGCGATAAAGTTTATTGAACTACACATTTTTGCAACCAATTTTGTGATTGTAATTTAGCGGTGTAGTTTGTCACCTAAATCATTAAACATTGTATAGGTTTTACCGGCTGTGTGTCAATAAGCAGTTTTTTTAAACAATAGTATGTGTAAGTGTTTAAACTTAAAAATATTGAATGAAAAAAAATGTAATTGCCAGCCGAAAAAACATTTAATATCACTGAATGATTAGGTTTTTACCAGTCACGCGGAAACACATTACGTAGTGAGTAATTCATATTAATAAGCATTAGATTGCAAAATATGATATAAACTGTGTGTTTTTGGTATCAAATCATTATTTCAAACTAGTGATCCCGGCGAATTTCATACCGCTAATACTGATTATTTTTCTATATTTTCTCATTGAAACCTTCTCTGGACAAAATTACCTAAATCGGTCCGGGCGTTCTCGAGTTTTAGTCAGACTAACGAACAGCAATTTATTTTTATTTATAAGAGATGACTGTAATAATGTTGATTCTTAGTTCAATAGATACAAAGCAACTTTTCTTAACTTGCGGCCATCACAGGCGTGTTTACCTTACTAATTACAAACTTTGGTATGGACGGTTATTCCTGTCTCAAATGAAGTATGTTAATTGGCTATCCTAAAAAGGGAATTCAATTTAACGGCCATTATGGCGTCACCGTAATTGATAGTTGTTTTATCCGTATATTACAGAAATCGAGGGCTCATTGAAACATTGCATACTAAACTAATAGTTTACTGTGTCTATTATCAGCATTCATAGGTAATTAATTCTGAATCATGTCAAGTAATGAACTCATTAAAGGACGTCTATTATAATTATGTACTTAGCAATATTATTACAGCTCATCAAAATTACACATGCTTATATGTAGGTATTTATAATTATTAAAGATATTAAATTAATGGAGTATGTATTTAAATAATATTGTAGTAGTAATGGTAATTAGGTTACAAATATAATTACCTACTATAAAACAGAAAACACTTAAACTATACCTATGTAGGTATTTCAATCTTTTAAAAAAATCTTGGTAATTTGTGCCAGGAATGTATTGTATAATCATCATCATCATCATTAGTCCACTCCTGGACATAAGCCTCCCCAAAAGCAAAATAATGTATATTTTATTGTATTTGTAAAAAAATTTATGTATTTGTATTGTAAAACATAATACTAACATTGTTAGGGTAAAAGAAAATATATTTAAATGCAATTGCAAGAGTTTCAAATAAAAAAGCAATCGTAGAAAAAAATAGTTCTTTTGTATGTCATATTTTCCGATGAGTATTACTGCTAATCGAAAACCGTAACGCCATCTACCGTCGAGCGGCAATACTAATAAAACAGATCGTTGAATGTTAAATAATTCATTGGTTTCAGAAGGTTTTGTAACAAAAAAATATATTCCTAGAAGTTTGTGATTGTTCATATTATAATAAATACCTTATGTAGATATCTCCCGGACTTGTCCGGGAATCGTTTGCTTGGAAGAGATCGCTAATAATAACAAAACAAAGTAGGATTAGTAGTAGTACAAAATTTTTGGTAAATGAATTAGCAACGAACCAAATGAGTATTTTCATTGCGCATACTCCCTGAGATCCACCACACGCTATGCTGATAGGTTTGGCCACAAAGCAAGAACAAAGAGATGTCGTTCTACCTAATAGGTATTTCTGCGAAGAAAATTTTGTCGTTACTGAGCGTAAAAAGCTATTATTTACCACAGATTCATATAACGATCGCGATTTAAAAAAAAATCAGGCCACGTCTGACCATGTCCACTTATTGATGTCAAGAAGAGGTCCTGTAGATAGATAAAAACCATATTAGACAGTGGAGCTGGCGTGACAACGTCAGGATAGGTCCTAGGTAGGGTACCCTAGATAGGGCTCCATTTTGAAATAGTAAAAACGGGACCCTATTACTAAAACTTGACTGTCCGTCCGGCCGTCTGTCACCAAGCTTGTATCTCAAGAACGGTGATAGCTAGGCAGTTGAAATTTTCACTGATGATATTGTATTTCTATTGGTGCTATGAATAAAAAAAAAACAAATATTCAAGAGGAAATATCGTGAGGAAACCGGCACACCTACGAAGAAATTCTTAGGTTGTGTAGTCAACCAACCCTCACTTGGCCAGCGTGGTGACTAAGGCCTTATCGCCTTGGTTTAGGGTAGGCCCGGGCCGCAACAGTGGGGACGTATATGGGCTGATGATGATGATTCAACCTCTTTAATAGATAGATAGCTCCTCAGCTCCCATACAACAAAAGTGTATTTCTTACATTTGTACGGAACCTTTCGCGCCCGACACCGACACGCACTTGGCCGCTTTTTCACATTCACAGCGCACAGTAGCTTAGGTCTTTGTACTTCCTTCTCTGCATACGTGACTGAAGCTCCTTTTCGGGACCGATTACGGCTACTTACCCGGCAAATCTCGGCATATTTCATACGGGCAGTCAGCATCACTCAAGTGAGCAAGTAGATAATCGCTTCCCGCCGTGTTGACGTCTTGCTTTTGTCAGCGAATATTGACATTGGGTTGGGCGTTGGCACTACACGGATGCCATGTGGTGTGGCCACGAATAAAAGTGTTCCCGGACAGTTGTTGCACATTTGCGGTATTGATATATGTACCTACATCAGATCTAAATCCTATCTCCGTAAAATTACGACCTGGAGTAGACTCATCCCGAATTTTGACGGCCCTTCCTATTAAAAAAATAGCGCATTAATTCGAATAAGGATCAGTTTGTCGAACCTTAAAAATGAGGGGACAGATTATCAGTCCAATCTTTTTATCAAAATGCTAAAAAAAATTATAACTGAAACATATTGAAGTGTTTGATTCAGCCATGATAGTCTCGAAACCTATTATTAAACAGCACCACAGCGGCAGAATCATATACATATATTACCAAGGTGGCTTGGCGTACTTGTTATCATCACCAGACTTGCGGAGGAGCGGATAGCTGCGACGCTCCTGGCAAACTATTTTGATTGTGTTTGGAAACTTAATTTTTCTTAGGCGACTGAATATATCTGGGATAAGTTTCCCATGGTAAATACCATGTTGTTTTATTTCAATGAGCTCCCGATAATTCGGCACTGTTGTATGGTAAATATTATTCTAATAGGTGTTTCAGTTTTCTAATGTGTGTAACCGGGAAAGTTTAAAGTATTTTTTTCTTATTTTTTCATCTTTTTCTCTTTTCAAAACCTTATTTAGCCAAAAAGTATCCCAAACAGCCAGACACATTTGGCAACACGAACCATTACACGTCATTAGCCAATTCGCCCGCCGAAACCCCACATCCTACGTGGCGAAGTTCAAAGTCAATGTCACACGGGCAATCTGCGGATAATGGCCAGCTGGAGGCGACCAATGAGGAACACATTCATCAACATCACTGAAGATTGTTCGAATATATACGTTTTTACTATGTATTTGAGACATAAGTCTTTGACTGGCTGGATTGCGCATTGAATGCATTCGTTCGTTCCTTCGGTTCAATTTCCGTTTTATAAGTACCAGTAGGACTAGGATGTGTACCATGTTGTTTTGTTTTAATGAGCTCCCGATATTTCGGCACTGTTGCAAGCGCCATGATCACGGGTGAACAGTCTGTTCACCCGTGATCATGGCGCCAATCATAGTCGCGACTTCGCGAGCGAACTGGCGCCGCCCGTCTTCGTCTGCCACAGCGGTTGTAAATTTCCAAATCCACCCCCGATTCTTTGGTGTAGCCCAGTCGAAACGTCTGGCAGTAAGTAGCTATGTATTTGTCGCCGGTAGACACACAAAAATTAATATTTGACATTAGGTATTATTGGTTTTGTATTTATATTTACATTCAAAACCAATAAATCAAATGAATAATTTTCCTACGGACCAGCCAGGGTCTGATGCGCATTTAGCCCGTTCTATCTCAGACAATTCCAATCAAAACCAACTCCTAGTAGACGTACGCATTCCCCTCTCCCCCCCTTTAGGGGTGAGAGCCATCCGCTCCCCCGCAAGCCCGGTGATGATGACGAGGCTCCTCCAAGCCATCATCGTTAGTCAGTTAGGAAAAAAAAAAAAAAAAAACCTCTCCCCCCCTTCTTACATCATCGTGACGCAACAAGCCAGACCACGTTGACCGCCGCGTGCACATGGACACAAGAGAATCATCATCATCATCAGCCACTGCTGGGGCACGGGCCTACCCTAAAGTAGCGATAAGGCCTTAGTCAACCACGCTGGCCAAGTGCGGGTTGGTTGACTAGATAGAGACTCGATCAGACTAAAGACAACGAAGGAATCGAAACATATAGATACATATAGCCTCTCCATCACGAAATCGCACGAAGAATTTTGTGTATGAACTTTTCCGTTAGCGTTCCCATTGATTTGATAAACCTACTTCCCGCTACTTTTAAAACAAAAATAAAACCTCACTCCACCTGATGGTGCGGTAATGAGATCCAAATATGAGGTCGACAGGCACAATAGGCCATAGTGAGCCCATCGCACTCACCCTGAAGGCCTGCTTAAATGCCGTTTCACGTCCCGCCTAAATATTAGAGGGGAAGGGGACGTGAAAAAGGAGACCATTGCTGCGGCAACAACTAGACAAGGCGCGGAATCTCGCATTGGTATTGAGCTGTGCGGCTCAGAGTTGGCCAGTCCGCCCGCACAATACCGCCGCTAAGACTCCACTGGTCCGGCACTTGCCCCAACAATGGTCCTCCCCTGGCTCCGGTTCGTAGCGCAGTGCTGATCCCGGAACGCGACCTGACCGAGAGAGGTCAGAGTCACTTGGCGGGTTTTACGCAACTGTATGGTGGTAACAGCAACCGGTCGACAAAATGTTTCCCACCTCAAAATTAAAATTAGGTACTACTAATATTATACCTAATATAAATACGAAAGTTTGTAAATGTAGATAGATGTATAGTATCATCTCCTAGTATCAGCGCTCCCAATCACCCCCTCATTACATCACCGTGACGCAACGGGCTCGGTCCACGCGGTCCGCCTCGTGCGCGCGCGCACGCGGTCGCAATGTGCGCGCTGCAATTGGCTAAACGGTGTCTTCGGCTCGGATTTGTTGTTGCAGGAGCCAGGGGCGTATTAAGGCCTCTTGATGGAGAATGATAATGATTTTAGGTAATTAGATAACTTTGAAGTGTTTGATAACGCATTACACATGTCGATTCAGACGACATGTGTAATGCGTTTCCGACATACAACCACAATAGAAAAAGTCGTAAGTGCTTAAAGTTTTGACCATTTGCACTTTTCACACAAAATGAACGTAGTGATATGACGTCACACCACAACATGCATTACATTGTAACAAAATTGTTTCGTACTTTCACGTTCTAAAATAAATTCGTTTTACAAATATATCCGCAATGCCAATATATAATGTGGGTTATTCCACTAATCCCTATTGATGCCTCTGATGGAATGGGGTTGTTCCATTGCGAAATTGAAACACAGTAACATTCTCCATTCTAGTCATTTTAAGAATGGGCATCGACTAACTTCGTGTCTCTGGTACACAGTAGTGCGCTATGGTCGTGAAATCATACAGACTGATATAACCCCTCCATCATCTATGTAAACTTTAAAAATCAGTGCAGTAATAATAACAGCTCTACGACCATTTAGGTTCCGATGCCCATTTCTAAAGTGACTTTTTTTTTATTCCTAACTGACTAACGATGATGGCTTGGAGGAGCCTTGTCATCATCACCGGGCTTGCGGGGGAGCGGATGACTCTCACCCCTATCTAAAGTGACTGCAGTACTTTTATCTGTGCTGTACTGGCCGTAGTTAGGATGGTAGAGAAAGAAAGACCATTCTCTACAGAGCTGGTAAAGAAGCTGTATAAACAATGACTTTTACGTTCGTTTCTTGATTTGTCGTCAGTAATGTACAGGACGTAAGTGGTTAGGGAGTTTGAGGATCTTGGGGACATGGCCAGGATAAGAGAGAGACTAAGAAAACTAAGGTTCTTAAGTACTGAAGCCTCCTCCTCGCGAAATCAATCATTAGAGTAACCGACTATATTTTTATTCTTCTTCTTACCGTATGGTTGATGAACAACCTGGTGTCAGAGTTTTTAAGCCGCCCATAGGCCTCTGACATGGCTTCACACACCGTTGAAAAATTTCTCAGGTGTGCTGGTTTCCTCACGATGTTTTCCTTCACCGTTAAAGCGTCGAATGATGGTACATATGAATTTCAAATTTGAAAAACACATTGGTACCTGGCGGGGTTTGAACTGGCGACCTCTCGCATGGCAAGCAACGACCACCACCACCACTCAGCCATCGACGCTTTTATATTTTTATTAAGCTGGTTGGACAGGAGTAGTCCCCTCAAGCTTATTTATAAGTGTAGACTTATGACTAGCCTTAATTAACAAAAACACTGTTTAAATAATTATCAAGATATCTCGAAAACACTATTTTAAATGTATATTGTCGTGCCTTATTAATTTAGATTGCACTAATATTGTTGATTTGCCTAATTTGTTGTCAAAAAGGCTTGTGAAATCAGACTAAGGCAATGAGTCTTATTTTGTAGATGATTTGTACTTTTGCTTTAACTTTACTTTGCTCTATATTAAATAAAATTCAGCCCTGACTACGGCCCTGTGCTTATGTTAGGACGGAATGGACTAATAAATCGTTACGTGGATGCAATCAGATGCAATTGATAGGTGCATGAGAATAAAACTTGACCTTCCATTTACTGTAGACTATCCACAAAAATACATAGTATCTGTAAACTTTTGTATTAGCTCTATATATTTATTGCATGCAGTTCGCATTTGATATTTGACTGGCTCGGTGAAGCGGTGGTTAGTGACTCATGGTCACTATCTACGGTTCTAAGAGTCATGGGTTCGATTCCCATCGAGACAAATATTAGTGTCATGAACATCGGTGTTTGTTCCGTGTATTTAAGTATATTTGTGTATCCACTGTTGATTTTGATATATGTAACACAGGTGATTAAGCTACTTACCACGGAATCAGATCAATATATGTGACGCATCAGCCCACTCCTGTCCACTGCTGAACATAGAATTCCCCAAATGCACGCCACTTCTCTCTCTCCTCGGCCACTCGCATCCAGCTCCTACCAGCCGTCCTGCGCAGATCGTCACACCACCTGGCCTGCGGGGATGTTGTGTAATAAATAAATAAATAAATATCTGGGACATTTCCACACACGGTCATCTGACCCCAAACTAAGCAGAACTTGTACTATGGGCGTCAGAGACTGATAAACATACATACATATATATATATATGTATGTTTGGGGGGAATGGGGCCCTACCAAGATCTTTGGGCCCAAGCCAACCTCACGTGCAAGTACGTACCCCTGCTGACCAACGAACGAGGCCCTGGCACCAGCTTTCCCTCCGGGGTTGGGTGGTCGGACGGCAGTCGCTCCCGTAAAAGTGAAACACGCCACTTTAAATGGAAGGAAATATCAAGAAAAGTGCCAGGAATAGGGCGCCGCCGCAAAACGGCGCGCAGGAGTTTCGCCCGACTCCTGTGGCAAGTGGGCGAGGGCTACCGCGTTGGGGACGGACGCGGCTAAAGAAGTTAGCCCCAACCCCACGGAAACTCCGCTTCGCGACGTGGAACGTGGGCACGCTTACCGGCCGCGCGAGAGAGCTGGCCGACGTACTCACCAGGCGGAGGGTGGCAGTGGCGTTCCTGCAGGAGACTCGGTGGAAAGGCAGAAGATCCCGGGCCATTGGGAATGACTACAAGCTGATCTACACAGGAGCACCTAGTGGAGAGAACGGGGTTGCGGTAGTGCTGTCCGGGGAGTTGCAGGATGACGTGTTGGAGGTGAAACGCTACAGCGACCGCTTAATGGACGTAACGGTGCTTATCGAAGGGGTTACGACCCACTTGATAAGCGCATACGCTCCACAGGCTGGTTGCAGCGACACCGAAAAGACTTCATTCTGGAATAGACTTGGAGAGGTGCTGCGGGGAATCCCACCATCTCAGGAAGTCGTTCTGGGGGGCGATCTGAACGGTCATGTGGGTGAGGAGCCTGAGGAGTTCGAGCGTGTACATGGTGGCTATGGGTTCGGCAGACGCAACACTGAAGGGGAGAACATCCTCCAGTTGTGTTCGGCTGCCGACCTGGCTATTGTGAACACGTTTTTCCAGAAGAGGCCTGAACATTTAATCACCTACAGGAGTGGGCGGCACGCTACCCAGATCGACTTCCTACTCACTAGGAGGCACCACATCGGCAAAGTAGTCAACTGCAAGGTCATACCCGGAGAGAGTCTCACTGCACAACACCGTCTACTTGTCATGGATCTCTGCGTGAAGCCCAAAGCCAAAAGCTTTGAGCGCTGTCGGCGTCAAATAAGGTGGTGGCGGCTTGACGAAGACAAATCCCAGGTGTTCGTCTCAGCTATCGGCGACAAGTGCGCTGAGGCTGAGAGCGAATCAGTTCAGAACCACTGGGACAGGATTCAGGCAACCATAACCGAAGCGGCGAAGTCAGTGCTTGGCACGTCTAAGGGTGGACGCAAATTTGACAAGGAGACTTGGTGGTGGAACGACGCAGTCCAGAGGCGTACTAGGGTGAAGAAAGCCTTCTTTAAAAAGTGGCAAGCGTCCAACTCTCCCGAAGATCGCGACGCATACAGGTCCGCAAAACGTGCAACAAAGAAAGCTGTTGCCAGAGCCAGGCGAGCCCACCTACAGCCGCTCTACGATAGGCTGGAATCGTCTGAGGGGCAGAAGCTTATCTATAGATTGGCACGTTCTAGGGTCAAAGCGGCACAGGATATCTCCAAGTGCCGCTGTGTTAAAGACCCTCACGGTGACCTACTATGCGAGGACCTCGCGGTGAAGGAGAGATGGCGCTCTTACTTCCACGAGCTGTTAAATAAACAGCATAGAGAAGTGCAGCCACCGGACCTCCCTCCGAATCTTGGACTTGTGCCACCGGTAACGCCTGAAGAAGTAGAGAATGCTCTTCGCCGCATGAAGAATCGGAAAGCTGTCGGAGCCGATGGAGTCCCCATCGAAGCCTGGAAGGCAATGGGTGGTCGTGGTGTGGGCATCCTAACTGACCTTTATAACCGCATACTCAGCACCGGCAGGATTCCTCGCCAATGGAGACTGAGTGTTATCACCCCGGTCTTCAAGGGCAAGGGATCAGTGCAAGAGTGCGGTAGTTATCGCGGTATAAAGGTCATGTCCCACACCATGAAACTATTCGAGCGGATAGTAGACTCTCGAATCCGTCAGGAGTGCACTGTCTCTGGATGTCAATATGGTTTCCGCCCCGGTCACGGGACTATGGACCCCGTTTTTGCCCTAAGATGGAGAAATACAGGACGAAGAACACGCCTCTCCACTTCCTATTTCTGGACATGGAGAAGGCCTTCGACTGTGTTCCGCGTGCGATGATTTGGTGGGCCCTGAGGTCCAAGGGAGTGCCAGAAACGTATGTTGATATCATTAGAGACATGTACTGTGATTCCGATTCTGTAGTTAGGACCGCTGTTGGCGACACTTTGCCCTTCCGTATAACCGTCGGAGTACACCAAGGCTCCGTCCTGAGTCCGTTCCTCTTCAGCCTGATATTAGACGTATTGTCAGACAGCATCAGAGACCACCATGAGCAGCCACCATGGCTACTTATGTATGCTGACGATATCGCGCTGGTGGACTCGGACAGGGGACGGCTGGTGAGACGTGTTAACACATGGAAGGAATCGCTTGAGAACGGGGTCTGAAACTCAACGTGGCGAAGACAGAGTACTTGGCCTGCAACACTACAGATCCCATGTCCGTCCGCATAGGCGAAGACACGGTCGAGCGCACGGACCGGTTCAAGTATCTGGGATCTGTACTCCACGCGAACGGCGACATCGACTCCGACGTCAAGGCACGCATTTCTGCTGCTTGGGATAAATGGCGGGAGGTGAGCGGCGTCACTTGCGACCCTAAAATGCCGGTTAAACTGAAGGGACAGGTCTATAAATCCATCATTAGGCCTGTTCTCTTATATGGTAGTGAAGCATGGCCATTACTTGAGCGGCACAAGCAGGAACTGCGGGTCACGGAGATGAAGATGCTGCGCTGGATGTCGGGAGTTACGCGAGCTGATCGCGTAAAGAACTCCCGTATTCGCGGCAGCCTTCATGTCCGAGACATCGCTGATAAATGCAAGAGTGCCGCCTACGTTGGTACGGTCATGTTTTACGGAAACCGGCAAACTACGTAGGGAACAAGTGTCTAGCCATGTCGCTACCGCCGGGTCCCGGCAGAAGGGGAAGGCCCAAGAAGGCCTGGCTTGACGTCGTAGTGGATGACATGCGTGCCAACAAACTCTCCGTAAAGGATGCCGAAGACCGTGCGAAGTGGAGAGCTAGGAGTAGGAAAGCGGACCCCGGGCTCCGCAAGGATGCAACCGGGAAATCGCGAAGATGATGATGATGATGATGATGACATATATATATATATATATAAATACATACTTAAATACATAATCACACCCAGACACGGAACAAACACCGATGTTCATCACACAAATATTTGTCCCGAGTGGGAATTGAACCCACGACTCTTGGAACCGCCAGCCAGGGTCACTAACCACTGTTCCACCGAGCCAGTCAAAGTAATATCAGTAAGTAATATTTATTGATTTATCATTAACTTCCAAATCTAATCTCTTCATTTCTTATTATTCTCAGTTTTAGCCTTGATCGGCATATTCGAGCTGGGAGTGATTCCAAGTCACAAGGCAGGCTTCTTCTGCGGGGATCCTGCTCTATCGTTCCCGTTCCTTGGAGACACCGTGACGTCTCTGGTCCTCATCAGCACGATATTCTTCGCTCCTATGATCGTTGTCAGTATAATTTATACAAAATCAGTCAAACTCTTGTATCTACCCATTATGCTAAAGTTATTTCATCACTTATCTGGAAGATAATTATAATATCGATCAAGTGCACACGACCTTTCTAAGAGAATGTAACTACTTGTTATTTTTTTTAAATAGCATCAAAAATAACAAATGAAAAATTTTTACTTTTTTTTAATTGTTTCAGCCTCTCAAATATAGAGCTAGATTGCATCAGAAAAGAAAACTATATTTGATAGCATTTTTAGGCACACCCCCTATTTAAGTAATCATACACAATACTATCTTATTACGTAAGCAACTCACCAAAACCCCTATTCTCATTACAGATATACACAACAGAAGTAATATTCTGCGACAACGAGTACTCCAAACGATCCAGAGCCTTGGAAGCCACAAGGAACACCGTCTGGATATACAGGAACTATCTGTACGGGATGATCTTCAACTTCGTCATCATGGAGGTGATGAAGGGAGTTATGGGAAGACCAAGACCCACCTTCTTTGACTTATGCGAGCCGGATACTGCGAAGACATGCACAGTGTAAGTTAGAAGATCAGGGAAACTTGCGTGTATTGCTATTCTAAAAGTATTATTTGAGACCTTAAACTCTCTCTTACTCTCTTTACAACGACCTTCGACTTATTAACGAGCGCTGTAAAGAGCTCGAAACGTCGGAACTCTAAATTAATTATCTATGTTTAGAATAACAATACACCCGAGTTTAATTCCGAAACCCGAATTAAAGTCCGTAAAGTTTTATTTCAAACTAGTGGTCCCGGCGAATTTCATACCGCCAATACTATAAACCTTCCCTGGACCATCCCGAACATTTTTAAAACCAAAATTACCAAAATCGGTCCGGGCGTTCTCGAGTTTTAGTCAGACTAACGAACAGCAATTCATTTTTATTTAGAAGATGTGTAGTGTTCGCTCAAATAATAGACAATACTAAGGTGCGAATCGACATCTTAGTTTTATTAGTCAATAGTGGGAATTTCCACATGTTTGGGAACGTAGTTATTTGATAATATTTGTTTTTTTTTCCCTTTAATATTATAAAAAATAAAATAAAATAAAATGTAATTTATTTGCATTAAATTTTTAACAAACTCGTTGCCGGGGCTTCCCAGAAGGTAGTCATAAGACGCCTGTGTTGGGAAAGCCTCGCTCTTCCAAAATAATCTTAACAATTATTAAAATTACATAAATTTCGATTAAAAATAATAATATTTAGATACAATATGATTTTACACAGATTTATAGAAATTATTTCAGTCTTAACACGATAAGTTAAAGATCATCCGAGATAATAATTATAATAACAACATTTGATAGAGAAAAATATAACCTGTAGAGTATAAGTGTGTGTTTGTGTGGGTTTTTGTGTATGTGTGTGTGTGTGTGTGTGTGTGTGTGTGTGTGTGTGTGTGTATATGTGTACATACCTAGCCAAGTATAATAAATTAAATTTGTAATATTTGTTTTTAACTCAGTTTATGGATATTAATTAAGTATTATTTTTATTTCATTAGACTCAAAAATTCTTAGACTTAAAACTTTCTGATCAGAATGTCTTCTACGTCTTTGTAATCTAAGGTAGAGAGCCACTCAGATACAGAATTTTTACAGTCATACAGTAGCATTTGATAAATTTTAACTTTACGATTTATTTTGTTGTAGGCATGTGGTGCTTGAGCTAAATACTGTCGACTAGCAAATGCTGTACGTGCGGGGTAGGAGGCAGCCACAATATCACAACGTCTTTTACTGAGTTTGGCACGGTCAAGGGGTAGTGTTTTGTGATATCTTAATATCATGTGTAGGATGTACAGTTTTCTAACGGATAGCAACTTTGAGATTTCATACAAAGATTCAGTAGAAAACTTGAAAGGCTTACAATACATGACCTTAATCAGAGATCGTTGGGCCCTCTCTAAATCTATTAAGTGTGATTTAGCTGCCCCTCCCCATACCGAGATACAGTAAGTAATAACAGACTGGGCTAATGCTATATATATTTTGTTGAGTAGTTCTTTGCTCATTACGTGTCGCAGAGATTTGAACACCCATATGAGCTTCCTAACCCTACCTATAGTTAGTTCGAGGTGCGGGTACCAGCTTAACCTCTGATCCACAATTATTCCGAGGTATTTAACCTGATTTACTTTTTGGATTATGGGACAGCTACAAGTATTAGAGGAAGTTGAGAAACACGAGTGAATTTTAATGTCAAAATCAGGAAATGGTTGCGAAGTTATATATGGAGCGAAACATACGTAATTGGTTTTTTGTGTATTAAGGGTAAGAAGGTTTTCACTGAGCCAGTTACTAATTATGGCCAGTCCCTTCTCAGCATCAAGTCTAACTTTATCCCATGTCTTTCCCATAAATATTATAGCAGTGTCATCCGCATAGGACAGTATCCTCCCCCCAGTGCCACGAAGGTTGCAAAGATTATTAATATATATTAAAAATAGAGTTGGGCCGAGGACACTTCCCTGCGGGACACCATATGTAGCCATTTCCTCATCGCTAAGAAAATTATTAATTTTGACAACCTGTTTCCTGTTACTAAGATAACTGCTAATTAGGGATAGTGGTACACCTCTAAAACCGATACTTTCAAGCCTATGAATCAGTATGGGGACAGAAACCGTATCAAAGGCTTTCTTAAGATCAAGAAAGACTACGAGACATTTGTTGCCTTTATCTACTTGTTTTGTGATAACTGATGTAAGTTCCGTTATTGCATCCTGAGTCGACATTCCCTTCCTAAAGCCATACTGAGAGGGAGATAGGATGTTATACTTTGTTAAGTAATTGACTATTCTAGAGTTCAACAACCTCTCAATGACTTTAGAAATGGAAGTCAACACAGAGATCGGGCGAAAGTTGTTTACATCTTTGCTATCCCCACCCTTATACACAGGGGTAACGATGGAACGCTTAAGAAGAAATGGGAAAATTCCTGTTTTAAAACTCAAGTTGGCGAGGCCACTGATCAGGGGGACCAGTAACTCCTTACTTTGCTTGAGAAAAAGGGTAGGAATTTCGTCCCAACCTGGTGCACTTCTAGAATCTAGGGACATTAATGTACTCTCCACTTCCCTATCACAGGTTTCCAGTAGAACAAAAGAGGACAGATGATTGTGATTGTCTGTGTTACTAGAACTCCTGGGTGACGAACTGTTTAAAATTGATTCAGCTAAAGTTTGCCCAATGCTAATGAAATATTTGTTAACATGGTTGACTGAAGTTTTAGGGCAAGGCGTTATTTTAAGTAAATCATCATTGCGGCTCTTAGGTGGCTTATAGTGGGTAATTTCATTAATGGTGGACCAGAGACTTCTATTGTTATGAATCGATGCTTTTATTTTATCTTTGTTGTATTTCATTTTTAGTTTTTTTATTTGATTTCCACAAAAAGTACGATAACGCCTATAAGTAATTAATAAAATTTGATTTTGGGGATTAGATTTAAGTTTTAAGTATATTTCATTTCTCAGTCTAATACATTTTAGAGCACCTGTGGTAATCCAGGGCTTAATTATTCTTTTACTGTTAGTGATGGCTACATTTCTAGTATTAGCTAGTATTGCTGTCTTAACCAGTTCAATTAGTGCATAGGCGTAAGTGTCTGGGTCCTTGAAAACGTTAAAAAAAGAGACATCAACATTAATCAAACTCTTAAGAGCGTTTTTGTAGTTCACCACGGATTTACACCTTTGAGATACTGTTGGATGATATTTGTTAGCGATAGATAAGAGAACCATACAGTGATCAGTTATAGTTGTGTTTAAAACGGCAGTGAAAGATGTTTTGTTTTCCTTGTCAAGTTTCAAGATAACATGGTCAAGGCAGCCATCACCCCTCGTGGGCAAGCAATGAGTAGGTAAGAGTCCATGCAGGGATAACATATTGAGGTAATTTAATCGATTTGTCCTTTCTTGGGTTGTTTCATTCGTAGATACAATGAGGTCTATATTGATATCGCCCAAAAGTATGACATTCTTACATCGCGTAATCTTTTCCAAATGATTATTGAGTGATGTTACAAAATAACCTGCATTTAAAAATGATGGGGAGCGATAAATACCCAGGATTGTAAAATTAAAGATTTGTAGTTCGATTCCAGTAGCATTTACGAGGTTTAATTCAGTAAAGTTTACTGGGTGATCATTTTTAGTATAAACAACAACCCCGTCACATTTATTTGTATTTCTTTGTGTGTGAAATGATTTATAATTTGTTAGTTGTGGTATATTTTTTAGGGGGTTTAGCCAGCATTCCGTTAGGATTAGAATATCTATTTCACAGCTGAGCTGGGCCAGTGTAAGTTGTAAGTCATCAAAATTTTTGTAAATACTTCTAACATTTTGTGTAGAAATAATTAAATTATGTGTAATATTTTCAGTCTGGAGTTTCAATTCCTGAATATCACACCTAATTGATTCAAATGATGTAAATTGATCAATTTCATTGAGCGTTGTTAAATTATTCATTAAAAATTAAATAAGCACTCTTAGGGTTGCAGTTAGGGTCGTTCAGTTGTATATTTATAATTAGGTCTGATTGTAGTATGTAGGAATGTGTAGGTGAATATAATAGTATGTGTACAGGGATAGATGAAGTATTTAGTGTGGTGTATTTTTGGTTTAAGTGGTAATATAATTGTTTAGAGTTATAACTGGTGACAAGGAAATCTGTGAGTTTATATTTGACTAGTCTGTGTAATGGTTTGTTTGTGTATAGTATGAGTGTGGTAAAATGTTGATGGTTATGTTTATATATGGTAGGTTTGAATATGTGAATATATTTGTGTAGAATTTTAAATGTGTAAGTTGTTAAGTTGTAGGTATATAATAGTTTCTCCAAAATTATTTCTATGTTTTGGTTATGATAGGACAATTCATGCAGTAAAAATATTTTTATAAAATTAATTAACAAAGTTAGTCATAATTCAAGCATTAGTCGTTGTACTTGTTCTTCGTTTTCAATTTGAATAATTTTAGACGCATCATCTTTTCGGACCAGCACTTTCCCCATAGACGTCCAGCAGTACTTTACTTTTTGAGCCCTTTTTAGGTCCCGGGTTAGGAAGAATAAGCGGGCGCCCTTGGACGTGAGATGCTCGGCGATGAAGATCGGCGTGTCCTCATTTGTTGTAAAGCCTAGATGCTTAGCCTGAATTCGTGTTTTATTTTTTAAATTAAACTCCTTTGTTTTTTTCAGAAGGTCTGATCTCAAAATTGCGGACCGCAACTCCACTATAATGGCAGGCTTTCTCTCGGAATCACCTCTGGACTTCAAGCGATAAATATCGTTAACATCATGATCACTAATTTCAAGACTAATTGACTTAGAGAGTTTTAAAACCATTTGTATCAAGTCTTCTCTAGTTTCTTGAGCTTTTTTTGGTACATTTTTAATCTCAATACTAGTCTTGCGGGAGATCCTTTGTAGGCCTTCTACTTTTTCTTCCAAAATGTTAATGTATTCGCGGTCTTTTTGGGTCTGTTTTTCAAGAAGAGCTATTTTGGTGCGGTACTCCTCATTTTGTTCGGCCAGAAGTGTAATGGCCGAGTCAATTTTAGCATTTGATTCCGTTATCTCATTTAGTTTACTGCTTATAGATGATAGTTCCCTACTCTGAGCACTAATAAGCGAGGTAATCATATCTTTAATCTCGTCCTTATAAATCGTGAGCTGGTTGGGAGAGGAGGATTCTTTTCTAAGCCGTTTATTTCTTTGGGTGATATTATCACTACCTGCAGGGAATACTTCACAGCTGTTTCCTATTTGTTGTAGCGAAGGTTCTGTAGCATATTGGGCCACTTGAGTCGAGTTCATGTCTGGTATTGGTGATTGGGGCGGAGGTGTACGCTGCAGAGACATTATTGTAAGCCTAAACGAACCAGGTAGGAGTGCTGTTGGTTGTCTATATAATGTTTGTTTCACTCACAAAACGTTAGGCGGGGCTGGCCTCAGAATACAGTTGTAGGCGCAGTTAAGTATACAATGCTTAGTAATAGCTTCCCTGTCCGCTTGTATGGGTCCGTAGCAGAACGTTTAATGGTAGCGGTTAATTTCGCCGCGGACGCTCACTGCCCGCTTGGCGCAACGTGCAAGCGTTCGGTCAGCACGCAAGAGGTCGCCGGTTCGAATCCGGCCAAAATTTTCAAAAAAGTTTCGGTGTTCACTCACTGGCCAAACGCGAAGTCGGCGCTCTCAGGACACGGGGCGAAGCACCACAGTCGACAGATGCAAGGCGAAGTCTCCCGGGGCGTAGCTCCACTAAATTGAATATTTGGCAGAGAAAACAGCAACACGTCCGCTTCGTATCACAGCCGAAAGGAGAGAGATATTAATACATATCAATATATACAATGTAAATGTTTTAAATTATTCAAGTCTAACATAATATCAAAACCATATGATTTAAATATTCGAATCGAATACCCAAATTGAAACTGATTTAGTGCTTACTTATCACATCGAAGAGGATTAGTGACTCTACCTACGGTTCCAAGAGTCTTGGGTTCGATTCCCACCCTAAAAAAACATTCATGTGATGAACGCTTGTCTTTGTTCTGTATCTGGGTGTGAATATGTGTTTATGTTTGTACCTATTTAAAAATACATATTTTTTTTTTTGTATTTCAGTCACTGACGCCCATAGTACAAGCTGTGCCTAGTGTGTGGGCATATGGCAGTGCTGGAGATGTCCCAAATATTTATTTATTTATTTCTCTTCCAGAGGCGAGTTCGTCAGCTCGTTCAAGTGCACGTCCACTCGCTTCTCCAAATGGATGCAGGACGATGCGTCCCACAGCTTCCCATCGGGACACACATCGCTCTCGGTCCACTGTGGATTATTCCTAGCGGTAAGCATTCAAATGATTCTTAACTGTCAAGGTTACACACATTAGAGAACTAATAATGTCCGGGATATTCCCGATATTTCGGGAGCACTATTCCTCCTTTGATCCCGGGTTCTTCGGGCGGGGCGTGAAACGGCATTTGCAGGAGAATGATGTTGATTCAGGGTGAGTGCGACAGGCTCAATATGGTCTATTGTACCTGTCAACCTCATATTTGGATCACACTACCGCTGTTATAAAAAAAAGAGAAAACATATTCATAACGCAACTTTTGAAGAACCTGCCGAACAAACTTTCCAAGCGCTGCATACAAAAAATCGACATTTTTTTTTTTTTTTTTTTATAAAGAGGCTAACAAGATGACCTCACTCCACCTGATGGTAAGCGGTAGTGAGATCCAAATATGAGGTCGACAGGCACAATAGACCATATTGAGCCTGTCGCACTCACCCTGAAAGCCGTGAAAAAGGAGACCACAGCTGCGGCAACAACGAGACAAGGCGTGGAGTCTCGCATTGGTATTGAGCTGTGCGGGTCGGAGTTGGCCAGTCCGCCGGACGGAAGGGCCCCCGTGTCTACGGGTCTCCCTGGCCGGCGGGCTGACCCGCTCCGCCCGCACAATACCGCCGCTAAGACTCCACTGGTCCGGCGTTTGCCGCAACAATGGTCCCCCCTGGCTCCGGTTCGTACAGTGCTGATCCCGGAACGCGACCTGACCAAGAGAGGTCAGAGTCACTTGGCGGGTTTTACACAACTGTATGGTGGTAACAGCAACCGGTCGACAAAATGTCTCCCACCTGGAGCCCGACACCTGCACCCCGACACCTGCACCCCGACATTATAACATCATCATTTTGTAGACGATGGAGCGTTTTCAAGCCCGCCCAAATAATGTGCTATAACTGTAATATCTCCTCGAGTTATCGAGATATCAAAGTGATACTTTCAACAGTGCTTTTTTGTTCGACTGGTCAATCCAATTATATCAAAATAAAAAATAGTCAAGTACCCTATTGTTAATCTCTTAGCCGTAACAACATACTCACAGGTAAAAAGTGATGGAAAAATTTGCAATGGTGACTCAACACCTGGATAGCTCAGTTGGTTAGAGCATCCGACGCAAAATCGGAAGGTCCGGTGGTTCAAGTCCCCGTTCAGGCGGGGTGGTGAATGTGATTTTTTTTCCAATTTTAAATTTATACTCTGACCCTTCCAGTGGTACCTCCAAAAGCGAGCCTTCAACTGGCACTACAGGACAGTCTTCGTGGTGCCGCTGCTGCAACTCCTCAGCCTGTCCTTCGCTGCCGTGGCCTCGCTGACCAGGATCACCGACAGGCGGCACCACTGGTGGGATGTGCTCGCCGGGTTCGTGCTTGGCATCTTCAGCTTTTTGTATGCGGTACGTTTGGTTGATTTTTGATTTCGGCATCATTGTGTCAGCTGAAGGATTTTTTAGGGTTTCGTATCTTAAAGGTGAAAATGGGACCCTATTACTAAGCCTCCGCTGTCCATATGTCTGTCTATTAGCTGTATCTCATAAACCGTGATAGCTATATAGGAGGCTGACATTTTCATAAATGATGGTTTCCGTTGCCGGAACAATAAAAATTAAATAAGATAAAATATTAAGGGGTCCCCATACAATAAACGTGTTTTTTTACATAATTGGTACGGAACTACTTGCACTTTTTGGTACTACTACATTACTACACTTGGCCGGTTTTTTTTCTAACTGACCGATGATGGTTTGGAGTATCCTTTTCATCATCACCGGACCATCGAATGTTATCATTTAAGTTATTCTAATGAATCATTTTCTTATTTCCAGATTCTTATCAGTCAGAACTTCTCAACCTTGAAAACAAGTAAAGATGAAAATTCAGAAGACAATCGACTTCAAAGTGCCGTCAGAACTTTAATATACGACACACAAAGATCAACAGATTCTCCTTAATATACTATATGTTAGTGTTTTAAAGGACATATACGTAGTACTGATCTGATACATAGTATCGATCGAGAGAATGTTCAAGCGTGATATAATCTAGGGCTGAACTGAAGAAGTAGAGTAAGAAGGATGGACGTGGAAAGACGAGGTGAACCAACTATTTATTTTCGAAATCAAATAATTGTTTTCAATGAAACGATGAAGATGTCTGACTTTACAAGTGCATTTTGTAAAAAAATATTTACATGTATTATGATTCGAAATTCTTATAGAAGTGACGTTTGTTCTGAATTTTAATCTTAATGTGAGATGATAAGATGAGGTCTGTGATGATCTTATTGGGTTCTTTATATACTTAGTGATATACCTATATACCAACCCGCACTTGGCCAGCGTGGTTGACTAAGGCCTTGTTAGGGTAGGCCCGTGCACCAGCAGTGGGGACGTGTATGGGATGATGATGATACTTCTGTATAACATTTTACTTTTGTTTATTTTTTTTTATTTTTTTTATTTGACTCGACAAAAATATGTAATATACACTCAAGTCATTTGTATTCTTGTTTGTCCATACATTCCTGCCAATTTACAGATTGCGAACTGAATGTTGGTATCTAGTTAGCTCCTTTGTTATTTATTCTTAGTCGTAGATATTAGGTTAGAAATTTTGTACAAATGGAGTTGTTCGCAGTGTTTTTATTAAAAAGTTATTGACTGAGTGAGTATAAATATAACAGTTCCCACTGTAACTCAGAAGTTCTATATTGTTTTGTATAAGTATATGGACTGTTATACAACAAACAGTATTATCTATTATATTTGAAGGAACGAGAGGAGATTGTAAATACGTAGCAATAGTGGTAATGTGCCATTTTGTAATTTTATATGATGAAAAATAAAATAGAATTGTTAATAATTTAGTTCCCTGTTTTATTCGACGTAAAAGTCACAAAAATTAAGATCGGTCAATATGTGTTTTTATTTATAGGGACTATCTACCTTTAACACCTTCCATTCGCGTAATGACGTTTATGCTGCAAAACATTACTACCTTATACTGAAGTCGGTTGAAAAGTATCATATATGTCATATTCCCAGTCTCTTTACGAGATTACGTAGAAAATGTCATAAAAAAGTCATTTTTGGCATGCGAGGCCAGACAGAGTCACATTCACATTTATAATATCTTATCTTCTTCTTCTTCTTCTTCTTCTTTCTTATAAATAAAAATGAATTGCCGTTCGTTAGTCTGACTAAAACTCGAGAACGCCCGGACCGATTTAGGTAATTTTGGTTTTAAAATGTTCGTCGTAGTCCAGGGAAGGTTTCAATGAGAAAATATAGAAAAATAATCAGTATTGGCGGTATGAAATTCGCCGGGACCACTAGTTTGAAATAATTATATTACACCTACCTAAAGCCTCCTTGCTCCAAACCTGCAAACTAAATAAGTACCTACCTTAAAAAAATAGACCCAAGCCGTACCGCGGGCTATAACTAGTGTTGTTATTGTAAGGGCAGTCCCTTTGTATTCTCCGCCCGATATTCACAATTTCACAACACAATCGTGTCAAGGCTTCATATCCTATGCCGTAATATTGATGGGGCTATTCTTAGATCAATCGATATCTTTTATTCTTTTGGTAGGCAAAATTCTGAGTTTATAGAATAAATTCAAAGGCTCTATGTAGGTCGATGTAGATATTAAAGTATCATTATATGAATAATCGGATATATGCAGAATCTTGCCTTCCGTCCGGCGGACTGGCCAACTCGGACCCGCACAGCTAACCAATGCGAGACTCCACGCCTTGTCTCGTTGTTGCCGCAGCAGTGGTTTCCTCTTTAAGCGGGCTTTCAGGGTGAGTGCGACAGGCTCAATATGGTCTATTGTGCCTGTCGACCTCATATTTGGATCTCATTACCGCTTACCATCAGGTGGAGTGAGGTCATCTTGTTAGCTTATTATAAAAAAAATCTATCTACCTTAAGTGATGGTCTCCTAAAATGAGTGACGCTATCTTTGTCGAAGTGAAATAAAAAAGAATATTGGTCTTAGTTCATATTTTACCTACATTTAAGACTTGAGACAATACTCTATATCAATGCCTTATAACATAGTCGGTTAAAAAATAACCTAAGTATGTCCTTTCTCTCTGGAGTCTGGACCACCCGTAAACCAAATTTAATTCAAATCGATTCAGTCGTTTCGGCGTAAAAGAACGATAGATAAGCGGACAAAGAAAGTAACTTTGCCTCGGAAAGCACGTTAAGTTGGTGGTCCTGCGCCCGATCTCTGATCGGTCGTGTCGGATTGCCGTCTCACCGAACTATGAGGGTAAGGGAACAGAGAGTGCACTCTTTTTTGCGATGTCCTGCAATATGTCCAGCACAATTGCTGACCTCCAAAGAGATCGGCTGCCGTAGCCGAAATCGGTCGGACGCCTTATCTTATACTAGCTTTCCGCCCGCGACTTCGTCCGCGTAGAGATGTTTAACGGGTAAAACATTACTTCTTTATAGCGCAGTCGGTCAAAAAGTAGCCTATATCCTTTCCTAGGCTCTGGACTATATCTGTAGGTACCGTAACGTAAAGTTCAGTAGTCCCACAAAACGGTTGACTTAAGTCTCTAACTTATCTACTAAATAGTACCTATATTCCAGAATAACCCCCCGAGCCCTAAACAGGATCGCTGCAGCGTAATAATAGATATTGCTACACCGAAGGGCCATTACGGACGATTACCAAAATAAGGATGTTGGGTTCGATTCCCGTGTGATGCCGCTACTTAGCGTAAACGATCAATTTGTAACAATCTTCTATGATTGGTGGTTACATGTGCCTACCTATATTGATTTATTTTATAGATGTTATTTATAGAAATGTAATGCACGATCTTGACTATTATTATCATGTCTAGAGGGTGAGCATAAAACAGTAATTTGACTTTTATAATCTTTTAGCCCAAAATGGATTGGATATTTTAAAAGTAGGAGAGTTATGGATCATTTTTTTTCTTAACTGACATACGATGATGGCTTGGAGTAGCCTCGTCATCATCACCGGACTTGCGGGGCAGCGGATGGCTCTCACGGTCACATCCCTAATCCTTGGATCATAGTTCTTGTACCACTAGAAACAGAAACCCTACCTATACTAATCTCCTTTTCTAACACAATATCTGTGAAACTCTTTTAGGTAACGTACCTACATTCTTCTACGTCCAAAGCGTACATAGTATATTGTATTATTCTTCATATAACTGAGACTTAGGTATACGTATTACCTGGACTTATACCTAAGTATTATTATATACCCTATAGAAAAACATTTTGCATTAAGAAATGGATAGTAGGTCTAATGGACATACAAATAAAAACACAACAAAAAACTTATGTTAAGCTACTTAAGTAGCGCTACCATGAGTTTAAAAGTTACGGACTCGATATCGTCTATGAAAAACTTGTACAGCGCCCCTGGTGGTTACGCTAAGAACTAAAATCGGTCGTATGAAAAAAACAACTCGATAGGTTTTTAACGTATTTACGTAAGTTTTCTAGCCAATTCATGGTAGCGCTATAGAACATACTTGTTTTTCAAATAGGCTAGGCGTTAACCTCAGTTGAATATATGAAGTATTCCAAGAAATTCTCTACAGATACGACTCTGTCAATTAACAACCAACCGAAACTATCACAAATCACAAAGCGAATTTCTATTAATTAGCAATTGATTACATTATTCATCCGTAAGTAGTCAGTGCGATAAGGCTGATCAAAGACCCGCTGCTCGATATATGGCACGGTTTACTGACACAAGTTAACTAATAAATTACCAGATTAGAACTAGAAATGGTTTCGGTGATAATAATTTAAATAATATATCGGTCAGACTCAATCTGATCGCATTCCTCGTTATGTTACTTAAGTTTGTATCTAAGCATTCTTGTTTTTGTTTGTCATGTATTTCGTACAGACTACTGCCTCGTTGGTCTATTGGTAGCAAGCGCTGCGTTAGGACCGAGAGGTCCCCGGTTCGAGTCCGGGGTCGGGCAAAGGTTGTGTGAGTTTTTCTGTAATTAAATTACTCAGCCCGGAGGTAGGAAGTTGGCGGTTGAACGCCCGTGCCTCTGAAAGCACATTAAACCGGTGGTCCTGCGCCTGATCTCTCATCGTTCATGTCGGATTGCCGTCTCACCGAATTATGAGAGTAAGGGAATAGATTCCTCCCATCCCAGGAGTTGTGTTTGCGCGCACACTTGTGCACTATAATATGTCCTGCACACTTGGCTGATCTCAATTGAGATCAGCCGCCATGGCTGAAATCGGTCGGACGCTTTATTTTTAATTTCGTACAGAATCCTAAAGCGATTGTTTTTAACCATGCCATTGCAGCGGTCCCCTACAAACCTGTTCACTGTTTTCTATAGGCTAGAACTTGCCAGGGGGCGTAGTACGACCTCATCATCATCAGCCAATATATTTTTACCTTCGCCGTAAGAGCGTCGAATAAACGTACCTACATACAAACAGTTACCTTTACTAATATTATAAATGGAAACGTAACTCTGTCTATCTGTTACGCAATCACGAATAAAGTACAGAATCGATTTAAATGAAATTTGGTACATTTATAGTCCAGAGCCTGAGAAAGGACAAAGGCTACTTTTTAACCGACTGTGCTATAAAGAAGTGTTGAAGATTGTACGAGTACAGTCCACTTGTTTTAATTTTGTCAAAAAATGGAATTATCATCGAATCTTGTGCGACGCGGTTGAATTTCGCAAGCGTTTTGTTTTCCGATGTGTGTCCGGCTCGAAGGACCAATCAATGAAACACTGGTCTTATTGTGTTCTGGGTACAAGTTCAGTTTTACCCATTAAACGTCTCTACGCAGACGGAGTCGCGGACGGAAAGCTGTTCTTTATAAACTGTTTGTGGACTATAAGTGCCCCCACGACCACACCTCACCGATTAGTCAGTATGTGTCGCGTATATTGTTATTTATTGTCAGTTTTTCCGCCGCTCGTCGCGAAAATAAAACGAGGATGTATGAATGAACGACAAATGAATTTGCACGGTAAGTGTTCTCGGAATAGATTTGAGTGGATTTTCTTTCTGTATTATACATTGTCTTATTCTTTTTGCACAATTTTTACAGTATTAATAATTTACGGAGTAATTTCAAACTGTCATGGTTACACACATTAGAAAACTGTAACTATCCGGGATATTTACCATGTTGTTTTGTTTTAATGAGCTCCATGGTAAATATCCCGGACAGTTACAGTTGTCTAATTAACGGAGTTTCATTGATATAGTTGCTCGTAAGTTAATTATTGTTATGTCTTAATCATTGCTTGGTTCCCAGCTGGAAGGTTCCCATTATCCCTTTTTTGAATGGCTTCCAATAGCCATAATATTTTTTATCCCACCTTTTGACACCTCCGTAGTTAAAAGGGATTTATTGACACCATAATTCTAAAAACCTATTCAAAGTATACCATTTCGATCGAACAAAAAATATCCAATTTGGGCGTGAATGTTTTGGATCAACACGTCTTTTTTTAGTTACTTTTTTGTGTAAGAGCCGGATTAACATAGAAAACCATCTGCTTTTGTATATGTTTTTGTTGACCATTCATTTTTTTTTATCCAAATTATCCTATCAGGGAAAGGCAAAAGAGATCTAGCCCGTTCAGCCTAGTCATTGGTAATGGGCTAATTTATACTCTATACAACTAAATAAAAAATTGAATTGTCTGTTACGAATACCAAAATAACGAGCTTTTACTATATGTATAGATAGAACACTTTGGAAAATGTTTTGTCTGTCTGTCTGTTTGTTCTCGCTAATCTCCGAAACGGCTGGACCAATATGGACGGGACTTTCACTTATAAAAAGATAATATTTCACGCAATTTAAATTATTCATTGTTGTCAAAACAATTTCCACGCGGACGAAGTCGTGGGTGGCCGATAGTCAAATATAATATCAAAAAAATTCACTTGTTGCACCCACAGAGGGTTGAATTTTTAAACGAACAATAATTAAGTCCCTCAAACTGCATTAATGGCATTTTTTCACGACAAACCGAAAGTGCGTTACTGCATAATTAGAGTCGGGGACTTATGGGGAATACCTGTGAGTAATCTAGATTTCCATTGACTCATGTTACCTACCTCAGTATTAAAAAAATGTAGGTATGTAGTATGAAAATTTCAATTCGGTTCTTAATATTGCTCCCGCAGTCAACTAAATGTATAGAAAAGTATTGGAAAATTGTGCTATACCTTGTACCTATAACATACAATACTAAGAATGTTTGTTTACTTCAGCCATTGTTTACCTGTATAGTACATTATTCATCAGCTTATATTACCCAAAGCATTACAGGGCTTATGAGAAGGTTTAATGTAGGTACTTATATAGTGGGAGAAAGATATGATAAATAGTTCAATTCCACTGAAATCATTTAAGCTTTAAGCTTAATTATTATGTAATATTAATCAATATTTTTTTTTATAAGAGTCTAACAAGATGACCTCACTCCACCTGATGGTAAGCGGTAGTGAGATCCACATATGAGGTCGACAGGCACAATAGACCATGTTGAGCCTGTCGCACTCACCCTGAAAGCCGTGAAAAAGGAGACCACTGCTGCGGCAACAACGAGACAAAGCGTGGAGTCTCGCATTGGTATTGAGCTGTGCGGGTCGGAGTTGGCCAGTCCGCCGGACAGAAGGGCCCCCGTTTCTTCGGGTCTCCCTGGCCGCCGGGCTGACCCGCTCCGCCCGCACAATACCGCCGCTAAGACTCCACTGGTCCGGCGCTTGCCGCAACAATGGTCCCCCCTGGCTCCGGTTCGTACAGTGCTGATCCCGGAACGCCTGACCGAGAGAGGTCAGAGTCACTTGGCGGGTTTTACACAACTGTATGGTGGTAACAGCAACCGGTCGACAAAATGTCTCCCACCTGAAAAATATAAATATAAAAATTTGTGTGATGAACATCATATTATTTGTTTCTAGTAGTAGATGTCAGTAGTAGATGTGTTATTGTATTCACTCATATTTAAGTTTATTTGTGAATCCACTGTCGTTTGAGATAATATCCTTAATACAAATGCTTAAACTCCTTACCACGGGATCAGATCGATGTATGTGATGTTGTGAAATATCTATAATGTAATTTGTAACATTAATTTAGTTTATCTAAACTTTTGTACACTTCATTTACACCGATGATCTCACAATTTCTAATTAATTTCTACAATTGGATTGAGTAAACAGATGTCAGTGCGAAGTTCGTTGCCCTATGACGAAATGCTGCTAAAATAATCACAAATGAATTCAGTATTGTTTACGTAGAGATATAGGGCAACATTATTAATTACAATGCAGTTGGTTAATTTGGTAGCGTTGCGCCTGTGACTGCATAACCTACTTCTATTTAATTTGTAGAGCATTATGTAGAGCCGTATAATCCGTTGCTAATGAGTTTAAATATAAAATAAATCATCGATTTGTATATTTTATACTTTTTCCATATTTAAACAATTAATCAGGCTTTCGGCTGCAACTTAATTACTTATTATAAAATAAATCATGGGTTTTGTTATTTCTTTTTTTTTTTTTCATTATTACCGACTTAATATGTAGAATTCGCATACTTATCTACCTGAAACTTCAGAACGCATGGAATGAACTACCTACGTTACTGCTCTTACAGTCTTCAAAAAAAGGAGGAGGTTCTCAAGTCTTTATTTTTTTCTGATATAAATTTTCTCATTTTACAAAAGAATTTGTTTCATAGCTTTATCAGATTTGAAGCCTCAAGAAACGTAACAGTAAGATTAAATTGTAATGACATCACTTGACAAGGCATTCTAACGGTGAATGTATGAAGAGCTGATTAAAGACATGTTCTTATCAGCACATCTTAGTAAGCACTTGGGATAATCGGGGTCAATGACCTGAGCGTAACCGTCAGCAGAAGGTAGGTACATATTCTGTGGCCTAACGGTCTAGTATTGCTATGTAAGCACTAAAGTATACCTAGAAGAGATGCGCTTGTGTTATCGTTATTAAAATTTAATTGGTTATAATTTAAAAATAAACCGTTGGGTTAAGAAGTGTATCATTTAAAGACTAAGAGGTGCAGTTTGTATTACCTATTAGTTCATCCGTAAATTCGGCTTCTAAATAATTGTCCTCGGAAACCAACTAAATATGCCTGATCTCTTCATGGATGACTTCTTGGTCATAGATAAGTTGTCTAGGTTCGTAGCAATCTTTAAACTACTATTTCTCGAAATAAATTTGGGGAGTTGGATTATAAAGTCATCATTCACAGCCGATATGAACCTATACGATAAAATAACCTACATTAGGTCATGAGAATACAAACATACATAAAATCACGCCTTCTTCCCAGAGGGGTAGGCAGAGATCACTTTCTGCCATGTGCTACGGTCCTGGCACACCACTTTTGCTTCATCCAAATCCATCAACCTCTTCATGCGTGCTCTTCGATTACGGGTAAATTTGATATGACCTCTCTTTAAGATTTGATCTATTTGAGAATGAATTTATTTAGTTAGTTTAGGTTAATTTAACTTAGTTATTTATACAAATTATTATACCTTATGATGTGTATATGTTTACCTAATAAATGCACCTATTTGAGAATACATGTTAATAATAATCGAATCCGAAACTCCGGCGCATCCCTAGCCAAGTAGCAACTATTAATCATAATGAATGAGTACGAACATGTTTTGAACGTGTCTTCACTACGCATAGAAATAATGTAATGAGGCCCGCAGTTGATTCGCTACCTACGAACTATAAAGCTTTAAGAGATATGACATGTTATTTGATGGTCTTCTAAAGTAATGATGGCTAACAGTTTAAAATAGAGGTCAGGCGCAGGACCAATGGCTTAATGCCTAACGAGGTGTAGAGGCTATCACAGTATCGCTGTCTGACTGATTTAGTTATTTAAAGATTTACAGAAAATCTCGCAATTTTGGCTTAGCCAGGGACTTAAACCAAACACTCGTCCTTGTCAAAACAGCAATGGTTATCTACGCTTTTAAAGCAAAAGGTCACTCATTAGCTCATAAGGAAATCACAGAAAGTACTTACGCAATTACGCATTCATATTACACCGATTTCAAAAATATGTGATATTTATGAATATTTAATAAAGTAGTTAAAGACAGCTAATTTGTATTGTATATAAGTTAATTAGTTTAGTTCTTTAGGTATCTTTTTTGTAGTTGATTTTACTTTATTAAAAGTTATTCAAGACATAGGCATACCTATGACGGAGTTTTCCAAAATCTAGCTTTAAGCGGACCAAATTGCTAAAATTGACAAAAAGTAATATCATCCAGAAATCACCACCAGGAAATGCTAAATCACCACTATACGGGGAAACTGACTTACTAATAAAGCTCTATGTTTTAAAATCGTTTTAATGCACGGGTATAGATCAATCGACAAAGCTTTATCAGAAATTTGATATCGAAAGTGCATTAACTGAAACATAAGATGGTAGCATCTCGCTTCGATTGGCTAGGTACAGTCAGCGAGAAAATTATATACACACGTTCTTGACCAACTTCGTCTTTTACTACAAAATCTATTACATAATCCTCCCGTATTGGTGGGTTTTGTAGGAAAAATAGTAAGTAAATGGACAGAACTTAGTGTTATTCCACTCAATCTGTAGACAATTTCACTACGCTAGCTGTTATACATAGCACACTAAATATTACAAACAAAATATATTCAATTATTTACGCAATTTAGGTAATTGCGATTCAGTAAACATTATTAGGTGAGCTACCATACTTTTAATCAAAAACAACAAAATATGCAATCTTATTAGAAATTAATTTTATGTAACTGACTGTACCTCACGCCTTTACGTCTGAATGACACGGTAATTGATTTCATATCAACTTTCATTCATAATCATATAACATTCATTACATTTCATACAACCCAATAAGTCATAAGTTTATTTCTTTGCTTTTAAAAGTTTTGTTACTAAAACATTTTTTTTAAATCTATTTTTTTTTTAGGATAGAACACAATAGAATAATTGTTTATTAGGTACATACATACATAGTAGTAATAGTATAGTCCCTGTTCATTCAGTGCATTCAACAATAACAAGTATTTCAGAGCTTTTTTAAAGGTAGACATAATATAAATAATAATCAATTAGTTAGGTGTACCTAATTATAAATAATTCATAAATTTTGTTGAGTAACACATCCTCACATTAAATTCAAAGATCTTGTCAGTCAGGGATTCTCAACCTTAACACCCTAAGTGATTTATGACGAAAATAAATTCAGTAAATGACTGAAATAGGTGGCATTAAATATGTCTCCCTACATCAACAAGGAAATTCCTTTAGTGTGTCGTCAAATTGGTGCTGCGTTTAGAATCGCCGAGGGCTAATACTTAAGTGGTGTAACGAAAGTGTTGACAGTTGAAACAGGGGTATTGAACCATTTCATAATTTCATTAGAAGTTGAACATTTTTGAAGTTCGTAATACCTAAGTAGTAGGGGAGTGATAGAAAGGTTACATGTATTTAAAACTACAATCTAAGTGAGTGCTTAAAGTACATTTTGTACATTTAACCTGTTAATTTTCAATGCAAATGGTATGGACAAAATAGGACAGCAAGTTTACTGAATATTTAAGAAAGCTACATTTATTGATACGATTTCCATCACCACTTGCGAAAGACTTAACGGTAGATCTTATACCCGCCTAAGTATAACTTTGGGGCTACCATGAGTTTAAAACTTACGCACTCGATATCACCTACGTAAATAATATGTCTATGAAAAACTTGTACAGCGCGGTGGTTACGCGAAGAACTAAAATCAGCCGTATGAAAAAAACAACTCGATAGGTTTTTAACGTAAGTAAGTTTTCGATAGCCAACTCATGGTAGGCCCTCTTATCTAGACGTAGCGTGTCAAGCCAAGTTCATGAAACAGAACTGAAATGAATAAGTGAACTGTTAGAAAATGTTTACAATGTCTGAACTAAGAAATAACTTCTAATAATGGGCAAAGCTTAGTGCTGAGTGATTTGTGATACTCCCATATTTGTGAACAGGGCAATTAATCCTCACTGAACGGGTCGCAGGTTCAAAATAGCACGCAGAATCATTTGTGTTTTGAATAGGATTACTAACTGTGGTTATTTTCGCAAAGAAGTTATAGTTAATAACAGTGGCGTAACTACAGGGTGGCAAGTCGGTAAATGCCACGGGCCCCAGCCGAAAGGGGCCCCCAGTCATAGCAGAATCTCAACTGCCAACACACATACACATTACGATAAAAAAAGAACGGGGGGTGCACGGGGCCCTATCTGATCAATTTTGCCACGGACTTCCACGGGTATAGTTACGCCACTGGTTAATAATAATCATTCTGATGATATAAGATGACGCTTTGACGGAGGAGGTAAACTTCGTAAGGAAACCTGCACACCTACGATGAAATTCTAAGGTTGTGTAGTCGACCAACCCGCACTTGGCCAGCGTGGTCGACTAAGGCTTGACCGCAGCAGCGGGAACGTGTATGGGCTGATGATGATGACGAAGATGTTATGCTCAATTTAATGGAAATCGGTTAGACACGCACTTCGCATCACACGGTATTTTTTTCATAACCGGCCTATTGAGCCTATAGCCCTCAACTTGAAGGACTGCATTAATGCCGTTTCACGCGTCACCTGTAAGAATTAAAGCCCATGAGGCCCACGTATGAGATCGACAGGCACAACAAACCCTATTGAGCTTTTCACACCCAGACACGGAACAAACAAATGTTCATCAAAATATTTGTGTGATGAACATCGGTGTTTTGTTCCGTGTCTGGGTGTGCTATTAAATATATGTAAGTATATTATTTTGTGTATCCACTGTTGATTCTGATATCTGTAACACAAGTGCTTAAGCTACTTACCACGGGATCAGATCAATGCATGTGATGTTGTGCAATATTTATATATTTATATTTATCAAATATCTGTATCACAAGTGCTTAAGCTACTTTACACGGAACCAGATCAATGTATGTGATGTTGTGCAATATTTATATTCATTTATTTATATATTTTTATTTATATTATTCAGATATCTGTATCACAAGTGCTTAAGCTACTTTACACGGAATCAGATCAATGTATGTTATGTTGTGTAATATTTATATTTATTTGGCCCGGCTGGGGACCGAACCAACGACTTTTAGAGCCGTAGCCAGGGTCACTAACCACTGTTCCACCGAGTCAAGACGCCCATCAACGCCTACAGGGCCTATTGATACTGAAGTAACTATACAGGGTGTCTGCCTAATTTATTTATGAATAACACACACCTACAGGGTGTTGGTCGTTCGCGTCGTCTTTTGTGCTTGTAACGAGATTATCCTGTATAACTTTGATCACAATGTAAGAAGCACAGAAAAGCTATGGAGAGTTCGTCGTTCAACAAAAGAAGAAATTCTGTATAAAAATTTTTTTTTTACATTAGATGTTAATTAGTTTTAATTACATTTAAGTTATGGTTATTTGAAATTGTTATAATAGTAATATTTATTTCGAGAAAAAGATATAAGAAGAAGACCGAAAGGTGTTGACCGACTTTTAATAAAGAAGTGCGAGTGATTTTTTTTGTTACTAACTTGTTTATAACCCCTGTACATCACATTTTGATAATCAGATTACAAATAAAATAAAAAGAGAATACTACCTTCGTCTTGTTTTATTATTATTATTAGTATAATTTATTTTTGTTTTCACTAAATAGGTAAACGCTTTCTTTCTTATTTTTTTTCAGGAATCCAATTAATTTATTGAAGAAGCTATGTATGTATAGGTAGGCAGTACTTTATATAACAAAGCCTTATACGATTTGACTGAAAATTAACAAACTTCTATTTTTTTTTGACTCCACACTCTCAATGTGCTGGGTGCAAATGAACTATAGGTAGGTATACGCGCATGGGCCACCATAATACAAACAAACCGACTGACATGCACAGACAAACACAGAACGCATTTTAATACCAAAATAGATCCTTTTCTAATCCAGTTATAAATTGGGAAGCTTACGATCAGTGGGAATGGTTTTATTGATGATATTTGATAAACAATGACAGTTGTATTCCGATATTTGAAACAAAACTATTTTTTATCCAAATTTTATAAAACCCGAGTGTCTCTCTGTCATTATCAAGGTATGTACCAATAAGTATACTCTACATATAAAAATATTATAGGAGATTTATTTTGCTAACTGACATACGATGATAGCTTGGGGTACCTTCGTCATCATCACACACAACGCAATCGTGAACAAAACAATCAATGATTTTTTGAATTCTTGTCTGTTTGTGAGTTTGTACACGCTGATATCACCAGTGAAGCCATGTCAGAGGCCTACGGGCGGCTTAAAAACTCTGACACCAGGTTGTTCATCAACCATACGATAAGAAGAAGAAGTAATATATTGTGGTAAACTCAACTCAGGTTTTCGTGTTTTTTGAATGTCAATCGATTGATAAATAAACAGTTATTTATGCCAATTAAAAAAAATATGTCGAACTTGTTGGTTGCTTGTAGGTGCAGGTATATTCAACAACCCTGCCAAAAGTCTTTTTCCACGTTACTTGACAATAACTAGGTACAGTAGAATTCTTCTTTTGATGAATACCATAACACATGCTTTAACTTCAGCGAATAGAAAGAAGGTACCAGGCTCTCATAACTCGCTAAGAAGTTGAAGAGTTCCATACATCCGATGTGGAGGACCGTTGACGGTTCCCGCTACAGAGTCCTGCCAAGCGATTTCCGACCTTTCCAGCAAGCGATAAGGGCGGTATTGTCTATGGCCATTGAAAAGCTGTGCAAGCTAGTCTATTGTTTTTCTACCGGGACAATGCGGTGGAGTATGCTTCGCGCCTACTTCCTACACTTCATGCTGTATTGGTAACTGTTTCCACTATATACAGAGGCAAATACTTTTTCTGCTTCTCTATCATTAGCCGTTCATAGACAATAAGAAATGATTTAAATTAATTGTTTTAGTGCTCAGCCTTTACCTACTCAAAAAAGTTTTAGGATGCGAGTAAAGTTTTATTTTTAAGATTCTTAAGATTTCAGCTTTTTTTTGTATCACCTAACTTTAACGTTCTTCTTCATTCTTCTTTTCGTGTCGATGGCAAAACACTTTAAATAAGTTCGGGCCAGAATTCTGCCGCCCGGACCGCGCTTGCTGACGCGCCGATCAAAACAAGCTCATCCTGTCCAGTAAAGCCCCACCTAAACATATTATCCTTTAACTTAACTTTAACGTTAATAGTCCAACAGTGGGCCCACGGCCAGCGTTCGCCAGTGACGACAAAGGTTTTCAATAGGCATCTCAACGGCTGTAGGTAAAGCGTGACGCCGATAGCTGAACAAATAGCTACAGCCTGTATAAGTGCAGAGCTTTGGCAATACAAGTACCTAGGTATCTGAAGATTGATTACTATTATGGTGTATAATATAACTGCATCTACCTAAGTAATTACACACATAATATCGCTACCTAAAAATCTCAAATGGCGTAACCGCCAATTTGGTCAAAATGACTTTTTAATGCAGTTTTATTCAGTTTTTTTTTCTCTATCGATCTGTATATTTAAAATCCTCAAATTCGCAAAAAAAAGGTTATTACGACCCAATGTTTTTTATACATTTGAACACTTTTCATATAATAAGGTAAACAGGTCGTAAAAGGCTTAGTCTAATTTACTTGGTGTTTACGCCCCTAGAAATTATTGTGACGTGAAAAAAATGTCAAAAAAAAAGGGTGTAAGTGACATAATTTTCTGGCGTAACTCGTAAGACCCGCTATTTTTCGAAATTGCAATACAAAAGAAAGGCGTTTACACCCAACATCGCTGAACACATGATTGTCATTATTATTGTTAGTATTGATGCGCGGGGGGATTAAGAGTGCGGAGACATTGGCTATTTATTGCTTTTCCTTGTTTCGGCATTTTAAATCAATGTCCAAACACAAATCAGTATCAAAGACCAATAACGCGCCAAAGTCAACGTAACGGTCACAAAAAATAATAAATACACCGAGGAACGTAATCTATGCGCACAAGTACGCAAATGGCTGAATACATAGATAAATGTATGGTGAATACACATCAGCGGGGGTTTTAAATGACAAAATTAATCGATTTAGATACGTAAAAATCTTAGTGAAGTTTCCCATATTCCAAAATTTTTCATCCAATTCTAAAAATTACGCGTTGAGTCACTATGAAAAAGTGTCAAACGGCGTAACTTTGTAAAAGCGTTATACAGAGTTAATATTTTACGTTTTCTTTTATTATTAAATGAGTTTAAAGCACAAGAAACATTTTTTTATTGGAGATACGACCTTCACCTCTTAAAAATCGTGATTTTTATGGGGCGTAAACGCCTTTTTGTAATATTTTCACAAGTCGTAACCGACTTCTAGTTTCTTAAATATAAGATTTAGGTACAAAGAGTTCCTACTGAAGCCTTTATCTCAAAATTCTAAGAAATTTGATGTATAAAACATTTTCATTGTATTAAAATTGATAAAGTTATGAATTAAAAAAACATTTTTTTTTTGTTTTTCTGCTCTCCTGAAAAGTAGTGTTTTGGTGGTTACGCCATTTGAGATTTAAAGTATCGTATGTAAGTAATAATGGAGATGGAAAATTTTTTTAATAGTAATTTTACCATTACTATTCAAAAAAAAATTTAAACATACAATAACCGAACCCTTTTATGGAAATCGAGAGCGCCATGACTTTGTGCTGCTTTTGAAGTTAAGATGCAAACGACTAGATACTTATCTTAAACTTACAAAATGACCCAGCATATTATTGTTATCCTATCTGAATTTACTCTGTTTGTTCTTGTATCTTCACGTTTGTGTGTGTGTACGTCCGTCGTCCAAGAAGGCGCAGCCTGAAAACCAGCGATTCAGCGGCTTTTTGTCGCTGCAGCAAATGAGCAAATGTTGAGGCTCCGCCTTGTTTGCCAAAAGACCACCTACCTGTGTTTAATTTCATATATATATTTCTTGTTGTTTTTTTTTTATCTTAAGTTTCTGTCAATTGTGTTTGTATCTGTGGACTCTGGTCAATAAAGCTTCTTATTCTTTTAGTAGGTATATGTAAAAATGCGTAGAGTTTACCAGCAATACTTATTTGGACCACTTAGTGGATTAAAGAGGAATAACCGTCAGGTCAATACATTCATAACGTTGATCAATACAAGGCTCTAATATTTTATAGATAGGTACTATTACTACCACATTACACGCACCCGGTGTCCCGTAGCCTTGAACTTGGCTCGTTCAAGTGCGGGGGTACCCGAATCGAGCAGGGGCCACGAATTGGTCGTAATGGCCTACGCCGCCCTTCCGTCTTGTCGTCAATGATTTGTGCTACCGGTGTTGTACATTTTTTGGTTAGATACACCTGTACCTACGTCGTAGCTACCTAGCTGCGTCGTAGGTTAGCTAGGTAGGTAATGTAGGTACTTCGTAATTTCCGGAGTTGATTTGCAAAAGGACATCATGAATCTTCACAGGGTTTTGTATGGGATCGTGGTGAACACCAAGCCGCAGGCTGAACTGATTATAAAATATAGGTACCCATTAGGTTATATTAATTTTAGCATTTAACTTCATCCATTATTGTAAGACAAGTTTTAGGTTTTCAGCACGTTAGATTGTGCGGAGCAACGCCATCTCGTGACAACTGATAAGCTTATAACAATGCTATCAAAATATTGGCAAATGAGTTCGACAGATGTCACTACAATCAATATTTCCAATAAACTTAAACTATTTCATACATACCCGGTAAAAAAAATAATCATACTAAGTTATTTATAGGAATTATCCTCTCAAAATTTACTGATTACAATCACTGTGCTATCGTGTTCGTGTTTATAATTATATAGACAAATTGAGCACTGGAGTCCAAGTCCAGTAGTGACAGCTGTCATTTTGACAAAAACAAAATTTGTTTGAATCGAACAAAAACGGTCGGCTGAGGCTCGTAATGCATTATTTGTTTATCTTTTAAATATTATTCGTCCATAATTTATGTTTTAAGAGAAAACAACCAGCAATGAACGTTCTAAATGATATCAGTGACGAGGAATTCGTTCCGTTCCTGCAAAGTTTAGGCGTGGACACTTACAAAAAGTCTTTCGAATGGATGTTGAATGATCCTGATTTCGCGGGTGTATTACGATGGTTGTACGATAATCTGGACCACTGTAATGCCTTGACTGCTCGGGAAGAATACAGGTGAAGTTATTACATGTTTATTTTAGTTCTTGTATACGTATTCGTAAAGTTAGAGGTGAATTTATGACACTTTACTGTGTCGCTGTTGCAACATAAAAAATATTATAACCAAACCTGTTCCCAGTTGGTATTTAATACATAAATATTTTTGATAAGGCCTTTGACTAAGGCCTGCTCGCCCAAGTTTGGCGTAGGCCCGCGCCCCAGCAACAGGGACATGGGCTGATGATGATGAGCTGTTATAACCATTGATTTTCTTCCTCCAGGTATTCAGAAATAGAAAAACGGGGCCAATTGTTGTCTGTTGAGGATTTAGAGGCGGCTGTAGCCAATTTGCAGCAAGAATATGAAGGACTATGTCTACCAGGAGACAAGGAAGCTGAGGAAGACATCAAAATGGATGTCTCCATGCAAACTGAAAGACTGAATGTGTTGGAGAAGCAGGAGACAGTGATAAAAGACCTTTTGAGGCAGAATGAGTTAGTAATAATAGTCTGATATATTTTTCGCCTATCACAGGGAGAGGCCTATCCTTAACTAGGGCAATCAGGCCTCATTCTGTCAGTAAAAATATAAATAAATAATATAAATAATTAATTGAACTATTGCTTTATCAGAATAAGTCTCGAACTTGAAAAAACACTTAGTCATGTTACATGTTAGAATTCATAAGCAGTACTGTTTATCTATAAAAAATGTCTTAGCTGAGAATACGTTAAAATAAAAATCAAAACAAGTTTTCTTAGGTAAATTAAGATTTGAAAATTAAAGAAAAATTTCACATTCTTGACCTCGCCTGAATTGAACTTAACCCAACAATACTCTGATACCGGTAGACGCAAATTTTAAATTTACTTTAGAGCTTTCAATAGCACTAAAAACAAAAAATAAAGAATACATAAGTTTCCTAAGCTGCTCTTTCATAATTCATTACAGGCTAGTCAAAGAAGACCTAAATCAAGCTGTGACAAAGCTTCATGCAGCTCAACACCAATGTGAGGAGGATCAGGCGACAGCGGCGGAAGAGTGTCTGCGTCTTGCCGAGGAGGTGGAATTGATCACCGAGGGAGTGGTGGACACGGTGGCCGAAGCTCTAGACATGTACAGCAACTGTAGTTCTGATAAGGTTGGTTTTGTGAAGTAGTAGCTTTCCACCTACAACTCTTGTGTGTGATTTGTCATTCTAAACCGGTTGTAGGGAGGGAAGACGGGAAGGTAGTTTTTATTCTAACATCATCATCATCATCATCAGCCCATATACGTCCCCACTGCTGGGGCACGGGCCTACCCTTAACTAGGGCGATAAGGCCTTAGTCGACCACGCTGGCCAAGTGCGGGTTGGTCGACTACACAACCTTAGAATTTCTTCATAGGCATGCAGGTTTCCTCACGATGTTTTCCTTCACCGTTAAAGCGTCGAATGATGGTACATATGAATTTCAAATTTGAAATCACATTGGTACCTGGCGGGGTTTGAACTGGCTACCGCATGGCAAGCAACGACCTTAACAACTCGGCCATTGACGCTTATTATTTTTTTATTACATTTATTCTAACATCTTGGCATAATTATGTATTAAATTGTAAAAAATATTGTTGTGATGCTGACTTCAATTCGTAATAATGAAATAAACAGTGCTAGCAGTCAATATTCACAAATGTAATTTGTTTGAAGATGGACAAACTTTTTTACTTGCTTTCCCTCTTCTTATATTGACTCCCTTACTTGAAATTCCTAGGCACATGCCTACCTTAAACTAGGGTGATTAGGCCATAGTCAACCACACAGGCCAAGTGTGTATTGGTCGACTACACAACCTTAGAATTTGTTTGTAGGTGTGCAGATGTCCACCGTTGAAACTGTACTTGAAATGGCAACTTTTATTTTTTTTTCAGGAAATAGCAAACAGGTTCTTCACATTCGGTCCGTTCGAGTCATACCGGCAAGCGCAGGCGCTGTTCCGGTCACACTTCGACCTCTACACCGCTAAGAAGTTTGGCAGCCACCAGAGAGACTCAGTTACCGATGAAGATTTGCGCTGTGTGCTGGTTGAAGCTAAGAGTATAGAGGAAAGGTGCTGTGATGAGTTTTATTAACTTTTCTATATAGCTTTGCTATAGGTCATAGGAGTGACAAAATGCCATGGACCCTTAATCTGAGGGTGTTGGATATCAAGAAATTTTGTATGGTCTGTATGAGGGCTTTTATCATTGTACAGTTAGCTTGAAATAAATAGTGACACTCAGGGTATTTAAATAATTAAACACATCCAAAATGTCTCAAATATCAGAGCCTTATTAATGGCGTTTTGACTGAACCTACCTTTAAAACATTGTAAATTTCTTGACTTTTTGAGTGATTGTATTGTTGACAACATTATGGAAACTTTATTGGCTTCATAATTATGGTCTTTTTGAACGTGTCTAATTATTTAAATATCCCAAGTGTCTCTAACTATTTGATGCTGACTGAACTTAATAATAATAATAAATAAATATCTGCAACATTTCCACACACGGTCATCTGACCCCAAACTGAGCAGAGCTTGTACTATGGGCATCAGAGACTGATATACATACATATATATTTTTAAATACATACTTAAATACATAATCACACCCAGACATGGAACAAACACCGATGTTCATCACACAAATATTTGTCCCGACTGGGAATCGAACCCACGACTCTTGGAACCGCCAGCCAGGGTCACTAACCACTGATCCACCGAGCCAGTCAAACTTGCTACAAGCATTTCAAAAATATTGATTTTTGCTACTTGATCACAGAGCAGATCCCAGGCTTATGGGAATGTGATACTTATACTTAATAATCTATGACATTTCAGATTGGCAGATGCAGCATTTGCGTACATCGAGGCCAAGGCGGAATTGAGCGGCGAGCAAGCGAAAGTAGCCCTTGTGGCAAACTACAATAACGTTCATCCTTCTCAAGTGACGTATGTATGACTTTCACTTCTAAAAGTCCTGTTCACACATTATTTGTCTTTGTGGATAGTATGGCGGCTTTCCGTTTTTAGGGTTTTGTACTAAAAGGTAAAAATGGGAAACCTATTACTAAGCTTCTGCCGTCCGTATGTCAGTCTGTCTGTCTCCAAGCTGTATCTCATAAACCATGATAGCTATAAAGCTGAAATTTTCACAATTGATGTATTTCCGTTGCCGCTATAACTTAAAATTGATAAAATATTAATGGGATTCTCCATATAATAAACCCTTACGCTGAACCGACTTATACTAACATCAGACGACCAAGAATGACCTCACTCCTCTTGATGGTTAGCGGCTATTAGGTCCATTTATGAGTTCGACCATTTACATGGTAGAAGTGGGGACATATATGGGCTGATGATGACATGATTGCATTCCCGTTTTTGCAGATCTTGTTTGCTGGAAGCCCAGAGTGCCATAGAGCTGCTAGAGCAAGAGGAATTAATCCTAGACCAGCAGATACAAGATGCTGTGAAGAATCTCGTAGAAGAGAGAACAAGACTAGCCATTGAGACCATTTCGAAATCTGCTCTTTTTATTCGAGAGTGAGTGAATTTGTCCACAGTGTCTGTCTTTTTCAAAATACCAGCGCTTAGGGAAAAGACTCATCATCATCATCATCTTGGCGTTTTCCCGGTTGCATCCTTGCGGAGCCCGGGGTCCGCTTTCCTACTCCTAGCTCTCCACTTCGCACGGTCTTCGGCATCCTTTACGGAGAGTTTGTTGGCACGCATGTCATCCACTACAACGTCAAGCCAGGCCTTCTTGGGCCTTCCCCTTCTGCCGGGACCCGGCGGTAGCGACATGGCTAGACAGACACTTGTTTCCTACGTAGTTTGCCGGTTTCCGTAAAACATGACCGTACCAACGAAGGCGGCACTCTTGCAGTTTATCAGCGATGTCTCGGACATGAAGGCTGCCGCGAATTCGGGAGTTCTTTACGCGATCTGCTCGCGTAACTCCCGACATCCAGCGCAGCATCTTCATCTCCGTGACCCGCAGTTCGCTTAGGGAAAAGACTAAATTGTAAAAGTGCTTTTTGAATATTTGAATAGTCTTGTAAAAGGGGCTTGTTTACCAGCTGAAATGAAATGAAATGAAATGAAATAATAAATAAATTATTTCATTTCATTTCAGCACATATTCTGCACGCAATATCTAATTTGTCATATGCACATGCAATTGCAGAAACGAAATAATTAAAGAAGGTTATGTTGTGGAAGAAGATGTAATGACTAGGCTTGAGAAAGGTATGTATAAATAGATCAAATTTTGAAGAAGGGTCAAATCAAAAGTACCCGTAATCGACAAGCATGTATGAAGAGATTGATGGATGTGAAACAACTATAAGTGGTGTGCCAGGATTGGATGTGATCTCTGCCCACCCCTCTGGGAAAAAGGCGTGATTTTATCTATGTATGTTGTATGTGTACTTGTATTTTGACCTATTGTATAGTGTCCTTGTCTCATGCGCTACTCATCTCAGAATCAGAACAAACGAATGTGACTTTGTAATCATTTATTTATTTGGACAAATCTTTATCTGAACTTTTATGTCCTAAACTATGTCTATATGTGTCTAGACGTAGTTTATACTACATTTTACAGTTTACTCGATGGCACGTTGAATAGTGCCATCGAGACAGATATAGACAGAGGTTCTATGTCCGGGTGTGTCATTAAATATATTTAAGTATATTTGTGTATCCACTGTCGTTTCTGATTTCCGTAACACAAGTGCTTACGCTACTTACCACGGGATCAGATCGATGTATGTGATGTTGTGAAATATTTATTATTATTATTTATTTATTAAAATAAGATAATATATGAACTAACATGCATCTTCCAGGCAAGTGCACAAAGACATCACCCGTCTGTGGGAGTGCACGCGGCACGCGCTCGCCCTGGACCGCGCACTGTACTGCGCACTGCGGCGCGAGGCGCACTCCGCACAACAGCTGCTGCAGTTCGCCGCGCAGCTGCGGCAGTACGCTACCGGGGACGCCGCTGCGGTCGCTGCCAGGCGGGTGAGTGCACAGTGCGCAGTGCACTAGACCGGCTGTGGGAGTGCACGAGGCGCACTCCGCCCTGTAGCTGCCAGGCGAGTGAGTGCACAGTGCGCAGTCCACTAGACAGCACCTGTGGGAGTGCACGAAGCGCACTTCGCCCAGTAGCTGCCAGGTGAGTGAGTGCACCTTAGTGCGCAGTGCACTAGACATCACCCGTCTGTGGGAGTGCACGCGGCACGCGCTCGCTCTGGACCGCGCACTGTACTGCGCACTGCGGCGCGAGGCGCACTCCGCACAGCAGCTGCTGCAGTTCGCAGCGCAGCTGCGGCAGTACGCCACCGGGGACGCCGCCGCGGTCGCTGCCAGGCGGGTGAGTGCACAGTGCGCAGTGCACTAGACCGGCTGTGGGAGTGCACGAGGCGCACTCCGCCCTGTAGCTGCCAGGCGAGTGAGTGCACAGTGCGCAGTCCACTAGACAGCACCTGTGGGAGTGCACGAAGCGCACTTCGCCCAGTAGCTGCCAGGTGAGTGAGTGCACCTTAGTGCGCAGTGCACTAGACATCACCCGTCTGTGGGAGTGCACGCGGCACGCGCTCGCTCTGGACCGCGCACTGTACTGCGCACTGCGGCGCGAGGCGCACTCCGCCCAGCAGCTGCTGCAGTTCGCCGCGCAGCTGCGGCAGTACGCCACCGGGGACGCCGCCGCGGTCGCTGCCAGGCGGGTGAGTGCACAGTGCGCAGTGCACTAGACCGGCTGTGGGAGTGCACTAGGCGCACTCCGCCCTGTAGCTGCCAGGCGAGTGAGTGCACAGTGCGCAGTCCACTAGACAGCACCTGTGGGAGTGCACGAAGCGCACTTCGCCCAGTAGCTGCCAGGTGAGTGAGTGCACCTTAGTGCGCAGTGCACTAGACATCACCCGGCTGTGGGAGTGCACGCGGCACGCGCTCGCCCTGGACCGCGCACTGTACTGCGCACTGCGGCGCGAGGCGCACTCCGCCCAGCAGCTGCTGCAGTTCGCCGCGCAGCTGCGGCAGTACGCCACCGGGGACGCCGCTGCGGTCGCTGCCAGGCGGGTGAGTGCACAGTGACATTTGTGAGGCACAATAGAATCCATTTTGCCTGCCATAAGTGGACCTTCTGGCCGCTAATCAGATGTCGTCCTGTAGCAGATAAGTAATATTGGCGTGTCGACATGAATGCGTGTCGAATAAAGCGTGAGTGAGGGTTAGTGCACAGTGCGCAGTGCACTAACATCACCCGGCTGTGGGACTGCACCTTAGTGCATAGTGCACTGGACATCACCTGGGGGAGTGCACAAAGCGCACTCCACACAGCAGCTGTTGTTCGCCACGCAAGCTTTCGACTACCTGTGGCTTATAAACATGACTGCACCAATCATGTCAAACCCGATAGTATGTATGTATTTGTTACTCGTCTTAATAGACTGCCTCGTTGGTCTATTGATAGCAAGTGCTTCGTTTGGACCGAGAGGGCCCCGGTTCGAATCCGGGGTCGGGCAAAATTTGTGTGAGATTTTCTGTTAAGAAATTTAAGACACGTTAAGACGGTGGTCCTGCGCCCGAACTCTCATCGGTCATGTCGCACTGCCGTCTCACCGAGCTATGAGAGTGAGGAAACAGAGAATGTACTTGTCTTTGCGAGTACACTTGTGCACTATAATATGTCCTACGCACTTGGCTGATCTTAATTGAGATCGGCTGCCATCGCCGAAATCAGTCGGACGCTTTATTTTTTTTATTTACACGACGGCTCAATGATCAATGTTGTGTTTTTATGTTTTTTTTTTAATTCTTATCAATACATAGTATAAAACAAAGTCGCTTTCGCTGTATGTCCGTATGTATGCTTAGATCTTTAAAACTACGCAACGGATTTTGATGCGGTTTTTTTTAATAGATAGAGTGATTCTTAAGGAAGGTTTGTTTACCCGAAGCGAAGCGAGGGCGGGTCACTAGTTCTTAAATAAAATAACTCGAAACACATTAATCTTTCCAGGAATCGATGAACCAGATATGCCAAGAGCAAGAGATCTGCGAACAGAAGTTGCAATCCTCTGACGTCCTAGTAGAAACTGTTTGCAAAATACTCGGCATTCAGACCACGAACGACCCCCTTGTGATAATGAAGGCTTATGGGGATTTGAAGAGTCAGGTCAAGGAGTTGAACGATGATATAAATGAGGCTTTCAAGGAGAAGGAGGTTGGATTGAGTGAATTGTGAGTAATTTTGATGTTTCTCTTTTAGCTAAAGATTAGGAACACACAGAAACATGCACTGTGAAATTCTAGTGGTTGTTGGCCCGCAGTAAAATGATTCCATCCTAGTAGTTACATAGATTTTTAATTCAAATAAAAAATACCGGTTTTGAGAAAGGGATAAACGAAACTCGAAAGCACGCTCGAACCGTACGAAGGGCGGACATAGGGCGAAGAGCTTCTTTAGCTTTAATCATCAATTTCATGCGGCAAGCAGCCCGCAGCGAGCTCGCGGCGATTATTTTATCGCGGAGATATCGTAGCGAGCGCACGGGCCTACCTTGTGGGCCTATCCTAAACTAGGGCGATAAAGCTTTAGTCGACCATGCTGGTCATGTGCGATTTGCTTGAATTCAAGAATTTCTTCGTAAGCTACTCACGATGTTTTCTCTCACCGTTAAAGCATTGAATAAACGTACAAATTACAAAAATACAACTTTGTTTGAACTAGCGACCTCACGTCAGGCAATCAACGACCTTAACAACTCGGCTAATGACGTTTTTTTTTACGGTTTAAAGCAAGTGCTTTGAAAAGAAAGCAGTAGTGTGCTTTGACAGTCTGTGTCTACACACGATAGCAAAATACTATAGCTATCGTGTCTTCATCACCGGTCTTTAGCTAGCCTCCGGTCGTAAGTTATCGCGGTTCAAGTACTCGCCTAGGTGGGTGGGGTGGGGATAAATGTGTATTTTACTAAAATATGTCTTTATGGGTCTACACGCGATATTAGGAGTAGCAAATTACATAGCTACTTACTCTCGCGCTCGCGACCACGATTGGTGTAACCCAGTCTGCACGTCGGGCAGTAAGTAGCTATGTAATTTGCTACTCCTAATATCGCGTGTAGACCCATAAAGACATATTTTAGTGTAATGGAACGCGAAAGTCTAAAATCTTAAATGTGTATTTTTCCAATTTAGAAATTATATATTTTTGATGTTGTTCCCAGCCGGGCCTCCGCGCTCCCCCTAGTCCGCTCCACGTGGTCGGGCTGCGGGGCGCGCGCGGCGCGGGGCGCGGCGGGCGGGGCGCTGGTGCACGCGCTGCGGCACGCGCTGGGCGCCGCGGAGCGCCGCGTGCTGCACGCCACCGGACTCTTCGGTGATGTCAAGGTTGGTACAGTAGATAAAAACCGGTCAAGTGCGAGTCGGATATTTAATAATTATATTTTTTAAAGGTAATATACAAGTAAATATTCTGAGAAAGTTTAAAGATTATTGATCATTTTAACTAGGGGGTATTTAAGCAACTTGAGATGTGGATCCAATTTGGATTGGTGACCACCGAATACTTGAACTCCTTCCTTGGTGCATAATAAAATAGAGAGACAAGGCAGTTGAATGAAAAACATGAGGCGACAGTCGTCAAAATCTATCTGATGCCATTTTGTTTCTTTCTCATCTTATAATTTATGTGCATATGTAATTTACAATTAATCTTTACAAAATCATGTTAAATATACGTCAATAAAAAAGAAACGACGAACTTTGTATTTTTTTCATAGCTCTAGATAAGAGTCTCTTAGTTAGCCATCGCTCATTTTCATGTTAATTGCCAAATAAGGATTTTAATACTGAATTTAATTTATAAAATCTATATAAACATAAATACACTGAACCAAAAATTGCATTCGTTATAATCATAAACAATTTACACCTCATATTTTACAGCAAACATTCATGATTTTAATTGCAAAAAATAATGATTTAATCTGGCCTTGTACTAAAAGATTGTCATGCCAGAAAAGTAATTTACTTAATAGCTATTTTTGATCAATTACTTTTTAAACTGGCCTTACCTAAATGTGACAAAATCATCAAAAATAGTTAATAAATATTTTATAATCATTGGTTGCTTTGAGTTCTTAAAGCGCTTTCAAAAATAGTGAATAAAAATAAAATAAAAATTAGCCTTTTGTGTATCTTGTGAGTACAATATTATAATAAACAATTTCGTTTTTCAGAAAGGTGACAAGAACAATCTCAGAAAACTATGGCAGTGGTTCCTGACTGATCCTGCGCAGTTGGCTGCAGCCATCAAAGGGGTCTCTGGGAAGGGGCTAGCGTACTAAGGTTCATTCAAAAACTACCTTACTCTATTTCTCTTTGAAAAATTGTCTTTAATAATTTAGGTCGTAAGCCAATGTTATGCCTTAATTAATTAGTATATATTTATTTACACATATTTAAAGCACTGTTTGCTCTGTCATGTAAGCCTATGCGAAAATTCTACCTCAAATTTTCTTGAAGGTGAGTTTATATAATTATTCGAAATGTTTAAGGTATAATCTTGCTATTTACTTTGATCTTGTTAACGCTATTATAAATTGAAAATTAGAGTTTAAAATTAAATAAAACCATTTAAAAGTCAAATTTTGGTTCAAAATGCACAATAATGTTCCTTTGAAGAAATCAGTTGTGATAAAAATAAGTTAAAATTTCACTATCACATTTGTGTTAATAGATGTTTGAAAAGCACAAATAAAATGTATTTTCATAATAATTATTTCAGTGCAAAACGCGTAAGATGTAATGTAACATTAAAAAGTACAAATCAAAGCAAAAGTAACACAACTGTTTCATGTCTAATATTGATTTTATTTACGTACAAAATGTATTTTATACTATGTATTTTTACCGGAAATAAATAAAACAATGTTTTCCTTTAAAATATCTTTAATTATAATAATTCTACCTATGTGTAACAAAGTATAAAATTTCTCTAAAATAAATACTAAAATTTGATCACAACGCTTGTACAGTCAACTTAATATGCTTAAAGAATTCAATTCTCAATTGACTATACAGAAATATGTTTAACAATATTCTTATCTGTCTCCCTGTTTATGTATGATTGATATTAATTTTGAATATAAACGCAAAAGGTGCAGTTGCAATTGCATAGTTACTTTTCTAAGTTTGAAGTATAAGGCTATTTCAAATCGAACCAACCATGGCATGAAGTGACTTGTAATTGTTAATTTTGACACCCATGCTGTCATTTTGACGTTTTTTGTCAAAATTTCCCAATGACCTATTAAAAGGACTGAAGCCTGTACAAGTGTTCGTTTCGATCTGAAATTTCTTCAATTCATAAGATCTTAAAAGTGGTCAATGGTCAACAGGGTGACAGATAGGAATAAACAATTCTCATATACCCTACTTGAGCGATATTGGAAGAAGAATGTGACCAACTCCTCTTCCTTTACGCCTGAGAACATCAAATCATCAGTTTAGTTCTGATGTTTGATTTAAGTATCATACGTTGTGTAGACTATTAGGCCACGCCTACTATTGTTGACGTCACAAGTCAGTTGGAGCACAATGCCTAGTTTAGGAATCCTCTTTGTACTTGCTCTCTGTTTAATAATGACGGCTAAGAAAGTGGTCTATCACCTTAAGGTTGATTTTCCCATGACAGATGTGACTTACAAATGAAAATGTATTCTATTATATTCCAAGCTCTTCAAAAACTTGCCATAGTAGATTACATTATGAGTTCTATGTGCGTGCATCGGAACGCACGAAATAATTAATCTTTTCATGATTTTCTATTCATCGCGGTGGTGATTAGACTTTTTAAAACAACTGTCGTCCTCAGTCTAATGACCCGTATTGAATTCGAAACTTTGAGTACCTATCTAAATGGTCTCTAAATCTAAATTAGGTTAGGTTTAGATTAAAATAGTAAACGAATCCTTAATTTGTTCTTATTTCAAATGACTTTCATTGTCAGAACTGGTAGTAGACCACTTTCCTTGCCGCCCGTACCAAGTCCTGCAAACAAATGTGAAACAAAGGCATACAAAACCTCAAATCCTTTAGCAGTTAGTTCTCTTTAGGGGTGAGAGCCATCCGCTCCCCGCAAGTCCGGTGATGATGACGAGGGTACTCCAAGCCATCATTGTAGGGGTGAGAGCCATCCGCTTCCCGCAAGTCCGGTGATGATGACGAAGCTACTCCAAGCCATCATCATAGGGGTGAGAGCCATCCGCTCCCCGCAAGTACAGTGATGATGACGAGGCTACTCCAAGCCATCATCATAGGGGTGAGAGCCATCAGCTCCCCGCAAGACCGGTGATGATGACGAGGCTACTCCAAGCCATCATCGTAGGGGTGAGAGCCATGCGCTCCCCTCAAGTCCGGTGATGATTACGAGGCTACTCCAAGCCATCATCGTAGGGGTGAGAGCCATCCGCTTCCCGCAAGTCAGGTGATGATGATGAAGCTACTCCAAGCCATCATCGTAGGGGTGAGAGCCATCCGCTTCCCGCAAGTCAGGTGATGATGATGAAGCTACTCCAAGCCATCATCGTAGGGGTGAGAGCCATCCGCTCTCAGCAAGTCCGGTGATGATGACGAGGGTACTCCAAGCCATCATCGTAGGGGTGAGAGCCATCCGCTCCCCGCAAGTCCGGTGATGATGACGAGGCTACTCCAAGCCATCATCGTAGGGGTGAGATCCATCCGCTTCCCGCAAGTCAGGTGATGATGATGAAGCTACTCCAAGCCATCATCGTAGGGGTGAGAGCCATCCGCTTCTGCAAGTCCGGTGATGATGACGAGGCTACTCCAAGCCATCATCGTAGGGGTGAGAGCCATCCGCTCCCCGCAAGTCCGGTGATGATGACGAGGCTACTCCAAGCCATCATCGTAGGGGTGAGAGCCATCCACTCTCAGCAAGTCCGGTGATGATGACGAGGCTACTCCAAGCCATCATCATAGGGGTGAGAGCCATCAGCTCCCCGCAAGTCCGGTGATGATGACGAGGCTACTCCAAGCCATCATCGTAGGGGTGAGAGCCATGCGCTCCCCTCAAGTCCGGTGATGATTACGAGGCTACTCCAAGCCATCATCGTAGGGGTGAGAGCCATCCGCTTCCCGCAAGTCAGGTGATGATGATGAAGCTACTCCAAGCCATCATCGTAGGGGTGAGAGCCATCCGCTTTCCGCAAGTCAGGTGATGATGATGAAGCTACTCCAAGCCATCATCGTAGGGGTGAGAGCCATCCGCTCTCAGCAAGTCCGGTGATGATGACGAGGGTACTCCAAGCCATCATCGTAGGGGTGAGAGCCATCCGCTCCCCGCAAGTCCGGTGATGATGACGAGGCTACTCCAAGCCATCATCGTAGGGGTGAGATCCATCCGCTCCCCGCAAGTCCGGTGATGATGACGAGGCTACTCCAAGCCATCATCGTAGGGGTGAGAGCCATCCGCTCCCCGCAAGTCCGGTGATGATGACGAGGGTACTCCAAGCCATCATCGTAGGGGTGAGAGCCATCCGCTCCCCGCAAGTCCGGTGATGATGACGAGGCTACTCCAAGCCATCATCGTAGGGGTGAGAGCCATCCGCTCTCAGCAAGTCCGGTGATGATGACGAGGCTACTCCAAGCCATCATGGTAGTAAACTCTGGTCAGTCCCACGTGGGCCGAGGCTTCTTCCTCAGCAGGGTGTCTTCGGGCGCTATGTGGATAGGGTTGTTGAAGTCAACTTCGATGTTGTCCGGTATGACGTCATAGTACATGTGGTCGTTGGTGGTGTCTGTAACATGATAGGAAATGATGAGTCGCATCGCTAGGTAGGTAAGTACATTAACAGTATGGATTTTTAACCGACTTCGAAAAAGCTGGAGGTTTTCTAAGAGTCGGTTAGGTAGTGACAGTGTCAGCATCATCATCAGTCCATATACGTTGCTGATGTTCGGATAGGTCTGCTCTTCATCATAGACTAGTGTAATGGAACGCGAGTGTTTAAAATGTCACTAAAATTAGTTGACGGCCAAGTTGTTAAGGTCGTTGCTTGCCATGCCAGAGGTCGCCAGTTCAAACCCCGTCGTACGTACCACTTGTTTTTCAAATTTGATATTCATATATACGATTATTCGACGCTTTAACGGTGAAGGAAAAAAACATCGTGCGGAAACCTGCACACCTACGAACAAATTCTTTGGTGTAGTCAACCGACCCGCACTTGGCCAGCGTGGTTGTCTAAGGCCTTATCGCTCTTTAGGGTACGCCCGTGCCCCAGCAGTGGGGACGTATATGGGCTGATGAAGATAGTGGTAATGTACTGACGGCTAAAGTTGAGGGTGGCGATGATCTCGTCCAGGTGCCGCTGGTCCAAGGAAGCGGTGACGGTGGCGGGGCGGCGCAGCGCGCGGCGGTGTCGCGAGGAGCGGCGCGGCAGCAGCGGGAGCGTGTACACCGCGGACGGGAGCGGGGTGTGGTCGGGGCCGAACTCCTGCGGGGATAATAATAATAATGTGACGACCCCACCGCCCCCTGGTGAGAGTCGCTGATTTTCGCACTACGAAAAGTAGCGACTCTCTACCAGTGCAACCAGTCTCCCCAGGGCAGCTTGTGGCGGGCTGAATGGAATTGACATGCCATAACTTGTCTTTAGTCTCTTTTAAGTCCATTTTTCTTTTCACTTTTGCACTTCCGTAACCGTACAGCAGAACTATCCACGTAGAATTATTTCATTGCTCAGCGCTGCCCTACAAGGCAGCACTGGCAGGGTCGCCATGTAATGTGGGACGTTGGCGAATACAATAAAAGATGTTAGTTGTTAAGACTTCGTATAATATCTGTATCAGTTTACTTAACCTACGCTTATATATACCTTAACCTAACAATGTGTGTGTGGGGAGGTACGTTACACCACTACACCCCTTGGGACCCGTGCCTCCGAGAGTCGACCAGGCCCCTCTCTCCGCTTGCCTTAGTTGGCCGGTAGGAGTGGACCCCACGGGGGCCGCAGGACTCTCACCTCTGTCTTGCCTTAGCCGGCCGGCCAGAGTGGGGCGTCAGAGCTACATGCTCGCAGGGTGGAAGTGAAAGATGCATAAGTCGCGAGTTGGCACAGTGGCGTTACGCCACTGGGTATAAAGCGGCGTACACCTCTCGGCACCCTGAGCCGCTTACAATAATGTTGCCCCCCGTCGCACCGGCCTCGTGCCTCGTGTGTGCGACCAATGGGGGGGGGGGGGGGGGCATGACAGTGAGTGACGAGTCACCATCTGCCCATTTTATTCGTGTTTTTAACATAGATCGGGGCAGGTGCCATAGTCCTTCCCATAGTCCCGGTTACCCAGTCCATCAGCACCTCAACCTAATAGCCCAGATTCTTTGTTTTTCCACTCCATTCCATAGACTTGCACTGACCGGGGGTTGTCCTTGGCTGCATTTTATAGTGTATACAGGGATAATCGTCGGCTGGTGCCACTTTAAATATAGCATACAAGTCATAAAAGGGCCTCTACGTGTTGGCTTTGGCCCCACGCACGCCTCCCAAAAATCCGGGACTCTGTAGTCCCGAGAATATGGATATGACATATAATAATAATAATATTGCACAACATCACATACATCGATCTGATCCCGTGGCAAGTAGCTTAAGCACTTGTGTTACGGATATCAGAATCAACAGTGGATACACAAATATACTTAAATATATTTAATAATACACCCAGACACGGAACAAACACCGATGTTCGTCACACAAATATTTGTCCCGAGTGGGAATCGAACCCACGACTCTTGGAATCGTAGGTTATGAACCTGAGTCACTAGCCACTATTCCACCGAGCCAGTCATCAGGTGATCAGGGGGAGATTTGATGAAGTTGGAGGAAGTGAGGTTAAAAAAGAAAAAACCCGGCAATATATAATTTGGAAACGGACAGACAGACGGACGAGGCTTAGTAATAATGTTCCCTGTTTACCTTTTAGGTACGGAACCGTACGCACGCACGCACGCACAATGTAGTATTTAGTTTGTAAGGTATTAATAATAATACAAAAGTAAAAACTTTGCTAATTATATAAATAATTAGCAAAGTTTTTTCTAATAAGTAAAAACTTTGCTAATTATATAAATAATTAGCAAAGTTTTTTCTAATAAGTAAAAACTTTGCTAATTATATAAATAATTAGCAAAGTTTTTTCTTTTGTTTACGTAAATCGATCAAATTAATAACTTGATTAACTCATTTGCAATGTATCTTTATTAATATAAAGAAAGAGCGGCGTCTCCAAATACAGGCACCATGCGTAAATGGAGACACCGACCGCGATCTATGTTTCTTTGAAAAAACTACTAAGTAAACATTTTTCATTTTCATTCAAATGCATTATACCAAAGCCGCTCTAAGTTGACTGATTTGCCACATGTCAGACTGACTGCACTAGTGAGGGACAACGGTAAAATTGCCGAAGCATATAAGTAACAGTTATTTCCACTTTATAAATAAGCAAGGTCTAATTATAACATTTTTTTATTGAAAACATTTATTCACATCCAGAAGATTGACTTGAAGTTTCTTATCTAAAAATATATTTATTTTTAAAATACAATACTTATTAAATACTACATCCAATTTTTTTTAAATACCTAGTGAGTATTACCTATTACGTCACTATGAAAACGTGTCAAACGGCGTAGCCTTGTAAAAGCGTAATACAGAGTGGAAATTTTATGTTTTCCTTTTATAATTCAATTATTTTAAGTAATAAAAGACAAATAATTAGATAATTAGGTGCATTTGACATTTTGAAATAACGTCTTATTTTTAAAAGTTGTTCTTTATGATTCGCTAAATATGTTCCTTTTAACAAGGATAAATGCAAAATATAAAATAAAAAGTGTCAAATCGGTCAACTTAGAGCGGCTCAGGTATAATGCAATAATATCCTTGGGTCTGTGGTGCCTGTATTCTTCTGGTTCCGGATAGGCCGTTCCCAGAATTCTGAGCATGTGTCTCCAGTATAAACTCACCAAGCACTTCCCGCTGACGCAGTAGGAGGAGTTCTGCCGGCCGCAGGCGGTGCCGAGCGGGAACCAACCGTCGTGTCCGTTCACTAAGTAGAACCGTTGCGCCGCGCGCTCGTCCTGGCACGCCACTCGGCACGCGCGGTCTGGGTCCTCTGCAAAGAAGATCGATGATCGGTTTTTTTTTTTTTTTTTTTAAAAGGAGGCTGACAAGATGACCTCACTCCACCTGATGGTAAGCGGTAGTGAGATCCAAATATGAGGTCGACAGGCACAATAGACCATATTGAGCCTGTCGCACTCACCCTGAAAGCCGTGAAAAAGGAGACCACTGCTGCGGCAACAACGAGACAAGGCGTGGTTAACCCTTAAATGGGCATAGCATGTTGGAATATTTCATTGGTTTTGAACCTTAACGCGCAACGGTGGGAACGCAATGACCTTGTTAAAACAATGCACAAGGCAGAATGGCGGCGACGTGGTCCACAACCCGTCACGTCACGTTTCCCACAGAGGTGAAAAGTGGATCGCTGGGGGTGATCTCTGCCTACCCCTCTGGGAAAAAGGCGTGATTGTATGTATGTATAATCCTTAACTCAACACCATAAGTGGTGGCAATATCGTTGCCAGAGCTTTATAAAGGGTTATGACCGTTCCCATGTGAGAAGAAGGGTGTTCAAAGATCATACTGTACCAGTGTTGTCAAAATTGAAATTCATTACATTAATTGTAGTATTATAATTATATTATTTAGGTATATTTGTGTAACCACTGTTGTTTCTGATATCCGTAACACAAGTGCTTAAGCTACTTACCACGGGATCTGAACAATTTATGTGATGTTGTGTAAAAAAGAAAATTTTATCATTTAATGTCAGGTTGATAAACTTACGAGACTATTTATATGATTAGGATATCAAGTCGACTTTCGTATTATGTTCTCCGATATTACTAAATCTATAACACTAGATAAATAAGTTGATTGCTACCTTGTACTGGTGATATCTGCATCCCCAGTCCGGACAGTCTTCTCACTCTCTCCTTGTATTTCGTGCACACCATAGTGGCGTACTGGTACGGTGTCTTACGTTGTGTGCAGCCCTGGAACAGTAAGTTTAGATTATGATCGTTTCCTACTCCTAAATTGGGGCCAAACATCTGTGAGTTTACGTGTGAAATTCAGTCCGAGCCCAGAATTTAGGTGCCTTATCGCCGTTGGGATTGGCCGACTGATTAGTTTGACATTAGCTTCTCTCTCAGTCAGATTCTTGGGCTTGTGGCCTCGGATGGTGAAGTCTTGCTAGATCCGCTCCCAGGCAGCATAATCAGTTACGGGCAGCGACCTTCCTCAAGGAAACGACGGGTTTGAGCTTCCTTTTGCAGAGCTCCTCTGTTTCAGACAGCGCGTTAGGTAGAGCATTATTAAGATCGCCTTCTTCGGAAACAATCCAAATAGCATCCCATGCAATCGGTGAGTAGGCGTCAAGATTTGGACATCAGCGCAGCATCGTCCAATTCACAGTGTTACCAGAAAAGGTTGTGTGGTGTCCGGGCGGTACGGCTCGATAGTTCCATCTCCAGGTCTCCGACGGATTAACAAGTGCGGGGAAGTGACGTTACTCCTGGTCGCGACCTTACTCCTGGCGCGACGCAGTGGTAGTGGTAGCCGCTCGTGGCCGCCACTGGCGCAGGCACAGCACTAGTGGTGTCTCACCTTAACTGCCTCGTTGGTCTATTGGTAGCAAGTGCTACGTTAGGACCGTAAGGTCCGCAGCTCAAGTGTAGGGTCGGGCAAAATTTGTGTGAGTTTTTCTGTAATGAAATTACCCAGCCCGGAGTTAGGAAGTTAAGCCGGTGGTCCTGCGCCCGATCTCTCATCGATCATGTCGGATTGCTGTCTCACCGAATTATGAGAGTAAGGGAATGGAGAGTGCACTTGTGTTTGCGCGCGCATTTGTGCACTATAATATATCCTACACACTTGGCTGATCTCAATTGAGATCGGCCGCCATGGCTGAGATCTGTCGGACGCTCGGTCTCACCAGGTCGGGCCGGGCGTGGTCGGGGCGGCACAGCTGCAGCGTGGTGCGGCGCGCAGCGGTAGTGGCAACTGGCTGTCTTACGATGATAGCTGAGAGTAGCCTTGTCATCATCACCGGACTTGCGGGGGAGCGGATGGCTCTCTACCCTAGTGGTCCCTTACCAGGTCGGGCCGGGCGTGGTCGGGGCGGCACAGCTGCAGCGTGGTGCGGCGCGCGGGGTCGCGCACGAGGCGCAGGCCGGCGCCGGGCGCGACGCAGTGGTAGTGGCAGCCGCTCGTGGGCCGCCACTGCGAGCCGACCGCGCGCCGCCACGTGCCCGACGACTTGCTGCAATGGAGAATGTTCATGGTTTTAGGTAACTAAGTAATATAATAATAAATATATAAAGGCGTCCGACCGATTTCAGCCATGGCGGCCGATCTCAATTGAGATCAGCCAAGTACGCAGGACATATTATAGTGCACAAGTGTGCGCGCAAACACAAGTGCACTCTCTATTCCCTTACTCTCATAATTCGGTGAGACGGCAATCCGACATGACCGATGAGAGATCGGGCGCAGGACCACCGGCTTAACGTGCTTTCCGAGGCACGGGCGTTCAACCGCCAACTTCCTAACTCCGGGCTGAGTAATTTCATTACAGAAAACTCACACAAATTTTGCCCGACCCCGGATTCGAACCGGGGACCTCTCGGTCCTAACGCAGCACTTGCTACCAATAGACCAACAAGGCAGTTAATACCTAAATATAATAATATAATAAATCTTTATTAGAAAACTTAGTTCACAATATTATCTATACTAATATTATAAAGAGGAAAGATTTGTATTTTTGTATTTTTGTATTTTTATATTTTTGTATGTTTGTAATGAATAAACTCAAAAACTACTGGACCGATTGCAATAATTTTTTCACCATTAGAAAGCTGCATTATTCAGAAGTAACATAGGCTATATTAATTTTTTTTTTAAATTAGGAATCCTTACTAAAACTCCAATAATGTAACCCAAGGTGTAAAAAAATGACCTGAAAAATTACTTACGTCGCGTGCGCTGCGAAAACTATTGATGATAGAAAAAAATCATTTACTACGACTTTGCAGAACTCTTTATTATCTACAAAAAGTGTCGCGACAGCATATGTCTAAATATTATAGTTATGTCACAGTAAGCGGTTTTTTATTCTAAAAATTTAATTTATATGTCGCCGCTTGAAAAAGCTCTTTATTTATACCTTGGTATTAATCCTTATCAAAATAAATTTCTTTATATTCAAGACGGCTTCAGTACCTTTAAATAACTTTTTGAATTATTCAATTCGGACATTTCTTTCGGAAGATATCACGAATTTAAAAATGCAAGTATTAGAAAAAAGTCACGTGGTTGCCACTTTGATTTTAACTTGAAGGAATTTTGAATTCGCTTTAAATTCGTTTCGTAGGTAAATAAGTACCTGATAATAAATATTATATTTTAATGTAATATTTTTTATACCGAAGCGAAGCGAGGGCGGGTCGCTAGTATCTTATAATCTACATTACATTTAAAGTTTCGGGTAACAATATGTAACTTTGAAGTATTCGATAATCTACATGTGAATCGACATGTGTAATTCGTTTGGACATATGTACAACCAAAATTGAAAAAAATATACCTGTTTAAAGTTCTGACCGTTTGCACTTTCATACAAAATTAACGTAGTGATATGACGTCACACCACAACGTGCAGTACAATGTAAAAAAGTTTTTCGTACATTCACGTTCTAAATATTAATTTCTTAAGTATACAAATATGTTCATCATGCCAATACATAATATTCCATTATGAAATTGAGACACAACAACATTCTCCATTAGGCTAGTAACCTAATATCGATGTTCCGGAGGGGGAGGAGTGAAACGGCTTTCAGGGTGAGTGCGACAGGCTCAATATGGTACATTGTGCCTGTCGACCTCATATTTGGATCTCACTACCGCTTACCATCAGGTGGAGTGAGGTCATCTTGTTAGCTCATTATAAAAAAAAATAACACATGACGCAGCAGCGGCACTGGTGCAGCTTGTTGCCGCTGAAGTAGCCCTAATTGGATTCGTTCAGACCCATACACACCGAGCGATGCGATGCTGTTTTGGTATCGTATGAGTGGGCCTATACTACTTACCGCCGTGGAGTACTACATTTTTGGTAGAGTCCTAGAAAATTCTGAATGTATGCAACGAAAGACACAAACGTAATGATTTATTTAAAAATCGATAATTTCTAGGCTCGGAATTACACTACTTACGGTGTGCTATGAGGAGTGGCCGTCTGTAGCTGTAGAGCCTCCCACTCGCAATCTCCGGGCCTTAGAGAAAACTCGTTGTCCACACTCCCAGTGCAAGTGAATTTCTGGAACATATTATGTCCATCCTTATCTTATCGATTTTACTACCACCATCAGAACACTCTTGAAACCTTTCTTATTTAGAGGGATCCACTGCTGATAACATGCATACTCTTAGAAAATAGTATTTATCAAAACAGATACCTGTAGAATCAGCAATTAGCAGTTTTAGCAGTATTAGCAGTCCACTTCTAACAAGATGCAAACTCTCAGAATAGAATCAAGCAACAGGATCTATGGTTATATCAGGAGGCCTAAAGAAATATACATCATCCGATTCCTAATCTGGCAAACTCCAGAGATGTGTGTGTATACCCTCAGAAAATCATATTTATCAAAACAAATGCCTGTAGAATCAAGCAACAGGATCTTTAGTTATATGAGCCTGAAGAAATATACATCATCCAATTATACCTGGCAAACTCCAGAGATGCAGAACATCGGCGACATTCGCGAGCACGCGGTTCCATCGGGTAAGGTCCAGCCGCGGGACTTGTAGCCGCCGCCTCTAGTGTCGCACCAGACTGCGCACGCGCTGCTAACATCTGGAAAACATAGGTGATTTATGATAATTAATGGTATTCATAGGTATACTACTAATATCTGCAAGAGAAAGGTGATTTGTGGTATCTGATATCATACGGATTAATGACATATTCCATAGAGTAAGAAAGAGTATTGGGAAGGACGAATATTAGATCAAAATCGTGTATCATTTTATAATAGATCTAAATCTTCACTTCATCTTGATCTAAAATTAAGATTAAGATGGGTAGGTAATATTTGCATCTATGTCTGAAATGTGGAAGTGTGAAATAACACAGTTTGGTAGGTTAGCTACACCTATCTACACCTTTTACTAATAATTTAGCAGTGAACAGGAAGTAGAAGAAATCAGTGAATATTGAAGATGTTAAGCAGCTTCGCCCTAACAATTGATTAATAAAAGTTATTAAGTTAAATTGTCCTGTAAAATCCTAATGATTATAAAGAACTTACCATCTACATCTATCCTCTGCAGACCAGTCCCAATGAGATCAGGATCTACATCACGAGCCCTCAAGCATATCTGATCTGCGAATTGCCTTACTGTCATTCGCGGCACGTTGTTACACTGAAAAAGATTAAACAGTCGTATACTTTATATGCCAAAATAATTTATTATAAAAAATCTAAGGAAATAGAAGGCATTCATTCTTGGGTCTTGGTAAGGAAGGAGAACAAACCTGTTGTGCGTGACACGATTGATATTTCTTGTCGTGTCCTGCGCAGTAGTTGCTTCCGCTGTCGTGTCTGTAAATAAAATCAGTCAGTTTATTGGTAAATTATATGATCCTGAATTGTTCGAAGGCAGGTCTCACTGATGAAGCAGTTTGAAGGAATTGGTCGCAATTGATTTAGATCAGTTTTTCTTTTTGTGTTAAAGAAGCATCGATGGCCGAATGGTTATGGTCGTTGCTTGATGATGCGAAGAAACCTACACACCAACGCGTCAACCAACGTCAAGCCAACCAACCCGCACGGGGACGTTTATGGGCTGATGATGATGATGATCAGTTTATCGAAGCTTTTTTATCATATCTGTTTGATTCAAGCTACATCTATAAATTTTCATACAAACTGATGAACGTTTGAGAGCCATCCGCGCCCCTGCAAGTCCGGTGATGATGGCGAGGCTACTCCAAGCCTATCATCGTTTGTCAGCTAGGAAAAACAAGTCAGTCATACTTGGGCCGGTTGAACCGCCTCGTGACCACAGTGACACGAGTGCGTGTCATCGAGGAGGCAGGCCGACGCGCACTCCGACCAGCCTACTCAAGCTCTGAGAAGCTTCTTAGTTTTGTCACCTGTTTAGTTCTAACCTGGGTTGGTTGCACCGTCAGGTGGCGACGGCTAGATCGAGATATCGCGTGACCCATAAATACTAATATTTAGTGTAATGGAACGTGAAAATATAAAATCTGAACAACTGCCACCGTGTACAGTTTTGCACATTCTGCAGGCCAGGTGATGTGACGATCTGCGCAGGACGTGTAGGAGCAGGATGCGAGTGGCCGAGGAGAGAGAGAAGTGGCGTGCATTTGGAGAGGCCTATGTCCAGCAGTGGACAACGTGGGCTGATGATGATGATGATCTTCTTATCGTATGGTTGATGAACAACCTGGTGTCAAGAGTTTTTAAAACCGCCCGTAGGACATGGCTTCACACACCGTAGAAAAATTTCTCAGGTGTGCTGGTTTCCTCAGGATGTTTTCCTTCACCGTTAAAGCGTCGAATGATGGTACATATGAATTTCAAATTTGAAAAACACATTGGTACCTGGCGGGGTTTGGGGGATGATGATGATGATGTGTAGTTCTAACCTGGGCCGGTTGCACCGCCTAGTGGCGACTGCGACGCCGGCGGCGGCGGGCGCGTGCGTGTCGTCGAGGAGGCACGCCGACGCGCACTCCGACCAGCCCGACCAGCGCCCCCACGCGCCGCGCGCGCGCGTCGACCCGGAGCGCTCCGAGCACTCCCCGCCGCGGCAGTACTGGGGAGAACCATCCGAATCAAATAAAATACATATCCGGGACATTTCCACGCACGGTGACCTGACCCCAAACTAAGCAAGAGCTTGTACTATGGCCGTCAGAGACTAATATACTTACGTAGGTATTTATAAATACACTAGCGGCCGCCCGCGACTTTGTCCGCGTATTAATGGGTTTTAGTAGCAATGATGTATTAAAATAGCTACCTCCATACCACGTTTTATAAAAATCTATAAACGTAAAAGTTCTCCCATACTAATTTTCACTTCCCCAATGACCGCCATTGGGGTTGAATTAAAAAAAAAAATAGCGCTGGTGTCTCTCCGGAGTGCCAGCCACCATCATACCAAATTTCATGAAAATCGGTTCAGAAGTTTGAGCGTGAAAGAGTAACAAACATCCATACACATACATCCATACTTACAAACTTTCACGTTTATAATAGGTATTAGTAAGATAATATTCACCAGACACGGAACAAACACCGATGTCGTCGCCATCGTCACACAAATATTTGTCCCGGGCGGGAATCGAACCCACGACTATTGGAACTGTAGGTTGTGAACCTGAGTCTCTATCCACTGTCCCACCGAGCCAGTCAATTACTCTACTGGAGTCGGTCGGGAAGTTAGCGATTGTATGGTTGTGCCTCGGAAAGCACAATGGGCTCGGGCTGTGGTTCAGGTTCATAATGTCTCGTTCCCATGATGTCCCTCGGTATTAATACCTCCCAGATATATTTTTAGTCCCAGACACCTACTCCCGATAATGAGTTAGTTATCGGCGAGAGACGTGGTAACAAATATAATCACAAATACATCACACTGGGAAGATATTCCACTTTCACTCGTTTTACGAATAAGGGATCTCCCCAAATTGACTAAATGCTTGAACTCCGTATTTTGCTTAACTTACCATGTCTTCGCCACATTTGGTTCCCTCTAGAGCTGGATGCGATGTCCAGGTGTACCTCTCTCGTTGGCAATGCAAATCTCTGCAGATGTCTTCCAAGTTCTGAGCCGCCGAATGCCGGCTGCCGCGTCCGTACTTCAACATACCTGGAATTTTTTATGTTAACGTTCAAAAAGTGGACAGAACCAACACGATTCCTCGATTGTTGCTCAGATCATTATGAGTTCCTACCTTCCTTCTTTTCTGACATCAGTAATAATTATTACGGGTACCATGCACTTCCTTAAATCTTAAAAGACGGAGTCTAGCATACCACTTGAAGCCAATACAAAAGGATTAAGTCCTTTCTTTTTGTGTTTGTCCAAATTAATTAAATTTTACAAGAATCACATACATACAAATATACATAAGTTTTAGACAAATTATGACGGCACCCTTTACTAAGTAAGATATAATGTAATGATTGCATATTCTTGTAGGTTCAACTTACATTGCTGGTCAGCATCAAATCTCTCCCCTGGTAGGATGCCCTCAGCGCTATGGTCTAACTGCCCAGCTGAGTTGCCATGGTCAAGCAGGCATCGCGATTGGACCGTACTGTAAATCAGGTTTGTAGAATTAACTCTAACGGTATGACAAAAAAGAAATTCACAACTGATCGTCAGAATGGTAATAAGAGTCAATCGTGTCAAATAGGTCCCAAACACATGACGACAATGCTAACACTTTAGGTGGCTCAAAAGATTATATTTCCCTGGCTGTGACCTGTCTAAATGTGTTGAAAGCCTCATCATCATAATCAATCCATACACGTCCCCACTGCTTGGGCACAGGCCTACCCTTAAGGACGTTAAGGCCTTTTGACCACGCTGGTCAAGTGCGGGTTGGTTGACTACACAACCTAAGAATTTCTTCTTAGGTTTCGTCACGATGTTTTTCCTTACCGAATTAATAGAGTAAGGGAATAGAGAGTGCACTTCTGTTTGCGCGCACACTTGTGCACTACATTACGTCCTGCCCACTTGACTGATCTTAATGAGATCTGCCGTCATGGCTGATGGATGAAAACGGTCGGACGCATAACTGGCTCGGTGGAACAGTGGTTAGTGACCCTGCCTGGCGGTTCCAAGAGTCGTGGGTTCGATTCCCACTCGGGTCAAATATTTGTGTGATGAACATCGGTGTTAGTTGCGTGTCTGGATGTGATTATGTATTTAAGTATGTATTTATAAATACATATGTACCTACGTATATCAGTCTCTGACGCCCATAAGTACAAGCTCTGCTTAGTTTGGGGTCAGATGACCGTGTGTGGAAATGTCCCTGATATTTATTTATAACCCACTGTTTGTAGAGAACTAAGGTTCTTATTGTTACTACTGAAGGTGTAGACTTACTCCAGAAACTTCTGCAGGTAGTTCTTGCTGCACTGGGACCAGGTGATCTTCCCGCTGCCCAGGGTAGGGCTCATGATGTACGCGCTCGGGTCGCAGCCGTTGTCCGCTTGGGGACCGTCGTGGCGCATGCCCAGACTGGGAAAGGTAAGGTAAAAGATATGTTTAGATAATAACTATGCACGTTTCGTGATGTTGAGTGCTGTTTTCTTTAATGTGGGAGCTGTATAAAATTACATTTCGCTTAATTACCAACCTATACCTGATCTGATGATTTACCGTCTACTCAAACAGAAAATAATTGAAAGTTGGGAGAAAAAATGAGTTACCAATTATAAAATATCAGATTTACAAATATTTTCTTATTGATTTGTGAAATTGACTTTCATACAATTGGGACAGATCCTGTTTATTCATCTATATTGAACTTCGTGCAAAACGTCGGTCGTTCAAATGAAAAAAAAAAACGTTTTGCATCAAATCTAAACAATATGCCAGGTACCATAACACCGCCAATAGGCGATGAGGTACACCCCGGTGTTTTAGTCGGTATACCCCCTGGGCATTGCAGTCCGTCCAGGAGTCGCGGCTGGCATTTACCATCTCTTTGCCAGTCGCTGGGGAGTCCGACACACCACCCGGAGAGAACCCCCTCTCAGGGTGAAGGTGCGCAACGCATTTCACCGGGTCAAAAAAAAAAGGAGCCGCCCGCATCGTAAAATTAAAGTAATTTTAAAAGTGTAGTACATCGCAAGGTCATACTTATGTCCTATCTCGTGTGCGACCACGTAGACGCTCTCGAAGTGGCGACCCTCGTTCACAGTACAGCTGCTAGTTACTGTGCACATGCCTGCTACTGGTGCGAGTCCTACAACAAGAAATAACATGAGTACATTTAGGTTCTAAGGGGAATGAAAAAAATGCAAAGTTAATTAGTTACGTGAAGTGATGAAATTATGATTGTATATTATTTGCGGGATCAGTATGCATTTGAAATAGAATTTACAGGTTTAATTTAATTCCGAAGATTCGTTTAATTTCAAACATGCATGGATAATAGTTACGTTTTAGTTTACGAGTACTTTCACTTAATTCACCATGTTTTTTTGAACCAGTTGGAATGTATTATTTATTTTACATGTTGAAATTCAATCATATTAGCTAAACCCATAATTAAAAAAAAAATACTTCTTATGTGGGCATTGACTGCAATATATCAACGCCATACAAATCAAGTCTTTGTTTCACACATCTCACAATGACAGGCTTTCTCAATCAGGAGATATTTATTGTCCGCAATACATCAATAAGGCATGTTCTAACACGCTCAAGATTGATGCGATCTCTTCCATTAGACATAGAACATTAAACAGTGATTGCGAAGAGCGTAAAGAATTACAAAACTCCCAGCAACGTGCTGTTTCACACTCATACGCGTTGGACTATGGAATTGCAAGAATTCTTAAAGACAACGGGAAAATGTGAAACTAAAGATTCGCTTTCGCTGAATTTGTTCGAATTATTCAGTATTTATTGCTAGTAAAACAAATAATAGATAATAAAATAACGATTTGAAGATAATGATATAAATCTCTAAGATTTATTTTCTTGTGTTGTACTAAACTTTCGATTGCTTATAATTACAATGAAATAAATATCGAGACGTAAAAAAATATTTAATCATCACGTGTTTGACACGCGTTGCTCCAAATATGCTTGTATAGCAAATCAAAATAATTGAAAATTGGGTCATATAAACACGACATTGCCTGATTGGAAAATCTATACCTACTTTGTTTCACAAAATGTCTATAAATATAACAGTCGTACTTACCTACTACTTGGCTGCTAACTTTCCCATTCTTATTAACCACGTACAGATCTAAACCGGTCAAAATCAAGGCGTGGTCCCAATGCAACGGATCATTATCCCCAGGAGGATTCTCCAATCTCTGCCAAGTGCAAAAGTTACTAAGGAACCTATCTATGTCATGAGGCCTCTTCAAGTTGGCAGGATCCTCATGAAGTATCTCCAGTCTTTTCAATATAAAATTCACCGGTCTCCCAAGAGACGCATCATGGTATAACAATTGTACAGCATTGATCATAGCTAGCACAAATCTTACCAATTCCCTTTCAGTGTCTTTAGGGAAATTCACTGTCATGTGCTTGTATAGATCTCTATCAACAAACACCGCTGTCTCCACAAAAACGGCAGGCATAATCGCCCTCTTCTCTCTTTTAGTATCTTTAACTAGTTTCTTTATAAAAGCACCTATTGTTCTATTTCTATGATCTAGATTCAATTTAAAATCTTCTAAGTTTCGCTCTTTTGTAGTTGTCTCTGTAATGTCTCTTTTTCTCCTATGCTTTGTCCACGTGCGTACAGATTGAGGCAAAGCCGACTGACTCATGTCTTCTCTTTCTATACACACATGTTCTTCCTCGTTATCATTAGCATCTACATCTTTTGTATTACGCTTAACTATGATATGTACTTTTGAGTCATTTTTGTGGAACCTTTCTGGCAGTGGATGTATATAATAGTAACTGTCGTTTGATTTGACTACTCCTCTCTGAAAAAGTAAACATTCTTAATCGAGAACAGAAAAAAAAACTTTCCAACAATTAATTGCTATATAATAGTAAATGCGTGCAGTTTCTGTGAATTTCAGAGCATTTAGTAGTAGCGCTAGTAGACTATGCATATCCTAACGCGATTAAATACTATATTCTGTGGTTCAGCAAATAATATACACTATATGTACAATAATTTAGAACTTGTTTCACACTTACCACATCACCACATGCATACAATGCTGCATTATCGCTCCTAAAATAGCAGAGATCCAACTCTTCATCATTATGCTGATCCAGAACAGCCTCAGTGGAGTTGGTCCACCTTCTCATCAGGAGGAACTGAGGGTCCAGAAAGCTGTGTTTGGGGCTCAGCTTGACGTCCAAGTGTTTCTTCAGAACAGCTAAATCCTGGTCTTCTTGGTACAAAGCTCGTTTACGCCGTTTCGGCTGCTTTAGATGGGCTATCTCAAATTGAGCTTCTGTGAAATGAAATACAAATATATGATGTCATAAAAATTCAAGTTATTTTAGACTTATCCAAAGGTAACATGCTAAATCATCATCAATGGTTACATGCAACACCTATGGTAGATGAATTCATTGAATATCGACCTTGACAGTTGCGGTCCATCAGATATAGCCACAACGCGGCATCCGGTGTTACACCGTCCTGTTTACTTAAATTACAAAAATATAAAATTTTCTTTCTTAACTTGCACGAATTTTGGTCCACCTTTTGAGAAATATAACATCAGTTTACCTAATATTAAATTGATAAAATCTCACCATGAGGATTAGCACCAAAAAAGAATATCTTCTCCGACTCCGTCAGATGATCTAGTAGTTGCCTGGTATGATCCTGTAAACAAAAAAAACAAACTTTAATCTATACTCACAAATTTAATGACATCTTACGCTTTCCATAGATATGTGTATTTTACGTAACTGGTTGCATCCAACCAGTGTTAGTTAGTGTATACAATTATGATTTTGTTTTGCTGTTCATGACAATGTTCGGGAGTGGATTTTGAAATTCACAACTGCTGTGACAGACGAAGACAGGCGGCGCCAGTTCGCTCGCGACCATGATTGGTGTTACCCAGTCGAAACGTCGGGCAGTAAGTAGCTATGTATTTGCTCCGCCTAATATCGCTTGTAGATCCATAAAGACTAATATTTAGTGTAATGGAACGCGAAAGTCTGAATCTTGAATCTAATGTTCATGACAAGTTTTTGTATATTTCACATTTGTTTTGCTATTGCAATTACCTAATGATTCAATATGAATTTTATGATCTATCTTCTCGATTCTCATACCATTACAAAAACCAGTATTGCTTGTTCAAGGAAGTGTTTTCAGTTTTAAAACTTGGATTTTCATTAACCTTGACTACGTCTAATTACAGGTAGTAATCTATTGTTTGCCGTCATTGGTATTATGAGAAGCAGCCTCGACACTAAATTTTGACAATAGTTGGTTTCGCACGCGGCTAGCGATTAATCGGATCTCAGGGGAGCCAAGTTGGGAAGGAGTGTCGGTTTTGATTGTTTGAAGTGACATCATCTGATAAGGCGGGTGGAGTAGTGATGTTAAAATATGGTATTGTACCTTTTATACCTAAACTTCATTAAATTTGTATGCAATCAAACATAGGAGGATTTTTTTTCTAGATGACTACGATGATGGCTTAGATTAGCTTTGTCATTATCGGACTTACGGGAGAGCAGGCTCTCACCCATAAATGTTCTTTATAGCGTAGTCGGTTAAAAAGAAATGTAGCATATTATGATCTTTTCACGATCTCTAGATCATCTGAGTGCCAACTTAAGTTAGTGAATTAAACTGAAAAGTTTAATCGACCCACAATATACCACAATGTAGTGACATTGTATAAAGCAAAGTCGCTTGCCGCGTCTGTCTGTTCCTATGTATGTTAAATCTTTAAAGCTACACAACGGATTTGGATTCGGTAATTAAAATATTCAGTAAAATTGAGAACCTCTTCATTTTTGAAATCGGTCAAATACCCGCTATCGCTTAAGACTTAAAGTACATTATCCGGAGGCATTGTTAATTTGTAATTAGGCACACTGTTTGTATTGGCTAGTCATCTAGCTTTTTGCTCTATTCAATTGTTATTTAAAAACTGACACGGAGAACTTCGTACGGCCTTAGCGTAGCTTTTCCGAACAAACGATGCTCTTTCAATATAGTCTATGGTTGAATGACGTTGACATTCGTTACGCGTGTTTTGAATGTATATTTTTCAACCTTTCTGAGTTCTTTTCTTAACATTTCTTGTCCATAAGATTCTTGTACAAAGTATTAGAAAACTACAAAAAAATAATCAGCCAAATCGGACTCGCCGTTTTTATGTTATAAGGCGTCCGACCGATTTCAGCCATGGCGGCCGATCTCAATTGAGATCAGCCAAGTGCGCAGGACATATTATAGTGCACAAGTGTACGCGCAATCACAAGTGCACTCTCTATTCCCTTACTCTCATAATTCGGTGAGACGGCAATCCGACATGACCGATGAGAGATCGGGCGCAGGACCACCGGCTTAACGTGCTTTCCGAGGCACGGGCGTTCAACCGCCAACTTCCTAACTCCGGGCTGAGTAATTACATTACAGAAAAACTCACACAAATTTTGCCCGACCCCGGACTCGAACCGGAGACCTCTCGGTCCTAACGCAGCACTTGCTACCAATAGACCAACGAGGCAGTTATGTTTTATGTTATAGCGTGATAACGGTTAACTCGTTTCATTTTTATACATAAGTATTATTTAGGTATCTATATTATAGATACCTAAATAATACTTATATTATTATGAACACTTACTGTAAAAAAAAATAATGAACAAAAATTATGTAAATTTTCTTTGTTTGATTTTCACCCCTTTAATTTGCAATTTTGTAAAATTACTGCTACTAATGTTACTAACATAGCATAAATTTGCTGAAACATATCGATTTATTTTTTAAACTAAAGTTTTTCATGAAAAATAAAAACATTGATTTATGGCACTTGTGCCATTCGCGTTCATTTTTCGTTTTGATGCTCTGGCAGTAGCGGTATGAAATTTTCAGGGTATACTATCCATGAATGTAGGTAGTTTTTAAAATAAGTTCTAGAAAAAAAACACAGGCACTTTTTTTTCACTGGAGGCTTTGAAAGTTGATAGACACAATTCGATTCGTAAAACTTTTGTGAAGAATTATTTTTTTACTCCAATATGATAGGGTTATGACTCAAATCGGTATCGTAATTATGAAGTCCCACTATTGAACTATTTCTAGAAAAAAAATCATGCAAAAAGGTCCAGTACTTAAGCTACAGTGAAGACTTTTATATTGAATTCCGGCTTCTTACAAAAATTTCACAAAAATCTCAATAACTTTGGAACTATTGAAAATCGCTGAACATTTATGGGGGTTATATCGATAGGTATTGAAGGCCCCCATCGATTGACTTACGATGATCCACCCCCCCTGTTACACCCTGTATTTAATAACACACACAGACTGACAGACACAGAAAAAATACCGATGTTCGTCACACAAATATTTGTCCCGGGTGGGAATTAAACCCACGTTTATTGGAACTGTAGGCAGTGAGTCTGGGTCACTAACCACTGTTCCACCGAGCCTCCAAGAACTTCTACTACAACTAATGTTAATTTGTTTAATTTTTCTCAATACGATGATAGCGCATGACTCTCACCCCTAATATATTTGGTACATCTATGTACCAAATATTTGTCTTTAAGGGTCTACACGCGTTATTAGGAGTAGCAAATACATAGCACACACAGTTCGCTCGCGACCACGATTGGTGTAACCCAGTCGAAACGTCGGGCAGTAAGTAGCTATGTATTTGCTTCTCCTAATAACGCGTGTAGACCCATAAAGACAAATATTTAGTGTAATGGAACGCGAAAGTCTAAAATCATAAATCTATGTACCAAATCGAGAGACTGGGAAAAGAATATGATTTCTAACCAAGTTTGCTATCAGAGTATGTGATGTTGTGTAATATTTAGAAAAGATTTTTTACAAGATAATCGAATCCACGCGGGCTAAAAGTAATCCACATTAAAAATACAAGTGCGCTATCCAATTATGACTGTTCAATCAGTATATTACGGTACTTGGTGAATAAAACGAATTCTCAAGAGTTAAGTTTCGACTTCACGATGACGATTCGTAGTCAAAGTACTTGGACTTAATCCGAAGGCTAATTGCCTTCCGTCAGCAACTGAATTACGTAGCACTTTTACTTGATTACGAGGCAAATGACTGAATGAGTTTCGTCTGCTTTCTTTGTGGATTAAGCAATTTTCCGTTAATCTATGTGCACTCAGGGCTGTCAAAACTGTTGACAAATCGAACTATAATATTTTTGATAATGTCAAACCATGATTTGATAAGAAACAACATCGCGTACTAAGTGTTCCTTAGCATTATGCTATTTATTAAGCTAATGCATAGCTTTTATCGCGGGCTTTGAGCGCGGCGACCGAACAAAGAAATTCCGTAACGAAATAAACCTCACAATCGTCTAACGTCGTTTCAGTTCGGTAGACTTCGGCACGGTGTTTGTGTGCGTGCGGTTAGACGTATTGTACGACTCTACGAATCTCGCACGAATCGAGACGAGCTGCTCCGAAATCGGACGATGCTATGCAATAGCTATACCGCGGCAGTCGCCTAGTGCCACAAGTCTTTCTTTTTTGATCATTTTATTGATTGTAAAGGGAAGCAACGTAGTTAATTTTTAAAAGATAAAAAATAATAATAACAAACTTATGTAGGTAGTAGGTAGGTATAAATGTCCTTACATCCTTCTACTATTTACCTTCTACTATTTTTTTTATCGAGAAAGGTCAGAAAGTTTACAAACTATCCGTGTACTCGTATCAAATTTCTTTTAAATAATTTATTTAACTTCATATCCATTAATGTCGTTATGGTGTAAAAGCCGACTTACCTTGGCCTTCTTACATAAGTTAACAAATATTGTGTCCTGCCAAAGTTCTTTAACACGACACAACCCTATAAAAACTTTTAAAGTGAGGCGCGAAAGTGTGTAATCGGTCCGATGTGGCCATCTCAATGTTTTGAATACAATGCGGATTGCCGGCCCGCGCCGATGCGCCCGCGCAACGCCTGCGCGATGCCGATTGATTTGATGCGTGGAATCGGGACAGCTGTCGAGTTTGCAAATTGATTTTGTATATTTTACTGTGTTGATGATTATTAGTTTGAGTTTTAAGAAAATTTCTTCTTGTTGATTCTGATACCCGTAACACAAGTGCTTAAGCTACTTACCACGGGATCAGATCGATGTATGTGATGTTGTGAAATATTTATTTATTTATTTATTTATTATTTCAAATAAGTGGAGAGTACGACACGTAGGACATATTATATTGCCAATGGAGAATGTTCATGATTTTAGGTAATTATGCAGCTTTGAAGTCTTTTATAAGCCGAATCGATTTGTGTAATTTGTTTCGATATACAACCAAAATTTAAAATGTTACACGTTTTCGAGCCATAGGAGAGTTATTTTTAACAGAAATTCACACACAAATGCCTGACCAGGGACTTGTTATTTACGAGCTTTTATTAACCGTTAACAATTTTGCAAATTTACGGGTATGTAAGGGTTGAAAATAATTATAATTAGTAAGTCTAACGATCGATTCTACTCGCAATCAACAAAAGTACTTGCATACGAGCACATAACAGCATATAAATTGTGTGTGTGTTAATCGCACGCACATAAATTAATCTAGCGTATATATTGCTACATTCTCCGAGATAAACGAACGTCAAGATAATCCAGAAAGTTTCTAGCCACCATTGTTGTAAGCTTAGGTACGCGGAGGCTATCTAGAAACTCTCTCTGCCTATCCAGTTCATACTTGTAGTTGTTTCGGCTTTAAACAATGGTGGCATTCATTTTCAACGCTGTATTTTGCCGATTGCGCTAGGAGGATTTCGTTTTTATATTATATTTTCTATTTCAGTTGACATAATGTGTGTATCTTTGAGCAATAAGCTTTTGGACCACTTAAATGCAAAAACATTGTAAACATGAACACGGCGATATATGTTTTTTCAATTATTTACAAATCGAAATGGGGCATAGAATCTATATCAATAATTCTTATTGTTGCTCATTGTCAAATGTTGTCTGGACTCTGCAATACTAGCTTTAAGCTGTGTGCTGTCTCCGCTAGATACAGTTTAGTTGAAAGCATTTACTGAAAGTAAACAAATTTTATTTTGTTCGCTTTTATCAGGAAATGGAAAGGTAATGAAAATGCGCAACAAGGTACAAAAAAAAGAGTATTGGCGGTATGAAGTTCGCCAGGACTACTAATAGTCGTTTAATATAATATTTTTAAACTTATAGAGATATATTTTGGCAACAATAGATGGTATAACATTCACATTAGTATTTCTAAACCACCTTGACAATGCGTGAGCAGTCTGCGTGCCAGGCGCCGCCTTTTCACGATCGATCTCTAAAGGGCAGGGTCGGAGTAAGGCTCCCGGCTATCAAGAGACAAATACAGTGTCTGGGTGTGTTATTCGTAATGATATTTTTATGTACATTTGTGTACTAAACTGTAGTTTCTGATATGCGATACATAAATGTTCAAGAAACTTAGTACAAATCGGATTAATCTATAGCAGGGTCGGAGTGCGGCGATACGATAGAAGTAGCCAATGATCAACACAAGTTTAAGCTGTAAATATGGATAAGAAATGAGACCAAAGAATGAGACAATCAATTTATGTGTCTGTTGCTCAAATACTCGACACTCGTATACCTATAACAATATGTTTTCCCTTTTTAGGCCTACATGGTGTGCATTATTATTAGTTACTGAAAGACACTCGGGACATCGCACTTTGACCTGCTTTTAACTACGAATTATTAAATACGGATCTGCAACACTATTGCAAGGTTGTCGTCATAGGACTCGATAGGTATCTAGATAGACTCGTGACCTAACAAGAATTTTAATTGTAAAAAAAAATCCTTTAAGTCAATGTTAAACTCTATGATACGAAGTATTGGTCACCGATTTAAAGAGAGGAGGTAAAATATCAACAAAGCAATTAAAATTGCTTCTATCTACATCTTATTTTTAAAAACTACATAGTTGGTTCTTAAATTTGATGTCATCATCATCAGCCCATATACGTCCCCACTGCTGGGGCACGGGCCTACCCTAAACTAAGGCGATCCGGCCTTATTCACTAGACTACTAACAAAGTAGATGTGCCTCGTAATTATTAGGTAAACCGATGTTACCAACATTTTGCCTGCATCGCAGTGATCTCACACACTATCTTCTTGCTTTGCTGACCGTATGCTATAACTGGGTACCCTAGGTACTGGTACATATTTCCGCACACTAAGCTCGTATATAACCTGCCACTTTCTAAAGCCTACCTGCGCTGTACAAAATAGGTTGTCTACACTATCTCGCCTTTGTTTTGGCCAATTATAAAGCTTCGAAGCGAAACGACATGCAAGATCTTGATGAGGCAAAACAAAGACTCGTACTTTGTGAGGTAAATATACGTGCATTTTTTTCCGGGTCTGTAATGCTTTAGGTTTTGTTTGATGTACCTATCTGCAATATTCAACGATTTTAATATTTAATGCTACAAAATATTCAAAATAGGATTTTAAGTAATCGCGATTTTTTAGACCGTCGTTTGTCATTGTGCCTAGTTCAGTTCTCCACACACATTAATTTATATTAGATAGGATGTTATATCTATATACGAAAGAATACCTAAGTATTAGACTTAGTTCGCAATAAAAACTTTGACTTTGACTTAGACGTTAACGTCCAGATTTCTTTGACTGTCTAATAGGTTACATACTTATCTGACAATTCACGAAGGTATATTTACTACATAATTAAACCAGAAGCTTGTTCCTGGCTTGAAATTAAGAAATTGATAGAAGATAATAGACCTATCAAATATAGAAACTTGAGAAGATGAAGCCTATTATAGATTCGATAGAATATAATGGACAATATCTTCTTTTCCAACAGTCAATAGTTCCTCGTAATGACAAAATGATCACAAGCTCAGTATGTTACTTATACCTAAATCTAGAAGTCGTTATTATATGGTTTATTGCCACTTTGGCACTTGTTCATACGACTGTACTTGAAGTGCAATTTGTCAGATGCATTATCTGACTATTACCTTCAACTGCGAAGACCTTGGCCAATCGCAACACGCTATGGAGATTTTGCCAGAAAATGTAGATCTTATATCTTTATGCTACAAACGGCTAAAATTACTATTGATATCTTTTGCATCAAACTGTTCTTTCAATATTGATCGTATAAATATTTGATAACTTGTATTTTTCCTAACTAACATACGATGATGGCTTAGAGTAGCTTCGTCATCATCACCGGACTTACAGGGGAGTGGATGGCTCTCAACTCTGGTTTGAACTATGCGATAGAGTATTGACTATTATTTGTCCAGTAACTATACATTACAAAACTAATTTTATGGATTAAACTCGCGTCTGTTTTATTCAGTACATAATATTGTTTAGAGATCCTATATATGGGATAGATTTATCATATAAGTAAAAACTAAAGGTACATTAGGTAATCCAACAAACGGTCCTTCTGAATGTAAAGAAATGTCATCATCCGTGTTAATGGCAAAAGAAATCATGAGCACTTTATCTTCCTTTAATTTATTTTATTCTTAACCGGAAAAAGTTTATGCTAATGGCAGATGTCAAAAAAGCATTTACTAAGCCAAATTGATTCGATTGGAAATTAAGCTACCATGAAACAATTTAAATAATGAACTTATCGGTAGCCCCATCGCACGACCTTTACGTAACAGAGGTCAGCTATACTAACAATAAGACGGTAGCCTAAATACAAATGGGCAATTTTGACGGTCTGCCAAGTTGCCAAATTGGCAAAGTTTTTAGTGGTGGCACCATGAAGGAAGAATTACGAAGATTGCTATTAATATTCTAAGTGCAGCAATCCTTTTTTTTTCAAGGAGTATTTATTGACTCTTCGTTTTTGCCGCTTTCACGAATACAACAACAAAATTGACGTGATAACAACTGGTCCTAATTGAGAATCACGGTGTAAGGAGATGGTCTAAGTATGGTACAAAAATATTTGTACTGAGGCTGTATCCTCTTTGGTTACGAATAGGGGTGAGATCCAACCGCTCCCCCGTAATAGGGGACGATTGACCGATTCACTTTGGGGTATGGCTCTTGAACTTGTTTAGCTGCTATTCTTAAATTAGTGATGAGAGCCATCCGCTCCCCCGCAAGTCCGGTGATGATGACAAGGCTACTCCGAGCCATCATCGTAGTCAGTTAGAAAAACAAAATCTTTGGTACAGAGTGGTCGAAATCGTTAAACTTGTCCATTCTTAAAATTAAATCATAATTGGACAGAAACTCGTTAAGGAATAGGAAATAATCATTAACATACAAATGCCTAAATGCCCATTTAACATTAAAACATTGAATTACAGGTAACTAACCTAATCGCCACATTTTATGATTATGATCGTAATTTTTCGTTCCCAGGCCAGTCGACACGGAAGAGATTAGATTCCGGTTGAATTATGAGATTACAGATAACTTTTTGAAGATCATTATGGTGAAGATGGTTGTAAGAATGACACGGATCATACAGTTACAGATTGAACTTGACAGTGATAAGAGTTTTGTTACATTGCATTGTGATGACAAGTGTTTCGGGCTGTTTTTTTTTAGGTAAATCGTAGATACGATAGTTTTTAACACAACCTAGTTATTCAAATATATCATCATCAGTCCATATACGTACCTACTATCGGTGCACGGGCCAAAACTAAACTAGGGCGATCAGGCCCTAGTTAACCACTCTGGCCAAGTGCGGGTTGGTCGACTACACAACTTTAGAATTAAATAATATAATTAATCAAATTCGTAGTAATGAAATGCATGAAACAAGTTTCAGATAAGATAAACTTATCCTGATTTTTTTTTGTCTAAACATTGTCTGAACCTCACTTAGGTGAAGCTGAAAATATCAATTAAAATTGAAGAAAAAACAATTCATTCAAGGAATCCAACTGGCATGTCAGATTTTATCTGTGTGTTTACATTTTTTCCTGCCAACGCTCATTACAAGTTCATTGAATTTTTTTACGTGCAAGGAACAGGGTCGGTATAATAAAGCGTATTGTTGTGTGTACGTGTGGATAATTGTGGGCGCCATTAGGTTGGCATTAGGTGCTCGTGCGCAGATATGGTTGTCCACTGTCAAAAGTTAGACTGTAAACTGGATACACGCAGTGGCGGTGGCGGCGGCGGTGGCGGTGGTGATAGCGGAAGAATCAATGGCTCGCGCGACACGGTACCCAATTGACATACGATGATGGCTTGGAGTAGCCTCGTCATCATCACCGGACTTGTGGGGGAGCGGATGGCTCTCACCCCTAGATGGCTCTCATACCTAGATGGATCTGACCCCTAATTTAGTTTGTATGAGTCGCTCCAGTAATGATATATTAGAGAGATTTTGTATCACTGATTTTGTTTTCATAATTTGGTATTTCAAAATTATTTGATTGATTACTTTATACTCATACTATGATGTACTTTATTTGTTATTGGTGAGGAATTTGTACCGCGGTTATGTGATGATTGTTGACAAAAACATGGATTTATGTATAAAAAGGCTAAGAAGACATAAATTACTGAAATAAATAAATAGCACCGTAATGTGATTATGCGTATTATATAAAACTTGCTAAAAAATATTACAAAAATATTCTGCTTATCTGTTGTTAAGTAAAAATCAAAATGATTAAAAAAATTGTCAATTCTATGATACCTTTTGGTGCAGTTTGCTACCAACGTCACAGGAGTGAGAGCTATCCGCTCCCCCGCAAGTCCGGTGATGATGACAAGGCTACTCCAAGCCATCATCGTAGTCAGATAGGAAAAAAAAACAATATCTTGACAACCCTGCTCATCTAACATAATTTCGAGTTGCGATTTGCGATTCGCAAACGTTGTGGATGTCATCAACATTTTGTTATCTGATGCTTAACGTGGTTTAACAACAATCACCGGGCCTTGACAACTGAAAAAAATATTGCCTAGATTTTTATGAATCCATCCAGATCTAGACCATGGTTACCGACAAACGGCCAACTTGACTATATTATTATGTTATCTGCGACTTAACTATTATATTTAATTATTTAATTTAGATGCAGTGTGATGACACTTAACAATAATTAGCTTAATAGTTGTGTTATTTACATGAGTACTATGAAATAAAACTAAGTATTTGTTTACATTTACGCCTAAGTAACTTTTTGCAGGTTTGATAAAAAGTACACATTACATTCGTTTTGGTTTTTATTTATGTTATAACATAAGTCAAAAGTAAAGTTTTATAAATTACCAAATATTACACAACATCACATACATTGATCTGATCCCGTGTTAAGTAGCTTAAGCTCTCGTGTTGCCGATTTCAGAATCGACAGTGGATCCACAAATATACTTGATTATATTTGAATATTACATCCAGACACGCAACAAACACCGATGTTTGTCCGAGTGGGAATCGAACCCACAACTCTTGAAACCATAGGTAATGATTCTGGGAATATCAGACTACATCACATAATGAGCATTGATCTAATTCCAACCTACTTGTTTTACAGAAATCAGAAATAACATTGATACTTTACGACGAGGAAATATATTAAGTAATAGAAAAGGTGTTTATATGAAACTCGCTTTCCGCCCGCGACTTCGTCCGCGTAGAGAAGTTTATCGGGTATATCATTACTTCTTTATAGCGCAGTCGGTTAAAAAGTAGCCTATATCCTTTCCTAGGCTCTGAACTATATCCGTACCAAATTTCGTTTAAATCGGTTCAGTACTCTATGCGTGAAAGCGAAACAGATAGACAGACAGAGTTACTTTCGCATTTATAATATCAGTAAGGATACCTCCATAAATAGATACAGCACTACCATGAATACTATGTTAGTGACAAAAACGATTTCAAAGAAAGTTAACAATCTTTCTGTCTCAAAAAGCTTAATGATCTGAGTCGTTAGCAGTTGGTCTTTGAAAAATAAAAAGGTTTTACTCTCACTTTTCTAGACGGTAGTGGCGGACAAGTAAAGTACAAGTCGCACCAACTTATTCAAGTTTGTGTCTTAGGCCATAGGGTTTAAAATCCATTGAATTGTTTTAATGCATCTTATGCAAATGGCTATAGGTTCTTATTTTGAATATCAGATTTTGAAGTTATTTTGTGAATTACGTAACAATCTGTTATCTGTTTATAAAAAATACTTGAAAATTAAACTTGGCTCCTTTTGAAAAGTTTGACGGGCTCGGTGAAACAGGGGTTGGTGACCCTGGATCACTGGACAAATATTTGTGTTTGTTCTGTGTCTGGGCGTGTTAATAAATATATTAAAGTACATTTGTGTATCTGTTATGGACCAAATGATAAATTGGGCATTATTCATACTGCCCGGTCCATATGAAAAATGCCCAATATGAGAGTGCAATTCAATAATAATTATTCAAATAATCACTTTGACCGGGCATTATACATAATGTTTATCACCTTTTGGGCAAAGTAATACAAACTTATTATGTAGAAAAAACATTAATTAATCTTATCATTTGATATACAATAGTTTAATATAAAAAGTAGTTAGCCTCTAAAAATAATGTGGTGTGAAAAAAATGTCATAACAAAAGGGGGTAATGGACATAATTTGGCGGCGTAACTCGTAAGACACGCTATTATTGAAAATTGCAATATAAATAAAGGCGTTTACTCCCAAAATCGCTGAACACATGAGTGTCATTATTTAGTATTGATGCGCGGGGTGATTAAGATTACGGAGAGATTGGCTATTTATTGTTTTTCCTCGTTTCGGCATTTTAAATCAAAGTCCAAACACAAAGCAAAATTAACGTCCAATAACGCGACAAACGTAACGGCCACAAAAAATAATAAATACACGGAGGAACTTAATCTATGCACACATGTACGAAAATGGCTGAATACATAGATAAATGTATGGTCAATACACAGCAGCGGGGGGTTACGAATGATAAAATAATCGAATTACGTAAAAATATAAGTGAAGTTTCCCATATACAAAAAATATTCATCCTATTCTAAAAATTACGCAGTGAGTATTACCCATTACGACACTATGAAAACGTGTCAAACAGCGTAACTTTGTAAAAAGCGTTATACAGCGTGGAAATTTTACGTCTTCTTTTATTGTTAAATTATTTTAAAGCACAAAAGACAATTATTTTTCTCAAATTACGCACAATAATCATATTGCCCAATTATCACATAGCCATATTATAATGACCGCGCATAATGACAAATAATGAAGTTGAAATAATAATTAATCACTTGGCCCGATAGGGCTAGACATTATACATAATGCTCGGGCATTATTAATAATGCTCGCATTAATCACTTGGTCCATAACATATCCACTGTCGATTCTGAAATCCGTAACACAAGTGCTTAAGCTACTTACCACGGTATCAGATCAATGTATGTGATGTTGTGTAATATTTATATCATCATCATCAGCCACTTCGCCACTGCTAGGGCATGGACCTGCCCTAAACGATATTTATATATTTATATATTTATTCATATTTTAATACTAAATTACTATTGTAATATTTTAAACGTCACTCAGTAAGGCTCCAGCCAGATTACCAGCGCCACAGAGGCTTCATGTCGCTGAGGCATATGCTGAGTCTGGGACCTAGTTGACCACTGATAAATGTTGTTTGTGTTCCTTGTTGTTTTCTTGTTATTTGTAGTCAATAAATATACTTATTCCTTAGAACAAATAACTCTATCACCTTACCAATTAACAAATAGGTCGCTATAATATTGTTTAAAGGTCTATGGAATGCTGAGCCCGTTAAACTAATTTGGCTCACTTTAGTACACGAAATACTGATTGGCACTCAAATCTGGTTTATCTGGGTCAGCCTCGCAGGCGGCACATGTCTGAAAACTGGTCCTAGGTTTCCTAAATTGCCTAGATATTAAATGTAAGGTAAATAATAATTTGGTTGCCGTGTACGCCATATTATAAGTGTAAGATTATAAATTAAACTGTCAGTGATATAAAATCTAAAATACTTAGGCCCTTAGGTGATACAATAAACCGGTCAAGTGTGAGTCGGACTTGCACAGGAAGAGTTCAGTGCTAAAAGTTTATATTGAGGTATTTTTGAAATATGAAACATGTATATAATAATATTATAATGAGATGAATGTCTCATGTACTATCAGTTAATTATTCTGCGAGTGTTCCAAGGGATTATTAACGTCTGTCAAAAAATTACCGACGCCGGAAATATTTATTTTGTTCTAATTTGTTATTAATTTTTAAAGTAGGGCACGTTTAGTGACATTGAATATTCGTTACATATTTTTATCTTCTAAGATACCTAATGCTGCTAAATGTACAAATATAATTTTCATTTCGTGAGAGACTGTTGTTATGTATTTTAGGATAACATGTTTACAATGAACTACGACACATTTGCATTCAAATTTAAAGTCAACCTTTGAATTCATCTGCCATTTGTAAAGGGTAACCAGATTCAATAGGTTTGTTTAATTGAGGCATGAATCCTCATTTAGTTGTTTTATTATCTTCTCTGCAACTTTATCTTTTAATATCTTTAATAAGATCTAATAACTATACTATACTATATCTAAAAAAAATCAGTATTAAATTCAAATAAGTCACAATGGTTCCCAAATTGGCTATTTTATTTTATTTATTTTGTTTGTAAATGAATTTAATAACATATTTAATAAGTAATTGTTTGTGTATCATTATTGAATACATACATTTAATAATGTTAAATCAATAGTTGTTCCACACCACATAAAATCGAATACTTAATTAAATATCTAAGAGCTGAATGTAAAACTATCTTTTGTAATGGTAAGAAGGAGCGGGATCTCCTAACACAAGTAGCATTACTTAAAAGGAGATCCCTGCCATTGTTATGTAAATTATTTAAAAGATATTGAATAAAGATTTATTATTATTATTATTTATCTATCTAGATATTTGTTTCTAATAAGTATTTTTTTTTATAAAAGGCTAACAATATGACCTTACCTTCCACCTGATGGTAAGCGGTAATGAGATCCACATATGCGGATTATTAGTTTTAGTCAAACGGACCCGCACTTAGCCAGCGTGGTTGACTAAGGCCTTATCGCCCTGGCTAAGGGAGGCTCGTGCCCCAACAGTGGGAACGTATATAGGCTGATGATGATTAAAAAGATCTTCGATCATGACCTTGTTTACATATAACTTTGTAAAGATTACCAAAGAAAACAGATAATACTTTGTGATGGACAGTTAGCTGGACAAGTAGGCCGCGAAGATTTTATCACATATTATTTGCTGCATATTTTGCTCAACGCTATATTTAATTGTTTAACATGCAAGTACACAAGAGTTACAGTCACTCGTATTTCGTAAATTCGTCTATGTGTATTACAATTGTGCAAGTTTTTATGTGTACTTGTTTTGGTTACCTGTTAACTTTAATTCAAAGAATTAAATTCTTATCACAAATATGAATCTAGGTATCTAAGTACTTACGTAAGTAGATATTCGTTATTTGTAAATGCACTAAATTGTCTATTATACCTATTTAAAAACATTCTTCCTATCTTTTAAAAAATCTCATCAAAATCCGTTGCGTAGTTTTTAAGATTTAAGCATATACATACATATAATTTTAAACTTTCATGGTTACACACATTAGAAAACATTGTATGACATCCAGTAGGTAATACGTTTATGTAAAAATAAAAATGTGTCCGTTTTCGTGGAAGAAAGAAGTGATACTGTGAGTGTAGTGTGTCGTGATCGAATTCGGAGTGACAATATTGTGAACGAGGGTAGTGGTGTCGTGCGTAATAAAAAACTTAGAAAGAGGGTAGACCGATATGTCTGCCCTTAGACCTACCGTCATTCTCGCAGTCCTACAGTTCACCCGTGATCATGGCGCTTGCAACAGTGCCGAAATATCGGGAGCTCATTAAAACAAAACAACATGGTAAATATCCCGGACACTTTCAGTTTTCTAAGCATATACATATATACAGACAGACGCGGGAAGCGACTTTACTTTATACTATGTAGTGATCTGTCACATTACATAGTATAAAAAAGTTTTGTTTCTCTCTCTGTACGCTTATTCCTACCCATCTTCAAAACTACGTATATTTTGGTGCTGTTTTGATAGAGTCATTCATACACAAAGTCGCGTTGCTAATAATAAATCTCACAAATGTTGTAAATTGAACATGGCTAATAAATGCTCGGACAAAAAATTTAAACCAATAAATTTCTGCGTGTGACTGTACTGTAATACATGAGTTATGTAAGTAATTGTAATTACTCTAGGTCAGTGGTTTGTGTGAGATTTAGAATGTTTGCGATTAGGTTCATTAATAAGTTTGGTGGATACAATGTAGTGTTATTTAGTTTAGGTTATGCTCAGTTATGGAACACGGCAAATATATTTTTGTTTTTGTCACTCACCTCTACAATTAAAGGCATGGGAATTTATGGTACATTCATATTTATTGTCGGTTACAAGTTATGATTTTTATTTTTTTTGATAATTTAGCCTAAATCCCAATAAGCTGAGAACGGGGAATGCCAATGTATTGGTTTTCGTAAGGTCACTGGTCCTGTATTGGTAGTATTTCTGTCATATTAATTTTAATTTGTTAATTCGGGCCGGGTGTAATGATTGATGAAAAAGCGTCGATGGCCGAGTGGTTAAGGTCGTTGCTTGCCATGCGAGAGGTCGCCAGTTCAAACCCCGCCAGTTACCAAAGTGTTTTTCAAAAATTTTAAATTCATATGTACCATCATTTGACGCTTTAACGGTGAAGGAAAAACATCGTGAGGAAACCTGCACACCTACGAAGAAATTCTAAGGTTGTGTAGTCGACCAACCCGCACTTGGCCAGCGTGGTCGACTAAGGCCTTATCGCCCTAGTTTAGGGTAGGCCCGTGTCCCAGCAGTGGGGACGTAGGTATATGGGCTGATGATGATGATGTAATGATTTCTTAACAGAAAAATTCACAAAAAATTGTCCCTTCTCACGACTCACTCAAGACGACATGCAGACTACTATGAATGACTTCATAGTATAAACAACTAGCTTTCCGCCCGCGACTTCGTACGCGTAGAGACGTTTAACGGGTAAAACATTACTTCTTTATAGCGCAGTCGGTTAAAAAGTAGCCTATATCTTTTCCTAGGCTCTGGACTATATCTGTACCAAAGTACGTTTAAATCGGTTCAGTACTCTATGCGTGAAAGAAGTTACTTCGCATTTATAGTATTAGTAAGAAAGTCGCTTCTTCTATCTATGTTCGCTTAGATCTGTACAAGTAGATAGGCTAGAGAATCTAGGGCGGATCCTGATAAAAAAATATTACGTAGATAATGTACCACGATTGGTGTAACCCAGTCGAAACGTCAGGCAGTAAGTAGCTATGTAATTTGCTACTCCTAATAACGCGTATAGACCCATAAAGACTAATATTTAGTATTACGTAGATTGTTATCATTTGTCAAAGGCTGCTAATATAAAAAGAAAATCGGTAATTGTGTGTGTATTTTTTTGAGTATATTAGTGTATACCTCCGTTGTTTCTGATATTCGTAGCAACCAGTAGCGGTACCATGAGTTGGCTATCGAAAACATACGTACGTTAAAAACCTATCGAGTTGTTTTTTCATATGACCGATTTTAGTTCTTAGCGTAACCACCAGGAGCGCTGTACAAGTTTTTCATAGACATATTTACGTAGGCGATATCGAGTCCGTAACTTTTAAACTCATGGTAGCGCTGCAGGGCAGTAGTGTCAACAAATAATGCGTTAAAGATTATGTATAAGATTTGATTTCAGCCGTCTCGGAATTCCCTACTGGTTTCGAATGATTTCGTAACGCAACAATGTAACAAGAAGAAAGTCAATTAGAGAGCATCGTAATGAACCGTAGGACAAATTAGAGCATGTCATTGTGGCGGCGGGTTGCCACGCAACCGGTATAATTGATCGTGAGTACTGCGGACGATGGAAGGCGATTAACGTGCGCATACGCATAGTAGTTGTTTACATACACTTTTGGGAGACAAACGGCCGATCAAATAATAATTATAAATATCTGGGACATTTCCACACACGGTCGCCTGACCCCAAACTAAGCAGAGCTTGTACTATAGGCGTCAGAGACTGATATACATACATGGATATTTATAAATACACACTCACATCCAGATAAAAGAAAAACGATCATCTGCCTGTTTAGAAGATGTTTAGAAGTTTGAAATCCACATAAAACACTTTTTTACTCTTAAATGTTAATAATTTTGAGAATTTTTTAATTTTCTGTAAATATTTTTTTATCACTTTAATATTTTAAGGTATTTTCCTGCAGTTATCTATTACTGTAAGTTATTCTTATAGTGACCCACATTCGCTTCGCTTAGGGTGAATTTTTCATAAAAACCTTCTTCTTGAATTTCTTTATCTAGAAAAAATAACCGTATCAAAATCCATTGCGTATTTTTAAAGATTTAAGCATACATAGACAGAAGTAGTGATAGTGATTTCGAGACAGATAGTACATTATTCTTATCAGAATTCACCTATTTATCACATCTCATTGCAAAGCTTTTAGCCAAGTGTTGAAATCTTTCGCAATATAGCAATAGAAATGAAGTCACAAATCACGCTATGTATCCAAGAGCGAGGTGCGTAAAATTAATTTATATGACAATAAAACGCCGCCCGCGCACGCACTGAACGCGACACCGGGCTAACTTTACATATTGCTCAGTATGAGCTAATTCCTCACTATATCGATAAAGCTAGACTTAGACGTTCCATTTTGAAGGTTTTCGTTACGTGACTTAAAATTGTATGCTTCTGCTTTATCTACACCGTGAAATTTTAGTGGTTGTTTTCCCGTGGTAGAACAATTTGCCTTTAGTAATACTATCGAATCATGCTAATTATTCCTCGAAAAAAAAAAATTTTTTTTTTCGATTTTTCAGAATTTTAATTTTCCAACTCGAAAACGAGAGAAGCTACCGTTGTTTTTGAAGATGTGACGTAATCAGGTACTGCTTGCCTCAAGAAATCGATGCTTAAAGCTAAAGAATCTCTAGGCCCTAAGTCATAAAGCGGTTCAAACGTGCTTTCGAGTTACGGTTAAACCTTTCGTAAAACCGGCATTTATTGATTTTACCAAAAAAGAACTGCACACATCTTTTGTACTACTAAGATAGAATCATTTTACTGCGGGAAAACAACCACTAAAATTTCACAGTGTATTTATGTTTGTGAGAAATAATATTATTTAATAAATCATCATTGTATCTATCTCTCACTAAAAGCCTCGCAAGGGCAGACTTCGTGTGCAAAATTGGGATCTATGCCTTTTCAAATTGGGTTAGGGGGCAACTCGTCCCAATCTAAAACTCGTCCCTGGGACGAGTTGCCACCTTTCATTTTTGTTAGTGGTCAACTCGTCCCAATCTAAAATTTGTTGGGACGAGTTGCCACCTTTCATTTTCGTTAGTGGTCAACTCGTCCCAATCTAAAATTTGTTGGGACGAGATGCCACCTTTAAAATTTGATAGGGGGCAACTGGTCCCGCGTTCGTACTATATTTGGGAAGAGGGCGCCATTTAACATTCTATAGTTTGCGTGTTGGCGGCTTGGACAAAAAGAAATCAAAAACAAGACTAAGATAAATACATTCATTTTTTAGTGGTCCCGGTGAATTTCATACCGCCAATACAATAAACCTTCCCTGGACTATCACGAACATTTTAAAACCAAAATTACCTAAATCGGTCCGGGCGTTCTCGAGATTTAGTCAGACTAACGAACAGCAATTCATTTTTATTTATAAGATTTAATTTGTCAATTAAATACTTCAGATTTCGGATGGTTACTGAGGTTTTCTTTGAAATAAAACCATCATTGTTGTATTTCCCAAAAAAGAAAACAAATAATTAATTCATAAAAAAAAAGTTAAAAACGCGCGCGTTACCGCATTCAGTCAGTTTGCATAGAAGTTTTTTTTTTACTTTTTATAATCATAGGAAATGAATGAAAAATGTAAACAGCGCGTGTTCAGCCAGCACCGAGTTAGCGGTTTAAGGAAAAAAAAACCTCCTTCAAGTAACTGGCTGAATACGGCGACGCGCGCGTTTTTAACTTTTTTTTGTGAATTAATTATTTGTTTTCTTTTTTGGGAAATACAACAATGATGGTTTTATTTCAAAGAAAACCTCAGTAACCATCCGAAATCTGAAGTTTTTAATTGACAGATTAAATCTTATATATAAAAATGAATTGCTGTTCGTTAGTCTGACTAAATCTCGAGAACGCCCGGACCGATTTAGGTAATTTTGGTTTTAAAATGTTCGTGATAGTCCAGGGAAGGTTTATTGTATTGGCGGTATGAAATTCACCGGGACCACTAAAAAATGAATGTATTTATCTTAGTCTTGTTTTTGATTTCTTTTTGTCCAAGCCGCCAACACGCAGAGCCCCTATAGAATGTTAAATGGCGCCCTCTTCCCAAATATAGTACGAACGCGGGACCAGTTGCCCCCTATCAAATTTTAAAGGTGGCATCTCGTCCCAACAAATTTTAGATTGGGACGAGTTGACCACTAACGAAAATGAAAGGTGGCAACTCGTCCCAACAAATTTTAGATTGGGACGAGTTGACCACTAACAAAAATGAAAGGTGGCAACTCGTCCCAGGGACGAGTTTTAGATTGGGACGAGTTGCCCCCTAACCCTTCAAATTATGTCATGAAAAAACGTCTTAGTAGCAAACAGTTGCTACTAAGACGATTCTTCATAGGTTCCTTACAGGAACAGTCCTGGAAGGCTATTAAGAAAAAAAAAATATTACACAACATCACATACATTGATCTGATCCCGTGGTTAGCTTAATATATAGCTTAAGCACTTGTGTAACTATTATATCAACTGTGGATACACAAATATAATTAATACAAACCCAGACACCGATGTTCGTCACACAAATATGTTTCCCGGAGGTTATCCTACCCAAGACTATATACCCGTAGGTAGTGAACCTGGGTCACTAACCACTGTTCCACCGAGCCAGTCAACTATTACACTACTATTTACTATTACTGGTCTCTCTCATTCTTACCGACATGACAACAAACTATTACGTTACGCCTATTAGAAATGTTTACATCACAAATCTGGACTTAGTACTCAATCAAAGTGCACAGTGGTTTAGGCTGTTTCTTCCTCGTACTTGCTTCTTAATCCCACGTTACGTAGACACAAACACGAAGCAATGTCATAACAGACCTTACGCACTGTCCAACCCGTTTCGTTCCTTCCCTGCCACGCCCTGCGCAAAAACACGCCAGTTCAATGCAATGCGAGCGTATAATTTCTATATTATGGAGTGTATAGGTGCCTGTTATAGGAGACCAGCGTTAATCTATCGAATGTCTCTACTAGTCATGGATTATAGATTTTTAATATTAAGTGTTTTATAAATTGTATTAGGTTTATGCAGGTAGTACTCTCATTGGTACTTACTCATCATCATATCCATAAACGTCACCACTGCTAGGGCACGGGCCTACTCTAAAGAAGGGCGATCAGGCCTTATTTATTTATTTATTTATTACACACACACTAACAAAGTTACAGTAGGTACATTATGGAACAACATGCTTATATACTGTGTTTAGGCTGTTACTCCACTTTCAAGTGTGAACAGCATGTTTGGCACAATCGATCTTAACATCTAATATTTGGTCACGAAATTAAATAAATAAAAATTAATGTCAACAAAAAAATAATAAATATTAATTACTTAGTCAATTACGCTGGCTAGATGTGGTGTGCTTGACTACACAACACGAAATTACAATGCACAATTTTGCTGAAAATAATTTGCTGTTACAAAATAAATAAATATTTCACAACTTCACATACATCGATCTGATTCAGTGGTAAGCTACTTACCACTGAATCAGATCTTGATCTGAATCAGATCAAGCACTTGTGTTAAGGATATCGGAATCGACAGTACATACACAAATAAACTAAAATATATAATTAACACACCCAGACACGGAACAAGCGGTAGGTGGTGAACCTGGGTCACTAACCACTGTTCCACCGAGCCAGTCGAAAAATAAAAGCATGCTACATATTTGCAGCTAATAAATAATAGCCTGCGCTTTCCCCATTCAAAACAGTCATAAAAAGATCACATCAAGTCAACAGTTCGAATGATGACAAAATTGACGTCTCGAAGACAAAAGGAATGATCTAATCTCAAAGACTCGAAGTACGTAGATCCATATCAAATGAGCTTTGGAAAAATCGCTCTCTCCCGTAATTTGCCCTGACGTATCCACTACAATTATACACTAGATCTGAGATAAATAGGGTTTTCTCCGGACCGGTATGTTTTCACTGAATTATTTCCAACTACATAGAATGTGTAATTCATTATGCAAATTCTAGATTTATCGGTGTAACTTGATAATTTTGCCGGTGTGAATATTAACACAGAATGTAGTCTGAATTGATATAAATATAGTCTGCGATACTTAACCGTTTCTACTATTATAATATGGGATGAAAGGCTATTTTTTTTTTAAGGGCTAACAGGATGACCTCACTCCACCTGACGGTAAAGGGGTGAGTGCCATCCGCTCCCCCGCAAGTCCGGTGATGATGACAAGGCTACTCCAAGCCATCATCGTATGTCAGCTAGGAAAAAAAAGGGGTAGTGAGATCCACATATTTATATCAACTCGTGCACGGAACGTAAACGTATCAACTCTGGCTTTCAGTGTTCTTTGTATGAAACTACCTCCTGCAACGCACATAAATCGTAATCGTAAGTTGATATGTGTGCTACGACCATAATACCGTATTCATCATCATCATCATCATTCATCAGCCCATATACGTCCCCACTGCTGGGGCACGCCTACCCTAAATAAGGGCGATAATGCCGCGAGTCAACCACGCTGGCCAAGTGCGGGTTGCTTGACTACACAACCTAAAAATTTCTTCGTAGGTGTGCAGGTTTCCTCACGATGCTTCTTCTTCCTTACCGGTAAAGCGTCGAATAATCGTACACATGAATTTCAATTTTCAAAAACACAGTGGTACGTGGTGGGTAGGGTTTGAACTGTGGGGATACCATGAGTTTAAAACTTACGCACTCGATATCGCCTACGTAAATATGTCTAGGAAAAACTTGTACAGCGCCGCTGGTGATTACTCGAAGAACTAAAATCGGCCGTATGAAAAAAACAACTCGTTAGGTTTTTAACGTAAGTAAGTTTTCGATAGCCAACTCATGTTAGGCCCTCTGGCGAGCTCTCGCATGGCAAGCAACGACCTTAACCACTGGGCCATCGACGCTTTTGTTATACCGTATTATTTTGACAGAAACATGTCACTTGAAGCGTCAACAGATTCATCTTCAAAAATGGCGCCTGTCTAGCGCTAGTGTGACATCACCCTTCACCAATTCAAATGTTAATGATGCGAACAACACTTGGCTTGTCTAGCCATGTCACCCGCAAGCCTGTGTATGTAATTACTTTATAACCAGCATAGATGTTTTAGCAATCAGATTGCTCTTGTGAGTGCATTTTGAAATCGGGGCCAGCAATTAATGCGGCTCATTGTACTTAGTTCTCGTGGGATTTGCGTTAGTACATTTTGTTTGAAGACATGCTTTTGTTTTTTCGGACGGTTCGTATGTAAAATGTGGGTTTGCGATGGGAAACTTTGAGATTTCAGGCAGGTTACAGTTAAGCCTATGATCCGGGGCTCTTCAAGCGGGGTGTGAACCGGCATTTTAGCAGGCTTTCAGGGTGAGTGCGACAGGCTCAATATGGTCTATTGTGCCTGTCGATCTCTCATCGGTCATCTTGTCAGCCTTTTATAAAACATAAAAAAAAACCGTAATAAACTTTAAACCTTGATCTAATTTTGACAATATGTAACTTTAAACTGTCATGTTTACACACTCTAGAAAGCAAAATATGTCAAAATTTAGGCGCGTGCAACAAATTAGTGCCGAGCAGGCAGCTGTACTTACAGTAAACTTTAACAGTAGCCCGGCGGAACAGTGGTTAGTGACCCTGGCTACGGTTCCAAGAGTGGTAGGTTCGATTCCGACTCGTGACAAATATTTATGTGATGAACATCGGTCTTCCGTGTCTGTGTGTGTTATCTTTGTTTAACTAGACTTGTTGTTCCTAAAATTATTAACATAAGTGTTCTGGCAGCTTATTTCGGAGATACTTTTTTTTTAAACATGGCACTATTTTTTTTACTACTTCTAGGCGTCATCATGTTAGATGTATATGGTAGTTCGTTGGCTTATGGCTAACAAACTAACAATTGCCTGGTTGTGATAGGAGTGCTACAAATTTGGCCACTAATTTGCATAATATAATTTAGCACTAAGAACACTTGTATCCATTTGTCACATCAAGTCAACAGTTCGAATGATGACAAAATTGACGTCTAAAGACAAAAGGAATGATCTAATCTCGAAGACTCGAAGTACGTAGATCCATATCAAATGAGCTTTGGAAATTCGCTCTCTCCTGTAATATGCCCTGACGTATCCACTACAATTATACACTCTCTCTCTCTGTGGTCGATCCTTCATGACTGAAGATCGCGGTCACCATTCTTCATCCAGCGGTCCGTTAGGCGTTTCCAAATGTTGCGGTCGGCAGCCATACGTACAACTTCCTCGAACTTGTGGGAGTTATCCGGCTTTAGCTGATCCGACCACCGTAATGGAGATCTCCCTCTTGATCGTTTGCCCTCCACATTTGCACAGACGATAAGTTTCTCCAAGTTCTCATCCTGACGTCGGATAATATGGCCAAAGTAGCTGAGGATGCGTCGCCGGCATATTGTGGATAGACGGACTTTAATGTCTAGCTCTTTCAGAATAGACACATTAGTGCGAAACGCTGTCCATGATATTCGGAGCATGCGTCGCCAACACCACATTTCGAATGCGTCTATTCTCTTCCTTTCAGCCTCTCGGATTGTCCACGTTTCTGCGCCATACAAGAAAATCGGAAAGACAAGCGCACGGATTAAACGGATCTTCGTTTTCTTCGTTATCCCTCGGTCCTTCCAGATTCTTTGTAAACGGGTCATAGCATCCTTTGCCATTCCAATCCTTCGTCGGATATCGTCGCAACAGTCACCGTCATCCTTTATGAAGGCACCTAGGTACATCATACCCTTGACCGTTTCTATACCAGGAACAGGTTTGAGATCAGAAAGAGAACCGGCACGAACAACAATCATGAGCTTGGTCTTGCTTCTGTTGACGAAAAGCCCCAGCAATTCACTTTCTGTTTCTAGAGCGTCCAGCATCTCTCTCATTACTGCCATATCAGGTGCTAGCAGCACTGTATCATCCGCGTATCTGAGATTAGTGATCTTCTTACCACCAATAGTAAAACCGCTGTTCCACTGTTCTGAGCACTTGCGCATAATGTATTCGCCATAGATGTTAAAAAGCATTGGTGAAAGTATACAGCCTTGTCGAACTCCCTTCTTTGCTTGGAATACATCTGAACATTCGGAGTCAATCCGCACGTACGAGCGATTGTTACTATATAGACCTCTAATCATAGCTACAAGATGAGCCGGAACACCCATTTCCAGCAGAACATTCCACAGTTTGTCCCATCTGACACAATCGAAGGCTTTGGTGTAATCAATGAAACACAAGATGACAGGTGTGTTAAACTCACGACTCTTTTCAATTATTTGACGCACATTAAGGATTTGCTCTCTCGTGCCTTTGCCCTTTACAAAACCCGCTTGTTCCTGTGGTATCTGCCAGTCTAGATAGTAACTCAGTCGCTTGTTTATAATGTTAAGCAATACTTTGCTGGCGTGTGAGATCAGGGAAATGGTACGGAAATTGTTACATTTCTTAGTAGAGCCTTTTTTGTGCAGAGGGACAAACACCGATTCCGTCCATTCATCAGGCCATTTTCCGGTAGTCCATATGGCATTACAGATATCCTTGACATAATCAACTCCTTTAACGGGCAAATTCTTAAGGAGCTCCGCCGACAATTATACACTAGATCTGAGATAAAGAGGGTTTTCTCCGGACCGGTACGTTTTCACTGAATTATTTCCAACTACATAGAATGTGTAATTCATTATGCAAATTCTAGATTTATCGGTGTAACTTGATAATTTTGCCGGTGTGAATATTAACACAGAATGTAGTCTGAATTGATATAAATATAGACTGCGATACTTAACCGTTTCTACTATTATAATTTGGGATGGCACTATTTTTTTTTACTACTTCTAGACGTCATCATGTTAGATGTATATGGTAGTTCGTTGGCTTATGGCTAACAAACTAACAATTGCCTGGTTGTGATTGGAGTGCTACAAATTTGGCCACTAAGGACAATGGGCATTTTGGGCTAAAATAAAAATTGCGTGGCAGTCTCAAATATCAATTGCATATCATAGTTCGTGTCTTAAATAAAAACTTATTATATGGCAGTTATTTCGAATTATGGTTAGATATAGAAATATAGAGTGATGAAGATTGTTATATTTCATACACGTAAACTATTTAAGGCCTTAGCTAATTGTGAGTTAGACATGGATAATTCTCTTTTCTTAAGAGGTAGGATACAGTCTCGACACACACGCTCACGTTTATTTATATTACACATATATTATATGCTCAACAAATATCACGGGAAGGCAGGCAATAAAACAGTACTATTGTTTATGTGCAACGGGTAAGCGAACCTTAGGCTGCTGTGCCCATATAATGTAGATTATATGGTGTATGAGATGGACACGGTACTAAGGAGCAATTCGATTACCTGCTGCGGTTTTAGACAATATTTTTTTTTCATAAAAAATTAAAAATGTGGTCGGGTTTTTATTTTCTAGTATCCCTTTAAAAATATTAGACATTTTAATAGTTTTTATATACACTTAACAATAGGAATATTATAAAAATAAAAAAATGTTACATTAAATCATCGAAATATACAAAGACAACAAGTATTCGATATCTCCTAAACTAACCGGTATACGCTCACGGTTTTTTTTAAAAATAGTGCTGTTTAATAGTACCTACCAAGAAATACTGATTCCGGAGACTGCCACTCAATTTCAAAAATAGACCAAGCTCCATACATTTTTGCCCATTGTCCTTTGCATAATATAATTTAGCACTAAGAACACTTGTATCCATTTGTCCTATTATTATTGTGGAGAGAAAAATCAATGATTTTTATTATTAATTAATGTACACCATATGTCAACGACACTTTTAACAGGTTCAACCACATAGTTCTTTCATCTAAATGTCATGAAACGTATAGGTTTCACGCTAAGATACATTCTTTGCTAATCACATTCATTAGCACATTTTAATGGCAAACTTCTGAGTTAGCGAAATGGAAGGCTAGAAAGTGGTTTTGCTCTCTAAGGCGAGATTTTAAGGGTGACTGCGCTCGACTATACTTTTGTGTTCCGTTTAGTAGAGCTTGTATGTGTCGACATCATGCTGTTGGATTTGACCGAAGACAATAAATTATAGACGGTTGTTTGGAATAGGTTTTATTCTCTTGATAGATTAAGAGATTCTTTCTTTTTACGGAAAAATGAATAATAATTGCTGTTCCAGCATTCAATCCTGATTACTACTCATTTCATTGCGCGTAGACCCATAAAAATAAGTTTTAAATATTTTAATATGGCTTAATATTCTCTGCTATATTTGCGATTGACAAGCAATCAATTCTGGACTCAAGCAATCAAAATGGTCAAAACTTCTGAGCCTAGGTCGAGCCCCGTAATGGGGGGTGAGAGCCATCCGCTCCCCTGCAAGGCTACTCCAAGGCATCATCGTAAGTCAGTTAGGAAAAACAAGTAACATAGACTGCAACAAGTTGCAACAAAGTGCATGTCGTTCGTGTGTGCTACACCTAATAAGTGTACCTTCGCGAAGGCGTGACCTTGCAACCAGTTGCAATGCACCGTGGGATGCAATCTGACCGTTTAGATGCGTTTACCGCGAACCACACACGACTTTTACTTTGAAATATGACGCTTTCTTTTGGCATTGCATTGTATTTTCCATTGTTTGGCTAAGAATTTTTACTATAGGTATGGGTTTTGCTTTTCCTTTTTGCGGGAGTATGGTATGACGTTCATCTGATCACCCAATTCAAAATATGGATACATATATACTTAATTGCACATTAAGCTCAAAATGAACTCATATTGTACAAAGATGGTGAAAATTACTATGACTATGTTATTGGTAGGTTCAACGTTCTTCAATATTTACATCAAGGGAATAACTTGCTGTTTGGTTTACTTACTATTTTATTGATATGGCTTTATTAATATAGAATAATAAAGTCACCTCAATTAAATAGTAAGCTGTCGTATTTATGACACTTTAACGACTTTGCCTCATAATCAAAACAGCAAGTAAGTCCTTTGTTAATCTAAATAAATAAATATTTCACAACATCACATACGTCGATCTAATCCCGTAGTAAGTAGCTTAAGCTCGTGTTTTACGGATATCAGAAACAACAGTGAATACACAAATAAACTTCAATATATAAATAACACACCCAGACACGGAACAAACACCGATGTTTATCACACAAATATTTGTCCCGAGTCTTCTTCTTCTTATCGTATGGTTGATGAACAACCTGGTGTCAGAGTTTAAACCGCCCGTAGGCCTCTGACATGGCTTCACACCGTTGAAAAATCTCTCAGGTGTGCTGGTTTCCTTACGATGTTTTCCTTCCCCGTTAAAGCGTCCAATGATGGTACATATGAATTCCAAATTCGAAAAACAAATTGGTACCTGGCGGGGTTTGAACTGGCGACCTCTCGCATGGCAAGCAACGACCTTAACCACTCGGCCATCGACGCTTTTTAAAAAATACCGAGTGCAAATCGAGCTGACGAGTCTTAGAACCGCCAGCCAAGGTCAGTCTAAATATTGCAGAATCTTGTCTAGGTATACCAAAGGGCAATAAACGATACGAAGGCTTACAGTTTGATTTCTCGTCATTATTATAAATATGTTTGTCTATTGTAAAGGATCATAATGCACTAAAATGTTTGGCCGTTGAATAGCTAGCCTCTATTATCCAATAAACTAATATTAGGTGCAATGACCTGACTTCCTATGAAATGTTATACCTAAATTCTATCACCTGAATGGCCGTATTGAAATAGTTTTCAATAGTCAACGACTGATTACCACACAGAAACATCTGTTGTGGAGCGATGTTTCGTAAGTAGGAGAAACTGGTCTGGAAATATCAAAAGAAGTACCTATTGAATCTGTCTGTGTTGTGTTTTCATAACGACTCTATGTTTGGATTGGGACAAAGACTTGAGCACTAAACTATCTTCAGACCTGTTCTGCTCTTTGTTTGGTATAAATTCGCAAGACGTATCTATCAAATAACTAATATTGTAGTGCACAAGGATCTTTCATTGTTATGGTTCGTTGAGCTTGCTCTTACTGCTACAATATTGATCCAGGAGGATCTAAGGTGTTTTTTTTGCTTTTCAAGAAAAAAAACCTTTCTACATTGATAGTACCACTACTATTAAGTAAACAGTAGTAGTAGTACTTTACTCGTACTTCAGAAGTAGCAAACTATGAACAAGAACCATCCGCCTCCAGTCAATCAAACACGCAAAAAGTGGTAGAGAACATGCCATTCTCCGTGAACATGCCATTCTCGTTGGATTGTTTGTTCTGCCACAATTAACAATGCATATTAGTTTCATAATTTCCGAAACATTTGGCCTATCGATCAACCACGCTATGGCCATGACTTTCTGACTGGCTCGGTGGAACAGGGGTTTGTGACCCTGGCTATCGATCCAAGAGTCGTGGGTTCGCGACTGTGATAAACGATTATGTTTTGTGTCTGGGTGTAAATATGTATTTTTCTAAATGTATCAGTTTTCGATACCCATACCACAAGCTTGGAAATACCGTACTTAAGTGTGGCGAAATTAAAGATAAATAAATCGACCGACTCGAACTTGACCAGCATCTTTGACTAAGGCATTATCACGAGGCACGGGCCTACCCTAAACTAGGGAAATTTAGGGTAGTCCCGTGCCCTAGCAGTGGGAAAGTATCTGAGCCAATTATGATGATAATGAAATAAATAAATGGGAAATGCTGAATAAGTAACAAAATTAAAATTTTCGAAACATTACGCCTATCGATCAACTGCGCTGTATCCATGGCATCTCATGGTCACTGAGTTTTAATATGATCGTGTTGTTAAACTTGTCTTGTTCTAATTGTTACATTTCGTGTTTCCGTCATTCCGATATTGATTTATAGCTTTTTACTTAATAGGACACGACGCGTTTGCTCGTACAGAATATTGTGATCTAGTTAAATGTAAACATTAGTTCAAATGTTTGGCGCAATTTTCACGCGCTATTACGCGGGAGTATTATGTTACTCTACATTATTTTCGTTTGAATTTCAGTGGGATATAATTAAGCTGAAGTTATGTTTTAAAAAAGAGAGTTAGTACTAAAATTAGTCTTTATGGGTCTACACGCGATATTAGGAGTAGCAAATTACATAGCTACTTACTGCCCGACGTTTCGACTGGGTTACACCAATCCCAGATCCATAAAGACTAATTTTAGTGTAATGGAACGCGAAAGTCTAAAAAGAGAATTATTGTCATTATAAGATGAAGAATTTTATTTGTTTATTTTGCATCCTATTCTCATATTCATTATCTGAGATGGGGTAAGCAGAGTTTTTACCGATATTGGAAGATAATAAACCGTATTTTGTTGCCAAAAAAAACAATGCAAATATCTGTTATTTCGCTGGCTTTTCACGCATAAACCCAATATACTTTTAATTACCTCCTGTTGGGCTTAAAATAGTCAGTACTTTTGTCCCAGATTTTTCTATGGTTTAGTGCGTTTCAGAGCCAGCCATAGACAATATAGCCAGACAGCGATATCATAGAGCAGCATTGTGTGTACTCATGAATATTAACAATGTTGTGCGTTCCGCTAGGGTTTCAACACTTTCCTCCAACATGAACTACTGATACAATGGTTTTTTGTGGCTCCTTTCACTTTTAAACTGTTATAATTTTGGCTGCATTAATAACTATTCGGAATTAACAATGAGCAATTAGCTTTTTCGTGTTTTAGAACACTTTTCATTTCGTTTGATGTTGGTCAGCGAGAGTTTGGTGTCAAGCTTTGTGATTGCAGTTTTCGTTTATTAACTCACTAACAAAAACCGGCCAAGTGCAAGTCAGACTCGCGCACGAAGGGTTCCGTACCAATTCAAAAGTCAAAGTCAAAGTCAAAATTTCTTTATTTATATAGGCATTCACATGCACTTATAAATCGTCATTATATTAAATAAATAATTAAAAGATAAGTGATTCTACCACCGGTTCGGAAAACTGGTTCTACCTAGAAGACACCGGCAAGAAACTCGGAAGAAAAAGACACCGGCAAGAAAAATTATGTAAAAAAACCACGTTTATTGTATGGGGTACAGTGTACCCCCCTTACTATTTTAACTTTTTAATTTTTTTTGTATTTTTGTTATAGCGGCAACGGAAATACATCATTTGTGAAAATTTCTAGCTGTCGCGGTTTATGAGATACAGCTTGGAGACAGATAGACGAACAGACCGTTTTTTCCTTTTAGGTGCGGAACTTGTAGTGTGTGACACACCTCCCCACACATAGGTAGGTTAAGTAATATATAAGTAGAGCGTAAGTCATTTATAGTTAGTTACAATATACGATCACCCGCGCATAACATCTTTTATTGACGTCTCCCGGTCCCATCCTTACATGGCGACCCTTATACCTTATACGTGTATGCAAGCATTTATAATAAAGAATGCTAGGATTGTTTGATACTGTTATAGCAAGTTGAAGGAAGGTTGACTGAATGTCAAAATAATTTTGATATTGACGATTATACCCGATTGACTTTAGGTTAGGTATTAAACTCGGTCTCAAATCCTTCCTCTGATCATGGTGTAACTGGTCGTTCTCTGTGAAGACGGTTGGAGATGTGTAGAATCTTAAAATATAGAGCCGTAGTTATTATGAAATGTATCAAGTAAATGATACTTAAGGGCATTAATCCTTTATATTTGAACATAGTGTAGACGAGCTCTCTCAGTGTAAATTGTTGGACAAATTATGACCCTGTATAAAGAGAATAAGATGATATGAAATGTGAAGAAGAATATATGATGAATAAATATAATGATGTAGAAAATGAATAATGATGATAAATAATATAAATGAAATGTCGACATAAAGTGATGTATGAATAAATAAATAATATGAGAATAAATGCGACCAAATGGCGCGAGGTATCCAAAGGGATAATTTAAATGATATACGAAATATGTGTCATGTGTGTGACCAATGATTGTGATTTTTATAGTAGAATGTAGAGGTGACTAATGGATTTGACATAACCTTATTATATACGGACAAAGTATTTTTCGAATGAAGAAATGAAAGGTTATTAAAGAAGAGAAATGGATAAAATGTTCTTGGTATTGTTATAAAAAATTATGAATTGTTTTCATATTCAGATATATTTTTTTGTAAAGTTGTTATTAAATGGTTTTAGCAAGTTTTTTTTTTATTGTATTGATAATGATTTTATGCTTGTTTTTATTAAAATGTGATGTAAAATTATACTAATTGAAAAGAATGACATGACACCAGGATATAGACGACAGGATACAGATACAGAATAGCTGATACTGAAAGAAAATATTTTTGAAAAGTTTATGTTATGTTTTGTATTAAATAAATTATTTCATTGTTATTACCACTATGACTCGTCTACAACCTAGAAATACGTAGTTAATTAATGTTTATGTTAAGTTCAATTTTTTTTTTCCAATTTGCATAATTTCCTAATTGTTGTTTATTTTGATAAATGAAAAATTTATTAATGTTTTTTTGGTTTTGATAGGTAATTGAATTTGCAAAATTTATGTAAACAGTGTATTTTTTTTTATAAATGAAGAAAATTATTAATTTTTTTTTTCAAAAATAAGGGGGGTGGTGTAGTGTGTGACACACCTCCCCACACATAGGTAGGTTAAGTAATATATAAGTAGAGCGTAAGTCATTTATAGTTAGTTACAATATACGATCACCCGCGCATAACATCTTTTATTGACGTCTCCCGGTCCCATCCTTACAAACTCTTAAAATGACCTCTTTGGACTTTGCCCCTAGAGGTTTTTCTATGTTAGTAATAATTAAGAGTTAATTATTTTTTACAATTTCAAATACTAAGAAAAATTACTAAGGCAAAGGTAAGGTAAATAGAATTTGCATGCGGACACTAAGTACACATTAATGAACTGTAGGCTAATGAATTCTCCGAACCGTCGTCTAGTCGAAGAATCCTAGGATTGCGACCTCACGGATGACGAATGACAAGTAGCCCGCGGGCCTTCTTACATACATGTTGCTAAGTAGTAGCCTATAGCACATAAGGTTAGGACCTTAGTACCTATGTAAAATTTCCATTCCTTAATTGTCTAGTACATAAATATTAAATATCAGATTCTATGCTATGTTGCTTAGGCACTTGTGTTACGGACATCAACTACAGTAAACTGAAAATGTACACTCAAATACTGATGTTCATCACATAGATGTTGAGAACCCACACCTACCAGACTGTCTGTCTTGTAGGTGTGGGTTCAATTCCCTACTACTAAACACTACCAAATACTACTAAGCACTATAAAATAGTCAGTCCATAGAAGTCATTGTTGTCGTTATAGTACTTACATTTATTGTAATTCAAAGGTCAATAAACCTTTATCAAACCAGGTCAATGCAACTTTTTAAATCAGCTGTGTAGGTAAGGTCATTTGAATGAACATAGTTAATTACGATCAAAATTAACATCAATGTACGTGACAACACATGAATTAAACGTCCAAATGCCTTTCATAATTTCGGTTTACCTAACGTACATAGTTTTAATTTTGTTGCCCAATTTTAATTGTTATGGCGCGTATGTCATGGAATATATAAATAAGTAATTTTAGTGAATTATTGCGTAAATGCAATGTTGTAACATATGCCGGATGCGCGTATGTTATATTATATAGTAATTATTATTAAAGAATTTCGTAATTAAAGTATTATGAGTAGGCACATTTCGTAGATCCGTTATCATGCTCAGTATAGTGCCCAGATTCAAGGGTGTTAAAGTACGCAATGAAACTTTTACCAATTGCTTCAGCGGCAAACATGGCGTCGATGTAGATTTTTTTTATAGTAAACACTAGCTGTGCCAGCGACTTCGTCCGCGTTTTCCCCCGTTTTTTACACATTTTCCATTGTTTCTTTGCTCCTATTGGTCGCAGCATGATGTTTTATAGCCTAAAGCCTTCCTCGATAAATGGTCCATCCAACACAAAAAGATTTTTTCGATTCGAACCAGTAGTTCCTGAGATTAGCGCGTTCAAACAAACAAACTCTTCAGCTTTATAATATTAGTATAGATTAGATACATATTGGACAACATAATTTATTTTCAATAGGAAAAATGTTTATGATGATGTTTTTATGATTTATAGCTTTGCCAGCGACTTCGTCGACGTTTTCCCCCGTTTTTTACACAATTTACATTATGTCTTTGCTCCTATTGGTTGCTGTGTGTTGTTATACGAGTATAGCCTTAAACCTTCTTCGATAAATGGTCTATCCAATACAAAAATATTTGTTCAATTCGAACCAATACTTTCTGAGATTTGCATAACATCTACCTGCATGCCAAATTTAAGCTGGTCCGTCTAGTAGTTTGGGCTGTGCGTTGATGGAGCACTATGCCAGTCAGTCACCTTTGAGTTATATGTATTTAAATGTTTCAAAATTATCTGATATGTTTGGACATTTAAGTCGAAGCTTACAGTCTGGGAGGGGTTTATTCTTACTACAGTTTCATTTACGATTCGAACTTCCAGGAAGTCAACACCGATTGTTTTGACAGTTACAATTTGTTTATGAGATCTCTGTGTCTTGAGTGTAGAATGATGTATTAAAGCTTCCCTTATCATTGTGTCACACAATTATTATTTTAGACCGCGTTTTACGCGGATTTCTTTATAATCTGTGTTGTTCAAGCCTACAGTTGAGTAAACTCACACGATGCTCATGATGAGGCCGCAAGCGGAGTTAGTCACGAAATCGATCTAGCCCTTACGACATACTATTCGCTTATTACTGTTCGATCGTTGATGGGTACTAGTTACTCAAATATTTGTTTGACAGAGGAAACTTTGCCAGGCTCTTGGGTCGGATCCTATAACCGAGGACAATCGTTTTTTTATAAGATGACCTAACTCTACCCGATGGTAAGCGGTAGTGAAATCCATACGGGGTTGACATCCATCCATCCGTGGTCGTGAGCCATCTGCGATTTTTTTTATAAAGTTACGTTATGAAAATATTTTAGATTAGAATAATATTGATAATGTATACGGTTTGTTTTAAATCAGGTTTTACTAATATTAGAAATGCGAATTGCTGTTTGTGGATTCATCAATCACTCCTAACCTACGGTACCATTTTAAGTAAAATTTTGTTTAGATAGTTAGGAGCTTGAGAAGGGATATAATAAGCTACTTTTTAACCGGCTTCGCTCTATCTTTATGGTCATAATTTGTTTGGCCTTACACTATTGATTAAAAGATAATTTAATACGTACCGTCGTATAGATTTAAATAATATATTACTGTCATCAAACAGCGATTGGAAATGGAAGACATGAAACATATCTTATGTGAAGAATACAGGCACCTCAGACCCAAGGACGTTATTGCATTTATGCATTTGATCTTCAGGGAGTAGGTGTATAGAGGTAGGGGAAACACAAAAGATCCCTGAGGGTCGAAGTGAACCGGTTATACGGTCCCCGCGATAAGATAAGAATAAATAAATAATAAATAAATAAATATCTGGGACATTTCCACACACGGTCATCTGTGCAGCCAAACTAAGCAGAGCTTGTACTATGGGCGTCAGAGACTGATATACATACATATATATTTATAAATACATACTTAAATACATAATCACACCCAGACACGGAACAAACACCGATGTTCATCACACAAATATTTGTCCCGAGTGGGAATCGAACCCACGACTCTTGGAACCGCCAGCCAGGGTCACTAACCACTGTTCCACCGAGCCAGTCAAGATAAATAATATATTGCCCGAAGATATCATTTCCAGTTTGCTCTCTTGACTGTATCATAAATTGAGTAGTACATTAGAAGCGTAAATAAACAAAATGACTAAACATGTATGCAAATATTATGCAGTCAACTGACCGGCTGTGGCTGTAAACGGAGACGCACGGTCGACGAACTTGCACTCATAGATGCATTACTATGCAACGTAAGGCATTGTACACAAGGAAAAAAATATTAAAAAAGTAAGTTGTCATAGACTACGTCACAGATAGTTTTGTCTATTATTATTTGCTAGAACTCTACTTATTTCGAAATAATACTAATTTAATGAATTAAACTCGCGTGTATTGTTATTCTAAACATATTATTTTGTGGTCACGGGCAAGTCTGTCTGTAACGAACGCTATAAAGAGCTCGAAAGGACGGCTCTCTAAATAATATGTTTAGAATAACAATACACGCGAGTTAAATCCGTAAAATTAGTTTTATTTCAAATGTTTTGTTTTTATAAAAAGAACTTTCAGGGTGACCTCACTCCACCTGATTTGGTTACAATGCTTTAGGTCAACTACATCACGAAATTGTAAGCGGCAGTGAGGTCCACATATGAGGTCGACAAACCTTATTGAGTTTGTCGCACTCACCCTTATCCTTACTTCCTTACTAATAATAAAATGCGAAAGTAACTCTCTCTGTTACGCAATCACGTATAGAGTACTGAACTCATTTTAATGAAATTTGGTACAGATATAGTCCAGAGTGCTTTTAACCGACTGCGCTATAGATAAGTAATATTTTAACCGTTAAAGGTCTCTACACGATCGCAGTTGTAGCAGGAAAGATAGTTAGTTATATTCATTTTTACATTTCGACAGGGGGCATCTGGCATTACTTGCACTTAACTAGCTAGCATTGTAGACACAGGCTAAAGATTCTCACGCATGCGGGATGTTCGTGTGACGACGCGCTCTTCCGCACAAACATGTGACGAGATGAGCGGCGCACACGCAACCGTAAACATCCACACTATTTACTATTATCTGTAATACCGATACTGTATCTTTTGTCTGTTGGTGCTCGTTTGACTGCCGGGTTGAAGATTTTAGTATATGTATTAAAAAAAATAAGTCGCTTGCCATGCCAGAGGTCGCCAGTTCAAACCCCGTCACGTACCACTGTGTTTTTCAGATTTGAAATTTATATGTACGATTTTTCGATGCTGAAAAATCGTGGGGAAACCTGCACAGCTACGAAGAAGTTCTTAGGTTGTGTAGTCATCCAACAGGCACTTGGCCAGCGCGGTTGACTTATGTCTATATAATAGTTTTCTAATGGTTGACTAAGGCCTCGCCGTAGGGTGATGATGACAATGATGATGAAAATAAATTAAAATAATATTGTGGATGCACACACGGTCACCTGACTCCAAACTGAGGCTGATATAGATACATAGATTATTATTCATGATACCTCGTATTGATTACGTTACATGCTCTCTACTCTATGATAAAATAATAAGTAGTAGTAATATTTATCAAACGGACTGGAAGAAGTATGGATGGATATGATGCTATTACCTATAGATAATTGATGCTTGAACTTTAAAATAAACCTAAAAAAAGGGGAAATTCGATTAAAGTGTTTAGAACGCAACAATTGTTTAATCCAGGGGGCTTAGGCAAAGTAAAGTAAGTATCGTTTCAAACAATATCAAAACGATAACAAAGTCCGAAAAGAATAAAATGTATGGGATTGACATTAGACGCGATAAATCACGCGGTCAATCTAATCTATACTAATATTATAAAGCTGAAGAGTTTGTTTGTTTGTTTGTTTGTTTGAACGCGCTAATCTCAGGAACTACTGGTTTGATTTGAAAAATCTTGCGTTGTATAGACCATTTATCGAGGAAGGCTTTAGGCTATATAACATCACGCTGCGACCAATAGGAGTAAAGATACAATGGAAAATGTGTAAAAAACGGGGGAAACGCGAACGAAGTCGCTGGCACAGCTAGTGTTTTAATATTGTAGCTTTGTCTAAGCCCCCAGGTTACCCATAATATAGAATTCTGATAACACCCATAGTCATCATAGGCCAATGTTCGCAACAGTGCAAAATGATGTAACGTACGCGTGGCTTAGCTAGTTATTTCCACAAAGAAATTAGTTTTTTTACCCTCCGCGCCGCTCGGAAGTAAGTAATGAGTTTTTGCGGTGGTAAAACTGGAACGGTTTTTCATTGTTATGTAACGATTGATTGAATGACATGTTTTGAAGTGAGAATTTTGATGGAACTATTATCCGAAATTGTGTTTTGACATTTGGTTACCTTTTGCGATTGTGTAATATGACCGCAATCTTTATGAAATGGTTACAATGCTTTGGTTCAACTAAGTCACGAAACATTTTTTTCTGATCTTCTTTAAAGTTCAAAAATTTATTTATTCTTACTAATATTATAGATTCAAAGTGACTCTTGTCTATACAAAGCTTTTAAGGCAAGCAATTGAACAGATTTACACAAAAATTGGTACACTGAAATAAATTACTTTACTGTACGTAAAGTGCAAACGAATTCACGAGGACGGAGACGCGGCCCGTGAGCTTTTTACGGAACCACAAAACCATCGATTTTTTTAAATAAGTCGTCCGACCGATTTCAGCCATGGCGGCCGATCTCAATTGAGATCAGCCAAGTGCGCAGGACATATTATAGTGCACAAGTATGCGCGCAAACACAAGTGCACTCTCTATTTCCTTACTCTCATAATTCGGTGAGACGACAATCCGACATGATCGATGAGAGATCGGGCGTAGGACCACCGGCTTAACGTGCTCTCCGAGGCACGGGCGTTCAACCGCCAACTTCCTAACTCTGGGCTGAGTTATTTCATTACAGAAAAACTCACACAAATTTTGCTCGACTCCGGACTCCTCCGATCTCTCAGTCCTTTACAAAGTTCTCTCTTTCTCTTGTTACAAATCTCTCTTTTTTGCCAAAACCGATTAATCACGGATCAAACGACATCCGGTACTCATAATTCGTCAGATAACTTCATCAAACGGCAATCTTCATTACAATTAGAAATTGCACAGCACTTTCATGGACACGGAACGTTTGCTCTGATGAGATGCGCGCGCAGATAGCTAAGACAGCTGTGAAAGTACATCGGACGTGTTTCCTATTTTGTGTTCAAATTGTGGTGTGATACGGAAATTGACGTTATTGTGATGCTTGTCTATGTAACTTGTTAGTGTATGGGATTGGTTATGTTAAGATAATTAGGGCTGTTATGTACATAGCGTATTTAAAGTTAGAATAATGAGTATTAATATTTTAGTAATTAACGTTGTGATTGCTTAACAGGCAATCGGGACTTATACATATGGACTTGAAAAATTTCAACTGTAAGGTTTACTGCTATCATTTTCCTTAAACTTATTTTTTTCATCTGCAACTTATTCAAACCCTCACAACACTTCTATTGTTTTTTCTTTTAAATAAGCTACAATCATTTTAGATTGATGATATGAGAGTAAGTAATAACTCCTAAGAAGTTTTTAATTTCATACTTTCAAAGTATATTTTTATCTCGTTCAACCACCCTACGAGATCCGCAAAGCTCTAAATTCCCAGTCATTACGCAACGCATCTCAAAAGCCCGTTATTGCTCCGCAAAGCGTAATAATTACCTAATTCTTCTCCTAAACAGTCCCGGGTCTCATGCGTGACAAGATTCTAAGTTTAACCCTGTAGCCTTAAGATGAGAGTGGTAAGGGTGATATTCGTTTGGCGTTTGTGGTCCAATTTGTCACAAGTTGCAAGCGTGCGTTGACACTGTACAATGCGTGCGCGCATTAGTGACGGTAAGATCGTATTGGGACAGAGGTTCTCAAAATGTATGGCTTGTTAGCTCATTTGGTAGTGGTTTAAGCTCTTGCGCAAGGAGTCCTTCCTTAGTTTATTCATTTCCATTAAAGTCAAACTGTTATGTGAATGTGATCGTGTTTTTTTTGTGTATTATTTATCTGTCAAATAAGTAACTTTTGAACAAGTCAGTGCAACTTTTACTTCATATTTTTAGATTTTTATAAATTAGACATCCAAACAGGAATTAATTTAAAAATCACATGATATTCGTTCCTATTTTTGAACACTCCAATTACACTTTTATCTATTTATTTTGTCAGTGTATCAACAGTTTGAGTATGCTTTTATTGGGTTCAAGCGATTAGTTAAGGAAGGCGAGACACCAGTAGCACAGTGGCGGCAACAATCCGTTACTGGTGTCAAAGTCACATGGCTTGAAGTAGCCTTGGCACCATCACCGGACTTGCGGGAGTGCGTATAGCTCCATAAAAATTATGAATAAGTACGAATTGAGTACCATTGGCTTTGCTTTATTTTACTGCTAAATTTCATAACCTTAAATTCATTGGTGTTCGTATTCTATTGATTGTAATGATGTGTTACAGATCTTCAAATCAACAGTTGAATAAAAACACTTTTAACACACCAACATTAATTCTCATTATTTAATTATTTATTGTATAATTAATGTTTGCAGAGGTGTGTAATTTTTGGTCAAAAATTAAATAACAATATTTGGAAACTTAAGAAATTACTTTGTTATATTATGCTTTTAGTAACGTTGCAAAGGTAAATAAAAGAATGACTCTAAGAGTAAAAATAACCTGTTCTCAAAGGGTCTGTGCTGTAAAGTAATATTTTAATATATTCTTATGGAAAAGCGTGCGTTGATGTCTTAACTACGACGCATTAGCTTAATCTCACGATGACTCGTAATGGCAGGTTAGACGAAACTTAATTCATTCCTGACCCTACAAGATTTATTTTATCATGGAAACAGTATCGAACTCCCATGAGAAAGAAGGATATTTATGCTGACAAGCGAGAAATGAAAAACCTTCAAATGTTAGAGTAAGAAGCTCATTTACAATTATCTATTTCTCAATCTTATCATACACTTGTAATTAAATGTAAGCTCATATAAAGTTTTATTTATCATCATCATCATCAGCCTTTATACGTCACCACTGGGCGATTAGGCTTTAGTCAACCACGCTAGTCTGAGTTGATCGACTACAAAAGTTTAGAATTTCTTAGTAGGTGTGCAGGTTACTCAATATACTAGTTATTCAAAGTCAATAAAAGCTCGTATAAAGCTTTACAGGACTTTAAATTCTGTCCACCGCAATAAATAAAACATGTGCTGTGTTGTGAATAAAACATTACTGTCTAGATACTAATTTCTGTGCAACACACGTATTTCTACACAACTCAAATAAAGCCAACTGTGGGAACATAGAAAGTTAAGAGGGTTCCTTGTGATGTACAATATAATATTCAGTTAATAGGTATAGTTGAACGCAAAAGTAAATATCACTATTTATTATTTTCCTGAAAAAATTAATCAGTGTGATATTATGTGTTGGGCTAATGATCATAATATTAAAAATTTAAATTTTCTTTTTAACCGAAATCGATAATATTTAATACTTATTCTTACAAGGAATTAGTGCTACTGAAATATTATGTAAATTGAATGAAAACATTAAACAAATTAAGTTACCAACTCTTGTCTTTTGTCTTACGTGCAAAATAGAAACTCTATCTCTTACCAATTTCGTATACTATGTTCCATACGATATAAAATTGCAGTCTGACTGTCTGTCTGTCTGTCTGTGCACGCGATGTGTATGTGACAATAACACATTAACGACCGTGGGTAGTGGTGCGTATGATAATTCGTCACCTTGCCTACGCTCTAGTTGGCATCCAGGCGAGGAGTTTTGGCATTACAGAGAATAAGAGAAATGGTGTGTAGTCTGAGGGATAGACGTAAAAGGGCTTTTACATAGTAAGTGGGTCTCCCGGTCCACTTATTATGTAAAGCCCTAAAATATAAAGCCCTAAAGTATATAGAGAATACTGTCCATCTCTCGACGGATAGTTTTTTCTATAATTTTTTTTTGTCTGTTTTTGATCATTTATGTTGTTATAAGCAGGTTGAATCAATTATAGCCAGTTGTAATGGATTTTACATAGGGCCCAAAACAAAAAAAAATGACAATAAGTGGGTTAACAAGCTTGCTAATACAAAAAAGGCTGTAAAAGGGTTCCTCCAAACTTAACCTAAAGAATAGAGATTTAATTCTACCCACATACTATAAAACTAAATAATTAACTAATATTGTTATTCAATCGGTTCTTTAGCATTATACCGTGGTACCTGTAACTGTGAATCCATACCAATTATCGCGGCATGATTTCCAACTAATGTTGCAATCATTTAGTCCCCAGTCTCCTGGTCTATGATCGTGGCGGTAAGCACTTTTTCAGGGCATGTCGTGAACTTGTCGAGTTTTGACGGCAATTTCGTACAATTCCGTTGTCACGTTTGAGTTTGGCGGATGGAGAGTTTTAATTTGAGATGTCTCGCAATCTTTGTGGGTAGTCTCTTGAACAGCTTAATGGGTATCGTTATGCTTTTTGGAAGTGAAGTAAAGCAGGTAAATGGAGAAGACCCGTTAGATTTTGTTTGAATAATGAAATATTATTTTCGTACAGGAATAACGGAGGTTTCTAATGTCTTTAAGACAAGCACAGGATTTTGTTTTTAAACCTATATTTAAAAAAAAAACATAAAATCCTTGTGACTTTACTGACTATAGCATAAGTACTCTAAAAGGTTCTAAGCCTGTCTAAATATTGACGGTAGGTAAAAATTTACCAGCAGCTAAAATATAAATAATTTTCAATAAACTACTCTCTCCGCTAAGCTAGCTATTCTCATACACACACATAAATGTATATGTTACGGTTAAAGTGGATAGAGTGGTTATTTTGTATAATTACCGGTAACTATGCATAATTACTAGTGTTCGTGGTAAAGGTGGTGAAAACTATCGAATTAATCACATTTACCGGTAATTATATAAAATTACCATACCCTTTGTGTAAATGTGGCAAATAATAAAATAAAACTGATTTGACTGGCTCGGTGAAACAATGGTTTTGTTAGTGACCCAGGCTGGCAATTCCAAGAGTCGTGGGTTCGATTCCCACTCGGGACAAATGTTTGTGTGATGAATATCGGTGTTTGTTCCGTGTCTAGGTGCGATTATGTAGTTAAGTATGTATTTATAAATAACTTTTCTGAAAACATTTGGCAGGGAATTTTCAGTGGAAGTCTTAAAATTCTTTCTCGTCAACATATTTTTGAGATTTGAGATTTGTGACATTTGGAATTGCAGAGTACTTGTGATATTTGTCAGCAATGTCAACATTTACCACAGTCGAGAGGGAGTTTTATATAATTACCGGTAAATTTGAATAATTCACTACATTTACCATGTGCGTCGGGAATTATCTATATTTACCGGTGATTATAGATAATTACCGATTGCTCACATTGACCGTAACATATATATACAAAGATTTCGGTTTTAAATTTATCGCTTCCCTAATGTAAATTACTACTTATTAGAGGTTCAGCAAATTCAAATAGATGTTCATTGTCCGTGGCCACATTATAGCCGAAAAATTCAGCAGAAAAGAGTTATAGCCTGTTAATTGCAGTGACCTGACGATTTGAACCTATGATGAAGTTTCTACACAGATAGATTATCATAATTATGGGAATAGAGGCCTCACAAACAAGTGTATTTGCTACTCCATATATCGCGTGTAGACCCATAAAGGCTAATATTTAACAAGAAATTTTTGCTGACCTATAATACGTTTGTAAATTGATATTGAGCAGCCTTTTGCATAATTATATAAATAAAAAAATCGTCGATAAAGCGTCGGTGGCCGGGTGGTTACTGTCGTTGCTTGCCATGCGAGATGTCACCAGTTTAAACCCCGACGCGTAGCACTGTGTTTTTCAAATGTTATATTCATATGATTTGAGATTATTTGATGCTTTAATGTTGAAGGAAAACATTGTGAGGAAACCTGCACACCTTCGAAGACATTTTTAGTCTACCAACCCGCACTTGGCCTGCGTGATTGACCAAGGCCTTATCGCCCTAGTTTAGGGTGGCCCATGCCCCAGCAGTAGGTTCATGATGATGAAATAAATAAGTACCTACATAAGTACATGCAATTACTGATTTCGGTCTATATTGGTTAAAGTGTTTTGTTTTTCCAGGATCAATTCCTGACACGAGATGAATATTTTATGTAATAAATACATAATTATGTTTGGTTGTGTTTTTAGCACTATTGGTTGTAATATTTGCAACATTAGTGCATAAGCTACTAAGTAGATACCGATTATTTTTACATGATTAGATCAATGCATGCAATGCTATTCCATGAAAGCTCTTACAATTATTTGAAAGCTTTAATACTTTCAAGCTTCAATTTAATCAGATTAAAAGGCATTCAAGAATGGATTAGCTCATACTAAATCAAATCATGTAACTGAGAATACTGAATGAAGCAATTTACTTGAACATTACCTTTGAGAGCTTGTAGTCACGTGATTTAAATTGGTTCAAAATGACTTAATGCCAGATTAGGTAATGTGAGGGAAAGTGCAATCATTGTTTGGATGGAAAATGTTTTTTTTTCTCAGACTATTCACGATTTAAGTTACTTGTTGGCAGTCTTTTATGCACACACTTAAACCGTGCTTATAGCTGCTTGTACGTACATACCTGCTTGTATATGTCGTGGCCAAATCGATGAATTGATCATTTCATGAAATGGTTGGCCATTTCATGAAGTGTTCACGTTTCATGAAGTGGCCAATCAATAGTGACCAAATCATTAAACGATAAACGTTTAACGATTTGGCCACCCACGTTTGACCATATCGTAAAAAGAGGGCGACTATAAAATATTGAATGAAAACCAGGATCAATTTTGATACGTATTTGTTTATTTTTAGTTGTTACATACTTTCAAAATAAAAAGGTTTAAAATTTTATAACAATAAAAAAAATCATTAAATGCATTTAATGGTTTTTTTTATTGTTATAAAAATGTACATTTAGTGAAATTTGCAAGTATTTTAGTACAAGCAGTATAAAAGTCACGTAAACAATAAAAAAATTAAACAAGGTAACAGTCACTTGCTAGCGCAAGACAAATTTATTAATAATAAGGTGCATTAAGGCGATTAAAACACGGCACCGCGCACAAAGTCACATGAACAACAAAAATCATAGGATAGTCGGCGCTTTTTCCTTGAATATAAGATATTCCTCCCTCTTCGACAGTTTCCATAATATCATATTTCGATAACCAGTAGTAGTCCATGGATTTCTTTTTCGTGTCACCCTACTCTCCTTTATTTGCTGTATAACCTGAAAAAGAAATTAAATTAGCTATCAGTCTTTTGACAATCAATATAATAACAGATAAATAAAAAATATTTTGATAAAACACGTTATTTAGTTAGGTGCATAAAATTATAATATGAAGTAAGTAAAATATTACTAACCTTAGAAATACATTCCAAACTCCACGGTTATTTCACATTTTGCTCGGAACCTTGCATGACTTGCATACTCTAATACGTTTTCATCGAATTATATAACGAATAATTTAACTTTCTTCCGTGTTTAATAAAGAATTATTTTTCTGAGAGAAAATTCGTCTTTGTTTACAAGGGCCGCCATTTTTACACAAACTGCACAAAAACAACCAGTGTTGCCAAATAAGTGTATTTACTGCCTAAAATAGGCAAACTTCCGACAATTTTGTCCAAATTAAAATTAAATGTACCTACTTTAAAAATAACAATAATTTTATAAAAAAAAAATGTTTTGCTAAAAATATGCTATTCTAAAATAAAAGATAAAATAATATGTTAAACAGGAAGAAAATTTAGCACATTGTGCAAATTTAGCATATTTGCACAAAGTGCTTAATTGGTATGGCAACTCTGGCACTCTACCGGTAAAGTCAACGAAACAATTCCACGATATGATCGATTGAGATTGATCGTTTCATGAAATGGCAGTGCATCTAGTTGGCCCAATCGTCAAACGATTTCTTATCATTGATCTGACCTGGCCACATCATGATATGGCCAATGTGTGATTGGCCATTTCATGAAATGCAACCATTTCATGAAATGGCCAATCATTTCATGAAATGGCCAATTCTACGATGTGGCCACGACATATATATTATACATACGTACTATAATATAGTATAATATAGCTTGTATATATTAGCTGATCTACTATGAAATTTAGTGACTAGTTATAGGAACAAGGTCTAGGCCACGACTTTGTTCAAATATAACTCCATCTTTGGTAAAAATATGCTATGCTAAAGTACATCTAAATGAGTACAGATAAACCTACTTTCGTATACTTTTTTGTTATTAGAGCTGTTATCTAAAACTTTTGGGATGTCACTATTTTTTAATTAAACAACCAAACATCATGACATCCCCATTATTTATTAGTAAACAAGTATTTTTACAAAGTATACGTGTAGAGCAAGTATCATTAATCTTCGATTATTATGTATTCCAACAGGTCCATAACCTTTATTCATAAACAACTCTGCGAGATCCATTCATCTCTCCGTTTGTACTGTGACGAAGCTTTCTTTATGTCACATGCCATTAAGTATTCGTTATTGTTTGTTTGTTACATAATATAAGACGAAAGTCTTGACGCGATTTAGAGACTTATGGGACATAATGCAATCTGTATGTCAGGCTGACTTGCATTAAAATATTTAAATCGATCTGGTTTAATAGTTTAGTGCAAGACAGCTCGTTATGTAGTGATAGCGAATTAAATTAGAATAATCTTAATCTCTAGAGATATATTAAATATTAGTCTTTATGGGTCTACACGCGTTACAAGGAGTAGCAAATACATGGCTAACGCGTGTAAACCCATAAAGACTAATATTTAGTGTAATGGAACGCGAAAGTCTTAAATCTAGAAATATATATTTTCAAAGTTTTTATTTTATACAGATCTATTTCGATTTAATACCTTAAGGGTGTCTCATAGTGCCAGTTCGTAATTTACTTCGTGGCTATCTCCTCAATGCTGTCTATGTATTTAAATAAATATAAATATCACACAAAATCATAAACATTGACCTGATCCCGTGGTAAGTAGCTGAAGCACTTGTGTTACGGTTATCAGAATCAACAGTGGATACAAAAATGTACTTAAATACATTCAATAACACACCCAGACACGGAACAAACACCGATGTTCTTTTTATTTGATTTTCATGAAATCTCTACATTTTACCTAGAACGACACGTGGTGTACTGCTGCTCAAAGGAGCCGGCTTTGAACTAATTCCTTTGTATGTTTGAGTTTGAACTTTTAAGCAACCTTCGACTCTGTTACAATTCATGGTAAAAGGTATAAATGGTGCCTTTAGCGCCCTTCAACTTTGGTAAGTTTTATACAACGTGATCTTCCTAGTTGTAATGTGAAACTTTCTCATCTATACAACTTAATAAAGTTCTGTTTTTTTTTTCTTTATTAAAATACCGCGTTTTTACTAAAAGGATATGAATCTATAATAACAAAAACACAATTTAAAACATTTTTGTCGGTCTGTCTGTTTGTTCTTGCTAATCGGCTGGACCAATTTCAACGGGACTTGCACTACTACATAGCAAATTTTTTACAAAAAATTAATAATTTTAGTAACCATTTATTAAATTTAATTCAAATTGTTATATCCCATTGCTTCACCAATTGGATTTAACTAGGCACTTTAAAGAAAGAAATAGGTACATACCGTATCTAAATGTTCTCATAACAATATACATATACTCAGATTTGCTAATATTTCTGTAAAACATAGTACCTTGCGTGCTAAACTCTATTTCCTAGTTTAAATGTTATAATTATTCCCATACGATAACTAGCTCAACTATGAAAAGAAAACCAGCTTTCGCTGCTACAGTGAAGGTCGTATTGTAGGAAACTACGGGTGGATGTGAGGCAACCATTCAGAATAATCAATTATAAAAACGTTTTTATCTAGATTTCACGCAACTTTTTGCATTTAATGGATTGGCGAGAAAATCATTAAGATTGGGCAGTTTTACTGTGAGGTTAGATTTATAACTTTTGTGTAGTAAAGTTTTTTAAGTACGTAACTTGCTGCACGACGTTACGATTTAGTTGCATCTAGCATAATATCTGTATTATGTTACAGATAATAGTCGTAATAGTATTGAAAATAAAGTAATTTCTTTGATCAAAACTTACGTAGTTTAAATAAAACTGAAAATGACAGGGATTTACCATGTTGTTTTGTGTAAATGAGCTCCCGGTATTTCGGTACTGTTGCAAGCGCCATGATTACGTTTATGATTCTAATGTGTGTAACCACGACATTTTAAAATGTATATATTGCGTAGTTCTACTATTATTGCGTAGTACTATTCCAAATATAGTTATTTAGAGACCCTACGTTTCGAACTTTAAAAAGCTGAAGTCTTATAGAGCTAGTTTTGTTTCAAATTTGTAGTATTCGCGTAAATTTAAACACTTCATCATCATCACCATCAGACCATATGATACACGTCACCATTGCTGGGGCACGGGCCTACCCTTAACTAGGGCGATGCCTTAGTCAACCAAGTTGGCCAAGTGCGCTTTGGTCGACTACGCAACCTTAGAATATACTTAATCTAATTAAATAGACCTGACAGTAATCATGACCATTCTACAAATTATCATTTAACATGAAAATTCTATGAACTCCTATTTTTTTACTAACCCTTTTCATCCCACTGCTGGGCAAAGATCTCCTCAAAACTAATCCATAGCTCTCTATTCAAGGCTCGGGCTTGCCAATTCCTTTATAGGTGGACCAAATCGTCACACTATCTCTTCTTGGGCCTTCCTTTACGGCGAAAACTTAATATAATAGTAGTAGGTAGTTTAAGTCAAGTTTTGTTTTTTCTTAGTATTATCTAACTAGGTACGTACCTACATTATTTTTAATAAAAACTTACTTCGTACTTAGGATATAGGAATGTTAAGCACTGGTAACCTTGTAATTATTGATAGTTTAATGTATTTGTTTGCATTGTATAGCAAAATTATTTATTTTTTTGATATTGTTATTTACCTCATTTCAAGTGAACTGTGTTGTGTTCTTATGAGAAAATAAATGTCTTTAAAACTGAGCGGATTATTTGAGGTATTAAGGGCGCCTAAGAAATGTGTTCTTAAATATGATATAGTGTTACCATTTAAATGGTCGGATATGATCCCAATTACCTAATCAAATCACCAGAAGCCCACAATATATTCAACCCAATTATTCTATGTCAAGGATATTAGACCAACCAATTTAAGTATTAAATGTGTCGGAGGAATTCCTCTTATTGTTTAACCGGCATTGTTTAAACTAAAGAGGGCCTTGACCTCGGTCGGAATGGAATTGGCTTGTAGGATGTCCAGTTGCTGGGTAGATAGGTTACTAGTTGATCCCAGTTTTGTTGAACTGATGTAGTTTTTAACCGACTTCAAAAAAGGAGGTTAAGAATACGGGAAGATTTGTTTTTCTGTCGAAAGCTTATTTTACTATGTGGCGTTGTCATTTTCTTTCTTTGGCAGTGAAATCCAATTGTTTTTTTTTTAAATAAATAAATTAAATATACATTACGCTATGTTGATAAAACGTATAATTTTTTTTAGCATACTAAAATATTTTTATATCTTAAAGAAACAGTTGTGTTGTTAGATTACACCCATCCATACATCAAACTTGATATTATTATTTTAATTTCAAAAATGTAACGAATATGAAATAAAATTTACGTTGCAAGGTAAATAAAGCCTAAAAATACTCCAAAAATACTAACTATTAAAAATTTTACGTGCGAAACAAGTTTTCTATTGAAAAAAATACATTCATTTTGCGAAACCTTGTAATATAAGATAAAGAATGCGTGATCTTTGAATTATGTCATTGTTAATGTGTTCTGTTATGAATTAAATAAAGGCCTTCAAATAAGCATGATTGTCGCACAATTAAGCTTTGTTATTTTATCTCAAGACGATAAAATTCTGAGAAATCGCACAAAACATAAACAATTTTAGTCTGATTCGCCAAATCTATGAGAAAAACCGCGTTAAGTAATGAACTTGGCAAACCTTTCTATCCATTATTATAATAATGAGTATTATTCTCATAACTATTGCATGCCTGATACAGGTAACTATTAAGACTTTTTTAATGAGAGCAATGTTTGTAACACAGTTTTTGGGATAAAAATGTGTAATTCTAAACAATCTTTATATAGAACAATCATGAACTTCGGCAATAGGTAGGTTTTGCTAAAATTGTGGTTTCATGTAGTTTTCGATGAATTGAAATTATTGTTAAAATTTTACTTTTTCTTGTAGGTATTGTAAATTCAAATAACATTTCAAGAAAATTTATTTTAGATTAGATTCCATTTTATATACGGCTAATATACTCAAGACACAATATTTAAGCTCGTTAACGATGAGTTTGAGGGTTTGAACCTGACGATCATTAAAACGTGTCCGTGATCCGTGAAGTAAACAAATGGTACCTATAATTTATTTAAAAATAAAAAATTAACGACAAATACTCACATTACTCCCAAATAGATGTTCACTGTTGACATCCAAGATTGACGATAAGGCAGCAGCCAACAGCACTCTCTTCCAATATATCAACATATTTACATAGTACACTTAACCTAATCTTATTAAAAATTCACATTTTCCGAAACTAAAAATAAATAATCTACGAAAATGTCCGAAGAGAATAGAAACTCTTTACACGGTTCCCTCCTTGCATTATTTTGAGCGGGAAACTTTGACAGTTGTTCTTTTTTATTTGTTTACTTTTTTAACTTTGCATTCTTTTCGGCCAGTGTTAATTTTCCCGCTGTTTCGCAGGCGGCAGTGCGCGGTATTTCGCGGTAGGCGACTGCGCGGATCGCGACAGGCGTAGTATGGAACGCTTAGAACGTAGTGTTGTGATTATATCGATGTTGGTAACAGGGACAATATTATTAATTGGGCTGTTGGATGGAAGTAGGTATTATAAATAGGGAACGTACTGAAGAAATTGTATAAGTATAGGCTAGAGTCACATTTTTGTTTTATTAATTGATGATGTGTTTAAAGTATTTTTAATGAAAATAATTAATGAGTGTTTCAAAACACTACATCATAAAAATATGCCAGTATTTTAGTTTCTTTATACTTAAACCTTTTTAATTTTACATAAAAGATAAAGGTACTTAAACGAACTAATATTGTGGCTAATTATTTTACAAATATAAAAGTGTTTTATTAAGACAAAATAAAAATAATAGCAATGATCGCCTGAACTTCATTAGCAATACCTAATTATTTTTTACAAGTTACCGATAATATTACAATTGACCGAGTCGGTATTATTCCAAGACTAGTGAAAAAAAAAACAGTACAATAATAGTTGAAAAACGTAATCTAATAAGGCCTTATTATATTTTACGGCGGACATCGATTCCTCTGCGTACATTTGCAAATACACAAAATAGTGAAAATCCTCGTCAGTACCGAGTTCCGCTTCGATTAGTGCCTCTCTAGCGTGCGCGGGCGCATACTGTCCATAGAGTCGAGACGGTGACACTTTTTTTTACGGTATTTATCTGCTCGACGGTTTTTATCACAATTTTGATTTATAATTTCTAATATTGGCCTGTATAAAGTATTTATCTTTATATAGGTCAATATTAGAAATTATAAATCAAAATTGTGTAGCGTATTTTTTTTTCAAGTACAAACTCTACCAATTGGAGCATTTATACTTTATTTTTATAAATAACTAGCTAGCTAGCTAGCTATTACCTGTGACCTTGTTCCTGAAAAGTCGTTCATATCGTACTCTCTTTTACAGTCGGGTAAAGCCTATAAGTAATATTACTCTAATAATAAGTATAATAATAAATAAAGACTTGAAAAAAAAATGTTTAAGTTACTCCTAGGAACATCTCCCCAAACGGTTATTACAAAACAGATTTTTTTAACAGTTTTATCAAAAAAACTTATTTTTAAAATATACAGTCTTCTCCATGCCCGCCCCTAGCCGCATCCAACACATAAAACAGATCGCATTCGATATGTCACACGTGCCCGTCTGTCTGTCCGTCTGTCCCATTGTTGCCGCCTTTCTCCTTCACGTCTTAGTCCATTGTTTATGGGACTCACTTTTTGCGGCGAAAAGTACAAGATCCATGAACGACCCGGTTTTCAGCTGTTTCTACGAAGTTGTTAAACGTTTAGGTTAACCTACATGCATAATGAGTGTATGCTTAGTAGTTAGGTAGGTATAGCTTCCGCAAAGTGTTTGGTTCGGTCGTTTTAGTTATGGTAGTGGGCATAGTTTAGAGCACTTTAATTATTATTATATCTTGACACTTTTTCGTTTCTCTTCATTGATTCTGATACCCGTAACACACGTGCTTAAGCTTACCACGGGATCAGATCAATTTATGTGTTGTGGTGAAATATTTATTGTTATATTTATACTTAACTAGCTGTGCCAGCGACTTCGTCCGCGTTTTCCCCCGTTTTTTACACATTTTCCATTGTATCTTTGCTCCTATTGGTCGCAGCGTGATGTTATATAGCCTAAAGCCTTCCTCGATAAATGGTCTATACAACGCAAAAAGATTTTTTCAAATCGAACCAGTAGTTCCTGAGATTAGCGCGTTTAAACAAACAAACAAACAAACAAACTCTTCAGCTTTATAATATTAGTATAGTATAGATAACATACCCAGATTTGGAACAAACACCGATGTTCGTCACACAAATATTTGTCCCGAGTGAGAATCAAACCTGTGACTCTTGGAACCGCAGGCAGCGAGTCTGGGTCACTAACCACTGTTCCACCGAGCCCGTCGTACATAAGTCTTATGAGTCCCAGCTGTGTATGTAACCTAGGTATAATTCTTCTTCTTATCGTGTCGATGGCAAAATCAAACGTGATTGGCCCAGTATTCGGCCACTCTAATCCCGTTGTCTTAAGCATCCATCAAGTCGTTCAGCGAGCAGGTTTCCGGACAAAATCAAAATCAATCAAAAATCTTTTTAGTATAAAATAATTATATTAATATTTTACCTTTTATAATTTTTATAGCACACATTTAAGTATTTGCTGTTATAGCGGCAACAGAAATACATTATTTGTGAAAATTACAGATTTTTTGCTATCACGGTTTATGAGATACAGTTTGGAGACGGACAGACGGACAGACAGACGGACGGCGGAGGGTTGGTAACAGTGTCCCGTTTTTACCTTTTAGGTACGAAACCCAAAAAAGCGTCAGTATAGTAGTTAAAATGAACTACACTTAGCCCTTTCCATCTCCACCCATCTGTAACAGTGTACAGTAAGCCTTTGTCTCTGTTTTATTACGCATTAATTAGCCCACAGCCTAATGGTGGCCTTTGTTTGCCCAGCTGTGGGCCACTGGGTCAGTGGGATAAGGGGATAACAGCTTAGGCTGTATTTGATGTGTATTTGGTGAGCACACATTAGTTATCTAATTAATCCAGACGTTTTTTCCATCTAAGTAATCCACGTGTAAGGCTTTTTAAATGTGTCAGATTCTTACGTGTGGGTATATGGATATGGGTATCTAATGCAATCTAGAACTAATAGGTATACTTAAGTATTTAAGGACATTGGTGATCTAGGAAGCCTGTTATCTTAAAACGACTCGGACATGAAAATATTTTCTTTTTGCCAAATATATGTATTTTAGTTATAAAAAGTTCGAAAAGTATGGTCTCTAATATGTTTAGAATCATAATACGTTTAGAGTTTAATCCGTGAAATTAGTTTTATTACATAATAATGTATAGTATTGACGCAAATGAAAGACAATACTATGTATTTTTGCGATTATCACAAATTTGATCTCTTATAAATATTTTTAGTATTTTCGTTTGCTTGTGAAATTGACCAAAAAAAAACAGAACGAAAAAAAACTTATTTTATGAATTATATTTATATGTTACAAAATAATGTTAAACATTTTAATATATCCCGTGACGAAGAACGCTGTGAGCAGCTGAAAACGTTCGGTTTTTATATACAGTAAAACCCGCTTAAGACGATTTCTTAGGGACCCTATCAAAAACGCGTCTTAAGCGGGAAAGCGTATTATGCGGGATAAGGAAAATAACACGAACTATGTATTATTTTAAATCAGTTATACCTAAGCCCGATTTAGTGGACTTCCCTCAGTCGAAACAAGGCATTCGGGGACTCCTTCCCATACATAGCACCTCCCTCATTAGACCCTACGGCATGCGTTACAGAAAGTTTCTACGACGCGGGCCCTGTGGCATGCGTTTCAAAAATAAAAATGCGCTTTTAGAGCGCTCGATCTGTCGGTTTTGGGCGTATTAAACGGGATGACAATCGTATTAAGCGTTAAGAAATGTATGAAAATATATCTTAAATTGCTGGGACTGGCATAAAGTGGCGTATTATGCGGGAAATCGTATTAAGCGTGATCGTCTTAAACGGGTTCTACTGTAATTAGATTAACATCTTATATTAGGCAAGTTTCATCAATAAAATTCAAATTCGTAATTCTTCTTAACGAACGATATTCGAGATCTGTATAATATTGCCAGTCAAATTGAAAATGCTAATACCCGCATCCATTCATACCGCGTCATTTGATAAACATTGAATTTCACTCAATCTCTTGTACTTTCGCGATTTAACAAGACTTTCGGTTTTATACTGCATACGAATACTAATATGGTGATTTCCGAACGTTATGACCTGGAAAATGCTTTAGTACTGGAATGGAAATTGCGCTTTATGTCTATGGTAATAAGTGTTAGTGAATTGAGCCTTATACACCAAGAGCTAGTGTACTTAAAGGTAAAATTACTTGTTTCAGATAATTTTGCTTCTTCTAGTCAGGGGATAACAACTACTGTCCGGTGGTTGGTGAACGGTATACGGGTAAGCGACCCCGGCTCCTCGAGCTACTATCGACTCAGTCCAAATCATCCGAGGCGATATAATGCTTCCTCCCCTTTTTCTTCCTCCGTCATATACGAGTATCCTTGCCACTCGTGGGAACGCAATGACCTTGTTAAAACAATGCACACGTTTCCCACAGAGGTGAAAAGTGGATCGCTGGAAGTGATCTCTGCCTATCCCTCTGGGAAAAAGGCGTGATTTTATGTATGTATGTAGATAATTTTGCTTGTGCTCAGTGAACATATGAATATGAGTAGGTACACTTCACCATAATCATCTTGTCTTGCTTGTTTACAGCTCTATTGAGGGTGTCTCACAACACGCTAAGTTATTGTAAATGTCGATTTAATTTTTGAGTAAGCAATTAACGATATCCTTGAACCCTATTTGGCACGAATCTTATTTGATAATATTAAAAATACGATTAATATGTGGGTTTAAAAAATTCCATTAAAAATCATAATATACGGTCGAATTGAAAAACCTCCTCTTGAAGTCGGTTAATGATAACTGTGCATTAGTAATTTACAGGCAAAGTAAAAAAAAAAAGGTTTTCATTAATAATAAATAAAAATCATCGCAGCATCTAAATACAATTAAAACCTGGCCCCTGGCCTAATCAGACACGCGGCCCGAATTTTATATAAATTGTAACAAATTGTTCATGCTAGGATGCGCGCTGTACGGATACCGGCGAAAGTGATGCGTATGCGCAAGTTCGTACAAAATGGCCGCTGACATTGGCCAGATTTAATAGATCATGCTCACGCTATAAAGATTATGCATGTGCAAGGGAAGTATCATAATTATGATAGTTATGATTTCAAAGATTCACACCCGGGACAAAATTTGTGCGACGAACATCGGTGTTTTTTCTGTGTCTAGGTATATAATTAAGTATATTTGTGTATCCACTGTTGATTCTGATATTTGTAACACGAGTGCTTAAGTTACTACCTCGTCCGCGTATTCCCCCGTTTTTTACACATTTCCTTTACTGTCTTTTTGCCTCTATGCTCCGAACTGCTAAGCTTTCAGGAGTTACACGTGTTATTGTGAGTCAACCATAAAAGAAAGACATATGTTGTTGCAAATTATGTAGAATATTTTCGTCATACATGATTTCTATGTAACTTTAACCATTAAGGAAGCACACGCGACGGTAGTTTAAAAAATGGAGTAACTTCTCCCGTTTGCCCAACATTTCCCTTCACTACTTTCCCTACACTGCTCTTATTGGTTGTAGTGTGATGAAAAGTATCCTATAACCTGCCTAGGAGTATCAAGAATAATTGTACTAAGTTTCATTAAAATCCGTCGAGTAGTTTTTGTTTCCATAAGGAACATACAGACAGACACAAATTTTGCATTAGTATCGATCACTTATCACCCCCTGATAGTTATTTTGAAAATATATTAAATCATGTAAAAAAACTGACCTCTCTACAGATTTATTATAAGTACAGATAGAAGAAGATTGTTTTTTGGCTTTTTAACACTATGGGGAATGTTCCGAAGAGTTTTTTCTAGTTAGGAAATAGTCCTTCCCTTCCCATTCCACTCCACACACCATACAGGGGCTGGGGCCAAACCATGAGGTTCAGTACTTGGATCCGTACGCGGCATGCTACCAAATACGTTAATTATAATAATAACACTGCAATTAAAAATGATTGTTGGCTGGCTCGGTGAATCAGTGGTTAGTGACCCATTTTTACTACCTACGGTTCCAAGGGTCGTGGGTTCGATTCCCACTCGGGACAAATATTTGTGTGACGAACATCGGTGTTTGTTCCGTGTCTGGGTGTATTATTAAATATATTTAAGTATATTTGTGTATCCACTGTTGATTCTGATACCCGTAACATAAGTGCTTATGCTTAAGCTACTTACCACGGGATCAGATCAATGTATGTGATGTTGTGAAATATTTTGAAATTGTTAGAAGATTAGTATGCTGTTTGTGCCGTGATTTTGGCAAGGATTTCAATTTGGTTACTTAGTAAATATGTCTATGAGTAGGTAAACTAAAGGCTGCCCATACACATCCGATTATCGATGACCAATTATTTGTAGAAGAAAAAATGGAACGTACAGATAGCAATGGAGCAACGCACACGTCCAACAAAAAGTATGTCAAATATGGTCACAAAATCAGTAATAAGACTCGAAAAATCGTCCCGACTATTGGTCCTACAAAAAGTCTGACGTAGGCAGCCTTAAGAAACTGATTTAAGGTTTTTAAGCTATTGCATAGCTTTTATCGCGGGCTTTGAGCGCGGCGACCGAACCAAGAAATTCCGTAACGAAAAAAACCTCACAATCGTCTAACGTCGTTTCAGTTCGGTAGACTTCGGCACGGTGTTTGTGTGCGTGCGGTTAGACGTATTGTACGACTCTACGAAACTCGCACGAATCGAGACGAGCTGCTCCGAAATCGGACGATAATCGAAAGACACACATATACTCGTATAATTTTATACTCAGCACCATTTTTAAGGAAATGGTTGGTGGTGAGCGCACAATTCGAATACTGAACATTATACATATTCTAGACACAAATAACACTATAAAAAGTTAACCTTAACTACTTGTGGTAGCAAGTACGAAACACTTTCTAGCCTTCTTTGAAACTTTATAATTACAGTTGGATAGTAAAGCCGTTTCACAAATCTTTGAGATTCTTATCAGGATCGTATGTCTGTTTTATTTTTAGTGAAAGTGCAATTATTCGTTCCTAATATGATTTAGAGCTGATGTTACCTAACCAGGTGTACAATGAGTGTTTAGACAAGCTGGATAATACTAATGACGAAACATCCGATTAATAAAAATAATTGTTTTTCAATGTTAATTTTCTAACGGTGAACAGTTAATTTCTGTAAAATGTCTCACTCACCAGAGTTCACTGGCCAGACATTGGCTCAGACTTCTAGGAACGGTCTATCCGAAACCAAAAGAATACAGTAGCGCTACCATGAGTTTAAAAGTGACAGACTCGATATCGTCTTTGTAAATATGTCTGTGAAAAACTTTTACAGCGCCCCTAGCGGTTACACTAAGAACTAAAATCGGTTGTATGAAAAAAACAATTTGATAGGTTTTTAAAGTACGTTAGTTTTCGATAGCTAACTTATGGTACCGCTACAGGCACCGCAAACCTATGAACATTATTCCATTCATGCATTTGATCTTCAGGAAGTAGTTGTATCGAGGTAACACAAAAGGGTCCAAGTAAACCGTTCCCCGCTACAAGCTAAGTTAAGATACTAATTGTGGAACGACAGAATGGAACACGTTAACATGAGGTCACATTTTTCAGCTTAGAGACTGCTTCTTACTCCTATCTAATACTTTTTGTTGTTGAATAAAGAATTTAAACAAAAAAGATAAAAGTTTACACAAGAGAAAAAAAAACAGTACTAACACTTAGAAACGTTGATCAACAAAATGTGTCACGCGGTGTGGACGTATCGTATTCATTATATTAATGAAACAGATTAGGACTATTCAATTATGCAGGATTAATTAACTCACATTTAATTTAATGGGCCTATACAGTAGAAAATACATAGAACAGTTCCTTAGTTACTGACAGAGAAAATTTCGGGCAGTCGGTGCACGTATCTACGGTTACTATTAATTTATTTGCTACTGTATTTATAATCGCGTAAAGTTCCATTTAGTATAGTTAAATCTAATAGGACGCGAAATTAAAAGCATTTTCTGCAACTGATAGTTTGAATCTAACCATACCGGTATTTAGGTGCCTTGAAAAGTACGGTAGCAACCGCTTGACGTCTTAGTGAACATTTGCTAATATAATCTGACAGGCGTTTTGGATTTTTGTAACGATTGTAAACCAATAGAGATTTAAAACTACACTTACCTGTGATAAAGTTGTTTAAGAATAAATCTTAATACCTACTTTTAAACTTATAATACTTATAGGGATCAATTTCCATTTCTTAGATTTAAGAATTACCTATATGATCAGAAATAAAAAGCTTGGTTTATTTTGGTAATTGTTTAATTTGTTATTCACTAGTATCACAGTTGGTTCAAGATATGTACTTTACCTTCCGGCAGATATGAACTGCCAATTCAATTGTTTTCGCAAACACCGGGCTTTATAGGATCTGAAAAAAAAGAAGAAAGTGCACGCAACGTGCGTGCAACTTACCTTTAGATGAATAAGATTTTTCATACAAAGCCACAGAGGTAACAAAAATTTAAATTTTACTAAACAAAAATTAGACTTTTTCGATGAAAACTTTTTGGCAAAAATATAGTATAGGCTCGATTTCTTTACGAAATAATGTCTATTTAATTTTACCGCTTTCAATCGACGAGAAGCTTTATTTTAAACAGCTTACAGGGCTATTGTTTATTAGTTTCGCGAATACTACATATTTGAAATATAAGGAACTAATTTTATGGATAAACTCATGTGTATTGTATAATATGTTTAGAATAACAATACACGCGAGGTTAATCCATAAACTTTGTTATATTACTTAAAGATGTCTGGGCTCCTTAAAATTATACTTTTACGGGACTCATCTTCCAACTTTTTAAAAAGTTGGAAAGTAGCTCCACTGAACTGTGAAGTTACCCTGAAAGTAAGTCCCACTGAAATCTAATTGAAGTTCCTTACTGCAAGAACTTCTGCAAATTATTTGCCGACCAGCCAACCAGCCAGCCAGCCAGCCCACTGACCAGCTCTTCGGATGGTATCGAGGGTTTTGAAAAGCTTTTTTTTTTTAGTTAAACCTGTGATGTCCCACTGCTAGGCAAAGGCCTCCCCCAAATTCACTGTATGTTTGTCGATCGGTAGCAAGAGATTTGAAAAGCTTCATCATCAGCCCACTTTCGTCTACTGCTGAACAAAGGCCTCCCCATATGCTCGCCACTTATGCCTAGAGATTTGAAATCTTATACTTTTAAGAAGTTGGCAAGTGGACCCATTAAACTGTAAAGCTCTCTTGTAAGTAATTAAAGTTCCTTACTGCATGAACTTCTGCAGGTGTCGCTTGCTGCAGACCGACCAGCTCTTCGGATGGTATCGAGGGTGGTACTTGCTGCCCATGACGCTGACGTGTTGACGGCACTCATTGTAAGGCGCTCCGTCATGCGTCATGCCTAGACTGGAAATAAGATTTTGTATACTTTATAAATTTTCTTTCTTCTTATAAATAAAAATGAATTGCTGTTCGTTAGTCTGATTAAAACTCGAGAACGCCCGGACCGATTTAGGTAATTTTGGTTTTAAAATGTTCGTCGTAGTCCAGGGAAGGTTTCAATGAGAAAATATTTCACAACATCAAATATATCGATCTGACCCCGTGGTAAGTAGCTTAAGCACTTGTGTTAAGAAATTCAGAACCGACAGTGGGTACACAAATATACTTAAATATATTTAATTACACAGCCAGACACGGAACAAACACCGATGTTCGTCACACAAATATTTGTCCCGAGTGGGAATCGAACCCACGACTCTTGGAACCATAGGTAGTGAACCTGGGTCACTAACCACGGTTCCACAGAGCCAGTCAAAACACAATGTATAGTTTACAATGTATAGTTTTTAGGGCTTACGTTACTGTAAAGTTGGAATAATTAAAAATATTGTGGTTAATGCAATTTCGCCCATGCCAAGTTCCTATGCCATTGGCGTTTCTGCTTTTAATAGAGGCTTCTACTTACCTATGACCAATTTCATGTGCTAGAAGGTATCCAATGTTTCTGGAATTCCATTCCACCACAGTGCAGCTTTTGGTGATGGCGCAGATGCCTCCCACGTAGCCTCTCCCTGAAAATGATAAGTGTCATACCAGTCATAAATGTAATGCGTCAAATCAGGAATTCATATATTCAGCCTGGTGTTTCTCAACGTTAAATTTTGAGAGACAACTTTAAAAAATATTTGCCGCTGAACACCGATTGTATTATTTTTTTAATGTGAATGAATAACCACAGATCTTTAAATAAATAAATAAATAAATAATAAATATTACACAACATCACATACATTGATCTGATCCCGTGGTAAGTAGCTTATAAGCGTGTTACGGAAATCAGAATTAACAGTGGATACACAAATATACTTAAATATATTTAATAATACACCCAGACACGGAACAAACACCGATGTTCGTCACACAAATATTTGTCCCGAGTGGGAATCGAACCCACGACTCTTGGAACCGTAGGAGGTAGTAAACCTGGGTCACTAGCCACTGTTCCACCGAGCCAGTCGTTACAGCTGTTAATTATGTCGTCGTAGGCCACATCACTTACCAGGGAATGAGATCAATGTATGTGATATTATTGGGTAGGGGTCCTTGTACTATTATAGCCAGTGTCGGCGGGCTGCCTGATATGTTGTAAATTTAAAATTTTTAAGTGCTAAAGCTTGCACTAGCTGTACTTATATTTAAAAAAACAGAAAAAATTCAACTGCCTCACCACGGCCCGGGGCTTCAATTAATAGCTGCTGGTCTGGTGTGATGGTAATGCACGTCTGGGCGCGATTCCTAGAAGGACGGGTGTTCGAATCCCCGGGCCGCGGTGAGGCAGTTGAATTTTTTCCGTTTTTATAAATGCCTGATATGTTGTGTCGCATACAAGGGAATAATTCATTATAGTTATATCAAGTAATATCTTTTATTACCTGTACTCCCCCTCACTTCTTCCCCATTCCCGTTCAGGTGGAACAAATCCCTCCCTGTGAGCAGGACAGAGTACCACCACATCTTGCTCTCCTTTTTCTTCACTCCCTGTTTGGTGCAGTAGTTCTTCAAGTATACTGAAGCGTTGTCTTCCATCTCAAGTTTACTTGGTCTCAGAAACTTTGTGTCTAATATGAAAAAGTGAATGGACTGGTTTAGACTTGGGTGTCTGTAGAATGCTTCGGCCTGAAAGTAATTTAACAAAGAAGTATTAGTTCGAACAACACATGAATTATTCCCGTAGCAGGTTCTGCTATTAGGGATAGATATTTTTTTTTGTCTACGATATCGTTCTTGTCTACGTGGCACTCGGAAGTTGATATTTTGCATGAGCGGTGGCTGATAGTTTGCAAGGGGACATTGATAAGGTTATGTTTGAGTTTAAATGTGATCGGTAATCAACTGTGTCATCACTTTAATCATATAAAAGTAGAGGCGTCAACTGTATTATGTGGTATCACATAAATAAAATAAGGCGTCCGACCGATTTCAGCCATGGCGGCCGATCTCAATTGAGATCAGCCAAGTGCGCAGGACATATTATAGTGCACAAGTGTACGCGCGAACACAAGTGCACTCTCTATTCCCTTACTCTCATAATTCGGTGAGACGGCAATCCGACATGACCGATGAGAGATCGGGCGCAGGACCACCGGCTTAACGTGCTTTCCGAGGCACGAGCGTTCAACCGCCAACTTCCTAACTCCGGGCCGGTTCATTACAGATTGCATTACAGAAAAACTCACACAAATTTTGCCCGACCCCGGACTCGAACCGGGGACCTCTCGGTCCTAACGCAGCTACCAATAGACCAACGAGGTATCACATAACATATGGCACATTGTATAGTACCGCCATCTCAAGCGCCAAGAGTTCTGGTTTCGATTCCGAAAATTTTGTGATAAACATCGATGTTTGTTGCGCATCTGGGTGTCTTATATTACATCATCATCAACACCATCAGCCCATATACGTCCCCACAGCTGGGGCACGGGTCTACCCTAAACTAGGGCGATAAGGCCTTAGTCGACCTTGCTGGCCAAGTGCGGGTTGCTCGCACGTTAGCCAAGTGCGAGTCGGTCTTATTTTTTTTTTGTGTTTCCACTGTTCATTCTGATATTTGTTACAATATTGCTTACGCTACTACCACGGAATCAGATCAATGTATGTTATTTTGTGTAATTATTATAAAAAAACTCTTACCTACATACCTCTTTGAATATCTTTCTCGATATGTCCTTCAATTTTCTTCTGGTTTTTATTTTGTACTCTTGAGCGAGTCGGTCAGTCAATGCTTTGTCGAAATGCACCATGATCGGAATGGTTATGCGGTTGGTCGGCATCGTTAAATATTCTTTGGATGAAGAATCCCTTAAACTACGATGTGTAGGGCTCTGAAAAAAATAAGATAAGTTAATTATTTACGTACTTCGTGGAAATGGTTTTGGCAACAATTATTTATGAAATGGCCTATGATATAAAGCCTTGTAAAATTTACTATTTATAAGTGAAAGTCCCGTCAAAATTGTTCCCGCCTTTTCTAAGCGGGAACAAACAAACAGATTGACTATTATACTTAAATTCCATAAGTGGTTTTGTTATTGGTATTCGATATAGATTCCTACCCATTTTTTTTAATTCTTTTTTTTATATTACAAACGGACACGTCAATTTTATTTAGTAATATAGGTATGCAAACATCAATGTTTGTATTATTCTTTCTAGACTATTCTTTTTTTCCAGTTCCTTCATGAGGAAAATCTTCAAGACGTGACACAACGTCTCTACATGTGCTACCCAAAATTGGAAGGCTTCATATATTCTTAACTGATTACGATAATGGCTTAGAGTATCCTTGTCATCATCACTATACCTGCGGGAAAGAGGATGGCTCTCACATGACTCTACTAAGGAGAAATAAATAAGTTAGTATAGTCTTTCCGAATCCAAGTAGTCAGATAGTACCTCTATTGAAAAGCTTTGGTATCATTTTGTACCATAACAAGAACTGTTCATTATTGATCACCTCTCAAAGCTTTAATAAAAGCTTCATTATCAGCTCAAATTACGTAAGCGATGTTCTCACCGTGTGCTTTTACGTATAATAATGAGTAACATGCATTTGTGCAGAGCTTTCAAAGCAACGTCTTAGTAACATATGGGGAGTATTAGGAGTAAATGCATTTGTCTGTGAAATTTCAAACAGATGTTTAAAACTGACGAGATCTTTTTTTTAATATTTTTCGTAGCTTTGGAGAGCAGTGGTTTAGAGGCGGCATTTGTCCAGCAGGGGTAATAAAGGTGAAATTACAATAAAAAATGTAAATTAATTTTTTTTAAGTGCTAAAGCTTGCACTAGCTACTAAATATTAACTAGCTGTTTAAATATTTTGAAAAACATAAATAATGCTAACATTTAATATGCGGGAATAAACTTCGACGCCTTCAATAGCTATTACCTACTCGGTGTAAGGTGATCTGGGCGCGATTGCCGGAAGGACGGGTGTTCAAATCCCCGGGTCACAAGGAAACATTGATTTTTTTCCGTTATCCAAAATAAGAGTTTATGTAGGCAACGGCTCCTCTAGTCTCTATTTTTTTTTACCAACCTTTTCTATGGATGTAGGTATAAAAATACGAACGCGAGATAAAATCTACTTATATTAGTATGAATAATTAAATTGTATGCACAAGATAAGCAGTTCGCCGAATAATTTATCTGCATTTTGTGTGGTTCTTTCTACTCGTAGTTCAGTGTTATCAGCTTTTTTAGGTATAATAATTGTGCTATAAATAATTAAAAGATACTTATACAATGAGTACAAATTTTTGTGTCATTATTTTTTTGCAATAAGAAAAGTGTATGTTTTATACCGCATAAGTAAGTGATGATACTGCAGGTTAGATAATAAATAGAGGCATCTAAAGTATTTTGTGCTTTAAAAAAATCGATTATGCTTTAAATGCCTTCAATTCACTAAAATAAAACCATACCGAATATTGTGCTTCAAAACATTTCATCAACTTCGTACTTATGAAGATAGTTTTCAATAGAAAACCTGATGAATACAAGAACTTAGACTAATATAATACAAATATTTTTATTTGTTATATATTTTACATAACGTTTTAAACTATTTCAAAGTTACTAAATGTACAGAAAATAATGCGTAGGTACTAGCGACTTTTCAAATCTTAGTTAGGATTATAATTTGTAAAATACTTAAAATAAAGCTTACCGAGCTTAATTACAACTTGACCACCGTTCTATATTAAAATTTTCTACCTTTAACTAAAACTAAAAAATGAAACTAATCTCAACACCACAGCACACTAAAAAACCTCAATGGGCATATCAATGAAAAAAAAAATCTTGCGAAATTGTTAAAAAACATAATTTAATTCAAAACTTACATGATATCCGTTACATCCAAGTAACGATAGCACAACACAAAACACTACACACAACCTCATTGTGGCTTTCCTAATTCTTCTTATAGTAACCCTAGATAACCTAGGTATTAGCTTCTTTTTTTCTAAGAGTTAAACCTAGGTATGTGTCTGACACTAGAATCCGAGCTTGGTCTCTCCAGCACAACGATCTGATGTGCACTAAGTAGGTAGGTACCAATTCGCAAACTCCGAACGCTGAACTAGTGAATTCAGTCGGGTTTCCCCGCTGACTAATTTTTGTAACATAATTGTTCACCCAAATTATTTATCGTTAGCGGAAAGGAAATTATTGGAGAAATTACGTCATAGAGTGATGTCGAGTGACGTTATTTTTTAAATTTTATCATCCCACTGCTTTTTGCCTCACTGACTACGATGATGGCTTGGAGTAGCTTTGTCATCATCACCGGACTTGCGGGGGAGCGGATGGCTCTCGCTTTTAAATCTAACTGCTGGACAATGTCTTCTCCAATCCAATCCACTGCTATTATATTTATGGCTTATAAGTTATTTACACAGATCGCTTGAGATTTCAAACATTATTTTAAATCAATTAAAGTATTGTGTGTTATTATACTATATCGTGGATGTATTATGTTTGCAAGAAGCCTTAGAATATAGCTAACATAATAGTTATTTGAATCCAAATAGTTGGTGAACGAGGGCTATTTTGATGATGCTTAAATTTAGATATTAAAAAGTTTTTTATTTGACTTGATTAGGAATGGAACCAACATGACTGACTATGGTAACAATTATATTGAGTAGGTAAGTAGTTCAATGTACCGATATGGTGCCAATTTACTAGTCCCAAATTGATCTTAAATGGTCTAGACTAAATAGGTCCAATTCCTGAGTTTGTTTATCCTGTTAAAATTCCGCGTATATTCGCGTAACGCGATGACCGAATTGACCACAATTGCTCTATTTTTGACCAATTGTGTTAAATTTGCTTTACAATCAAACATTTTAATGCTAAAATAGCGTCACTATCTGTTTCTATTCATTATTGAAAACGTACCTATAGGTCACTTGTCGATTAATAAAACAATATACACGGAATTCGTTTACCGTTAAATATATTATAGAGTACAAACATATAAAAGAAAATATTATTCTGAATAAATAAATATCTGGGACATTTCAACACACGGTCATCTGACCCCAAACTAAGCAGAACTTGTACTATGGGCGTCAGAGACTGATATACATACAAATATATATTTACTAGCGACCCGCCCTCGCTTCGCTTCGGGTATATCTCTATCTCTATATAATATATTTCAACCCCGTAAGGGATTTTACATACTGAAGTTATTTACCAACAACTCCCGTTCCCATGGGAATTTTGTAATATCGCGTTGGCGCTTAACGTTCATTAGGGTACCTGCATACCAAATCTCAATCGTCTATCTATATCGCGGTTTAGATTTTTTCACACAAAAAATTTTTTCCTGTTACTCCCGTTCCCGTGGGAATTTTACAATATCCTGTTGCAACTAAGCTTTTAATTTATTAAGGTACCTGCATGTCAAATTTCAAGCGTCTAACTTATGCGGTTAGTATTTTTCATACAAATGGATTTTCCCGTTATTTCCCGTTCCCGTGGGAATTTCGGGAAATCCTGTCCTAACGGATGCCTACATCATAACATCTACCTGCATGCTAAATTTCATCTCGATCCGTCCAGTGGCTGTGACGACTTCGTCCGCGTAGAGATGTTTAACGGCTAAAACATTACTTCTTTATAGCGCAGTCGGTTAAAAAGTAGCCTATAACCGTTTCTAGGCTCTGGACTATATCTGTACCAAATTTCGTTTAAATCGGTTCAGTACTTTATGCGTGAAAGCGTAACAGACAGACAGACAGACAGACAGACAGACAGAGTTACTTTCGCATTTATAATATTAGTAAGGATAAATACATACTTAAATACATAATCACGCCCAGACACGACAAACACCGATGTTCATCACACAAATATTTGTCCTGAGTGGGAATCGAACCCACGACCCTCGGAACCGCTAGCCAGGGTCATTAATCACTGTTCCATCGAGCTTGTCTAGATACAGAGCCTGAATAGATGGTTAGTTTATTGTTATGAAACTACATTTACCAATTTCAATAAATATATGGAACGAGTGAAAGTAACGAGATCGGAAATAATAAACACCATTTACATCATTGATTTTATTACTTTAAATAATGCTGATACAAGTTTACGAATAATATTTTCGGTGTGGCATAGAATGTTCTTTCTTCTAAAATACAAACAGACAAATTTACCCACTAACTAAGTATATGTAATCGAAATAAGCAATGTTTGGCGGGTAACTGTTGATAATGAGTAATGATAAATGAATGAGTGAAAGAAGTAGGCTTATACCCTCAAGCGGTGAAAATCGTATAGAGTTCAGTAGGTGAAATTAGTCATCTTTAGGATGCTGCATTGGACGCACGCGGTAGAGGTGGCTCACGCGGTAGAATAATAGCGCTACCATGAGTTTAAAAGTGACTGACTCGATATCGCTTATGTAAATATGTCTTTGAAAAAATGTCCAGCGCCCCTAGCGGTTACGGGTGCACTATGAAAGGAATTCCCGAAATTCCCGCGGGAATGGGAAATCTAAATCACTTCAGATAGATGCATACACTAATGAACTAAATGCTTACATTAATTAAGTTATACATAAAAACCTCTCTCTGAAATCCCTCTATCTATTAAAAAAACCTCATCAAATCCGTTGTGTAGTTTTAAAAACTCATACATAGGGACAGACAGACGCGGGAAGCGACTTTGCTATATATAAAGTTGTGATGAGCAGCCCCGCCACCACCATTGCTACCGCTTGCTTCTAATTTGCAGCCTTATTATTTAATCCAGCCGTATTGCAACTACTGATCGTGATGTCAACAATTACAGATTAGATCTACGAACTCTTCTGGGGAGAATCAGCATTCCGAATCGGTGGTAGAGTCATACTTTTCTCATATGAATCTAGAGAAGGCTTTTTTATTCTAAACTGACATACCATAGTGGCTTGGAGTAGCTTTGTCATCATCACCGGACTTGCGGGAGAGCAATGCATTAATATTTACCAAAGTTTTACTTAATAATAAAAAAATTGCCACTGATTTCACCTACATTAAGATGTCAATTAAAAACCAGCGCTGACTAAAGGTAGCTAAAATTACAATTATATTGCCGATGCCTTATAACATGTAAAATGTTATATGGAAGAGGTAGTTTCGATTTTCAGTTACGAATAATTCGTTAAAGATGTAACTACATTTTTATTTGTGCATTATCTTTCTATAGATCGATAGATATGACCTACAACCAATGAACTCTATATTAGAAGTCAAGGTCAGATCTGAGCTATTTACAAAGACCTAATGCATACATAATATTTTCATGCATGAAATTGAGATGAGAGACAAACGTAACTCGCAACATTATACCGGTTGCAATGTATAAATTAATTTTTGTATATTTTAAAGTTATCACCCAAAAATATGGTTGTTATCGGCATGACCCCGTCAAGCTAGATTTTAGAATCCGTATCAAAAGTGCTAAATTTTGTTTAAACGTTTTGAGTGAATCAAGGTTATGTGAGATAAAAATTGCATGTTTTTGTGACTTTTGTCGTTGTGAATCTTTAACGACATGATTTACCTACCTACATTTGTATCTGATATAATTCATGTATTTCATTCTTAATATAATTATATTAATAGTTTCTTTATTTTACCAGTGTTGATAATCACAAATAGGTATTGTAATTTTCAGTTAAATTATTGTTTGATAAATTGCTATTCAATGTTTTTTTTTATTTATTTCCCAACCTTTGGGAACCAAAGGGAAATCGGTATCCATATAGGAACACATATTTGTCCATCTGTCTGTCCGGAAAATAATTTTTTTTGGGAACGCTTTATAGTACCGAGTCAATATTAAGTGATATTTGATAATCGGTTGGTAGCCCCTTAAAGATGATTTAAGTCAAAGTTCTTGAAAATTTTAAAAAGGGGTATTTTCTTACTTATTATGAGAAACCAAGTGTAAAGTACTATCTAAAGTTGAGTCTGTTAAAACTAAAACTATACTAAGATTTAGCGAAGTTATGTTTAAAAAAAAATTCTCTTAAAGCTAAAACAAAACTAAGCTTTTAGAAAAGTTCTGTTTAAAAAAGCTTTATACTTAATGTTTTTGAATACACTATGAGATGTAGCTATATAGATAAGCTAAATATCATGCACATATCGATGGCCCCACCGAATAAACGTGTAATAGCCATTGCACAAAAAATTTTTTTTTTGGTATTTCGTTACATTAGCCTCTCCCCTACCTCCCCAATTTTTTTTAGAACTTTTTGATCATAAACAAGCCTGTAATTGCATTAAAAACCTTTTTTCCACGGAAATAATATATTTTTTTGTCCCAAGAATATTATTTTAAGTGACTATTACATGCTTCATACTCTCTCTGTTTCACAAGAATAAACGTGTATAAACAGCAAAACGTTTGATATTGTTAGTTCTTTGTTGTTAAGTATAGGCAATATGCGTTTGCACGTTTATTCGTGTATATTTTTTTGGTGCTTTTTTGAGTACTGTGTCTTGCACGAGAAGTAACTTAGCAAATAATTTTGCAATGTTTCTTACCATAATAGATAAGTTTTATAATTTATTGCTATAAATCAAGCACCAGTATTTCATTATTCATAATAAAATAAAAAGTAGAGTAAAAGTGCCTTAACCAAATATAAACAACAATCAATTTTTGCAATCAGGTCTTGCAGGGTAATAATAGATAAGTTTTATAATTTATTGCTATAAATCAAGCACCAGCCGTGTGGTGACGGCGTAAGAATACAAAGTGTTGAAGTGGAAGCTGTATGAAGACATTAGTAGGGGCCATACATAGCTCCAAAACACATTTCACTGTTGTAATGGGAGACTTCAATGCAAAGCTGGGCCGTAGAAGCGATGGTGAGCTGAAAGTGGGACGATTTGGATATAAACATCGGAATCTCAGGGGACAGATGATAGCTGACTTTATGGAGAAAGAAGGACTTTTTATGAAGAATTCATTCTTCCGAAAGTCGCCGCACAGAAAATGGACCTGGTTGGGTCCGAACGGCTGAACTAAAAATGAGATAGACTACATCATGACCATTAGGAGACATCATTTCAACGACGTCTCTGTGATCAAAAGGATTAAAACCGGAAGTGATCACCGTATCGTTAGAGGCACATTGAATATCAACGTCAAACTGGAAAGAACGCGTCTGGAGAAGTCTGCGCACCATCGAAGGCACATATCCACAACCCCGGGAGCTTTCAGCTTGAACTGTCGAATCGCTTTCAATGGCTGGACAGCTGTTCATCAGTGGAAGATATAAAGCAGGCTGTAAACTGAAACTGTTCATACGGTACGGTCCAAGTTTTTCAAAAGCCACCGTAAAAAAAGACCTCAAAAACAATCCGACCATACCCGACACTTCATGGCTAGTCGACGTTTTTTGACGCTGAAAACTTCGGATGAAGCTGAGTCATATAGGCAGCTGAATAGACTGATTAGGAAGTCTCTGTGACATGATTTACGCTCCTTTAATACCCAGCGTATTAAGGAGACAATTAAGCGGAACCAAGGCTCCAAAGTGTTCGCAAGAGACGCGTCTATTGGGCAAAGCCAACTGACAAAGCTGAAGACTGAAGATGGACGCGTGACGTCAAATAAGTCAGAGTTGCTACGGGAGATAGAGAGGTTCTATGGGCAGTTATATACCTCGGTCTGTGCTAAGCCAGCTATTGTGGCGACAGACCCCAGAACCAAGCTAACCCGACACTATACCGAAGATATCCCGGACATCAGCCTGTACGAGATAAGAATGGCTCTCAAACAACTTAAGAAAAACAAGACACCGGGTGAGGATGGAATCACTACAGAGCTCCTGAAAGCGGGTGGAACACCGGTACTAAAAGTCCCTCAGAAGCTCTTTTTATGTCTCCCCGCTCGACGGCAAAACGCCAGAAGCATGGAACAGGGGTGTTGTGGTCTTGTTCTTCAAAAAAGGTGACAAAACCTTACTGAAGAACTACCGGCCCATAACACTGCTAAGCCATGTCTACAAGCTGTTCTCTAGAGTCATCACGAATCGTCTCGAACGCAGGCTCGATGACTTCCAGCCTTCCGAACAAGCCAGTTCCCGAAGAGGCTTTAGTACCATAGAGCACTTACATACGCTGTGGCAGATTATACAGAAGACGGAGGAGTATAATCGGCCACTATGCTTAGCGTTCGTGGACTATGAAAAAGCCTTCGATTCCGTCGAAATTTGGGCGGTTCTCAGATCCTCACAGCGATGCCGTGTAGATTATCGGTACATTGAAGTGTTGAAGTGTTTGTATAACAGCGCCACCATGTCAGTCCGAGTACAGGAAAATCGCACGAAGGAAATCCCCTTACAAAGAGGAGTACGACAGGTAGTTGTCATATCTCCGACACTGTTTACTGCAGGCTGCTCTGGAGGATTCCTTTAAGCTGCTGGAATGGCAAGAACTTGGCATCAATATTATTGGCAAGGCAAAATACATCACTCACCTTCGATTTGCTGATGACATCGTAGTCATGGCCGAGTCGCTGGAAGATCTAGGACAAATGCTCGATGACCTCGATAAAGTTTCCGAACAAGTGGGTCTTAGAATGAACATGGATAAAAAAAAATATGTTTAATGTTGCAACTGTTGGGAACTTTACTCTCGAAATTGTGGACGAATATATCTACCTCGGACAGGCAATCCGTTTAGGAAAATCAACTTTAGAGAGAGAGGTCAGTAGGCCGATGCAAATCGGCTGGGCAGCGTTCGGGAAACTGCACAACGTGTTCTCGTCCAAAATACCTCAGTGTCTCAAGACAAAGGTGTACAACCAATGTGTGTTACCTGTGATGACTTACGGCGCTGAGACGTGGTGCTTCACAAAAGATCTTTTTAGAAGGCTCAATGTCGCGCAGAGAGCTATGGAGAGGGCTATGCTCGGCATTTCTCTACGTGATCGAATCAGAAATGAAGAGATCCGTAGAAGAACCAAACTTGCTGACATAACCCACCAGATTAGCAAACTGAAGTGGCAATGGGCCGGCCACATAGCACAAAGATTGGACGGTCGTTTGGGCCGAAAGATCCTGGAGTGGAGGCCACGTACTGGAAAGCGCAGTGTGGGACGACCACCTACCAGATGGACCGACGACCTGGTGAAAATCGCTGGGTTTTGTTGGAAAGCTTCGGAAGAGGCCTATGCTCAGCAGTGGGCAGCAATGGGCTGAGATGACGACAATTTTATTAAAGATTATGTTGGAATTTATAAGCTGTTTGTTTTTTTTTTGTTGATTTTTGCTCAATTTCTATAGTAATCAGAAATATCTCTATGAATGTCAAAGGCTGATTATTATAAAAAATTGTTTCATTGTTATTATTATGATAATAAATAAAAATAATATATAAAAACAGTTAATATAACAAAAGTTTTCTTTATTTTCCCTATAAAGATTATGCACCATTTTAATATTACATAGCGTGTATTCATAATGTTAATATGCATAACACATTGTAAAGCTAACTTAATGACACGAATATAAATGTAATTTTTATTACCATCCATAGATCACCAAATATTTCTGTAAAACAAGCGTGCAAACAATTGCAGCCGCCATCAAAAGACGCGTGATTTCCCTAGAATAATAGTGTATCATTGCGTTATGTTCATCAACATCGTTTAAATTCACACGAATAAACGTGTAATGATCTATAACAGTAAACTGACTACTCTAATTTCACTCGAGTAATTGTGTAATATGGATTTTCTTGATTATTAACTAAATTAAAGACTATTCCTTAAAATAAATTATATCAGCTAAAAGATAATTTTTTTATCTTTAATTTCATTATACATTGTTTTAACCTACCTATTATAATACCCGAGATAGTGAGGATTAAACGTTTTTATTCTCTCCTGTAAAATTGACGTTTTTCACATGCACGTTTATTCGGTGGGGCCATCGATATACAACCTTAAACTTAAATAGGCCATATGACGCCATGGTATCTAAATCAGCATACAATCTCGAAGTATCAATCACAATTCATGGAATAATCGGTAATGATTATTTCTGAGAATGACTTCGGTCATCTTATAGGATATAATTGCCTTAAATGCACGACACTAGGAATTATATAACACTAGCGACCCGCCCTCGCTTCGCTTCGGGTATATCTCTATCTCTATGTAATATATTTCAACCCCGTAAGGGATTTTACATACAGACGTTGTTTCCCAATAACTCCCGTTCCCATAGGAATTTTGTAATATCGCGTTGGAAGTAAGCTTTACGTTCATTAGGGTACCTGCATGCCAAATCCAATCATCTATCTTAGGCGGTTTAGATTTCATTCATAAAAAAGTTTTTCTATTACTCCCGTTCCCGTGGGAACGGGAGTAATAGAAAAACTTAATAATGTTAAGTTACCTGCATAAATTATTAAGTTACCTGCATGCCAAAATTCAAGCGTCTTACTTATGCGGTTAGTATTTTTCATACAAAAGGATTTTCCCGTTAATTCCCGTTCCCGTGGGAATTTCGGGAAATCCCTTCTTAACGGATGCCTACGTCATAACATCTACCTGCATGCTAAATTTCATCTCGATCCGTCCAGTGGCTGCGATGACTTCGTCCGCGTAGAGATGTTTAACGGGTAAAACATTACTTCCTTATAGCGCAGTCGGTTAAAAAGTAGCCTATAACCTTTCCTAGGCTCTGGACTATATCTGTACCAAATTTCGTTTAAATCGGTTCAGTACTTTATGCGTGAAAGCGTAACAGACAGACAGACAGACAGACAGACAGACAGACAGACAGAGTTACTTTCGCATTTATAATATTAGTAAGGATAAAGGTTTTTTTGGGCTGCCTTTTTTATCTAGGCAATATCCGAGATTAGTTCAGCCTAGATAACTAAGGTTTCTTAGGCTATTTAATCGTCCAATTTTAAATCTATAACGCAGACAAATTTTTAATGCCTATCGGTTTTTTGTTTATTAAAAAAATCATAGTTATGTATCTAAATATTTCTAATTGGCAACCATGATATCACATCCAAAATGAAGTAACGTCAACTTCCTTATATTGACTGGCTCGGTGGAACAGCGGTTAGTGCCTGTTCACACCTAGCGATTTCGATCGCGGCGCTATCGCCGCGATTTCACCGCTAGCTCGCAGCGTGCACGCCGCGATTTCGCCGCGTTCTGCGATCATATTTCCAACATGAACGGACCTGCGCGGTAGAATGCGGCGCATGCGCTAAGCGGGTAGGTTGGATGAGGCGTAACCGCGCGAAATCGCGGCGGAATCGCGGCGGAATCGCGGCGATATCGCGGCGTGATCGCGGCGTGCATGCTGCGAGCTCGCGGCGAAATCGCGGCGACATCGCCGCGATCGAAATCGCCCAAAAGTCGCTAGGTGTGAACACGCTGTTAGTGACCCAGGTTCACTAAGAATGGTGGATTCGATTCCCACCCGGGGCAAATATTAAACATTGGTGTTAGTTCCGTGATTTTAAATAATTGTGTGTATTCACTGTTGATTCGGATATCCGTAGCACAAGTGCTCAAGCTTTTTACCACGAGATCAGATCAACACGTGATGTTGTGTAATATATATTTTTTCTATTATTTGTACTAATTACAAATTATTTGCTTATAATTTTCAATGCAGTCGCTGGTGGCTCGGACTAAGAGGTTCAGCTCTTCATTTCTGCTCCGTGCCATTAAGGCAGGGAATGCCCTTCCAGCTCATGTTTTCCCTCCCTCCTATGATCCCGGGCTCTTCAGGCGGGGCGTGAAACGGCATTTAAGCAGGCCTTCAGGGTGAGTGCGACAGGCTCAATATGATACATTGTGCCTGTCGACCTCATATTTGGATCTCACTACCGCTTACCATCAGGTGGAGTGAGGTCATCTTGTTTGCCTATTATAAAAAAAAAATCGACTTACTGGCTCGATGAGGCATTTTTATATTGACTGTTTATTGAGACATAGCTTTTCTTATGTAAGTTATGCGACGAGTTCAAGTTCAATTGGAAATTAATCGTTTGTAAAAGGCGCTATTTGTATATCTGAAGTACAAAACTGGAACTCTTATGTTGTAAGATATGGGAATCACATCTCTAAAAGTGTAGCTCAGTTTTATATTGTAAATTTAAATATAGGTTAAAAGGAAAACTAAAATAAAAATAAAAACGTATTCATAAAGATTATCTAGTGTTGCTCGCGGTTGGATATATGTTAGTTTAATTCATGATAAGGTTTGTTTCTTTGTATAGTTAGTTTAGAATTATATGTTACTTATCATACGTAAGTAAGTAATAACATCCTTACTAATATTATAAATCCGAAAGTAACTCTGTCTGTCTGTCTGTCTGTTACGCTTTCACGCATAGAGTACAGGACCGATTTAAATGAAATTTTGTACAGATATAGTCCAGAGCCTAGGAAAGGTTATAGGCTACTTTTTACCGACTCCGCTATAAGGAAGTAATGTTTTACCCGTTAAACGTCTCTACGCGGACGAAGTCGCGGGCGGAAAGCTAGTTTATTATGTAGTGTAAAAAAGTGTATTTTTCAGCTTGTTAGTAGTACCTTTTATTTATAGTAAAACCAGAAGTTTGCGATTGTACAATAATATTTTCGACAAATAAATTAAAACATACATAATTTTTTGACATTCTGTACAGTCGATATCAAAAGTAATTAGTTACATCACTCGTTTTTAAAATTTGTGTCGCTTTATTTAATAAGTCAGATACTCAGTCACCTATAATATAGTTTGATACTATCCTGGACTTCGTATTGCTTGCAGTGTATAGTGGGTTTTGTTATAAATCAGTCATGTTTACGTCAGCCCGCTAATACTGATCATGACGAATTTCTAATGGTACATTCACAGTTATTATTTGTTGGCACAAGGCCGGTCCATGTCCCCAGGTGATCCTGTTTTAGGGTTACCACAAAAGAATAAAGATGATGTTTTTTTAATTTTAGTAATACAATATTTAAACGATCTAATTAGTCCCTCCGTAAGGTTAATTGATAATTTTTTTATTGGCAACCAATGTTAAACTATTAGATATTTTCTTGAAATTGTCATAATAATTATTGGTTAGATCGTTAAATATAATTAAAATGTTTATTACTTTGCCACCGGTGTAATTGCGCCACTAATATTGACCTACCCTTAAGGCAATAAGTCTTTAAAAGGTTATAAATAATTTTATTTATTCATTTGTTATTTTGACAGCCCTGTTAGTATTAAACTGCTATCACATCTCTATGCAAAGTAATATGGAACGGTTCGTTCTATTAATATGATTGTCAATAAAGTACGTTTTCATAGCGGTCACTATGGTTTATGTAGCCGAAGATACACGGCAATGGCGAGCATTTGGCGAGGCCTATATCCAGGAGTGGAGTAAGATGGACTGATGATGATGATGACTATGGTTTGGCTGGCTTAATGGCGCATTTGTCAATGCCTCTGTCTTTTGAAACAAGGGTCGGAGGTTCGATCCCTGCACGGATTAATGTTTATACTATAACAACCCTAGCCATGCGCGACAAAAATATCGTTCCGTAAAAATAAATTTAAAGAAATAGTCTGACGCAGTTAAACCACATAAATTTTCGTTACGTTACAGCAACAACATTTTAATAGTGATTAAAGTTTTAATTTATCAGCGTTCCTGTATATGAACTACCTATATAAACAACAAATGCAGTGCCGGTCAATTGAACTTTGAAACAGTTGCAATAGTGTGTGTTGTGTCATTTGTCTCCCATATTCATCAGTAACTATAAATATCGTGAATATATTCCAAGGCAAACATAACAAATAAGGTAAACTAAAGACTTAATATTCTTAATTGCCTGAGATTCCGAAATTACAAGTTAAATCACGTCAAACAACAACAAAAGCGCCATCTTTCTACACTACACATCATATTGACAGCCGCTGTCACAACAATGAAACACCTCTGATAAAGAAAAAAGAGAGAACGCCATATTGAATCGATTCAAATCGATTCTAATCGATTAAACAAAAATAATAATAAATAGAAATACACCTGAGATTTCTCCCATTATCGCAAGAGACAATCAATAATTCAAACAAAATGTCTCTTAAATGTGCAGGATGCAAATAAACCCTGCCAAAAAGAGAACATCTGAAATGCTCCCTTTGTAGCAATTTATATGACATAGAGTGTGCAAATGTATCTAATGCACGTTTTTATGGTACTATGTCTGCCGAAAATAAAAAGAAATGGATTTGCCAGGGATGTTACTGCAAAATGCCAAAAAACGGTAACGTGAATACCCCTGTGCGCTCACGTAACTCTGATGATAATATTACTGACCATCAGTCTTTACTTAATATCACTCTAAGGAAAAAGCCGCGTTCAAGGAACAACTCTGATGATCTGTCCATCTTGGGTGACACTATCGACACTTTGGGTACAACAGAAAACACCGACAATATAGGAATACTGGGAGAAACATCCATCAAACAGATAAGTGACATAATTATGCTAAGACTGAAGGAGAACAATAAATCTATAGTGGCCGAACTACAAAATACTATACACACTGAAATAAATAAAGCTATCACTAAGTTAAAAGGTGATTTCAAAGAACAAACAGATGCCCTACTTCTTCAGAATTACCAACGAGCACAAGAAATAGAAGAAATCAACACTGAAATACGAAGGATGACACTAGAAAACAACAAATTAAAGAACGATATAACAAAAATTAGGGAATCAATTAGGCTTCCTATGGGGAACTATCCACCTGAAAGTAATCAGAAAAAAATAGTCATATTTGGACTACCTGAATATCAAGATGAACCAGATTACAACTTACACAATAGAATTATTGACATGTTTCGTACAGTGATGAATACTGATCTTGTAGGCTATATAGAGGATACATATAGAGTAGGTAAAAACCACAACAGAAACCGCCCGCTTGTTATAGAACTGATCAGCAAGAGAATGACTAGATATATTTTAAGACACAGTAAACAATTTGAAGGAATGCGGATTTCAATATCTGAATTCCTTGACATAAATGCTAGAAAAGAAAGAAAAACAATGAGAGACGAAATGTTCGCAGCTAGGAAAAGAGGACTGTATGCAATAATTAAAAATAACCAACTTTTCATAGAAGGCAAAAGGATTGATCTAAAACAACAAAAGAATACAACAAATAATATACCAGAATACAGCAACAAATTAAAACAACACGAGTATCAAGATACCAACAATCAACAACCAGCTGAAAATAAAGAAAGAAAAAATACAAACAACAATACATTTCGTAACCAAAGCTCACCCCCAAAAACTCCTTCCAAAGGAACATTTCAACAATAACATAACAATTACTTGTCAGAACATACAAAGCATAGGTAACAAAATAGATCTATTGGAACAACTACTTGAAACCACAAACATTAATATCTTAGCTTTAAATAAAAATAAAAGGCGTCCGACCGATTTCAGCCATGGCGGCCGATCTCAATTGAGATCAGCCAAGTGCGCAGGACATATTATAGTGCACAAGTGTGCTGTAGGAATAGTAGAATAAAGCGAAGTATTTGCAATAATAACGTATATTGATAAAAGTACAGTTCTTACGGCGGTTCGGATTCAAAGAGAAAGAAATTAGCGCCGCGCAGCGGCAGATTAGTAAAACTTAAGGATGCGTTCCTAACATTAGTTTTACAATATAATTATGTTTGCGTTCCATTACTAACATCCACCCCTGAACGCAAACCCATTTTAGCTATACAATACAAATTTTTGTGCTCAGTTGTTCCTTTGGTAAGTATATCGGCAACCATCTTATCACCTCTACAATAGTTAAACTGAAGTTCTAAATTATTAACATGTTCTCTTAAAAAATGATATCTGATATCTATATGTTTGGAACGCGCTAGATAACAATCATTGGCGGACAACTTAATAGCACTCTGATTATCACTAAATATATGAAGAGGACCGTCTAGGGGCTGGCCGAACTCGACGTGCAGTTGTCGCAGCCACAGCGCCTCCTGCGCCGCCGACGACATCGCCATGTACTCGGCCTCCGCCGTGGACAGCGCCACCGTCTGCTGTCTCCTCGAGCACCAGGTCACTGCGCCTCCCTGAGAAATAAAAACATAGCCCGTGCAGGACTTACGGTCGCTATTATCGCTGGCCCAATCCGCGTCGCAGAAACCCTTCATGGTTGATTCACCATCTTTGGTATATGTGAGCCTCATATCTTTAGTTCCTTGTAAATACCGTAGGACCCTCTTGACAGCTGTCCAGTGCTCTGCTCTCGGCTCCTTGTTGAACCTGCTAAGAGTATTCACTGCAAAAGAAATGTCAGGCCTTGTGCCTTGAGCTATGTATAAAAGACATCCTATGGCTTGTTGGTATGGGTAATCCATTTCCTTTTCATCGGCACTCTGAGTGAACTTTTGACCAACTTCAATTGGAGTTTTACACGGTTTGCAGTCAGACATACCAAACTTGTTAAGTACATCTTTAATATACTTTTCTTGATCTATCATAATGGTGTCTCCATACCTAGTTATGTTGAGACCAACACACTGACTGGCTCTACCTAGATCCTTCATCTCTAAGTGTTGCATGAGCCTCTTCTTTATTATATCCTTTTCTACTTTATTTGGAGTAAATAAAATGAGATCATCAACCCATACAGCAATATAGGTATTCTTATTAACATTATAATATACACATGGGTCAGACTTTGACCTTTTCATACCGATATCTTGGAGCACAGTGTTCAGTTTTGAATTCCATAGCCTACTGGCTTGTTTCAATCCATATAAAGATTTATGCAAGTGACATACCTGAGGCCCTTGTTCATACAACTCTGGCTGTGTCATATATATCTCCACATCGATGTCTCCTTGAAGGAATGCTGACACTGCATCCAGCTGATCGATGTCAAGCCCAAGTCTTGCAGCTAGTGACATTAAATAGCGTATGGTACTGTACCTTACAACTGGTGAGAACACTTCCTCATAATCAGTGCCCTTCTTCTGTGCATATCCTTTTATGACAAGCCTGGCCTTGAAACGAACAATATTACCATCCTGATCAGTCTTAGATTTGTAAACCCACTTGCTGGGTAAGACCTTTATCCACAGGCAGTTTCCTTAAACTCCAGGTGTTGTTTTTCATCAGCGAGTTGTACTCCTCGTCCATAGCCTGTTGCCACTGCTTGGCATATGGTGATGTGAGTGCCTCCTCGACTGTCTGTGGATCAGAAAAATTAGAAAGTAAACAAAACATACTATTTCCTTCTGTATCTGTGATGTTTCTTCTGTTCCGAGGTCTCAGGGTAATATTCCTTTGCTGGTGCTCTGACTGTACCCATCTCGGTGGTACATATGTTGCATCTAGGTCCCCTGTGTCCGTCTCATACTCACTTGAACTCTGATCACAGTCTTCATCTAGTACACAATCATCAGTAGTAGATTCTTCATGTGATGGAATGACATTTCTTGTCTCAGATAGGGGTGACTCTTCGGACTGTACCAACACATTACTTCTATGACTTGTAGAAGTAGGGTGATCACCACACAGCTGTGACTCCACTCGGTTATCAGTATCATGGCTGTTAGACGAAGCTGAAACATCATTGTCAGTCACTAAATCCCTCTTGCAGATCTCAAAGAAGGTAACATCTCTGCTTTTAGTGATTTTGAATGTTTTTTCATCTAATAAACGATATCCTTTAGTATTGTCACAGTATCCGACCAGAATCATCCTTTTTGACTTTTTGTCCCACTTTTGGCGCTTTTCTTTAGGTATAAACACCATAGCCTCGGAGCCAAATATTCTTAGGTGTGACAGATCAGGTTTGTATCCATTCCACAGTTCAAAAGGTGTCTTACCATGTAAAGCTTTACTAGGAGATCGGTTTACAATATATGCCGCTGTCCCCACTGCCTCGGCCCATAGTTTCTTCGGCAGATTGGCTTGAAACAACATGCACCTGCCCTTTTCAACTAGTGTTCTGTTCATCCTCTCTGCTAGTCCATTATGTTGAGGGGTGTAGGGAGTGGAAGTCTGATGTACTATACCGCTGATGGATAGAAAATTTTCAAAATGAGTATTGCAGTACTCAGTACCATTATCTGTTCTTAATATTTTAATTTTCTGAGAACAATGGTTTTCAACTTTATTTCTATAGTCCTTGAAAATTTCTAACACTTTAGTTTTATCCTGCATAAAGTATACATACACCATTCTAGTGTAGTCATCTATGAAAGTAATATAATACTTCATACCTGAGCAGCTCAAGTTCTCCATCGGTCCACAGAGGTCAGAGTGGATAAGTTCTAAAGGTGCCGTTGCTCGGGAACCAACATTCTTGAATGGGAGCCTGGATTGCTTGCCTTCATAGCAGGAAACACATCTTGTCACACAGTTCTCAGTGTTGGTTAAAGTGACACCCTTGACGCAGTTAGGCAGCCTGTTGACATCTGTAACATTTAAGTGTCCCATACGGAGGTGCCACAAGTAGGTATCACTACATTTGTCTTCACTAGAGCTCAAGTGTGCAGTTTCAGAATTAATTTGTGTATCCAAAATATATAGTTTATTATCTAGAGTTGCAGAACATATGAATTTACCATGTGAATCATTAACATTACAGCCTCTTTGAGTAAATGTTACTTTGTAACCGCTATTGACAATAGCACTCACTGAGAGTAGGTTGACGGCTAGGTCAGGAACATACAAAACATTTTTAAGTTGAATGTTCTTACCATTTGCTAATCTGACATCGGTGTATCCAACTCCTCCAACTGACAGCGGCTCCTTGTTAGCTACTGTTACTTCCCTTACCGGAGGTTCTGTGACGTTGTACAACCAGTGCCTGTTTCCAGTCATGTGCATGGATGCACCAGAGTCCATGAACCATTTGTTTTGATTTTTCCCTGAAAATGCTGAAAAAGCTGCAATAAAACCTGTATCATTCTTGCTTTTTTCATTTTCGGTCTTGCTCCCTTTAGCACTTGAACAGAACTTGGCATAGTGGCCATAACTGTTGCAATTGTAGCATCTTGGCCCCTTCTTGGCCTTTGATTGGTGTGGCGAACGGTGAAATTTTTTGTGTCTTGAATTTACATATAAAGCAGTACTGGTATCTGCTGATCTTACTTCCTGTAGGAGCTTAGTCTTGATAAGATCGGCGCTAATGGTCGCGCCGGAGCTCTCAAGCCCCATGATCATAGGAGCGTAGATGTCAGGCAGACCTGCCAGCATTAGGGTGCCCAGCCACTCGTCGTTGACTTCAAACCCTATGTTACGTAGCTTGTGGGCGGTGGTCATTATTTTATTAACATATGACTCCACATTACCGCTTGATTCCAGAGTAGTGTTGACAAGGTCCTTTAACAGTCCAACTCTTCTTGTTAATCCGTTATCGTCAAATGCTCTTTGCAGATTTTCCCACACTTCTTTGGCAGTCTTACAGCTTTGTACGTGAACATAGTTTTGCGGATCTAACAATAGTATTAGTTTGGATTTCGCCTTGATGTCCTTACTTGAATCGATAGGTATATCGGTCTTTGGCTCCACACATTGCCACAAGTCTTCGTGTTCTAGGTAAGTTTTTACACTGAACTTCCATGTTGCGAAGTTTTCACGCCCAATCAACTTTTCTAGATTGAACATGTGATGCGACGAACTCATTTTTCAAATTTTCGCCGGCCGGTCACATGCACGCGTATAACCTCCAATGTTCTCAGTACGCGTATATCGCAAAGCTCGGATCAATTCGGTACGATTATTTGCACTGATACTTGCTGATCAACTACGCTCTGCTACCATGTAGGAATAGTAGAATAAAGCGAAGTATTTGCAATAATATCGTATATTGATAAAAGAAAGTACAGTTCTTACGGCGGTTCGGATTCAAAGAGAAAGAGATTAGCGCCGCGCAGCGGCAGATTAGTAAAACTTAAGGATGCGTTCCTAACATTAGTTTTACAATATAATTATGTTTGCGTTCCATTACTAACATGTGCGCGCAAACACAAGTGCACTCTCTATTCCCTTACTCTCATAATTCGGTGAGACGGCAATCCGACATGACCGATGAGAGATCGGGCGCAGGACCACCGGCTTAACGTGCTTTCCGAGGCACGGGCGTTCAACCGCCAACTTCCTAACTCCGGGCTGAGTAATTTCATTACAGAAAAACTCACACAAATTTTGCCCGACCCCGGACTCGAACCGGGGACCTCTCGGTCCTAACGCAGCACTTGCTACCAATAGACCAACGAGGCAGTTATCTTAGCTTTATCAGAACTATGGAAAAGTAAAAATTTCTGTGACTCAATTAAACTTCCCAAGTACCAAATAGCATCTATCTTCTGCAGGGAAAATCGTAAAGGAGGTGGTGTATGCATAATTGTGAAGGAGCATATACATTTTATTGAAAGGAAAGACATTGTTAAGTTATCTAAAGAATATATAATAGAATTTTGTGCTATAGAGATACCAAAAATAAATTGTATTATTGTAAGCTTATACAGAGCAGATCGTAATATTAATATCTTTCACGAACAAATGAATATCTTATTAAATAAAGTAACTACTAAAGACAAAAACAAACACTTAATAATACTAGGAGACTTTAACATAAATATATACAGTAAAAACAAACAAACTGAAGAGTTTCTCAACTTAATGAGATCTTTCAATTTATATTTATTAACAAAAGAACCAACTAGAGTATCAAAAACTACATCAACTTGTATCGACCTGGCTTTCAGCAACTACAAAGACTTAATTGAAGAGTCAACCGTTTACGATTATGGGCTTTCTGACCATAAAGCATTGAATTTAAAATTAAAACTTAATATCAACAATATCACATGGTATATTAACAAAAGAACATTTTCAAACAAAAATACTAAAAAATTTAAAGATTTCATTAGTCACATTGATTGGAAAAGCAAAATTGATTTAAACAAAAATTTAAACGAAAATTACACTTCATTTATAAATCAAATACAATACTTTTTAAACAAATGTATACCTATTACTAAAATAAAGATAAAGAACAAAATGATCAAAAGCTGGCTAACTACTGGTTTAAAGAAGTCATGCATACACAAAAGAAACCTAAAAATAATTCTAAACCAAACAAATGATGAAGTGATACGGAAATACTACAAAACGTACTCAAAAATATTAAAAACAAGCATACGAATATCAAAACGCAAACAATACATTAGGCAAATAAGTAGTTCAGATAATATATATAAAACTATGTGGAAAATAATAAATGATAAAACAGGAAAAACTAAGAAAAATGATCATAAAAATATAAGATTAAAAATAAATAATAATACTATAGACTGTCCTTTAAAAATATCAAATGAGTTTAATGAATATTTTTCTTCCGTTGGAAATAAGTCCAATTATGGTAGTCACCAATCTGGCCGACCAGTTGTTAATCCACCTACATGTTCCATGTATTTACACCCTGTGACTGAAAAAGAAACTCTAAAAATTATTAAATCTATCAAAAACAAACATAGCTGCGGTATAGACGATATCCCACCAATCTTAGTCAAACAATGTGCTGAAGAATTAGTTACACCATTAACATATTTGATAAATCAAAGCTTTAGAGATGGAAAATTTCCTGATCATCTAAAAATAGCCCTTATAAAACCAATATACAAAAAAGACGACCCTACTACAACTAGCAACTATAGACCAATAGCATTATTGCCAACTATATCAAAAATATTTGAAAAAGCAATGTGCAATAGGCTTTATACATTTTTAGAAAAATATAACATCATAAACGACAGTCAAAACGGTTTCCGCAAGACCAGATCAACTACAAAGGCTGTGTTTAAATACATACAAACCGCCTTACAAAACATAAATGATAAGAAATGTACTATAGGTCTTTTATTGGACATGACTAAGGCATATGATAAAGTTTCATATAATATATTACTTTCTAAATTGTATGGCTCAGGTATCCGCGGCCCAGCATATGACTGGTTTAAATCCTACTTACACAACAGGAAGCAAATAGTACAAATCGAATATCACTCTGAACCCACCCGAGAAATTAGGCAGATACGCTCCCAAGAACAGATTTTAACTTGTTCGATCCCGCAAGGCAGCGTACTGGGCTGTGTCCTCTTTTTAATTTATATAAATGACCTCCCAAAAGTACTTGATCAGGAAACAGTCCTACCGATACTATTTGCCGATGACATTTCACTTCTATTCGAATGCAATTACAAAGATGACCCCCATCGATTTACAATGCCAAATGTAAGACAAGTTGATACTAACATTATTGTAAATAACGAACTTGTAGAATTGACTGAATCTACAAAATTTTTAGGAATCACTATAGATGCTAAGTTACAATGGGGACCTCATATCTCTGTTTTGGCGGGTAGGCTTAGTTCAGCTGCGTATGCAGTTAGAAAAATCAGGAATTTAACTGACGTTGAAACGGCAAGGTTAGTTTATTTCAGCTATTTTCATAGTGTTATGTCATACGGTCTTCTGCTGTGGGGGTCTGCTTCTGATATACAGACTATTTTTGTATTACAGAAGAGGGCTATCCGATCCATATATGGCTTAAGACCGCGTGACTCCCTTAGAGATATTTTTAAAGATATAGATATTTTAACCGTAGCTTCCCAGTACATTTTGGACTGTATCTCATATGTTTACAAGAACATACAATCATTTAATAAGAAATCGGATGCTCACCATTTTAACACCAGAAATAAACATAGGCTTGCCGTTTCAAGGCTCAGGCTTCAAAAGACTGGAAAGTCGTTCTTAGGTTTAAGCACAAAATTGTTTAATAAGATCCCACAAAATGTTATTGAATTACCTTTTTATAATTTCAAACTTTTTATTAAGTCGCGTCTTGTGAAAAAAGCATATTATAAAGTAGAAGACTACTTAAATGATAAAAATCCATGGACATGATGAGCTGCTCGCTTGGACATCAATGAATTATGTAACTTGTGAATTTTTATGTAATATGTAATTAATTTATTTACAAATTGACGTGCAAAAGTATTTCATGTAAATCTATTTGCAGAATAAATTATTTCATTTCATTTCATTTCATTTCATTTCATCCACTCCTATACAAAACTCTTCAGGATATTATACACTGGCTTAGCGACCATAACTTAGAAATTAACTTCGCCAAAACTAAAACTATGCAATTCAGACCTTATACAAAATCTCCCCTTGATATAAACTTACATTTTCAAAATATTCAAATAGAAACTATCAATTGATGTTGATGAAAATGGAAGCACGGCGGCGTTTACATTTTGCAAGTCTCTTGTTTGGGGTTGTAAAAGATCAAAAACCTTCATATCTATACAACAAGCTTAGATTTACACAGCGACAATCACGATTAAATGACCTATTATTATGTCCGACGTTCAGTACTGCAGCCTTTCGAGGAAGTTTTAAATATTCGGCCTCCAGGTGTTGGAATAATATCCCTCCACCCATCCGATTAAGTTGCAGTATTATGTCGTTCAAAGTCAAATACAAGAGACACTTACTGTCTACTCAACAGGCCGAATAATAAAAATACCGTCATTCATACATATAATATAACTACCTATATACTTCTATATTTTGTGTATATTCTTATTTTAAATATCATATATATATAAAAAAATATAAAGTAAACTGAATATGGTTTTTTAATTGTTTTGAAAATGCTAAATAAATGTGTCATATATTTTTATATGTATTTTTCTGAATGTTTAATTTAATATGTTTTAAGTATCTACTAATGTCATTTTGTTTTCTGGTCGATTATGTTACTACTATGCTAAGTATATTACTGTATTGCATTGATTATATGATTCGTGTTTAAAGTCATTTCTAAGTTAAAGTGTTAAGATAATTCATTTCTGTTGATTGATAATTATTCTGTTTTTCTGGTTAACGCCACCTATTATTAGGTATAAGGGTATCCGCAGAATACCAGCGTCGTGGCACACTGTGTCGCGACAATAGCTGAGCGGGGACCTATTTGGTACTATTTTTATTTTATTTTTAAGATTAGGTTAAGACAATTGTTACCATATTTGTATACATTTGTACCAAATAAACAATTCTTCTATTCTATTCTATTCTATTCAATTCATTTAAATTATTAGGAATTCAAATAGACACCAATTTAAACTGGAAAGACCATATAAAACATATAAAATCAAAAATTGCTAAGTTCACATACGCTTTATTTCAAATAAAATGTAGCACTAATACAGAAACTTCAATAAGAGCATACTACGCTTACGCATACGCATGGCTGCGATACGGCATCATGCTGTGGGGCCGCAGCGTCGACGCTGGGGACCTGTTCATTATGCAGAAACGATGCATCCGTATCATAGCACATATAGACACCTTTGAAAGCTGTAGGCCGTACTTCATAAAATATAATATTCTCCCTCTACCGTGCATATATATATATGACATGTCAATATTTGTATTCAAAAATATAAAAACATTTACAAAGGTAAGCCAAACACACTCAATAAACACACGTAACGGAAATAAATTATATCAGAACCAAAGCAGAATAAATATGTTAAATAATAGTCCTCACTACATGGCAATAAAAATATACAACAATCTTCCAATCGATATCAGAAACGAACAAAAATATACTACATTTAAAACAAAACTCAAAGAGTACTTAATAAAAAACTGTTTTTATGACTTAAGGGAATTTTTAAAAAACTAAGACTTAGTGCAATATAAACAAAACATTAATAAATAAAGATATAATATAGGTAAGGTACTTAAATACATAGATATATATGTTACAAGACCAGACTTGTTTTGTAAACTTAGAAAATAAAAATTGTAAACAAAAAAAAAACCGCCTTCAAAAACCCGACTCACTAAAAATTACAAAATAATATAATACGAACATTAATCTGGGTATGAATTTGATATGTTGTTGAAGGCGGTGCCGTTTATATTTCATGCAGTTTTCCTCAAAAATTTAATTGGCACCGCCTTCAACAACATATCAAATTCATACCCAGATTAATGTTCGTATTATATTATTTTGTAATTTTTAGTGAGTCGGGTTTTGAAGGCGGTTTTTTTGTTTACAATTTTTTTTCATCCTTTTTAGTGTTACATTTTTTTACACCCTATTAGTTCAGCTCACCAATAATTCTGCTGATATTATAACTAGTAGTATCAATATGTACACAGATTTGAAAGAATTATCCCTTTACTCCCAACTATTAAGGAGTTGACCTTCCGTCATCAGCTCAGCATCATAACATTATGATTGCCAGAAGCAAATGCCAATATAACTTCAGAAAATATGTAAAACGCGGTACATGTGCCTATAAAATTTGAGGGTTGCCCTCGATTACTCCTGGATCCCATCATCAGATCCTAGACTGGTCAACCTAATAGTTTAGCTCACCTGTAATGCTACTGATATTATAACTAGTTAGTCTCAATATGTATACAGTATTGAAATAATTATTCTTTTACTCATAAATACTAAGGAGTTGACCTTCCATCATCAGCTCAGCATCATAAGATTATGATTGCCAGAAGCAAATGCCAATATGACTTCAGATAATATGCAAAACGCGGTACATGTCCCTATAAAATTTGAAGGTTGCCCTCGATTTCTCCAGGATCCCATCATCAGATCCGAGACTGGTGAAAATGGGACCACCTCGGAAGTGAACTCTATCCAACCAAAAAAAAATTTTTGAAATCCGTCAATAATTGACGGAAATATCGGTGAACATACATAAAAAAAAAAAAAAATATATTATACATACAGACGAATTGAGAACCTCCTCCTTTTTTTGAAGTCGGTTAAAAATTGTATTAATGTTTTTTATTTAAGAATAATTAATGTTAAGTTTAATATCATGTATGTATCATGCCCTCATGTTGCAGTGCCTGAAAAGGGCAACTAAGTTATTAAGTTCATATTACTGTAAGACCTATAATGTACACTTAGTTAGCAATAAAGAACTTTGACTTTGACTTTGACTTATAATTGTGATGATCATCAGTAGCGGTTTCAAGTTTGGATGTGTTATTTACCTATTTAAGTATTTTTCTATGTTCTTATTAAATGATATAGCTCAATATACGTCATATTAGTATTACTTATTACTTTGATGGAAAATATCAGTATTTTTCCCCAAATGACTAAAATACTTATTTACTCACAATTAAGCTAGCTGTAACTCTTGTAAGTTGTAAAGTTTTGTATTGAAAACTGAAACTGCTGAATAAATACTAAAGTGTTTTACAAGTTGTCATTTGACTCAATAAAATTCACTTAAGAGTGTGCAAAGGTTGGCATTATTTGATAACTCTGAAATTAACATATTTCACCTATTTAATGTTTTGCTGATATTATTTGATCAGGCGTTACATCGGGGTATATTTTCAGTTCTCGATAATTGCATGGATGAAAAGAAAACAAGTAAAATATTTTGTATAAAAACTATTTACATGTTTATTATTAAAATAACATTAAATACTAAATAATAGCTTAGACTAGTAAATCTTTTACCTTCTACCATAAATAAGTAGATAGTAAAAGATCTACTAAAGAAATTGTCTATGCCTTGAACACATACTGGCCGTCTCGTCCAATCAACCACAAATCAATTCATACCGAATGAAAAGTAGAAAAATGTACAATAGTATAATGACTAAATTAATCTGTGCTTGACTGTACTGGAGGGTGGAGTACAGTCGGCTTAGTAGCCAGCGTCGGCGTCGTAGCTGCTCTTTTTGCTGTCGTACTGGCCTGAAATATAGAAAATATTATATTAATTTCAACTGAAATTTAAAACAAAAGCTAAGAAATCTAATAGTTAATTTGGTCTTTATTTTACCACATCTTATACACCAATACTATACGTATAATGATTGTAATCTTGCGTGATCAAAGTGCCTAACGATTACTAAGAGCAAAGTTTGTCATAGGGGTTTTTGACTTATTGGGAATGTAATGTATCTACTCGTATTAATGTGTGACAAAGTGCTTGACCGATTCCTGCCATTATGGCTGATTTAGCTCGCTTATAGTTCCTTTCTTGAGACGCCAATTTGACATGACACGGGCGTGCATCTGTCAACTTCCAATCTCGATTCTGTGTAATTTCTTAAGAGAAAAACGTCGGGCTCTACCCTGGGCCGTCTCGCTCCTTATCCAGCGCTTAAAATTCATATGTACGATCATTCGACGCTTCAACGGTGAAGGAAAACATCGTGAGGAAACCTGCACACCGACGAAGAAATTCTAAGTTTGTGTAGTCGACCAAACCGCTCTTGGCCAGCGTGGTCTACAAAGGCTTTATCGCCCTAGTTTAGGGTAGGCCCAGCAGTGAGGAAGTATATGGGCTGATGATGATGAAGTAGTCTAATGTACTCATTAGTTTTGTTATCTCACCTCTAACACCGTCGTTAAGCTGCAGGCTCTTCAGGATAGCCTCAGGGATGGGAGGGGGAGTGGGTAGGTGAGCGCCTTCAGCCCGGTAGCCATTCTCATCAGCGGTGTAGGTGACTGTGTAGGTCTGTCCGTCATCACCTACGTATGAGTAGGAGCCGGAAACCTGGAGGGAGCCTTCTTCGGGAGCGGCACCTGGGATTACTCGACCTGGGAAAGGAGGTGAAGTTAAAGTTTGGTTATCCAGGCTGTATGCGTAATAGTGTTTTTTTTTTTCCAACTAGAAAAGGAATGAGTACGATTACAAAAATGGTGTTATTTGTGCCAAGCTTTTTTTAAGGGAATTAACTAAGTATATGATTGTCAACAATGTGCTTTCATCAATTAATAGTCAAAGGGATAAAAATAATACCTTTGTTCAGTTTTTTTGTCTTAATTACAAAAACTATTGTTCTACCAACTTGAACTAGACTGATAACTAGATCTGATTTTTGATATGAAATGCAAAAATCTACAAGATTTTTTAAAAAATTTTAGTCCTGAATTAAAAGTGAGTTTTGAATTATCTCTCTACCTCCTTACTTACTTAACATAAAAAAAGGAGAAGTCAAAAATTCAGATCAATATTCAATATTCGAACGAACCTACTAAGTTAACTATCTAATGTTTCATGAAAGCAATCCTGTGAGTTAGGATATTCAAATTGAACCAACCAGATTGTTTATCATGAAATAGCCCAGCATAATCTAGTCAGGAATCCTTGGAGATTGGAAAGCGTTTAGGTACATATCTGTTGAATCTGCGCGTGATATCGGCCCGTCGGCCAGCAATCTAATAGATACATGAGAGCAGAGTGTTACCATTTGCGCAAACACTTATAATATTACGTAAAATTCCGTTTTATTGAGCATCTACATTCTAAAAGGATCTCCCATGTAAAATTTTAGTCTCAGCCCTTGTAGTTTATATGATTTCGTGAGAAGGGAGTGAGCGATTTGCTTTTATAGATTTCAATAATTAGTATGATAAGTTGTCTCCTGTAAATGTATGCTGCGTATTATTGTAGTTCATTGGCCAGTTATTCCAACATAGTGGTTTAGTTTTGCAAAATCCCATCTAAATCACCTTTAACGTCCTTAAACTCGAATCAAGGATAAAGATTACTCGCACTAGTTGTTTCTGAAAGATTGAATCAGTATGAAGGGATATAGTCCCTTGACAAATGCTGAGCAACCTTTTTGGCTGCATAATGAGATATTTTTCTTACTATTTAAGATACTAAATACTATTAAGTTAGTTTTAAGTTTAAGTTTTGTTATTGTAACTTTAATTCTTTTTATGCACCAAATATTTTTTTAAATTTAATTTCATTTTGATGATTGGCGTGTGTGAGTGGGTGACCTTTCGACATGTTCAGACGACTCCTGCGTGTTTGGCTAACTAGCGTAGGCACGTAACAATATGCCTAACTCGACTGTAACACAATAAGCGCATGCATGTTTCGATAGCTTAATTTACTTGACATCTTGCCACACGCATTTCCTCTTGTCTACCAGTTCACTCAAAACAAAGAGTCATACATTACCGTAAGCACGTAATATGTTTACGTAGTTAACCTTTTGCGAAATAATTGGGTAGTTCAGTTTTAAACTGTTACACTTGAGTATGATTTAGTACAGTTTTGGAGATCGTGGAACTCACACATTTAAGATCGATTATAAGTTTGAGTTCTCACGTATTTGTAAGGACAAGGTTGATGGTTAATTAAGAGATTAATGTTTTGTTTGCGTTTGCAAATTGATTGATTAATCTAAACAAAAGATCTTACATGAACCAGAAAGTCACGTTTTATTTGAGGGATGTCTAACATCTTTAATACTACATTAGAGATTTGTCTTCATAATTAGATGAAATTAAAGATATGCAGGCTAGTTAACACAATTATTAAGATATACTTGATGCTAAATAGACAGACAGTACCAATCTGAATACATAACGTTCCAGATGGAGTAATATGATTAATTCAGACAAAAGTTCAAACACAATATGCACTGCAATTAATGTTTAGAATTAATTGAAATGTCTAATACATCTTACATAAGTACAGTCTTGCAGGACGGTGCCTATTGAAATCTAACAACAACATGATAATTGACATTAAGTGTACATTCAAATCTTTGTGCATGGATAGTAAGTGGGCATCGAAGGGCTTATAAAATTGGGAATGTAACAGCGACCTTGTAGGGAGATCGTTAATTGCCGAACAGTATTGTGGATAACTGTTCGAGCTAGCTCGAAAGTGATGGTGAATCCATGGGTTTTATGTCTATGGTTCACTTTAGGAACAAAGGGCCTCTCGTCAAAAGGCTGTTAATTAAAAAGTTGAAGAGGTAACGCACGAACTGTATTGAAATTATTTGTTATTTTAAATAATATTTTATAGATACATTCGCCTTTTATTATATCAAGTATTAGTCCATAATATATTATATTGATTTGGTCTCTCCTGAGATTTGATTGCAGATCGTTACTCTGATGTAGATCAAGAAATCGTAAAAATGTGTTACAATAAACTTGACGAATAAAGTTTTCTTCCATTATTGTAAGAAACAGTATCATTAAATCATGTTTCTTGAATTGTTTCCATTTATATCGGGATATAATTTTCAGTTCAATCATATTGTTATCATTACACAACTGCGTAATGATACACACGTTGGGACATTATCATTATTTGTACAATATATTGCGTGCGTGAAAATAAATTGGGTTCTAACAAGATTTCGCGTATAGTGGTAAAAACAAAAGCCATTGTGGTGTTAGTCAACTAATGATATTGGAAAGAATATTGTCATCAGGTTAGTTGGTCAGCCATTTTGAAATTTTGTGGTTTCCTACCTAATTCATGTATCTAATTTCCTGAGTAGCTAAATGAGACTAGTTTTAAATTTTATACACGCAAAAACCTACAGGAAACTTATATTTGTTTTAAATAATTAAAACACATAATATCTATCATAAATATTATCTCCTAAATGGGCACGTTTAACCAATTAGAATTAATTCAAGCAGATTTACTAATCTAATGGATAAATTCGTAGGACCTATAACATTTATGAGTCCTTACACGTGCGCTCATCGTCATTTAAATGTTTCCTTTATCCTGTTGCAAAGTTTAATTGAAATTGATACTAATATGATACCATGGTAATTTTAGGATGTATTTTAACACTGTGCCACTTGCTCGTATTAATGTTCTAGTTGGAATTAATAGTTTCTATGTACTTCAACTGTGCGATTTTTTTATTTTTTTTATGTTATGTGCAAGCCTACAATTTTATAAAAATACTGAAGGTGTAACAGTGTAAGATTAGCATAGACTAAGGTTTTTTTAATAGTTTGATAATGATTTTTTCCCCTCTTTGACATATGATGAGGCTTAGAGTAGTCTCGTCATCATCACTGTTCTTGTGGGGGAGCGGATGGCTTTCAACCCTTATTATTTCTTTCTTATTGTGTGTGATAAATGATTACATGCAATATGCTAGTCGTATTACATTAATAAGAAAACTTTCTACACCAAATTTTTCCATTTTTTTAGCCACATTCATCGTAAGTTGCTTAAAAAAGAGTTGACAATACGAATCTTGGGCTTCATCCGGCAGGGAACATTAAATATAAACTATGGTCTTTAGAAGACCAAAAGCTCCCGCACTAGATCCGATGCAAGATTGTCCCAGATATATATTTTACCCTCGATAATAAAAAAAGATAATGAACACCCACTCTTTTGACAGTTCGTGATCATTATAGAACGTTCCGTTCACGTTTATTGTATACCCCGCTTAATATTTTATATTTTTGTTATGACGGCTACGGAAATACATAAATTGTGAAAATTTCAGCTTTCTAGCTATCGTGATCGGTTTATGAGATACAGCTTGGAGACAGACAGACGGACGGCAGTGGCTTAGTAATAGGTATCCCTATGAAGATAAAAAACTTACCCTCTTGTTCAGCCTTGGTCCCATCACTGGTCTCGTAAGCGTAATGGTAGCCGTTCTCATTCATCTCATTCTCGTATCTCAGGATCTCAGCGTTGCTGCTCGCTGAGGCGGCGCCCCTGAAGCTGTCACCTCCGTGGGCGAAGCCCGAGGGTGCTGCGCCGAAGGGGGCTTGGAGACCAGCATCGGGACCGCCCGAAGACCCCGCGTGGGGAGGAAGGTAGACCTTCTCCAGGCGGGCTGCGGTGGCCACTGAGGCAAGAGCGAGGACTGCGAACTGAAAGAAGAAAATGGGGCTGTTATTTTTGATCTGCTAAAGTAAGTATTTTTTAATATGATTAGGACCATGGATAGTAGAAAGATAAATAAATAAATATGGATAAATATTTCACAACATCACGTACATCGATCTGATCCCGTGGTAAGTAGCTTAGGCAATTGTGTTACGGAAATCAGAAACGACAGTGGATACACAAATATACTTAAATATATTTAATAACACACCCAGACACGGTTCGTCACACAAATATTTGTTACGAGTGGGAATCGAACCCACGACTCTTGGAACCGTAGGTAGTGAACCTGGGTCACTAACCACTGTTCCACCCAGCCAATCTGATGTAGACTGTTCTGTTCAAATTAACAAAGGACGATTCCATTTTAATTAGCTTAATAGAAGTGTATAACTTAAAACTGGCACGTAATCGTTGGAAATAATGATTAAGGTTCTATCTGAATAAAACATATCGATGGAAACTAAACTGTGTTTGATTTTAAAAAATATACAAAGACAGATCTTATTCTTAGATGGAGAAGATGACCTAATTACAGTCACATTACTAAACAAAGTTAAAGGACTAAATGGTTTAATTAGGCTCAATTTGATCATGTTTTGAAGTGTGACATGTCATGTGACATGACACATAAACTATAACTTGAGCTTTTTTCAAATGAATTTTGTAGGTCAAGTTTATTTTGCTTCGAAATCTACGTTCTTGTTATAAACGTTTGTAAACTAAATCAAATCCAAGTTCTGTTATTGTTACACTACACTTCAAAACACTAAATCACTGACTCTAGAACATTAGAAATGATTCCCTGAACATTAATTTCCACCAACTAGGCCTAGAAGGCAACATAGGTACGATGTGAGCAAACGATATCAGATCTAGATCACTTATCAAATGCCATCAAATTCACACAAGTGGTTCAAACTACAGTGAGAGATCCCGATTGATTCCCTATGTTATTGCACCACGAAACATCGCAAACGTGACAAGTAAATAGAAAGGTAACACTATATATCACACACACACGTAACATATAGGTATATATACTAACGAATTTCATGGCTGATCTGATGATGTGTTCTCTTACGAAGATGCCAGTGAAATGTGATCAGTCGATGCTCACCCGGTGTTTTATACCAAGCCTCGATATTTGACTGATACACTATTGGTATGCGACTCTAAAATTTTGCTCATCCCTTCACACATAACCACACTCCTTATTTCCTAGATGTTAAAGCTCAAATTGGCTTGCTTTGTAAAGTGTAGCAAGGACCGATGAGTCTTATTTTGTTGATTTTTTTTTTTACTTCTATGTGGAGTAATAAATGAGTTCGTTTAATTAGTGTGGAATTGATGCTCGACATTGAAATCTGTGTTTGATGTATCGATATCACTTAGTTGAATTAGTTACGATTTTTTACGAAGATCCTGACACAAATCACGAGCGATAATTTTGTGTATTTTTGAAAGAAAATTATTACTGTTTAATGGAGATCTTGAACTTTTATAATTAGACGAATTAATTTTGGTTTGTGGTTCAAAAAAGAAGCTTGCGATAAGAAAAGAAATCATATAGCTTAAAGTCTCCTGAATGTGTCATAGTATTGTTTATTTTTTATTTGCGGAAACACTACACATTTAAAAATGTATGGACAATTTTATTGTATAGCCTATAGCCATAGCCATAGGTATTCGTTTGCATGTAATAACCTAACATACCCCTATAGTAAAATTCATTTATTTTAATTTGATCGCACGAGTGAGTATTTCAATTATACTTGACTATTCAACTAGGCGAATAGGCTGGAGTGGCAAATACGTGGGGAGGCCTAGCAGTGGACCAACCTATACGCTGATGATGATGATGATGATGATGATGATTCAAGTTAGTTTTATGAATAACTTCGTTTTTTTGAAGAAACAGATAAAATGTAAATAAAATAAAATAAAAATGTCATTTATGTACGTATATATCACTTTATATATGACAGTTTTGATAATCATGCAAATTGAATAAATCTAGAAATCATTACCGTAAAATTAATAGTTTAATTTTATAATCCTTTGCGGAGGATATAATTTTATGCGTGAAATTATGAAAAAAGGATATTATAAATCTAAGGAAGTAATTATCGATTGACTAGGACCGAAACTGATGGAGCAAGAAGTTCGGGAAAAAGATTTGTTAAGAATTATTCACGCACTATGCATGAGAAGTGTGGAATATTCTTCCGGTAAATGGTAGAATGCATGAAACATCATTCAAACAGTTTGGCGACCTAAGACTTAAGATATACATATATCGAGAAAATAAAAATGGAAATGTCGACATGGGCAGACCAAGGAAGACCTTCCATGACCAAATAGGTCACATCTTGAAGAAAGGTAAAATCAAAAGAGCCCGTAATCGACGGGCGTTCATGAATAGGTTGACGGATGTGGTAGAAGCAAAAGTGGTGTGCCAGGACCATAGCACATGGTAGGAAGTTTGTGTACGTATATATGACTTAAGTAACACTAAGTAAGTGCCATAATGTTAAGTTGAAGCTGTTTATTTTTAGGGGCCTAGGACCATCCGCTCCGTTGCATGTCTGGTGACGATGTCAAGGCTAGGTACTCCAAGCCATCATCTTAGTCAGTTAGGAAAAAAAGAGGCTTACATTAATGTCAGTAAATTATATTTTTTATTTTATTTCACAATACATCGATCTCATCCCGTGATAAGTAGCTGAAGCACTTGTGTTACGGATATCAGAAATTACAGTGGATACACAAATTAACTTAAATATTTAAATCCGTGTATGTTACACGGATCAGAGACCGATGTTCATAACAATCATCACACAAATATTTGTCCCAAGTGGGAATCAAACCCACGACTCTTGACACCGTAGCCAGGGTCACTAACCACTGTTGTTGTATGTTAGTTAGGAAATAATAAATTGGTTGACAAAATCAGCATAGATTTTGCATCATGTGTATTATGAGTTTTTTTAAGTAAGTTTTCGAATCATTTCCTATTACTACGGAGATTAGACAACGGCGCAGGACATTATAGTACATTCGTGCACTATAATTAGTGAGCGCAAAAACAAATGCACTCTCTGTTCCCCACTCTTATAGTTCAGCAGTGAAACAGCAGACGGACATGCATGATGAGATATCAGGCGCAGGACCACCGGTTTAACGTGCTTCCCGACGCACGGGCGTGCATCCGCCAACTAACTTCCTGTCTGAGTAATTTTTCAACGCAAAAATGGCACAACTCGGAACCTTCTTTTTTTTAGTGAGACTTTCAGGAAGACTTCACTCAACCTGAAAGTAGGTCCAGCTGTTGTGAGGTCCACATATGAGATCAACATGCCCATTAGCCTATTGAGCCTGTCGACCTCACTCTGGAGGCCTGCTTAGATGCCAATTGACGCCTCTCCTGAAAGAAGAGAAGTGGATCATAAAAAAAATATAAGGCGTCCGACCGATTTCAGCCATGGCGGCCGATCTCAATTGAGATCAGCCAAGTGCGCAGGACATATTATAGTGCACAAGTGTGCGCGCAAACACAAGTCTCTATTCCCTTACTTTCATAATTCGACGAGACGGCAATCCGACATGACCGATGAAAGATCGGGCGCAGGACCACTGGCTTAACGTGCTTTCCGAGACACGGGCATTCAAACGCCTACTTCCTAACTCTGGGCTGAGTAAAACTCACACAAATTTTGCCCGACCCCGGATTCGAACCGAGGACCTCTCGGTCCTAACACAGCGCTTGCTACCGATAGACCAACGAGGAAGTGGATTATAGGAGGGAGGGAAACATGAGCTGGAATAGTGTTGCATGCCTTTATGGCAAAGGGCAGAAAAGAGTAACTAAACCCCTGCTTCTTCTGTAGCACTTACCACCAAAAGACAGCGAGTCAGTTTTGTTAAGTTAATCCGATTACCACCTAAGCAGTCCATCAGCATTTTACTACGAACCCTCTGGTTTATTAGTCTAACTTAACTGCCTCGTTGGTCTATTGGTAGCAAGCGCTGCGTAAGGACCGAGGGGTCCCCGGTTCGAGTTCGGGGTCGGGCAAAATTTGTGTGAGTTTTTCTGTAATGAAATTACTCAGCCGGAGTTAGGAAGTTGGCGGTTGAACGCCCGTGCCTCGGAAAGCACGTTAAGCCGGTGGTCCTGCGCCTGATCTCTCATCGGTCAAGTCGGATTGCCGTCTCGCCGAATTCTGAGAGTTAGGGAATAGAGAGTGCACTTGTGTTTGCGCGCACACTTGTGCACTATAATATGTCCTGCGCACTTGGCTGATCTCAGTTGAGATCGGCCGCCATGGCTGAAATCGGTCGGACGCCTTATTAGTCTAGTTCATTTTGCCGTAACCAATCTACTTGGTAGGTATTCTTATCACCTGTCAACAACCACTGAGCTTACTTTAATAAAAATACCTACTAGTAATTAATTAAAGCTGAGAAAACTATAATAGATGAAAAGCATGACGATCTAGTGTAGTAGGTACTATTATTAATATCCTCCCAAATATTTTTATCGCGGCGGCTAATCTCAAAGTAGATTGACTAACGATAGTAGAAATAATGTTGTTCAAGTGTATATGCGCTTTCTGTTCCTTTCTCCGTTCTCTTATAATAATAAATTATATATATTATAGATAAATCAATTGTTTTCAGATTATAAGGATCCATTAAGTAATATTGCTATGTTAGAAAAAATAAACTACATAGTATGAAACAAAGTCGCTTCCCGACTGTGTTAGCATCATCATCATCAGCCCATATACGTCCCCATTGCAGGGGCACGGGCCTACCTTTAGCTAGAGTGATCAAGCCTAGTCTACCACGCTGGCCAAGTGCAAGTTGGTCGACTACATAACCTTAGAAGTTCTTCGTAAGTATGCTGAGGCCTCACGATGTTTTCCTTCACCGTTAAGTGTCAAATAATCATCCATATGAATTTCAAAACACAGTGGTATCTGTGTATGTAGTTCTTTAAGAAACAAGTTAAGTTACTAATTTTAATGTGGCTTTAATAGATAGAGTGATTCAAAAGGAAGGTTTTTATGTTATACCTAAAGCGAAAATGTGTTCTTTACTTATTAGGGCGCGGACCCATTAGGCATACAGTTTGCGGCGTTTCGCCGCGCGGTTTTAAAATGTATAGGGAGGCAAACTGGAAGTAAGCGGTTTGCTCACTGTGAGTCTAATGGGAGCGTGCCCTTATCATTCATGTCATACTGTTATTTAAACAGCTTTTTATAGATAGATAATCTGAAAAAAAAAAATGTCTTCTTAAGAAGACGTTTATTTTATTTTTACACGTTTATTTGTACCAAGAGACACAGACACAAACAATATCAGAAATTTGAAATTGATAGAAAATTTAAAACAACAGAAACTGCAAACAAAATTAAAACTAAGTCTAATACAAATGCCCAGACGAAATTCATGTGTGTCTCACACACTTGTGAAAGCTTAAGAACTTCAAAATATCGAAAAATTACGTTTGACTTTGTCGTTTATAAATTGAAGTAAATTTTGTTCGGAATCCGCTGTTTCTGACCATCAGACCAGAAAATTATGACCGTAATGATAATAGAAAAATTGATTATCATCGCAGTTGCGTGATTTCAAAGGTTAAAGAGGCTACCCAGCCAATCAAATGTACACATGATGACCGTAAAAAATCCGCGTTCGCCCTATCCAGGTCATTATTTGTACTTTGACTTGAACTTAGCCGCTTCTAACATCTGTAGCGCTACCATGAGTTTAAAGGTTACCGACTCGATATCGCCTACGTAAATATGTCTATGAAAAACTTGTACAGCGCCCTGGTGGTCACGCTAAGAACTAAAATCGGTCGTATAAAAAAAACAACTCGATAGGTTTTTAACGTACGTAAGTTTTCGATAGCCAGCTCATGGTACCGCTACTGATGACAGGTGAAATGATAATGGCAGTAAAGCTCTGCTATTGAGTCATGGCTGTAAGAATCAGATACTTACATAACTCATTACTATCCCTCAGCTCGTTTTACGTATGTGTTCAATCAATGTAGTATTTGCATGTGTAATAAGATTTATTTCTGTGCTCTATTAGGGGCGGTTGTAAGTGAATGCTGATTGTGCGTTACTTAATTTGACTTACGGTGTTGGTATGAGCCAATCGATATATCTGCATTTCTTGAAAGTATAAAGAATCTACATTGTAGATGTGTGACTTGGATTTAGTGGTATATTATTTGCGGAGTTGGTATATTATAAGCGCTGCAGTTAGTACCGAGAGGTCCCTGGTTCGAAATCCGATACAAAATTTGTGTGAGATTTTCTTTAATGAAATTACTCAGCCCGGAGTTAGGAACAGTGGCGGTTGAACGCCCGTGACCTCGGAAAGCACGTTAAGCTGGTGGTTTCCGAGAGTCGTGGGTTCGATTGCCCACTCGGGACAAATATTTGTGTGACGAACATCAGTGTTTGTTGCGCGCACACTGGGTGTATTATTAAATATATTTAAGTTTATTTGTGTATCCACTGTTGATCCTGATTTCCATGGCTGAAATCGGTCAGACGCCTTATTTATTTATTTGCGGAGTTAGATGTATACGAACGATATACCTGATTGTGTTTATTAAGATTAGATACTTGGACTTTGTGGATGTATTTAGATACAGATTAGGCGTGATACAACACCTATTGAAATAATCAAATGAATTGGAAACTTAGCAAATTAAAAATATGAAGTAAATTAAAAGTAAGATTGGTTATGATGGACCCACGCGTGATTTTAGGAGTAGCAAATACAGACTTAGCTACTTACTGCCCGACGTTTCGACTGGATTACACCAATCATGGTCACGAACGACAAGTAGGTATTTGCTACTCTTAATATCACGTGTAGACCCATAATAACTACTGTCAATTGCAATGGTAAGCGAAAGTCTAAAATCTTATAGAAGTAAGACATTCAAACTTTTTTCTGTTAGAAATAAAACTAATTTTACTGATTTCACTCGCGTGTATTGTTATTCTAAATATATTTTTTAGAGATCAGACGTTTCGAGTTTTTTTATGTTTTTTAAGTCTTTGCGGTGTATAAAAAGAAAAGAGTCGGTACCCAACGCATTACACACAAGAAAAATGAACAAGATAGTGTTACCAAAATCACTTTAAAAAGATCAAAAATTTATAATAATTTAATTTGGGTCGAGTTCATAGAGTTGTTGCTTTCACCATTAATCTTTAATCTAATGATCTATCTAACTTTAAAAAACAACAACCTAACCTAACATATTATTATTTAACAAATGACCTTCAATTTACATTTAGATCAATGCAGCTTTTCATGTAAGTACCTAACTTGACCCATGATACTGACTTCAGAAGTAGACGCTGCCCTTCGGACACTTAAAACCAAGAAAGCTCCTGGTAGTGACCAAATAACAGCAGAAGTCCTTAAGTCTCTGGGAGGAGAAGGTTTGAAGTCTCTGCAGTCATATATGGCAACATGGGAAATGGCCTCGGGAATGGGCAGAGTCAGTTATTCTGCCATTGCATAAAAAGGGATCGACGAAGAAATGCGACAATTACCGGACCTTGTCATTGATCTCACATGCCAGCAAAATCCTGCTCCACATTATAAATAGCCGAATCCGTTCTTACCTGGACTGGCAGATCCCACAGGAACAAGCAGGCTTCGTGAAGAGCAAGGGAACACGCGAGCAAATTCTCAACATTCGACAGCTAATTGAGAAGTCGTATGAGTTTGCTTCCCCAATGGTTATGTGCTTCGTCGATTACAGCAAGGCTTTCGATTGCGTTAACTGGGACTGTTTATGGAGAGTTTTGGAAGAATTTGGCGTCCCAAAACATCTGATAGCGCTTCTCCAATCACTGTATTACTCGAATGATGGAGTTGTAAAAGTGGACAGAGAGACATCCAAGCCTTTTAAGTTCCAGAAAGGAGTACGCCAAGGTTGTATTTTATCCCCCATCCTGTTCAACGCCTATGGAGAGTACATCATGAGGCGTTCCTGTGAGAATTGGAAGGGAGGCGTTGTAGTTGGCGGCACAAAAATAACAAATTTGCGCTATGCCGATGACACCATACTTCTCGCAGGCAACGAGACAGAAATGTGTGCTTTATTGGACAGGATGGAAAGGATTAGTGAAGATATGGGGCTCTCCATAAACCGATCTAAAACCAAGGTCATGGTGGTTGACCGGACTAAGAAGTTGGAGCTCACTGGAGCGCTAAACCTAGAAATAGTGGACAATTTTGTATACCTGGGCTCCAACATCAGCAACAACGGTTCGTGTGAAACGGAAATCCGCAGAAGGATTGGCATGGCCAAGAACGCTATGTCTCAGCTGCACAGAGTTTGGACAGATCGAAACATCTCCGTTAAGACCAAAGTTAATCTGGTGCGGACTCTAGTGTTTTCGATCTTCTCGTATGGCGCTGAGACTTGGACCATAAAAGCAGCAGACCGCAAACGCATTGACGCTTTTGAGATGTGGTGCTGGAGAAAAATGCTGCGTATACCATGGACAGCACATCGAACCAACGTATCCATACTCCACCAGCTCAAGATAAGAACAAGGCTATCTTCTATATGCCTTCGCAAAATCCTGGAATATTTCGGTCACATTGCTAGGAAAGACGGTGATAACCTAGAGAAGCTCATAGTGACCGGAAAAATAGAAGGAAAAAGGCCTCGAGGACGCAGCCCCATACGTTGGTCCGACCAGATCCACGCCACACTCGACTCCTCAATACACAACGCCCTCCACACCGCCGACGACAGGAGTAGATGGAGAAACATCATAAAGGAGAAAGTGATGCATAATGGTGGTCACGACCCTCAGCATTGAGGAAACGACGCAAGGAGGAGGACCTAACTTGATCTTGAACTTGTTCGATCTACTTAACTAGATCGATCGACGTGGATTCACGAACCACTCATCGCTATTCTCACAAATTAATCTATTATAATAAAAACTAATTCATTCATAGAGGTTATTAATGCCTTGCCCCTGACCACTGTAAAGAGCCCAAAACGGTGGGTCTCTGAATACATATTATTTACAGAACCGATATTTCAAGCTCTTAGGATATCAATACACGTGAGTTTAAACTGCCTCGTTGGTCTATTGGTAGCAAGCGCTGCGTAAAGATAGAAAGGAAGATCTAAACCAGGGACTGGTTCAGATCCGGAGTCAAGCAAAAAATGTGTGAGTTTTCCTGTAAAGATATTACTCATCCCGGAGTTAGGAAGTTGGCGGTTGCACGCCCGTGCATCGGAAAGCACGTTAAGCCGGTGGTGCTGCGCTCGATCTCTCATCGGCCATGTTGGATTCGAGTCTAACACAAGTATACTTTCTGTTATAATATGTCCTGTGCACTTGGCTGATCTCCGCCGAAATCGGTCGGACGCCTTATACACGAGTTTAATCCGTAAACTTAGTTCTTCAAAAGGTTATTAATGCTTTATAAATTTCTCGATTCACTTTAAATCGATGTCAATCAAATCGAAAAAAGATGATTTACTGTTGACGTTCGATGGTAAACATGTGGTAGCGAGAGGTCAAACCGATCATAGTCTTTAATTGTGACCAAAGATTCGTTCATAATTTGTTGATTCTGCGATTGAAAATTCCATCAATATTCTATGTAAAACTGCACCCAATATGGAAATGATTAATTACTACCGTTATTGCAGCCGTGAACTTCGTGCTAGTAGGCATTTGCGTGATCTAACACAAAAGTGTGTGGTATATGCTTGTCCTAGACCTGTTTACATCGGAATTTCGAAAAGGTTTTTTTTTTCTTTAATTACATTTTCACTTACGCAATAGTCAATACTCAATTGGTTATTGCTGTTCTATAATATTATGAAATGACGCAGCTTGAGCTTAGGGAATTCAAAAACGTATAGCTTTGTACTCAAAAACTGCTTTATGCGTTAGATCCATTCTGAATCTAATTCCAAGAGGAAAAAACTGACTATTATGATGGATTAGAAGCCTAATCGCGGCGTAATCGCGGCGAGCTCCCGGCGATTATTTAATCGCGGCGAATTCGCGGCGATATCACCTCGCAGTGAAATTGCCCAAAAATCGCTAGGTGTGAACACGCTGTTGAAATAGATAACTTGAACATTTCCTGTTAACTAAAACCGAGCTTATTAAAAAGCCACAAGTTACATGACACTATTAGATTAATTTAGCACATTGAAGTGCAACAATTATCACCTAAGTGACGTAAAGTCTTTTACAGGTGGCAGTTTTCCGTATATCCTTATTATATTACTAAAACGTACTAAAGCAGCTTCATTTTTTCCACTGCGTCATCTATACGAGCGTTTCGTTTATATTGGTATCATAACTAAACTAAACTGAAATTAAAAGTAGTCCTTTTTTATAAAAGACTAACGAGACCTGATGGTTAGCGGTAGTGAGATCCACATATGAGGTCGTAATGCACAAAAGATCATGTCAAGCCTGTCGCACTCACCCTGAAGGCCTGATTAAATGCCGTTTCACGCCCCGCCTGAAGAGCCCAGGATCATAGGACGGAGGGAAAATATGAGCTGGAAGGGCATTCCATGCCCTCAATGACACGGAGCAGAAAAGAGGATCTGAACCTCTTGAAACACCGTTATTCTGAACTAATCTATAACTGGCTTGCAAAGAGTAAGTTCAAGATCAAATATCAAGTAAAGAACCTTTACAAATACTAAAAACTGTTCGTAATTACCGTTGAACAAGTACTTCAGTGTGTGTGTAATTTCAAATGCAATAATTGAGACAAACATTATGGTAATTTTTACAAGACAAAATAATATATGAATGGATTTATGGATCACAAACAACTAATATTTATTTAGTCAAGATTTAAGCTGTAAATAATATTTGCGGGAAGCTATTAAACTAAATGGATAGCTATTAGACTGGTTGCATAAAAAGTGCAATTAGACGACGTCACTTGTTATTATGGCCTTGGGTGTAGGCGCATGCACAAACACGAGATGTATACCTATTTAATTAAATTTATTAAATCTGACCCATTTTTTATAGTAACTACATAGTATATATCTTATATACTATGTAGTTATATATCTGTCGCAGTCATCTGGTTAAATCAGCGATTTGATTGGATCACTAGCGCGTTCATTGAATGACGACGTTTAATTGAATGACTAAAAGACAACTCATGAAGTTGTTGAATCTAACGTTCAACATCTTGACTGAACGTCATTTAGCGTAGTCGTTGAATGGGATATAGTTGACTTTGTTATGTTTGATTACGGTAACCTAACCGTAAAAATAGGTAGGGTGAAAGGGTAATAGTTCGCAACTTAAAAGATAACTAACGTTAGATTAAAATATGCGGACATGACATAACACACCATATTAACCAGCCAGTATTGCCAGAATTTTTTCTTTTAAAGTAGCCGGCGACAGCGTATTAATCGGTACATCCATGCTGGTCAATTTTTTTACGAATAAGTCACTTTAAATCTCAATTTCACTCAAAAAAGTATCAACACAGTGCTATTCGATTATATCTGTACCAGCTGTTTGACGCCATCTTTGTTTTGATGAGCACTAATGCCGCAGTGGAATAAAAATGAACTAAATTACAATCACCTGACTGATTTTACATTCGCTATGTTCAAACGGCTATGTTTCAATCCGCTAACTTGTTGGACGTTGAGTGAGGATTGTTCATTCAACGTTCGACCTAGTCATTCAATTGAACGTCGTCATTTAATCAACGCGCTAGTGATCCAATCAAATCGCTGATTCAACCAGATGACTGCGACATATATACTTTGACCGCTACACGTGCTTTCGAAGGCACGGGGGTTTACTGACAGCTTACTGACTTAGTCTATATATATGAAATATGTATTCAGTACCACTGATATTTACAATACTAACTGCCTCGATGGTCTATTGGTAGCAAGCGCTGCGTAAGGACCGATAGGTCCCCGGTTCGAGTCCGGGGTCGGGCGAAATTTGTGTGAGTTTTTCTGTAATTCCGGAGTAAGGAAGTTGGCGATTGAACGCTCGTGCCTCGGAAAGCACGTCAAGCCGGTGGTCCTGCGCCCAATCTCTCATTGGTCATGTCAGATTACCGTCTCACCGAATATGTGAGTAAGGGAATAGAGAGTGCACTTGTGTTTGCGCGCACACTTGTGCACTTTGATATATCCTGCGCACTTGGCTGGTCTCAATTAAGATCGGCCGACATGGCTGAAATCAGTCGGACGCCTTATTAAATCATGGAATCCCTTACAGATCATGTTTCCCCCTTCTATAACCACGGCGGTTTAGACGGTATTAACATGGTGACGGCAATAGACTCAATAGGTTCTATCGTGCCTGTCGATCACCTCATGATGTAGACCTCACGGTCTCTTGCCATCTCAGTGCAGTCGAAACGTCGGGCAGTAAGTAGCTATGTAATTTGCTACTCCTAATAACGCGTGTAGACCCATAAAGACAAATATTTAGGTGGAGTGAGGTCATGAATGTTAAATATAAAAAAATAACTTCGAGCCTAAGTCAATAAAAAGCTCGGCGAAAAGCTCATACATTCGGCTGGATCTAGGATTAGAACCTGGGACCATTAGACCGTCGGTCTTTACGTTACACGTGCCGGTAATGGGCTTACGATGCACTAAAACTAAAACTATATTATAACTATTATTATAACTAATCCTTCAAATCTTAGCCGTGACCGAAAACTCAGTTAAGATAATTGCTTGCCGAAGAAAGATTACAGTTTATTGTGACAGTTAGAAACCATACAAAACGATTTTAATGAAGCACAAACACGAATACTATGCCTTAAATCATCTTCTTGATCTGCTATCGGATTAAAAACTCTATTACATGGTAGTAAGAAGGACTGGGAATGTGAATGGGAAATTGAAAACCTTGAGCCACTTTATTATCCTTATTAATAACAAAATGATATGATGATTTTTAGGTTATGCCGGAGATTCTCACAGCAATTTACAATAATTGGTTTATTTTTGAAGGTGAACTGCGTAAGTAGGTAACTGCATGATTTGATATTGTAAAACGTTTATTGTGTTTTAATAAACTGATCTAGTTTAAATGTACTTGCATCTCTGCTTAAAACAAGGTTAGCATATAATTTACAACTATGTCGGTGATTGATATCTCAGATAAGTAAATGGGTTCTTCATTAGACTGCCTCGTTGGTCTATTGGTAGCAAGCGTAAGGATCGAGAGGTCCCCGGTAGTATACCTCATCGCCTTGAAGAAGTCGTGGTTCTCTGGCTTAGCCTTTAACCCACAACGCCGCCGCAGACAGCTCAGTGGGCTCCTCACAAGCCCCCACCATACGGAGGGCGACGGGGCAACCCGGTACACGGAGGCACCCCGACCATCAACGAGGACCGATGCAATGCAATGCAGGAGGCGGTGCCCCCACACCTGCCACCCGGTGGTCCTCGCTGGGATGCGGCAATTGACGCACAAATGCGCGCCTGATACGTCTCATTCTATTCTATTCAATCTAAGAAACCTAATTGTAAAAGCTGCTGTGAATTAATGATGAATGCCGGATGTTAATCATTTAAATTTACTATAAAAGCCGTTAGGTTTTTTGCATTAATATACAATCGCAATATTTCATCACAGTTCAGCGATCATCTTATCCATAAACAAACACACAAACTTTTACGTGTGTTTCTGATTTCACAAATAATTGTGTAATCAAAAACAATTATTATAAATCGCTAAAACAACATTTCTACATGTTTCGTTAAAAGTCGCTCATTTGCCTGTCTCTACAATCGTAAGTTCAACTTACATAACATTACATATTCGCTTAGCAGTTAAGTTAATAATAACTTGAAATTATTCAGTCTAGTGATGCGCCGCTGTCTAATGCGATGGTTACATCCATCTGTCAAAATTTGACCTCAGAGGTCAGAATTGAAATGAGATTCTCGAAGATGTGAATTATGTGCTAGACTAGTAGTAGGATAGATTGAAAGTAATAATGGTCTGATAACCGGATTATTTAATCAAGGCGGGCGAGATTCGATGATCCAACTTTAAAGGACGTGTGTATAAAGTGTATGTGAAATCATAGGCGCACACGCGGTTTTTTTAACTAACTTTTTAAATTGGAAAATTTAAACACAATTTATTGTTTTGATTATACATTAGGCAATAATATTATAAGGAGATATTGTACAATTCATTTAACAAAGACAAATTACAAACAACCTTTTGTTTTGGTATACTGCAGCTGTGTAACAAAATTAAAAATTGACATTGAAACGAATAGAAATTTGAAAAATACTAAATTGTATATAATTCTATGATTACTTATGTTGTGATGTTTGATATTATATGGATAAATTTCGATATTGTTACAATAATAATTTAGGGTTAGAGATATGTTTTGAACAACTAAGTATACTCATTGAATCGTTACACTAATATTGAAACCATGAAATTTTTCTAATAAAGATAAAGAATATGTTACAAAACTTATAAATTATATAAATACATGATGATGGTGTTTAATGATGATTATCTGTAAGTTGTTGAAGATAATTAATTTGCATAAATCGCTCGCGTAATCACTATAAGTAATTGCTGGTAATTTTTTATGATCTTTATCCGAATTGATGTTAGTTTTTAGTAAATTTTTTATATCACGGAGAGATGATGAACAGAATCTAACATCAAATAGCTTTTTATAAAGCTCTATACATAACATGTGGTACAAATAAGTTACGTAAAGTAAGAAAAAATATCATTTCTGATGGATGAATAACTCTTGTATTGTGAAATATTATTATGATAAGTGACTGTATTGTTAATCGTTTTACATATTATATGTTTTGATTTTTCAATTGATTGAATATTTAATTTTAAACTGTCATGGTTGCACACATTAGAAAACTAAAAGTGTCCGGGATATTAACCATGTTGTTTTGTTTTAATGAGATCCCGAAATTTCGACACTGTTGCAAGCGCCATGATCACGGGTGAACCAGTTCGCCCGTGATCATGGCGCTTGCAGTTGCAGTTGCATGACACTTTCAGTTTTCTAATGATTAATATTGACCAAATTATAGCTCATTAAACTTCTTGAGTAGGGGCTTGTAACGTAACTCCTAGGCAAAAATCGTACCATATAGTGACGTCATCCGAAACTTTGAACCACTCTATCTTCATAATTTCTTTTTTGTTAAAATACATAAGAAAATACGCGCACAATATTTTTGAATAGATAACGTAACTATCGGACTAAATTTTTTTAGTTATCTATCCAATTGCTTCGTGATTTGGGCCCACCTTTAGAACAACTTACAGAGATTTCAAAACTTCCCTTTTACTTGTGCTTTTACAATGCTAATACGTTAACCTTGTAGATTACCCAATAAGCACTACATCCCTAAATACAATGACAGTATTGGTTCGTGATCGGCGGAGTTCCGGCCTAACCCACAGCTGGCATGTGATCTATATCCTATCAAAAGTTCATCTTACAGTCTACAACCAAAAACCTACCCAACTCCTTTCCAATAGGGTTTTATTTGAAATGTTTCTCAGAACAGGACTTGAGGAGTCGTCCCATAGGAGATGAAAGGTTAATAACTCGGGCTAAGGTTGATTTTCGGTCGTGATTCGACGGTAAAAGGATTCACGAAGTGGCAAGTTCAGCGTCTGTTTGGGTGTGATTTGTTGCGGCAAAAGGTCGCCATTTTGTAGCGTGGTATTTGTAAGATTCTTCCATTGATGTTGGGAACATGGTTAGGTGTTGTAGACAGATGGCATTGTGCAAGAGTTGACACGTTTAAGACTGGATAAGGCTTGGAAGCGATCGTTTAGCGTGGCGGTAGTCAGAAAGATAGTGGCGATATAAACGTAGTCTCAGAAAGCTCGTTGTATCGAGAATCTTATCGAGCTGCTGTCTTACTGAACGAAGAGAAACAAGGAACATAGGACAGAGAGTAAGCGACGCTTGTGTCGCACGACTCGCACGGTTGTGTCTACATTGATATTAGCTGTCATCAAATCGGTAGGACGAGTACTAGTAGTTTTGGCCTACAATACTTAGGCGTGACGACTGGGTCAAAATCTGATTATACTATTTAGTCCGTAAGTTAGTTTATACAAAAATATGGAACACATATTTTTTTGTTTTTTAATTGATTGAAAAATGACAAAATTATAGCTTATCAAACTACTGGAGTGGGGGCTTGTGACGTCACGGCTAGGTAAAAATTGTACGTAATTGTGACGTCATACGAAACTTCTAAGCACTATATCTTCATAATTTCTTGTTAATGAAACGAAATAAAAAATACGAGTACAATATTTTTAAATAACCTAAATAACGGACTAATTATATTTTTTTAGTCGTCTCGCCTATTCTTAGGCCACCCACACACTTCCGACTTTTTGTAGGACCGATTCGAATTTGTATGACATATTCCACCGTGTTTTCGTAGGACGTGTGCGTAGCTTAATTGCAATCTACCCGTACGGGGTACCATTTTTATGCGACAAAAATCGGTCACCGATTGTGATGTGTGCTGATTGATTGTGATTGGACGAGGGTGGGCAGCTTTACATTACTCCCTTAGAATGAAGTCGGTAGAAAATTAGCCTATGATTTTATTCAGGCTCTACTCGTATACTATTTGTGTAGTGTAGTTTAATTTACACCCAGTTTTTTAAACAACGGAGACTTCCTTTTGTTTCTATAATAAAGTTAAAATATTAGTAGGTAATGTCAGAAAGTAACAAATACAATTTCGACATCATTTCATTGCTAACGAATAAATAAATATCTGGGATATCTGGGACATTTCCACACACGGTCATCTGACCCCAAACTAAGCAACGCTTGTACTATGGGCGTCAGAGACTGATATACATACATATATATTTATAAATACATACTTAAATACATAATCACACCCAGACACGGAACAAACACCGATGTTCATCACACAAATATTAGTCCCGAGTGGGATTCGAACCCTGAACGACTCTCGGAACCGCCAGCCAGGGTCACTAAGCACTGTTCCACCGAGCCAGTCAAATAATCACAATAATATTTATCATAATCACAAACAATCCGCTTAGCACGTTACAAAATTTTGTTTTATTATCTAATTGCAATTGATGTTATATTTCCGACCTCTTGCCTCCCATATACGCCATCAAAAAGGCAATAACAATAATCTCTATATTATCGATACCAATCAATGGTGATTGGTTAACACATTAGCTTGATGAGTTCAGTTCCGGATTGTTCTTTGTGAATTAATTATTAAAAGAAAAAAGGTAAGATATTAAGCCAATTTATCCGAAAAGAGATCTGGAGTACGATCAAAGATTTTTTAATGCAAATTGCTACTGCGTTGATGTCTTTTGTTAAGTCTTTAGTTCTCTGAAATAAAATGTTAACCAAGGCATAGGTTAGGTTAGCTTTATGCAACTATTGGACTTCTAAATTGCCACTTTAATACTAAAACTTAAACTGCATTTCGTGTCCTAGTTTTGCATTACACAGTTTAAATAAAATATAAAATGTTTCCGAAACAAAAAAAAATAACAACCTTTGTGAAAACAAACGCAGTTCTTTGTGGGATGGTTAATGCAAATAGAACACTCTAATCATAGGTAAATAAAACACATACAAATGACGTTAAGTAACCTCTTTTATTACTAATCCACGTGTTCAAACGAGTGAACGTTAATAAACGAACAGAGAAATGGATTTGGCAATAATTTACTTAAATCCAAACTTAACCTATTGCACATTACAAATAAAATATTCAAAACTCACGCTCGCTACCGCGATATTACTGCGCTAATTGTTGTTACAAAATGTTGTAAGTAGTTTGATTAAGTGTTCATTAAAGCCTTAGTACTTCAGCCAGGTGTGAACCTTGACCGTAGGTTGAGGGTTAAGCTATAAGCTTATGGGCACCGTAGCAGAAAAAAAAAGCGTCGATGGCCGAGTGGTTAAAGTCGTTGCTTGCCATGCGAGAGGTCGCCAGTTTAAACCCCGCCAGGTACCAATGTGTTTTTCATATTTTAAATTTATATGTACCATCATTCGACGCTTTAACGGTGAAGGAAAACATCGTGAAGAAACCAGCACACCTGAGAGATTCTTCAACGGTGTGAGAAGCCATGACAGAGGCCTACGGGTGGTTTAAACTTTGACACCAGGTTGTTCATCAACCATACGATAAAAAGAAGAAGACCGTAGCAGAGATTATAAATTACTGTAGTATTTATTTGTTAGACTAGCTGTGCTAGCAACTTCGTCCGCGAGGAAAATAAACTGAGGCAGCATTTTTTAATAGATCCGCGCCTACAAACGCCCAGCAAGCTCTGGATAGCGCGTAATAATGAAACGAAAACGGTTCATGAGAGTTAATCTGAAAAGATAGATGTACTGTTGCGGATTTTTTTAAAACATTTAAAGATAAGGTATTCTTTCATACATATTGTTTGAGTATCTTGGACCGTTTTTGCAGCGCACGCAACGGTGACCTTAAAATCAATAATTTTCCCCTTTTTCGACACATTTGCCACCGTTTCTTTCCTCTTATTAGTTTCAGGTTGATATTATATAGCCTAAAGCCTTCCTCGATAAATCTAACTAATAAAATATATTTTTTTAATTCGAATCAGTAGTTCTGAAATTAGCGCGTTTGAAGAAACAAACTAACTCTTCAGCTTTATAATACAACAAAAACATAATTTAATATCCCGTCATGTCACGTTTCCCACAGAGGTGAAAAGTGCATCGCTGAAAGTGATCTCTGTCTACCCCTCTGGGAAAAAGGCGTGATTTTATGCATGTATGTATGTATAATTTAATATTGTCTAAAAAGTAGGAAGATTGTTTCTCTATTTATAGCTGATCACACCAAACTCGTAACTTGGACCACACCACACTCACATAACGGTTCCTAATTAAATCTCTGTCGGGTGAAACGATGACGTAACGCAAAAGTAATAAGCCGTGTGTGCGTACTATCTGCATACGATATTAATTAGTTTGCACCTTACCGCTTTGGTAAGTAGCGAATTGAATTACTAAAAATCATACGGTGTGAATACCGGTCAAATCAAATGATTGTTATTCGAATTTTGATTTAATTGAAAAAAAAAATCTATTTACATTGACGACATTTTGAAGATTTCGGACATAATATCTCTTTATTCCATGATAATATCTCTAAGAAATTATGTTTTGTATTTGGAGCTCTGACCTTCAAATTTTGATATCTATATGAAAATCTATCGATGAATGTTTGAATGCTGAGCGCAAATCTTAAACAGCTGAACTGATTTCGTTTATTTTCTTTATAGTTATTGTCAAAAAAAGTTCCTAAAAGGAAAAAAGCAAAATAATGAAAAAAGAATTAAGTATTGGCGATCTGTAATTCGCAGCGAAAACTAATTGTACAGTAAAATTATCGGACTATAATCTAAGATCTTACGAAACACTAAGCGTATACAATATTTTATGTATGTTTAGTCATTCTATTACATTTAAGTTTCAGACATTAATATTCCTTACATCGAATCCAATACTAATAAATTGATCTATATCGATGACCTCGTATAAATAATAACTATTACGAATGTTTATTTTAATTAAACATGCTTTAAACTTTGATATTTTAATTAGGATCTGTCTATAACAAACAATATTTTATAACAGGCAAATAAAATATTACTATACCAATTAAGTAATCCACAAACTACTGTTAGACGAGTAGTGCTAATAACTTATTTATTTTATTAGGTAGAGCTACTATTTAAAATAAAATCCAGAGTTTATGCTGTGTCGTCGAACTTGAATTTGAAAATGAAGGAAGTGAAAATAATCCTATATTACGTTGGTGTTCAAATAATCCTTCGTTGTTTATATACCTATATACACCGTGAAATTTTAGTGGTTGTTTTCCCATGGAAGAACGATTTGCCTTTAGTAATACTATCGAATCATGCAAATATTTCATCGAAAAAAAAATTTTTTTTTTCAAATTTTCAAAATTATAATTTTCCAACTCGAAAACGAGAGTTAAGCTATCGTTCTTTTATAAGATGTGACTTAATGAGGTACTGCTTGGCGCATGAAATCGATGCTTAAAGCTGAAGTAGCTCGACACCCTGTCATAAAGCGGTTCGAACGTGCTTTCGAGTTTCGGTTAAACCTTTTGTAAAACCGGCATTTATTGATTTTAACAAAAAATAACTGCACAAATCTATTGTACTACTAAGATAGAATCATTTTATTGCGGGAAAACAACCACTAAAATTTCACGGTGTATAAAAATTCATCCCAATTTCTTTGGGTTTTGACTGGCTCGGTGGAACAGTGGTCCAGGATCACTACCTATGGTTCTAAGAATCGTGGGTTCGATTCCCACTCAAAAAATATTTGTTCGACGAACATCGGTGTTTGTTCTGTGCCTATGTTATTAAATATATTAAAGTATATTTGTGTATCCACTGTGGATTGTGATACCCGTAACACATAATTTCACTTGACTGTGTGGTCTACATATATCAACGGGATCAGATCAACGGGAACCATATACTCTATTAAGCCTATCGCCTCCAACCGGCCTGCATGGATGCCGTTTAACGCCCCGCTTAAAAAGCCCCGGACAACCTACACAATATATGATTTTGGACTTTTTAAGCTATTGCATAGCTTTTATCGCGGGCTTTGAGCGCAGCGACCGAACCAAGAAATTCCGTAACGAAAAAACCTCACAATCGTCTAACGTCGTTTCAGTTCGGTAGACTTCGGCACGGTGTTTGTGTGCGTGCGGTTAGACGTATTGTACGACTCTACGAAACTCGCACGAATCGAGACGAGCTGCTCCGAAATCGGACGATGCTATGCAATAGCTACACCGCGGCAGTCCCTGAGTGCCACACGTCTTTTTTTTGCCTAAATATCGTGGTTGACCTAATTCATTAAAGAAAACTATAAATAGGGCGGAAGTATAATTAATGACAGCACTTATACACGCTTCTTCAGTTCAATGATGATCTAAAAAATATTGAAGCGTTCGTGATCGATCTTGGACTATATTATATTGTATAATATGTAAATGGAATTCTTAATGCATTTGGATTCGTAACTCAAGGTCAGTATTGAGTGCTACCAATCTGTATTGAATACGGACGCGCACACAGGATGTTGTGATTTTGTTGCTATGTTTTTTATGGCATGATTGCAGTCATAAAATCTAGCGTTTTTGTGGTAAGGTATGACTACTGACTGCACTCATAAAATATTTCATTATCAATAGATGAAGTAATCATCTTCATTTCATGTCTTATAACTACTTAAATTATCAAAGATTAGGCAAGTATGTGTGTTTAGTTGTTTCTGATTTTATTTACATTTTTATTAAACAAATGCAATTGTAAATATAAAATTTGAAAAAAATCGCATTCATGACCCCGCCTGAATGGGGAATTTTTTCATATTTTAAATTTACATTGCATTAAAAACAATAAAGTAAAACATAAATGCAATTGTATGAGGAATTAGTAAAGTAAATGATATTTAAAATCTTCTTCGTAGTTTCCTTCGTCTTTTTAGCTCCTATGGTTAAAACATCGTGTTAAGTATTCAGCTAACAATTTCTATTCACTTCTTTCCATTCAATTTAGGCTCTGATACGTTCAACCATTTATTATCAACCATTATACCTACCTACTCCAGCGAGGGGCACGGGCCTACCCTAAACTAGGGCGATCAATAATTAGTCCAACTCTGGCCAAGTGGGAGTTGGTCGACTTCACTGAACCTTAGAATTTCTTTGTATATTTGCATGTTTCCTAACGATGTTTAGTTTATACTAATATTATAAAGCGGAAAAGTTTGTTTGTTTAAACGTGCTGATATCAGGAACTATTGGTCCGAATCGAAAAAATATTTTTATGCTCAATAGGCCATTTATCAAGGAAGGCTCTATAATCCTATTGGTTGCAGCGTATCACGCTATATATAGGAGCAAAGAATCAATTAAAAAGTGGGGGAAACGCGAACGAAGTCGCTGGCACGGCTAGTCATTACGAACACAATGTACAAAATTCCTTTCATTTTAACTGTCCCAATCAGTTTACAATTTTACAACAGCCTGTACAATCGCCATAGTATGTGTCTCTATGCGATGCGCACGCATCTCTATCACGAGCGCATTCCTCGCCAATGCCGCCGCGCCCTTACAACTATCATATCGGATCACGTGGCTTAGATCCGAGACCTACGCATACACACACATCTATGTAAGTTATTTATATAGGTTGCAGTGACGTGCTATTGTCGGTAATGTAAAGGTGTCCTAAACCCTGGAACCTCTACAGTTACGTAGAGACATTGCCGGTCTAAGTGTCCTCTACCTCTGAAAGATATTTCACTAGCAAAATTTAGGCAGGTTTTGGTGTATTTCGTAATATATGTGTTTATTCTAACAATACACATGTTCGTTCATACTGGACTGAAAAATTATAATTGATACCATTTTGCGAAATTTTCTTACTGACAGGTGATTGTTTTGGGACTATTTACAGACGACATACTGGTCTGCGTGTTTCGTGAATTTACCATCGCCTAAAAATAACAGTAATGTATTTATAATTATACACATAAAAAACATAATCGTACACAATATCAGGTGCAACGCATCCTTTCAGTACAGAAATAAGAAATTACTGGTAAGAGAATTTTGTGATGAGGAAATGAGGGTTTTCGCGAATGAGAAATTAACATGGCAATACGTAGGCGTGAGGTCCAACTGCAGCATGATTGGTCAGTGACAGACATGTCAATATTCACTAATCACGTAACAGTTAGACCTTATGTCTACGTCTTGACATCCAGTGGATTTCTCATACGCGAAAACCCTCATTGAGCCATAATACCTGCGCAAGATTCGCAATGTCAGTGTTGCCTAACAGCGCCATCTGTTCATATTAACTTGTACCATATTATAACCAAGAAAGCTTAAAGCGCATGGTTGTTTTAAGCTTTTAAAGATTATTTAAACATGATGATTCTAGTGTACTTTAGAAGATGGAGCTTTCTGCATTACAGAGAAGATTAATCAAGAAGAGTGGTGCTTGGTTTCAGGTTCGATTCCTGGGTCAAGGAAAGATTATTTCTGTATGTAAGAGATTACTTACTTGTCAACAAAGAGGTAGAGATATATTGAAATATTCTCGGATATTATTGGAATGTTTCTTCTCTGTTCATTTCGAAGTTTTACATTACCAAGCAAAAAAAGTTAATAAAATATGTAGTAATAGAGTAATGTAGCATCTGTAATATTTGATTTGATAAATACATCTAAATATAGTTCATTGAAATTTTATGAATAAATTAACAAATCAAATCCGATCTACAATGATATTTTGTAAGTTTTCATGTCAATGTATCACCGGGTAGATTAGACTATTGACTTTCTGAAAGCAACGACAAGAATTGATAATAATTTTATTTTATATGCAAATGTCAGGAATTCATGTCGACACATATTTTGGACTGCACTATCATTCATGTAAATCCTATATGAAATACTTTAAATAGGCCGTAATGATTGATCGACAAGTAATTTAATATTATAAGTAGTGCTTGCGTAATTATTGAGATGTAAAATGCTAGGTTTTGCAACTATAAATCATAATTTTGATCTAGTGTCGATTAGGTGCAAGTTCCGATGTTACATAGTGATGGGGTGGTAGTAAATATCTGGATATCGATAAACAATAATATTATTCTTAGTAATATTATTATTGTATTTATGCTTTAAAACCACCCACCAAAAGAGAAAATAAAAACTTGTCATACAAAAAAAAATTCTGATATCCTTTTTCCAAGATTGCCCTGAGCATCTATTTTCCGAATTAGTTCAATTTAATGAATTATTTGGTTTTACTTAACACCAAAAGTTTAATTAAACAAAATGATACATTATGATATTATGATGATAACGATACAAATGATACGAACATTTAACTAAACATATAAAATATAATTTTAAACGGAATTGTACAGAACCTAGTTTTAACTTACTATTAAAAAAATCATCATCATTCTCCTGCCCTTGTCCCACGCTAAGTGGGGTCGGCGCAACATGTACCTACACTTCTTATACTCTGTCACTCGTCAGCTCTATGTCTACTCCTTTGACTCCCATATCTTCTTCGGCCTTCCTCTACTATTACGTCCATTGACATTCATACTCATCACTCTCCTAGTCACATGGCTTATCATTAAAAAAATAATAAAAGCAGCTACTCAATCAAGTGTCGGACGTGGACTGGTTCATACAAAATGCTCCTAATATCGATAAAAGGAATCGTACACCCATCCCTACCAGTTCGCTGGGCGGCGCGGCGCGCTCGCGCTCTCAAATAACCTTTCACACGTATGGGTGGGTAACCTTTTCATATATTCACTCCGAATATAATTGTCTTGGATTGCCTTGTGATCTAGAATTTAGGACTTTCGCTATTGCGAATGCTGAACTATTTTGATCTATGAAGGTAGAGTTGGGGTTTTGCGTCAGACGTATTACTTTTGACTTGCATCCGCAAACTCTCTGACTCGGGAGTACTTTCTTAACCGAAAAGCTCACACAAATTTTTTCCCGACTCCGGACTCGAACCGTGGACCTCTCGGTCCTAATGCAGCACTTGCTACTAATAGGCCAACGAGGCAGAATTTAATCAAGTGTTCATCGAAAATCCTCCGGTGACTAATGCTCTACAGCTCGTAACAGGTGTCAATACAGATTTTTCGCTCGCGACCATGATTGGTGTAAACCAGTCAAAACTTCGGGCAGTAAGTAGCTTTGTAATTGCTACACCTAAATCGCGTGTAGACCCATACAGACTAATATTTAATACAGATTTTATCTGTACTTACATAAATATACAGTATATAAATAAAAATATAAAGTAGAAGTATTCTCAAAAGGTTGAGCGGCCCTGCACAGCCGATTCGGCAGACGCGCGATTGGGTCACAGTACATTACATCACGAACGTCTTAGCGGCTGTGTTAATGAAACACTTGTTTAAACTAGTTATCAATAGTTACATTTGAACCCTCTAGGATTAGGCCTAGAATGGGATTTAGAACATTGCCTAAGGCCTGGGCAGTGGGCACATAGTAGAGCACTATCTAATAGTAAAAAATCATTCCTTTCTTCTCATTGTCCAACTTAAAATATGGAGAGATGAAAATAAAAAAAAGCATCGATGGCTGAGTGGTTAAGGTCGTTGGTTGCATTGCGAGAGGTCGCCATTTCAAACCCAGCCACGTACCACTGAATTTTTCAAATTTAAAATTCATGTTATGAACATCGTTTCTGCTGTGTTGCTGTAATCAGAACCAAAAATGAAAGGACATCAGACATTCTGGTCTAAAAAAAAATGAGCGACCAAAACATAGAATATTTCCAAAAGCTAGGTTAATAGATATATTAATATTAATACATATTTATTAAATTTTTATTTCTTAAATAAAATAACTAAGTCAGAATATGCAGTAACAACAGGGTTAAGCCCATATATATTTTTATGTTTTTAGTGTGGCCTTATAAATAATCCTAGGTATAGCCACGCAGATTTTTTTTAGACGTACATTGTGAGGAAATTGCCTGATGTCCTTTACAAATATTTTTAATTTAAAGCACACAAATACAAATGTTTGTCCTGGATACGAACCCACGACTCTAGGTATAGGAGAGGGTAGCGTCAAAGGTACCATCAAACTAATCTAATTAACTAGCACGCTTCAAGTCGAAACGGTGCAATCGTGGCAACTTGACTTGAGATCATCTCACGTATCTAAAATCAGCCATTGGAAGTTTAACATTCTTGTTAAAATTTATTGGACAAATAACTGACGCGAGAATGATAAATGCATTTTCCTTCTAAAGATCACACCAAGTTTATTAATATTAAGTTAACACTAATCTTAATTTACGATGACATTTGCTGTGCGAATAAAATCTACCTACCTATAAAATGGTTTTATTTTAGAGTAGGATAGATGTATTGAACCTTTTGAATAGAGTAAGGGAAAAGATATTCAGCTGTAATAGTTAAACGGTCATGCGTAATAAATTATCGGTTCTAAGTAATTATTGGTTTTAAATGTCAAATGTTTAACTTGATACTTGAGTCACGCCTAGTGTCGAGAATTTAGATTATTATATAGATATGAAGAATTGCATCTGTAAACAGTTGGTTAAATAGTTAAACTAAACTTAAGAGGACATTTGAAATAAAACAAATTTTACGGATTAAACTCGCGGGCATTGTTATTCTTAACTTATTCATAAACATATTCTAAACACGGGTATGTCTTGCCCGTAACCACGAAAACGTCAGGTCTCTAATGTGTTTAGAATAATTTTATACACGCGAGTTTAATCTGTAACATTAGTTTAATTTCAAGTTTGTGGTGTTCGCGCAAATAATAATAGACAATATTAAGGGGACACAGTATCTCTCTTAATTTACCTTCAACACATACTTTCTTCAATCCATCTGTTTATATATAAATAAAAATAAATTTCTGTTCATAGTCTCGCTAAAACTGAAGAACTACTGGGCTGACTTAGCAAATTTTGGGTTTGAAATGTTCATCATAGACCACGGTAAGCTTAAACGGTTAGAAAGCATAGAAGAATGCGAGGAGGCATTTGAAGTTGCCCCGGGACCACTAGAAATCTAAAAAAATAAAATCAATAAATTAATCGGCGACCATGATTGGTGCAACCCAGTTGAAACGTCGGGCAGTAAGCAGCTATGTAATTTGCTACTCCTAATAACGCGGGTAGACCCATAAAGACTAATATTTACAATAAATTAATATTGCATAACATCACATATTGATCTGATCCCGTGGTAAGTAGCTTAAGCACTTGTGTTACGGATATAAGAATCAACGGTGGATACACTAGTATACTTAAATATACTTAATAGGTCACCATGACAATAAACACCGATGTTCGTCACACGAATATTTGTCCCGGGTGGGAATTGAAACCAGGTCTCTTGGAACCGTAGGTGGTGAACCTGGGTCAATAATCACTGTTCCACCGAGCTAGTTTATAATCTTAATAGAAAAAAAACCGGCCAAGTGCGAGTCGGGCTCGCGCACAAAGGGTTCCGTAGCAGCAAATATAATAAAAATCAACCTATCTCAAAAACTATAAGAGATACTTTGATCAAACCAAAAATCGTTGAAAGAGTTAATTAGCATGCATCACCTCTATTTTTTTTAGAATTTTATACCCCGTAGTTATAAAAATAGAGGGGGGGGGACATACTTTTAACGACTTTGAGAGCTGATATCTCAAAAACCGTTCACTTTAAGAAAAATGTTTTTTAAAAAACTTTATATCATTTTAAAAGACCTTTCCATTGATACCCCACACGGGTATGTACATCGAAAAAAAAAATTTCATCCCTCAATTACATGTATGGGGGGCCCCACCCCCAATTCTTTTTTTTACTATTTAGTGTCATATTTTTGTAGCGGTTCATACAACACATATTCCCATCAAATTTCATCACTGTAGTACTTATAGTTTCCGAGTAAATCGGCTGTGACAGACGGACAGACGGACAGACGGACAGACGGACAGACGGACATGACGAAACTATAAGGGTTCCGTTTTTGCCATTTTGGCTACGGAACCCTAAAAAATACCTATAATTTGGGTCAATTTCAACAAGTCCATATTTTTTAACATTTCGGTGAACTTTTTTATTTGTTACTTTTTTGAAAATACAACCATGTAGAATTGTTATTTACGCTATCGTTATAATTAATTTTAACACGACATTAAATTAAATTCATATACTTAAGAGATATAGTACTTTGAAATTTTGGTGTCACCGAAATGAAAGAAGAGTTCACCGAAATGAAAGAAGAGTTCACCGAAATGAAACTTCTCATCACCGAAATGAGAAACGCAATACACCGAAATGAAATTACTTATGTAGTCACCGAAAAAAAGTAAACTGTTACCAAGTATACAGCCTACAACCTACGTTTTGAAGAGTGTATTCATCACACAGTAACAGATTTTTTCTTACTAAAATTAAAACTTCGGCCTTATCAATAAAAATGCATCTCCGTTAATCGTTTAACAGTGGTCGATGGAAACGTGGATACAACCCAGTCTTGATCTTTGTCAGTTCCAGATTCAGCTCTCAATGCATAAAGTCCATCTACCAATCAATACCCCTAACCTTACATAGACCGATTAAGTGCAATATGCAGTAGTGCAATAATTCGTTAAACAATTGACAAAGCCATTATAAAGCTAGCTTCATTACCGAACTACGAACGATTCGTAGGTATCATCTGAAATCGTCGTGCCAACACATCCCAAGAGGCTGTCGTACTTCTAACGTCCCGGATTTGACTCAAGAGTCATCTGCGCCATTTAAAAATTATGAATCCGCCTATAATGCCGATCCATTTTCACAAGACACATGTGATGCTTGTGAAATCTTAATGCTGTCTATCCATGCAAACCAGCGAACCAAATGGATTAATACAGTCACCAGCATTGACATGACCCACAATAGTAAAAAGGCCTAGACCACAATCCGTAAATGGACCGGTGAGCCCTCTCCTCCAAAGTTCCAAGTAAAGTTACTGCAAACAAAATTGCTCATCAACTGTTGCTGAATAAGAAATCGTACACTCGCCTTCCCAGAATTCAACTTGTACAATGCCTTCCGAAAGAGAATTTACTGAGCCAGCCTTTTGACGATATCATTTTTAGTGTTAGATACTTGAAATCTGGTAAAGCATCGAGTGTTGATAACATTTCCACAGAACAACTTAAAAACTTGGATCCTATGACTATTTGCTGGTTACAACCGAAGTTCAATGATTGTCTACAATCTGCGAAATTATCACGTCTATGGATCTTGATATTGCCATTCCAAAACCGGGAAAAGTTCTAGATGACCCTAAAAACCTTCCGCCCATTATCCTTGCTCAGTCACACATACAAATTACCTCAACGACTTTTGCTTAACCGCCTATCACCTATTAGATCAGCACTTAATTCCAGAACAGGTAGGATTCAGACCTAAAAAATCATGTTGTAACCAGACGTTAAACCTCACCCAACACATGCCATTTTATCATAAACGTCTAGTCCATAAGATTTGTATTTGTAATTCAGAAGCTACACTGATGTTATTCTGTTTTGTGAACCAAAATAAATAACACAAAGAGGATAGTTTTGAAATGGGAATGATTACAGCGCTGTATGCGTGGATCTGACAGCAGCTTATGATACAGTGAACCTGAAGCGTCTCTTGTGGAAAGTCTACTCGATGGTCAATGACTAGAAATTTATAAAAATACTTGGTGAGCTGCTCCGCAACCGTAGCTTTCAGGTCCATTTGTCTGAAGAAATAAGCAGATGGCGATCCCAAAAAAACGGGTCTCTACCCTGGGGATGACCGTTTTGTTGGAATCACTACTTTTCAACATCTACACAAAAGACCGACCATGTTGCCGATGACCTGGCGCTCATATCACAAACACAATCCTGTGAAAACATAGAAATAAACCTCACTTCAGCTTTAAGGTTCAGACACTCTCAGACTAAATATAACATGGCAGGGACAACCACAGAAGTTAAAGTCGGCATAGCTTTATATTTAGATTTAGAAAGTATCGAATCTTGACACAGATCCACCTTCTGCTCGTCTTAACCTCTGGTCTAACACGTTTGCTCCACCCGTCCCCTTGGTTCTACCTTCAGAAAGCCTTCCAACAGGACACGATTTGCCATGGTTAACCTGAAGGTCCCTGGACAGACTCCGTAGCCAGGTTGGCCAATGCAAAGATAATATGTTTAGGTGGGGGTTTCCTGGACAGGAGGATATCGCGTGCCTATGTGGTCTCTCACCATTGTCCATGGCTCACCTCACTTCATGCCCCGCCTGTCCCGACTCCTGTACACAAATTGAGCTGATAGAAGGGTCAACAACCGCGGTCCGGGTGGCGGAATTATCCAAAATAATTTTAAGTGTTTTGCCATCGACACGAAAAGAAGAAGAAGAAGAATAACTTACCATTTTGAACTTCATCATTTGACTTTAGATGCTGTTGACAAACATTTCAAGTTAATCTGTTATTACTTTAATCCAGAGTCTTAAATATATAAAAGAAGAATCACTGACTGACATATCGATGCACAGTCTAAACGGCTAAACGTAGGCACTTGAAATTTGGTAAGGACGTAGTTTAGGTACCGTAGAGGTGCATTAAGAAAGGAATTCCCGAAATTCTCACGGGAACGGGAATAATCCTGAAAATCCTTTTGTATGAAAAATCGCCCACGCAAACGAAGTCGCGGGCACAGCTAGTGAAAAATAAAGGTATTGATTACAACCACACATAGATTTTAATAATTTAATCTGAAATTCATTTGGGAACATGTAAGAATAAATCAACAAATATATTGTAATTATCAACAATAAAAATAAAAATATATTCCTTTCGAAATTACAATGTAACAAAATAAATTAAGGTCTTTATTCACCGAAATGAAGTAATTTGACACCGGAATGACAAAAGAAATCACCGAAATGAAGATAATAATCACCGAAATGAAGATAATAATCACCGAAATTACCAAATTCTCACCGAAATGAAAAAAAGTCACTGGAATGATATTTTTTCTCATTCCGGTGGTCAATTTAGGTCACCGAATTCACCGGAATGAGGTCACCGATATTATATACAGCCCATAAAAATAAGCACAACAAGGAAAATATAAATAAAAGAAATAAATTGATACGACCTACTTAATTGAGCGACATTTAGTAATAGTACATAGATTTTATAGACATACCGAATGATTGGATCACAACTTATATCCATTCACGTGAATGACAGAAAAACCGGTACGCAGTCACCGAAACCGACTTACTTACGTTTTTGGCGGGAACTGCAAACAGCAATACACGTCCTCTTACGTTAAGCGCTTAGGCGGCACTGATGCGCAGATTTACTGCGCAGTGGCAAGAAGCTAGTGTTTTTCGATGCCTAGATATTCGCGTACAACGAAAATTCACCGCGATGACATATCTCATTTGGACACGTGAATTTGTACTTACCATTCATTAAATATAACAGATTTTGTATTGAACTTTCCGCAATAAGGTACTGTCATTATTAAGGATTTAAATAAAAAAAGTTAAATCCCTAAAAAATCAACTGTTTTTAAAATATGATTAAAAGTATACTGAAAAACAAATTGTGCCGCGTCACCGATATGATACAATTGGGGGTTTAAGATTTTTTTTACCTAATTAGCGATAATCATAATTTAAAAATATTTATAGTCACCTATAGGAGACAACACCTTTTATCTAAAAAAAAATATTACAAGTTAAAAGTGCCATCCTGCACTAGCAGTTTCAGCCGTGCCGTTTACGATTTGGTGTCGGGAAATTCACCCATTTGCTAAAATATTTCTTCAACTAGTCCTTGATATAATAGTTTTGCCACCTATCCGGCAAAACGTCATGGTCATGAGTTATCGATACAAAAAAAATAATAATAATTAAAAAAGTTTGAACAGTAAAGATTTGAAAAATAAGTCTTTTTTTCCTCATTCAGCAACTAACCTTTGTTATAAAATGTCTTATCGTAATTTTTGTTATTTGCAGAGTGCCTTACATCTAAACACGTACGAATATTTTATATTCCCACCATTATTTTCTACCCACGAATTGATTGATAAGTCATCATCATAATCGCAGGCATTACCAATCAAATAGTTTGGAATAGGCCAAATGTGTTTGTGTTAATGTTTGAAAAAAAAAACAAAGCTATAATTTGCTTCTAAAAACGTTTTGACAAGACCAGAAATACATTGCCAGTGATAATGTCAGATTGAAAATACGAAGGCCAAGAGATGTAACTATTAGAAAACAATAAACGTATTAAGATGTAATGTTTTTTTTTACTTACAATGGAGGCGTGGTGGCCTTGTTTTATGTGAAGTCGTATGTGAAGCTTCATTCTTGTATGTACATTCTTTTTTGGGGAAGGCACGATTGTATCTCTGTTTTTTTTATAGAGTTTTATAGGACCATCTCTAATAATTTGAATAAGCCCCTAATGCAGCATAATCAAAAGAAGAAATGATTTGGTACCGAATGTTAAATATCATTTACATGACTATGACTGGCTCGGTGGAACAGTGGTTAGTGACACAGGTTCATAACCTACGGTTCCAAGAGTCGTGGGTGCGATTCCCACTCGGGACAAATATTTGTGTGATGAACATCGGTGTTTGTTCCGTGTCTGGGTGTATTATTAAATATATTTAAGTTTATTTGTGTATCCACTGTTGATCCTGATTTTCGTAACACAAGTGCTTAAGCTACTTACCACGGGATCAGATCAATGTATGTGATGTTGTGTAATATTTATTTATTTATAATATTTCACAAAATCACATACGTCGATGTGATCCTGTGGTAAGTGCCTAGCTTAAGTAAAAGTTAAAGTATCACAAATATTCGAACCGAGAGTAGATACACAAATAAACTGAATACCTACATAGAAAACACACCCAGACACGGAACAAACAGCGATATTCATCACACAAACACTTGTCCCGAGTGGGAATCGAACCCACGACTCTTAGAACCGTAGCCAGGTTCACCAACCACTACTCCACCGAGCCACTAAGCTCCTCAAAACATCCGTCTCACCATCATAACCTATTAACTTAATTTTCACACTCAATCGCCTTCACTCGCATCAATTACAATTATTTCGGACAAAAAATATGAACACACCAAATGTCTTTGCCATAAAAAACGTCCTCTATATACGAACATCGAATGACCTTTCAGACGGTTGGTACAGACCCACAAATGATCTAGTAATTGGTCTATTGCCGTGTGATTTAATTAAAGCTAGGTATTCGGATAAACACCCACAGGGCATTCAGGTACGTGCGTGGTAATGAGAGGAGCGAATTTAGTATTGACTGTGTTGTTATTTGTATTTTTAAATAATAAATCTATACTTCATATCATAAAGCTGAAGAGTTGTTTTGTATGTTAACCTCAAGAACTACCGGTTAGAATTGAAAAAATATTTTAGTATTGGCTAGACCATTTATCGAGGAAGGAGACGCGGACAAAGTCGCTGGCTAGTAATAAATAAATATTACACAACATCACATGCATATTGATCTGATTTACTTACCAAAGTAGCTTAAGCACATGTGTTACGGATATCAGATACGACAGTGGATACACAAATATACTTACATATATTTAATAACACACCCAGACAAGGAAAACAAACACCGATGTTAGTCACACACATATATTACCTGGGTGGAAACGAACGCACGACTCTCAAATCCGTAGAAAGTGACCATGGGTCAACTACGGTTCCACCGAGCCAGTCATATTTACGTTTATTTGTGTATCCTTTGTGCTGATTTTGTGTATTTGTTTGCGTTATGAATATTCCAAATCATCTTTAACTGATTTATGCAACGTTAGTGATGATGGTCCACGGTTATCTATTGTTTGCCCGAAAGATATATGCCATAATATTCATATGCCCGAATTTCATTTGCCATAATTTCATTTGCCCGAATGTTATGTTTGCCATAAAATACAAATGACATAATTTTAATTGCCCGAACTTCAGATTCCATAATGATTCGAATGCCATACGTATTGTTATCCATATTTTTAATTTGTCTTTCATGTTTCTAACCTAACCTAACCTTTTTTTTTATCATTCTTTTAACCTCAGGTGGGAGACATTTTGTCGACCGGTTGCTGTTACCACCATACAGTTGTGTAAAACCCGCCAAGCTCAGGTGGGAGACATTTTGTCGACCGGTTGCTGTTACCACCATACAGTTGTGTAAAACCCGCCAAGTGACTCTGGCCTCTCTCGGTCAGGTCGCGTTCCGGGATCAGCACTGTACGAACCGGAGCCAGGGGGGACCATTGTTGCGGCAAGCGCCGGACCAGTGGAGTCTTAGCGGCGGTATTGTGCGGGCGGAGCGGGTCAGCCCGCCGGCCAGGGAGACCCGTAGAGACGAGGTGGTGCGGGGATACCCTTCCGTTCGACGAACTGGCCAACTCGGACCCGCGCAGCTCAATACCAATGCGAGACTCCACGCCTTGTCTCGTTGTTGCCGCAGCAGTGGTCTCCTCTTTCACGGCTTTCAGGGTGAGTGCGACAGGCTCAATATGGTATATTGTGCCTGTCGACCTCATATTTGGATCTCACTACCGCTTACCATCAGGTGAAGTGAGGTCATCTTGTTAGCCTCTTATAAAAAAAAAAAAAAACCTATTTTACAAGATTTTTCGGTGGGAAATGATGTAATGGCACGGAAACAAAGTTTCTAACACGTAAATAATATAGTAAACAATGAGCATAATATTATTGCACTTAAAATATGGATAACAATACGTATGGCATTCGAATCATTATGGAATCTGAAGTTCGGGCAATTAAAATTATGTCATTTGTATTTTATGGCAAACATAACATTCGGGCAAATGAAATTATGGCAAATGAAATTCGGGCATATGAATATTATGGCAAATAAAATTCGGGCAAATGAAATTATGGCAAGTGGGGGTATACCATTCGACTTTAATAATCATTAAAGTTCTTCACAAAAACTATTTGATTTATACATACTTACATCGTAAATTGTAGTACTTTGGATTGCCTTAAGAATTCAATCAATATTTCTGTTTTTTACTACGTGGATCACTCAATAACTCAATAAAAAAACATTCACGTCCTCAGACATCCATCACATTGCCGTATTTCTCATTAAGATCAATCTACACTAAACATTAGATCGCAAGCGACCATGATTGGTGTAACCCAGTCGAAACGTCGGGCAGTAAGTAGCTATGTAATTGCTACCCCTAATATCGCGTGTAGACCCATAAAGACTAATATTTAGTGTAATGGAACGCGTAAGTCTAAAATCTTAGATCAATCTATTTACCACTTAAATCATTTCCGCTTCGCCTCACGCTGTTAAACCGTCCAAGTCCGCTATCTCATGTTAACTGGATCAGGGAGCGTGCCCATCTCTTCTAAATGTCACAGCCTTGTGGCCGCAGTTCCTTTTGACGCATAATACGCGTTTGCATGCTACGAGAAGCTACTCAATAACATGATCGATGTTAATTACCAATGTTTTTGATATTTTATGATTAATTAATGCTAATTGGTATTGTCGGTGGCGAGAAGGAACACTTGTAGAGCTCGTTTCGATAACAAATTACAATTGAGCTTGATTTTCCTTCAGTTTAATGCATTTGACTTCGTAAACTTCAACAAATACTGAAAGAAGTATAAAACAAAACAAGGATCCCTCGTACTTTTTGTAACTGGAAAAAAAAATCTTTTAAAAAAAAAGGAAAATATAAGTATAGTATTTGATAAACGGAAATTGATCTTATTACTCAAAGCTTTTTGCCAAAATTGTGTAAAGTTATAACTTAAATCAATCATGTATTTGTTATAAGTGCTTAACCTTATTTTTCGTTTGTATTGAATACATTATAATTAAGCAACCTTTTCGGTATTTGCCATGTATCCGCCTTAATTTGTATTTGTATAGAACATCCTGATTTTGCCGATAAGCCGTCCGATCAAATGATGCGGATACATACCATGCTTTGAATTAAAGTTCACGATCAGCCATCATGGAAATTTACCCTTTATTTTAAGGACAATAAGTATGAAAATCGATTGAAGTAAACGATAACAAATGTAAGGATTAGTCCATATAAAGTAAGTTCAAGGAAGTTGTTCATTCATCTGTGAAAATAATAATATGAATTGTGTCAAAGGCAATGCTCTTTTTTTAATCTTCGGAATCGTTCAGTCGCTAAGACAGATTAAGATCCTTTTAACTGATATAAAATTTGACTATGACGATACAAAATTTTTGTGATCATTTATAGTTTATTTTGTTTTATTTTCAATCATTTTCAAACGACCTTTTCAACAGTTCACGAGTATTAATAAGAGATGCAGTAGTTTTTAGCAAGTTGAGTCAATAACTTAAGATCACCTTAAAATAACTTTTTAAGCTACTTATTTTCTGTAATATGCCTTTGATTATATAATTCTATTGTCTCTAATTAGATTTGTTACTCGTCTAACCTTAAGATATTTAGACCCATCTTCTAGTTGATAGTTATAAAATTACTTATAATGATGATTCAATACGACCTTGTAAATATCATTATGTTCCCCAACCAATAGCAAACCTAATACTAATTACATTACAGTCATTAAGAGTCATAGGAATTCCTAGTTCACATATGCTCCAATAAATTAGACGTACTATTTAATCGATATTACATGTATTAGTATGTTAACGAGATTTGAATGCATAATATCAGATTCTGTCTATCAATTTAGTCCTAATTAATAGGATCAAGATTCGTATGCCATAAACAATTTTGATAAAGTTTGAAACAAATTGATAACATTGAAACAATTTTATATTTTTTTAAAGTTTTTGTTTGTTTGTATTTTTTGAACAAAATCTCTGAGGTCATACAATATAATTTACATAATACTTATAAAAATACTGTAACGATATGTGTAGAGATATATATTTTTTTAAATCCTGGATTATTTCTTTTTTTTTTTTTTTATAAAAGGCTAACAAGATGACCTCACTCCACCTGATGGTAAGCGGAAGTGAGATCCAAATATGAGGTCGACAGGCACAATAGATCGTATTGAGCCTGTCGCACTCACCCTGAAGGCCTGCTTAAATGCCGTTTCACGCCCCGCCTGAAGAGCCCGGGATCATAGGAGGGAGGGAAAAATTCGTGAATAATGTGATTAATTTATAATCATAATTAATAGTTAGTGTTTCGTTATATGACAAGCAATAGCAATATATGTATATACTTCGACACATTATTGTAACTCGCTTTAGTATACAAAGCTCCACTCCCCAATTACCAATCTAAATTATAACACTAACGTCTATTGAACACGGATAGGCTCTTATAATAATTTTAACCAGATGCCCACTAATATTACATCTTTATTAACGCAACAGCTGAATGGACACCAATTCATTAACGGGTCGTACCTTTTATGGTATGATGAGAATTTAACAGCCCTGATTGTTATGAATATATTTCGAAATGTCAGATTAATTTTGTCCACGAAATTATTGGTCTGTAAATGTAACAACGATTATTTAGTGCGAAACGTTTGGCTGAATGAATAAGGCGTCCGACCGATTTCGGCCATGGCGGCCGATCTCAATTGAGATCAGCCAAGTGCGCAGGACATATTATACACAAGTGAGCGCGCAAACACAAGTGCACTCTCTATTCCCTTACTCTCTAATTCGGTGAGACGGCAATCCGACATAAGCTATGAGAGATCGGGCGCAGGACCACCGGCTTAACGTGCTTTCCGAGACACGGGCGTTCAACCGCCAACTTACTCCGGGCTGAGTAACAGAAAAACTCACACAAATTTTGCCCGACCCCGGACTCGAACCGAAGACCTCTCGGTCCTAACGCAGCACTTGCTACCAATGGACCAACGAGACAGTTGGCTGAATTAAAGCATTAAGATTTTGATAGATAGATAGGCACGTGTTGAGTTGTGATTAAATGCAATATTTTCTAAGGATTTTGAGCATTTTTGAATAACACAATACATGCTTATCTGGACCCTTTTCAAGGATTATTAAAATCCTATTTAAATTGTTGTACAAATGCATTTAATATTTTCTCTTGTAATCTTCGATAAGATTCCATTTTAATGTTATAACAGCGAAAATATTGTGTCTGTCGGTTGAACAAAAGTACATAAAGTACATTTGAGGAAAGGCTAAAGCCTACCTACCTCATGACTCAAAAGTAATATACATACATTACCTACATCATGATCAGCTCATATACGTACCTACTCCTGGGGCACGGGCCTACCCTAAACTAGGGCGATCAGGCCTTATTCAACAACGCTGGTCAAGTACGGGTTGGTCGACTACGTCATGTCCTTAGAATTTCTCAATAGGTGTGTGACGTCGACGACAAAAAGCGTCAAATAATATAATGAATTCAAAATTTGAAATCTCGGTGGTATGTGGAGGGGTTCGAACTGGCGACCTCCCGCATGGCAAGCAACGAACATAACCATTCGGCCATCGCATACGCAAACGTCTTTACCCGAACGAAGTCAAGTGTAGCGACTGGTCTATAATACTGTGATAATCATAGCGAAATTCTTAACTAAAGATCCCGATATTCCAACATTTACATTGGTCACATACATAAAATCACGCCTTTTTCCCAGAGGGGTAGGCAGAGATCACTTCCAGCGATCCACTTTTCACCCGTGTTGGAAACGTGACGTGACGGGTTGTGGACCACGTCGCCGCCATTCTGCCTTGTGCATTGTTTTAACAAGGTCCATTGCGTTCCCACGAGTAGCAAGGATATATGACGGGGGAAGGAAAAGGGGAGGAAGGATACTATCGCCTCGGATGATTTGGACTGAGTCGAGGAGCCGGGGTCGCTTACCCGTATACCGTTCACCAACCACCGGACAGATAGTTGTGACTGGTATCCCCTGACTAACACGGACTTGTTTACATTGGTCACGGATTGATAAATTAATTATTATAATTACGATATTATCATCGGACAGATGGAAATGTCTACATTGAAAAGGAAGTTCATGCATAGTTTATTAATAGTGCTAATACTTACGAGTATATACCATGTCAATCATATTCAATGGATAGCATAGTGCATTATTAAATTGATGGATGATTATGCATCTTACGAGCAGATTCCTGAGTCGAATCGACTCCTACTGATCTCTGTAATTGATGTGACCTTCGATCTATCCGTAAATAGGCATAGAGTCATTGGCGGGATTAATCATTGTGTACCAAAGATATACATTAGGTTTAGGTTTAAAGACATTTACTTACTCATAAGAACATAATACAGTTCACATAAAATGAGGTAATAATAACATTTAAAAAAAAATACAAATTTAACGCGCAGCGCAGCTAAATAATTTTGCTATACAATGCAAACCAATACATTAATCCAACCATCATAAAATATTATTCTATGATTACAAGGTTACCAGTGCTTAACATTCCCATATAAGAACGGCGAAGTAAGTTTTTATTAAAAAGAACATAAGCAAATGTTATCGGTACATCCCAGACTCTTATTGCTTAATACGACCGTAGAGGTAGTTTTGGGGATGGTGATAACAATGCGTATCAAAATTCAGGTTAATTCAGGTAATTAATAAATCTTTGTTCTGTATTATTATTGTAAGAATACCAGACTTCACATTGATAAAAAAAAAAACATTAAATATGATTAAATTATCGTACATTATTTTTTATAATTGACTCGAAGGCGCATTTGATAGTATCCTTGTCTAGTGTTCTGGGTCCGATTTCCACTCGGAAGAAGTATTAAAGTTCCTATGAGTATACCACTGATGTTAAATAGAATAATAAAAAACTCATTTATGGATATACCGAACCGGAATCTGAATATAGGACCTTCCGGCTTCTGCACCATTGCACCACAAAGCAAGTCAAATATCCGTAAAGCCGCACGCCGCGTATAATCTATCAAACATACTAATAGAATAACAATAATCCTTTAATTAATAACTATCATTTCTTGAAGGTTTAATTTGTTCTATCAATCAAAGTGCAGAGATGCTTTACCCATATTCCTATTGTTATTCAGGAAGATATGAAACGTAAGGCAAACTTAACTTTAAGTTTATCTAGAATAAGGAACATTATCGATTGAATTGATTAAGTAAACGAATGGAATGTGTATGAACCTACGTAGTTTTCATGTCCTTAAAGCAATTACATCGACTTTATCTGTATAACAAGATCTTGTTTGTCTGTCTGTTTATTGCAGCACTTGTTCGTTTTGAACCACTGCAGTACAGTCAACTACAAAAATGGGATAGTAAGTAATAAAAAAATAAATAAATATTTCACAACATTATGTACATACATCGATCTGATCCCGTGGTAAGTAGCTAAAGCACTTGTGTTACGGAAATCAGAAACGACAGTGGTTACACAAATATACTTAAATATATTTAATAACACACCCAGACACGGAACAAACACCGATGTTCGTCACACAAATATTTGTCCCGAGTGGGAATCGAACCCACGACTCTTGGAACCGTAGGTAGTGAACCTGGGTCACTAACCACTGTTCCACCGAGCCAGTCAAAATAATAAAGTAATAAAAGCTGCACATTGGAAGGCTAATCAAATTTAGATTGCCCAAACATGGTGTTTGATTGATACATATGTATGAATATTTTGGTTCACTTTGCATTTACTAACCTAAAAATATTTTGGCACATAATAATTTAGTCTACTAGTAGGTCTGGTATGGTAAGGCTTTAGGCTATTTAACATCACGCTGCGACCAATACGAGTAGGAGAAAGAAACAGTGGATTATGAATGTAAATTAAATAATGTCTTGACCATAAATAAAATTCGTGATCCATATATAAGAACTTTTGTAGAATAATTAAAAGTCGGCAATGTGGTGGTCCAAGGGCCGACCCCGCCACACCTAAACCTACTTTTCCTTTAAATCTTTTCTTATAATAGTCTTACAAGATGACCTCACTCCATCTGATGGTAAGCTGTGGTGAGATTCACATATGACGTCGAAAGGTACAATAGACCATATTGAACCTGTCGCACTCACCTTAAAGGCCTGCTTGAATGCCGTTTCACGCCCCGCCTGAAGAGCCTGGGATCATAGAAGGGAGGGAAAACAGGTCTCTTATGCATGGTTATAATGCTGCTCCTTATAAAGGACATCAGGCAATTTCCTTACAATGTCGGTCTAAAAAAAACTGCGCGGCCATACCTACGATTATGTTACGACCACGAGGGACCGGGCAAGCGGAATTAGTCTTATCGTCGTATGGATAAGGTCTATATTCGCTTGCACGGTCGTAGCGAGCTCTAGCGTAATAATAATAGTGTTACAACCACGAGAGACCGTGCAAGCGAAATTAGTCTTATCGACGTATGGATAAGGTCTATATTCGCTTGCACGATATTACGTCACACACTCTGGTCGGTCGGAGCAAGCTCCAGCGAGTTCTAGAGATTTCGATCTCTTGAGAATATTCTCGACGCCACGCGAAGAGCTGCGTCTCTGGGTATAAAAGCGGGATGTACGACGCGACGGGACAGTTCCGATTTGGGAAAGCGAAGCGAATCAGTCTCCTGCGAACTAAGAGTGATCGAGTGCGTTAACTGCGAATAGTTTCAGTGTAATTCAGTGTTTTAGTGTGATTCAGTGGTTTTAGTGTAATTTAGTGTCCCGTGTTTAGTGTTGTAATTAAGTGTCTTTAATTGTGTTTTTAAGTGTTTAATTGTGTAATTGTTAGTCGATAAATAAATTAATTGTCTTTTGGTGACTTTTGGCGTATCTTGAATTAAACGTACCCCGTTCCCGCAACAATTGGTGTCAGAAGTGGGATTCAAGATGCCTCTTACACCACGAGAAGACAGTGAGGGTCGAGTTACAAGGAGTCAAACCGCGGCCCTGCAAGAGGGTGAAGGTACTTCAACGGAGGGATCGATTCAAACACCGATTGGGTCTGTGGAGCTTGCAGATTTATTTAAAATGCTGAAGACACAAGCCAGCCGTCAGGAGGAGCTAGCCCGACTTCAGGAAGCACAATTTGCTAAGCTGAGGGAAGAACAAGCCCTTCGCCAGGAAAAGCAAGACCTTCGCCAGGAGGAGCAAGCCCGCCATCTGGAGGAGATGAGCAAGAGTTTGTTGGGGGCTATTGAGAAGAAGCACGAAGTATTAGAAAAGCAGATTGATGCTCTCAAGGATGATGTGCTAAGCGTCAAGACCCAACACGAAGATCGACTCACCCAACACGAAGATCGACTCACCCAACATGAAGATCGATTCACCAAACATGAAGATCGATTCACCCAACATGAAGATCGATTCACCCAATATGAAGATCGATTCACCCAACACGAGGATCGACTGAGCCAGGTAGATGCTGAGATGCGACAACTGCATACCAAGATGGCAAGAGTGGGGACCCGGGGTGCTACGATAGTGTCGGATTCTCCGAAAATCGAAGTACCCCACTTCGATGGAACGACGTCTTGGGCAGCATTTTGGTACCAGTTCGAGACGGTGGCTAAAGGAAAGGGGTGGAACGAGGAAGAGTCCTTGATAGCTCTGACTCTGGCTCTTCGTGGAGATGCCCTGCTCACGTTGGAAAACCTGCCTTCGGATAACAGAACTTTAGGTGCTCTCCAAAGAGCACTAGAGGGCAGGTACAGCGACAAACACCTAGAACACGCGTATAGAGCACAACTCCGCGATCGACAGCAGAAGCCTGGTGAGAGTCTGCAGCAATGGGCAACGGAAATCGAAAGGCTTGTCAGACGTGCATACGTGTCATGCCCGACAATGGTGGAATCAATGATCCCGCAAGCTTTCTGTGATGGAATTAGAGACGCGGACGTCAGACACACCGTGAAATTGAGCCATCATCAGACCTTACAGGAAGCTTTAGCCCATGCTTTGGAGGTGGAAGCCGTGCGTCAAGACGCTAGAACTCAACGACTTCGGGAGGTTGTGGTAAAGGAAAAACCTTCTTTGGGTCCGATGTGCTATGGCTGCGGCGAGAGGGGCCATATTCGGAGTAGTTGCCCCAAGCGAAGATGGCCACGTAGAACGACAGTAGCGAACTCTACACAGGTGGACGCAGAAGAGCTGTCGCTAAACTAGAAGAAGCCAGGGCCGTGGGGCGGGCGCTGGCTGGTCAACATCGAGCCCCTACCGTCACTGTTTCACAGATTGGTAATGGGAACAACCTTACAGTGGTTGGACAGCTGAACAGCGTAACGTGTCATTTTACTATTGACACCGGTGCTTCAAGAACAATAGTGCGTCCGGAGCTATTAAAAAGGACTATTGTGTGGAATCAGAGACCATCCGTTCAGCTTCAAACAGCAACAGGCCAGCCAGTTACCGTCTTCGGTGAGACGATGGCGAAGATAACCATTGGAGAACAAACCTTTGAATACGGCGTTCTCATAGCAGACATCACGGACGACTGCATCATCGGATTAGACTTTTTAAGAGACCAGAAGTGTGTGGTAGACGTCGCTAAAGGAGTACTTAGTTTCCCCGAACAAGAAGTATTCCTAGAGGGAGCGAGATCATGCGCAGTTTACTGCCTGAAAAATACGACCCTACCGCCGAGATCTGAAACTCTGGTCAAAGTTAGATTCCCTTACACTGTGTGTCAAGGGCGAAGCGTCGTCATAGAAAACTGCGGCGACCATCCGAGTTGGATCACAGCAAGAACTCTGGCCATGACCGGAAAAGGAGCGCTGGTGCGTGTCATCAATCTTAGCGGAGATGAAGTGCAGCTACGAAGAAACTGTGTCATCGGACGGTGCGATGCAGGTCAATCCATCAGAAGGCTGAAAAAGGCCCGGGAACCGGAATCCTGTCAACGAGATGACGTCACGCCGCTCCTAGCAAATTGTAAGGACAAGCTATCTGAGCGGGAACTTCAGCAAGCTAAAAGGTTGTTGCTAGATTTCAACGACATATTTTCGAAGGGTGACCATGATTTGGGAAGGACAGGTCTCGTTAAACACAGAATAGACACGGGAGACGCGCCACCAATAAAGCAGCGGCCTAGACGCCTCCCATTTGCCAAAGAGAAGGAGGTAGCAGATATGGTTGCTGAGATGCAGAAGAACCGCATCATAGAACCTTCAACAAGCCCGTGGTCTTCGCCAGTAGTCCTGGTAAAGAAGAAGGACGGCAGCACCAGGTTTTGTGTGGACTACCGGTTGTTGAATAATGCAACGAAGAAGGACAGCTACCCTCTGCCCCGTATAGACGACACACTGGACATGTTGAGCGGCATGAAGTGGTTCTCAACAGTGGACCTTAAGAGTGGGTACTGGCAAGTAGACATCCATCCAGCAGACAAGGAGAAGACGGCATTTACGACCGGAACTAGGAATGGATTGTGGCAGTTCAACGTCATGCCCTTTGGTCTTTGCAACGCTCCGGCGACATTCGAGCGGTTGATGGAAAGGGTACTGGTTGGACTTCTGGGTGATGCATGCCTGGTCTATCTGGATGACATCATTATCATGGGTCGAAATTTCATAGAGCATGTCAGTAACCTGAGGAAGGTTTTCACTAGAATACGAGAAGCAAACTTAAAACTCAGCCCAAAGAAATGCACGTTTTTCAAGGAAGAAGTCGCCTATTTAGGCCACATTATTTCATCGAAAGGTGTAAGGACCGACCCAGAGAAGATCAAAGCTGTCCAAGAATGGCCTATTCCAGCTAACAAGACCGACGTGAGATCATTTTTGGGTTTATGCGCATACTACCGGCGTTTTGTAAAGAACTTCTCTGATATAGCGAAACCTCTTCATCGGCTCACGGAAGATAAACGAGTATTCGCCTGGGACTCGGAATGTGATCAAGCCTTCGTCAGATTAAAAGAACACCTCTGCACCAGTCCTATACTTGGCTATCCGAACAGAGAAGGAAGGTTCATCGTGGACACTGATGCCAGCAATACTGGCATAGGCGGAGTTCTGTCGCAAGAGCAAGGTGAACGGGAAGTCGTGATCGCCTATTTCAGTAAGTCACTTTCAAAACCTGAAAGAAACTACTGTGTGACTCGTAAGGAACTGTTGGCGGTAGTGAAGACTCTACAGCATTTCAACAAGTACCTCGTTGGAAGACAGTTTACCCTGCGGACAGATCATGCTGCGTTGAAATGGCTCTTGCAGTTTAAGAACCCTGAAGGACAAGTGGCGCGGTGGTTAGAGCAGCTACAGGAGTACAACTTCACAACAGAACATCGGAGTGGTAGAACGCATTTGAATGCCGATGCCCTATCAAGGAGACCTTGTCCTGTGGCCTGCAGTCATTGTTCTAAGACGGAGACTAAAGAAGATGTCCGGATGATTACCACCCAGGGACTTGATAATGAATGGAGCGAAGACGCTATCAAAAGGCTCAAAAAAGAGGATAGTGACCTGAGGAAAATATTTGAATGGAAAGAAGTAGGTCAAAAACCTTCTTGGAGCCATGTAGCATCATCAAGCCCCATCACGAAAAGTTACTGGGCACAATGGGACAGTTTGGAGATTAAGGATGGAGTACTCTTCAGGAAATGGGAAACACCAAAAGGGGATCAAACGACACTACAGCTGATTGTACCCCGTAAACAGGTTGCTTCTCTACTGAGGTACATACACGATGGGGTATCCGGGGGACATTTAGGCGTGAAGAAGACCCTAGAGAAGCTGAGACAGAGGTTCTACTGGATACACTGTCGGGAGGACGTTGAAGACTGGTGCAAGAAATGTACAACTTGCGCATCAGTAAAGGGCCCTCAAACCAGAAGTAAGGGCAAACTCAAGCTATACAACGTTGGCGCTCCATGGGAAAGAATCGCAGTGGATGTAGCTGGCCCCTTTCCAGAATCCGATGAGGGAAACAAGTACATCATTGTGGTCCAAGATTACTTCACTAAGTGGCCTGAAGTCTTCGCTACGCCTAATCAAGAAGCAAAGACGGTCGCCAAGAAGTTAGTCCACGAGGTAATTTGCCGATTTGGTGTGCCTCTTGAGATACATTCTGACCAAGGAAGAAACTTTGAGTCAGCACTGTTCCAGGAGGTCTGTCAACTGTTGGGTATGCATAAGACCCGTACTACACCAGCACACCCGCAATCCGATGGCATGGTCGAGAGATTCAACCAAACGTTGGAAAACCACTTGGCCAAAGTTGTGGACGAGCATCAACGAGACTGGGACCAGTACATACCGCTTTTCTTGCTGTCCTACCGATCTGCGATCCACGATAGCACCAGCGCAACCCCAGCAATGGTAAACTTCGGTAGAGAAATGCGGCTTCCGGTAGACGCGTTGACTGGGACACCGCCAGAAGCTCCGAAACCAGTAACCGAATATGCGGCTGACCTACAGAAGCGCCTGGATGAAGTACATGCTCTCGTCAGAGACTGCAGTCTAAAATCCAGCGAAAGAATGAAAACCCGTTACGACCGCAAAGCCAACACCGACGGTTTCGATGAAGGGAGTCTGGTTTGGTTACACAACCCACTCAGGAAGAAGGGCAAATCACCGAAGTTCCAGCCAAGGTGGGAAGGACCATACAAGATCATCACTAGGCTGAACGACTTAACCTATCGGATCAAACAAGGGACAAGAGGCAAGCCGAAAATTGTTCACATTGATCGATTGGCTCGTTACCATGGGTCAAATGATGCTCGGGACGAGCATGACTAAGAGGGGGATAATGTTACGACCACGAGGGACCGGGCAAGCGGAATTAGTCTTATCGTCGTATGGATAAGGTCTATATTCGCTTGCACGGTCGTAGCGAGCTCTAGCGTAATAATAATAGTGTTACAACCACGAGAGACCGTGCAAGCGAAATTAGTCTTATCGACGTATGGATAAGGTCTATATTCGCTTGCACGATATTACGTCACACACTCTGGTCGGTCGGAGCAAGCTCCAGCGAGTTCTAGAGATTTCGATCTCTTGAGAATATTCTCGACGCCACGCGAAGAGCTGCGTCTCTGGGTATAAAAGCGGGATGTACGACGCGACGGGACAGTTCCGATTTGGGAAAGCGAAGCGAATCAGTCTCCTGCGAACTAAGAGTGATCGAGTGCGTTAACTGCGAATAGTTTCAGTGTAATTCAGTGTTTTAGTGTGATTCAGTGGTTTTAGTGTAATTTAGTGTCCCGTGTTTAGTGTTGTAATTAAGTGTCTTTAATTGTGTTTTTAAGTGTTTAATTGTGTAATTGTTAGTCGATAAATAAATTAATTGTCTTTTGGTGACTTTTGGCGTATCTTGAATTAAACGTACCCCGTTCCCGCAACAATTATTTATAACAGCTAGGCCATACTAAGAACTGAAAAAAAAATTGGCTTAACCCTGTTAATACATATTGTGAGTAGTTATTTATTTAAAAAAAATATATGAAATGCCTTAATGCATGGAATAGTGTTCAATTAATAGAATTAGTTGAAGGTCTATAAACCTAGCTTTTAAAATATTCTAGTTCTGGCCGCTCATTTTTATTTTTTAAGACCAGAATGCCTGATGTCCTTTTGATGTAAACTGTACCTCCTAACATTGTGTTTGAGCGCTCATATTGACCTAAAGCTTTCATAGTACCTAAAGCTTTATTTATATATGAAAATAATGGTTTAGGAAGATTGACTATGCGATAATTTTTTTAATATTTTGCGTTCTTCAACCTACCCTGATTTTCGTTAAAAGTAATAGTCTTTAAAGTCATTAAAAACGATTGTATTAGTCTAATATACGAATCTTACAATGGAACCTGACTATATTGGACCTCTTTTAATTTCATCATCATCATCATCATCAGCCCATTTCTGTCCACTGCTGGACATAGGCCTTTTAATTTAATATCACATAAATATTCAAGTTAATTATACAGTCATTGAAGAACACATAAAACTCAATTTTGGTACAAAAACTAAGAATTGTAATGAGACCCAATTTAGATTATTGCGCTGCCTTTACAGATGTACAGAGTGATATTTTTGTACATCTCATGAATAATACCATTAAATTTAAGTTCCTGGTCAATTTTAAATCGGTTTTGTAGGCAATTTACATAATTTCAAGGCATGATACTCTTTCGTGGGTGAACCTTAGTATCAAAACAAAGACCGCAATTGAAATGGACTAAGTAATTAATGTTTTTGAAACGGTTTTATTTATAAGTTTTCAAAATGATAAACAACCTCTTAAAATATAATTAGGGTATTGCCTTTTTTTTTACTCGACCTGGCTCAACTGGTTCGGGGGCACAGTGGTTAGTGACCCTGGCCACGGTTCCAAAAGTAGTGGGTTCGATTCCCGCTAGGGACAAAAAAATGCGTGATGAACATCGGTGTTTGTTCCGTGTCTGGGTGTGTTATTTATAGTATCCACTGTCATTTCCGTTATCCTTAACACAAGTGCTTAAATTGCTTACCAAGGGATCAGATCGATGTATTTGATGTTGTGAAATCGTTGTTTTTCTAAAAAATCCTTTTTCACGAATTGACAGAAATTTAAAATTCTAACCTAATTTTCTTAAAATTTCAAAAGGTTTATTTTTAATACTTTACCTATAGGGATTGCAATCCGGAAAAACAGATCCACTAACTGAGTGAAAATGACACCGGATTGCAATCACTATTTACCTATCATCATTTAGTAATAATATGGGCATACCGAATATTACATTGTTGACCTTATGTTAGTCTTATTATGTTCTTTTTTTATAGTCTCTCCTTATGACCTCACTCCACCTGAAGGTACGCGTTTGTGAGGTCCACATATGAGGTCGACATGCAAAATGGACCCCATTGTTCTTGTTCTGCTTTGTACATCTACCTGTTTTCAGCATGTGTCAATGATGTTAGTTGCAGTTATGAAATCATTATGTAGCTTACTAAAGTCACAATGTAATCTATTTTCTAGACATTTCATTGTTTCATGTTGGAATAAACAATGTGTTTTACACCTGAGAGTTGATTTCCGTAATTTGCAGTTGTAATGTCTAGACTTTTAAGCAATATCTGAACTAGATTCTATTCAGTTAACTGAACCTATTGAAGATATTTCTCGTGTTTGTTATTAAATGTAATAAGGCGTCCGACTGATTTCAGCCATGGCGCCTGATCTTAATTGAGACCAGGAAAGTGCGCAGGACATATTATAGTGCCCAAGTGTGCGCGCAAACACAAGTGCACTCTATATTCCCTTACTCTCATAATTCGGTGAGACGGCAATCCGACATGACCGATGAGAGATCGGCCGCAGGACCAACGGCTTAATGTGCTTTCCGAGGCACGTACGTTCAATCGTCAACTTCCTAACTCCGGGCTAAGTTATTTTCGTTACAGAAAAACTCACACAAATTTTTCCCGACCCCGGACTCGAACCGGGGACCTCTCGGTCCTAACGCAGCACTTGCTACCAATAGACCAACGAGACAGTAGTAAATGGTTAATGTACTCGTAATATAGATGTTTTGAAGGCAAATTGTTTTGGAACAATAATTTGACCGGTCAATAAACATTTTTGGCAAGAAATGTTATTTTTATTGCCTAGTTGTTCTTAGTGTATTTATAGGACACTGAATCATCAGCTCTACCTTACCAACTACATCACGACATGAAATTAGATGCTTGATTGCAGCTTTCCGTCCTTTTGGAGGCACGGATGTATGCTGCCATCTGAACAGCCAAAATAAAAAAGAAAACATAGTTACTCCAATATGTTTTGTTAAGTAGTATAGCTTTCCAGTCAGGGAATACCAGTCACAACTATCTGTCCGGTGGTTGGTAAACGGTATACGGGTAAGCGACCCCGGCTCCTCGAGCTACTATCGACTCAGCCCAAATCATCCGAGGCGATAGTATCCTTCCTCCTCTTTTCCTTCCCCCGTCATACATCCTTGCTACTCGTGGGAACGCAATGACCTTGTTAAAACAATGCACAAGGCAGAATGGCGGCGACGTGGTCCACAACCCGTCACGTCACGTTTCCCACAGAGGTGAAAAGTGGATCGCTGGAAGTGATCTCTGCCTACCCCTCTGGGAAAAAGGCGTGATTGTATGTATGTATGTATGTATATAGCTTTCCGCTTGCAACTCCATCCGATACTGACATTACCTACTGTTTTATTTATAAATCGATTGAGATGAAACAACTACTTTTTTATTTACGGAACTAACGTGAAAACGTATTTTAATGTACGTACAGCGTCTGATAATTTTTTTTTATATGTATTTATTCCACAACGGAAGTAATGATAGTTATAAGTTTGTAGAGTAGAAAATAACTTAAAATAACTTATTGACTAACGTTTTAATACAGACTTTTTGTTTTCCAATCTGACATACGATGATGGCTTGGAGTAGCCTCGTCATCATCACCGGACTTGCGGGGGAGCGTATGACTCTCACCCTCAGTAGAGTCAAAAAAAAATCGTAAAGTGACGTTCCTATGTCTTGACTCAAATTATTTTAACCAATTCCATTGCTCATTTCTGGGAAACCCACCTAAAGGGATTATCAGATGCCAATCTCACCAATAGTCTGCCGGTATGAATCATCCGATCCTTGACACGGGTGTGGGAGTAACAATGCTACGTTGTGCGGTACGTAGAGACAACACATGTTGATCCTGTACAAAATAATTAAGCTATTGTTTAGCGGATACTATGACGAGGGACTTGGATACATTTGAAATAACTGGCTCGGTGGAACAGTGGTTAGTGACCCTGGCTGACGGTTCCAAGAGTCGTGGGTTCGATTCCCACTCGGGACAAATATTTGTGTGATGAACATCGGTTGTTCCGTGTCTGGGTGTGATTACGTATTTAAGTATGTATTTATAAATTTATACGTATGTTTATCAGTCTCTGACGCCCATAGTACAAGCTCTGTTTAGTTTGGGGTCAGATGACCGTGTGTGGAAATGTCCCAGATATTTATGTCCCAGATATTTATAATCGACAATATTACTTGGATGCATGTTGGTAAAGCGGTGTTTTAGGATGCATTGCCAATTTCTCAATTTCTTGGTTTTAAAACTTGATCAAAACCAAACGGTTCGTAGTCGTAAGTAGTATCCAAAATACTGTATTTTCTTAGAGCGAATTTCAATTGCGTGTATTGATCAAATCAAACATACACCGAAGTATTTATGTTTGTAGCTAATGTAGATACTAACATAGATATTTCGGTGTATTTTAGATGGCTACACCAAAAGTTGCCCCTATGATTGTACTAAATGTAGGTAAACGCGAAACTAAATCAGTTTGCTATGAAACCACGACTAGATGTAAACAGATCGTGCATAGTCTGAGTAAGGACATGTAGTTAAACCCTACTACTGGGGATCCCTTGTCCCTTGACTTATTGCTCTTATACCTATAGACAAAGAAATGCTTTTGTTGCCGAAACATAAATGTGGCTTCCTTAAGGCTATAAATAACAATCACTTTTGAAAGTGCTAAAAGAACCATATAGGTTTTCGCTAACATTAATGTGGGTGTCTATTACATCGAATTTTAGCACACACTTCAGAATCGCACGCACGAAATGTCAATAAAAAACACTCTTACATAGCTATGGAGCAAAAATCAAAATCGAAAAAGTGTTTGATCTTATTTTGAAACAATAATTGATACGAGGTCGATGTAAAGATGATAATCATTTCGTAATTTGCAAAAGTATCTTGTGAGAGGACGTAGGCTCATAACTATGATCAGAACAGGTTCCAAAATGCCAATTGGGCTAAACTCTGATTATAATACTAATTATCTGGTGTAATAGAAATTAACTTCGTTACCCGTTTCAGTATAATAATAATAATCTAGTTTGAATGCCTTGTTGGTCTATTGGTTGCAACTGCCACTAAAGTTTGAGAAGAGATTTGCGCCCTGGGTTGGGCCTAGTGCTAGTTTTTCTGCTCAGGAATTACTCGTACTCAACCTGGAGTAAGTAATGTAGGAAAACTCGTTCTTTGGAAAACATGTTAAGCCGATGGTCCTGCGCCTGATCTCTCATCATCTGTCATGTCAGATTGCCGCCTCATCGAACTATGAGAGTAAGGGAACAAAAGATGCATTTGTTCCAGTGCGTATATAAAACATGTTAAGCCGATGGTCATGCACCTGATCTCTCATCATCGGTCATGTTAGATTGCCGTCTCATCGAACTATGAGAGTAAGGGAACAAAGGATGCATTTGCTCCAGTGAGTATATAAAACATGTTAAGCCGATGGTCATGCACCTGATCTCTCATCATCTGTCATGTCAGATTGCCGCCTCATCGAACTATGAGAGTAAGGGAACAAAAGATGCATTTGTTCCAGTGCGTATATAAAACATGTTAAGCCGATGGTCATGCGCCTGATCTCTCATCATCGGTCATGTCAGATTGCTGTCTCATCGAACTATGAGAGTAAGGGAACAAAGAGTGCATTTGCGGCTGTGTGTATATTGTGTGCATAATATGTGTCATATAATGTATGTGACTGTTGATGACTTCTTTTTTTATTATTTCGATTTGCCTATAGATGTTGTTCAACCTATCGAAGATTGTAAATATAAGATAAAAGTTATCTAGACACGCGGTAGCGTGTCAAGCCAAGTTCAAGAAACAGAACTGGCGAGCCGCACCGTGTGTAATATTACACGAACCATTTGGAACCACTTTTGAACCCCTCATAAATCAAAAACTATTTCACATAAACGTATCAAATTTGGCTCATATATTGTGACTTGTAAATATGTGTTCTAAATTTCATAAGCTTATCTCAAACAGTTATTTAGATATTAATGTCCAAAAATCCTCATTTTTATCATTGACTGACTGACAGATCAAAATTCTAACCCAGTTCCAAATGACCTAGAGAGTTAAAATTTGGTATGCAGATAGGTAATTACATGAATACAAAGGAAAAAATAAAAAACTGGCAATTTTTTAATAATTAGGTTTTTTTTTATTTTTTTTATTTTTATAAGAGGCTAACAAGATGACCTCACTCCAACTGATGGTAAGCGGTAGTGCGATCCACATATGAGGTCGACAGGCACAATAGACCATGTTGAGCCTGACGCACTCACCCTGAAAGCCGTGAAAAAGGAGACCACTGCTGCGGTTAGGTTCTATTATGAACGCTTAACATAAATACCTAATTAGTGCCTAATCACGCCTATATACCGGGGAAGGCAGAGCACTAAGTATATAATTAGGTATACATACTTACTTATTTACAATTAAGAGTAGGTACTTATAGTCGGTTTTCATATTTATTACTTAGGGTTATACCCCGTAAAGGTAGGAAAATACAGTAACTGATTCAATTGTTTTATATTTATAAAGTCTAGTTTTAGTTTTGAATTTGTCCTTTTCAAAGGACCTACGGCGTTACGATGATATATACTTTTCTACAAAAAGTAATGATATCCAATCAAAAACATAAATGTGAAATGAGAGCCAAGTTCAATATTATGATAATTGCCTTGGTTGTTGACTTCAACGACAAAAGAAGTGAGATCTAAATGGGTGCCAAGTTCAATGGTCAACCCTGAAATTTATTTATAAGTAACACTATAACATACCTATCATATCTTCTTATAACATAAGATAATGTATGGTGGTAGCCTATGAAGGTCTGTCTTGGCTAGTTTTCTTTAGTTAGTTAGTTAGTAGTCTAGTTAGTTGTCTTGGTTAGTTTGGTATTTGTCGGTCGAAAATTTGGATTGTTGGTAGAAACTAGCGAGCGAACATAATAATACGTTGGTAGGTTTATAGAAACTAGCCAAGACAGACCTTCATAGGCTACCACCATACATTATCTTATGTTATAAGAAGATATGATAGGTATGTTATAGTGTTACTTATAAATAAATTTCAGGGTTGACCATTGAACTTGGCACCCATTTAGATCTCACTTCTTTTGTCGTTGAAGTCAACAACCAAGGCAATTATCATAATATTGAACTTGGCTCTCATTTCACATTTATGTTTTTGATTGGATAATAATTACTAGAGAGTTCTTTCAGCAATCCCTAGTATTTAGTAAGCTCATTATGATTAGCGATATGATACCTGTATCCACAAGCATTTCCATAAACATTTTGAAATGTTTATGGAAATGCAAAACACCTCCAGCTTTTTGAGAATAAAAATAACAATTGAAATAATGTTGATTTCAACTAGTAGTTACTGTCGTAAATCGAAAACTAACAGCTGATTAAGCCCATCATCATCATCAGCCCATTCCTGTCAACTGCTGGACATAGGCCTCTCCAAATGCACGCCACTTCTCTCTATCCTCGGCCACTCGCATACTAATTAAGCCCGAATAATTGTTATCCACTGAGTTTAAGTATGTGAATTTTCTATTGATAAAACTCATCATCATCAGCCCATACCTGTCCACTGCTGGTCATAGGCCTTCCCAAATGCACGCCACTTCTATCAAAATCCTTTAAATTTTTCAAAATCAACGCATAGGTACACAAAAATGTAATTTTTATTTTATCATTATGTTACTACGTAAAATTGTCGCAATTAAATCAGTGCATATGTTTTAGTAATTGAAAGATTATAGTTACCACCATTTCATCACACCTTCATTACCAAACCACCATAGAGTATTAACATCCGCTCCCACATTAAAACTCGATTACACCTATCCTGACATTTCGATAACGTACCGAAAAATGCCTCGCCGATTTCCGAGCTATATACCTAACATTCCACGAAGTTCACATCTTTCGTTGTCTCATATCAACCTGACATCCTACAAAAGAACCTTGACTTTGGAGAATCTGCCCAGCACCTATATAAACTGAATTTGAACACACAGACAACATTCCTTCGTCGATATTCAAAGCGATAGCAACATGAAATTGGTTAGTGGATCAGTTCAGTCACGATTTTGAGGCGGGATAGCGTAGACATTTAATAATTTACATTTGTTGAAAAAAAAGTGTTTCGTGCATTTATGTAATAGAAAAAAAAGTGAATTTTGTGAATCAAGAAAAAGTAGATCAATAGAAATTCAATAAAATTTTGGGTGATCCTGAATTTAAATTAGAAAACATTTGATCTAAATATTTTAAACTGTTATTGTTTAAAAAAATTAGAGCAAGAGATTTCCTACAGTATCTTGACAAGAAAGGGGAAAATGGTATAAAAATTCCATTTCTTTGAACTTTTATACATTTTTTTTTTCAAATCTCATAGATTTACAATGTTTTATTCAAGTAGCATCAATAAATAACGATAGTTATGAAAGTGATTGATCGTGTTCATTCAAAGATGTCACGACACCGGAAGACTAGTTATTTATTTATAGTATTTAGCGGGCTAATCGTTGTTACATAACTTTATTGTACCTATTATGTACAATAGATCTTTAAAGATATTTACAAATAACAATAATTCTCAAATAAGGAATATTAAGAGGGGTATCCTGTCAAATTACTAATGGATTGCCTAAAAATAGCAATATTATACAATAACAAAACCTGAAACTGATTGCTTAATAATACATTTCTTTATACTTACTTATAAACTTAGCTGTGCTACTTATTTTTTAACTTTCTTTGTCATATTTTGTCATAGATATATTATAACACATACTCAGAATAAGTATTAACGCCTATTTGCTATAATGTACATAGGAACTACAATTCCATATCCTTCCAGGGATCGAAAGGTTACCATCTCAATAATGACTTATGGCGTATTGGATAGTGCTGCTGCCTCATGCGCCTAGAGTCATGTGTTCGATTCCCGCTCGGGACAAATATTTCTGTTGTGTTATTTATGTATTTAATTTATTTGTGTATCCAATGTTCAGATGAATATTCGTAATATAAGTGCTTAATCTACTTACCACGCGATCAGATCGATGATTGTGATATTGTGTAGTATATATTTATCAATACTGATTTACACTCGCTTTGGGTAAAAAACACATGAAAATCCCTCTATCTATTAAAAAAAATCGCATCAAAATCCGTTGTGCAGTTTTAAAGATTTAATCATACATTGCTACAGACAGACGCGGGAAGTGATTTTGCTTTACATATACTATGTAGTGATAAAGAGATCCTCATTAATTTTCTCTCATTCCAGATCATCCTGGTTGCCCTTTTCGGAGCGTGCGCGGCTGGCGCCCTCCCTCAATCCTACCTGGCTCCTCAGTTCAGGGCTGCACCAGGTTACTACCAGGAGTCAGTCAGACCCCGTGCCAGCCTTGAAAGGAACGCTCAGATCTTGAGGTCTACTTCGGAAGTCAACGAACAGGGATTCCATTACGCTTTTGACACTGAGAACGGTACGTTGCATTATCATCATTTTCTTTGACTGGCTCGGTCATCAATGTATGTGAAGTAGTGTATCTTCTTCTTCTTATAAATAAAAATGAATTGCTGTTCGTTAGTCTGACTAAAACTCGAGAACGCCCGGACCAATTTAGGTTATTTTGGTTTTAAAATGTTCGTGATAGTCCAGGGAAGGTTTATAGTATTGGCGGTATGAAATTCGCCGGGACCACTAGTATTTATTATTTATCATCAGCCCATTACCGTCCACTGCTGGACATAGGCCTCCCCAAATGCTCGCCACTTATTTCGATCCTCGTCTACTCGTATGTTACGTGTTCTCATAACTAGTCCATAGCATAAAAAGTATAGTTTACGCTTACATAAAAAGAATGCTTCCAAAATTAGCAAGTTTATAGATTTTGGAAAAGATAAAGAGGAGCCCGTGTTACTCACGCAGTGTTAGCACGACTATGTTAAATACTGTTATAGTGTTATCGCATAGCCCGGTCATCATGTAGCCATATTCATAATGCCCGGACAATGCGATAAATATGTGAGTTAAGTTATGTAATTAATCACTTGGTCCGATATGGCTGGGCATTATTCATACCGCCTAACATAATTATTTCTGGGAGTGGTCAAATAGTCATAGCTAGTCCATTTTCGATTCGAGAGTCTCAATTTTCTTATATTATTCCACCGTTACCAAAATCCACCGTTGTTTCTTATATTTCTCCCCTGCTCAGACAAATGGACTATAATTTATTTATATTAAACCTCTCCAAACTAATTTCAGGCATTCAGGCTGAGGAGACCGGCCACGAGGCTGACGGCATCCAGGCTGCTGGTGGATACTCCTACACCGGTGATGATGGCCAGGTCAGTACCATCAAGTTGTAATAATCATTTATTATTATCACCACCCGGAATGATACAATTTGTGAGGACTCTTTTCACGTACAAAAATAATATTTGTAACATACCTATGTTACATATCGTCGGCTTAGAGTGTAAACCTGCTAACTCCATATCAGGTACATTTTCAGGAGAGACGATTAGATTGTGTATTTATTTTCACACTTTCGAATGGTATAAATAACGTATAAAAGTAAAAAAATGGATTTGACAGGTTTACACTCTAAGCCGACGATATTGAATTAATCTAAATGCTGTTAGACTCTGTATTAAGGCTTAAAAGGATTAATTGAAAAAACCAGTAATACAGTACAGATACTCATTAGAGAGCCATTGCGCAGAAATAGTGAAGTGACAAAGTCATCGCTCTAGGGATGCGCATAATCAGTAGTCGAATAGGGATGTCCACTTTTGGGTTATTCCGTATTCATCCTATGTGATCTCATCCTACGTGATATTTTTTCCTTACTCATCCTAATTTCATTCCTTAATCATCCCAAAGCAAATATTTCAATTTTAAGTTCCTTATTCATCCTAAAATTATTCCTAGCTCATCCTATAACAAAACATTTTAAAAATAAGAATTTTTGTACGGTTGGAATAAAAGTTTTAAATTTAATTTAGTCGTTTTGTCAAATAAAACTGCAAAAATAAATAAATAAAAATAAATAAATAATTTTGACAAACAAGACACAATCAACTTTGATTTCAAAAACATCGTCTTCCATATGTACCTAAACTGTATGATTTTTAAAATGTTATAATAAAATGTTAAAAAATAATCTTAAAAAAATAAATTAAAAATCACAGTTAATCTGTGATTTTTAATTTAAGATTATTTTTGGAGGAACCAGGATATCAGTTAGTGGTGAACTGATTAAAGCCAATTCGCAACATGGGGATACAAAATGTATCTATCTCTTTCTAACAAAAGATTCTATCTCTTTCACTTGTATGCACAGGTAATAGTTAAAAATACAACTTGGTGACTTATTAGATGTAAATGAAACCGTTACTATTATTTTCTTTAATAGCACGTGCAAGTTTGGCTTTCGGTTTTAAGTATATTTTATTGAATATTATGTTATTTTCTTGTTTTAACATACAGATTTATTTTTATTTATAAAAATAGTATTTATATCCAAAACCTATTAATAGTTCACTTTCTGAAAATGTTTTGACTTTTGATTTTGCTATCCATACTTTTTATTGGAATATTCACCTAGTGATGAGGAAAGACTGCATTAGTGTTGTGTCAAGACAAAATCTAATAGGATGAGCTAGGAATACTATTTTAGGATGAGTAAGGAAATCGGATGAGTTCACATAGGATGAATACGGAATAACCCCCACTTGTTCACGCTAACAATGCGTAGTAGATCACTCTGTTCGAGTTAGTTAAGTGTTCCAACTCAGTAACTTAAGAAAATAATAATAGTTGCTTCAGCTACATTAATAGATTGGCATGGCAGACTAAAGTATTAACTGTGAGAAATTAAGAACATAACGTTCTAAATGCTCAATAATAATAAAAAATTTTATTGTATGATTAACTGTGAGAAATTAATTAAGAACATAACGTTCTAAATGCTCAATAATAATAAAAAATTTGATTGTATGATAAACCTACTGAGCAGGTACTTTTCGGACTCTTTCATCACATTCATCTCCACAGGTTTAATATTTCCCTAAAATTAAAACACTCTAGTACGGAATCCTTCATCTGCTACCCCAACTCGCACATCATCAGCTTCTAACTCCTCACCCTTACATTCCAGGTCTACAGCGTGAGGTACACAGCTGGTGCCAACGGTTTCGAGGCTCAGGGTGCCCATCTGCCCACTCCTCCCCCAGTTCCTGAAGCTATTGCCAGGGCCCTCCAGGAGAACGCCAGGGATGAGGCTGCTGGCATCTTTGACGATGGTAAGTGGAGAGTAGCATGAGATATCTTCATCAGCCCATATACGTCCCAACTAGTGGGACGCGGGCGTACTTACCCTAATAGTATGAGATAACATCATCAGCCCATATACGTCCCCACTTAGGACACGGGCTTACCCTAAATTACGGCGATAAGGTTTTAGTAGACCACCCTGGCCAAGTGCGGGACGGTTGATTGTACACAACCTTAGGATTTAATCGTTGATGTGCAGGTTTCCTCACGATATTTTCTTTCACCGTTAAAGCGTCGAATAATCGTACATATCAATGACATGAGATATACCCTGTACTTTCATGGAACTGATATAAAATGCATGTTTACAATATTTTAATAGACTTTATTCGTCATCCGAGAAAAACGTTTAATATTATTTTTTAGAAGCGCTTGTGTTAGCCTGACGAAAAGCAGTTATTTACTATTATTAAGTATCAGATTTATGCTTGTAATGTTACATATTAATTTGACTTTTATGAGTCGTAAAAGGAAATATATGAAATAATCAAAAAGGTGTTACTTAAAATTTTGAGTATGCTTGTAATGTTATATATTAACATGACTTTTATGAGTGGTATAAGGAAATATATAAAATAAAATATAGATGTCTTTATTGACCTAATATATAACACAAACAACATTTACTTAATTTCTTAGGAAAATAAGTGCTTAACCTCATTTCCAGAGGTTCCTAAAGGATCAAATCATGTAATATATTGTATTATGTATTTTTTTAAAATAATATACGATATATATATATTATACTAGTGGCCCACCCTCGCTACGCTTGGGGTGAATTTTACCTACAAACCTTCCTCTTAGATCTCTCTATCTATTAAAAGATTTAAGAATGCATAGGGATATAGGGACAGAGAAACCGACTTTAGCCCTTACTTTACACTTTCTTCTTTTTACTCTGTAGTGATTTATAACTCTGTCCATTTAAACATTTTGAACTAGTTTGAACATGCTATCTTTTTTCCAAATTTCAGGCAGTTACAAGGGCGAATTCAACTCCGGAGTAGTCGCTGCTCGCTACCAGCCCAACAGGCAGTACGTAGCTCCCGGGTTCAGAGCCCAGCCTTACCACTACTAGACCACACTCACCTTTGGACGAATCTCATTATCTATACCTACTGTTACCATTATCTAGAATAACCTGGCAACCCTGATTTACAAGCTACAGCCCTAAAATTCACGATGATTTTTTGACATTCGAATTTGGAAAATGTATGCTCTGTCTCTATCAATCATCAAGAGAAAGAGACAGAACATTGTTTCCGATCCGTTGTAAATGAGAGCTGATGACATAACTTTGTTTTGCATAAAGACTTCTCTAAACTTGAGTTTTCGGCCAGTATTTTGTTCTTAGTGCTTAAAAAGTTAACAATGTTATTAACTATTTAATTCAGAATCTATCTATTAGAGAGTTTGAATTGATAGGAAGATGAGTTGTATAGCACTAAGACAACCATGCTTAATTGAAAATAAGATTTAAAGACAGCTTACATAACTAATATTTTGTGTATGTTTTAAACCTCATTTTAAATTAAGTAGAAATTTATAACATATTTTGTTAGAGAAGTCTTTATATTTTCTTTTATAATAATAACTGAAGTTTTTGTCTGTATGTACATAAATGAGAATCGATAGATAGACGTTAATATAAGCTGTGTTATTGTTATAAATGAAAAAAAAAATATTCGAGCCGTTTGTAAATCAAAAATAGAGACGTGCCATGCCATATTTAGACATAAGTTTTTACTTTTATAGCAAATACTGAATAAAGTTATTCAATTTGTGAAATTTATGTGATTTTATCTTTTCTAATTTTTATCCTATGGTTTTATATCGGAAAACACTACTTCATATTAATATTTTTATCAATATTTCAATTATGCAGAATCAACACATTTCGTTCAAGCCTGAACTCAAACAACGGACCTCTAGATTATCTTAACAGCCTCATTGGATGAGGCTTGTGAGGCTTAAAAAACATAACAACAAACATACTGACAGATGAACTATACTTATTTGAATTCGTATATAATTAAGATTAATCTATAATATAAAAATGAATCGCAAAATGTGTTGGTAAGCACATAACTCAACAACGCCTCAACCAATTTGGCCAATTCTTTTTTTTAAATGTTCGTTGAAGGCCAAGGATGGTTCTTACGGCGAGAAAAAAATCGAAAAATTTGCCGGGAAAACCTCAAAAACAGCCCTTTTCTTTTTCACATTTTTTGACAGGACGAAGTCCGTCGGGTCAGCTACTCAGGTCAACAACAAACATACTGACAGATGAACTATACTTATTTGAATTTGTATATAATTAAGATTAATAAATCAATAAAGTTACCTACATCATCAAAAGTTCAATACGCTATTAGTCGCCTATTATGAACCACATTTTGTTATTTCATACTCTGAACTTTAGAGTTCCCACAATTTAATTTATTGACTAGTTGGCGTAATTCTTCATCAAAACACGTTGGTAATCTTGAAACATTAGATTATCTATCATTCTATAAAGTCAAAATAATACAAGTCTAGATTATGTTGCATTGTATTACCTTAATTTTGCCCCAGACAGACGCAACGAAATTTGGTTACAATGACGAGCAAGATAATTGGAGCCGTCGTTGAATTATTTGACTAGCTCAGTGTAACAGTGGTTAGTGAGCCAGGTTCACGTCCTACGGTTCCAAGAGTCGTGGGTTCGATTTCCACCAGGGACAAATATTTGTGTGACGAACATCGGTGTTTGTTCCATGTCTGGGTGTGTAATTCTGTGTATCTGTGTATTCACTGTTGATTTTGTAATATTCAATACATTTTAACCGTTTATAGGGTACTGTCTAATATGTTGACACCATAAATTGAACCTAATTCACTTGAAATAAGGTCCAAAACCGATGACAAATTGCAACATGCTGTGCCCGTTTGCTACTTACCACGGGATCAGATCGATGTATGACATGTGATGTTGTGACATATTTGTTTACTTATTAAGTTTTTTCCGAATATTTTACTTAAGTAAAGTTTTTGTCTGATTAAGATATAAAATTCTATTTCGTTTAAATAATATTGATTTGCACATAGCCCATTTGTAATTGCTCGATTTATTAGTAGGTACTAAAGGTAGAACAAACATGCAATGACAAGTTTTAATATAACGTCGCATGACACCAATTAACTGATAGATTTATAGGCCTTGTTTCTGAGTATGTGAATAGTATTATAATTACATGAATAATATTTGAACCATTCCAAACAGTTAAATCACGAAAAAAGCTGTTGTTACCATTGACTAATAAATCGAACTAATCATGAAAGGTCTTGTCTATAAGTATCCCTTTATTTTTGCAATCAACTGTACAGCTAATAACATCAGAACAGGTCGAATACCAATTCCATTGTTATAGCGTCTAAACAATGCAACTATCGAGATGGAAGCACAAAATATAATCGTTGAGGCTGAGTTCTGATACTTACTAAATAGGTATTTCGTCTGAAGCTTTGCCTAAATTTTATTTAATTACTGGTGACAGCTCGGATTTTGTTTTTTTTTATTCATATGACCTGGTTTTTTGCTCAAGTAGTGGGTTTAAACCCCAACAAGTTCCTTCTAACTGACATATTATTATGAAGATGGCTTGGAGTAGCCTCGTCATCATCACCGGACTTTTGGGGGAGCGGATGGATCTGACCCCTACAACAGGATGACCTCCCTCCATCTGATGGTAAGCGGCACATATATATGTTACGGCTAATACCCGAAGTGCGGCTACACCTAGGTTTAGCCGGCTAGAACTAGGTGTAGCCACTTACTCTTGGCTAAACCTAGGTGTAGCCGATTGTTTTCGGCTAAAACTAGGTCTAGCCTTCATCATGCCGGCTACAACTAGGTCCAGCCATTCCATGTCGGCTAATACTAGGTTCAGAGAATCCCTGTTGGATAAAACTTAGATGCGAGTCCCGCCAAGCCTTCCGTCCTTCCCCGCGTCACACTCAGGACTCACAGCATCTGCAGCAGCAGCGCGGGGTGGAGGGCGTAGCGAGACACGCGCCTCTGCAGGTTGTGAGCACCATGTGCTGCTGATCTACTGCAGGTCTACTAGCGAGTGTGACTCATAGCGTCTGTACATAGTTGTAACTGCCTCGTTGGTCTATTGGCAGCAAGCGCTGCGTAAGGACCGAGAGGTCCCCGGTTCGAGTCTGCGGTCGGTGAAAATTTGTGTGAGTTTTTCTGTAATGAAATTACTTAGCCCGGAGTTAGGAAGTTTGCGGTTGAACGCCCGTGCCTCGTAATGCACGTTAAGCCGGTGGTCCAGCGCCCGATCTCTTATCGGTCATGTCGGATTGCCGACTCACCAAATTATGAGAGTAGGGGAAAAGAGAGTGCACTTGTGTTTGCGCGCACACTTGTGCACTATAATATGACCTACGCACTTGGCTGATCTGAATTGAGATCGGCTGCCATGGCTGAAATCGGTCGGACGCCTTATCTTACACACTTAGTTATAGCCGGCATGCTTTCGGCAGAGCTTTTTTAGATATAACAAAAACATCCACAAATCACACAAATTTCCACCGACCGCAGACTTGAACCGGGGACCTCTCGGTCCTTACGCAGCGCTTGCTGCCAATAGACCAACGAGGCAGTTACAACTATGTACAGACGCTATGAGTCACACTCGCTAGTAGACCTGCAGTAGATCAGCAGCACATGGTGCTCACAACCTGCAGAGGCGCGTGTCTCGCTACGCCCTCCACCCCGCGCTGCTGCTGCAGATGCTGTGAGTCCTGAGTGTGACGCGGGGAAAGACGGAAGGCTTGGCGGGACTCGCATCTAAGTTTTATCCAACAGGGATTCTCTGAACCTAGTATTAGCCGACATGGAATGGCTGGACCTAGTTGTAGCCGGCATGATGAAGGCTAGACCTAGTTTTAGCCGAAAACAATCGGCTACACCTAGGCTTAGCCAAGATTAAGTGGCTACACCTAGTTTTAGCCGGCTAAACCTAGGTGTAGCCGCACTTCGGGTATTAGCCGTAACATATACACTACACCCTTTGATGAACCTACCTTTTTTATTTTTTTTTATTTTATTATTATTAAAAACAAAAAAAATTTACTTATAAACTAAATGATCCTGTGATGAAGAGTCTGAGATTTTGTTATTCATAATATCATTATATATCATTATTATCCTTACTATATCCTTACTTCCTTACTTATATTATAAGTCCGAAAGTAACTCTGTCTGTCTGTTACGCTTTCACGCATAGAGTACTGGACCGATTTAATTGAAATTTGGTACAGATATAGTCCAGAGCCTAGAAAAGGTTATAGGCTACTTTTTAACCGACTGCTATACGGAAGTAATGTTTTACCCGTTAAACGTCTCTACGCGGACTAAGTCGCGGGCGGAAAGCTAGTATAGTATAAAATAAAGTCCCTTACCGCGTCTCTCCCTATGTATGCTTAAATCTTTAAAACTACGCAACCGATTTTGATGCGGTTTTTTTCCTATGTGCTTTAGTTATTATGTATTATACATAAACCTTCCTTTTGAATCCTTCTACCTATTAAAAACAAACCTCATAAATATCCATTGCGTAGTTTCAGTGATTTAACCCTTAATAGCTCACAGCATATAGAATTTTTTCATTGGTTTTCACCGGTATTACAACTAGATAAGGTTCAAAATCTGGTGAAAAATAGTTCCTTAAGTAGTTAAGTATACATGCATACAGACAGACGCGGGAATCGATTTTGCTATATACTATGCAGTCATTGGCAAACTATATTTCCGGCACCAAAAATTTATGTAACCATCACACTTGATTGTTTTAAACCTGCAATAGTTACAGCGACCCTGACTCGCAACGTGCAAATCTTATGATCTAGATTATAAGGAATCCAATCAAAAACATAAATGTGAAATGAGAGCCACGTTCAATATTATGATAATTGCCTTGGTTGTTGACTTCAACGACAAAAGAAGTGAGATCTAAATGGGTGCCAAGTTCAATAGTCAACCCTGAAATTTATTTGTAAGTAACACTATAACATACCTATCATATCTTCTTATAACATTTAAGATAATGTATGGTGGTAGCCTATGAAGGTCTGTCTTGGCTAGTTTCTATAAACCTACCAACGTATTATTATGTTCGCTCGCTACTTCTACCAACAATCCAAATTTTCGGAATTATAAAATAAAAACCGACAAATACCAAACTAACCAAGACAACTAACTAGACTACTAACTAACTAACTAAAGAAAACTAGCCAAGACAGACCATCATAGGCTACCACCATACATTATCTTAAATGTTATAAGAAGATATGATAGGTATGTTATAGTGTTACTTACAAATAAATTTCAGGGTTGACCATTGAACTTGGCACCCATTTAGATCTCACTTCTTTTGTCGTTGAAGTCAACAACCAAGGCAATTATCATAATATTGAACGTGGCTCTCATTTCACATTTATGTTTTTGATTGGATATCATTACTTTTTGTAGAAAAGTATAGGTATATCATCGTAACGCCGTAGGTCCTTTGAAAAGGACAAATTCAAAACTACAACTAGACTTTATAAATATAAAACAATTGAATCAGTTACCGTATTTTCCTACGTTTACGGGGTATAACCCTAAGTAATAAATATGAAAACCGACTATAAGTACCTACTCTTAATTGTAAATAAGTAAGTATGTATACCTAAATATATACTTAGTGCTCTGCCTTCTCCGGTATATAGGCGTGATTAGGCACTAATTAGGTATTTATTTTAAGCGTTCATAATAGAACCTAACCGCAGCATTGGTCTCCTTTTTCACGGCTTTCAGGGTGAGTGCGACAGGCTCAACATGGTCTATTGTGCCTGTCGACCTCATATGTGGATCTCACTACCGCTTACCATCAGGTGGAGTGAGGTCGTCTTGTTAGCCTCTTATAAAAAAAAAAAAAAACCTAATTATTAAAAAATTGCCAGTTTTTTATTTTTTCCTATGTATTCATGTAATTACCTATCTGCATACCAAATTTTAACTCTCTAGGTCATTTGGAACTGGGTTAGAATTTTGATCTGTCAGTCAGTCAATGATAAAAATGAGGATTTTTGGACATTAATATCTAAATAACTGTTTGAGATAAGCTTATGAAATTTAGAACACATATTTATCTCGCAAGTCACAATATATGAGCCAAATTTGATACGTTTATGTGAAATAGTTTTTGATTTATGAGGGGTTCAAAAGTGGTTCCAAATGGTTCGTGTAATATTACACACGGTGCGGCTCGCCAGTTCTGTTTCTTGAACTTGGCTTGACACGCTACCGCGTGTCTAGATAAGTGGGTTGATTACCAAACGGTTATGACTTGTGATAATTAGGTAGTAAGTATCACACTTGCTCGCGAATGCAAAATTTGTTACAATGTGAGATACTTCAAATAATAACCGTTAGTGTTATGATATGATCTAAGGCAAAATAATTTAGTTTTTTGTTGCTTTAACATAGATTCATAATAATGTTAGGATACGGAGACGGACTAAGTAAATAGGGCGTGAATTGCTTTATTCAGTTCTAAGGCCTAATTTAGATAGATCAAGTAATGATAATGTATTTTTTTATTTTCATAACTGACTTACGATGATGGCTTGGAGTAGCCTCGTCATCATCACTTGACTTGCGAGGGGGGCAGATGGCTCTATGTTGAAATTTTTCACCTCAAGTCATGATGTTATGTGTTTCAAATATGGTGGTATTATGGTTATGGTTGTCTGAGGTTTATAAAAGATTTATGTAAGGCTAACCCCAGAAGCCTAGCCCATGGAGGAGCCTGCTAATCGCCATCTCAACTATATATATACTATAGCAGGATATATTATAGTGCACAAATATATGCGCAAATACAAGTGCACCCTTACTTTCATAGTTTGGTGAGATGGCAACCCTACATGATGGATGAGAGATCGGGCGCAGGACTACCGACTTAACGTGCTTTCCGAGGCAAGGGCGTGCATCCCTTAGTTTCCTGACTCCGGACTGAGTAATTTCTTAACAGAAAACTCACACAAATTTTGCCCGACTTGAACTGGAGACCATGCGGTCCTTACGCAGCGTTTGCTACCAATAGTCCAAGAGTCAGTCTGATACCTACATAACATTATCTTTAAAATATATTAACTGGCTGAAAGTTTTGAAAGTATCAAAAGACATGTGTATATCTAATAAGCAATCTACTTCCTGTGAGCTGAATTAATATTTTATTAAATAATTTTACTAACTGTAATATACTTACTTGAAAAGAACACGTTGTAATTATAATATATAATTAAGACAGCTAAGTGTAACAGTTACATAATGTGACGATAATTATTTTGCAGCGTTTTGCGGTCCATAAGTATGATTTAGTATGAGTAGACAGTTTTGGACAACTAACAAGAAAGTGGACATAGAGCTAAGAACATTGAGATCCGTCATAAGTGATACAAGTATGCCTTTATACGTTAGTTTGGCATACTGGCATAATAGGACCTGAATTAAAAAAATATTGTGATTCCTGATTACATTAACAATTTTTTATATTTCGATTTATATTAGATGGAATAGATAATTATGGTCTGTTTGATCAGGTATATAAACATCACACAATATCATATACATTTGTCGATTCCAATAAAAATTGTCAACATTTCTGTTACTGATATCATAAACAACAGTAGTATCGTAATATGCAAATATTCTTAAACACATAAATAATAACACACCTAGAATACGATGTTCATCACACAATATAGGGCCAACAACTCTTGACAAGAGACGGTTGAACTAAACGAGAGAATTCCAAGAAAACTTTTAATTTATTTAAATAACTAGTGACGCGCCCATGCTTCGCTTCAGGTATATTAAACATAAAAACCTTCCTCTTAAATCTTTATATCTATTAAAAACCGCATTAAAATCCGATCTGCAGTTTTAAAGATTTAAGCATACATAGAGACTGACATATGCGGGAAGCGACTTTGCTTTATACTATGTAGTGATTGTACGTGTACATATATTTAGAAAAATTAACAACCCAGCGTCGATGGCCGAGTGGTTAAGGTCGTTGCTTGCCATGCGAGAGGTCTCCAGTTCAAACCCCGCCAGGTACCAATGTGTCTTTCAAATTTGAAATTCATATGTACCATCATTCGACGCTTTAACGGTGAAGGAAAACATCGTGAGGAAACCTGCACACCTAAGAAGAAATTCTAAGGTTGTGTAGTCGACCAACCCGCACTTAACCAGCGTGTCGACTAAGGCCTTACCGCCCTAGTTTAGGGTAGGCCCGTGCCCCAGCAGTGGGGACGTATATGGGCTGATGATGATGATGAACAACCCACGTTCCCTCATCACTTCACGAGGGAGGGAGGAAGGAGGGACTTAAATATTTGTCCCGAATGGGATCGAACCACGAGTCATGGCGTACGTTATCAACTCACTAGTTTTGCCGATTCTGGTAGAGTTCTCGTGTCTAACCGAATGTCGGCCCAGATGCTCATCCGGCGGGTGCATCTCGTTACGCGTTACCTAACAATGCGCACGCGTAGTACGCTAAACAGACCACTGGTACTGCGAACTTGAGGGATTTCTTTTTCTCTCTTCTTGAGTTTAAGCCATATTAGATTTTGTCAAATGTATAATTTAGTAAGTAATGAAATACTAAGTAATTATGAATGGAAAAAATAGATTTGGTCAAAGTGCGATATAAAAAACCTGCCAAATTCTTCTAGCTATCACGGTGTATGAGATACAGCTTGGAGACAGACAGACGGGACGGCGGAGGCTTAGTAATAGGGTCCCGTTTTTACCTTTTAGGTACGGAACCCTAAAATACTAATAGTTTTCCTAAACATACAGTATTTAAGTAGATTTGTACATAACCAAACTATAATTTTTACAACAAATGTAATTTCGTACTTTGTAAGTGTAAGTTGGTAAAAATGGAAGTAAGACAAAATATTAGAAGGTAGCGAAAACTGACATGTCATCATTAATCTTAAATGTAACATATCAATTTGCATTCATTGACTATAATTGTAAACTTTCATTTTACATCTCTATCGACTAGGGTTATAACTAATAATAATAATAATATGTTTATTTCAAAAAACCTTAAAACTAGTACACAAAGATATCATACGGCCGCCACACTAAGCATTGGCTTGTCTCGCAGCGGCCACTTGCTTTACAAAATTGTGTACGTCAGGGCGTCCGGTGCACATAGACATTTAGAAAATAAAATTATTTATGTTTAAAATATTTTTTGCAAATATTTCAATTTAAAATTGTAATCATAAATTAATGTTAAAGTCTATTTAAAATTATGATAACAAAGAAAACTGAATTAATTAATAACTGAAATTTAAATTCTCTATGGTTGTACATAACTATTATATTACTGGTGAGTGTTATAACTAATCAACTATATAAGTTGATTAGTTATAACACTCACCAGTGAAACGCGATAGTATCCTTCCTCCCCTTTTCCTTCCCCCTTCATATATCCTTGCTACTCGTGGAAACGCAATGACCTTGTTAAAACAATTCACAAGGCAGAATGGCGGCGACGTGGTCCACAACCCGTCACGTCACGTGTCCCACAGAGGTGAAAAGTGGATCACTGGAAGTGATCTCTGCCTACCCCTCTGGGAAAGAGGCGTGATTTTATGTATGTATGTATGTATGTATGTACCAGTGAAATAATACACACTTCTCCGCGTATCAACTTAAATAATATTCTAAGTCCACAGTTTCCGCGGTGACTCCAAAAAATGTGTGACTTCGTAGTAACGTGCGTATCAGGTAACTTTTTGGTATAAAAACGAATCGGTGAAATTCTTTTTCCACAATCGTCATCGTAGTGTCCCACGGTGTGGACACACAATTGTTCTAAAAACAAACAAACAATACCAAAATGAAACTGGTACGTTTTCTGTGACAAATATAATGATGGTGGTAATTAAAAAGCAGTGAAAGTTGTAGGCGTTGTGAAGTGAATTAAATAATTTTAATTTTAATTGCATAAGTGAAATGATTTTGGCAACTAAGTTAATCCAATTGTTGATTACCCTTTGTGATTATGTAAAACTTATGGTGCTTAATACATTTGTGGATGAAAAACTGTGTCAAAATGTTAGCGTTGGCTATTTGTGGTGAAAAGTTAAGGGATAAAGGGAACAAAATGGAGAACAAACCATCATTTTGTTTTATTTCGTTTGTGAATGTAAATTAAGCCTTAGAATACAGCTTCGTAACTCAAAGGCTAATGATTTGAAGAAGTTAGCTATTAAAAATATTTTTGGAGGCTTTAAGTTCTCAATGAGTATATAGTGTTCAATCATTTTTTTTTGTAAAATGAAGAAGAACAATACATAATATGTATTATATTGTAAACTTAACCACTTGCTATTAAAATAAAAATGCATAGTTCCAATATTCACTGTGTGCTGACCACCTTCTTGTCTTTATTTACTTTTACGCTTAGTTTTCTTTATAAGAGTACTATCTATCTATCTTGAGCCTATAGTAGTCCACTGGTATCTAGTACTATCTTCATATTTTCGTTTTCAAATTTCCAGCTGGTGTCCCTAGCTGCCATCTTATTGGCTGCATCAGCTAACGCGGCCTACCACTCGCCAGTCCCCAACATTCAACAAGCAGAGAACTACGCGAAGTCCGCTGAGCTGTACCAATCAGCGCTCGAGTTGCAACAGCACGGGCTGTACTCCGGCCAATCACAGGCGCAGGCTCATCAAGATGTAGCCTATAGAGGCGCCTCAACTGGGGAAAAGAACGCGAAGATATTGGTCCACGACATGGAGAATGATGGCCACAATTATCAATATCAGTATGAAACTGATAATGGTTAGTATCTATTTTCAGTATCTCTTAGAAATAACATTCTACCTCTGGAAAGATCCTAGAGTGTAGACTAGACTAGAAATCCTCATAGACCATTTTTGAATATTTGCAATTAAGCCTTATTTTCTACTTAGTTTATCACGTAATTTCTGGTTCCATCTTATAGCAAGACGACATTTTCATGATTACAATCCCATCCAGAACTTAAATCACCTAAAGCGAAATTCAGTCACGTCATGTCAAACATTTTACTTATCTTCTTTCCAGGCATAAAAGCACAAGAGATAGGCCAAACCATCCAGGGGACTCAAGCTCAAGGCGGCTACTCGTACACGGGAGACGACGGTCAGGTCTACACAGTGACGTACACAGCTGATGAGAACGGCTTCAGGGCAGTTGGGGCGCACCTGCCGACCCCGCCCCCAATACCGGAAGCCATCGCTAAGGCCTTGGAGCAGAACGCGCAGGCTGAGGCTAACGGTGTCTTCGATGATGGTGAGGATCACTTACCTAAACTAAACCTGACTACTCTTGACCTTCCATTTAGAGGAAACCCCCTGGGTATCAAAAATGGCCCCGTTGTTTCAGACGCCGAAGTGTTAAGGGAAAACTCGCAAACTGGAGTTAATAGTGCCTTCGATACTTATGAGTAGCCTAAGCGAACCGCTCCACTATCCAAAAACAACATACTTACAAGAGAAATTCAATTTTCATGTGTACCTGTAGAAATGTGAACCTGAAAACTACATAATAAATATCATCCATTAAACACCGTTTGAATAAAAATATTAACTTTAGCATAAATACTGACTAGACTCACATAAATGATTGATAAAAGAAGTAATCGATGTTATCCTTTTATTTTTCAGGTAAATACAAGCCCGAATCCGAAGGAAGTTATCAGCATTACGAAGATGATCACCAAACCATCGATAATCACATATCTCAATCGCTCCAAAGCAGTCAACAACATATATCTCAACCAATCAAACATACCGAACACATATCTTTACCGGTCAAACATACCATTAGCCAGCCCATCAAAGAAACCCACAACCAAATAGCTTTCCAGCCAATTCGTCAAACTAAGCTTCGTATAGCTCAACCACAGCACACACAACATCATGTTTCTTTGCCAGTTCATCAAGCTCATCAGATATCTCTGCCAATAAACACAGAGCACCAGATATCCCAGCCACTCCAACATATTCAGCACATATCTCTACCCCAACATAATGAACATCACTTTGCCCAATTCCAACATGCAGCCCCTCTCCAACAAGATCACCATTTATCTCAGTCCTTCCAACATCACATCGCTCAACCAGTTCAGCGTACAGAATACCGAACTCATCATACGGCTCCTAATCTTCATCTTCAGGAGCAAAAGCATTTAGAGCCCCAAACTCAAAGGGTGACGTACCACATTGCAACTCAACCGATGCTTCAGAAACTGTTGCAGTCAGGCCAAGGGTTTCAACTAGTTCATGGAAATCAGTACCAACGTAGGCAGAGCCTGGAGGGTATCTAGGTGTAGGTTAATCAGAAGTAGTACCAAATACTAGATGATAATGATAACATTTGATAGTCTAGTCTTTTTATTAAATAGTTAGCTGTTTCACACACGACTATCGTTGTCGTTTTGTAGACTATAGAAAAGCGAGCTCATTATTTCGATGGACAGTTTAATATAAAGTCTCATTTTGCTATCAAAGGAAACGATACAGATTTCAGTTGAGGAAAAGTGAGCAAAAGTTTTCAGTTGTGGTTTCAATCATATTGAATTAATTCTTAATTCCCATTTCATACATATTGAATTGTGTTACATGTACTGCCTTCATTTTTGAAATTAATATCACAAGTCGTACTTTTTTTACCTTCTATATTTCCATACTTTTCTTACCTACTCTCTTCAATTCAATTGTTCAATTGTTTCATTAAATCAAATTACTCTTCATTATTTTCTCACTTACAGATTTCTATCTGTTAGAACTCATATCATCAATGCTTCAATATTTGACTAATAAGTACAACTATTTGAACAATTAAAAAAAAAACAAGACACGAATTAAATAACATCATTTATCGTAAGTAATTTATAGTTATTTTGATGACTGATATCGTTATGCTCATAAAGTGTATTGTTAGTATTAAAATGGTACTCGTAGTTTATTACCATGTAATACTTAATCTTCCATAAACAGTTTTTACATGCCTATTACAAAACAGCAAACCTTGATATTACACTAACAAACAATGGTCCATTTCGTTTGTGAAATACTAGTACATAATTAGCTTTACTTTTGCATATAGATTTTGATGCTGACAAGCTTTAAAACGCATAAAAATACATATTATCGTAATCACCGTAAAGGATTAGCGTGACTGTGTCTGATTTTGAAAATGGCGGAGAAATACGAGTAAGTTTGCAATGCATAAATGGTTGTTGTTTTTACTAGTTGTGTATTGTTATTTTGTTTTTAAGAATAAAACATAAAAAAGTAGTCGTTAATTTTTATTTCAATTGGAAGGTAAACCTTTTTTGACTGGCTCGGTAGAACAGTGGTTAGTGACCCACTCACTGCCTACGGTTCCAAGAGTCCGTGTGTTCAATTCCCACCCAGGACAAATAATTGTGTGACGAACATCGGTGTTTGTTCCGTCGCTTGGAGTGTTATTTAATTTCCACTATTGATTTTGATATCCGTGACACTAGTGCGTAGGCTACTTGCCACGGGATCAGATCGATGTATGTACTGTTGTGTAGTATTTATTTAATTTTGATCTAGAAAGAACAATTTTTAAGTAACATAAAATTGTATGACTGACTCTATGACTCATTTGGTTGTTCCCTGGCCTCTTGAACCAGGAGTCGCGGGTTCGATCCCCATCCAGGACGAAAATTTATGTGATGGCCAAGCATTTAGATATTTGTTTTGTATCTGGGTGTGAATGAATAATATAGCATAGTTAGGTATTTCTATAAGCATTCTTGTTTCTGAAATTCAGGGCTTATGCTTCTTAGTTCAAGTTTATGCTAATTACTTCGGAATTAGAAAGCTTTTTTTTATTATTGCAAAGGAAATTAGTCGATTAACACTTTTGGTCGAAAGAATTCTAATAACCTAATTGCCTTCTTTTCACATCTCACTCCCAAGTAAATCATAAATGTGACATTATGTATTACGTATTTTTATTATTACCATTATACCCAAAATTCGGTAATATCTAAGTAACCTTAACTTCTAGCTTAATTTACACTTAAGAAAACAAAATGCTTGTGAGATTTGTACAAGCTTCGACGGTAATTCCATCTATTGACAAAAAAGGAAAACATAAAGAGAAGTGGACTGTACTGACTTAACACTTGCTCAAAGAAAAATCATACATATGATTGTATTGTATGTAGGTATAACATATTTTTAGCGTTACATTATGCCCAAAATTCGGTAATACCTAAGTAACCTCAACTCATTGTCTTATAAGCATAATGACTAACCTTCGCCTACATCTGACGCCCAAGTCCTGACTCAAATGTCTCTCCTACTGATGCAACCAATCATATCGGTATGCGAGGCATCCCATCCGATCATAACAACGTCCTTGTATGTGGGATCAATACTACAATGTAACAGAACAATGGATTATTCTTTTGATTACAATAAAGGTATGATGATATTCTTGATTGGTTGCTGTGAATCTTTTTAATGATGTTGAAGGCAAGGTGGTATTTTTGGTAACTAAAAAATAGGCCTTTAAATTTGTGATTGAATTCCTCATTCTTGTTAAGTCGATTGATGATTGATGTTGATAAAGATTTGAAGATACCTTAACAAATTTTACCATAAATAAGGGTCTTGACAGACAGACAGACGGACAGCAAAGTGATCCTATAAGTGTTCCGTTTTTACCTTTTGAGGTACGGAACCCTAAAAAAACTTTGAGTTTAATTAAAAGTAAAGGAATGAATTATTATCCTTATACAAAGCAACCTCAGCTTCAGAGTTCCAAAGAGTACTCTTAAATGTTTATACCTGGAATTGGTAGAGTCCATCATAGGCTATGCTCTTGATAGCTATGAATTAACATTAAAAACGAATTTAGAAAAAATAGAAACATATCAAATTAGTTTCTTAAAACTGTTAGTAGACAAAAAAACTAAATCTCAATGTAAAGGTAATTACAGAAAATTATTTAAAATATGTAAATTACTTCCAGCCGGACTCAAGCAGAAATACCTTTTTACTGTAAACCAACATGGCAATCAGGAGCATAGTAGTTCTTGTAAGCAACCACCACAGCCACAACACAAGGTCAATGACGTACAACAATTTTTACGGCGACAGAACCGTTAAAAAGCGTTTACCCTTTATACTAAATACTCTGCCAGTTGATCTCAGACTGGAAAACAATAGATATAAGTTTAAGAGCATGTAAAAAAATCCTTTTTGGAACAATATAGGCTATTGTTTCAAAAAGGAATTTTTCAGCAAACCTCATTAAATCTTACTGTATTAAACCCAACTTCTAGCGCTTCATATTTATTTTTATATAGGGTCACTTCGACCAGTCCCGCAGTCAGACAGTGTAAATTGTCTTGTGGGTCAGAATGTTAAATTAGTTGTCTAACTTATTCTGTTTTAATAATAAATAAATAAATAAATAATAAAATAAGTGGTTTCGTATTAGCTTATCAAATTATTTGATCACTTGAATTTCAAGAAAAAGTAAAGGAAAGCAAAATAATGATTTGTTATAAATTAATTATTATTACCTTTGCCCAGCAGTGGGATGATGCAGGTTAAGTAAAAAAAAAATATTACATACCAATCAGGTGGTTATTATAAACCATAACTAAATAAATACCACACATAACATAAATTATATAAGCATTTGTGTTACGGACACCTAAAAATAACACACCCAGACACCGAACAAACACCAGAGCTTGTCACACAAATATTTGTCCCGAGTGGGAATCGAACCCACTACTCTTAGCTCAACAGATAAGAGCACTATCCAAAGCGTCATTGAAATACAAAGTTAATTATTGTCAGAAGTTATTATTCTTAGAAGGCCCTTTCCGTCGTCCTACTGACATTATACTTTTGCCTACTAGTAACAAGTTGCCGCAGGCGTCCAATTGGTAACATGTGTAAACGGTTTTACTTTACTTACCGCTGAGCAACATAAAAAGGTAACAATGAAATTGTTACTAAATATCAGTCTTTAAGGAGCTACACCCGATATTAGGAGTAACAAATACATAGCTACTTACTGCCTGTCGTTAGAATGAAAGACCTATAAAAAAATTCTTAAATATTAAATTACATTGTTAGTTTATGTTTATTTTAATTTTACTCTTTTCAAATAAAAGATAACGAAAATTTACGCTGAAATCCTGTGTATGAGAAATTGTAGTTAAGTAGTTTGGATATTATAGTACTTAAGTACGAGATTCTTGATAATAAATATTAGTAGGGGCGTAGGGGTGTAGGGGCCTGTTTAGATATTATTAAAGTTGTATATATGTATTTCGTTGTATAAAATGTCACCTATTAATTTATATAAGCACTTAAGTGTGACCCCTTAAAAAGTAAGTTTAAAATCACTATGTAGGGGCCTGTTTAGGTATTATTAAAGTTGTATATATGTATTTTGTTGTATAAAATGTCACCTATTAATTTATATTAGCAATTAAGTGTGACCCCTTAAAAAGGAAGTTTCAAATCGTTATTCTTTAACAAATAAGATACAGTACTTGCGTTTATACACTAAAATTTATAAGTTCCATATCGTTCAACTAAGCAGTGATATTTAAAAAGGGAAAGATCATCTTTCAAAGATGAGGGCAAGTAAAATATAAAGCGTATTAGGGAACGCCTACAGACCCAGATAGCAAGGTTCTCAGACACAATATAACCTACATTACAGCATGATATTCGAAGACACCGCAGAATTTCTTTGTAATCCGTCACCGAAAATGCCAAGGTGACGTTACTGTTACACCCATTACGACGAGCTTGACTCATAACCCATAATAATGGTTGAATGTGAAAGTAAAGATTCTACTGCTAGAAAAGGCCTAGCATGTTGTAAGACATGGATATATTGTTGTATGTATGTTGGACGTCATTTTTCCAATAATATTATTCGAGCCTGAATTTCAGTAATTAGCTTCAATTTCAATAAAGCATGATTAGCATGATTCACCGTTCGTATTATCTCTTACAAGAATACAGAATGAATATAAACGTATGTGTGTATGTGCATCACATTGAAGATATTGAAAAAAGTGTTTATCTTTATTTTTAAGCTATTGCATAGCTTTTATCGCGGGCTTTGAGCGCGGCGACCGAACCAAGAAATTCCGTAACGAAAAAAACCTCACAATCGTCTAACGTCGTTTCAGTTCGGTAGACTTCTTCTTATTTATTTATTTATCGGACGATGCTATGCAATAGCTATACCGCGGCCACCGAGTGCCACACGTCTTTTTTTCTATAATTATGAATTCAAGGATATCATCGGAATTAATAAATGGCGTAAGTTTATATATATCATTCCAGAACTTTTTATACCATTTAAGTTAAGATGAATATCCTTACCAATATTATAAATGCGGAAGTTACTCTTCGTCTGTCTGTCTGTTACGATTTCACGCATAGAGTACTGAACCGATTTAAATGATATTTGGTACATATATAGTCCAGAGCCTGAGAAAGGCCAAAGGCTTTTACTTTTTAACCGACTGAGCTATAAAGAAGTAATGTTTACCCGTTAAACATATCTACGCGGAAAAAGTCGCGGGCGGAAAGCTAGTTTCTTTATGAATTTCAAAATATTGGTGACCTAGGTGCCACGTTTTTTTTTAACGTATAAAAACAAATATGTATAACAATTTGCACGAAAGGCTTAAAGACCATGAAGGTGATTGAGCTTATTGTTTTATTTTTCTTGTTCAATGGTGTTACTGTTTTGCTAATGCATCCGTTCGCATAATCGATTTCGGCTTCCCAAACTGTGAAGCTCAGAACATTTAAAAACCCCCACAAACACACACTTATAGTCTACAGGTTATATTTTTCTCTGGCAAAATTAAATGTTGTTATTATAATTATTATCTCGGATGATATTTAACTTATTGTGTAAAGACTGAAATAATGTCTATAAATCTCTGTATAATCATATCATATCTAAGTATTATTAATCAAAATTTATGTAATTTTAAAAATTGTTAAGATTTTTTTGGAAGAGCGAGGCTTTCCCAACACAGGCGTCTTATGACTACCTTCTGGGAAGCCCCGGCAACGAATTTGTTAAAAATCTTTATGCAAATAAATAACATTTTATTTTTTTATTTATTTATTTAATTATGGCTTACTAATGGGTGAAGGAGTTGATCAGTAAGCAAATCAATATTCAAATAAAAACTTTTTTGTTGTTGTTTTCCTTCCTATGGTCCCGGGTTCTTCAGGCGTCGCGTGAAACGGCATCTAAGCAGGCAGGGTGAGGTCGACAGGCTCAATAGGGTGTATTGTGCCTGTCGACCTCATATGTGGACCTCACGACCGCTTACCATTAATTGGAGTGAGGTCATCCTGAGAGTCTTTTCATAAAACTCTATTGTCCAAGTTTACACATAAGAAAAGTATGTATATTTAATACACATTGCGTACCTACAAAATTCAATGAACGCATCAAGATTTTTCTCTACATTGAATATTTTGTAAAGAAAACTGAAAATGTCCGGGATATTTAACATGTTCTTTTGTTTTAATGAGCTCCCGATATTTCACATGGTAAATATCCCGGACATTTTCAGTTTTATAATGTGTGTAACCATGATAGTTTAAAATTATATATTTTGTAAACGTTCATCATCATCATTGTATTTGAATTGAACTCATCAAATATCAAAGTTACACTAACTAGGTACTACTTTTGTTAGTGCGTGTTTTTTTTTAAGAATCAAAGTCTTAGCTTCTAATATTGCGTTATTGTTTTCTTACGCACCATTTCAAAATTTACCGCCAACTGGATCGAAATAAAACGACCACAAATCCAAATAATGGTCATTAATCATCAGCTCTACTCTGCAATTGATAGCAAAGTTCAAACCACGCGATTTTCAACCTTATATTTGTTGGCATAAAGCTCATTAAAGCTTGTAATGCGGACGCAATGAGAGCTTATGACATTTGGTAAAGATGGAATCGTTCCTTTTGAGGTCTACATTATACAGACTGGCTTAATAGCGCATTGGATAGAGCTCCTGGATTTTGCATTAAATGTCATGGGTTCGATGCCCACTCGAGATAAAATATTTGTGTGATGAACATCGGTGTTTGTTCTGTGTCTGTGTGTGTGTATATGTTTAACTATAAATATTGTACAATGTATAGTACACAAATGTATATACCACTGTTTTCGATAACAGTAACACAATGTGTTGTCATTATTGAAACGAATGCCCTTCCAGCTCATGTTTTCCCTCCCTTTTATGATCCCGGGCTCTTCAAGAGAGGCGTGAAACGGCATAAAGCAGGCCTTCAGCTCAAAATAGACTATTGTGCCTGTCTACCTCATATGTAGATCTCACTACCGCTTACCATCAAGTGAAGTGAGGTCATCTTGTTAGCCTATTATAAAAAACAAACTCAAGTGCTTAAGTAAACTTCGGAATCGAAACAATTCATTTGATTAATTGTTAAAACAGTGGAAGTTGAAAGAGCTTTGGATTCTAATCCAGTTGGGAATCAAGTCTGCCCCATATGTCTTTGATGCCTCATTTTTTTATTGATCTCAAGACCGGAAGATCTGAGGTTCGAATCCCAGTTGTGCTTAAAGGATAAGACGTAATTTATGTAAAAAAATCAACCCGTACTCATAATATGGTGATTACACACAATTCTTGTGTAATTCAATATTCTGACAGCTTCATCGTCGAACTTAGATCCATATGTCAATTTTGACATTTACATCATTCTTGGCCAGGGGTCAGCAATCGGCTAGACGTTACAACGTTGCATATATCATTACATAGTATGTTTGATACGCAAAATGATCGTCTACGTACATACGAATGTTCTTTATCTGTATATTTTTCCTGGTTGGCGTTTTAAGGGCGAGAGTCATCCGCTTCCCCGCAAGTCCGGTGATGATGACAAGGCTACCAACACCAAGTCATTATCGTAGTCAGTTAGAAAGAACTTGGTGGGGTTTAAACTCACTACTTGAGCAAAACACCAGGTCACTACCAAAGGTTCCAATAATGATTGATATTAATAATCTTTTATTATGAAGTCGGTTGAAAAGTCTGGATCTATGCACCAAGTGATGTTTAAATTAGTTCAGTAGTGTTGAACATGAAAGTGAGACAGACAGACATACAGATTTGGTTTCACATAAAAAGGATTAGTAGATTAGTATAGGAATAGAATTATATCATAGGTGTACAGGTTTCCTCACGATGTTTTCCTTCACCGTTAAAGCGTCGAATAGTCGCACATATAAATTTCAAATTTGAAAAACACAGCTTAGTGGTACGCGGCGTGGTTCATATAAACAAATTGATTTAGTATGACTTATTGTGCTAACTTTTTTGTTTTTAGTAGGCAATAGCTAATCCACGCCTTAGTCATTTAATCGATACCAAATACTACTAAACGTGGGCGAACAATAGTCTAACATTATACTACGATATCTACTTGTTTCCACCTTCAAAACAAAGCCGATGCTCGTCTAACATCCTCTACATCATCTGAGGTCGCATTCTTTGCGTTTCTCATTTTCAGCGTAAAGGTTATAACTGTGAAGTTCAAGGGACGATTCGTAAAGGTTAGATCTCCGTAATTACTAGGTGCGGATACGTTTTAAAGGCAGTGTTGCCAGCCTGTGAAACAATTTCCTGTAAGGAATTAAGTTATCTGGATGTAAAGTAAAAATAATTATTCAGAAAAACGGCCTATGTAACTTTTGGCACTTGTAATACAAACTTAACTAAATGAGATAATAAAGTTTCAAAGTCGAATAAATTTAGTAGATGTATTAGGTATGGTATGTTTATATAAAATTTGGACTTTCGCGTTTCATTACACTAAATATTAGTCTTTATGGGTCTACACGCGTTATTAGGAGCATGATTGGTGTAACCCAGTCGAAACGTCGGGCAGTAAGCTATGTAATTTGCTACTCCTAATGACGCATGTAGACCCATAAAGACTAATATTTAGTGGTATGTATATAGCAGGGATGGTGAAGCTTTGTTGATGTAGCTGGGTGGGCCATACTTAAAAAAAATACAATAATTTAAAAAAAAATGTTCAGAGATGATTGTCGTACCTTCAGAACTCGCCGAGATTTACTGTTTCAATAGCACATCATTCGGGCAAGCTCAAAAAAGTGCCATAAAAGTGATATCACTCTTGTATTATTTGTATGCAACGAAATGTAAATATAAACTAATAAAAATATTATAATTTAAAATAAATCAAAACTTTTTTAACTATATTATTCATTTTACGTGTAAGCACAGTTTTCAAATAGTTGATAATAAATGTAATCTGTCGCTCTCCTGGTTTTGTTCCTTATACCAGGTGCCCACGATACTGGACCTTTCCTAGTGTGGGACTTTCTGTAATGCTCAATATTTCAGATGTTTTTTGGAAATAAACTATTTGTATTTGTATTTTTTCGGCAAGTAAAACAAAAATTGCATTTTGAAAATGGTCTCATAGCAAAAGTTGCCATTAATTATGTAATTTGAAACATGGTTAATTGTTTATTTAAATCATGTTTAAGCTTTAACAATGCACTCGCTTTACTTTTAACGTCTTCGTCGTATCAATTACCAAAAAAATGTACACACCTTCCCAAAAGGTCTAACTAACATTTTTCTCCCTGGTAAACGTGAGATCACATGCAAAATCAAACATTGTACCTATTATCATATCTTGACATATCGCATCGATGGCGAACTCCTTATTAATGGCAATAATCTTGTCATCCGTCACTTTCTAAGATATTTTACTCGTCAAAGTAAGAGAGAGTAAATAATTGTGTAATCTTTAGTGTATCTAAGCTACGGTTTCAAATATTTTTATTGTAATCCTACTTTCTTATCGGATGCTATGAATACATTGACTGAGTCTTCAGTTAAGATTTTATCGACTAAAGTGATTGAGTCTAGGCGGATTTTAATTTTTTTTTTCAATATCTCATACTTAAACTCTCCAATACGTTATAGTGAAATTGTGTGAATTTTGTAGTCTGCTGTACACTCAATTCAATATACACTCTTTCTTACTTCGTATTAAAATTAATTAATTAAAATTCGTAGTATAAAATTAAAGAAATTTAGAAATGGTTTTCATCATCATCAGCCCATATACGTCCCCACTACTGGGGCACGGGCCTACCCTAAACTAAGGCGAAATGGTTTAACTTAAAATAAACTAGAAATGGTTTTATTTTTATTGAATTTAAAATCAACATTGTAAATTCAGTAATATAAGCGTAAATAATATAGTGATACTTTGAAAGTATAAAAATAGCCTACTAAAGTTGATAACAAACATAAATTACTATTTTAAATACTAGATCTTATTTGTACATGGCAACTCAAATAAGGGTGAATGGAAGTCGGACCGTGAAGCGAAGCATTGTCAAAGGTAATGCCCGCAATAAGTCACTCGGAAGGTGAATTAAGATGTGTAGATAACTTAAGAGCATTAAGCAAATAATTTTACAAACATCTATAGATAGTTCGAAGAATTTATTTATAATAGGTTCACAAACAGATTACAATCGTAAAACATGTTAATGATACAGTTATTCTATATATAAATAAGGCTAGACAGTAATCCAAAGTAGTGAACACAGCATGATGAATGATGATATAACTAGCGTTGCCTATGTCACATACGATGGGCGAGCACAGAGTGTGCTGTTGGTGATAATAAAAAATAACAAATAAGAAAATCAATTCAATCTTTGAGCCTGCGTCTTTGGTATTATTGACTGACTCGGTAGAACAGTGTTTAGTGACCCGGGTACACTACCAATGGTTCCAGGAGTCGTGGGTTCGATTCCCATCCGGGACAAATATTTGAGTAACGAATATTGATGTATGTTCCGTGTTTTTTGTTGATTCTGATAGAGGAAGATCCCAGAGCCGCCAGACATCACTTATTTTCTAATGGACAAAATATATACGATTGAGTAGTGGTGGGGTGTACTATCATCATATGACTAGTTGCTACCTTGACCAGACGGCCATTTTTCAGATATCAACCAATCAAGGTAGAAACACTGCTCACCTCACTTAAATTCTGATGGCTGACTTTAACATATATTTCACACAATATCATTAAAAATCAGGTTTTATTACTCCCAGACACATGCGGTCGGCGGTTTTACCTTACAGACGCTTTAAAGCTATGAAAAAATTTTACTTTTACTTAATTTTACTTATTTTGTGATGCTTGATTTTTATATATGTTATTCAAACAACTATTTTAAAACGTTTTGCAAACGGACAGACCGATCCAAGGGGCCAAACATTCACCAGACCCAACTGTTTTAGATTTTTTTTTTAAATTGAATTTAGTTAAGTTTTTCTAATAAAATAGTTTGTAAAGTACAATTCTATAATTATTGCGGTCAGATGAGCACTTTTGAGTTGTTTGAATAACATATATAAAAATCAAGCATCAGAAAATAAGTAAAAGTAATTTTAATTTCATAGCTTTAAAGCGTCTGTAAGGTAAAACCGCCGACCGCATGTGTCTGGGAGTAATGAATCCTGATTTTAATGATATTGTGTGAAATATATGTTAAAATCAGCCATCAGAATTTAAGTGAGGTGAGCAGTGTTTCTATGTACCTTGATTGGTTGATATCTGAAAAATGGCCGTCTGGTCAAGGTAGCAACTAGTCATATGATGATTATCCGTAACGTAGTTTTAAAGATTTAAGCATACATACATACATACTGACAGATGTGGGAAATGTGTTGTATACTATAAAGTGATATTCCACTTAATACCTACAAAACTGCAATTCAATATCTGGGGGCACGGCAGTGCCCTTGCCAAGTCGAGCGCGAAGCAAACACTGCCGTACCATCCTTTACTGGAACCATTTCGCCGCATTTTCAGGTCCCTATATGAGAACCTATGGGTAAGACCAGAACGCTAAAACTTTTATTATCCAGTAACCTATGATAACATACTTAAAATCCAAAATTTCAAGTCTGTGGGACTTATAGTTCCGAAGTTAAGCGAAAGCAAAGTTTCGCATTTATGACACTCACTCACCTACTCATGATCATCAAAATAAAACTAGTACTTCCCATAAACTCAGATTGCTGAAATTTGGTACAGAGTTAGGGTTTAATAGTCACATAAAGGGAAAACTATAAAAACTACGATAATCGAAGATCTGGAGTACCTGGTGATCCTGATTAGAAAACAACAGCCTAAGTTTATAAAGTCGTCTAAAAATATTTAAAAAACGACATACCGCCTTTACAAAAAATGTTTATTTGGTTAGCTGCTTCTACAAAAAGAAGTGAAATCCCATCAAAAACATCCTGTAAAAAAACTAGCCAAGTCTCGATGGAGCAGATTGCTTATCTCTAAAAAGTAATGAAATCTAGACAAAATCGTGCCGAGCCTAAGGTTCCTTACTGCGATTTCTTCATTATTATAGTTAGTGTTGTGTGACTTGGCCGTTGAAGGGTACTCAAGGGTACAAAACCAGTAAAGCCTTAATTTTCACTTGTTATTCATTCAACTTTGTCCAATTGGCAATTTTTCATCGTCAATAGGTAGCGGTTCTGGCGTCAGATAGGTATAATATTGTTACGGAGAACCTGGTTATGTACCCTTGTGTTCCCTTCAACGGCCAAGTCATTTAGATTTTGTCTAGATTTCATTACTTTTTAGAAATGAGCAATCTGCTCCATCGAGACTTGGCTAGTTTTTTTACAGGATGTTTTTGGTGGGATAAAGTTGACTAGAGAGTAAACCTTGCAAGGAAAATTAATTATCGCTCACATTTTGAAGATGACACAAAAAATAATAAAATACATTCTAGGTGGTGGTGCAACAGTTTTTGTTCAACAAATCATTAAACTTAAGATAATGTCAAGTCGAGTGGTCGTCTACTAAGAGTTCATTATAGACATTTCACAGACCCGTCTGGTTCTTAAAACAGTGGGGCTACCATGAGTAAAACTTACGCACTCGATATCGCCCACGTAAATATGTCTATGAAAAACTTGTACAGCGCCGCTGGTGGTTACGGGAAGAACTAAAATCGGCCGTATGAAAAAAACAACTCGATAGGTTTTTAACGTAAGTAAGTTTTCGATAGCCAACTCATGGTAGGCCCTCTGAAGTCGCATTCTAGTGTGAATAGGCTCTAGTTTTAAGTTGATGGACTAAATGATACTGACCATTGTCTTAAATTATTATTCAACTTGAAACTACATAGAGATCTTTAACCTATCCGAAAAATAAATATGAGAAAATAAAACTTATTTTACGGATTAAACTTGACCTCGAGCGCTTTAAAGAGATCGAAACGTCGGGTCTCTAAATAATATGTTTAAAATAACGGATACATGCGAGTTTAATACTTAAATTAGTTTTATTTCAAACAATGACATGTTTATAGTGTGTATAAATTTTTTAAATATAATATTCCATGTACTGGGATAGTAAAAAACAAAATGCAATTTGTTTCACTCTACCGCAATTTCCTGCGTTAACGCAAGGAAATAAAATTAGAGCTATAAATAGCATTAAAAAAATATATAATAAAATTACATTATAAGTAAAAAAAGGGTTTTTCGGTAAAATCACTATTAAACTTACAGGAAACCTTTATTCTTAACTTACAGCTAATAACGGATTTTAAATACATTAGTGTATTTGCGTAAGAGAAAGATTTCTCAAGTTTTTACAACAAAAAATGGGTATGAAATACATTATAAACTAACATTTAGAGTTATTCATTCATACCGGTAAAATTTTACCGCTATAACGTTGTCTTTTGGCCTAGAAATTTAGATAAAGATATAAAAAATGTTTTGCTTCATAAACACATAATAAGTTGCTTAAAAACTAAAAGAAAAGTAAGCAAAAGGAAACATCTCAGCATAGCTTATCTAGTAGTAGTCTCCTGATAGATAGATGCTGTTTTTCAGAATATATCCCCCTCTTTTTCCCAAGAGGGATCTTAAATTGTTGAAGAAGACTTTAACAATTTAAGATTCAAACATAACTTTATGAAATATTTAGACACACACTTTAATAATTTTTCAATGTTAAACAACTAATATAAAAAAGATGATCTAATAATATCGAAAAGGCAAAAATTAATCATCATTAATATTCATTGAGTGTTAAACTTGATCTCAATTTTACCATTTCACGGTCACATTAGTAACATCAATTACGATCGTCATCTCAAATTGATTAGAACATGAAATAAATCTAATTGCTTCAAAACATTTCTTAATTCCGGGACATCGCATAATTAAATCTATAAACAGGTCCGAAGACATTGAAATCGGAGATCTTTTAGAACAATTTTGACATTCAAATAAATTACATTAGTCCTAAGTATGATTTTTAAAACTTTATTCTTATAACTATACGCCATCATCATCAGTAATGTCCACACTGCTGGGCATAGGCCTACCCTAAACTAGAGTGTTAAAGCCTTAGTCAACCACCCTGACCAAGTGCGGTTTGGTAGAGCCGTTAATTACGTTATTAATAAAGCGTCAAATAATCTTTCATATGAATTTCAAATATGAAAAACACAGTGGTATGTGGCGGGGTTTGAACTGGCGACTCCTCCCATTGCAAGCAACGACCTTAACCACTCTGCCATCGACGCTTTTTAAAATATCTTATCAAACAAATAGGTAAAACTAAAAACACATTTGAAACCTAGGTTCTAAATAATAATGATATTTGATATATTATTACGCCATTAGTTCTGCTGTAATTTTGAATCAGACAAAAGCGTGGATTACTATATTGCATTTACACAGAGCCAAGACAAAAAAGCAGTTTACATTTACTAAATAATACTAGATTATTGTAATACTAGGTATTGACTTACTGACTGCCTCGTTGGTCTATTGGTAGCAGGCACTGCGTAAGGACCGAAAGGGCCCCGGTTCAAGGCCGGGTCGGGAAATATTTGTGTGAGTTTTTCGGTAAAGAAATTACTCAGCCCGGAGTCAGGAAGTTGTTCTGCGCCCGATCTCTCATCGGTCATGTTGGATTGCCGTCTCACCGAACTATAAGAGTAAGGAAACAAAGAGCGCACTTGTGTTTGTACGCATACTTGTGCACTATAATATGTCCTGCGCACTTGGCTGACCTTAATTGAGATTCGGCCGCCATGTCTAAACGCCTTATTTGACTATTGACTACTCCGTTGGTATACCTATAGCCCTAGCGCCTCGTGACGATAAAGAAGTTTCATCATCATCATCAGCCCATACCTGTCCGCTGCTGGACATAGGCCATAAAGAAGTTTACGAATCGAATGCTAGGAAGGAATTTTATTTTAGTTTACATCCGCTTAGAACACCCATAGATCTTTTATCTGAGATACACCCATCTCCAGTATCATTCCATTGGTATATTTCATCATCATCATCAGCACTGCACGGGCCTACCCTAAACTAGGGCGATAAGACCTTAGTCAACCACGCTGACCAATTGCGGGTTGGCTGATTAGACATCCTAAGAATTTCTTCGTAGGTGTGCAGGTAACGATGTTTTCCTTCACCGTTAAAGCGTCGAATAATCGAGCATATGAATTTAAAATTTGAAAAACACAATGGAACGTAGCTGGGGTTTGAACTGGCGACCTCTCGCATGGCAAGCAACGACCTAAACACGTTAAGAAGGCCTGCGCCTGATCTCTGTACAGACTCCCCAAATGCCGTATAACCCAACTAAAAAAATTAAGGATTCGAAAATACAATTGCATTGTATTATACACATTACTCGTGCATCATTAGAAGTCTTGCGCAGTTGACTGATCTCTATAGAAATTGATCGTCACTATAAAATCAGTTGGACAACATTTATTAATATTAAACTTACATACTACTCAATATTCTAACGTCCGAGAAAAAAATGACAGATCAGTTTTGTAAAGTTATCTAACAACACTGCTGAACTAATGAACTACATTCTTATATCTATCTGATAACGATCTTTCGTAATCTCTCATTATAAGACAAGATCAAGATGTAATTGTGGTAATTCTAACACTGACCTAAAAAGGTCACTAAAAAGTAATGACCCACCCCTCAACACTAAATCATTATTATGAATTTATCTAAGATGTGGTCAAAGTTGTCCTAATTTTGTTATTAATTGTGTTCACGCCTCTTTTATATCATTTATAATCGACAGTTAAATATATTTTATCGGTACGAAAATAAAATAATAATATAATTAATTGAGGTAAAAAAATCTGAGATTTAAGCTTAAAGTAAATTAACGATTTTTCAAAAGTAAACAATAAGTAAAATATGGGACAGAGGAAAATGTATGCAAATACACTCAGGGGCACATTTAACCGTCCACTCGTATATTAAGCCATATCGTTTGCTTATTTTAACTTACGATTTAATTGCTCGGCGTAACTTGTTGATGGGTATATCTGCATTAAATAAAACATTCATACCCTCGGTTTCTTTACTTTTGTGGTACCTATTCAACAATCATCAGTTTAGTCGCACTTTGACATCCTGGCTTTTTAGTTTAGCTGACGGATACATTATTGTTTAAAGACTTTATTGTACCAGTTATTTGATAAAAATCAACTTGTTAGGGTGCCGTGATTAAATTAAGACCAAAAAAATGCCATTGGATGGGGCTGATGCAGCTAGAGCTGTGGCACTTGTAGACGCTTGGTGCAGACAGCGTAGCAGCGTAGAAAAAAACAACGGATGCTTGGATATCCTCGAACCACTATCCAAGATGCCATCCGGCGTTACAGAGAGACCGGTTCCTACACCAGAAGGCCAGAGCAAGGTCGTAGACGGTGTACATCGGAGAGGGATGATCGACACATCGTCTTGATTTTGTGCGAAATCGGTTTTCTACAGCTTCTGAGGCTCGTAGCGGATTGTTTGAAGTTCGAAATGTGAGTGTAAGCCTACGTACAATAAGAAGAAGGTTAGCAGAGCGGAATCTGAGAGCATTTAGACCAGCTCGAGTCCCAGAATTGACCGCAGCGCACAGAACAGCGAGACTAAGATTTGCCCAAGAACATGCTAATTGGACTTCGGAACAATGGAAGATGGTTCTCTTCTCAGATGGGTCAAGAATCTCTCTATGCGGTCCATTAGGACGCCAGCGCGTGTATAGACGCCGCGGAGAAAGGTTTGCTGAATGTGCTGTGGTCGGAACTGTAGGAAACCAGGAGGCTCTATAATGGTATGGGGTGGCAAATCTTACACTGCCCGTACAGAGCTGATAATTTTTGAAGGAGACAGTATTAATGCTTACAGGTACGTGACGGAAGTCCTAGAACCCCAATTAGTACTTTTTGCGCTTTTCGTAGGCAAAAATTTTGTTTTAATGCACGACAATGCCCGTGTGCACACTGCGAGAGTTGTTACCGAGTACTTGGATGCCATCAATATTCAGTGATTACCTTGGCCAGCTCGAAGTCCTGACCTGGACCCAATAGAGCATGTGTGGGACAACCTTAAAAGATGAATCCGTAGTCGTACACCAGCTTCAAGCACCTTCGGTGATCTAAGAGCACCAGCGATCGAGGAATGGGAGAAAAGCCCCCCAAAGCGATATCCAAGACATAATGGATGGGCTTCCAAATCGGTTGCAAGAAGTCATTAGGGCCAGGGAAGCAAATACACATTATTAATTCGTAAATGTAGGGTACACTTTTCTTTTAAATTAATTTTCGCATTTTTTTAATTTGCTGTACGAAAACTCCATTTTCACATTTAGTTTTTTTTTGTCATAAATAAACCATTAAACACCTTAAAAATGTTTAATTTATGTTCGTGTATATCTGCTTAACTCAATATCATAACAAAATTTATTTCAAATAGTCTGATTTTTAAGAGAGCTGAAAAAATGTAAGTGGCCGGTTAAATGTGCCCCTGAGTGTATATAAGAATTTTTTTTATCTAAAAAATAAAAAATGATAATGTAAAATATAAAGAGTAAATGGATGACATCAAACAACAGGTTTACTTTAATCAAAACCAAATACTGGTTAAAAGTAAATTAAATCTCAAATTTTAAAATCATTAGAAAACTAAACATGTCCGGGATATTTACCATGTAGTTTTGTTTTAATGATCTCCCGATATTTTTTATAAAATATTGTATGTAACCACGAAAGCTTAAAATTATAAATAAAAAATCATAAACTCAGCAATAAACACTAAATGCTAAACCCGAAAACAAAGTCACAAAAAGTGACCTTCAAAACCAAAAATTGACCTTAATAAATAATGTCAACTTGCGCAAAAAATCATATTTGATCTCCACATATATTTATTGGGAAAAGTAGCATCATTATGATGTAGAATGAAATTTTGTAACATTTGCTATGAGCGGTCTATATAAACGCGGGGGAATGTAACGTCTGTACATTCGTAGTTTCAACTTCGACCCAACACAACACACATTTAGCAATGATGAAACTGGTAAGTGTGGGCCTGAAAGTATACGCAAATTGATGGATTGGATTTGAGATTAAGTGCTATGGTGCTTGATCGTTTGGGCGTATCGGTTTAATGGTTACATTTGACCTTTCTTTACAGTGCTTTTTTGTTGCAAGGTTGTTTTTTTTTATATTTTAAAATATTTTTTTTTGCTTTTTATTATTTGAGCAAAGTCTTAATTTAAATAATATATAAATATAAAAGTTTCTAATAAAATGGCATTGGCATAAATGGTTAAACGATCTCTTACTGTGTAAATAAACTTGATTTTAAATTTATAAATATAAAAGTTTCTAATAAAATGGCATTGGCATAAATGGTTAAACGATATCTAACTGTGTAAATAAACTTGATTTTAAATTTTAAATTCAATTATTCAAAATTATAATTATATTTCACGCAAATGTAAATAATGCCACATTTTTCTAATTTCTATAAATTTAATTAATCGGTTTTGACTTTTAATAATAACTTAAAACTAATTTTAAAATTACAATCAATACTAAATTTATTTTAACAAGGTGTCTTCTAATCTTATTCTTTGGTTCTTAATTCTTAAAAAAAAATTTGATGATTTTTTTTTAAATCATAAAACTAGCTCATCTCAACTTCCACCGAAGCCATTTTCCCACAAAGCCTAATTTTCCGCGGCCTTCTGCCAAAACGCATTACTGTTTCCGTTGGCAGTCGGTCAAGTGATTGTCTCCAGCCTATCATTTACATAATTTAAGAACAATAGATGGCGTGGGTGTGACTGTGATTATATCAGACACGTTGGTTGTCTTTGGGAACTTCTGCATGATGTAAGCTTCGCATTCTTAAAGTAAAGCTATGTAGCATTAAATGTACTTATTATATCATTTTATTGCCACTTGTTTATAGAACATGCCTTCCGTATGTTGAGTAGAATGTCTATTATTAGACAAAATGGCAAAATCACGATGTTGGTTTAATAACTTTACAATGTATTTTAGACAACTAAACTTCTTACTTGTTTTTTTTTATTTGTATTATTTGTTGTTTTAATGCTTTTAAAGCTCATGTGTTTCTTGTTATTAACATCGATAAATGCATGATTGCCATATTGTGTAAATATTTTATACGTATTATTAATATAGAATATTTAACAGCTTGATCGCTTTTGAAATTTAATAAAAATTTGGAAAATATTTACTTATCAAAGATAAATTAATTATTTGAAAGATAATATTTTTCAAATCAATGCCTAGTTATAAATTTTTTTAAGTACTTTATTATATAGTATTCAAATGACTTTCACATTGACCTTTTGATCGCATTGGAAACCTATTACGTATGTTTCATTCATTCTCATACAACATGTATTACATACACACTGGCGCTTTCTAGACTTCCTAAAGAAACCTGTTATTCTAATTTAATTCCGAAGTTTCGTAATTTAGTATGTCCAGCAGTGGACAGAAATGGGCTGATGATGATGATGATGATGATGTAATTGACTTACTAACCCTCAATGGTATCGATTTGTGAATGATTAATTAGAGTCCATTGATTTATGTGTCCAATTGCATAAACAAAAAATATACTATCGTTAATGTTATGGTAATTTGAATTATAAATCAAGTAAGTACGGGTATTGCATGTAAATAAAATACATACTCATAGTAAGTTGTTATTAACATATTTCTCAGTCAATAACGAATAACAAGTTAAACTGTTGATCCTGTACCTGATCTTGCATCTATCATATCGGAATGCCACCGGAAGGAAGCACTTGTTATACTGCGCACATTTGACTGATCTCCATTTCAAATTGAACCTTACTAAAATCGCTTGGATACAATAATTGTTGTTTCAAAAATATGGGTGGTCTTGAGCGTGCTAAATTGTTTAACAAAAACGATATAATTGTAATTCATTAGTCACTCACTTGGGTAAATAAATCATCCTAAATTTTAGTTAGTTGGTGAACTCTTCCAACCTGCGTACTTCTTACCATCTTCTTTCCTACTTCTTAACTAACTTCTTCTATTTCCACTTCCAGTTCCTCATCTCTGCTCTCTTCGGCATCGCCGCTGCTGGCTTCGCAGCCTACCCTGAGCAATCCAACAGGCCCCAGGCTAACTTCGAGAAGAATGCCAGGATCATCGCCCTGGACTCTGACGTGAAGGAAGACTCCTTCAGATACAACTACGAGACCGAGAATGGGATCAAGGCTGAGGAGCAGGGTCATGAGGTGAGGATAAGGCCACTAAGATAGAGTTCGCAGTTTTTTTCCTAACTGACATTCGATGGTAGCTTGGAGCTTCGTCATCATCACCGGACTTGCGGGGGAGCGGACGACTCTCACCCCTAAATTGTATTACAAATTTCTAAGTTGAACACACCCTAATGGATTCTACTTAAGACCAATTCTATATACCTAGTTGCCTAATGGTAAGTCAATAAGACATCATAATGATTAGAATACTGTATTGGTGACGCAGACCAGCTCATACTTGGACAGAGTGGTCGACTAAGGATGCTCTAGCATCAGAGCAGGTGCGCGCCCCATCGACGGCGACATGGGCATACAGAATAATTAAAATAATAATGTATATGCACTAGTTGTCAGCTATTTATTTCATAAAAAACTATAGCCTGTCACCTTTCAGTTCAATTACATAAACTTAACATAACAACACAGTAATTTGGCACCTTACAATCAAAAAAATAATTGACTAACGCCTAAAAAAGTCCCGCGTCATATAATTAACCCAAAATATACCTTGATTCAAAAAACATAGGCTCGTTTTTGGCCTGATCGGATATGATTAGACTCTTATAGGTAACATTTTTCTTCATAACACCTAGAGGCTAACAGCTAACGTATTGCGATCTTGATCTGATAAGTGCCTTCGACACTATCTCGTTAGGCACGAAGACTTGTCATCGTTACGAATGTATAAGTTCCGTACGGAGACAGGTTTTGATATCGTAATAACTGATTTTAGGCTATTGATAGATTGCATAAAGAAAATCTAATTACAAAGTTGGCGTGACAAACACATTCTCTTAGAAATAGCCAATATTAACTCTATTATTAATGAGCTTAAAATAGACTTTTGACTATGTCTATTTTCACAAAAATATTGTTTAATTCACCACTATCAACAACAAACTCGCGGTCTACACGCGATATTAGAAGTAGCAAATACATGATAGCTACTTACTGTCCGACAAATGATTTTGAGATCTGCTAACATTTGTGAAAATAACTTGATAATTAAAAAAAAAATTACAATTATAATGAAAATTGCGAAGTATCTAATTGAAAGCTTCATTAAAGTAAAGTCGCGGTAAATCCCTTCAAACATTCAAATTGATTCCGACAAAAACTTTATGCGTCGTCGACATAGGTCTTTCATCACTCACTCAAATGAGATTAAAGTTCTTCACACAAAAAGTTTCGTCTCTCACCGAGTCCGTCCATTTCAAACGACCTCGCTTGCAAATGATACACCTGCCTATTTCCAAGACTGTGATAGGTCAAACGATATCCGTGAGAAATCGGCCATTGTGGCCTATCCTTTCAATGATCTCTTACAAAAATATTACCAGCCAATGACATAACGTAATCAACATAACGAAATTTGACAGTGCAATAGACATTGATCTTGATAAAAGTTATGACAATATATATTTTTTTATATAATATCATTTTATAACTATTTGAAAACAAATATGAAGTATTAAACTGATTCTTTAAAATAATAATAAAAAAATGTTCGTTTATATTTTACAAACAATATAATTGGCAATGTTTTGTATTTAAAATGTATTCTAATTGTAAGTAGTAATTTTTTATGTATGAAATATGTAATACATTTAATCCCTAAGTTATATTGACACCAAATGGCTATCAACTGAGAACGCAAACACAATACCTAACAAAAATATCGAATTCCATATTAAATTACGAGGAAATGTCAGATCAGTCACTTAAACTCGCATTTCATTTGATTACCACACCGGACCTAGCCTAGGTTTGAACCTGTGGCCGTCCAGTCTCTAGAAAGGGCAATGACCACTCCTAAAGGTCAAATTATGCAATGCACGTCGCCTTGCATCGATTTGAGACCATCTCCCGCGGTGACCTAGAAGACTGAATTATATGTCAAGAGAGCAACCATTTATTATTCTTAGAAATTCTGGGGTTATGAGTGTGAGTTTTGAGCAATCGATGGTAAAAAGTTATGCTCGAATTTTACAAAAAGTACCCATTTAAGTAGCTTCAAAAAAAATATGCAGATAATTTAATTTAGATGAAATATAGGGACCAATTGAGAATTGAGTGTAAAAATTGCAAAACCTTTTTCAAGAAATAGAGACAACTTCCAAAGGTGAAATATTATTGAACAAAAATAAATGAATGAGTCTGAGATCTAAATTGCAGACTCTTTTTCGAGAAACAGTGAAATACGCGTTGCAATTTAATGCAATTTTGCTGGATTCAACAATTTACTTAAGTGCTCGTAAAATTGAGCCATAAAACAAAACATATAGGTAGATATAATAAATTCTAGCAAACACATCGCTCAACGAAAATGAAATCTAAAATAGAATTGTGCAAGCTCACAATTCTGACGGACGTCGCACCAATGACAATCATTTTGTAACGAAATGCCAAGACTGACAGGCAGTAATCATTTAACAGTATATAGACAAGCTGGGCAATAAAGAATGAAGAAGCTGTCTCTTACATATTGAGTTACATGTCCTAGTTACAACAGATCTTGATTTCAACGATAGAAAGAAAAGAAAGAGAGAATGATGATCGATATATATTTTTTAATTTATGACAATCATGTTCATACGTGTTTCCAATAATACCACCACAGCAGTTGTTTAGTTATCCCCAATGTACAACAATTTACTTAAGATTGTCACTTATAAAAAAATTAAGTTAGTTCCTTTTTTTAGCTAGCATAGCGTTCCTCAGCAATATTAGCACTTACATTGTGAGATAAATCTGTACCTGTTCACCGATCAAACATAACATGGCATTTGCTTAAAATACAACATGCTGTAAATAATGCAATTTGTAAATGTCTAATGTAACACGTAATTTTCTTCACGATTAACTGCAAATCATTATAATTTTATTTGTAAACCAGCGTTTATGATGATGAGAACTCATAATCACGTAAATAGTCGTGTGAATCTGATTTAATCGATTAACTTATCTCCATATTTTGTGGTGATATGATATGTTAATTTTTTTATTTAGTTTTTGCAAGACGGGCTAATGGTGTTTGTTGTTGAAGCAACCTGTTTAATCGTCACTAATCTTCATTGATGACCAAGAAGACGGGGGTTCTATCCCATTCGGAACAATTATTGTGGAATAAGCTGTTTCAAAATCTAACTACGCAGCCATCATTTATTTCCTATTTTTTATTTTCTTCTTCACACTGTATAAGATTAGATTAAGTATATAAAAAATTTGTGAGAAATAAACTATTATTATTTCTTTTCTCAAAACTTGTTCTATCACCATTCCAGGCTGACGGCATCGAAGCTCAGGGTGGTTTCCAGTACACCGGTGACGACGGTCAGGTCTACTCCATCAGCTACGCCGCTGGCCAGGGTGGCTTCCAGCCCCAAGGCGCTCACCTCCCCACCGCTCCCCCCACCCCTGAAGCTATCCTCAAGGCTCTGGAGCAGAACGCTGCTGATGAGGCCGCTGGTATCATCGACGATGGTAAGTATTGATCATCATCATCATCAGCCTTTATTGACTGCTGGATATAAGCCTCCCCACGTCTTTGCCTCCCCCGTCTGCTCGCATCCAGCTCCTACCAGTCGTCCTGCGCAGATCGTCACTCCACCTTGCCTGAGGGCGTCCTGCATTACGATTTTTGGGACGCGGTGAATCTAAATGATGGCTCTTAAGTGGACCTCACGGCAGTCACGGCCGCTTACCAAAAGGTCGAGTGAGGTCATCCTGAAAGACATTAAATAAAAAAAATGTCACTGTTCAATATTTTGAGAAGTGAGAGCCATCTGCTATATAGTAGAAGAATGATACTGACATTTAATTCAAGGTCAACATTCTGCAGTTATTCTAAGTTTATAATCTTAAAAACGACAAGGTAAATTAACGACACACACAATTTTACGAGAACCAAAAGAACAAAATCCATCATTAAATAAAGTTGCTTCATTCCGGCGTCTAAAATAATAGTTGTCACTCAAATAAGCAGCGAAGAGCTACTAAAACAAAAGGCCTTTATAATGATTACTAGCTTTATCTGAAAGCCTCCCACGCTGCTAAAACGCAAAGAATCATGTAGGCATCTGGTTACAAAATCTTGATAAATTATAGTCCCACACCTAACACTAAAATTGTTACGAGCTTAAAAGGGCTATCAAATTGCTTTGAGAATCCGTGACTACATTATACCTTGTTGATTGTACACAAAAGATCAAATTGAAAGACACAAATTGCTAACAAGGCTAGCTCTTTGGACAAGAATGCATGAATAACAGAAAAATATTTGCCGTATCTAATTCCAAGATCAGCTGTCTTATCAACTCTTAAACCTCAAAAAAATACGTTTACTTAACTAACTTTGGTATGAGACATCTAGTCGTTACCTATAGGATACATAAAGGCATAGTACAAGATAATGACACTAATTTGCAACTACTTACTTTTAGAACCACTTAAAACTAACACATTCCTTGTAATATCGTCTACCAATTGCATTCAAATTATCCGATTTGTTAGAATGCTACCTGAGAATTGGTCACCGATGACCCAATATACTAATACAAATTACATCGCGGTATATCAAAGTATCTTAAGATCTACCCGTGACGAGAGGGTGACCTTTAAGCCTTTCGCAATGACCTCTCGATCTAAATCCGAGGCTTGGGAAATATTCGCTTTACTATTTACTTGCCACGCCTTTAATGTGTCGGGTCAACTGTTTTGTTCTTCGGTATCCGTTTGATGATTACATTTAATTATCCTGTTGAACTTAGATAGTTAGAATCTTATATTAGTTTTGTTTTCTGGGTCAAACTAGGGATGTATAAAAATAGTGGTTTTAGGAAACAGTAAATTACTTTTTTATAATATTTTATATTCATTTAAGTGTTTTGTTTAGCCTAATTTAATGGTACTTAAAGTTATTCCGATTGTCTCATAAAAAAACATCTACTTACCCAAAGACAATTCCATAGATTAAGCCGCTATTAAGCCGCTAATAATGATTTTTGCGAATTCCAGGTCAATACAACGCCGCTAAGTACGGCGACGCTAGCGCCAGCGCCGGCGCCGGTTTCGGCCAACAACAGAACTACGCCCGCGCCCAGGCTTCCGCCGGATACAGACAACCCTACAAATACTAAGATGTTATTAGTTTTACTCAATCCGTAAGTGTTAAAAAAATAGTGCCGCACTCAACAAAGAAATCTAAAGTAGAATAGGTACATTATTTTTTGAAGCAAAACATAAACGGCTCCGTTTGTAGGATCGTATGAATTTGACATTTTTAATACATAGCTATACCATAGCTATGCGTAAAATCTTAATTACATTAATAGACTCATTTTGTAAAAACTTAATTTTTTTTATTTTTCGTAACTAAAAATAGATTCTTCTCTTTATTGATCAATAGATGGCGTCAGTTTTGACTCATTGTACCAGGCTCTCATAGCTCTCATAGAAGTATCTGCTATTTTCTTAACACATACGGATGTAACAAAGATCGTTAGCACTGATATTAAGTTTAGTGGGGAGTTGTGTTGCTATTACTGATATTCCATTATCTATGGAACTTTGTCTTTGTACCTGAAGATTTTCGAAGACAGCGGATGAGGAACCGTTTAATTTTTTTGTTTAATACGAGGTGGTTTGTGAAATTTTATCAAATAAATCACATTGAAAAAGGATTTGCTATAGAAGCGATCATAATTTTCAATGTGAGTACTGACTTCAGTAATCTATTGATTTTATTTCACATTCCGCTTCGTAACTATGTTAAGACTTATAATACTATTGTACTACATATATTTTTTGATTTTGTATATTTAGTACAATAGTTGTATTAAATACTTTATACCAATACAATACTCAAATGCATGTAAGTTTCTTTTGCTATAGTCATAATGTTTTATCAGTGAGAATTTGTAACAAGAAGCGTGGTTATTTATTCTATGAATAAACGAAGATTATCTTTTTAAAACTCTATTTTATTTCATACTTTCTGCCCATTTTGATATTATAGATAGGTTCTTGTTGAAACACCTATTTAAATAAAGTATTTTTTTAGGAATATATTAATATTCTTAATATAATAAAAGAGGACATATATAAATAAACTTATACATTTTGTACAGAAAGTTGGCTTTGTAGATACCAAACATGAAAATCTTTATTTCACTAGCGCGTTGATGTCTTTTCTACACTCTGTCCGTTTAGAACTTAAACTTCATCCATAGTATTACATTAAAGACGAAATTAATATATAAACTTTATGATATATCCCAAATATTTGATGTGAAGCACTTGTAGTACACCAAATTATAATATCCCATTTTAATAAGATTATTTGAATTGAAATTTATTCTATACAACTACATAGATCTGCCTTAATATATTTTGCCTAACGCGATTATTCCTCTCCATTCTTATCCTTTATTTCTAAGTACTCTAATACAAAACAAAACAATTAAAGTACTTATCTCAGGTAACAGAAATCACTACAATCCAAAGAGCATGAAACAATCAAACATTATGAAACTAAAACAAAATGGTGGTCATCAACATCAGAGACAAAGCGAAGCCTGAACGCAAAAAGCGTAGAAATAAAAAGCTCGTTAGCGGAATTGAGGCTGTAGTAATGTTCGCGTGCGGTTACACTGTGCGATTTTGATCGTAGCGTAATCCTTACTAATATTATAAATGCGAAAGTAACTCTGTCTGTCTGTCTGTTTGTTACGTTTTCACGCATAGAGTACTGAACCGATATAAACGAAATTTGGTACAGATATAGTCCAGAGCCTAGGAAAGGATATAGGCTACTTTTTGACCGACTGCGCGGGAGGGGGTGAAATGTAGTATGGGAGAATGTTGACGGAACTTTCACTAATAAATAACAAAGTTTACAAGGCATGTAGGCTATTTTAATACATCATTGCTACTAAAACCCATTAATACGCGGACAAAGTCGCGGGCGGCCGCTAGTATATGTATATTTTACGACTAATGTTACGACGAAAATCGTAACGTGTAAATGATCTACCCGCTGTATTGTGCAATGGGACGTAAATTGTGTCCTTGACTTACAAACAAACACTCATACAATTATGAACATGCGAATGTGGAGTATAATTTGTGCATTTATGAATTTGATGTGTTGTTGTTTTAAAAACTATTTGTAACAAGTAGTGTAAAGGCAATTTATCATTTTTTTTTTTATATTTTATATTATCTTTTGCTCATTCAGCTGTTTTATATGTAGACAGTGTTCTTCATGTACATAGTTATTTTCGGAAGAAAGTATGTAAACATAAAAATATGAAAAAAAATTAATGAGAGGAATTTTAATTATTTACTATACTTTTTCAGTGAACTTATGATAGGGTTGCCAGATCAATGAGTAAATTCTTCTGAATTGTAAACGTTTCTCATTATGACAATATAATATTATATTGAGCCCATAAATAATGGCAAAAGATATAATGTGATTTCTAGAATAACTCAAAGTTATCCCCATATTGTTATTTTGCATACATTTGATATGAACTCTCAAAATGTTCTTACTTAAAAAAAAGTAAAATTGTATATTGATATTGTTACTAAAAATATTATTTTTCAGAACCTGCCATCCTTAAAACTTCAAGGTGTTAATGGCCCCGTTATTGGCTGTAATTGTCTGGTGTTGCAGAAATTTTATGAATTTAAAACAAGCACTGTCTCGCTAAATGGGAACTGGTAAAATTTCCATTTAATTGACCAATGAACTTGAACTTCTTTCATGGTTTTGAACGATTAAGTATTTGATTGATGTCGTTGAACCTATACCCGCCGGTTTATTTATAGTAATAGCTATATAGTACATATACTATACATAATTTATAGTACTAGCTCGCTAGTTAATTGTAATGGCTGCTATTAAGCCAGTCATAACTTACACAATTAAGAAAATTTGCAAGCTTAATCCAGTTCTGCGTTTTCCACACTAAACCTAAGAAACCACTAAATTCTTCCCTTTTTTCTGGTACTCTTAAAATTTGTCTTATTAAGAACATTGTTGTCAATAATAATATTCAATAGGGGTATTTAGATAGGCTAAATTTTCTAAAATAAAATTTGATACCAAATCTGAATCAAGAAAGCTTTTGCTACGATTCAAGTCTGAAACCCAATATAAATATTTTGACAATACAGCTATTTTGAAATATGTAGAACTTCCTTCAAAGGTAGTTTTAAGAACTGGATAAATCTTCAAGTATCGGTTTATCTAGAACGGAATTTTCTGAGTGTGTTTATAAGCAAGGATTCTGAATAACTAGAAAGTCAAAGGACAAAGGACAATGCCGAGGCGACAAATTAAACACTCAAGGTCCCAATTATATCGATGCCATCCGATAATCATCCTTTTGAGCTTTAATTTTTATTTTTTTCTGAAGGTATAAAAGTGCAGGGAAGAGCTGAAAGTTCACAGTTCGTTGGGACGTTTCAAGTTGAAGACTTTAGGAACCACAGGAGAAAAATGTATTCGGTATGTATTCATAAAAAAAGTCGATCCTCATACTATCACATGTAATTGTCCAAATTTAGTTGTAAGATTCATTTCAAAACTGAAAATGTACATACATAATTATGTATAGTCTCTCTAAATATATGTACCGTACCTATCATATACCTACCATAAGCCAATGATTTTTGCTACCAGTACAGTCTTCTCATTAGAATCGGCATACCGAACAGGTATAAGAGGGTTACACCAAGCACGGTCGCTCGCGACCACGATTGGTGTAACCCAGTCGAAACGTGGGGCAGTAAGTAGCTATGTATTTGCTACTCCTAATAACGCGTGTAGTCCATAAAGATAATATTTTGTGAAATGGAACGTGAAAATCTAAAATCTCTCAGGTATAAGAGAGTAATAACTGCTGAAAATCTATTTTCAGGTCCTCCTCATGACTGTAGCAGCGGCAGCATCAGCAGCCCACCTACCTAACTCATACATTCCACCCAGCCAGTCTCTCCTGAGTCCTTCTAGCTCCTACCTGCCCAGTAACCAAGGGTCTCCTCAAGCTGGCCACGTGCTGAACGGCTTCGAAGGCTCAGGTGGTATTGGGAACACGAGGTCACAGCAGGCGGTTGAGAAGAATGCTGCTGTGTTGAGACAGGATCAAGAGATCAGTGAGAACGGTGAGTTCATTTACAAGTAGATCTTAATGAAGATTAAGCCGCAGGGGTGAGAGCTCCCCCGCAAGTCCGGTGATGATGACGAGGCTACTCTAAGCTGTCATCGTATGTCAGTTAGAAAAAAAAGATGAAGCCAATGTCAAAATTTACCACCTAAATAATTAATTAACAAATCTTATTTTCGGACTGGCTCGGTGGAACAGTGGTTAGTGACCCAGGTTCACTACCTACGGTTTCAAGAGTCATGGGTTCGATTCCCACTCGGGAAAAATATTTTGTGTGACGAACATCGGTGTTTGTTCCGTGTCTGGGTGTGCTATTAAATATATTTAAGTATATTTGTGTATCCACTGTTGTTTCTGATTTCCGTAACACAAGTGCTTAAGCTACTTAATACGGGATCAGATCGAGGATGTTGTGAAAAACTAAAAAAAAAAAAAATATTTTTTTTAATGTTAAAGTAATCTACCTATACATACTAATAATAAATCTGTGAGGGTCGGTCATGGAGTAAGTTAGTTTGTTTTCAGAGATATTGTGTTTATAGGCTCAATATATTATGATACTGATACTCATCATCATTCTCCTGCCCTTATCCCACGCTAAGTGGGGTCGGCGCAACATTATGATACTGATACTAATTTCTAGATTTTTTTTCTGTATGTATGTATGTTCCTCCATAACTCTTAAACCAATTATCCGAATTTGATCAAATTTGGTATAAAAACACATAGACATCTAGGACACAGGATATAAAAATCGAAATGTACGCGAACGGAGTCGTGGGCACAGCTAGTAATTATATAAGACTGAAATTACAAAAGACAATATTAGTTTATAACTGTCCCTATATTTTTAATTCCTGTGTGCGCTAAAAAACGATTTTAATAATATGACTAACAACATTTCTCTAATCCCTCAAAATGTTCAATTCCAGGCTTCCACTACAGCTTCGAGACTTCAAACGGCATCAGAGCTGAAGAAGCCGGCGATGAGAAGCAGACCCAAGGGGGTTTCTCCTACATCGGAGACGATGGGGCCACCTACAGCGTAGTGTTCACAGCAGGGGAGGGGGGATTCAGACCCATAGGGGACCACTTGCCGGTCCCCCCGCCAACCCCGGAAGCCATCTTGGAAGCTTTAGAGAAGAATGCTAAGGACGAAGCCGCTGGCGTTTTTGATGATGGTGGGTATTTTTAATGACTTCAGGTTTTTGTGAATAAGAAAACATATTTAAGTGTTCTTGGGCTGCCAGTAGAATCAATTATATAAAAACTAGCTTTCCGCCCGCGACTTCGTCCACGGAGAGACGTTTAACGGGTAAAACATTACTTCCTCATAGCGCAGTCGGTTAAAAAGTAGCCTATAACCTTTCCTAGGCTTTGGACTATATCTGTACCAAATTTTATTTAAATCGGTCCAGTACTCTATGCGTGAAAGCGTAACAGACAGATAGACAGACAGAGTTACTTTTGGATTTATAATATTAGTAAGGATAAATAGATATGTACATTTTAAAGTGTATACGTAGCCCACATGGGACTTTGGATCCTACTTAGTCAAGAAATCCGCGCTTAAATATCTGATTAATGTATTCTTTGTATTAATAATAATTCAATATTCGGCCGTTACTCTGCATTTCTTGTTAAGTCATTAAATATACAGCCCAAAATTGGTTAGAATAGTTAATGATTAAGCAAAAAACGACGCTTTAGCATAGCGAAAAAATATTATTATTCATTGTTTTACTATTTCTTTCTATACATTACTGAAAGAAATCATGAGTAAATAATGCCAATACTTTGACTTGATAAGTAAGGTTTTTAAACGGTCTTTTTCAATGTGTCTTTTGGATCGTAAGTATCTAAAATTCTTTTATTTTTATTTTCTAGGTCAATATCATCCGGAATCAAATGGAAGGGGTCAAAGTCACAGTGCAGCGGGATTTGGATCCTCCGACCATCAAGAAACCTTCAGACCCAATTCAGGCTATCAATATTAAGATCATCAATGTCAAATGAAAGAACTTTAGGGAAATCTTACTTCTGATCTTTGATTCCTATTTGTGTTGTTTGTGAGTCTTGAGCTTAGAACATTAACCGTCAACATAGTCGCAATATACTTAAATAAACAAATGTGTTCAGTCAGTATTTTAAAAATGTACAATATATCTTTATAAGTTACAATGTCAATCTAATTTCTTTAATTTTCTCTTTGTAAAATTTTAGATTTTGCTTACAAAACTCTTACAATAGTATATCTTCACGTATGTTTAAGTATGCAACCAAATTATTAAAAGTTTAACTATATAATTTTATTTTTATTCATATTTTATTACGCAAATCATCATCATCATCAGCCTCTCCTGTCCACTGCTGGACATAGGCCTCCCCAAATGTACGCCACTTCTGTCTTCCACCGGCTACTTGCATCCAGATCCTACCAATACGTATACATGACATATTTTTATTTATTTTGTAATACGTGTAAATACATGGCATGTACTCCCGAAGCAATATGTATGTATGATTTATGAACCACCAGGTCAACAGAGGCCAAAACCTAATGTTAAATGCGTAATTGTCAAAAATTACACGCAACTTTAACCAATAAACGTCAAATACAACTTTAATAATTCATTTTACAACATTAAATGTAATTTAATTCAATTAACGAATAGTTTAATTGTAATATGGCGTGATGCCATGACGCAGTAACACAATGATCATATTCGCATTAGGTGCACTTGACCTAACCATGGCCCATGGTAAAGGCCATAAAGATATTTGGTACTATGAGATCAAGGAAAAATATTTTTTCCTTCAGGAAATTTGACATATAATTGTTAGTAAGTACACTTAACAAAGATATAACACATTGGTAGAGTCTTAATTTAAACAAGATACATAAACAACTAAATAAAATTGAAGCGTCGGTTTGTAATATTAAAATGACGTATTTTTACTAAACGGGTATGAAGCGGGTACGATAACAAAATACATTTGTCTGTCTGTCTGTCCGTCTGTTTACGGCTAGACCAATTATGAAAATAGGAAACCGCTAGTATTATGAAAAGGCAACGAATAATAAAAAAAAAACATTATTTTCGCTGACCCCACTCATTCATAAGGGAACAGAACATTGCATCTTATTTTATGGAGATACATTTACAAAACCTCTAAAGAAATCCAGTGTCATAACTTTCTTACTAATTTAGTTTCTTACCTACTTTGTTTTACCTCATTTATTGAATCGTACTACTAACAAGTGTCACTTAACTTTATCTTGTACTTTAAGGCGTCCGACCGATATCAGCCATGGCAGCCTATCTCATTGAGATCAGCCAAGTGCGTAGGTCATATTATAGTGCACAAGTGTACACGCAAACACAAGTGCACTCTCTATTCCCTTACTCTCATAATTCGGTGAGACGGCAATCCGACATGACCGATGAGAGATCGGGCGCAGGACCGCCGGCTTAACGTGCTTTCTGAGACACGAGCGTTCAACCACCAACTTCCTAACTCCGGGCTGAGTAATTTGATTACAGAAAAACTCACACAAATATTGCCCGACCCCGGACTCGAACCGGGGAGCTCTCGGTCCTAACGCAGCACTTGCTACCAATAGACTAACGAGGCAGTTAAGTTATCTTGTACTTTACTGTTATTATGACTTTACTGTTTCTTCTACACTGTACCTCAGGTCAAGGTTACCTTGAAGGGCAATCATGTGAACTTAACCTTCCAAGCTTTGATGACCGAGTCGGAACTTATAAGTGCTAGAAAGCTCAACTTGATGAGATGATTCAGCGCAACGTCGGTAGATGGCAGTATTACGCACGTTATTTTGTTGTATAAAAAGTTCTTAGATTTTTTTCAGAATAAATTAAAGCAATCAAGGGAGTTGTTTTTACAAGTAGTTACTAATATTATCGAAAGGCAAACAATTAAATTGAATATAATATTTATAACTACACAGGAATAAATATGACACAACTTCACATCCATTGATCTGATCCCCTGGTAAGTAGCTTAAGCACTTGTGTCACATATATCAGAATCAACAGTGGATACACAAATATACTTAATACACACCCAGACACGGAACAAACACCGATGTTCGTCACACAAATTATTTGTCCCGGGTGGGAATCGAACCCACGACTTTTGGAACCGTAGGTAGTGATTCTGGGTCACTAACCATTGTTCCACCGAGCCAGTCAAAGGAATAAGCTCTCAGATTTAAGTGATTGAAGGTAATTATATTTACACAATAGCATAACTTTATAAGTTTTTTTGTATATTATGAGGAAACCAATTTTAAATGAAAATTCAATCCAAATTGGCTTTAAAATTCGACCTATTCCGAAGACACTCTATTATTTTTTTTTACTTTCTATAAAAGTCATAAATAATAATCGTTCAGTCTTATTTAGTCAGATTAATGTCTTCATTTTTTTTTATAAGAGGCTAACAAGATGACCTCACTCCACCTGATGGTAAGCGGCAGTGAGATCCAAATATGAGGTTGACAGGCACAATAGATCATATTGAGCCTGTCGCATTCACCCTGAAAGCCGTGAAAGAGGAGAGCATTGCTGCAGCAACAACGAGACAAGGCGTGGAGTCTCGCATTGATATTGAGCTGTGCGGGTCGGAGTTGGCCAGTCCGCCGAACGGAAGGGCCCCCGCACCACCGTTTCCACGGGTTTCCCTAGCCGGCGGGCTGACCCGCTCCGCCCTTACAATAGCGACGCTAAGACTTCACTGGTCCGACGTCGGCTTTTTAATGTTAAACCACAAAAAGAAGCCAAACATCTGCCTAAACCACAGAATAGACCAATATTAGACTTCTCGCTTACAAAAACCAGACAGGTCTTTAGCCAGATGTTACCATAAACTTAACAAAAACGGAACCTGTTACCAAATTGGCCGTGTCAAAACTGTAATCGATTTGTCTATGATTGAATTGTTTAGTGATGTAACCCTGCCTCGTTAGGATATAATGGGTTTTTGGTTTTTGCACATGAACGGTTTCGGTACACGTGAATTTTGGTTTCATAAAATTTTATGGCTTTTTTCATCACGTGATTAGGTATAGTAGGCAATGTGTCCGTTAGAGTATTATATTCTTATACTGATATCCTTATTACTTGCCGCCAATAGACCAACGAGGTAGTAGGACAGGCTATAATTACAAGAATAGACCATCAAATATTAATGTACCTGTTCTACTACCTCGTTGGTCTATTGGCAGCAAGTGCTGCGTTAGGACCGAGAGGCCCCGGTTCGAGCTCGGGTCAGTCGTGTGAGTTCTTCTGTTAAGAAATTACTCAGCTTTGATTCAGGAAAGTGGTGGATGCACGCCGGTTAAGATCAGGCGCAGGACCACCGTACTGCGCCTGTTCTGTCGGTCATGTCGGATTGCCGTCTCAACGACCTACTAAGAGTAAGGGAACAGAGAGTGAGTTTGCGCGTACATTTGTGCGCTATATGTCCTTTGCAGTTGGATGAGCTCCATTAAGATCGGCCGCCAGGGCTGGATTGGTCGAACGCCTTTTTTATTTAATCCGTACTTGCGCTATATGTCCTTTGCAGTTGGATGAGCTCCATTAAGATCGGCCGCCAGGGCTGAAATTGGTCGAACGCCTTTTTTATTTAATCCGTACTTATATTGTCAATGCACAGAAAATATTAAATTAGAAACGTAAGGGGCTGTCTGTCTGATCGTCTTCCACTTTCACATCTAAATAAACGTTTGAATCGATTCAAATGAAATTTGGTACATAATTACGATCTACGTATAAATTACAGTCTAGATCAGAACTAAATAAGTATGTAATTTTAAACTGTCATGGTTACACACATTAGAAAACTGAAACTGTCCGGGATATTTACCATGTTGTTTTGTTTTAATGAGCTCCCGATATTTCGGCACTGTTGCAAGCAAAAATAAAAATGTGTCCGTTTTCGAGGATAAAAGAAGTGATACCGTGAGTGTAGTGTGTCGGGATCGAATTCTGAGTGACAATAATGTGAACGAGGGTAGTGGTGTTGTGCGTAATAAAAGACTGAGGAAGAGGGTAGACCGATATGTCTGCCCTTAGACCTACCGTCATTCTCGCAGTCCTACAGTTCACCCGTGATCATGGCGCTTGCAACAGTGCCGAAATATCGGGAGCTCATTAAAACAAAACAACATGGTAAATATCCCGGACAGTTTCAGTTTTCTAATAAATAAGTATGTGTAATGTCTCTCTACAAATGGTTTCATGGGTATGTTTAAAATAAAATAAATAGCCTATTAAGGTTACTTTTTAACCGACTGCTTTAAAAAAGGTAAGGATTTTTGCGATAAACGATTCTTTATAAAATAATCTTTTCTTTTCCACAAACATTAGTATTTCGCAAAATTTTACCTATTTAGTTTTTGCACCAAATAAAAAAAAATCGAATTATTGAACCGTATGAACATCAAATATGAAAATCAGATAGACAACAAAGAGGAATATAAAGATTTCGTTCTAAGAAGTTATTCTTTTTCAGGTCCGGTACTCTAAAAAAAAACAAAATCACGGCTAAGCTTTAAATTTAAAATCATTTAGATCGTGTATTCGTTAAGAATCGATTAATCACTATGATGAAATAAAATCAATAGCAAAAAAGTTGCTTTTTGTTGCTAAGTAGATCCTTTCAACGTATAACTATTTATTAACTTATTGATTGATGAAAATAATAATTATATAGGAGATTAACCTACTCACTAATGAACAAATGGGTCATCATTTTTTCAACGAGAAAAAAAGCCGATGCTAAGGCTTTTTTGTAACAAAAACATTGTTACTATGCGAAGTTTTTTTTAATATACTTATATGTACGATTAAAGTTGTATTGAAGAAGTATACGTACCTATAGCTAATATTAATTATTTTTCATCGGTGTAAGTTTTTTTGTTTACTAAGACGTATTTTTGTATTCGTTTTTTTTACTTGGTCAAAAGTGTACTTAGGATGGTTTGGTCGTAATTTCGTCAATACATGATTATAGAAAAAAAAAGGTAGAGTACTCTCTATTTTAAATCTTATTCGAAGCACAAGTAAAATACTTGGAAGTTCAGTAGCGCTACCATGAGTTTAAAACTTACGCACTCGATATCGCCTACGTAAAATGTCTATGGAAAACTTGTACAGCGCCCCTGGTGGATACGCGAAGAACTAAAATCGGCCGTATGAAAAAAACAACTCGATAGGTTTTTAACGTACGTTAATTTTCGATAGCCAACTCATGGTACCGCTACTGGATCTAACCCCAGAAGGTTCATATTGTGATTCTTCAGACATAAAAACTTATTTAAGTCAAGCTTTCTTTTTACTTTTATTGAACCCTTAATCAAATACAGCATATAGAATTTTTTCATTGATTTTCGCCGGTATCACAACTTGATAAGGTTCAAAATCTGGTGGGAACTATTTTCCCTGTATTTGATTATGGGTTAACTTTTATCATTGTGTCTTACTTGCAAATCATTCTTACGAAATAATGTTCTTATACCGTAACTTTTCAGCTGAAGTCGTTTAAACTAGAAGAACATTACCCCTTCTAGCACCGTCTTAGAAAAATATTAAATTAAGTATACCTACCTATATCCTGTAGGTTTCGTTTTTCCTGACGGTAGTGCAGCGGTCCGAAGGGTAAGCTATTTCCCACCGCACTGCCACTGCAATGTGGTTGCACCGCGGATTTTTTTGTGAGACACATTTGCACGAGCACCTTGCCGGAAGTCCCAGTCTCCAGCTAATTGGGATTCCCACACACTGCTCCGGTTACACCCATGCCCGGAGAGGTATATTGTCTGAATTAATATTGTCTATACTCCCTTATAGTAAAGTCAGTTCAAAACTAGCCTACGTCCTATGTCAGGTCAGTTTATAATACATTTTGGAGTTAAAGTGTGACTCACTCGGCTGTGGCTGGCTTGGTGGTACAGTGGTTAGTGATCCTGGCTGGCGTTTCTAAGAGTCGTGGGTTCGATTTCCACTCGGGACATTCATTTGTGTGTTGCAAATTGGTGTTTGTTTCGAATCTGGCTGTGATAATGTGATTAAATATGTATAAAAAAAAACTATGTACTATGTATATCAGTTTCTGATACCCATAGTACATGCACTGCTTAGTTTTTAGGTCAGATGAACATGTGCGGAAATGCCAGATATTTATTTATTTTTTATGATTGAGTTACTTTGTCGTTTGATATGTAGTAATGTTATTTAATCAGTTGGGTAGTTTAGGCGTAAATCCTCATAGAGTTTCTTTAACACAACACAATGTAGCAGTAATATTATTATTATTTATTTATTTACGTAAGATTCGATAAGCGCGCCTAGATAATGTTACTTCAATACTGTTTTTATAAGAGTAAAAAGGTGTTTTTAAAGATATGCAAAGTATTATTTTGTACAAGAATGCATGCTGTTTTACAAGAGTGATGCTGAAACCCCTTATTGAAATATGTGATGGCTATAATATGAGTAAATAATGTTCAGGCAATATCATAGTATAGGATTAATGTAAAATACAGCCAAGTTGGGTGGTCGTGCTCCGAGACCATGTTTTGATGCACCGTCGTGGTTTGTCGTATATGTACTTAGGAGTAGGAATAACTTTCAATGCGATAGGCTATCATACTTATGTTGTTACAATTATGAAACCCCTGATTTTTCATTGTGGTATTAAATATATAGTAACATACAGTTTATTTAGTAGGTGAAGATTTCAAAATGAACAAACATAATAGTCATAATTATTAAACTTTATTGGAACACATTAGTTGCATTTCAGAACACAAATTTCACTATACACTTGGCAACACTTAGTAGTGGTAGCCGGTTTCTTCATCGAACGCCTGCTGAGGGATGTTCTGGGAGCCAGAGGCTTTAGGGGCGAGGTACTGACGGCTGGCAGCGCCGAACTGACCAGCGGCTTGCTGACCGAAACCGCTGCTAGCGGAACCGAAAGAGTTGCTACCACCGAAGGCAGACTGGGAGCCGAAACCGTTGGAGGCTCCGTGAGAGGCACCGTGAGAGGCACCGTGGGAACCGAAACCGTTGGAGGCACCGTTTGAAGCACCGAAACCATTCGAGGCACCGTGAGAAGCACCGAAACCGGATTGGGAGCCGAAACCGTTGGAGGCTTGGGCACCGAAACCGTTGCTAGCGGAACCCTGGGAACCGGAGCTGCCGAAGGGAGTCAGGTACTGGTTGCTAGGGCCGGACTGGGAACCGAACTTGTTCTGGCTGCCCTGGGGAGCGCCGTACTGCTGGCTGGGGCTGGAGAAGCGGCCTGGAAGAAGACATGATGGAATTAATATCAGTAGTGAGTTATTGCTGTCAAAATCAAATGTATCGAATTTGAGTTCACTTTTTGACGATATCAGGTTTTGAGGCGTATTTTTACACGATTTTAATGTATTTCAATGATGTGATATTGTAAAATATAACTTGATATTGAAATTAATGTATAAACAAATGATGATGATGGCTTAGATTAGCCTCGTCATCACCACTCTCTCACCCCTCAAAAGAACTAATTGTATCGATTGCTGAGCGAATTTAATAAATAATCAAATTCAACAGCCAACTTTTAGAGTTCAGTGAAAAATTAGTAGATCAAGTTAATAGTCTCGATTATCGAAAATTAACCAATGCCAACTATATTAAAGACCCATGATAGTTAATCATACCTCTATATGTAGTAAAATTCCATTAAACACACATATTTGTGTCAAGAATCCGACCTACAAACTAAAAAATTAGATACTCAATATTTCGACAGTACAATTTAAATAAAATATTGTTAGTTCAACTTCAAACGTGTGTTCATCATCTTTTAAATACATTCAATGGACGTTATAATAATCGATCTCTTCCAAATTGGACGTAATATGTAATTATTTTTCAATGTCATACAATCAACAGTGGATGCGTAATCGATGCCTATTTAATTGAGTATCAACGAGGCAGGCCTCGTTGGTCTATTGGCAGCAAGCGCTGCGTTAGGACCGAGAGGTCCCCGGTTCGAATCCGGGGTCGGGCAAAATTCGTGTGAGTTTTTCTGTAATGAAATTACTCAGCCCGGAGTTAGGAAGTTGGCGGTTGAACGTCCATGCCTCGGAAAGCACGTTAAGCCGGTGGTCCTGCGCCCGATCTCTGACCGGTCATTTCGCATTGCCGTCTTACCGAATTATGAGAGTAAGGGAATAAAGAGTGCACTTGTGTTTGCGCGCACACTTGTGCACTATAATATGTCATGCGCACTCGGCTGATCTCAATTTTAAGATCGGTCGCCATTGCTGAAATCGGTCGGACGCCTTTTTTTTAAATTGTGTATCACAGCAAATTAATAAATGGGTACTTTTGACTGCGAACTGACATACAAAGTCAAGTACGAAATAGTTTCCGTGCTAAAAAGTTATGATGTACGTTTCGACTGGCTCGATGGAACAGTGGTTAGTGACCCAAGAGTCGTGGGTTCGATTCCGACCCGGGATAAATATTTGTATAACGAACATCGGTGTTTGTTCCGTGGTAGTGATTATGTATTTATAAATATATAGTCATATATATCAGGGTCTGACACCCAGAGTATAAGCTCTGCTTAGTTTAGTGTCAGATGACCGTGTGTGGAAATGTCCCAGATATTTATTTATGTTTCATAGCTTAGTTATATGATGCAGTTTTTGTCCTTGACATAGCTTAAGATGTTACAATTAAGATAGATAAGATAACCTTGTCTTGTAACGGTTAAGTAGCCCAGCGAAGAAATCAACATCAAGTCACGTTATTTGGACGATTTGCGTAATCAAATTGGATAAATATTTATAACCTTTGACCCACGTCACGAAGGACCGTTTTCGTCAGGATTTTTCGTCACAGACATATTTTATTTATTAACTACTTTAGTAGACAAGTATTTATACAATTATTTGAACTAAATGTAACTAAAACTTTGGTGTAGTATTTTAGCAGTTCCCTTAAAAATTAAGGAATTGAGCTTTATTCCCTTTTAACAAGTTTAAGACTTCATTCAGTTGTAAAGGGGAGAAAAAATATGTTTTTTTTAGAATAATCTATCCATATGAGATTTCAATAGGTACTCAGCATCTTGTACTTTAATGAATAACTAATTACACTTTTGAACCTTGGGTCGTAGATATGAATTCGTTTAATGATTAATGACTCTCTTTGGTAGAGTCACATTGATTTTAGTAGTATTGGCATGTAAGAAGCCAAGTGTGGTCTCAAGATTAGCTATTGATATAGAATGAAAAACTACATAATTATTTACATAACCACATAGGTATTTGTAAGATTCTAGACATTCGCGTTCCATTACACTAAACGTCGGGTAGTAAGTATCTATGCATTTGCTACTCCTAATGACGAGTGTAGACCCATAAAGACCTAGCCTGTCAGGATTATATTATCAACAAGAAATTAAGGATGTAACTAAACTGAGTAAAATACTCACTCTGAGCAGAACCGAAAGCGCTGGAAGCAGAAGCCGAAGGTCCATGGTCGGGGGGCAGGTATTGGTTGGAGGTGGCGGCTCCGAAGGCGCCTCCGGCTTGTTGAGACCCAGATCCAGATGCGACACCGAAGCTGTTCGATGAAGCACCGAAACCGTTGCCGGAAGCACCGAAACCGTTGGAGGAAGCACCGAAACCGTTGGAGCCGTGGGATCCGTGGCTGCCCTGGCTGGAGTGGTCAGGGGGCAGGTATCCGCGTTCGAGGTGCTCCAAACGACCAGCGGAGCAGACAGCGATGAGGGTGGCTACGATGAACTAGAATAATAAAAAAGTATGGTTAGTAGATGTTCAGCTCAAAACAAATTAATGTAGAAAACGTTACACTTATGGAATTTTCAGGAATAAGGTGGCACTTCCCTATACTACTTTTTTACTTAGAAAATAAAGGAAATTTCTAAATTCATAAAATTTGTTGCCTGTTGATTGTAAATATTATTTAGTAACATTTATTTATTTTAGTAGCAATTATATTTTTTAAAATATCTAGTAAAATTTAATGAGATTTACAAATTGATTTGATTTGGATTAAATTCGAAATAATGTTGAAAGATTTACTCAAAACAACCATAATTAAAATGCTTTAGGGTATTGTTCTCATAATTGTGAAAACTTGCTAACTAACAAACCAAATAATACAAAATTACTGTGCAATTGACACCACTCATCGATTTGTCAAGTAAGCTAATTTAACTAAATCCTCTCAACAACTAAAATCACAAAACACTTTAACAAATTACCAGTTTCATTTTGGATTGGTGGTAGCGGGCACTGGAAGGTATTAACAAATGTGAAGCTCACACAAAACTGTGATGATACGACCCGAATAAACGTATTATATACTATCTCGACTGATCTTAATCCTGCACCTCACGCATAAAATGACGTAATATTTTATGGAATATAATAAACGAACGTTTTAAACTATGATATATACATGGTCAAGTAATTAGTTAGCCATAGTTTTTTGGGCTTCCGAATGAGCGACCTCGTTTGTCAGATAGGGGCGATGTATGTTCAAGGATCGGTAGTAATTAATGTGTAATGGACCCAATAAATCGATTTTGCAATTTCAGCTACATGAGACCTTTGGTGCAGAGTGCATTGTCAGTGATAAAGTATTGTGAAAGAGTAGGTACAAAGAGTTGTTTGTGGAGGTGGTATTGATTAGAATGATTGATGGTTTTTTAGTTTTCGGTGTAGGTAAGAGAATATCTTTGTCTTCGTAGACTTATTAAGATCTGGTAATAAAAAAATGTAACTAACTCATCATTTTGGTAACTTCTTCCGTATTTAACGTGATGAAAAAATTTTCTGGAATAGGTCGCAGTAATGTTTATGGTGTGTTTATTTATTGTTTTTGTGTTGGTGAAAAATGTTTCTTGGGAAATGAAAATAATTACAATAGGCTGATACGAGTAGAATGAAATTTCAGAAATAACCTTGTGAAAATTATAATACTACGTGGAATAGGGAAGATGATAGTGTTTGATTTTGTATGCGATCTCACCAGGGGAAATTATGTTAGTTAAGACTATTTAATTTCTGAACGTGTGTATAATTTTCTTTGGTAATTGAGACGACGAAGACCTTAAAAGTTTGGTAGGCGTGTATGCGATCTCACGTATACCAGGGGGAACTATACACCGTGAAATTTTAGTGGTTGTTTTCCCGTGGCAGAACGATTTGCCTTTAGTAATACTATCGAATCATGCAAATTATTCTTCGAAAAAAATCAATTTTTTTTTTTCGATTTTTCAAAATAATAATTTTCCAACTCGAAAACGAGAGAAGCTATCGTTGTTTTTGAAGATGTGACGTATTCAGGTACTGCTTTCCGCACGAAATCGATGCTTAAAGCTAAAGAAGCTCTACACCCTAAGTCATAAAGCGGTTCGAACGTGCTTTCGAGTTATGGTTAAACCTTTCGTAAAACCGGCATTTATTGATTTTACCAAAAAAGAACTGCACACATCTTTTGTACTACTAAGAAAGAATCATTTTACTGCGGGAAAACAACCAGTAAAATGTCACGGTGTATTAGTTGGAACTTTTTCTGAAGGTGTGTACTATTTTCTTTGGTAATTGAGGCGATAAAGACAGAGAGAGTAATTTCAACCATGGTTTGTTTTTTTTTTCAATATGTATATTCAATTGTTCAATAATTATTTTAAATTATTTTTTAATGTTGTATTGCCCACCCAGCTACATCAAATTGAAAAAAGCTCAACCATCCCTATTTGAAAAAGTTTATTTCTACGGCCATTATTATATTAAAACGATTATGAAATATTTAAATTTAACTTATATGGGGATCTTAAAAGGATATGAAAGTTCTTAACTCTAAACTTTGCTGACAATTATTCAAATCCATATTTCTAAGTATGGCTGGCCATAGATTATTATAATTGATAGATTGAACCGTATTTCAATATCATTTCCTAATGACTTTCAGTAATCGTGACGATAATAAACAAATGAACTTCGTTAAGTGGCTTTCTAAAAGTCCATTTAAGGAGACATATAATTTGTTCTGATACGATTTATATTTTAATGTTGCGAAATAAATACGCAAAGGTAATAAATAACCATACATCATATTTTTTTTGATTGTGTATACCTACTTTTTTACTTGTTTTAATTATATTATTTGTATTGAATCTTATTGTAATGAATTGTATTGTATTGAATTTACTGTGGAAGAGCGGGATCTCCTAACACAAGTGCCTATGCGCTTAAAAGGAGATTCCAATCATATAAAACTCTATTGTAAATATGGTACTGAATAAAGATTTATTATTTATTTACTTTGTATGTTGTATCTTTTTTAATTAAGTCATGGTTATAAGCGTTCAACGTTTGCTTTGACAAGCTTTTATATAGTTTCACCTGTCCCCATGTTTTTTAAGTTAAGTTAACCATCGTCAGTAAGAGAGTAGGTATACATACACACATACATACATAGACTACGCCTTTTTTCTAGATGGGTAGGCAGAGATTACTTTTTGCCATGTGCTACGGTCCTGGCACACCACTTTCGCTTCTTCCATATCCATTTAGATGACGGTTACTATTGATTTGACCTTTCTTAATAAATAATTAAAAATAAATATTAGTGTTTATGGGTCTACACGCGATACTAGGGCGCTCGCGACCATGATTGGTGTAACCCAGTCGAAACGTCTGGCAGTAAGTAGCTATGTAATTGCTACTCCTAATATCGCGTGTAGACCTATAAAGGCTAATATATATTTAGTGTAATGGAACGCGAAAGTCTAAAATCTTTCTTCACGATGTTACCTATTTGGTTATAGAAGGTCTTTCTTGGTTTTCCCCTGTCGACATTTCCATTCATACTTTCTATAAATATTACTTTCGTTACTCATCTCTCCTTGATCCTCGATGCGATCCTTATCGGATCCAGTTTCGTTAATATTAGAAGAATGTGGGACAGAACAAATAACTAACTGGGTCACACCATGATTGATGTAACCCAGTCGAAACGTCGGGCAGTAAGTAGGTATGTATTATATGTAGGCCTTGCCTTGTTATCATCACCGGACTTGCGGGGGAGAAGATGGCTCTCACCCCTAGTGGTAAATCTGCTGAATACGACATCATCATATCGCTTTATAACGGTTGCATGGGACAAAGGCAGAACCGATCTACCATTATGTTACTGTGATATAAGTATGACGAGTTCTAGAGTGGAGACCGCGTCTCGGCAAACGTAGTGTAGGACGCCCGCAAGCCAGGTGGAGTGACGATCTGCGCGTGACGGCTGGTAGGAGCTGGATGCGAGTGGCCGAGGAGAGAGAGAAGTGGCGTGCATTTGGGGAGGCCTATCCAGGCCTGGTCCAGTAGTGGACAGAAATGGGCTGATGATTATGATTATGATATAAGTAGCCCATTCAAAGAGCCCTTATGGGTTAACGAAAGTAGGTTTATAACTTAGCAGACCAACCATCGAAGTCGACGATGACTATAAAATAATAAATTGAAAAAGCGTCAAAATCATCCATCACTGTGCATTTAGCCGGCGCAAATAAAATTATTACGTAATTTTATTGGCACAAGATTGATTTATATTACTGGACAACGATAATATTTACAACCGGGCTGTTAGTTTTTATGATATGTGTGATTTGTTTTATAAATAACCGAAGGTATATTTGAGCTTGATCGAGCAATGCAGTTTTATAGGGTCCCGTTTGAACTTGAAGAATATTACTAACGGAATTCGTGTAGGTTAACATTTTTATCCATTCTAGATCTAAAATGGTAAGAATTAAATCTGAGATGATAAAAAAAAGATAAAACGAGAAATAGTTAAATATTAAAAATGAAGTCTACTTTTTCAGGCCGTAGTAGAGCATATTCATAACATGGAACGTCAAGTCTCCTTTTAGGAAGTGTGTTGTGAACTAAGTTGAAATATTATGAAAAAAAATCTTCTAACGGGGTATTTTAAGTGGAAATTGGTGTTAAGTTACTTATATGTGTTGTATGTATACAAGGGTGTAACCCTTACATGGTTACATGGCCCGATATACCTTATTTACGAACATGTTGGAAATTTCAGGCGTGTAATTCCTTTCCAGCTCATCCTATTATAGGATGATGATCTTGAGGAGCCCGGGATAATCCCGGGCTCATCAGGCGACGCGTGAAACGGAATCTAAGCAGATCTTCAGGTTGAGGACAGGCTCAATAGGGTCTATTGTGACTGTTTACCTCTTATGTAGACCTCACGACTGATTACCATAAGGTAGAGTGAGGTTATCCTGGGACTCTTTCAGTAAAAAAAAAACCTATTTTATTCAAAAAAAGATTGCCAAAATCGTTTCACGGGAACAAAGACGAGCATAAAGTTAAGTACATCACTACGGCATTCTAGTATAGACAATTTAATCTTCCTTAGTTTGGCTTGAAATTGAGCTTGAAAAGTGAATATTTACGTCAAATAAATTATTCCAGTCCACATAATTTATTAGATCGTGATAATCGAGCGTGAAAACTGGGGTATTGAAGGATCAAAATGGAGTCTGTAAGATAGCTCGGCTTAGGATTAGACGTCGTGATTGGCCCATGATTGTTACTTATACGTGTAGCCTTCGTTTTAGTAATACAGTAAATCTGGATTTCAATTAGTTTGGACTAAAGAATAATTATTATTGAAAGGAGCATCTTAAATTTATGCCACTTACGCCATGAGTCGTTCGATTCCCAATCAGGGTAAATTATTTGTGTGATGAATATTAGTTTTAGGTACGTGTCTGGGTGTGTCATTTACTTCTACGTTTATTAAGTATATTTATTTATTCAATACTCTTTACTGTATACCATTTTCGGGGTACAATAGTTGTTAGGTAAGTAAACCATATTATGTATAGTAAGTGTTTAAAACCATAATTTAGCGTAACGTGAAGTTTGTAGGTACAGAAAACAATACCTACATTTGATTTCCATCAACTTGTATACCCCTGCGAAAAAGGCGTGATTTTATGTATGTATGTTTGTATACAACATATTTGTACCAAGTATTTGCTGGAAGTAAGCATGGACATAGCATATAGTCAATTACACAAAAAAACAAAATTTTGCACATTGCACCCTCGATAAAACCTCTTATTTACTGAAAAATATCTATTATTTAGTAAAATAATAATGAGATAGGCAGTAAATATTAAATAAAAAAATAATAAATATTTATTCTTATCTACTATTATTTATTTATTATCTACTTGCGTTAGGAGATCCCGCTCCTTAGTAAAAATGCAATGATTTCGCACACTAGCTAAATGGAAAAAAAAAACACGTCCAAAAATGCTATAACCAGCTAATCTGTGATATCTACGCCTCAATCAACACAAATGCCATGATTATTTTTTTGCAAATCAAGATCCTATAGCAAAAACGGCAACTGCATCACATACATCACACGACATAGGTTTTTGCGAAAATGTACATTAGTTCGCCGAACATACGTACGAACAGGCTTCCTGGTTGATCAATTACAGTCGGCGACAGAAGTAGTTCATATATTTTGACAGTTGATGTCTGTTTAAAATGTATTAAGCTATTGCATAGCTTTTATCGCGGGCTTTGAGCGCGGCGACCGAACCAAGAATCGTCTAACGTCGTTTCAGTTCACGTATTGTACAACTCTACGAAACTCGCACGAATCGAGACGAGCTGCTCCGAAATCGGCCGATGCTATGCAATAACTTTACCGCGGCAGTCCCCGAGTGCCACACGTCTTTTTTTTTTTAATCTAGCCTGTAGAGACCCTCTGCAGACTTCCCAAATACATGTATATCGTTCAAGCACGTAAAAGTTAAGACACTCATATTATATTTGTATGCAACGCGTCAAGTCAAGTTGATAAATAAATGAAATATAAAATAACAAAAATAAAAATAATTTTCAATTTTTTCTTTTATTTTGGCACAAACAGTCATTACAGAAATAGTTTTATTTTAAATCTAGACATACAAAAAGACAAAATAGTGCCGAGACTTAAGTCTTTTTATCATAATTTATCTATTTATTTTACTTATCACTACATTGTATAAAGCTAAGTATATATGTATGCTTAAATCTTTAAAACTACCTCGTAGTTTTTTACCTCAATATATGGAAACAATGCTTTATACGTACGAATATAAAGCGGTATCTTTGGATTTCCTTTAAGAACGACCTAAGAAGGTAACTCACCCAGTGCAATAAATAGATAGATCTATGTCTAAGATACAATAAAAAAATACGTTTAAGTACTAGTCGCAGCCCAAGACTTCGTCCGCGTGGAAATGTGGAAATTAAAAGAGCCTATAATATACCTTGTAAAAATTACCTATGTATAAATGAAAGTCCCGTCGAAATTAGTTCGGCCGTTTTGGACATTAGCTGGGACAAACAGACAAAAGTGTTTTTGATTGTGTTTTTATTATTGGTAAAGATTCATAGCCATTTAGTGAAAAGTCATTATTTTTATGTTACAAACAGACACTCCAATATTATTTAGTCATATAGATAAGAGTCAAAAGTATATATCAAGTTTTGATACTGACTGTACTTGTACCAATACGTGCCGCATTAATTGTTTTGATGAAATCAATTAACCGTTTTTTTTAATCGAATCATTTAACGATTCTATACGATAGAGTCAGCGAAGGTTTTGAGTATAGGAAATGGAACTGGTTAGTCTATAAATGGTGTATGGTTTTACACCATACTGTTTGTTTTATGGTGTTGAATACCATAAGAAGGAACTTAATTTGGTTTCGTGGGGATTGATTAGCTGGTCTCTATCCGACCGATTTTGCCTTTGTGCCTATCAGCTTCATAATATGAAGCTTACTTATGTCCTCACGATCGCTTACTATCAGGTAAAGGTAGGTTCTTTTCATAAAAATAAAAATAAAAACAGGGATCATAGAAATTCATAAAAATCTACAGTCGATTTCGGGCCCTCAGACTTCTAACCCTTATAAAAAAGTATGTTACTGTGTCACATGATATCCCATTTAAATTCGAGATGGGAAATTATGGTGTGGAATAGTTTAGAAATAATTCTCCTATACGGTGCCAATATTTGTGTGAAGTGGAATAATCTTCTTTGTTTTCTCCATTATTATATTATTTTATATTCTAATACAGATTAATTATCATGATATATTATACTTTTAGGTATATTTGTCAGTGAATTATCAGATAAATGCGATAAGTCTTTCGAGAATCATTATGCTGTAAGCACTTAGTGCATCCTATCGAATTTATTTATAGCTATGATAAGATGTAGAGCTCCAATAACTAATTTTGCTAAATTACACGTCAGGAACTCACCTATAAAATCATCTTATTTATTCAGCCCAGATAATTTTAATTTTGTTTGCAAAACTCGAAGCTCAAAGTAACAATAATGAATTTAAATAACGATTCTGTATTCAATACCTATATTTTAATTAAAAGCTCACTTACATTCTAAAATCCTTGTAAAATCAAATAGAGTTAACGAATTTCTTGATCCTCATTTTTTAATCTTTATTTTTTGTTCTTGATTCATTTAGTACATTGATAAATGGAGCTAGATTAATTCATTAATAACTTGTGCCAGATTAGATCATTTCGATTTCTCAGTATATCCTTCTCATTTTATGTGTGGGGACTGAAGAATTTGATGAAATCCTCAAGTATATATATATTTTTATCTGACTACGTTGATGGCTTGGCGTATTCTGTTGAAGACAAGGTTACGCCAAGCCATATTCACTGGACTTGCGGGTTGGTGGATGGCTCTCACCCCTAATGAGGGGGAGCGGATGATTCTGCTCTCACCCCTCATCAAACACAATAAAACTAGCTTACCTCCTACGGCTCCGCTCGTAAAGTCGTTTAATGCTTAAAAAACATTATTCCCTTTCAGCAAAAGCGATAAAAAAGTAGCCTTCGTTCTCAATCCGTCTCTAGATCAACTGTGCATAACTTTTTGAAGACATTACTAAAATTAGTTCAGCAGTTTTAGCGTGAAAGTGTGACAGACAAATGTAACTCTACTTTCATATTTAGGAGTTCTTAACATTTATATTAATTTAAAAACGGGTATTTAGTTTGGTGTTTCATAACAACGCGTCTTAAAAAAATTCGTCTGACGTTAAATCAATTGACACTTACAGCGTGTTCACACCTAGCGATTTCGATCGCGACGATATCGCCGTGCACTCGCCGCGATATCGCCGCGAATTCGCGGCGCTTACGCCTCATCCAACCTACCCACTTAGCGCATGCGCCGCATTCTACAGCGCAGGTCCGTTCATGTTGGAAATATGAACGCAGCACGCGGCGAAATCGCGGCGATATCGCGGCGTGATCGACGCGACCGATGTGCAAACCTGAAGATGATGTGTGTACTTAAGATAGTTGTCAATATAGGAAAAGAAGCTACTTTTTGTCAAACCAAATGACCGAACTAAAAATTACAAGTCACCACTGCTTATGAAGAAGAGAATACCATCAAACAACGATGTAGGGTATGCAAGTAAGAAACGGAAGACATGAAACATATTCAGTGAATGTCGTTCATTGGTAAGACAGACTCATACTACTGGGAACTTCCTATTAGACACCCTATTAACTGCCTCGTTGGTCTATTGGCAGCAAGCGCTGCGTAAGGACCAAGAGGTCCCCGGTTTGAGTCCGGGGTCGGGCAAAATTTGTGTGAGTTTTTCTGTAATGAAATTACTCAGCCCGGAGTTAGGAAGCCCGTAGCTCGGAAAGTACGTTAAGCCGGTGATCCTGCGCCCGATCTCTCATCGGTTATGTGGGATTGCCGTCTCACCGAATTATGAGAGTAAGGGAATAGACAGTGCACTTGTGTTTTGCGTGCACAATTGTGCACTATAATATATCCTACGCACTTGGCTGATCTCAATTAAGATCGGCCGCCACGGCTGAAATCGATCGGACGCCTTAAAAGAAAACTGGCACACCAGTCTGTAGTATCATATAATTGCAATTATAATATGTCTAAACTTAAGACGTATTCTGTAGAGGTAGGGGTAACACAAAATATCCCTATAGGCCATAATGCACCAGTTACGAAGAATATGTAACTAGTACCTAAGAATCAATTTTATCAATCAGTAGTCAAAGTATTTAGACATGAACCCAGTAGAGTTTTGACTAATACTCTTAAAATAAAATTATATAAAAAAAAAACCATTCACGATCGCTTCAATCTATCGAGCTTGTCAATAGATGACTAATGATGATGATATGTATGACGAATACATACTATACAAGAATATGATCAAACGCAAGAACACCGGCTCAACGTGCTTCTCAAAGCACGAGGTTATAATTAACTTTTTTCATTAGCTATTTTCTAGACTTTAATAAAAGAAACTTACGATATTAGAGGTTCGCGTTCTATTTAATTAAAACTATAAGGGTCAACACGATATGTAGAAGGTTCTCTATTTCATCTCATAAAATTTTTATCCATAATTTTACATCTCATAATGTTTTATGTCCGAATCATCATTTGCCCGAATGATCATTATCCCTAACTACATTTATCATAATATCACTTGCCCTAAAATCGAAATCCCTAAATATTATTTACCCTAAAATCTTTTGCCATAAATATCACAATCTATAAAGTTTAAAAGACATAAAAGGCTTTTCCATAAACGTCATAATTAAGTCCGAAAGTACTAAAGGTCCTAAAATGTTTTGCTATAAATATTACAATCCATAATATGTGAAATGTACAAATCTATTCTATAATTTGTTACAAATCCTAAATATTCATTTGGCAAACGAGACATTTAACAACAGTACCATCTTACAAAAACTGACTTATTATGTGTGACGATCATCGGTATATATAAATATATTTATTTTTATTTGAGTATCCACTGTTACATAGAAATTAAACAGTAGTAAATATTTTCTGGCGCTTCGCCGGCCGCTGCCGCGGCACGCTCGCTTCGCTCGCTCGGCTCGCGCGTTTTATGGTCACCAGTTCTAACCTAACCTAACCAAAATTCTAACCTTACCTAACCAAATTTATCAAAATAATGATTTTCCAAATATTGTGTTTTAATTTGACCCGTACCATATCTATTATCAGATCGATTAATAAAAGAAACAATTTTCAAATAAAACATTTTATCAAACTTTTTAGACCAATAGTAGTTTGGTATGATAACTCAGTTGTTAAATATTCATTTTGCAAAATAATTATTCGTAAAATGAAAATTTAGCTGTTGATCATTTGGTCAAAAAGTAAGTCATTTATAAAATGATGATTTGACGAAACCATTTTTTGGCCAAACATTTTTTGAATAAAACAAAATTATAAATAATCATTCATAATTCGGACTAATATAATATTATGATAAAGCTCCATTCGTAGTAACGAACATTATACTATGTAACACTTCGGGCATTTAACTTTATAGCAAGTAATTTTAGGAGATTTGATTATTATAGAACTCGATATTATGACAAAAAATGATTAGAATTAAAGACAATTAGGGATTATGAAATTTCGTACATTCGAACATTATGGATTTTGATGATTATAGCAAACGTGTTAGGGATTTTGATTTTCGGACAAACGATTTTCGGATAAGAAACAGACTCCCTATGTAGAAAGATAGGTAGAAACGTCGCTTAGCAAGTAGTTTAGTAGTTTGACTGGCTCGGTGGAACAGTGGTTAGTGACTCAGGTTCAAAACCTACGGTTCCAAGAGTTGTGGGTTCGATTCCCACTCGGGACAAATATTTGTGTGACGAACATCGGTGTTTGTTCCGTGTCTGGGTGTATTATTAAATATATTTAAGTTTATTTGTGTATCCACTGTTGATCCTGATTTCCGTAACACAAGTGCTTAAGCTACTTACCACGGGATCAGATCAATGTATGTGATGTTGTGTAATATTTATTTATTTATTTATTTAGTTATGACATTTCCTTTTTTTTTTTAATTCTCTCAGGATTACCTCACTCCATCTAATGGTAAGCGGTTGTCAGGTACACATATGGAGTTGGCAGGCACAATAGACCCTATTGAGTTTGTCGATCTCACCCTGGCTTGCTTTGCCGTTTCACCTCCGTCTGAAAAGCCCGAGCCCTGAATCCCGGCTCTTCAGGCTGACAATATGAGGGACGGAAATCTTTGACTTTGACTGGCTCGGTGGAACAGTGGTTAGTGACCCTGTCTAGCAGTTTCATGAGTCGTGGGTTTGATTCCTACTCGGGACAAATATTGTGATGAACATGGGTTTTTGTTTCGAGTCTGGGTGTGATTATGTATTTATATGTATGTATAGTTCAAGCTCTGTCCCTGACGCCCATAGTTCAAACTCCGCTTAGTTTGGGGTCAAGTGACCCAATGTCCCAAATATTGTTTTTATTTTTTTAATACACCCTACCTTTCCTCCGTCCTATACTTTTTTTCATGTATTGACTAAAGCCTTAAAAAATTATAGTTTTTGATTCCATAAAACGAACTTTTACTACATAAATATCTACTGCTAGAATTTTACTTGACTAGGAAATCGAACTCATAACCTTATGTCAAACAGTTAAGTAAACTGTAGTAACGTGACAGTAAATTTGGGTGATGTATTAAACGTAAGTATTAAATTTAGCACTTATCGTAATTGTAAGTATTAAAATATAGTAATCAAGGATAAAATGCAATTTCTTATTTTATTTTTATTCCATACCATCACATCGGTCTTTAAATAGTTAATTTTTGATTTATCATACTAATGCAAAGCATCCGGTTTCCAACATTTTTTCTTTGATGAAATTCAATCATCAGTAATTACTCAGCTTATAGCACATAAAATTAGTCTATAAATAAAACCAAATAAGATGTATTGACAGTCAAAATTAGTATTTGATTCACTGGTAACTAAGTAACCGTTGAGTTATATCGAGTTAATCATGAAGATTCTGATTCTTCACTGAATGTCGATAACTCAAAGTTTTTTAAGCAAGTCTAAAAATTTATGTACATTTTTGTCAGTTTTATTAAAGTTTGCACTAGAAACTACAGGTCATAGTTTATAAGCGCTTCGAAAAATACTCTCAGGATGACCTCACTCCACCTGATGATTAGCGGTGGTGAGGTTCAAATATGAGGTCGCCAGGCAAAATAGACCCTATTAAGCCTGTCAACCTTAACCTGATGGCTAACATGCCGTTTCATGCCCCGTTTGAAAGTCCCGAGATTGTGTGAGGGAGGGAAAACATGAGCTGGAAGAGCGTTCCATGCCTCAATGGCACGGGGCAGAAAACTGAATAGGTTGGTACGGAATAGGTTGGTACGGAATAGGTTGGTACGGAATAGGTTGGTACGGAATAGGTTGGTACGGGCCACCAGCTTGCATTGGTGTGTGGATAGCAACGCCGACCAGCACGTGTGAATAGACGCTACTATTATGATATTTGGATAATCAAAGTTCAAATCTAATCTCCTCGTAAGTCAGGGCCTACACTAACGAACTGTAATGGCCGAAGTTCGTTATGCGACGTATATCTTATCGTAATTAAGTTAAACAAAATGGTATCGCACTGAAGGTAAATAAGTCCATAAAGGTAGATATCATTGCAAAATCGTGCATAACATGTCTGGGTACGTAAACAATGTCGTACGAGAAACGACTATTGCCTCGTGGGTACTGGCAGCAAGCGTAAGGATCGAAAATGAAAAAGCGTCGATGGCCGAGTGGTTAAGATCGTTGCTTGCAGGTCGCCAGTTCAAGCCCCGCCACGTACTGCTGTGCTTTTGAAATTTTAAATTTCTATGTACGAGATTAATCGATGCTTTAACGGTAAAGGAAAATATCGTGAAACCCGCACACCTACAAAGAGGGGCCCGTGCTCCAGCAGTAGGGACGTATATGGGCTGATGATGATAATGTAAGAATCGAGAGGACTCTGGTTTGAGTCCGGTGTCGGTCCAATTGTTGAGTTTTTCTGCTAAGGAAATAGTCCGTAGCCCGTAGTCATGAAATAGGCGGATTCACTCCGATGTCCCAGACAGAATATTAAAAGAGGTCGGGTCCTGCGCCTAATCTCTCTTCGGTCATGATGAATTTCCTGCTGAACGTTCTACGAGATAGTGAGTAGAGAGTGCACTTGTGTTTTCGCGCACACTTTAATACTATAACAATATTATGTTCCACGCAGTTGGCTGATCCATTAATATCGAATGCTAGCGCCAATCGGACCTTATGTCGTAAATTTTCATCATAATTTAGATTAAGATTAAGATAAATAGTGGCGTGACTTCACATTATTTCTTAAAATCGTATCTTTAAATGTAAATACTGATTAAGTTTAATAATATCAAAAGTGGTAATATCAAATTAAACGCTTTCAACATTTATTTGGATTATTTCGCCATTCGTTTACAAAAGATAACTTTAGGAACCTTTCTGGTGCAATATTGATAAAGACTAGATAGCAGGTATTAATATAGACTAGTTTTCAATTATTAAGGACGCAATGATGGAAAAAATAAGGTAACTGTAAATTTACACACACACTCCTAAAAAAATATGCCCATTGACCTAAAAATGGTTGACTTTGCACATCTGTCAATCACTAAACGAATCATCCTTTAAAGGAGAGATTAAGTCATTAAAATGAAAACATCTTAGTAATTAGTTATGGTCATCATCATTAGCCTATGTACGTCCTCACTGTTGGGGCACGGGCCTACTCTAAACTGCGATAATACCACGCTGGCCAAGTGCGGGTTGGTTGACTACACACAATCTTAGAATTTCTTCATAGGGGTGGTGCAGGTGATGTTTTTCTTCACCGTGAAATCGTTGAATAATCGTACACATCAATTTCAAATTTGAAAATACAGTGGTATGTGGCGTGGTTTGAGCTGGCGACCTCTCGCATGGCAAGCACGGCCAACCATTACCACTCACCATCAACATTATTTTACACTAATAAACTATAAGAATCTCAACTTTCTTACATAAAATTTATGAAATCTTATTTGTTTAAATAAAATATCGTGGTACAATGGAAACAATCTAATAAGATCTGATAGTTGTAATGAAGAGCACGCATTTTGTGATTTGCGAAATTGCTTTACGAAGTTCTAAGGCCATTGTGTTGAGGCCTTGAGCTGCGGTATATATTGGATTAGCTAATGCGTAGTATCTCCATTCTGAGGAAGGCACTCCTTAGGATTAGTTGGTACACAGAATATTAATATAAATATTCAAGTATATAGAATTGATGTGTCTGTCTATAATATAAAAAAAAATATTTACTTTAATTATCATGGTTACACACAAACATGGTATATATAAAATTATTATATATCTGACGTGAGGAAACCTGCACACCCATGACCGTGTAGTCAACCAACCCGCACTTGGCCAGCGTGTTTGACTAAGGCCTATTCGCTCTAGTTTAGGGTAGGCCCGTGCCCCAGCAGTGGGTACGTATATGGGCTGATGATGATATGATGCTGTGGCCACCTTAGTTGGAGAAGATGAAATCTTTCAGTCAGGCTTTCGAAGTATTTTTTAATAGTAGGTAAAGTGTATGTCAGACTAGTGCAACTAGAGTTATTCAGCAACTTGTATGTCAAATTATGTTGGTACTGTTTGTCATAATTTTTTTCATTTCTGTTGGAACCAATAAAATAACCCTTTTTTATACATTGCCAAGCCTTCAACTTGCTCAATTTCATAATATCTATAGTTTATGAGAAACATAGATAGGTTTAATATGTATGTAGGTAATAATTATGATTCTCATGCAGGATGTATGAATAAAATAAATAATTATTCGGGACTATTCCACACACGGTCACCTGACTATAAACTAAGCAGAGCTTATTTATGGGCGTCAGAGACTGATACATATATATTTATAAATACACATGTATATATACAAAGGCCGTATATTTAGGTTTCGTTATTTCGACTTCATATTTTTGTAGGTCTAAGTAGTAATTAGTTATTATTTCTTTTTTGATACATTTTCTTTAATTATTAAAATTACGAAAAATAAAATATTTTCGCTTTAAGACAGTATTATGCCCTTTTTCCTTTGAAGATGATTTGTATAGTAATATTTAAAATTTAACTAATGATTTATTAATCTGTGGGTATTCTTATATTAATAGAACCCATTTTTTTTTAAAATTGCTGTGCAATTTTTTGACTCTTTACTGACATATGAAACAAAAGATTGGAAAATGCACACAAGTAAAAGAGAGCTATATCACAAAAGGTGCCCGAATTAGGGTACCTATGCGTCACAAAAAGTGCGCATATATAATAGGTATAACATATTTGTTTCTTATTTATTATGCTATAATTGGCTTTTACACTAACCAATCATCTAAATTGTCATACCCACACGTGGTAGGTATGTCATAGAAAAATTCTGATCGTGAAGTGTATTTTTATTACTTTAAATTACTACCCGCTGCCAAACTAACGGATGTAAACATAGGTACATTGATAAGTTTATTTTAAATACAAAGCGGATCTCTATTGACGCTTTTTGTTATAATTTTTTCTAGCTTTGATATAGAGTAGTGGAGTAAAGAGGTAAATGTAAAAATGTTTCTCTATTGAAAATAATTCTTACTAATAATATTATACGTGCGAAAGTATCACTGTCTCTTACGCAATCACGCAAAGTACTAAACCGATTTAAATGAAATTTGATATAAATATAGTCAAGAGCCTTAGAAAACACATAGGCTACTTTTTGACCGACTGCGCTATAAAGAAGTAATGTTTTACTCGTTAAACGTCCCTACGCGAACGGAGTCGTGGGCGGAAAGCTAGTATTTATATAAAATAGAAATACTAGCTTATTCTTCTGTAAACAATATGGCCAAACGCTCAGCTATTTTTGTGACACAAAACCCATACCAACACGCTGGTATTCTCCGAATATCTTTATTATTTGCAAGCATTTTATCCATCATGGTCATACAAACTTAGTGCATAGACTTAGCTATTTTTAACTTTAATTTGAGTTTGACTTAGCTTTTGCTTCGTGGTGAAGCTCCAATTGGAAAAGAAAATTCAATTCTAGTAGAAGTCGATAGTTCGTAATATAAGATATCGCTAGCTAGTATTTTTGACATTTAATAAGAAAATATTTAAGTGTCATTACTTTTACCGTACTTAATAAGTAACACAATCATTTTCAATTAGCCATACTAAACAGAGATTGACATTAAATAAAATGAAGTATCCAGTTATCCACTTGCCATCAAACGGGTGTCTACTGTCTACCTAATAAAGCTTTAAAGATCTTTAAAAAACCTCAAAGTATCTACATCTTATGCTAATTTCCATAAGTGGCCACTGCTAAAACTGGCCATATTGAAACCGTTCGACAATTTCACACTATCACAGTAATGAGGGTAATAAAACACACAATATGCCACGACCAAATACTAAGAGACAAAAAATACAGGTCAGCCAATTGAATGTTGCATGCTCCTTGTATGGGGGATGACACTAACCGCTCCGGATTAGCATTCTAAGGTCGATGGTATAATTTTCTTTTTTATCCGTGCTGCGGGGAAGGTGTGAGACAAGGTTTTCAGAGAAATGGCCAGTTTCATAAAAAAGAACATTTGTTGTAAAGGATGTTGTAGACAATTGTTACTTTTAATGTTAGAGCATAATTTAAAAATGAAGTGGATGCAGAAGATGATATTACTACAAATGTATGGCAAAGGAATAAGAAAAATAGATATTTAAAAATGAAAAACTCTACATGTTGTATATTAGAGAAATGGAAACTATCTTTCTTGTACCTAAATATAACTTGTTAATTATTAATTTAATCGGTTTTGTTGCAGAAATTTGGTGAAACGCAATGCGGTAGTGCTTGTTAAATTTTAGAGACATGGGACAAAAGTGATACAAGTATAAATAAACTGTTAAGTCAAGAAAAAAAAATTTATTGACGTATTTGGTCTTATTCCCTGCAACATCCACACATCATTTAATTGCATTTGGTAGAAGACACCGACATACCAGCTTGTCGGATCCATCTTAGCAATGATCGATTTAAGTTCAAAATCAATTGCCCATCGGCAAATAGATCGTGACATGAACTTCGTTTACTAATAGATTCGTTTGCTATAACATACTTAGTGTTGAGATCTCGTTAGCCATAATTGCCCTTTAACACTTTAAGTGTTTTCGTGGTAAGGGTCAATGATGTCAGATTTTATTATACATTGCTACCTAAAAATTGTTTCAACCTTTATTTAGTTCTTTTTTTATAATAGGCGTATGGGGTGACCTTACTCCACCTGATGGTAAGCGTCCGTGAGTTTCACATATGTGGTCGACAGGCACAATAGACGCATTGATCCTGTCTCGGTCACTCTGAAAGCATGCTTACATGCCGTTTTGCCCCGCTTGGAGAGCCCGGGATTAAACTAATAATATTTAATTTCATTTTCAACTGTAATTTTAATTTGAAGTTTATAATATCTCTGTTAAGGCGGAAGATTAATATAAGTTTTTAAGAAGTCCTCCACCTTTCTACTTTACTTCATATCACGTAGAAGAACAGGAATATCTGAAAAACAGCATTAACTATTTATTGTCTAGTCATAAGCCATGCTGAGATGTTTCCTTTTGCTCAAGATGCTTTTAGTTTTTAAGTAGTGTTCGCGAAAATAAAAGACAATTGTGGCTATTAAACAGTCTTGTATAGTTAGTAGATGTCCATTCCTAACTGTCTCTATATCCGAAAATCCGATAACATATACAAATTAGATTTAAACCAATCAAAACTTAACAAGATGACTCTCAAGAGATATAGCCTGTACCATCGTGTCCTGTATTGGGAAATCACAGGGCACACCTATAAATCTAAAGTATTTAGTATTTATTGAGAGAGTATATTATATTGTACAGGCATTAGTAACATGTTCAATTAAAATTAATTGGTTTAGATTGTATTTACAGGCTTGCAGCTTTCAACTATGTGTTTATTACTAAAGCGGTAATAAAATAAGTTTATGTACAAACGAATCATCTTCATAAAATATAAATAGGGATCGCCTTAGTTCGTGTTCAGTGGTAATTCGCTTTGTACAATTTAAATTTAATAATTAACAATTACTTTTGAATTTTTTGTAACCGTAACAATTAATGTTATTAATTCAAGAAGACACAGGTGTGTGTTTTTTCTAGTAAAGTGTCTCCTTTCCTTTCCCATCCTACTCTTCAGAGCACCCCCTTACCAATACAGGATAGCCTTAGCATCCTTGGCATAGATGTTCGCCGCGACCTGAACCAGCGGGATTACATCGAGAGCGTCATTAGAACAGCCTCCCGCAAACTGGGGATCCTGAACAGAGTGCGGCGATTTTTCACACCGGTGCAGCACTGCCTTCTTTATAAGGCACAAGTTCGCCCATGTGTGGAATATTGCTGTCACCTCTGGGATGGCTCCGCAAAATACTTGCTCGACGCTCTCGATAGGTTGCAGCGACGTGCTATCCGTATTGTCGGTGATGTAGAGGTGTCCGAAACTCTGGAGCCTCTACAACTACGTAGAGACATTGCCGGTCTTAGTGTTCTCTACCGTCTCTTTAATGGGGAATGCTCTGAAGAGCTATTTCAGCTAATCCCTCCCTCTCCTTTCCACTCCCGAACGACACGTGCAGGACAGCGCTGCCATCCACATACAATGCAGTCGCTGGTGGCTCGGACTAAGAGGTTCAGCTCTTCATTTCTGCCCCGTGCCATTAAGGCATGGAATGCCCTTCCAGCTCATGTTTTCCCTCCCTCCTATGATCCCGGGCTCTTCAGGCGGGGCGTGAAACGGCATTTAAGCAGGCCTTCAGGGTGAGTGCGACAGGCGCAATATGATCTATTGTGCCTGTCGACCTCATATTTGGATCTCACTACCGCTTACCATCAGGCGGAGTGTGGTCATCTTGTTTGCCTATTATAAAAAAAAAAAAAAAAAAAAAAAATTTTGAAGAAAACTAAAAATGTCCGGGATTTGACCCGATCATGGCGCTTGCAACAGTGCTGAAAAGGAAACCATCCATATAGGAGAACATGCTAAATATTTTCAGCATTCTATTGTCAGTAACATTGTTATTTTAATAATAATAATTCCGGCAGTTATTAAGCATCAAATAGAATTTAAAAAAATACAGTTTACCACCAAGAGACAATTTATTTATTTATTTTAGACAATCGAAAATATATTATCAATTTGAAAATATCACGGAAAGTCCTTTTGATATATTTGTTGTAAATTTTGAAACGTGTAAAAATTAACACGTTTGAAAAAGAAGTAAGAACTTAATTAGTATTTTATTTCACCTGCAAATTAATAATTTGATTTGAACATATATTTGACATTCTTACAAAAGAGTAAAATACTCGCAGTATTTTACGCATGCATTAAACGTCTAACAGTCTAAATACGCTTTCCGATTAAAATTATAAATGTAATGCCAACAAATTGGACTCATTTTCGAGATCGATCTAATTGATCAATTAGTCGCATAGCAAATTTGTGACATTTAGAACAGCCAAGCTATTTGAGTGGATTTCGCATAAACGGAGGACTTAAGTAATTCTAATTGCTATCTGTAATGTTGGCGATTATATTTTTCATAGAACTAAGCTACTTTGTTTGCTGTAATGTTAGAATAAATTATTTTCAAAATGTAATATATCCGCTCAAAATATTTATTAAGACAAAATGGACCTAACATTAATGTACTACTACAACATAGTTTATAATAAGGCGTCCGACTGATTTCAGCCATGGCGACCGATCTCAATTGAGATCGGCCAAGTGCGCAGGACATATTATAGTGCACAAGTGTGCACGCGAACACAAGTGCACTCTCTATTTGGTAAGACGGCAATCCGACATGACCGATGAGAGATCGGGCGCAGGACCACCGGCTTAACGTGCTTTCCGAGGCACGGGCGTTCAACCGCCAACTTCCTAACTCCGGGCTGAGTAATTTCATTACAGAAAATCACACACAAATTTTGCCCGACCCCGGACTCGAACCGGGGACCTCTCGGTCCTTACGCAGCGCTTGCTACCAATAGACCAACGAGGCAGGATCATGGTTTATATAACTGTAGGCACTGACCTCTTAGATATGTCGCAGTCGTATTGTATAATCCGCCGTATTACATCACGGCTAGCCGTTATCAAAAACAGGGCCGTTATGTATTACGGCGGATCAACGATCAGCCGGATTGAATAAGGCTGAATGAAATTCCGCCGGGATGTGTTCGGCGCTAAACGTTATTTAATGCGGCTAGCCGTAATGTCAAAGAGCGGGTCGTTAACCGCCTCTTTGACCGTTTTTGGTTCCCATGTTTAGCGCTTGCGGCGCTGCCTGTCATAACAACATCAATGGCTTCGAATAAAGAAAGGGTTTCACAAAAATTTGATTTAAACAGTGATTTTGAAGATATCAACATGACAAATAGTGACTTTAAGAATAAATTTGAAGTGCAATTAAATAGTTTCTATTCATCTCAACGTGGAAAAATTAAAAAGCCATGGACCAAAGAAAGAATTTTAGAGGTTATTTTACATATGAAGAACGCTAAAGTGGCTATGGAGACTGGTATTCGGCGGAATCCTCAACAGTACTATTGGAGCAAAAAATTCGACCTCATGAATGTTGCTGGGGAAGATTATCTAATCTTAAAAAAAAATAATCCTGAGGACCATACCATTCGGGTAATACCAATGGAGCAATATTTTGAAATTCTAATTGAAATTCATAAAGAAATTGGCCACGGCGGGCGAGATAAAATGCTCTATGCCTTAAAAAACAGACTTTACGTTCAAAAAAAGGCCATAGAAATATTTGTCTCCCTATGCCCAACCTGCGAATCAAAACGCAACTTACCTAAAAAAAGCATAGTTACGAAACCAATTATTTCACAAGATTTTAACTGTAGGGGTCAAGTCGATCTCATAGATTTACAGTCAGCAGCAGATGGAGATTACAAGTGGTTGTTAAACTACCAAGATCATGCCACAAAATTTCTTCAACTTCGTCCGCTGCGATCTAAACAGGCATCCGAAGTTGCACAACAATTAATTGATATTTTTTTGACCTTTGGAGCGCCATTTATTTTACAGAGTGACAACGGTCGTGAGTTCACTGCTAGAATTATTGAGGAGGTGGTGAAAATGTGGCCAGAATGCAAGATAATTCATGGAAGTCCCCGTCACCCACAAACACAAGGTAGCGTGGAACGCAGTAATCAAGACGTCGAAAATATGCTCCGCATTTGGATGAGTGACAATAATTCGACGAACTGGTCTTATGGGTGTAAATTTGTGCAATATCAAAAAAATTCATCATATCATCGAATTATAGGAAGATCTCCTTATCGTGCGTTATTTGGATGCGATCCAAAATCTGGTCTACAAAGCACCAACATTCCTGGAAGTCTACTTCAATGTATTCAAGCAGAAGAAGATTTAAAAAAAATGTTCGATGTTGAAACAAATAATGTTAATGGTAAGCACGAAATTATTAACATCTCAGATGAAACAATGATGAATATTATGTTGGCTCCTAAAACACACAGCGTTGATGTGAAGAATGCTGTCTGAGATCTTTCCAAAACATTAAATATCATAGACAATCTTACCAAATATCTCTGCTCATATACCTTTCTCCCTCTCTCACCAGCGGGCGCCATCACTCGAAAGGCGCGAAGTGAGTGACATGAACTGTCAAATCATAGCGTTTGTGATTTTTCCGTTGAAACATCGTAAAAATTTTCTCTATCCAATTTCAATGAAGGAAATTGTTTTACATTGTGAATTATAGTGTGAATTAAGCACACAGCGTCTATTTCAATAGTATTGAGTGTTTTTTCAATGAATAGTGAGTGTTTGTAGCGCTGAATCCAAAAAGCAAAGAGTATGAAAATCGTGAAAGAATGTTCGCAGCCGGTTCAAACTGGAAACAGTTGTTTCGACTTCTACGACTTCTATTTGATCGTCGAGGGAGTTGTATGGTTTGTCTGAACATCTACAATACGCTTCATAAGGCGGAAGAGCTCAGTCTGTAAGTTCAAACATTTTGTTTTGTTCAAACAATTGTTACTCGACCGGATCCGCGCGTTAACACTCTAATTTATTAGAATCTTATTCGATTCTCAGTTAATCTCTGAAAAGAATCAGATCGATCTTGTCGGTTTTATAACCTCTTTATAAATGTTGCCATTAGGTTAATAAGATTATTAATGGCAATGGTAATGAGATAATTATGTACTCAAACATTTTTGCAATACCATCTCGCAAGGGCAAAATATCTCTTTACTATTAACAGACTTATCTAGTAAGCCTGGCGTTATGTAAAATTGTATCTTTTTACAATTATGTAGGTTTCTACAACCTTAACTAAGCAGTAAGCCACCTGATGTCAGATGGCTTACCACCATCGGAGTCCACAATACAATTATTACAGTTCAATTAGAGCATATTACTTATACAGGTTTTTTAATAAGATCCAATCATTATGATGGCATAATTAGAGTATATTGTGTGAGAAAAGTTTGGTTTATGATAAAGTTAATTAAATAACTAGCTAACAGTACTCCTAAGAGATGAAAAATAGCTATTTTTCTATTATAATGTAGTGCATGCCTGCTATCACTACCTATTTATAGTTTCTGAGTCGTAGCTCATCATATTACTTATATATATTAAGAAGTGAAGTATATTTTCACAAAAATTGAGTACATTATCCTTTTAGGATAGACATATATTTTAATAACTCCTGGCTTAGGTAAATAAAACGTAAATGTGTCTATCACACTAATTCAGACAGTCGTCTGAAGTAAGATTATAGTACAAATAAAATATATAACCATTTTACATCTTGAGGGTTATACCAAATAAGACCTCTTAAGTGGTACTTGCAACCACATAACATATTAATTATTAAGAAATAATAAATTTCTTTTTTCCAATTGACATACATCATAATAATATTAAACTGGCTGGAGCCCTCTTTAGGCTCATGTTACTTTTATCAGGAAATAAAAATAACTGATACATCAGGAGGTAACCTATCTAATGATTATATTGCCTCTTGGATTAAACTTAGAACAATTCCAGTTTAATTTATAGACCAGCTTAGTATTACTTTATATAGTTACAAACTAGTAAATGTAGGCTTTAAGTAAGGATTACCCTAACTTGGCCAATGTAAATGCAGGAATGAGATTCCTCGGAGTACTCAACAACAAGGAGGTACTGCAGTTGACCTCTCTATTATTATAAACAGTATTCTCTAATGTATTCAATGGGATTTGCATGGGAAACCAGACCCAACCAACATGTATAGGTCCCTAGAGACTTAACCAGATTTTTGCTTATCTATATAGATATGTTAGATCTGCACTCTTAAGTGCACATGCAATTTAATTTATTTTCTGTAAGTAGGTATATTTCCTGCTATAACTCTCAGGTTGCGGAAACTTTGAGAACCAGAATAGTCTTAGAATGGGTTGTTAATAAGATTTGCTCATTCTTGTATGTCCATAAGGAATACCAGGCTATAAAATATTATGATCATAATTATATTAATTATTACATAATCAGTAAACCATGTGTTAAAGACTAAACACAAAGTGACTGTCTAGTACTAAATACAATATATGTACATTGTAACATAGATATGTTACAATGTCAATATATAGATAATAATAATACATTGCATCCAATTATCTAACTATATAGTTCAAATAGTAGTAATTTATTTAAAATTACTCCCAAGTTTTGGTAACAATTGTCATTTTGAATTTCAATAATTTGACTTTGATTTACAATAGTGCTTAATATATAACTACATGGTATGACTTATGAATTTAAAGTTTTTCAACTGACTTAGCTAATCTGCCTTGCTTAATATAGCAGGACCTGAGTGTTGTGATGAATAAATATGACAATAAACACAGCTTATAGAATAATAATATGATGATGATGATGATGATATGAGTTCTGCTAGGTTACTCACTTCTGAGGTAGAGATGCCCATATCTTCATTATAATATTGTCTGCCTACACATGACATTAACTGTTGACAGTTTTTTGATGACAAATATTTATATGGATTGTAAGTGCTGGCAAAGTACATTTACAATCTAATAGAAGTGATTTTTGTGTCAAAATTTAAGGAGTTACATCCTGTAATCCTATTGATGGTCAGCGGATGACTATGTACCCACAAAAATACACTATCAGTTCAGTCCAACATGGATATTCTGAGTAGGGCCCTGAGTTACATTGGGAGCCTTGGGTATGGACACTTATGGTTAAGACAATGCTCTTCAGATATCTGTCTAATGTATATCTTAGAAGCAATAAAGGCACTAGATCCCTTTTTCTCTTAAGCATCACCTGAAGTGTGGAAATGACTGATAAATAGTTATAGGTCACTTGTCTCATGGAGAGATTAAACAGAATTGCGGACTGCCTATCTTTTAGCGGCCGTGTATAAAATAAGTGGCATCAGTAGTCTCAGGCTGTAGAGGCCATACTTGAGTATATAAAGATAGGTACTCACTTGAGATAATATTACTCTTGAAACTTGAGATCTCAATCTCTGTATGAGAGTGGCACCTTCAGTCAATGGTCGCGGAGGCCATAGGTACATGAAGAGTGACGAAATATGGAGCACCTTTAAAAAGTCCACAGAATGACATCTGCAACCCTTAGCCATTGTGGCCATACTTAAAAAGGGGGGTTTTGCGGTCTTCCTAAGAAGGGTCAGTTCAGTACCGTACAGTGTCACCTTCGATCTCGCGCCGCGGAGGCGTTGCTCGAGCAGTCGGGATTTTAGAAGGGAGTGAAAGAACATGTGACTAGTTCTTTAGTTTTTGCCGCGGAGGCTATATTTGAAGAATTTCAGTTTTGGGGCGGACCCTCTATGAAACTCTTCATAAGCGTGGTGTCGACTATCGCACCAAAGTTAATATCCTTAATGTGTTAAAAATATTACCACAATTTTTTGTGCGACTAATAAAATTAGCAGTGGGACTGATGATTGGGCTGGGCATTCCCCACCTAATACACACATAATTGATTTAATATCAATGAACAATTCAGTTCTCATACAGTTTTATGGTCAGATGACTGCATGCAGACGCGCCACAAAAACTAATATATTTTTTTTTTTTTTTTATTTAAAGTGTATCGGATTTTATAATGCCAGAAATTCTGGGGCAACACTCAAAAGCAGAGCCTATCCAGAAGAGAACCTATGGAAGGTTCTATATATTATATACAAATATTATTTGTTTTAATACAGACCTGACAATGCACAGGTATTTTCCCCACAGGTGGGTAATCTATCCCTCCTAAGTTTCGAAAAAAAAGGGGGGGGGGCGAATCCCCTGGTCCTTTGGGACCTCTTCCAGGATCTAAAGTAATTACTGTAAGCAGACAACTGCTCTTACAGTATACAGCTCACCACTTTGCAGACTGTTCACACAGTCTGGAGTAACCATAAGCATACTTTATATGTAAATATTACAGTACCTTTGTATACAATAGGTCTGATTAAGGAAGTAACCTAAGACCTACTTATGGTTATGATGACAGTGCAGCTATAGTACTACTATTTATATGTTGTACAAACTATTTTTAACCAGTACATTTATTTTTTGAGGTAATAGTGCTAGTGCTAGCTAGTACAAAATTAATATGCTTATAATGAAAAGATTACCTTTGTAATATGGTTTCATGTGTAAAATAAATAATAATGCCTTACAAGGACATTTGCAACTTTTTTACTCCAATAGCATGTAGCTGAAGAATTCATGACATCATATTATGATTCGAATTCATAGCACATTCTCGCTTCTCACTATAGAAATCGAGATCAATACCTGGGGCCTCCGTGGCCAGAATTGTTACTATGACTGATTTGCGGACATATGCAGTCTAATTGGATGTTGCGGAAACATTCATACATACATAAGCATACTAAGTGTACCAATGTGCTTTGTAGGGCTCACTAGCCTGACACTTCAATTATCAATCAAAGGAAAGTATAGACTGAATGTGTAATTTTAATAAGAACAATTATTTTGTATATTGAAGTTAAATGCAAGACACTTATTTTGCATAAATTGCAGGCTTTAACCTTAACAGATAGTAGGTGTAGCCTTGGAAAACTAACTAAAAATTTACTAAAACAGAAAATTTAAATTTGGTTATGAATCCAGATTTATAGATATCAGAGTCTTTTATACTTCTAAATAGTTACATTTAAAGTTATAATTTGTAAACAATAATAAGAGTTGCTCATTAATGCTCATAAGCAAATAACCAATTTTAATGTTATCATATTTTTTAAGTCATGATATTTTAAAGTGAAAAACTTTATTTCAATTACAATTACCTGTGTTGAAAATAGGTACATTGCTTTTGGACCTTTTGTCAAGTAGGTAGGTCCACATTTTGATGGGTATATATTTCCTCTGTCCGGTAAGAGGTTAGTCAGATCAACCTAAATTAAAAGACCATTTCCTTAACTAAAGTTTCGTTAAGCATCCATAGTTCCAGAGCCTGAGCTCTGAGTTATGTACTAAATTTATGAATACCAGTAAGTTTTGTAATACCAAAAGCATAGATACATAGAGTATCTGCTCATAAAAACATAACAAAGATAGTAATTTATTATATTGTTGTATGTGTCTCACTAATGTGTATATTTCTCTTATTTTAATATTCATCATAGCGTTTGTGCTTGCCACCAGCAGATATCAAACAGGTCTTCACATCAACGCTGTGTGTTTTAGGAGCCAACATAATATTACTGTTTTGCATTACAACAAAACAGGTATTATGTGGTGAATAAAACACACAGCGTTGCAGCAATGCTCTTGCTGGTGATCTGAAGACTCTATGATTTGACAGTTCATGTCACTCACTTCGCGCCTTTCGAGTGATGGCGCCCGCTGGTGAGAGAGGGAGAAAGGTATATGAGCAGAGATATTTGGTAAGATTGTCTATGATATTTAATGTTTTGGAAAGATCTCAGACAGCATTCTTCACATCAACGCTGTGTGTTTTATTCACCACATAATACCTGTTTTGTTGTAATGCAAAACAGTAATATTAGTGTTGAAAACCCAACCGTTTTAATGCCAAAGTCATCAACTATAATTAAAAAAAATAATAAAAAAGTAACAATTTGGAATTATCCGAAACTTTATATAACGCCTCTCTAAGTAAAACTTTGAATAATAACGAAAACAATTGCAATATTATACAATTAGAGAACACTGATATGGTTAACGCTGTAGCAACAACAATTAATAATTTAGAAAAACCACAACTTCCAAGCTTAATTGTTTCAAACAAAAAATGGGTTAACACCAACGTCGAAACGAATGATGTTTCAAAGCATATAATCAAGAGTACAGATTGTGTTCTTGTTGACAGTATCAATTATGCTGATAATGACAATGTTGTGATTGGTGCTGTTGAGGTGATTTATTCAAATTATAATGAAGGCTCTACTGAAAAAGAAAATGATTTGTGTGATTCAAATTGTGTGGTTTGTGGAGAACCCACTAGTGGTGCTCATCAGTGTTATTCTTGCACAAAACCTGTGCACACAATCTGTGGATTATCTGATGGCACTGAAGGCTATGGGTCGAAAGTATTGTGCACATTATGCAGTAACCAAATAAATATAAGAAATGAAAGAGAAAAAGCTCTTAAAGGCATTAAACGAGCAGCAGATAAAATGATTGATAACACAGCCAAAAAACTTCCGCCTTTAACTGTTGGAGATAGTATTTTTCTTAATGTACCTAAAATTGACCGTGGCCCCTTAGATACAAAGAACATTGCTGGCAAAATAGTTGACTTCAGAAATGGCGTTTACCAAGTAGGTACCAAATTTGGAATAGTAAAAAACTGGTTCCCTCGTCATGAGTTAAAAACTTCTTCAAACAGCTATAATGAGGAAGTACCTCAAATATTTATGTCATTAAGAGAAGCTGTTACCAAACAGTCTCTGTTCGGAGGGCAAGGGTTTCAAAAGTGTTGTTGTAAGCCGGCAAAAAATCAGTGCCGCACTAATAGATGTGCATGCTTCAAGAAAAAAACACTTTGTGGATCTAAATGTCATTCTAGCTTATCATGTGTTAATAAATAATATTTTTTGATGAATATTAACATTATTTCAATTATACCAGAGCCGCTCTAAGTTGGCCGATTTGCTACATGTCAGACTGACTGTACTAGTCTTTGAGTATAAAGCCACTGGAGATGCCTTACACGGGCGACCCCCTCCGGCAAAGTACATTGGTCAACTGTTCAAACACGTTTAATAAAACTACTTGTCGCTGCACCACCGCCATTTTGCATTGATCCCTGTCGCGTGACGTTACTCTTGAAAAATGGTTAGTTGTGCAGTATTCTCATGTAAAAGGCGATCGAGAGCTCAAATTCGCAACAAGAGCGCGTTTAGTATCATATCTAAGTGTTTTTATTAACTTTTAAACGTGTATTTAAGAAGAATTGCCATTTAAATAAAAAGTCGTTGCGATACGTAAACGACAGAATAAAATAAACAAGAATACAGTGGTACGGGGGCTAGTGATGTCACAAAGTCAAAAAAGCGACTCGACATTTGAATGAATCATTCACTCCCTGCAGTTAGTTGTATAATCCGTTTTTTACTTTAATTTTGAATTAAATAAAAGGTCTAAACATATGTTATATTTAAATCTTGTAAGATGAATTAGAAAAATTACTTTTCTTTCCTCTGGTCATACGATATTGAAATATAGTCTGAAAATGAAAAGAAATTCTCCCTTAGAGATATTTTTAAAGACATAGATATTTTAACCGTATCCTCTCAGTACATTTTGGACTGTATCTTATATGTTTACAAGAACATACAATCATTTAATATCGGATCCTCACCATTTTAACACCAGTAATAAACATAAGTTTGCCGTTTCAAGGCTCAGGCTTCAAAAGACTGGAAAGTCGTTCTTGGGTTTAAGCACAAAATTGTTTAATAAGATCCCACAAAATGTTATTGAATTACAATAATCAGTACAAGATAGTTCAGTTCATTCACCAAACTGATTTTATTTTATTCTTTGTGTCATCACTATTTTTTTCGTATGTGTGTTGCGTAGTTACGTGAAAACTTTGTTTGTGTGCGTGTATTGTTTGAAGTGTTGAACATTTTTGTAGTGTGCGTTTATCGTTACAGCAAAATTTGTGTTTGTTGAGTTATTAATTTTTTGGTGGTGTGCTGTACGTGTTTACCTCGCCCCCCGTTAAAAGTGGCGAAAAAATTTGTTAGAAGCGTTGACGTTATGGCATCTCCAGTGGCTTTATACTCAAAGGCACTAGTGAGGGACAACGGTAAAATTGCCGAAGTATATAAGTAACAGTTATTTCCACTTTATAACCAAGCAAGGTCTAATTATAACAAATTTTTATTAAAAACATTAATTCACATCCAAAAGATTGAATTTAAGTTCCTTATTTATAAATATATTTATTTTTAAAATACAATACTTATTAAATCCTTCATCCTATTTTTAAAAATACCTGGTGAGTATTACCCACTACGTCACTATGAAAACGTGTCAAACGGCGTAACCTTGTAAAAGCGTAATACAGAGTGGAAATTTTACGTTTTCTTTTTATAATTCAATTATTTTAGGTAATAAAAGACAAATAACTAGATAATTATACCGGAGCCGTTCTTAGAAGACTGATTTGACACTTTTTATTTTATATTTTGCATTTATCCTTGTTAAGAGGAACATATTTACGCGAATCATAAAGAACAACTTTTAAAAATAATACGTTATTTCAAAATTTCAAATGCACATAATTATATAATTATTTGTCTTTTATTACCTAAAATAATTGAATTATAAAAAGAAAACGTAAAATTTCCACTCTGTATTACGCTTTTACAAGGTTACGCCGTTTGACACGTTTTCATAGTGACGTAGTGGGTAATACTCACCAGGTATTTTTTAAAATAGGTTGAAGGATTTAATAAGTATTGTATTTTAAAAATAAATATATTTATAAATAAGGAACTTAAATTCAATCTTTTGGATGTGAATTAATGTTTTTAATAAAAATTTGTTATAATTAGACCTTGCTTGGTTATAAAGTGGAAATAACTGTTACTTATATAAAGTAAATGCACCAATTATGGACGGTTTAAGGATTTGTTTTTCGTTTTTTCTTCATAGTTTGTGTGCTTTGCAATATACGTTCGCAGGGATTTGGAGGTTAATAAGAAGTCCTTTTCTTAATAAGTATTCGATGTTTAAAATCAGTTATAAGCTAGCTTCAATGAAATATAATTTAGGAAAAATAACCTTTGCCAAACTCCATTTATGGACAGGGAAGATCCAGTTATGAACACCCAATTATGGACGTTATCCAATTATGGACACCCATTTATGGACATTCTTCAATTGAATGCTTAAATCTATAACTCAAGAGTATTAGGGTTGAGTAAGTAAGAGTAATGAAATAAAAACCATTTAAATTAAATAATAAAATAATGTAATAGGTAACTCAAATATAAATCAACAAACAGTTATCAAAAAGTAATCATTTGCGAAAGTAACGGCAAAGGCCAAAGCCTTTAAGCTAAGAAAAACCAAATAAAAATGTCCTCTTAACTAGATAGTATTATTTAAATAGGAGACCCCTTCGTTGGTCTATTGGCGCGTAAGGTCAAGCGCTGCGTAAGGTCCGAGAGGGCCCCGGTTCGAGTCCGGGGTTGGGCAAAATTTGTGTGAGTTTTTCTGTGATGGAATTTCTCAGCCCGTAGTTAGGAAGCTGGCGGTTGAACGCCCGTGCCTCGGAAAGCACGTTAAGCCGGTGGTCCTGCGCCCGATCTCTCATCGGTCATGTAGGATTGCCGTCTCACCGAGTTATGAGAGTAAGGGAATAGAGAGTGCACTTATGTTTGCGCGCGCATTTGTGCACTATAATAATATTATGTCCTGCGCACTTGGCTGATTTCAATTGAGATCGGCCGCCATGGCTGAAATCGGTCGGACGCCTTATTATTTAAATAACATTTCAATATAATCATCTCCTTCACTTCTCGATCTTTAAGCAAATTGGTTTAGAGGTTAGATAAAAATTTTAAAAAACCTTTACTCTTTTCTATTCACTTTGCCAACAATAATCAAATGTCTTCTTACTAGTTTCATACCTATCAAAATACAGCTATAATCAGTCTCAATAATTACTTATACATCAAATCACGCCTTTTTCCCAGAGGGGTAGGCAGAGATCACTTCCAGCGATCCACTTTTCACCTCTGTGGGAAACGTGACGTGACTGGATGTGGACCAGGTCGCTGCCATTCTGCCTTGTGCATTGTTTTAACAAGGTTATTGCGTTCCCACGAGTAGCAAGAATATATGACGGGGGAAGGAAAAGGGGAGGAAGGACTATCGCCTCGGATGATTTGGACTGAGTCGATAGTAGCTCGAGGACCCGGGGTCGCTTACCCGTCTACCGTTCGCCACCCACCGGACAGATAGTTGTGACTGGTATCCCCTGACTGTAATATAATTATTATGTAATATTACCCTGTCTTAAATTATAAATGTAACATGACATAAAAAAACACAAACAACTCAATAAAAAAAATTTTTTAGAAAAGTTATTCTAGTTATTATTTTCTAAATAGTGGATATTTTCTGTCCTTTTCTCACTTCTTTAATTGCATTTGCCATTTGTTCTTTAGTATAAGCTTTTCTAGTCGCCATATCTAAAGTGAAACAAAATTTATTTATTTAAAAAATTTGAACCAATTTTGGACACCCATTTATGGACACAATGTTCATAATTGAATTATTAAATTTAAAGTCTTAATTTGCGACCGATTTAAAAATAAAGATAAAGGTCAACGATTGTACAACTATAAGATGTATGAAAAACGTATATTTGTAAAATATCCTTCATGGACAAAATGTCCATATTTGGGTACAGGCTTACAAAAATATCCAATTATGAACATCGATAAATTCCGAGGCTAAAAGTACTATGAGGTTTTAGATTAAAATATATAAATAACCTTTTATTATCAGTAATTCAATAAATAATATCATTTTTAACAACAATATTACACTTGTCATAAAAAAAGCTAATAAATTTACTTACATGCATTGCGCTCCTTATAAGAAATTTCAAATCTCGACACCAAAACGCACTGCACTAGTAAGAATCGTTATAGTCGAAAATAATTATAGCGGAGAGCTGTCAAATGTTGTTTACATCAAATCTAGAATTTTGGTACAACCGATTAATGTTGCTGTTGGAAAAAAAATACCTACCGGTTTCTTATTATTGGAGGTATTTTTGAAAACTGTCCATAATGGGGTCCGCGTCCATAATAGGTGCATTTACCTTACTTCGGCAATTTTACCGTTGTCCCTCACTAGTGCAGTCAGTCTGACATGTAGCAAATCGGCCAACTTAGAGCGGCTTTGGTATACAATTACATTAATATTAACAAGTTACATGCCTTATTTTGACATTTTATTTGTTATAGGTAGTTTGTCTATGAAAATGTTGTTTAAACTAGGTAAATAATACTGCCTTATTTTTGACTATTGTTTAATAATAGTTATTCTAAGAAGACTGTAAGATCTCAATTCAAACTTTATTTTATTTAGTAAGTACCTATTTGTTAAACCTTTGATAAAATCAAAGAACAATATTGTTCCTATGTGGCTAAATGCTTGCTTATTCATTGTGATTTTTAGTTTTAAGGTTGATATTTGTTATTCTAAGAAAATAAAAGCCAAATACCTGTTAAGTTTTTAGGTAATTACATTGACTACTACTTCCAGAAAAAAAAACACTTTGTGGATCTAAATGTCATTCTAGCTTATCATATGTTAATAAAAAATATTTTTTGATGAATATTAACACTATTTCAATTACAATTACAGTATTTATATTAACAAGTTACATATCTTATTTTGACATTTTATTTGTTATACCTAGGTAGTCTGTCTAAGAAAATGTCATTTAAACTAGGTAAATTTTGATATTGTATATTTTTATGAAACCTTTAAGTAAATAATACCGCCTTATTATTGACTATTGTTTAATAATAGTTATTCTAAGAAGACTGTAAGATCTCAATTCAAACTATATTTTATTTAGTAAGTACCTATTTGTTAAACCTTTGATAAAATCAAAGAACAATATTGTTCCTATGTAGCTAAATGCTTATTCATAGTGATTTTTAGTTTTAAGTTGATATTTGTTATCTTAAGAAAAAAAAAGCCAAATACCTGTTAAGTTTATAGGTAATTACATTGATATGTTATTGGAATGGATAATAAAAAAATCTTTTATACAGTGAACATGTCCTTTATTTAAAAAATGCACAAATAACGAAAACACTACACTAAATATGAATAACTTGCAACTTTATTGTTGTTAATGTAGAGTAAGAGGGTTTTTTGTAATCCTCTACTTGAATCTTATAGAAAACAGGCAGCACTCATTGTTTCATATGTGCCCATGTTTCCCCTAATTCTTTCTTTAATAAATTAATTTTTAAAAGAAGATGTTGTTTTTCCATTCATAAATATTCTCTTTATGATCTAATTCCTTCTCTAAAAAGCTTTCTCGCAATTTGATTTTGTTCCAGCTCCTCTGTAACAAGTTTTCTTTGAATTTTTGCAATTTCTAATTTTTCTTCAGTTGACCTGTCAAACAGCCTCTTTTCCTTGGGTTTACCTACAACACAAAAAGTATTATGTTTTTAAAATTAAAATACATACCATAAATATTTTAAATATTTGTTTAAATAAATTATAAATCTACATCTTTGTTATTAACAATAACAAATATTCTTTTGTTATAAATATAAATAGGTTATAAAGTTTAAAACAACATACTCATAACTGGATGCTTTTTGCTTTTGATGGCTGTCGGATTTCACTCTTTCCATTGCCATTCTGGTTTATCAGATTCATCTGGAAGTACAAAAATATAAAATTTAATATTATTACATAATGTAATATTATAGTAAAATAAATAACTGGACTCAGTTATGAGACAGGACTCTATTCTTTCTCTCTCTGTTCTCCATAGCCGGGCCATTGTAATAATATTTTTTCTAGTATAACATTATAACAATGCTCATATCAATAATATGATTATTATAAGAGCCAAGACATCTATTACTAATCTCAGCAACCCTAGTTTTTATTAAAGTTGGTTAAAAAATATCTAAATAGACAATAGGTACACATAACATGTTATTTGATAAGATTTATATAACTTACTTTGCATGACTATGAAATTCTAAGGAATATAGTTAATATAAATATGGTACTTACTTGAAAAATCAAATCCGAATCAAACTGACTTTCGTTTCCCTAAACAGAAAGAAGAATCATCAATTTGACTTTTTCCTGCACAGTCGTAAGAGGTGGAGCTGTGCTGGTACCTCCACCAGTTTTGTAGCGCTCAGCTCGAACCACAGCACTCTTCTTCCTAGTGTCCCTCTAAAAGCAATTAAGAGTATTGCTTCATATTTTAGTTTAAGGTGCTTGTGGTCACGAAACACTGAACCAGATGCACTATTGAATATCTTTTCATTTCCTTCCAAGATTTTTCCTTGTCGTGCCAAGTGGTAGCGTTTAACTTTTTTTATTTACTATTATACGTTTTTTCGTCTCTATTAAAAGGTTAGTTTCTTCTGCAGAGAAATTATTACTCCTTTCACGCTTCTGTTTTTCCATTTTTGTAGAAACCAACAATAAATAAGAAAGAGAAAATTATAAGATAAAATCCTTTTCGCAATCTAAACTTTTAACAACACCACAAAGTAATCAAAACGACAAACAATTTGTTGTTTTTGTCAACAAACCGGCGTTTGGCGTTTTTGTCAAAAATAAAATGACGCCTGCGTTTCGTTTCTGGTAATACATTTGGAATGCAAACGTTTTACTTATATAAATAATCTTTTATTTTCATTATTCAATTAGACATTAGACATAAGACAAAATTATACTTTAAATTATAAAACAGAGTTGATATAAGTAATTTGGAATAAAAATTATTTTGATTAATACTTTTCCAAAATAGTTTTTAATTATGACTAAAACAAGCTTGAGTAAAGAAACGCTAAACAGTGACGTTCCATTTCATCGTCTATTATCTGGCTGATATATTTAACTGTCAGATATTATAACCGAGAGTTTGATGGTGAAACAGAAAAAAAATATCAGAAGCCTATATCTGGCAGATAACGATATCTATCAGATAACTATCTGAAGCTTTATCTGTAACCGGTGAAACAGGCCCTAAGTGTGTTATTTTGTTTCTAATACTTAATTACTTTAAAAAATCTTTAGTTTTTATATTATGTATAATACTTTCGCACCTACGCAACACAAAGTACATACCTATTACATACCAGGTACATAACCTTTATTTTTCTCATTAAAATTGATTTTCAATTAAACCCTGTTTTTTGAAATAAAACTAATTTTACGGATTAAACTCGCGTGTATTGATATTCTAAACATTATTTAGAGATCCGACGTTTCGAGCTCTTTACAGCGCTCGTGGTCACGGGAAACCCTGTTTTATTTTGTTATAACATGACGTGGTTACCCTACAATATTGAATAAAGTGCAATACGGCTGAACGTTAGTCGCCAAAATGTAGAACGTATCGTAATGTCAATCCGGCTGATCGTTGATCCGCCGTAATACATAACGGCCCTGTTTTTGATAACGGCTAGCCGTGATGTAATACGGCGGATTATACAATACGACTGCGACAGATACATTACGATAGTTGGACCTTGTTGGTCACTGATGTGAAATATTCGTTTTATATTGTTGTGTTAATTAGTATTATTTTATGTTAAATTTATTTTTTCTTGTAATATGTGTATATGTGACCAATAAATTCTCTTCTATTCTATTCTATTCTATAGTATTTTAGTAATTTCCTTATGTTATTTCTTTTTATATAAAACAAAACAACTACAAATAGACAAAGTTAAAATTAATATGTAGGAAACATAAATTTAAAGTAATGCAGAATATAGCAGCAGGATGGGATCTTATAAACTGTAAAAGTATTTAGTGTGGATTTAATGTATTTATAATGGTAAATTTATAAAATTTTAATAGGAAAATTTGAAGAAAAATTTTATTTAGATAGATTTCAATGCAATACAGCACTATGTTCTCTTGTAAAACCCCCCAAAGTTTTTAATATATACCATAGGTCAAAGCCGGTCCACGAAAGTCCGGTGATGATGACAACTACTCCAAGCCATCATCGTATGTCAGTTAGAAAAAAAAACTTATAATAAACCAATCTAAAGGAAAAATCTGATTAAATAGGTTTATCAATAAGTCCATAAAATGCATGTCTACTATGATAAGTATCTCAAGTTTACGATTAAATACGAACTAAATATTTGAACTTGCATACCAAATATAGTAAGTTAGAGTAGCCATAGAAAAAACTAGTCTGTAATCTTCAATTTTCCATTTTAAGTAGTGTTATTTTTGTAATAAAATGTATGCCATTGCTAAAGGAATCCTAATTAAGTCACCTTCTAGTTAGTTAATGAAACAGAATGTTATGCATTTATATCGTATATTCGTTTATATTTACAAAACTTACATCTAGCATTGTACAAAACATTTTTTTATACATTTTCTGTCTATTTATATTACTGTCCTTTCATTTCAGTATCAATACTTAACAATACGATAATGGTGTCAACAAGAAGGCAATTTTCAAAGTAAGAAATATTACAAGATGCATTATGAGATCACATTAAAAGATCGGAAAATTGTGTGCTATTTAACAAAAGTATTGACATGTATAAACAAAACTTATTAAATATTAATAACAACTATTACTGATATAATTTTGTAAACTATATAAATAATAATCGTTATTATGGTTATCGTTATAGATCATCACATTATTCAGTTCACAGCGATTTTCGTATTTGTTAACATCTATAAATGACAATAGAGGGCATTCCAATCAAATACAAGTTAAGCCAAACAATTAACGATTCAATATAGTGGATTATATTGATTTGGATACATAAATCATTCTTTTAAATACAAGCCTCTCTTTTTAAATTAAACAATGTCTTACAATACTAAAATTCATATCCCTGTATTCATAGATTTGTATTCAAAGAACGACTCATTTTGAAAAATAAACATCAAAAATAAATAAAAAAAAGCAAGTTAGTCGGGTATTAACCAACAACTGAACACGAATTCTAGAATCTAGACTAATCTAGAGTACAGACTCACTTGGTTATTGATGTATCCTGGGAGCATGATTAAAAAAATATATTGATTCAAAAATAGAATGCAACGTGTTTTTTTTTAACAAAACCTCAATGCTCCATAGAATCCGTGATCGTGGTTGATGGTCGTCATTTGTTAGCAAAAAGTTCGTATTATCATTGGGGCCCTCTTTCATCGTCTGCTAGCCTAGTATCTGTAGCCAGTCTGGGAGTTGAAGTTGCCAGAGCCGGAGGGGCGAGGTCCAGCGTTGGGAGTCAGGTATTGGCGGGAGGCGGCGCCACCGAAGCTCTTCTGACCGAAGCCAGCACCGCCGAAGCCTCCAGCACCGCCGGCGCCGAAGCCTGAAAGCATTGAAGAAAAGCATTAGGTTGAACAATATTTTAACTGGTTCCAAGAGTCGTTCGAACTTTTCCCGGGACGAACATTCACGTGATGAACATTTGTGTCTGTTCCGTGTTTGGGTGAGAATATGTAATTAAGTAGGTATGTTTAATAAATATCTATGTATGTTTATCAGTCTCTGTGACCCAAAATAGTAGAAGCTTTGCTTAATTTGGTGTCAGATGGCCGTAGAAAGAGGCTAAGTGTGTGTATGATGATTGGTATTAAATTGTCATTATGATATGGACAACGTACTAGCTCCTCCTTATTTATTTGAAGACCTCAAAACCTTATTAGCTAGAGGGGTTATATCTATACAGAGAGATATGTCTTTCAGTTACCTAATGCGGATGTCATTTTTATCACTCATGGTATCTTTATATACAAAGAATAAATAGGATATTTGGGACATATTCTACTTATTTATAGAATAAAGGATATTTTATTTTCATTGGACTTAATCCCACTATTCAATTTACACTTACGAGCGCTCTTTGTTATCTTGCGCTTTGACTGACTGGAAAGTTGTTTTAAGTACTTTGAGAAAGAAAGAAAGAAAGATTCATCGTTTTCTTACCTCCAGCACCACCGGCAGCGGCACCAGACCCGAAACCACCAGCTCCAGAGTAAGCAGGTCCGCTGGAGTAGCCGCCCGCGCCCGCGCCGGCGCCGGCACCCTCACCGCGGTATGTACCTGGAATAAGGAAGAAACAGCTGGTAATGTATCTGTGTATAGGTACATACTTATATACACATGTTTCGGAGGTATTGTAACGTTTGTAGACTTGGGATATGACCAATGAGGCAACCAACTCTGGTAGCACTTGACAATTTGGGCTTCAAATTTTTGAAGAATGTGTGAGACGGAGTTATGTTGTTTATGATTGGGAAAAAAGTTAAATTCCTAATTTAGTGACATATAATTTTCAGAAATGTGCGAAACAGTAGAGTGTTTTTGTTTGACTGTGTAAAAAGTGGTCACTAAATAACGTAACAGCAAATTAGTTCAGATAGTAGCAGAAATGAATAGATTCAAATACGGTCAAAGAAGAGTCACGATGGCATCCTCTACTTAATATACTTCTGAGCAATGTTTTAAAATATACAGCGCCTTTTTATAGACTTCGGAGGATGGAATCCCAAACTACGATATTTTACTACGTTTTACCACAAAATATTAGTGTTTAACTATACTAGGCATCTGCATTTAAACTATGTATAAACTGACTTATATTGACATGAATAGCGAAATTCCCGACAAATCGTTCGTACTTTATAAATATTTCCATTGAAATAAGAACTTTACGCATTTCATTATACACTATGTGTCATCCTCCATGAATAAACAGTGATGATTTTAAACACTTTTAATTAATCCCAGACTGGGCTAGAATGCAGACGATCAAGGCAACAGTATTGACATACATGTTTTATTGCCATCCATTATGTTTGTCTGTAACTATTTATTAGGTCTTCAAGACGGATAAGGCAAAGCTCAGTTACGTAGAGCTATTAAATTGTTAAGACTTCTTCTTTTCGAGTTGATCATTATATTTTAATAAATACCATGGTATTGCGTTACTGATAGGTATATTTGGTAAAATATTGCATTTAATTTTAAAGTGTTTAGTTTTGTTTTACTTAATATTGGTTTTTATGGGTTTAGCAGTGATATTAGGAGTCGCAAATACATAGCTACTTACTGCTTGACGATTCGATTGGGTTACACCAATTGTGGTCGTGAGCGAACTGGTTGGTATTACTTTTTGAACGTTTACATAATTTTTAGGTAAAGACACATTCATAGAAATCTTGTTTTTTTTTGTGACTGATTAAATAAAATTGTTCAAGTCAACAATCAACTCATTAATATTAAAATGTACTCTTTGTTCATGATATAATTATAGCAAAATACTTAATATATCTGTAATAATCATCCTCCATCCAGAAGGCTCTATGATAAAATTACACGTGTTTCTTCATATGACGTCAAAACGTTTAAGGATGGTATGTGACCTCCTCATGCAATTTTAAAACAATCTCGTAATAATTGAAGCAGATAATCCTTATTGCACCACTCCAGTACAAGTGCAATAAAATATAAACACATTTCGGACCTTATTCCATTGCAATATGGTTCATTTTTGAATGATTTTTCGTACATTATTAGAGTTTATGAATGTACACGCACGATTTTGCATTGTTCCTCTTTACGCCGCTAAACAAGCGATTAACAGTCGAATTATATTTAACTACATGTAAAATTACTTGAAGGTTGGTTAAGAGGTTCTTCGTTAATTATCATTATTTCGATCCATTATCTTTTGGGACGATATTTATGTACAAGGTTTAAAGGGGAAATTAGCCTATTAAAATCCACGGACAAGGATTTTAATGTTTTTGACGTGACAACGTCTTAAATTAGGTTGCGGCTGGGAGTCACTTATGAAAAAGTGTAACGCTCGGTAACGTTACGATGAGTCACCGAACGAGAGAGAGGCCCGCCGAATGCCTTGCGTCTCTCTCCCACTCAACTATGATCGGTCTGCCGCGCGCGCAGCACTAGAGAATTAGACGTTGTCACGTAAAATCTTCGCCCGTAAAACCGACTTTACAGGCAACCATTTTTTTTTTTTACAACGATTTAGTTCTTACGTTATTATCTGTTTATTGTGTATTAAGAGTGAAAATTTTACATCCCGAATTTGTATCTACCAAAACTTTAAGACTATCTTTTTTTTATTACAGGCACATACTTCCGACTTTAAACTCTTTACCATTCATTTCCATTTTTTAAAAGTACTTTAGTTATATTTTATATTTAAAAAAAAAAACCAATATCTACACATTTTTGGCTTTTTTTATAATAAACTTACTAAAACAACTTCCTTTCTGTTTAAATTTTAAAATCGCTGTGCTTATGGCCACAATCAACAGTCTCTTCCGAAAGCTTGACAAGGTCACGACCGACAGATTTTTTTTTTACGAAGTCATCAAATCTTTTACTTTGAACTAAATTAGCTTTTAAAGTTGATTGTTATTTATTTTGGTATGATTGACAAAATGTTATATTTTAAAGTTTTGTTCATGATTTGTTGATCAACCTCATTCTTGCTAAATTTTGCTTTAGTTTTTTTCTATAATATTTATTTGTATAAATGTTTATTTCAAAAGCTCTTAGGGTTTATCTCTTTTAGGAGAGTTTAGAAGGAAAATATGTTTTTTTCTACCAGCGCATTCGAGTGGAGTTACGCAATATTTTTGGGGAAATCGATGTTTTTGTAAGACAATTCAAGTTTAATATAACATTAATAAACTAAACCATCACTCTGTATCAACTTTCTTGATAAATTAACTAACACTTACAATATGACATGACCCCTTACATAATATACTTATAATTCTGAACTCTTATTACATAGTGTTTGAGCAACAATTATGAATGTTCACCTGCCAAAGAATTTGACGAATTGCGACGTGAGCAGGCGAAGTACGATCGCCAATTTGAAATAATTATACTATATTTTAAACTGACAGGTTAAATAAACATGTTAATGAATAAATTTCTCGTGTAAGTGACGTAGTGCGAAATAGAAAAAGGTCCTTTGTAACATTATATGGGAGCGTCTGAGGTTAAGAGTAGTTCTAATTTTAAGCCAGTGACTCGCCCTCGATTTGCTTCGGCTATATACATAAAAACCTTCGTCTTGAACCTCTCTGGAGAATCTCTATCTATCAAAAAAACTCCATCAAAACCCGATACGTAGTTTTAAAGATTTAAACATACATACAGACAGACAGACGCAGGAAGCAACTTATTGTGTTATTTATGAAGGATTTCAAATATGGAGGACGATACTCAGCCTGATTGAATTCAAATAACTTTTTAAGGACAACGTTGTTTATTTTTCAACTTATTGTGTTATATTTGAACGGATTTCAAATATGGAGGACGATACTCAGCCTGATTGAAGGCACATATTCCCAAAAGAGGAAAAATTTGACATGTAAAAGTCCAAACCAAACCATCCTTCTGATTCTAGTTGGGTAATTGCATTAAAAGTAACAAGGTATGTAGTTCCAATCAGATAAAAAAGATTGCATTACGATACCTCGAGCCTTCATAATGCTCTCTCAAAAATATATTAAACAACATAATAATCAGTGCAAACTCTAACACAATCTATTGTTCAAATGTCCCACAGTGTGTTCCCAAACTGTATGGGAGCAAAAGATCTGTGACGCGATTGTGACCCGTATCTTAATGTGAATAAGGTATATGGAGCGGATATGTAGCAATCTACTTTAGATGCATTTTAGGTGACAATTCTAATTTGATGATGAGGATATAAGGGTGAGTAGAGACTACTTTTAATTTGCTTTTTTACAGAGCAACGTTTCAATGAACCTATTAAATGCCTGTCTATTTGTAAGATATCTGTAAAAATTTATAAGATAGTACTTTGATATTTTTAAGGTAATAAACCAGTTTTTTTTATTGTTTGCGTCAAATTAGGTAAATATTGGAAAAGCTTTAAAAAATTACCCGTGTGTCATGTTTAATGAACGTTGATTAGATATAAAAAAAATGCTCTAGAAAAAGTCTTGTCTATACACACCCTAATAAAAACTGTAAGATTTCGAGGGAAGCTTTGAAGCTTAATAATAAAATATATAAAAAATGCTTTCCAACAACTCTTGTCTATACACACTCCAATAAAAACTGTGAGATTCGCGGCTAATTGTCCAAGTTTAGAATGCAAGAGATTAGTAGATGGTTATCAGTGTTTTTACGAATTGCAAACATGTTAATGGCGCTTGGATCTTATCTCTAGCGATTAATCTTCGTCTTGTTAGACTTAACGCTTGTTCAACAATGTTTATGTAATACTTTACAGTATTTTGAGTTTTATTCGAACGTTTTGGATTTTTGGATGTTTACTTCCTTTACAAATTATATTAGATACTGAATAATAGCAATAGCTTATATATTTAGTATTTGAAGTAAACTTAGGCTTCAATAAAAAACATTTAAAATTTTATACTTGGATCCAGATAATTAATGAAGACGAACGTTCATTTAGATCCATCCCAAGACGTGCGCCAGTACAAAAGACATCAACGAGCTTAGAACTCAGCTTTTTTTAAATCTGTTAAAAAGACAATGTTAGTTAACCTCTTGAAGAACAACAGTGTTCAATTTCATAATTTATCGAAAGCTTTTGCCTCAAAAGCTCCGGTTACAAAACGCAACTCGTGCACGGCATGCCGTAAGCGTCATTATCTAGACTTAGATGAAGGCACCCAGTCATTAATATAGCAGATTGCCCACCCAAGCTAGAAGACCATTAGCGTAGGGGACCGAGAAATTAGTGCTTTAGTGAGATCCGTGGCGAAACTTGGTTTTGAAAGATGGATGCAATGGTAATCATGGTTTGTCTGAGATGGGTTTATCGGCATATTAGGCATTATTGGGATGAAGTTTATTAGGGATTATACTGTGGAAATACTGCAAATATAGGTAGTGGATGTAGAGCTTTGTTGTTAGTTGATTTAGTGGAAGATTCGCTCAATCTTTCTGGCTTATATATATATATACTTAATCTATGCCACTTAATCTTAGAATTGGATAATTAAACCATCACCTTTTGTTGGTATTTACAGTAAATTCTATATAACATTATATTTCCTGACAAAACCATTTGCATCTGTCGTTAAGTTTGACACACAAACAGCAGTTACGTTGATAGTTGACATCAGTCAGACAAAGCGTTAAACGTGAGAACTGGAGGACCTTAGCCAGTAGTAGAATAGTTTGACCCTTGCTTAATGGTAACAGTTCTATTACAGTATGGTCAGTTCATACACAATTATACAGTCTCTGAGTCTATGTATTGCAATCTATAAACAGGAAGCTCTTTGTTGTTAAAGTCAAACTCATATAACAAAAACACTTTTTTGTTATATGAGTTTGATCAGATCACTATCTATATCTATAAAAAACGATGTATAAATGGATGAACTATTGCAATGGTAATGACACGAATTTCGATAAAAACATTGACTATAAAAAAAATTAACAAACTCTCTGTGGAACTTTTTTTTGTCTATAAAGCAGAAGAAATGAATAAAGACTGAAAATATGCCAAAAACACCATTGCGATTGCATTCAATTAACATCTGTGAACGACCTTTTCCAGTGGCATTTATTGCACTGTTGACTAGGAGTGATGAGAATATTTTAGTGAATTATTGCGGGCATCTGTAATTGGTTAGGTTGCTTTAGTTCAGACATTCAACGGTGTTTTACTATAGTCATTAAACTATCGCCTTTCAAGTTATAGCCTTACTACAACATCTTATAAGTTAGTAAGCTTATGATGTATCTTAAAGTTTTGATGTTTTTCGTATGATGGCTTGGAGTAGCCTCATCATCATCACTGGACTTGCGGGGGAGCAGATGGCTGTCACCCCTAATTATGTTACTCTACCATTTTAGAAGAAGGTAGTTATTATCATTACTCAAAACAAAAGACGTAATAACTGTGGCCTTTTTAATATGTCAGCTTAATCATCACACTATCTAATTTGCACTCCACGCCTTGCTCACGAAGTTTAACATATATTGACAAGCAAAATTAGTCTTTAAAGTAAAAAGGGTAGAGATGAGTGTTTGTTAGCTTTTGCTGTCTGATCTAGATTCTGGAAGAAGTCTCGAGTTTGACCCCGTGGTGTTACAAATGACTGAGACTCTATGTTAGGGGCACGATTACTAATGGCTTGAATTAGAGTAATGTTTTACAAGACTTACAAGCAAATTTACATTGCTAACTTAAAAATATTATTTTTCATTTACTGATCCGGCAATACAAAATCTATTTAAAGCAATATCCAATATTTTCTATATCTGCATAACCTGCATAAATAAACGTAAATAGAGCTTTGAATAAACTTTAGCTCTGTTTATCCATAGATATGTTTATAAGTATTTATTGATATTTACAAGAAAAGATTCAAAGATTTAATTGATTTATATTAAAACTAGTATTTTTGTTGAATTTGTAACGTTTCAATTTGTTTAATAAATAAGTTGACTAACTAAGTTTTTTGTCAAATAGAGTACACTGAAGTATTAAAATATATTAGATAATTAAAACCTTACAATTTAAGTTACTCCAATGATTAATAAAGCACAAATTACTCATTAACCTATCTGCTATTAAAAGCTCTTAATAGCAGATACGTATTTACTCAAACATATCTAATGAAACCAACCGGAGTGGTTTACTATCGTTTAGTCACCGTTTAAAGATTACTCCATTGATATGACTTGTGAGAATCGCTCTTGACGTGACCCGCGGTCGAGATTAGACAGTGTGAATGCAATTTATTAGTAGGACCTACATGGCTTGGGGATTCATTAGGATATTTCCTACATTTTAATTATAATGTCTAGGAAAACGAAAGGTTTTTTTATCCTGACTGAGTACGACGATGGCTTGGGATAGCCTTGTCTTCATTACGAGGGAGCGGATGGCTCTCATCCCTAAGCGGAAGGCTCTCACTACTACGCCGATGACTCTCACCCTTATATACGGATTGATTTCAGCCCTAATACGAAAGGTATACTCATCAAAAAGGTTATAAACCACTTATAATAAAAGAGAATAGGTGAAGCCTTAGTAAAAAAGACGACAATGAGGAAACACATATTTTTTTTTCATTTAATACTTTTAATACATAGCTGTAAACACCATACAGCATTGTATTTAATGTAGTGAGTTAAAATTAATTTATTGCAAAATTAAGCCCTTCAGTTCGAACCTTTCATAAAGCTCTGTTGAGGCTGCTAAAGAGCTGTCGTAGTACAAAATTCAGTTAAGTGTACTATTATTGCTAACAACACCTGTACAATGGACGAACAGCAATTTAGCCCTAACGACCTTTCATGTCTTGACCAACCTGTTCGCGAGCCCTACGTATATATATTTATTATGATTCATATATATATGTATTTGACTAGCTGTGCCATCGACTTTGTCCGCGTGGAAAAGTGAATTTAGGTAGGATTTTTTTCTTCAGTCTTACCCGTGACCACGAGCACTGTAAAGAGCTAGAAACGTCGGGTCTCTAATATGTTCAGAAGCGTAATATACGTGAGTTTAATCCGTAAAATTAGTTTTGTTTTCAAACCTACCACAAATGCCTAGCATGTTCGATGTATTTTTTTGTTAGCATAACTTTTATATTTACAAACCGATTGACATGAAACAAACACAACATTTTATTTGACGCTTGCCACTATGAAATACTGAAAAAAAAATTAAGATCAGATTAGCTGTTTCTGAGATTAGGGTGCATAAACGCACAGACAAACCAAAAAACAGACAGAATTTTCAAAAATCATTGTTTTAGGGGTACTGTTGCATAGATAAAGGTCTCCTATACAATGTTTATCAAACATCGTCCATTACAGACAGACATCCGTTACATTTTTACTATAAATATATGCCTCAAGAATAGGTGAACGCTTGACCTGGCCGAGCCTAGAATAGGGCACATCCAGACACGATGCATGTCGCAACCGCAATCCCACGTCATTTTGAAACTCATCAGCCCATAGGAGTCGGTAGGGTAACCACACAGAAGTATAAAGTTGAGACTTTCTACAAATATTGTCGGTTTTTTGTTTGTTATTATTTTTGGTTTAATTTAACGTAATAATTATATAAATGGTCTATTATTTTCACGATCACGATGCGAGTTTATACGGTAATAATATTTTTTATTTTTAAATGCGTTCAACATTTGAATAAATTTGCCATTTTAGTCTAAAAATTAAAAAAAACCAACAAATGAAATAAAATTATTTGGAAACTATTTTCAATTTTGTTTGTAGGGATATGACACGGATTCAATACGCAATTCTAAGTTGAAAGTAATGCACATTGACTTTTGATATCTACATTTTTTTTTAATCTACAAAGCGTATAATGGCGGATGTAACACAGACCGTTTTATCTGATGTGTTTTTTCCAGTTACGAATAACGTGGGAAAACTATGCACAATGAATCCTTTTTTTCTATTTACATAATATATTGATCTCAGATTTATATATGCGCTTTTAGACAGATACACAATTAATTATCAACTTGTGGTTACCCTGTACTTGATGACCAGCCAGCAAGGTCAGTTTGCGGATACGCTATCCTCATCAAGTCATCAACTTTAGCGACCTATGTCCTCAAGTTAGCCGCAACTTTTTGCTTAAGCCCCAAACATTATTAGTGTAAAATGGGCTTAATGAAGATTATTCCGGAATATGTACTTGGTTTTTATTTCGGCCTCTTGTTTAATGCCTTCCTCAGAGTGAATGGTTTAAAGGACATTATCGTTAGGTTGGAAATAAATACGCAAATTTTAAAAGTTACATATGTTTTTCCAGGATGGCCTCATCTGATGGTAAGCGTCCATGAGGTCCTGTTATGAGGTCGTCAGGCACAAAAGCCTATTGGGCTCATCGAAGTTTAAGTTTTCAAAGCTCTACTTTTAGTTTTTAAACAGATTATACGTTTACAATTCCCATTATCTTTGACAATGATAATGCATTAGAGTAAGAAAATAGTCTCAATAAAAATTCTTTATAAATCAAATACTAAACAGATTTTTATATTTAAGTTTCTCCAACTGCAAACTAATATATTTTTAACCTCAATTAAGCTCTGACATAGAAAATCATCTAACATGGCCTAAATACGTTAATTGTTCGAGTAAATAAGCCGTATATGGAATCGATCGTAAAATTTTGCCATATATTATGAAAGAACGGAAATTGGTTTTATAGTAGCATCTGGAGTGTTACTGAAGCAATTATCTTATAATGATGGTGGCACTAATTAAGTAGCGGTGGTAAAACATATAGCTTTATCTAACTATTTACATTTTCTATTAAAAGCGCTAAATAAATATATAAATATTTATTCATAAACGCATCAATGATAATCTTCTTATAAAACAGTCAGTCATTCTATTAAATTTAGCTCAAGATTTAACTTATTATTGAGCTTTTTTATTAGATCGAATGTATTTTTTAAGTATTTGATAAAACACATTTAGTTCTTTTTGATTTAAATTAATGACCAATTTACGTAAAGCTTTTATACCCATAACGAGGGTTGAAAATTAGATCATGATTTTGAAAATTAGTCTGCGACCTTTTTTTGACTTATTAAATAAAAACATTTACTTGTACTTTAATGCACCGATTTTTTCATTTAAGAATCACGAGGCTTTTTCAAAAAATATCTATGTGAAAGCTATTTTACAGGAGATCACTTAAACATTGCATGGTTGCGAATTAATGAAGAATGATTCGCAAATTGTGTTGTAAGCATTTCTGGCATTTAATGATTTCATTTGGCAACTTCTGTGCGTAATGATTCATTTCCCTTTTCGAGTTGTAACATGATGATTTTGAAGCTTTTGTTGTCTTTGTAATGATTGCAAATAGGCGTATTTGTAAACGTTTTCACCAGTATAATCACTTTGGTACATGCAATATGAAGATGTGTAACTTCATAGACTTATTCAGTGGTTTGGATATTGTGGTTCAATCAACCGTTGACTGATTACTTCTTTAACTACGACATGATTCTCAAAATATAAAAGATATTGATTTAAGACTTACTAAATTATAAGACTAGAAATAGTATAATCGACTTTTATAAGTATTGTAATTTTTTTAATCAGAAATCCTTAGAACTCTACTAGCCTGAACAGGCCTACTTACAACTAATCTCCCAAAAAAAAAATCCAAGCAAAGCTGACATTTTTTTGTTGTTTTTACCGTCACAAAATCGAACCACTGCAGGTTCGAAGTCAACGTTTTATTAAGTTCGTTATATTGTAGTCTAGCTGTGCCAGCGACTTCGTTGGCGTTTCCCCCCGTTTTTTACACATTTTCCATTGTATCTTTGCTCCTATTGGTCGCAGCGTGATGTTATATAGCCTAAAGCCTTCCTCGATAAATGGTCTATACAACGCAAAAAGATTTTTTCAAATCGAACCAGTAGTTTCTGAGATTAGCGCGTTCAAACAAACAAACAAATGAACAAACTCTTCAGCTTTATAATAATAGTATAGATATAGTTATGAGGGATATGAGTATTTTTGAAATAAAAAGTGAAACACTCACCATCATCGACGATGCCAGCGGCCTCATCGCGGGCGTTCTGCTCCAACGACTTCAGGATAGCCTCCGGGATGGGAGGGGGAGTGGGCAGATGAGCGCCCTGGGGCTGGTATCCGTTCTCGTCAGCGGTGTAGGTGATGCTGTAGTCCTGGCCATCGTCTCCCTTGTACCCGAAGCTGCCTTGCGACTGAACGCCGTTGGTGGCTACTCCTGACGCGTCAGCGCGGATTCCGTTAGAGGTTTCGAAGTCGTACGAGAAACCTTCAGCAGTGACTTCGCTGTTTTGTCTGAGGATTTGGGCGCCGGCGTCGGCGGATGCAGCGGCGCGGGAGCCACCGAACTGGCCGGCGGGAGCTCCGCCAAATTGGCCAGCGCCTCCGAACTGTCCGGCGGGGGCGCCGTAAGCGTTGCCTGAGTTTTGAGCGCCTCCGAAGCCAGCGCCGCCACCGAAACCGCTTCCGCCGAAACCTCCATTTCCGCCGAAGCCACCCGCCCCGCGACCGAATCCTCCAGCGCCACTGTAACCGCCCGCGCCCACACCGGCCCCCTGGTTGCCTCTGGGCGGAAGGTACTTGTTGTCCAGGCGGTCGGCCAGGCACACTCCGAGGACGGCGGCTACTATGAACTGTAACAAGTATGGTTATCGTTAGCTAAGTAGTAGGTGAGTAAGTAAAGTGAGGTGCAATGCCTTGTGAGTCGCGATAGCAAGGAATATTAATGTTAGGATAGGTGAACTTTACACTTAATTTACTTAATCCCCTAGAATAAGGTATGGTGGTTAGTAAATCTTTATTTTTTTTTAAAGTTGGGATAATTTTGTAGCAAATAAAATTGATTAGTAAGATTCAAGGAACAAAATTCTTGTTTTATTAATAGCTTTGCAAATGCTTAAGGGATTTTAAAAAGTAACATGATGAATGAGAGCTGAAAATATATCTTCAGTTTATCTTCAGAAGGTGTTAAAAATTATGGACAAAAAAACTATTTTATCTCGATTGTTATAAAACAGGTGTTTTAACTATCCACGGTTTATCACCAATGAACTAAGTATTGTTATAGAGATATATCAAACAAAAAAAAAATAATGAAACAATTTACAGTATTCTATAGGATAGATCCAGGATCTCAAAGATTTTGTTTCAGTTATTTACTTTTCCTGTAAGTACACTATATACACTCTACAATTTTTTTTTTATAAGTCGTGTACTTTTATGCTAAGCGACCCTTATGGGTAACTTGTGTAAAAAACGCACGCACTAAAGGGCTGACTCACCAATTTCATTGTAATGAATAAAATGTTTTGCTATTAAATTGTAATGTACTAGATCTAGTACTGTTGGCTGCAACGGTGGTACTGTGATGAGTCTCCGTCCGCGAGAGGTTTTATACCTGTAACGTAGGTGAGATCGTCTTGAAATTGTATCATGGTCGTTGTGCACTCTATACCGGCGGCATTGCTCTTCCTTGATTGCAATTGCGATCCATATCCTAGTACATTAACGGCGAATTAGTGGTCTATTTTTTTTATGGCACCTGACATTTGAGTGATACAGTTTTTTTTTTTGGATCACTTAGGGCAAAGATGTTTGAGAACGTACATACGTTTTTCTGTTTCATTTCTGTGAACTGATTTGATAGGGAAAAGGCATGACGCGATCTTGTTGGTATTTTCTTTTGTTGGTATATTTAATTTGAAATCTTTAATTTGATGTTAATTGAAAGAAATTTTCACACGTAATAAATTTGTACTTTGACAACGATAGTTTTAAGTGTTCCCTAACTCGGATGTTCTCTTGGATGAATAGAAGTTTGAGATGGGGGAGTTAAAAATAATATTAAAAATTTACATACTGTTTGTACGCCAATAAAATCGAAAAATATATATTTTTTGTAAAATTCAGGTAAGAGTATTATTTTGAAGGTTAATATTTTAACAGCTAATTACATTGATGACAACAATATTATTATTATAATATTATTATTATAATATAATTTATTATTAATAACGAACCTAAATATAAAAATAATAAAAACTGCATAGTAAGACATGTACGGGACCCTTACTTAATTTTATTTGAAAAACATTTTGTCTCAAAAAGCCACCTTTGACATTTAGTGCATCCACAAGTTTATAAATGTTCTAGTTTTTACTATTTTAGTAAGTAACTAGCTGTGACCTTTAATGTGCAATTAAAGCTATATGTGTTTTGAATTTTGGTAATTAATTAGCATCAATTAAGTTTAACTAAGATTTATAGGGTGGATAATTAAGTGTACATAACGTATTTACAAAAAACGAGGTAATTTATATTTTATCACAAACAACATCCTGAAAACACTAGTTTGTAAACTAGATAGCCCCTTTTTGAGGCACTGCGTCAGGGTAATGACAGAGTAAAATTTGTCATCGCTTTAACGTAAGATTTTTTATTTTTATGTTCAAATATTATTATAATACTAAGTAGCATAAGTCTTACTAACAAATTATGGATCAATGGTCTGAATTAAAGATTAATTTTTAATTATTATTTATCAATATTAATGATTAGTAGATACAGAAGTTTTACATTTTAGGAAATATTTCGACTACACTGATACAAAGGTGTGTTATTTGATAAATTCGTTTGGTAAAATTATTGAACCATTGCATGCAAACTTTTTTTATAATTTTCATTTTATGAAAAGCTTTTATTTAACTTGACTTATATGTATGTTAACAAATCTTGCAAGTTTAAGTGGACCTACTTCCCGGTATCCGATTGAACAGGAATTCTTCACGGTAGTCCATTAGTTAGCTAGTTTCGTGAAACTTTATTCTATTTGACGTATTGCTAAGGCCCAAAAATATTAATTTTATTTGAGGGGTGAGAGCTTTCCAGTGATTTCCGGTGATGATGGCGAGGCTGCGCCAAGCCGTCATCGTATGTCAGTCAAGAAAAATAAAATGATTTGATTTATGCGTAAGTGCGAGTGTTTTTCTAAAATTCATATTTTGTGAGCAATCTTCGTAATAAACGCTTCTTAACTTACAAATTAACCATGAATCGGATGTTATTTTTTACCTTATCCAATAAAAAAACAATTCTAACTAGGTACTTACTATGTTTTGCTATAATTATCTAATTACATTATAATATTCCCCTTCAATGCCTTAATCTAATTGAACTCGTTTGGTAATTTTAAAGTATTACCGTATTATTTAAACGTATTAATTATATTTAGCTGAGCCTCATCCTTGGTAGATCAAGATTTTGCAAGTTTCATATCGGTTGGTAATTAGTATGCGAATTGAAAATGATATAACATCCAATGGGGCGTTGGTAACTATTTGCGATAGCCAATCTGACCTCAAGTCAGATATGGTCTAACTGTGAACTTATGTAGTAAATCAAATTGTATGTGCAGGTAAGCATGGTTATGTATTGGGTAATTGTATTTATTTTTGGAAATGATCAATGTGCTTGTGAAAGAGGTAAGTTTCTAATAATAAATTAGGTATATGGTCTTTGCTAATCTAAGTAAAATGCTATTTCTCAGCCTTAATATACTGGGGAAGCTAACCCAATCTGAAAAAATCATATACATCCATATATGTTCGAACTGAGAAACCTCCTCCTCTTTGGAAGTCGGTTAAAAAACGGCGCGAAGTGTTCCGTACCATCTTCATCATCTTGTGAACAAAAACACATAAATTTAAAACATAAATTTGATTTTGTTTTTAATATTTGTTGCATGGTAACGGACGAAAGCGTAGTCTGAGTAATAGAGTCCCGTTTATTGTATCAAGAAAAAGCTCCCCGCGTCTGTCTGTCTCTAAGTATGCTTAAATCTTTAAACCTACATACGGATTTGTGTGGTTTTTTTTAAATAAATATAGGGATTCAAGAGGAAGTTTTTAATGTCCGTACCCGAAGCGAAGCCAGTGCGGGTCACTAGTCCATATAAATAAATATCATATAGAGATGAACACACACGGAAAAAACACAGATGTTCATCACACAAATATTTGCCCAGGTGGGGATTAAACCTGCGACCCTTGGCACAAGTGACAGGAGCACTGCCAAATGCTTTCGAGTCTGTCAATAATTCAGTCTTTTAAAACCCGATACAATTTTAGGATGAGTGAGGAAATAGGATGATATCTCATAGGATGAATACGGAATAACCCCAAAAATCGCGTTAATTTATATTCATACTAGTGACTCGCCTTCGCTTTGGATTTAATATAGGTACATAAAAACCTTCCTCTCAAACGCAAATCCGTCGTGTAGTTTCAAAAATTGAAGCATACATATGGATAGACAGATGCGGGAAGCGACTTTGCTATAAACTATGTAGTGATGTACTATTGTAGCGTGCATGAAGAGGTTGATGAATGTGGATGAAGCGAAAGTGGTGTGCCAGGACCGTAGCACATGGCAGGAAGTGATCTCGGCCTACCCCTCTGGGAAAAAGGCGTGATTTTATGTATGTATGTATGTGATGTACTAGGTAGTTACAGAAACATAATTACCATATAATTTAGTTAAAAAAAACTGACGCTCCAATTTGTATCAGATCATAAAAACAGAACATTAAAGTAACATAAAGTGGACATCAGAGCAGTTCATTGTTTAATCCTATATCCTAGATCATTAGTATGCGGATCTTTAATTATAGCAAGAATATTATACTAATGAGAACGAGAAGGATTCAACGCGTTCACATCAGAAGTGTGATAGTTGATATTGTGACCTTACGTTCAATATAGAATCCATGCGACTGATTTCAGTGACGAAGGCTGTCTTCGTAGATGAGTCAATGTCACAAATATCTAAGGCTCCATGATTTTAAGACTTATTCCATATCCTTCTGAACTAAGAAGATTATAATAATATCAGCCTTTCTTTTCGCACGCGACTCCGTCCGCGTAGAGATTTTTAACGGGTAAAACACTATTTTTTATAGCATATGTCTATTTCAAGGCTCTGATCAATACCAAATTCCATTTAAATCGGTTCAGTACTCTATGCGTGATTGCGTAACAGACAGTGTTACTCTCGCCTTTATAACATTAGTAAGAATAAGGATTTAAAATAACTCCACACATGGCTATCTGACCCCAAAATATGCAGAGATCGTACTATGTGTCAGAGACACTATAATATTACTTTTTAATAAAGTAAAAAAAGTAAAGTATTCATATTTTATGCTTACATGTCTATACACATTCCTTAAAAAAATTATAATAATAATTTTCTTGCATCTGACGGGTATCTAAGAGAGATCGCAAACTTTTTGTTTAACTCCTTATACTGATCACAGTAAAAGTCGCCAATCAGCAAACAAAATAATGTCTGAACTGGGAAAATGATTAAAAGTTAAAAAAAATTCAGATTTACAGTCCAGTATTTTTGGACAATAAAACCTCAGTTTCACAGCACTCCATGTAATCATAAGTGTCAAAGTGTCGTGTGACATTATTCGGTTCCATTCATGTACTATCATAAAGTTATTTAGATTTTCACACAACATATACAATGAAGTAAGGTTACTATGTGAAAATGGTCTCTACGCAGAGTCGCACAAAGTAGGTGTAGCTAAGTAGGTTTCAATACTTAAACTAGAAAATGTTGTTTTAAGTGGTAGATCTAATGTAAATAAAAAAAAAGTTTTACTCAATACTGCATATCAGTCAACTAGTCCCTGCCTCCGCTTTCCACTCCCAAACGACACGTGCTGGACAGCGCTGCCATCCACATACAATGCAGGCGCTGGTTTGGACCAAGATGTTCAGTTCCTCTTTTCTGCCCCTTGTCATTTAGGCATGGAACGCCCTTCCAGTCCATATTTTTCCACCCTTCTAAGTATGATCCCAGGCTCTTCAGGCGGGGCGTGAAAAGGAATTTAAGTAGGCCTTCAGGGTGAGTGCGACAGGCTCTATCGTGCCTGTCGACTTCATATGTGGTATGTGGTAGACTTCAGGTGGATTGAGGTCATCTTGTTAGCCTATTATAAAGAAAAAAATCATTTTTAGGGTTCAAAGGGGAAAACTGAAACTTCGCTGACCCTCCTCTATCTGTCATTGGGCTACAGCCCAGTTTGAGGTACACCTCAAACCACAATTTTCATAAATATTGTTGTATACTGTTGCTGCTACAAGAGCAATACTAAAAACAAAATAAAATGTTCTCTCATATTATTATTTTTTTTTTTCATTCAATAATGACCTTTAATTAATTTTTTGGGATATTACTAGTTGCTAAATCGAACCAAAAAACAAAACAGAGCAACACTCTTTAACATACAATAGAGCTTTCGGTACATGAATGACCTTACTTAGAAATGAAGCAACTAACTTAGAAACACCTAAGTTACCATGTAAAAAGTAATCTAAGACAATGGCTGTAATTTAACGGCATTTTACCGTAAATTGACTTCTAACAAGTAACACTTGTAACTTGAATGAAATTGATGGAAATCGCTTAAGTTAATCAAATTAGGGCGTTTAACTTAATTTATAAGGTAATTTGTTGCAAGTTCAAGTTGTTGCTTAATAAACTTAATTATGGAGGTGCTTATGCATAACCTTGTTAAAGGTCGGTATAGGAAAGTGGAATCACAGTAAGTGTATTTTGTTTTTAAGTTTAAGTGTATAAGATGAGGTTCTAAGATTTTCAGACATTAAAGTTTATTTAATTTCGTAAACCAACTTAAAAAGAAAGTATAGAGAAGTCGGTTAAACAACAAACGAACATAATACTAATAGGCTCGGTGGAACAGTGGTTAGTGATCCTAGCTGGCTCTGAGAGTCGTGGGATCGATTCCCACCCGCTACAAATATTTTTGTAACAAACATTGGGTCTGCGTAAGTTATTAAATATTTTAAGTACTTATATTTGTATTGCTGATTCTTGTATCCACGCCGTAACACAAGTGTTTTAAGCAAGCTGCTTTCTATGGTATCAGATCAATGTACGTAATGTTGTGTAATATTTTCATTTATTATATTAAAAGAGTAAGGACGTGAAAGAACTGGTACAAACCGGGAAAATTGGCGCTATTTTGATGTCAGAGGCAAATTAAGCAACTAAAGCAAGAAGCAAGATCCATTTCAATCGCTGAGCCATCGAAGTAAGTAAGTATTTTCAAATACTACTCGTATTTAAGTGAATCCAAATAATAGTATGCACATGCCTCACTGCTTCTTCCTATCGTGCCTTACTTGGTACAGCCGTGGGCAAAATGCAAGGTGTAATTATGACGACTGGGAGTCGGCGTAATTTGTAACTATCTTAATAAAATTCATCACTTCTCTTTGATGAGAGGGTAATTGATTCCAAAAGCGTAATTTCTATGTTCATATGGTTACTGGTTTTTATTAGTAGGAGATTTTGGATATTATATTTTTGTTTATGTTATGTATTTTTTGTCTTATATTAGTCTGAAAACATCTCACTCGTATGTCTAGGCAAGGATGTGTTAAATAATATGTAAATAACTTTTTCTAATGTTAAATGAAATGTATATTTGTATTTGTAATCATTTAAGTTTGATACATTTAAACTTAAATATTCATAGTTACAAGCGAATAGGTAAATGCCAAAACTATTTTTTATGATATCCCCCCTTAAATCATTTTCACTGAATAGTCCACTCGTGACAAAAACAAATCTTCTTCTTATCGTATGGTTGATGAAAAACCTGGTGTCAGAGGTTTTAAACCGCCCGTAGGCCTCTGACATGGCTTCACACACCGTTGAAAAATCTCTCAGGTGTGCTGGTTTCCTCACGATGTTTTCCTTCACCGATAAAGCGTCGAATAATGGTACATATGAATTTTAAATTTGAAAAACACATTGGTACCTGGCGGGGTTTGAACTGGCGACCTCTCGAATGTCAAGCAACGACCTTAACCACTCGGCCATCGACGCTTTTTGAAAAAACATATCTTAATATTTCATGACTTATTGACAAATTCCTATTAAAATCAACAAGTGCACGCCCAATCCATACAAATTGGTTACTCAATACTCAATTAATAAAATTAGGTTACTATTTCTGATGGCAAGGCCTAAGTGAACTATTACAATCAGGTTATTACCTTTTGAATGAACTAAAATCTCAAAATTCACTTGAAATTTCAGTAAGTCACATTACTTCATCTAATGAACAAAGATGCGTTTTTCGTACTATACATTATGTTCCTGTAGACAATTATGGCGGTTCTTGTGAAAATATACAGATTATTATTTGATCAAGCATTTCATAAAATCTTCAGACAAGTTAACTGTTTCTTACGAGACCTGTTAAAAATAATATCAAAGTATTACTGCTCAAGCTATTTTTTGAAAATATTTTTTGATATCTCTCTCGCAACTCTTATATCTTATGTGTATACTATTTGAAAATAAGTATGGAATTACAATATCACACAAATGCAAAAGTAAATGATAAATGGTTTATAAACATTTCCTTGCCGAAGAAGAGATGGCGAGATGATCTAGATGCCCATGAGAAGAACTGGTGGGCATTGGCCGAAAATCGACAGCTTTGGAGTGAGTTAGGGGAGGCCTTTGCCCAGCAGTGGGACAGAACAGGCTAATAAAAAAAAAATGGTTTACAGATAGCGTAGTGGTAGAGTTAAAAGCCTGAAAAGGACATAGATTATTTTTAACCAATATTTGCATAAGGGCGTTTTGCTATTTTTTTTAAATTATTTTTATCACTTAATAATTAACTTAAGGGTACCGCATGGATCCAAAAAGAGTCTTAGCCTCTGAAAATAAGACTCCAGCACACCAGATGTGCTGCAACAGCTTTCATTCATCATCATCATCTTCGCGTTTTCCCGGTTGTATCCTTGAGCCCGGGGTCCGCTTTCCTACTCCTATCTCTCCACTTCGCACGGTCTTCGGCATCCTTTACGGAGAGTTTGCAACAGCTTTCATTCTTATGAGTAAAAGTTTGCTCGCCGCAATATCACCGCGTATGTCTCCAACTGTAACGTGAGAAGACGGTCCATTGTGAAACAATTTGATTCACCTAAGTGGTTATTTGTAAGTAGCGTCAGTTGCCCAAACTAATGATAATAATTGATTGTGAATAGTGCTCCCCAGCAATGGTGTAATGGAGATGTTATAATTTCGGCAATCCTATGCTCTGACAGTTTGACTTTTGATCTGCAGTTACTTGAAATTAAGATATTAAAGTACTGTATAACACGGTGTATTCAGAGATGTAAAGCAGACGTTTCTTTTTTGTTGACCATTGTTAGAAAAACTTACTTTGTGTATTTGGCTTATAAAGTCAAATTTGTATACATCCCGTTTAATGCAATAACTTTCAAAAATTAAACAAAAACAAAAGTGTCTGTTTGTATTAATATTAAAAAGCGACTTTTTACTAAATGGATATGAATGAACGATTATATCTATAATTGGGTTTCAGTAACAAAAACATAATTAAAAATATTGGTCTGTCTATCTTTCTGTTTGTCCCCTGATCTCCGAAACGGCTGGACAAATTTTGACAGAATTTTCACTTAAAAAGAGTTAATATCCTAATGTGTTGTACCTTGGGCTATTTTAATAAATCATTGGTGCCAAAACTACTTCCACGCGGACGAAGTCGTAGGCTGCCGCTAGTATTAAATAAAATACACCAAGAGATCGTTGCAAAAACGAAAATCTAAAGTGCAGTTGTTGCAAAAATGAATAGAAGAAATATAAATCACAACCAAACAATATCTTATGGCTAGATCGTAACCACTTTAATAAAGGTCAAACTTAACTCTACAATTTCTACCATTGATTACAATGCCATATTTAAACTTTATACCTAAACCTCATTTCGAATTAGCCACCCACAGATTCAATAGCTTCTTTGCCGATTTAGTTCCGCTAGAGTGTTGGAATTTATGGACTGAAAAGGTCAGGAGTTCGAATCCCGCTCGGGGCATACTTTTGCTGATGAATTAAGACTTCGTCAGTTTTGGACGTGGATTGGTCGTGACAGAACTCGAAAGGTGTTAGCTCAAGGTGAGATTTGAAGTGTGTTCTTTGAAAAAATGTTTTGAAATGTCATGAGATTCGATTTTCGATTGTTGTGGTGTCTTCCTATGTTCTGATGAGTGGCTCCTTCCGGTTGTTTCTTTGAGTAAAGTAATAAAACTTTGTTGAAGAATAAACTTTTACATTATGTACGTTTATTAGACGCTAGGTGTAGGAATAATCGTGAGGAAACCTGAACACTTAGGAAGAAATTATGAGGTTGGGTGAAATCGACCAACCTGCACCTGGGCGGCATGGTTGACCGAGGCCTGATCGTCCTAGTTTAGGGTAGGCTCGTGCAACAACAGTGGGGACGTATATGGGCTGATGATGAAAATTCAGAATGGTAGAGCAGGATAATGAGCCTACTAAAAGAATTTGAAAAATAAATCCATCAACAGTTGATATCGCCTCAACTGAGACTCTTAAGTAACGTAAACTAGGGCGATGAGAGTAAGTCATATAACTTAGTGCACACAAACAAACATAGAATTTCTTCATTCTTCATTACGTACAGGTTGTCTCACCACGCCTTCTTACATTGTAAGAGAGTCGAAGTAAATATAATATTTAAATTATTATGAAACCACCTAATTTTAAAAAGAACAGTGATGATGAGTTTGATATTATTGCCTTTTATTATAGATATTAAGCGAAAAATGTTACAAAATATGGCTTCATACACACATTATGAAGATATAAGACCTGTCAGGTCTCCTATGTCTTAATACAGTATTTACCGCCATAAGGCCAACGAGGCACTAACAATAACAAATGCACATATTAACGTGTTATGTGTATGATAGTTTATGCACTCGTAAGCTGGTCTAATTAGTGATCTGTCTCCGTCAGAACAGTCACGAAGAGTTGCACCAGCTGACAGCATCGTTCGTCTCAGTAGTATGCTTCACACGACCTTATACTTACTTCATAAGTTATGTACTTAAGTTCATATACCTACATAAGTTCATATACTTACTTGTTAAATGAACCTTAACTTAATAAATTAAAACTGTCATGGTTAAACACATTATATTAGAAAGCTTTTATTTCTTATTTTTTTTTCCCTAACTTACTTACGATGATGGCTTGGAGTAGCCTTGTCATCATCACCGGACTTGCGGTGGACCGGATGGGTCTTACCCCTAGAAAACTATAGCGCTACCAGATCAATGTATGTGATGTAGTGAAAAAAAAATCTCATGGTAGCGCTACTGAATCAATATAATAGATCACGTGTCAACTGTAGAACTGCGAGCTGACCCGTGATCACGGCGCTTGCAACAGAGGCCGAAATATCTCAAGCTCATTTAAACAAAACAACATGGTACCTAAAATATCCTGGACATTTTCAGTTTTGCACTTACTTACGTTATGTTGTCATAGAAAAAAAGGCTTTCCTATCCAATATAGAGAACCTAGAAAAAAGGCTTATCATATCCTATCCTATCTTACAGCAGGGACCGTCTGAACGGTTTACTTTTACTCATAACAAGGGGATGGGAAGGTTCCCCTCTCTTCCCCTTCTTCGACCCTTATTTTGTGTTACCCCTATCTCTACACACCTACTCCTTAAAGAAGATAGGCTTAGGTAAATTGTAATCATCATCATTATCGTCAGCCTATAATTTACTGTCGGATGCCTAAGCTTTTTAAAAATGCAAGATTTTTTTTTATTTTGTGTTAAAACTATAAATAAATACATGGACTGCCCCATTCTAAAACACTGGGTGGGGCTGGTGATATAAAACTAACATAGGTTAAGTTTACTAACAATTTGATGGACTCTGTTGTCTTAATAAATGAATTTTATTATTATTATTATTATTAAAACTTAAAACGTACAAATTCAAGTATAGTAAGTGTAGCAAGTATTCGGTAGCAATAACTTTACAATAGAAAAAAACACTTAAGATATTACCCCTGATTTGAACCCGGAACTCTCCGGTTCTACAGTCAGCACTGACCGTCAATTTCCCATTGAGCCAGGTATTGTATGTATCAGTAATTCAATGACTAATACGTATATATTATATCAAGAAACATTACTTGTGAATAATAACTTTGAATTGTATCATTTCCACTATTCAAATGTTAAGACTTGAGCTAAATGGATTATTTGTCCTATTCTCGTACTACTAATATGATAAATGTGAAAGTTTGTATGTGTGCATTTAATGTTTGTTACGCTTTTACGCAACAAAATTTATGAAATTTTTGCTAAAACTCCTCAATTTAATCTAAATTATAGTACTTACATTTACAATAATTGCTGGCTACAATACATAAATATATATTGTATATTATATATATCAATATGAGAGGGCGCTACTGCGCGCAAGTAAACATTACTAGGAGAAACAAAAATTGTTTTTGAGTGTTATAAGTGACAAAACGTATCTTCAAAATTATTACCAGAATCTTTTGGACTTAATACATCAACACAAGTGGAGGTGTAACGAATAAAGTCGTAATAACAGTGTAAATAGTGAAAATACTACCGGCTCAGCCAGAACTTGTTTTTGTGTTTAACGCATCTGAACTACGGAGTTTTTGCATGGACTAATCCGGTTCGTCTCCTGAAGTGCTGGCGTATCCTTAACGGTGTGATTACATATTTTTTTATAATAAGTAAATATTTCATAACCTCAATTGTGATTCATCAAAACGTAGTATTTATTTTTTATCAATAAATACTGGCGCCATCTATCGCTCACCCGCAAAACCAGCAAGCTCACCGTAAGCAGAGTCCCTCCAGTTCTTGTGAATTATAACAGAGGGCGCTCCATAGTGCACTACAATATAGTACGTCTAAGTCTCAGCAGAGGGGGTTACGTGTCGCCAATATCGATAAATTATTATCTACGTCAGTCAAGAAATAAAATACATAATGAACGCACCACAGGTTTGCGCCGGCTGTCACAAAGCCCTACCAAAAAGCACCTTCCTGAAATGCATGACCTGCAAGGCGTCATACGACATAGACTGTGCTAACATTTCATTCACATTGTATAAAATCATGACAAAAAAAGATGAGTGGAAATGTCCAGCGTGTAAAAATAAAAGACCAAAAACGGGAAATGTAGATACGCCAGTCAGGTCTGCATCTGCGACAGCGTCAGATTATATGGAGTCACCGGACGGCGATCGTAACGTCACACACCGGGCAAAGTCCTCACGATCAACCGATAGTACGTCACTCGGCGAAGAGAAACTAACTAGCCCTCGGATAGATACTCAAATTGGCCTACAACAAGAGATGATTACCGAATTAAAAACCTATATGAGACAGTTGGTCAAAAGTGAGGTGGACAGCCTACGCGTGTCAATTACTGAGCTCATGGACACTATTCGTTCGCAGCATAACCGTATCGGTCAATTAGAAGCTAAGATCCAGGAATTAGAAATACGGGAAAATAAAGTCCCTGATGTCTCATCCCTCGAGAATACTATATCAGACCTCAAAACCGAATTATGCATCCGGGACCAGGAATTACTACGGAACGATCTAGAGATAGCGGGATGCCCTGAGGAAACTAATGAGAACACAATACACATCGTAATGGCACTCGCAAGTAAGATTGGTGTCGACCTCGATGAGAGGGACGTGGTGAACGCTGAGAGGGTCGGGCCGCTGCGGCCGCCGGCGCAGGACCGCGCCGCGCGCCCGCGCCCCCTGGTGGTGCGCCTCGCGCGCCGCGCGCCCCGCGACGACCTGCTGCGGGCCGCGCGCGTGCGCCGCTCCGCCACCACCGAGGGCCTGCAGCTGCCGGGTCCCGCCCGCGCCTTCTACATTAATGAGAGGTTGACCCAGCACTTCCGCATGCTTTTTTATAAGGCACGTGAACTGGCTCGAGCCTGCCAATATAAATACGTCTGGACGCGTGATGGTAAAGTATTTACGCGACAAAATGATGGCAGACCCCGCCACAGGCTGCGTTCTGAGGAGGACATACAAAGGGTTTTTGGTGAATCCCATGTTTGATCAGACTTTTACACATCACATGCACTCTAGTGTAAAACACACTCATACTACTACAATACAATACATACATAACATAACTACTACTTTTACACTTACCTCTTTACACATACTCTCGTTTACACAAATCTCCATATTTTACATTAACCAGACGTCGACGACAGGGCTTTTGGCGTCTTTAATGATCTCCTTAATTTTGATTCCCCTTTGCGAGATAAGCCAGCAAACGGATTGTTATATTTTTTTAGTATACTTTAATTTATATCCTTATTGTGATAGAATTAATTTTGAAATCGTTTTTTGGTACTGTTATCACTCCTTCACATTTTTAAACTCTCGCATACAAAATGAACCTGAAATATCCTTGTCAAATTATAAACACATAAACACAAAACACATTAGAGTTTTCATACCTACCATTATATACTTACACAATACACCAAACTGTGTCCTTTTCTCACCTGAACAACACGCTACACATGCAAACCTTCTCTATCGCGCCCCTAAGATAACTGTCATCTCACTGTGTTTCATTGAAGTTTACCTTTACATACATCTCAAATTAGATCATTGTCCTAATGGCTAACGAAAAAAAGAAATGGTTGAAACTGGGATTGTTAAATGTGAGATCACTAAATACTGGACAAGATGAATTCATAATTACTGTTCTAAAGCATAAGTTTGACATACTTGCCATTAATGAAACTTGGATTAAAGATGGAGAGGAAAATCTGGCGCCAGTTATCTCGAATTATAGATTTATTCATAAAGCGCGAAAGGGAAAAAGAGGCGGTGGCGTGGGTTTCTATGTGAGAAAAGAAATCACTACCAAAGTCCGACATCATCCGGACTCTCCGCTGGAACAATTGTGGTTAGAAGTCCGTCTACCAGGGAGAACCCTGGCGCTGGGCACCGCCTACAGACCGGAAAGCATCTGTGTAAGAGATGCCCTGGATGCTCTTAGTGAGTCTGTCAGCGTAATGTCGCATTGTAATTTCATATGCTTGATGGGAGATTTCAATATTAACATGGGTCAAATGGACTCTATTTCGGCTAAGGAATTAGATACTTTTTGTAAACAACATAATCTTGTACAAAAGTTAATGAACCAACCCGAAAAACCGATTATACGGAATCAACTATTGACCTTGTTCTCGTGGATGATTCTTGCCGTTGTAAACATATAGAAATAGTACATAATCCCTCCCTTAGTGATCACGCCGCTGTAGTGGTAGATTTCGATATTAAAAAACCTAAGTACGTGAAGCAGTTTATACATAAACGATCGCTAAATAATATAGTCCCTGACCTCTTTCAAACGGATCTGGATCTCATTCACTGGAACTCCATTATGGAACTAGATTGCGTTGACGAAATGGTTTCGACATTTAACTATCACTTACAAACACTTTTTGATCTACATGCGCCGTTAAAAAGGATCACAATTAAAGATACGTACAAAACCGTGGATAACAGACACCATAAAATACATGATAGACCAAAGAAATGAGGCATTAAAAAAATACCATAAAGATAAAACAGATACAGCAAAACAATATTACTGCAGTCTAAAGAACTACATCACAACAGCCATAAAACACGAAAAGAAGGCATATTTTAACTTTCATGTAAACAACAACATAAAAAAGCCTGACATCTTGTGGAAAAACATAAAACGCTCTACCGTTCTAAATAATGGCCATGGGGACTGTATTCCACCCCATCTTAATGATGCTAATAAGATTAGCGATCACTTTCATACCTTACCTTCCTGTAATACTGTAGATTTAAACACTGTATCAAGTTATATAAAATTGCCTAGATTGCATAGTACTTTCGACCTGAAACCCACCACCGAAATAGAAGTATACAAAATGATAAATAGCATCACCACTAATTCAGCTGGACAAGATGAGTTGGATATTAAAATGATCAAACTCACGCTTCACAAAACGTTACCTGTTATCACAGCGATCATAAATAGATCTATTAAAACCTATAAATTCCCTACGGAATGGAAAAAGGCACTTATTAAACCTATTCCTAAAAAAAGCACGGTAGAGGAACTGAAGGACCTTCGGCCTATTTCAATACTCCCGATACTCTCCAAGGTTTTGGAGAAAGTGGTTCTGAAGCAAGTCATAGCCTATTTAGACGCAAAAGATATTATTCCTAAGTTCCAATCTGGGTTTCGCAGCGGTCATGGAACGGAAACAGCTCTTCTACAGGTAACCGATGACATTACAGAAGCATCAGATAGAGGGCTTAGTAGTTTTCTAGTCTTGTTGGACTACTCTAGAGCTTTTGACTGTTTACATCCACAGCTATTGTTAGCAAAAATGTCTCACTATGGTTTCTCAGGGAACACGTGCAAATGGTTTGAAACATTTCTATCCAATAGAGAACAAACTGTGGTAATATACGGAAAACACGGTGAAAAAATACTTTCGTGTCCTCAAAAGTAAATCGCGGTGTGCCTCAGGGTTCGATACTCAGTCCAATCCTTTTTTCAATTTTTACAGCCGATCTCCCACACTATATAGAGACCTGTAAGTATCACCTATATGCTGATGACACCCAGATTTACTACTCTTTTGACGCAAATAATACTAAAGAGGCTGTAATGAAAATCAATGCTGATCTGCGTAATATCTATGACTGGTCTGAAAGAAATTCACTTATCCTGAACCCTGCTAAATCACAAGTGTTGGTTTTAGGAACCAAACTGCAAGTGAACAGAGTCTTGAATTGCAAAGAGGATCTTGTGATTAACGGCGTAACTATAGAAAGGGTTAATTCTGCAAGAAATTTGGGACTTATCCTGGACAGCGAACAAAAATTCGATGAACATGTAAATAAGAAAATTAGAACTGCTTTCTGGAAACTGAAAATACTATACAAAATTAGAACTTACCTTAGAGAAGAAGTGAGGTTAATGCTGGCTGATTCCCTCGTTCTATCCCTCTTCAATTATTGCAGTCCTGTGATTGGTCCTAAATTGAGCGCTCGAAATACCAAAGCCATTCAGCGAGTACAAAATGCATGTATTCGCTTTAGCTACAATGTACCGAGACGAGCATTTATAAGCCCTTACTTGAACCAGAAAGAAATCCTAAATATGGATGCCAGAAGAGAACTTCAGTATGCTTGCACTATCCACAGAATTATACACAACAGGAAACCTCAATTTCTGTATGAGAAAATGAGTTGGATCAAGGACACATGCCAGAGGAGTCTCCGGAATACCACACTGAACCTGTTAAAGGTACCCAAGCATAACTCCACACGCTACCGAGGATCGTTCAAATACTACGCAGCTAGCATCTGGAACAATCTTCCTCCTCCTATGCGGATACCGATGAGTGGTAAAACTTTCAAAAAGAAATACAAAGCAGCCTTAATGAGGAAACAGCTAGCTGCGGAGGAACTTAGAGTAGAACACTGGAAATACCTAGTCACGAAAAAATTCTTCACATGATTCCATCCATACAGCATGCAAAAACCACTTCAGATCCACACACTCACACACACACGCACACACGCCAGCATGCACTTCAAACACACACACACACATACACCCGAACACACACATACACACACATGTAAACACATTTTTTAAAGGGATATTAAAATATAAATGCACCGCCTTTTTATATCTTTAATTTGTATTGTTTTATTTTTAATTTTTTAATTTTTATTTCTTTAAGTAGAGTTTAACATCTTTTGTTCTGTTTGTTATTTTTTATATATTCATCACTTTTTTAAATTGTATTAGTAGCCCTCATATCCATCAGTCACACCTACCATCTTGTTGACATTGGAGTGGCTGAAAATCAGCGCTGGCAAGGATCTCGGTCCCATGTCAGCACAAGCTGAGTCACTTCCATTTGCTCATTACCTGTATTTTTTTTTCCTCTTGTAATTGTGACATATTTTGTAAAATGTCTATGTGAGCAATAAACTATTCTTATTCTTATTCTTATTCTTATTATTATCCTTTTTTCTTTTTTTCCTAACTGAAAACGATGATGACTTGGAGTAGCCTTGTCATCATCGCCGGACTTGCGGGGGAGCGGATGGCTCTCACCCCTAAACGTATAAAAAAGGAATTCCCGAAATTCCCACGTGAACGGGAATTAGCAGGAAAGTCCTATTGTGTGAAAAATCTAAACCGCTTAAGTAAGACGCTTGAAATTTGGCATGCAGGTATCTTAGTAAACTTAAGGCTTAGTTGCAATAGGATACTGCGAAATTCCTACGTGAAAGGAAGTTAGCGGGAATAAACGTTAGTATTAAAAATCTAAACCGCGTAAATAACTATTCCACGGCACAGGTAGTATAATACATAACTAACACCACGCGCACGAAGTCGCGGGAAGCCGCTTGTCTGTCATAATGAATAGAATGTTTTGACATAATAATGTATGGGATCGGTCCATCAACGCAGCTCATTAGCTCAGTTCTTTTAGAGGAGAACCTTGACACTTGCCTTGTGAGTATGCACTGGATGCGTCGCAGGCGTGATTCTGACTCATCTATATCGACTAGAACAATTTTACAGAGGTACTGAACCGAAAAATCCGTTATTTATTCTTAGTGTATCGATGTTGACCTCCTAAAGTTTAAGTATCTGTAATTTAATGTTAAAATAACGTCTTTTACTAAACGTCGACTAAATAAGTATCAATTTTTTCGGGTACTAATTACAAAAACGAAAATAAAAACATTTTTGACTGTCTGTTTGTTCCCGCTAACTTCCGAAACAGCTGGATAATTCCGAAGGGATTTTACTAATACATAGCTAATTTAACAAGGTACATTAAAGGCATAGGAATAAGCAATGAGTTCCATCTTTTTATCTTTTTCATGTGAAATCACTGATTCGCCGTCAGTAAAGTAGATAGGTAGAGTATGAATAGTGTAGATGTAGAAGATTTCATAAAATTACAATCATCATCAGCTTACAAACATCCTCCAGCGATGGACACAAACATACCATAAACTAGAGCGATCACTCCTTAGTCAACTACACTGTGACACAACCATAGAATGTCTCCACAGGTGTAGTGCAGGTTATCTCACCTACCTTCACCGTTATAGCGTCGAATACATTTAAAATTCGAAAACACATTAGTATGTGGCAGGGTTTGAACTGACTACATCTCTCATGTAAATAAAATAAAGACCTTAACCACTCAGCCATCGACGCTCATAACTCTATCGAAAATAACAATGATCACTATTAATTCAATGTTCAGTTATTTGATTCAATGAACACAAAGTTAATACGCGTTATTACATTATGCCTCACTCATATTATTACTAAGACAAGTGTGATATCATGAAAACCGTAACTAATGCTAAGATTAACTTCGATTCGTGATTCATTGACCGACCATTCAATATTCGAACATTATTATTTTATACGATGTTTTTATTTTTTAAAGTTTCAACAATTTTTTTTCAACAATTTATTCTGTGATCAAGTCTCTAAATTGAGCTAGCTACCAGCTAAGTGACCGAAATGTCTCAACGGAAGTGCCTCCACTTGCCTAACTTAGTTAATCTATTTTTTGTTCGTCTTGCTGACATCTTAGTTAGTAAGTTGTGAAAACCCTAAGGTTAGTAAGTGAACTAAAACACCTAATATATATTTTCTCATCCACATTGATGTTTCATTATCATCTTCGAGTTAACTTAGTGTTTTATTAACCTCTACCCTAAAATTACTTAGTGTATCTAATCAAAGTACAGCTCTCCACCCTTTTCGCAATCATCTGTATCCTTATACCATTATTGATGACCCGCAACAAAATTTCGTTATTAACCTCTTACAGTGCACAATATACTTGGAGCCTTAGCTGTAATTAGTACAAATTATTATGTCGGCAATACTTTACGCTCTCATCTTCGAACCGATACAATCTACTTTACAAATACGGTTAAGTAAGCCGATGATTTGATGGGCTATTGCTTCAAATACGACTTAATATAAGCGCTGTATTTGCTAGTTGAACTTCATTGCGAAAGTCAAGCACGGTAACGGCCGGCGAAGTTGGATGGGTGATCGATCATCAAGCGTGATAATAGCCACTAGCATAATACATGTGTAACTAACTGTCTGTCTATCAATAAATGCGTTAGTCACTTTGTCTGTTTGTTAGTTTAACATTACTGAACCGATCTTAATTACATATGTTTCGTTTTAAAATTGAGAAATTATAGCAATTTTTTTTTATAGTAAGCTAACAAGATGACCTCACTCCACCTGATGGTAAGCGGTAGTGAGATCCAAATATGAGGTCGACAGGCACAATAGACCAAATTGAGCCTGTCGCACTCACCCTGAAAGCCCGCTTAAAGAGGAGACCACTGCTGCGGCAACAACGAGACCAGGCATGGAGTCTCGCATTGGTATTGAGCTGTGCGGGTCGGAATTGGCCAGTCCGCCGGACGGAAGGGCCCCCGTGTCTACGGGTCTCCCCGGCCGAAAAAATTATGAGAGTTCCGTACCTAGAAGGCAAAAACGGGACTCTATTACTGTTAAATATTTGGGAAATTTCCGTTTTAGTAAAAAAAAATATTTATATCATCGCGCCAAGGTTTCGATTCCCACTCGGCACAAATATTTTTGTGATGAATATTTGTTTTTTAAAGACAAATACAAATATTTTTAATACCACTGTTGTTTCTGATATCCGTAACACAAATGCGACGGATCGGAATCGGAACAACGAATATTAAATTGTGTAGTACTTTTTATTTAGGATTTTAGACTTTCGCGTTCTATTACACTAAAATTAGAGTTCGCTCGCGACCACGATTGGTGTAACCCAGTCGAAACGTCGGGCAGTAAGTAGCTATGTAATTTGCTACTCCTAATATCGCGTGTAGACCCATAAAGACTAATTTTACTTTTTATTTGTTGTTTTTAATGCTATTATAACTCAATAAAAATATAAAATTTGAAAAATTCGCATTCATGACCCCGCCTGAACGGGGACTTGAACCACCGGACCTCCCAATATCGCGTCGGTTGCTCTACTGTGATACTTATTTATTGTACTTGATAAATCTGTTGTTTTGTTAAATATGTACATACATATTTCAAACGTCTTGTTAGCCCGCGTTCACACTGCACATCATGATCCGATCGAGCGTCTAAGATCCGTTGATCCGATGACATTTAACGCGGTGAATGTCCGTATCAAGTACCGACCACACTAAGACACATTAGAGTTCTGGAGGATGTTTTGCGATACGACGGATGACAATGGGCGTTATAGGTGCCATCTACCGTAATTTTAGTTAGTTAAGCTTAATGTACTTTGTTCCGTCCGATCTGTTAACGTTTAGAAGTATAGCGCAGGATGTGTGCGCTCGCCTCTCACGACTCCTTAACCGTCACAGTAGCCAGATTGACATCTTTCATGACTCAGTGGTTAAGATACGCCAAATCATTTGTCGGTCTTAATGATAGTTACCTCCGATGCGTCACTATTCCTACCTACTATTTTAGACTATAAGATACTTGTTGTTAATTAAGTTTATTATTATTATCAATTGTATGTGGTGTTTACTTGTAATAAATTTATGTATTTAGCTTTAAGTCATAATTCCTGTTTAGTGTAAGAATTGATACATAAGTTGTAAGTGAACCTAAATAAATAAAATAAAATAAAATAAAAAATGTGGCAGAATCTTTTCGATCTCAACAGCCAATTGCGCAGGATATATTATAGTGCACAAGTGTACGCGCAAACATAAGTTACATACTCTTTTCCCTTACCATCATAGTTTGGTGAGACAGTATATATAGACAAGACCGATAAGAGATCAGGTGCAGGACCACCGGCTTACCGTACTTCCCGAAGCACGGGCGAGCATCCGCCAACTTCATGAATACGGGCTGAGTGATAAAAAAAAATTGCCCAACCCCGGACTCGAACCGGTGATCTCTCGGGCTTTGTATAAAGACCATAAATGATATAATTCCTCACAATACAAACGGTAAATTAACCTCTCGCCAAGCCTTAGTATCTGAGTGAGACTGGTCCTCGAATACCAAATGAAATGTAACAAAGTTGCAGCCGACGCTCTTCAGAGGAAGGTCAGACAATTTGCGGTTTCAAAGGAGAGGCGGGTCATATTCCACGAATACACCAAGGTCTGATCATCATTACCTGACAGTTACTTCATCATCATCATCAGCCCATATACGTACCCACTGCTGGGGCACGGGCCTACCCTAAACTAGGATGATCAGGCCTTAGTCAGCCACGCTGGCCAAGTGCGAGTTGGTTTACTACACAACCTAAGAATTCATTCGTAGCTGCGCAGGTTTGCTCACGATGTTTTCCTTCCTCTTTAAAGCGTCGAAGAATCGTACACATGAATTTCAAATTTGAAAAACACATTGGTACGTGGCTGGGTTTGAACTGGCGACCTTTCGCTAGCAACGACCTTAACCACTTAGCCATCGACGTTCTTTTGTTGCTGACAGTTGAAAGTTACTTACCACACTTTTTATCTGATACATAGTTGCTGGCTAAGCGTGGGGATTGCACGATAGGGTAGAGCCGCTCCCCCGCAAGTCCGAAGATGACAAGGCTACTCAAGTCAGCATCACATTTTACTTGATATACGCTCCCACGTTTAGATTCTTCTTAAGAAAAATGTATGCAAATGTAAACGTGTAGTTACCTTAAACTAACCATCTAATGATGCACTGTCGGCTTATGCGAAGACGAATCAACACCTAGATTGAGAACCGTAAGGCATGGACACGGTATCATAAATATACATCGTCAAGATCATTACGCCTCATTTGGACAGATGTGAGTTATAACCTTTTTTCCAGTGAATCTGCTTACAATATGACTGTACTTATTACACGCAACGTTATGCAAGTAATACTATGTGAATAGTATGCATAGTTTCTAGTATAGTACGTTTTCTTATAGGGCTTTTATGAAATCGATCTTGAAAATGTCGTTGATATTTTTAATGGGTTTATGGAGCAGTCTATTGACTTACCAATATTTTATGAGTATATATATTAATTTAGCGATATTTTATTGGTTCCATTTATTAAATAAATGGTTCTAATTCTATGTTTTAAACAAATGAAATACCCAAACAAGAAACAAACACCGACAACACCGGAATATATGTATCGGGTATGAATCGAACTCAGGACTCGTCGCAAGGGCACTAACAACTATGCCTTCAAGCCAGCCAGTCTATTCTAATGACTTTATAAACTCTTTACTACTAAAGAATCAGCTGTATTCTTTAGTTTTTTTTTGTTTAAACTTAGTAAGGCTAAATATAAACTAAAATAAAAGCCCTGTCAAACTACCAGTTGCTTATTCAGTACTAAACCTAAATTATAATTTCAATCACAAAACTGAAGGCATAATATCAATCATAACTTAAATATAGATGGAAGAACGCTCTAACCGTACCTACACTAAGTAGTAAGCTCGTTTATGATTGCATTCCTGTGCAACAATTTATACGGTTATAAAGAAGCTCCTTGTAAACTGCCGATTCTGTTGCCCAAGCAGATTTTATGTTTGTCGTTAATTTACCAATTGTAACATCAAAGTTAACGGCGTAGGTTCAAATATAAACTTGCATATTCAATGACTTTATAACATCGTCGAGTAATTTATTACTCTTGTTGGATACAAAGGTTAGGAGATGGTTTTCTGCCTCGTTTCCGATGTAAGAAATGATAGCATTTTAATATTGTTACGACCACGAGAGACCGTGCAAGCGGGATTAGTCTTATCGTCGTATGGATAAGGTCTATATTCGCTTGCACGATACTACGCTACACACTCTGGTAGGTTGTAGCGAGCTCTAGAGTGTTCTAAAGTAATAATAATAGTACGACCTTGAGAGACCGTGCAAGCGAAATTAGTCTTATCGTCGTATGGATAAGGTCTATATTCGCTTGCACGATACTACGTCACACACTCTGGTCGGTCGGAGCGAGCTCCAGCGAGTTCTAGAAATTTCGATCCCCGCGAGAAGATTCTCGACGCCACGCGAAGAGCTGCGTCCTCACTGGGTATAAAAGCGGGATGTACGACGCGACGGGACAGTTCCGATTTGGAAAGCGAAGCGAATCAGTCTCCTGCGAACTAGAAGTGATCGAGTGCGTTACCTGCGAATAGTTTCAGTGAAATTCAGTGTTTTAGTGTGATTCAGCGTTTTAGTGTAATTTAGTGTTCCGTGTTTAGTGTTGTAATTAACTGTTTTTAATTGTGTTTTAAGTGTTTAATTGTGTAATTGTTAGTCGATAAATAAATTAATTGTCTTTTGGTGACTTTTGGCGTATCTTGAATTAAACGTACCCCGTTCCCGCAACAATATGATTAAAATTTAAATTTTGGTTATCATCATCATCATACATACGTCCCCGTCCGTGGCGACTTGTCGCATTGCTAACGACCTAAACCACTCGGGTATCGACGCTTTTTGAATAATAAAAAAATTTGATTAATTATTATTATCAATCATTTCCAATGCTCGGGACTACGGAGTCCCGGATTTTTGGGAGGCGTGCGTGGGGCCATAGCCAACACGTAGATGCCCTTGTATGATCTTAATATGTAATGTGGCACCAGCCGACGATTATCCCTCTATACACTATAAAATGCAGCCAAGGACAACCCCTGGTCAGTGCAGGACTATGGAATGGAGTGGAAAAACAAAGAATCTGGGCTATTGGGTTGAGGTGCTGATGGACTGGGTAACCGGGACTATGGGAAGAACTATGGCACCTGCCCCGATCTATGTTTATAAACACGAATAAAATGGGGAGTTGGTGACTCGCCACTCACTGTCATGGGCCCCCCATTGGTCGCACACACAAGGCACGAGGCAGGAGCGAATTATTGTGACCCTTGACTTTATATGTGGACCTCACTATCACTTAACATCGGGTGGAGTGAAGTCAACCTGGGATGCTTTCATGAAAGAAAAAGTAAAAATTAAACTAAGTTTACCATTAAAAATAAGGTGCCTCACCAATCTCAGCCAAACGGACGGATCTCAATCGAGATCAGCCTGGAAATGTACAATTGTTAACAGATATACCTGTGCTTGGGAAAGCACGTTAAGCCGATGGTCCCGCGCGTTATATCTCATCGGTGATGTCAAGTTTTCACTATCGAAGATATTAATATCAGATTCAGTTTGAAAAATATCTTTTGTGTGACGGAAGAAGGAAACGATCATCATCGGATGACTAAGATTATGGCTATCAACGGTTATGTACAGCGAAGGTATATTATTATGATGTACACTTGATCTATAACCAAACCACTTGTTTAAACTAGCCTGGAACACATAACCGTTTCCGAAGATTGCTTAAAGTCTAATAAGACATGACGCCCCAAGCTGAGGTAGTTAGCGATTGCTCAAACGCGACTCTGAGCAAATAACCATAAGCATGTTACAATTGTTGAGTCGTTAGAACATCGGGTGAGGTGAGCCTTAGGGCTTGGACACATCTGTGGTTTGGACGATATAATTATGGATGTTACCGAGTATATGAGATGATGGTAAAGCTGATATGTAAGAAAAGACTCAAGCAAATAGTTATAAACTATGCCTAGTAAAAACCTGGTATAATTAGCTTTCTTTGTATACTTATAACCAATTATTGTATTTTTTGTAAGCGTAAGTTACTAATATTAAACTCGGTATTTAGTTTAAATAGGATTTATTGAATAAAACAGTAATACAGTACAGAGACGCGTTAGAACTATTGCGCGGGAATAGCGAAGTGTCAATGTCATCGCGCTAGGGATGCGCACGATCAGTAGTCGAATAGGGATGTCCGATTTTCATGCTAACACTAACAATGTTGTCCAATCGACTTTGGTTGCTTATAGCGGCCAACTTCAATCGTCAATATCAACCTTCTGTACAGAACATTATAGTACACGTGTGTGGGTACTATATCCTAGGCTTTTTCATGGTAAGTCAAACAGTGAAAGAAAAAAAAATCAACTCCTTGGCTTGAACAAATCGACGCCTGAATAATTACAATCGATGAAACTATTCATGTCAAGAGAACGATTCATAAATCAGTGAACTGTTATCAAAACCAAAAATAAAAGATATTATATAAAAAGATTGCTTTACTCGTACGTCATACCATCATTCCACAGATAATTACTAAACGGATGCGTACAAAAAAATAAATAGGGTTTTAGAAATTACTCATAATCTTTTTTAGAATATTGTATTAAACAAATGGATTTACGAAATAATTGCTTGAATAAGTTTAATGCTACATCATTAATCATCAAATAACATAATGATCCTTTTACATCAATTTTTGTAATATGTTTATAATCCTTCATTCCTTTTATTTTATTGCAACGTCAATCATACAAATTGTTTTTTTTATTTGCAATTTATTAAAGGTCCTTCATAACTTACCATTCACTTGACTAAGGCCTTATTGCCCTTATTTAGGGTAGGCCCGTGCCCCAGCAGTGGGTACGTATATGGACTGATGATGAAAGTAAAGGTTCTACTTAATTTACCTTCCACAACGATTACCTATAGTTAAGTAAGTTCGCAATCCAAAATATTTATCATTTCCAAGCCATTTTGGAATACAGATTTTGCGAATGACAAGGATGACATTACTATGATAGACATTATGGTAGATAAACACGATCTAATTGTGCGGTCACGAGATCAAGGAGTTATTGTCACTTCGATTTGAACTACGCTTTTGACTCACGACATTAGTTGTTTTGAGGGAAATTTATTGCTAGAAATATTATAATATTATTATCATTAAAATTATTTGAAGATAACTAAGTATCACTGAACGTTGTTATCTTGGCTCTCTTTCTTTTGATTTTAATTATCGTTATTTTTAACAGTAGTTAATATAGTTTATGGTACTTTTTGCTACGGCACACCCAGACTGTATGACTTGGCTCATTTACAATTATGTATAACATTATGATACGTTTAAAAAGAGCGACTACCGAGTTTCTTGCCGGAGTCTTCTCGGTAGAATCGGCGTTCCGAACCGGTGGTAGAATCTTATTATTTATAAGTGCATGTAAATTGCCTGCCTATATAAATAAAGACATTTTGATTTTTTTGTATTAGATTTTATGGGTCTACACGCGATTTCAGTAGTAAATACATATTTTACTTACTGCCCGACGATTCGACTAGGTTACACTAATCAATTTGCTACTCCTAATATCACGTGTATATCCATAAAGACTAATATTTAGTGCAATGGATCGCGAAAGTCTAAAATATTCGAAGATCAATTATTTCTTTTAATACTTATTTATATTGAAATGGATATCGACTTCGTGGGTCCTTTCTTACCTATATTATTAATTGTTTGGTTTAAAATTCAACAATACGATGATGGCTTGGAGTAGTCTCGTCATCATCACCGGACTTGCGGGGGAGCGTATGGCTCTCATTCCTAATTTTTTTCTTTTGCATTTTTAAATTACAGAATACATAAACAACCAACAAAGGACTACACTCAGTCCCAATTCCCTGGGTAGAGTTGACCCGTGATCATATCGATAAAAGAAGGAAACATAGTAGACATATTTCACAAATAATAATAATAATAGTAAATCTTTATTTGGGCAATAGTAATACATGGGTTTCTTATATCTAGCGACTCTGCACTGAGCATAATTGCTTGAATCGCAGCAGCCAATACATCTGTATACTAAAACACATTTTGAAATTGAGACACATGTCTTGGGCAACAAAAAAAAAATTACATGACTATAGTCTTTTTCAGCTAAGATGTACAACATCACATACATTGATCTGATCCCATGGTAAGCAGCTGGCACTTGTATTACGGATATCAAAATCAACAGTGGCTACACAAATATACTGGAATATAAATATATTTAACATTGGTGTTGATATTAAATAATAACACACCCAGACACGTGATAAACACCAATGTTCATAACACAAATATGTGGGAGTCGAACCCACGGCTCTTGGAACCGCCAGCCAGGTTCACTAACCACTGTTCCACCGAGCCAGTCAACAAATTGCATACAAAAGTGCATTCGTTCATGCGCTACCCGCTTTATGATAGAAGGGCCTACCAACGATGACACTCGTAAACATTTCAATTTACACTAATTACTTTGCGCTTATTCAAAATGTATTTGCACATTGATCTGTTAGATTTGCTTAGCCTTCGGTTTATTTCTCAATCGATGAAATTCAGCATGAATATTCTAAGGAATACATTCCTTACTCAATTATTTGTTAAATATAGAATCAGAAAACTGTATAATGCCTGAGGTACTCATCATTTGGGCAGTGTTGCAAGCGCTATGATCACGGGTCGACTCTACATCTATATATGTACATACATAAAATCACGCCTTTTTCCCAGAGGGGTAGGCAGAGATCACTTCCAGCGATCCACTTTTCACCTCTGTGGGAAACGTGACGTGACGGGTTGTGGACCACGTCGCCGCCATTCTGCCTTGTGCATTGTTTTAAAAAGGTCATTGCGTTCCCACGAGTAGCAAGAATATATGACGGGGGAAGGAAAAGGGGAGGAAGGATAAGTACTATCGCCTCGGATGATTTGGACTGAGTTGATAGTAGCTCGAGGAGCCGGGGTCGCTTACCCGTATACCGTTCACCAACCACCGGATAGATAGTTGTGACTCTATATTCAGTCAAATATGAGTGTATACCATTTTTAAGTTAAATATTTATAGATTATTACCAATATATTATAGGATACAGTAACATAAAGCAAAAGTTACACATAAGTTTGAGTAATATCTTGAAATTGACTGTTCTTAAAATTATAGATAGCAATTGCAGCATAAAATTAACATTAACTAGCAAGAAGAATGAAAAGACAACTTTATTAATGACTTACATATCTAACTTACACATAAATAACTTAGACATCATTTTCACTTTGAATGGAAATCGATATTTCCTGCTCTGCATCCAAATTTATGCATGTTCTAAGTGTCACAGGAATAGAACTATTAATAATGACAGATGATACATTAATTTAATAAGTAGTTATTAGATAGGAATGCATGTCTCAGTTACTATATCGGTGTTATGAAATATGTGCAATTCCTTTTGAAAGGCGGTATTTGAAATATGAATATGAACACCGTAAAAGTATATAGGCTTTTATAGTTAAGTACTTCATTCCTTGAGTAGTAAGTCAAGTTAGTCAAGCTATGACTTTTAATGCGAAATATACCCTATTCTATCATCACGGGGCACGAGCCTACTCTTAACAAGAGCGATAAGGCCTTAGTCAACCACGCTGACCAAGTGCGGGTTGGTCGACTTCAAATACAAATACAAATATTTATTTCAGTAACTTAGTCTATTACAAATATTAGATGTGGGAACTCCCTTTTAGGCAAAACATCGCCTGTGGTAGGAAGGACCGCTCTTTTGCCGATCAATTACATGATAATTAACATAACTAAGTTACGTAATGTAACACATTTTTCACACTTCACAACCTTAGATTTTTTTCATAGTGCAGGTTTCTACACGATGTTGTCCTTCATAGTTAAAGCGTCAAATACTCGTACAAATGAATTTAAATTTGAAAACACAGTGGTAAGTAGCGGGGTTTGAACTGGCGACCTCTCGCATGGCAACCAACGATCTTAACCATTCGACCATCTACGCTTTTTAAACTTTGGAAAACTCTACTACTACTCGAGCTTAAACATTTATAGAGAAACACAAAGAAAAAACTACACATCCTAGTCAAACACTACACACAGGTTACATTTACAATAGCAGTTTGAAGGCTAAAATGTGGCAAAATACATGAGCTACAACACATAGTCGCGAGTGGACTACCATTATCCGTATAAGATCAAGGCTCCTTAATGCACCATTTTTCGCAAATTACTAACCATAAAAAAGCCTTAAAAAAGTGGTCCTTATGTTATCAAAGTGCATTAATCTACAGTGCAAATGCAGGCACTGCAGATATGCAGGTCATCCCGTCCTTGCCACTGTGCATCGTCCGAACAAAGCATTCCGAACCATATAGGATTACCTTACGCGGATTACTCGCACAGTTGCTTATGAATGGTATGATTAACGGCTTTATCAGCATAAGTGTTTAAGGTATATGAGTGCAGTGCTGGAATAAAATAAAGTTTGAATAATCATACTGCCTTCATAAGGAAAAAGGATCATCATTTTTGTCAATATTAAAATAGGAATAGTATTAGATAACTGTTTATTTCCTAGAAATAACAGGTGTTACTTTTTAAAAAGAGTTATATAGAGATTCGGAATCAGCAGAAAAATAATCCGAGATATTATCGTCATCATCTACGCGTTTTCCCGGTTGCATCCTTGCGAAGCCCGGGGTCCGCTTTGCTACTCCTATCTCTCCACTTCGCACGGTCTTCGGCATCCTTCACGGAGAGTTTGTTGGCACGCATGTCATCCACTACGACGTCAAGTCAGGCCTTCATGGGCCTTCCCCTTCTGCCGGGACCCGGCGGTAGCGACATAGCTAGATACTTGTTCCCTACGTAGTTTGCCGGTTTCCGTAAAACATGACCGTACCAACGTAGGCGGCACTCTTGCAGTTTATCAGCGATGTCTCGGACATGAAGGCTGCCGCGAATACGGGAGTTCTTTACGCAATCTGCTCGCGTAACTCCCGACATCCAGCGCAGCATCTTCATCTCCGTGACCCGTAGTTCCTGCGGAAATCAGAGATATTTACTATTTTGTTGAATTTGATTGAGCTCCTGATATTTAGGGTCAAAAGTTGACCCGTGATCATGGCGCTTGCTACAGTGTATAATAATATCCCCGACATATTCAGTTTTCTAATGTGTTACCATGCCAGATACACCCCATTCAAGTACCTATGAATATGTACTTTCTTTGGGACATGGACTGTTTGAGCTTGACCTATATCTTGCCACATAGAGCACATGTGAATGGTATACCCCCACTTGCCATAATTTCATTTGCCCGAATTTTATTTGCCATAATATTCAATATTCATATGCCCGAATTTCATTTGCCATAATTTCATTTGCCCGAATGTTATGTTTGCCATAAAATACAAATGACATAATTTTACTTGCCCGAACATCAGATTCCATAATGATTCGAATGCCATACGTATTGTTACGTAGTCTTACTAAAAGTCGGGAGCAGCTAGACCGATTTAGCAAAATTTTCGTTTTGTTATGTCCGTCGTAGTCCAGGGAAGGTTTACGGTGCAGTGACGAAAATGGATAATAATTATTGGTGTTAAGAAATGCGCCGGGACCACTAGTTATAATATATTTTACGTACTTCGCTCGAGGGTTTTCTAAATATTTAAAAAAGAAGTCCTTATCGAATAAACGAGCATCTTATCAGCCATTAGTATTCCAATCAGTGAGTCGTTTTTAATTGTCATCCAAAAGCGGTTGAGTCGCATTGAGCGTCATATTCGATTAACATCTGTGCACTAAAATAAAAAGTGCATTACACTTGCAAACGCGCTCTATATTACAATTAGCCTTGATACCGATCTTCTTCAACACTAGTGTATGCACGCGACTTCGCCCGACAATGTATACCTATTTAACTTTTTACCAAATTTTCAGTATGTATTATTAAATATAAATAAAAATGACAGTTCATGTAAATTTAAGGGCAAAACTTTTATGTCAAACTTGAATTATGTATGGGTAGATTTGACCTTGAAAATTATTAAAGTTAAACTTTTCAATACTTTGAGGTCCAGTCCAACATCCATTTTGTATGAAGATTACGAAGTGATCAGAACTTTAGGTAGGCTAGGTACTCATCATACATGAACCTGTTGAGTTTGTTTAAGCTATTGCATAGCTTTTATCGCGGGCTTTGAGCGCGGTGACCGAACCAAGAAATTCCGTTACGAAAAAAACCTCACAATCGTCTAACGTCGTTTCATTTCGGTAGACTTCGGCACGGTGTTTGTGTGCGTGCGGTTAGACGTATTGTACGACTCTACGAAACTCGCACGAATCGAGACGAGCTGCTCCGAAATCGAACGATGCTATGCAATAGCTATACCGCGGCAGTCCCCGAGTCCCACACGACTTTTTTTTTTTGGTTGTATGAACAAACGAATAACACGGGTCGAAATATTCTAATGTTCATTAGATATACCTAAAATCATGAACAATTTCCAACGTGTAATTAAAATTACTTTGCAACATGCTGGAAATACTTTCATGGGTCCTTCTTGAATCGAGATCAATGTTGTATAGTTCAAGGTTAATACGTTATTAAGATTTTAGACTTTCACGTTCCATTACACTAAATACATAGTCTTTACGGGCCTACACGCGATATTAAAAGTAGCAAATACAACCAGAAAATTTGGCGGTAGTACACTTTTCAAACAGATTTCTTTAAACACCATTAGCCCCGCCCACTGACCAATAGAAGAGCACTTGAAGAAAATCTGTCAAAATCCAAGCAAAAACGTTCCAATAGTAGGAGAGCTAGCAAGAATTTTTTGGTAGGTATTTGAGGCAAGCTGAAAACTTATCCTGTACCTCTCCTATTATATCCCAGCACGAAACTGCAGACCTGGCTGGTGAGTAGCGGGGCTAAAGCAAACCCCCAAAAATATTTTTCATCTTTTTATTTATAACTAAAAAATAAGACTCACTAAGACAATTATTTCGATGGAACTTCTTCCTGTCAGGTGAACTGACAAATTATATTTTTTTGGATTATAAAATATATTTTTAAATAAAAAATATTGGGGGTTTGGTTTAGCCCCGGTACTGCGGGTTTGTGTTGGGATATAATAGGAGAGGTACAGGACAAGTTTTCAGCATGCCTCAATATCTACCAAAAAATTATTGCCAGCTCCTTGACCACAATTGGGCGGGGCTTGCTCTGACAGACGCGTAAGTGCCAAGCGATTTTCACCTTATAGGTGGTCGACCGCCAGCGTTGCTGATAGTACATAGCTACTTACTGCCCGACGTTTCGACTGGGTTACACCGATCATGGTCGTGAGCATGATAAGGTATCATTTTGCAAAAGTTTTATAATTAAACATAAATAATCCAACAAGATTTTACTCAAAGATATAATAACAGACTAAATCACATTTTATTAGTAGATAATTTGCCCTAATTAGTTGCTTGTTTATTGCTGGTAACACTCACTAGATATATTAGAGGTCACGCAAGTAGTCATTATTTAGATTAGTTCGTGAGTATCGAGCATAGGTGTGTCTGTCTGTGCATCTCTGTTGAGAAATGGTGTTAAATGTGAGGTCGAGGGTTAGCTCTATATTTGTAAGTTGATGTTGCTACTAGAATGTAGATACATCTAAATATATACCGTGAAATTTGAGTGGTTGTTTTCCCGTGGCAGAACGATTTGCTTTAGTAATACTATCGAAACATGCAAATTATTCCATAAAAATAACAAAAAAAAATCAAATTTTCAAAATAATAATCTATTCTATCTATTGTTCTATTGTGCTACTAGATAGAATCATTTTACTGCGGGAAAACAACCACTAAAATTTCACGGTGTATATAACTCAAAGGTGACTGACTGACATAGTGATCTATCAACGTACAGCCCGAACCACTGGACGGATCGGGCTGAAATTTGGCATGCAGGTAGATGTTATGACGTAGGCATCCGCTAAGAAAGGATTACCCGAAGCAAAGCGAGGGCGGGTCACTAGCTCGAATATAATCTTTCTTTGTTATGTTATCTAGCGCAGTCGAGCAAAAATAGGCTTCTCTTTTTAAAAGCTTTTTATGTATTGGGATTCTTTTACAAAATGCTTTAGGTCATGCACGAATTATGCGTATACCTATTTAATAAATCAGAAACAGGATAGGAAGAGATTAAGTATGTGGGATTTATAATATACAAAAAACAAGTTACATTTCGTCTCTGGTCTAGTCGATGGCAAAGTAAAATGTGTTCAGACCAATAGTTGCCGAATGAAATCACGCTGTCTGTGTTTAATGGTGAGAGCCATCCGCTCCCCCGCATGTCCGGTGATGATGACGAGGCTACTCCAAGCCATCATCGTTTGTCAGGAAAAAATGTAGCAACTATTAAGTGAGTTAATGGGTGCTACAGGTTCAACCAAAACCTACACGTTGAGTGCAATGGGTAGGCGGACATACGGGACGGGACCCTATATGAAATAATTATGATCGTATAAACATGGCGGACCCCAATGGCTGAGTGGTTAAGGCCGGAAAGCAACGGCGAGAGGTAGCCAGTTCGAACCTTGCCACGTACCAACGTGTTTTCAAGTTTTGAATGTATTACGTACGTTTATTCGACGCTCTCACGGTGAAGGAAGACATCGTGAGGAAACCTGCACACCTGAGAAGAATTCTTAAGTTGTGTAAGTGACCCAACCCGCAATTCGTATATGGGCTGATGATGATGATGATGACGTTAAATATGCTTCTTAAACACGATACCCTTCACTCCCAAGATCTTCCAATACTCAATAGTGAATCAGCTGATAACTATGTCATGTATCTGAGAACCAACATTAAACTGCATTATATAATGTATCCTTGATCAAAATCATCTAAATAACTGATGTAACTTGATCTCCTTATTCAGAATATCGACGTGTAGTACTCCAACTATTAAATTTAAGTCACGACATTAAAAAGGTTGAGGATCAATGATGCAACCAACCAAAACATGAATTATGAACTATCGGACACGATTCTGCATTGGAATATTCGATTATGTATAATGTACATGCCAAAACTAGCCGTTCAGATCTTCAGACATGTTTAATGCAATCTCGTTTTACATTAACCGATTATAATAATGAATACATTTCAGTAAACATTACATACATTCTGTTTCTGACTCCGTAGGCGGATGTGTCACGATTCAGGAGTACTAAGATATTGTTGTATGTCAGCAAAGGCATAGTCAATATAAATACATACATAATATAAATACACTCACACCAAAAAGCACAATGATTAAAACATAAGTATTTGTTATTTTTTTTATCCGTCACACAAGTGCTAAAGCAACTTACTTCGAAATAGAAAAATTTTTTTTTGGATGTGAATTGAACCCTTATTACAATGTTTATTACAACGTCAGTATATATTCATCTTATTGTCAGACTTAAGACTTATGACATCATAACCAAGTCATAGATATTTAGTTTAAGTACAGACTTAATGCAGTTAAGACTTAGGACTAAGACTCTACACTTTACGATGGGCACAAAACAATGAAGTTATCTCGATAATACCAACATAATCATTCCGTATTTATTAGATTCGTTAATGTATTAGTAATCCAATCAAAAACATAAATGTGAAATGAGAGCCAAGTTCAATATTGCCTTGGTTGTTGACTTCAGCGACAAAAGAAGTGAGATCTAAATGGGTGCCAAGTTCAATGGTCAACCCAGAAATTTATTTATAAGTAACACTATAACATACCTATCATATCTTCTTATAACATAAGATATAAACGTCTATAAACCTACCAACGTATTATTATGTTCGCTTGCTAGTTTCTACCAACAATCCAAATTTTCGGAATTATAAAATAAAACTGACAAATACTTGTAGGCTTAGAACTTGCGACGGCTATAATTCATATATTATGAAAACTAGCCAAGACAGACCTTCATAGGCTACCACCATACATTATCTTATGTTATAAGAAGATATGATAGGTATGTTATAGTGTTACTTATAAATAAATTTCTGGGTTGACCATTGAACTTGGCACCCATTTAGATCTCACTTCTTTTGTCGCTGAAGTCAACAACCAAGGCAATATTGAACTTGGCTCTCATTTCACATTTATGTTTTTGATTGGATATCATTACTTTTTGTAGAAAAGTATATATCATCGTAACGTCGTGGGTCCTTTGAAAAGGACAAATTCAAAACTAAAACTAGACTTTATGTAGGTACCTACCCTAAGTAATAAATATGAAAACCGACTATAAGTACCTACTCTTAATTGTAAATAAGTAAGTATACCTAAATATATACTTAGTGCTCTGCCTTCCCCGGTATATAGGCGTTATTAGGCACTAATTAGGTATTTATGTTAAGCGTTCATAATAGAACCTAACCTAATTATTAAAAAATTGCCAGTTTTTTATTTTTTCCTTTGTATTCATGGAATTACCTATCTGCATACCAAATTTCAACTCTCTAGGTCATTTGGAACTGGGTTAGAATTTTGATCTGTCAGTCAGTCAATGATAAAAATGAGGATTTTTGGACATTAATATCTAAATAACTGTTTGAGATAAGCTTATGAAATTTAGAACACGTATTTATCTTGCAAGTCACAATATATGAGCCAAATTTGATACGTTTATGTGAAATAGTTTTTGATTTATGAGGGGTTCAAAAGTGGTTCCAAATGGTTCGTGTAATATTACACACGGTGCGGCTCGCCAGTTCTGTTTCTTGAACCTTGGCTTGACACGCTACCGCGTGTCTAGATTAAACCAGACCTGAGTTGTAAATCAAACCATTATTTTATTTCATGTTATGCTTTATGAATTATAATGTTACACGAAACTCATCTTGACGTATTTGTAAGATTTTAGACTTTCGCGTCCACTGAATATTGGGTTTTATGTGTCTACACGCTATATTAGGAGTAGGAAATACATAGCTAGTCACTGCCCGACGTTTCGACTGGGTGACACGGTAATTAAATGTATTTCATTTAACATTAAACTTACATTGATCACAGCGTACTACAGAAAAAATATGAACAAATTTAGAAAGACAGAAAGAAAGAAATTATTTATTTGGTATGAAATTAAATTAAAATTATTTAGCGATACATTCTTATAATATTTTAGAGATATTCTAATCAAGTGATCAATGCCAACAGCATGTCCTAAGTAAGATTTTATTTTTATTCTATATTTGATGTATATTTGTTCGTTGTATGTATTATCTGAGCAAAGCCTTAAACTAGCCAGCTATCATAAATCCGCTAGTTAAACTAAAGCCTATTTAAAATTAGTACAGTCGTAAAAATGAATGGGTCCGAATATTATACACGTTTAATGAATGGTTGAACTATAGTGAAGATATTATTAGGATAAACATGACTATGAGCCTCGAAAAATGTGAAAGGAGAGTGAATACATTTGGAATGAGCTGTAACCTAAGTAAGGCAATATCTGTTATTATTTTTTATGTTTCTAACTATGTAAATATTTAATACTAGCTGTGCCCGCGACTTCGTTCGCGTGAACTACAGGACTAGATTTTTTTTTAACTTAAAAGTAGTCGTAGTCAACAAAATCTTTTCTGCCACTTAAGAAGTTAGTCTTCAACCGGAAGAAACATTTAAAACAAAATTATTTTGGTTTTTATCATCATCATCATCTGTTGTTTATCGTGTAGTAATAAATAAGTATATTACACAACATCACATTAATTGATCTGATCCTGTGGTAAGAAGCTTTAGCACTTGTTTTTATCAGAACAGTGGTATACATTTAAAAATTTTTATTGCACAACCAGACACGGAACAAACATCGATATTCATCGCAGAAATATTTGTGCTGAGTGGGAATAGAACCCAAGAAAAGAAAAAAAAAGAAAAGTCCAAGTGCAAGACGGACTCGCACAACGCAATTTATTTTTAAAGTTTATGCAATTCTCTGTACTTGACGTTGCTTTATTCTAAATTTTGAGAATCTGAGTACTTCGCAGATAGTAGTTCCCTTTGCGAGTGTCAAAAATTGGCAGCATAAATGAATGTTTCTTTTGATTGTGTTGGCTCAGGCGAAGGGACAGTAGACCTGAGTATTTGATGTAACTTTCAGTTTGATATTTTCTCCTTGACAAAAATTGACGATGATAAACGGATCCTATATAAGGGGTTCGGTTATTCTTTTCGACGTACGAAATCCTAAAATCTATGTTTATAGTGAACAGCTTCCTCATATTAAATAGATCATCTTCAAGTAATCCTAATTGTTCATCGATCAATGTGAAATAAAGGACGTCCTATTCCAAAGCCAGGTAGCAGTTTATAGTTAGAGAGGAAAAAAGCGTCCATGGCCGAGTGGTTTAGGTATTTGCTTGCTATGCAAGAGGTCGCCACTTCAAACCCTGTCACGTAACACTGTGTTTTTCAAATTTTAAATTCATACCTATGTACGATTATTCGACGCTTTTACTGTGTGCTTGAATCATGTTCTTTCTTAATCCCTGGCAAACCCCTCATTTTCTCTTTTCGAATTTTATGCTTTACCAAATTAAATATGCTATACTTTTATATTGATTTTCATATAATTTTTTGAACTCAATATTGAATTTGTTCAATTTGATTGAATATTTAATACCCGGTTGGTGCATACAATGTATTAATCGCATTGTGATCATCTCATCCTTTTTTCTGATACCAAACCCTTGAGTATTAATATCAATATATTTTTTGACAACCAACCTTCTTCAATTCGGCAATTATGGAAATTTGAATGCTCTCGTTAATTTTGACAGCTTAAAAATATGTCAATTAGATGACACTATTTTATTAAATTAAAATAGAAAAAAGGTGACAATTAGAATATTTTCGATACACGTTGTCGATTCAGAACCCTTCTAGTAATTTACGTAATTTAATGGCACTCCAAATTTATCAATTCCAAAAGACAAACTTCACATATTTGACGTATGGTATACCTACATACAAACTTTTCCACAATATAATATCGAAGTAATACGTAGAGCACAGTGCCATCTTTTGAACTACCAAAAAACTTTTCACGTAGGTGCTCATGTTATGTCAAACTTGACAGCATTTATGGCATGCTGTACAAAGCACGATGCCATCTATGTGTAATTTTATGAACAATAGCTGACCCAACAGACTTCGTCCTGTCAAAACAAATTGTAAAAATTTGTTTGAAATTTGATTTTTTTTACATCTTGGGTGACAAGTTTGGGTTTTTCGTACGGATCCCTACTTTTTTTGAAAATGTAATATAGCCTATAACCTTCCTCGATAAATGGACTATCCAACAGTGAAAGAATTTTTTAAATCGGACCAGCGGTTCCTGAGATTAGCGCGTTCAAACAAACAAACAAACAAACAAACAAACAAACAAACAAACAAACAAACAAACAAACTCTTCAGCTTTATAATATTAGTATAGATTAACAAAGTAGGTTGCTTATAAACTTGTGTTACGGGTATCAGAAACAACAGTGGTATTATACATGAATATTCTTAAACTAGCTGTGCCCGCAACTTCGTCTGCGTAGAATAGTAACTTTTGCCTGCATTTTTAATTTCAGGAAGTTTTTTTTTTAAGAAATTACAGGAAAAATAAATAAAGATACAAAAATTATAAAAACTATTACAAAATAAAATATAATTAAACTTTGTCATTGATTTGATAAATATCCATTAAAGAACCTGAAATTGTTTACAGATTAATAGGTGATAAACAACATACATATCACATTTTTCATTACAAATCGGCCAACTGAAAGATAAAATTCACTCGCACAATACATTTTTTTTGTCTAAGCAATAATCTAGCCTGAGAGGAGAGTGGTAGCTAGGACTCACAAAATAATTTTACGCATTTTAGTACTAAAACCACGATAAAAACTTTCATTTATTTGACAGGAACAGGGTTCAATGGTTGCAAACAGCATACTGTACCTATGTAGTGATGTTTGATATCAGGATAACTTCAAAAGGTAAAAAATACAAAACTACCGATCCACTGTCTCAAAATATCTATAAAGAATGTGTGTCGCCATGTGACGAATTTATCAGTATTTGCTTTGCTACTTTGTTTTGTGCCACTTTTGCGCATTGTTTTTGTATATTTCTCGTAGATTGTATTGTATTCGTAATAAAACACTGAGATAATAACGTAAAGCGCAATAAATTATAACTTATGAATTACTTTTTGTATTTGAAACAATATTGCGAATAATAGAGCATAGTGACATCTCTTTAACTAACCAAGAACTAAACACTCATCACGTCATATCAAATCTGACAGAATTTGACATGACTTGCCAGCTAAGAATGTGATAGTTGGGGAGCCCAACGGGAGTTTTTGGAGTATTGATCAGACTCAGACTCTGTCTTGCAAGATTTTTAAATGGGAGACTCCTTGCACCCTTTCATGTACCTCTGCCGTGTATGTACACTTCATACGGGAGGGAAGGGGTGCGTGATCGTAAATAGGATAACTGCTGATGCTAATTACAAAGACACTGTTAAAAGAATTGGGCAGAATTATGAAGAACTAATAATCTCTGATGGTTTCCATCCATCCGACCGTAGAATCGCGCCTATAACAACAATTACTAAAACCTTTGACACAACAAAGATCCAAGGGGCACTTGACCAGTTTTCTAATGATCTATGTGATTTTATTTGTAACGATCTGTATATACGATAACTTTCTTTAATTTTATAATGTCGAACATTTTTACTTGAATGTTTATAAATTTCCCTTTATTTGCTTAGAATAGCGATATCCCTCTATTTATATAAACATTCATATAATATCGAACAGTCTATCAATTGGAACCACACAACCCACCAATGTAAGCCAGCAAGCAAATATCGGACAACTGACCACCTCCATACCGAAAACCAGGTAATAGAGAAATGTAGCGAATTCAATAAACCTTTGAACCTGGCCTTTGTGGATTATTCAAAGGTTTCGACGGTATCACCCACATCAACCCATTTAGCTTTCTCTTCTACAGCAAAACATCGAACCCACATATAGAAAAACTTCTCCAAATCATTTAACAACAAAGCACAGCCGATATCAAACTGCACACTGAAGGCCTGACATTCAAAATACAAAAAAGAGTTTAACGGGCTGACTCCTTATCACCAAAGCTTTCAGTAGTACGCTCCAAGAAGTCTTCAGGTCACTATGATATTCTTAGGAAACAAAAAGAATTGGTGTAGAGGATAGGCGACCGATAAACTTTCGCTTTGCAGATGACATTTTCCTAGACGAAATACGTATACATCGACAGAAGTTGAATAAATGCTCGAACAACTGAATGCAGAAAGCGGTGACGTTAGACTGACGATGAATAGATCCAAAACCAAGGTCATGACCAACAGCATCACTGATTTGGTGGATTGCTGTCAACAGGCAGGTGAAGCAATATGTAGAGGAGCATACTTGAGCTAGGCAGTCTCCTTCGAAGACAGGCAGGACAAAGAAATAATCCGTAGAGCAGACAACGCCTGGAAAAGCTTCTGGTCCATGAATGGGTATATGAAGGGTGATCTTCTTATATCACTGAACCGCAAACTCATCGACGTTTTCATACTGTCTATCCTAACACATCTTGGTCCCCCACCGAAAATCAGAAGTCCAAACTCAAGGTTTTACAAAAAGCTATGAAGCGGAGTATCGTAGGTATTCAGTTAAAATAAAATATACCAACATCCACTCCCGTACTGGTATTGTTGTTGGTTAAAACTGATGTATCAATGAGCGGGGAATGTGATATGAATTGTCCGAGGATGAAGAACAATAGATGGACCAGACTTGTTACACATCGCGTGCTTGAAGACGATTTTCGCCGAAGAAGACCTGAGAAAAGATGGTATGACGATCTGGTCCATGTATCAAAGAACTGGCAAGTCCTAGCATTGGACAGAGAGCAGTAGATGAGTTTGAAGGATCTTTGCCCAGCAGTGAGGTGATACAGGTTAAGAAAAAAAATTACAGATTATTATACAGCGGGACTTCGATATCAACTTGAACCTCCTGCATAAAAATGTAACGCGCTGAAGTATCTCAAGATTATGGATTTTTCAACAGACACAAAGATTAATTATAACTTTGTGGTCCAAATCGTTACAATGTAACTTTTTAGGGATTATTTAACATGCACTTTGAATGACTGACACGGTCAAATAACTTTTTTTTTCAACAGCTTGTTACCAGGTAGCCCTCCTGCATTAATCGCTGTCCCCCCACTTGTAAAGAAAGTGTAATATACTTTTCGTTATCTTTCTATTCCGATTCCATGTCGTTCGAGTAACTGCAAATCTAGCCATTTACCTCCCCTACTATGACATTTTGCTCAATAAAGTAGTCCGTATAGTCCTAGTCAGAAGGTTCATTTTGGTCGATATACTTTTACCATTTTTGTACGTGATCTAATAAAGTTAGATTTTTAACTATCCTACAGGAATTTCTGTGACTAAAAGTATTTAAGATCTTGACCGGGGATGTATGGTACCAACATGCAAAATTTCATTTAAATCGGTGTAATAGTTTCAGAGATCAGTCATTTATTTCGGTTTTTTGAATATCCCACGGGAACCAGTTAACTGTCAGTGATTTAAAGTATCCTATGCATTTTTCCGGAATTTAAAATACCTTCGTGTAAACTTTCATTTAAATTGGTTCAGCCGTTTAGGAGGTCAGTCGAAACAAACAAACAAACAGACAGAGACACAATTTTTTTTAAGTATGGGGATGTGTTCTGCTACTCTCAAAACATATCCCTGACTTGTTTTTTTTGCGTTTTTCAAAAAAGTACAAGAATTTTTACCTCTACGTTTTTATTATAGTATAGATAGATATATAAATCGAACACCCAGACACGAAACAAACACCGAAGTTCATAACTCAATAATTTTCCTGAGAAGGAATCGAACCTATGAATCTTGGAACCATTAGGTACTGAATCTGGGTCGCTACTGTTCCACAAAGCCAGTCAATATGTTACGGTAAAAGTGGATAGAGTGGTTATTATGTATAATTACCGGTAACTATGCATAATTACTAGTGGTCGTGGTAAAGGTGGTGAAAACTATTGAATTAATCACATTTACCGGTAATTATATAAAATTACCATACCCTTTGTGTAAATGTGGCAAATAATAAAATAAAACTGACTTGACTGGCTCGGTGAAACAATGGTTTTGTTAGTGACCCTGGCTGGCGATTCCAAGAGTCGTGGGTTCGATTCCCACAAAATTAGCAAATTGGCAGGGAATTTTCAGTAGAACTCTTAAAATTCTTTCTCGTCAATATATTTTTGAGATTTGAGATTTATGACATTTGGAATTGCAGAGTACCTACTTGTGATATTTGTCAGCAATGTCAACATTTACCACAGTCGTGCGGGAGTTTTATATAATTACCGGTAAATTTGAATAATTCACTACATTTACCATGTGCGTCGGGAATTATCTATATTTACCGGTGATTATAGATAATTACCGATTGCTCACATTGACCGTAACAAATATACTAATAACAAATTTATATTCCTCATTTTAATACAAAGCTTAGATATTCTTAACTAAAATAATCATTATTCCAATCAATTAATGTTCTTCGAATAATAATAGCATACCTAAATGGACACTATTTAAGTCAAAATATTAGTTGGACAAGCTAAAATATTTCATCAGATTTGATCTCTGTATCAATTAAGTTTACTCAGTTCAGAGGTGTCATTCCAGCAATTATTATTTTACTGTTTATTACAGTGGCAAAACATCTATTACCAACTTTGAGTATAAAGCCACTGGAGATGCCTTACACGGGCGACCCCCTCCGGCAAAGTACATTGGTCAACTGTTCAAACACGTTTAATAAAACTACTTGTCGCTGCACCACCGCCATTTTGCATTGATCCCTGTCGCGTGACGTTACTCTTGAAAAATGGTTAGTTGTGCAGTATTCTCATGTAAAAGGCGATCGAGAGCTCAAATTCGCAACAAGAGCGCGTTTAGTATCATATCTAAGTGTTTTTATTAACTTTTAAACGTGTATTTAAGAAGAATTGCCATTTAAAAAAAAAAGTCGTTGCGATACGTAAACGACAGAAAAAAATAAACAAGAATACAGTGGTACGGGGGCTAGTGATGTCACAAAGTCAAAAAAGCGACTCGACATTTGAATGAATCATTCACTCCCTGCAGTTAGTTGTATAATCCGTTTTTTACTTTAATTTTGAATTAAATAAAAGGTCTAAACATATGTTATATTTAAATCTTGTAAGATGAATTAGAAAAATTACTTTTCTTTCCTCTGGTCATACGATATTGAAATTTAGTCTGAAAATGAAAAGAAATTCTGTGACTCCCTTAGAGATATTTTTAAAGACATAGATATTTTAACCGTATCCTCTCAGTACATTTTGGACTGTATCTTACATGTTTACAAGAACATACAATCATTTAATATCGGATCCTCACCATTTTAACACCAGTAATAAACATAAGTTTGCCGTTTCAAGGCTCAGGCTTCAAAATACTGGAAAGTCGTTCTTGGGTTTAAGCACAAAATTGTTTAATAAGATCCCACAAAATGTTATTGAATTACAATAATCAGTACAAGATAGTTCAGTTCATTCACCAAACTGATTTTATTTTATTCTTTGTGTCATCACTATTTTTTTCGTATGTGTGTTGCGTAGTTACGTGAAAACTTTGTTTGTGTGCGTGTATTGTTTGAAGTGTTGAACATTTTTGTAGTGTGCGTTTATCGTTACAGCAAAATTTGTGTCTGTTGAGTTATTAATTTTTTGGTGGTGTGCTGTACGTGTTTACCTCGCCCCCCGCTAAAAGTGGCGAAAAAATTTGTTAGAAGCGTTGACGTTATGGCATCTCCAGTGGCTTTATACTCAAAGATTACCAAGTAGCTTTATCTGTAAAATAGACGCCATTTTGGTACAATTTACGTAGATTTATGTTCAGGGTTACCCCACTTTTAGGGTAAAAAAATCAGGACAATCTGACGCGACAGCATCATGTACAAATTAACTGAAGTCATCATCAGCCCATATTATATGTCTTCACTGCTGGGGCACGGGCCTACCCTTAACTAGGGCAATAAGGCCTAAGTCAACCATGATAGCCAAGTGAGAGTTGGTTGACTAAACAACCTAGATTCTTTTCGTAGGTGTGCAGGTTTCCTCACGATGTTTTCCTTCACCGTTGAAGCGTCGAATAATCGTACATATCGAATTTCAAATTTGAAAACGCAGTGATACTTGGCGGGGTTTGAACTGGCGACCTCTTGCATGGCAAGCAACAAGCATAACCACACGACGCTTTTGGGATAAGGGACCATGCTTTTAAAATCGGGACAGTCCCGGAAAAATCGGGAAGGTTGGCAACTCTGTTTAAGTACTAGAATTTCATGTTGATGGGATATATACGGTCAGTGATTGATCAGGTCATAAGATGCTTATTACCCGATTGATGGAGGAGGGTTATCTTTATTTAATTATATGAATAGCGACGTAAAGCGATTACGAGTTTAAACACAGTAGTAAATACAAAGCTACTTACTGCCCGACGTTACAACCGGGTTATACCAATCATTACCATATTTATTAGATATCTGTACCAAATAAACGGTTATTCTATTATATTGTTACACATCATTGTTATTGATGTCTGTTATATGGATCGAATAGGGCATTGGAAATTGGAATTTACCCTTTTAATAAATAAATAAATAAATATCTGGGACATTTCCACACATGGTCATCTGACCCCAAACTAAGCAAAGCTTGTACTATGGGCGCTAGAGACTGATAAATATACATATATATTTTTAAAATACATAATCACACCCAGACACGGAACAAACACCGATGTTCATCACACAAATATTTGTCCCGAGTGGGAATCGAACACACGACTCTAGGAACCACCAGACAGGGTCACTAACCACTGTTCCAACGAGCCAGTCAGAGACCAAGTCAGTAATGCGCAAAGAGTCGTGGGTTCGATTTCCATACGAGTCAAATTAGTATTTGTATAACGAGAATCGGTGTTTGTTCCGTGTCTGGATGTGTTATATTTATGTATACTTGTGTACACCACAGTTGTTTTTGATATCCGTAACACAAGCCCAGCTCATGTTTTCCCTCCCTCCTATGATCCCGGGCTCTTCAGGCGGGGCGTTAAACGGCATTTAAGCAGGCCTTCAGGGTGAGTGCGACAGGCTCAATACGATCTATTGTGCCTGTTGACCTCATATTTGGATCTCACTACCGCTTACCATCAGGTGGAGTGAGGTCATCTTGTTAGCCTTTTATAAAAAAAAAAAACACAAGTGCTAAGGGATCAGACAAATTTATGAAGTGCCAGCTAGGCCCGTAGGAAAATCTGTCATTCCCATTGCAAATTGATATTTTTTTGTTATGGTAACACAGGCGCCGGCGCCCATAGCAATTGCTACTCTTGCTTAGTAGCTAATTCAATACTGCATGTAATGTTGTGTAATATTTACAATACGGGAGGTGTATTACGACCTCCTTTCAGTTAAAATCGGCATTGGTGGGTATATGAAAAAGAATTGTTATTTCTGCAATTCTTTTTAAATTTTACATATACAGCGATGATGGATTGGTTATATCAGTCTGTATGATTCCACAACCACAGCGTACAATTTAGTGTACCAGAAACACGAAGTAAGTCTATGCCCATTCTTAATTGACTGGGTTTAAGATGTTGTTATACGGCCTCAGTAGCAAATACGTAGGCACCTACTGCAGTATCGACTGGGTGACACAAATCATTATCGTGATAGAACTCTTTGTCCGGCATTGCCCTTTAGGATGCCCTATTCCTCCTTCACAATGGACTTAGATGCCTCAAGTGTGGGCTAGAACTAGAGTTTCAACTATTTCATGACGCAATAGGTTGTGTTGAGTAATTCTAGCCAGAACGGCTTAGCCGCAGGTCGGTTTGTTAGTAGAGCGGCTGGGTAAACGAGATACTTTTATTTTAGGTATTAATCATGGAACATGAACAATTCTATTTATCCTTACTATATAATATTACTAGCTTTCCGCCCGCGACTTCGTCCGCGTAGAGACGTTTAACGGGAAAAACATTACTTCTTTATAGCGCAGTCGGTTAAAAAGTACCCTATATCCTTTCCTAGGCTCTGGACAATATCTGTACCAAATTTCGTTTAAATCGGTTTAGTACTCTATGCGTGAAAGCGTAACAGACAGACAGAGTTACTTTCGCATTTATAATATAAGTAAGGATGAATGCGAAAGTAACAATGTCTGTCATGCCTTTACGCTTATAGTATTTAACTGATTGAAATGAAATTGGTACAGATATACCTAGTCCAGAGTGTGAGAAAGGACATTGGCAATTTTTTAACCGACTGCGTTATAAAGAAGAAATGTTTTAACCGTTAAACGTCTATAAATAATCGTTAAAATAAATTGAAAAATTCATTTTTCACACGTTGAAAATTAGTAGCAAATAGATATCAACTTACTGCTCGACTTGCAATCAAACATACAAGCAAATTAAGTTACAGCAATCAAAAACAACAACAATTTCAAATCACTGTCAAGTCAAGTCGAAATTTCTTTATTTATATAGGTATTACAGGCACTTATAAATCGTCGGTACAGTGAATAAATATAATAAGTAATAGGTTAGTGATTTAACTACCGGTTTGGATCGCTGTACCACTATTTCTATAGATCACTAATCTATTACTTATTTATTTACTGTACCGACGACTGTGAAGAGTCGCCCGTCTGCAACCGACTGAAAATCCAAGTTGATTTTCGATCGATCCTCAGGTTACATCAGCCGATATAGATCTTTTATGAATCACTGAGCGGGCACGGCTCCGAGCATTATTTATGCTTAACTATGCTTAAGCATATTAATCCAACGTAACTTGGGTAAATTCTCACGGACGGCCTTCGTTCGCGGATTTTAGTGGTCTTGTAAAAGGTCCGTAATTCCGTAAGTGGTTTTATTATTGTTTACCTTATCCCGAAGATCACGATTATCTAGTTCATATTCAAACTCAATCTTACGTAAGTGGTAATTATAGATGTTGGTTTTATTTGCGCAAACAGCCTCTTTACATTTTGACATGGTAACTAACTTGCTGTCTATCAGAAACGCCGCTTAAGCCACACCCATTTTTTTAAAAAGTTAAACAGTATTGCTGGCTGGTTGGAGCTAGATGCGAGTAGCCGATAATAGATGGTAGTGGCAAGCATTTAGGGAGGCCTATGTCCGAAAGGGAAATGCGATGGACTGCTCATGAGGATGATGATGAAACAGATGTTAAAAAGACATTCTAATTGAAAAAAAAATGTTACAGTTAAAGACAATTGTGGCGATATTATAACTATAAGTAAACTATTCCATATTCTTGTGAGTTACGTTTGAAGGATGTTTTCAGGACCACGTCGTGAATCTCAGTGTATATTAACTATTTCCATAGAAAAGTGGATATGTGGGCTCCTGCCTCTAATGCCTCTGCCTATTTAGCCCCTGTATTTTGCGTCAAGAGTCGTAGGTTAGAATCCATTTGTTTTATGAACATCCGTGTTTGTTCCGGTGCTGCATATTCATAGATTGACGTATATACATGCCACTGTTCAGTTGTTTCTGACATCCGTAACACACTTACATTTAAGGAACACACTTCCGTAACACACTTACACTTAAGGAACTTATTTCGATACTTTTTTTAGTTTTGTAGCATATGCCGTCTCCTTTCTCTACCAATTGGGTAGTTTCCTAAGTCAAATTTTACATGTGATTTCACAATTAATAGTAAGATATAGGCAGATTAATAACATAAGTCAAATTGAAATTAAAATTTCTGTTAAAATGAGGCAATAATAGACATTTGAAGTTGGGTGGGCGAGTCCATTATAAAATATCAAAAGTGATTAAAATAAACAATACCATATTTCAAATTACATAATTAATAACAACTTTTGCTTTGAGACCATTTTCATAAACGCAATATTTAGTATACTTGCCGAACAAATTTCTGGCGCGTTGCATACAAATAACTGAAGCGTGACGTCACGATTCAGTCACTTTTTGTATGGAGCGTTTTGAGCTTGCCTAAATGATGTGCTATTGAAACAGTAATATTTCGGCGAGTTCTAAAGTTATGACAATAATTCTTTAAGCATTTTTTTTAATGTTGTGTGGTCCATCCATCTACATCAAAATAAAAAAATAGGCAACTACCCTATTCCATAACAACTCATTGCCTTGAAAAATAATACGAACCTAGATTTTTGGCTTAAGAAATACCTATTTCCGAATCACCCACACTCACGATCCAGCGTCAGGAATGGATATTAAGGGCAAACGAGGCTCCGGGCTAACTTTTGAAATTGTTAGAGCTGTCGATCTTTCGACACGGACGAACACGCAACGAAACGCGAAACTATTGTTATTTATCGTTATTTGTTTTTGCTTGAGGGTTTATTTTGTTTAATGTCTGCAGTCATCAGTTAATACATCATCGAACAGTCCGCCTTGTCTTCTTAGCAAAGCTTTTAGGTGTAAATTTGGACAGTTAAAACGATAAAATGGTATTTCACACCTAATGCTATTTGCAGGCTGTATTATAATGCCCATCTGTATCATATTGTATGATTTTGTCATCAGTATTGATGCCATTGTCTTAAAAAATGTCAGAAGATCAAAAAAAAACCACTGATTGTAATTTTTGTACCTTTGCTAGATTCATATAAGTCAAATATAAGCAAACATTCAATCGATTTGTAAGGAAACTTCATAGAGAACAATTTTTAGTTAGTAGGTTACAAAAACACTACTATAATTTCACAGACGAACCACCCATTTCTATAGATTGCAGAGTATTATGTTACAACTTAAACGAATTATGTCATGCGTAGATATTTAAGTTAAACCATTCGTTTATACACCCTTATTTCATCATCATAACTTACTGTAATTTCAATAAACTTAACCTTTATTCGTCTTGTAAAAGCAATGTTAAGTAATAAACCTCTACATTGTAAGCGCACGTTAAGACAACTGCACAATAGATTAGGAAACAAAATGAGTTCTAATACCAATAATAGTGAGAGTAGGTACGTATTGATACCCAAATATCAAGGTAATAAAAATGTCGACTATCCTTTTGTGGAACAGTCGGCAATCATTTTACGTATTGACCCTTGAACTAGACAAGTCATGCTCTTTTGTTACTCTTCAGATGAAAAAAATCTTCCTCTTCAACATGATATTTTATGTTTGGTAATTAGTAAAGTAAAAAGCGTCGATGGCCGAGTGGTTAAGGTCGTAGCTTGCCATGCGAGAGGTCGCCAGTTCAAACCCCGCCAGGCACCAATGTGTTTTTCAAATTTGAAATTCATATGTACCATCATTTGACGCTTTAACGGTGAAGGAAAACATCGTGAGGAAACCAGCATACCTGAGAGATTTTTCAACGGTGTGTGAAGCCATGTCAGAGGCCTACGGGCGGTTTAAACTCTGACACCAGGTTGTTCATCAACCATACGATAAGAAAGAAGTAAAGTGCTTCATCTAGCAATTGCAACTATATTATTTTATTCGCAACATCTCCCTGTTCCATTTTTAGTTGTCGAAGCGAGTTAAGTTGTTTTGCTAGTTTGATTCAGTTGTTATTACGGATATTATCACAGACAGTGACACGAAAATTTCTTGATATAAATAAAACACCCAGTCGCGGGCAAAACGTTAAAATAAAATATCTGGGACATTTCCACACACGGTCATCTGACCCCAAACTAAGCAGATCAAGCAGAGAAGCACAAATAAATATTTGTTCCAGGTGGGAATCGAAAACACGACTCCTAGAGCATAAAACATGCCCACTGGGCTTGGGCTTAGCCTATTGCAAAGACGCTATCCGGAACTTTTAAAGCTTTTCCATCAAATTAATTTATGAAGAAGCTGTGTGTTTTCATTGTCATTTGGCATAAATAATCTGACAAAGTATTTATGGACGAAAATGTATTAACCTTAGGTTAAAAGAGTCGTGCCCGCCGTCAGAGCCGTTTCCACCAACTCGTTCATGATGCGATGGACAGAAACCGATGGAGGCAAATAATTCGCTCCAAATGCACATCCAATGATGACCACGATCCTCAGTCATGAGGGGCCGACTACAGAGAGAGAGAAAAGAGTCGTGCAATTGTTAGATAATTATATGACATTATATTTACAATGGGTACGGTATGCCGACATCGTGTCAATATCCAGAATGTATCCTCCTAATCTATGTCAGAATTCCACAAACATTACTTTTTTAGGGAAGCTCTGGTATTTCTTCGCTTCTCAAACTTAGTAAAGTGATCTTGTACTTCAAGGACCAACCTTGACTTTGGCCATGAACCAGGCCAATCACCAAGATCCGGGTGGCCCCTGACCTAAAGCCATTAGGGCTCGACAAAAAGCCAGACGAGCAAAAAGCACCATTAAACTAAACTATGAAATCTTCTGTTCACAGTACTGATTACTATTGATTGATTTATTTTTTAGCATAGGCTTCAATGTGTTTTTTTTTAACACACATCATTAATTACAGTGTAAGATTGATAAGATTTTTAATAAATAGTTTCAGCGCCATCTCTCGGAACTTTACTGAACTACAAAGAATATTAGACGATCATCGATCAGTATCACCGGTTTGAAAGTTCTACACATAAATCATAGAGGGGGTTGCTTCACAATAATATGAAAGTGTGGTATACTTAAGCTCTGTGATGGGATATGTATTCAGAGGGCCTACCATGAGTTGGCTATCGAAAACTTACGTACGTTAAAAACCTATCGAGTTGTTTTTTTCATACGGCCGATTTTAGTTCTTCGCGTAACCACCAGCGGCGCTGTACAAGTTTTTCATAGACATATTTACGTAGGCGATATCGAGTGCGTAAGTTTTAAACTCATGGTAGCCCCACACATAGACTTAGTTGCGTTAAGTAACACGTTTGGTTCCCAACTGAGGCATTTTATGTATACTATCACCTTAGATGGTACCAATCTTTAAATGTAGTTATGCTAATATATTTTATGTATTATACTTTTAACCACGTTTTAGTAATATTTATAAATGAAAAAGAAAATATGTTAAAGAGATATAAATTAAAAACCTTGTTAAAGATTGCAATTTATTTGTATTCCATTTTCACGAGCACTTTCAATTAAATAAATCATTCAATACTGAATAAATAACAGGGTTCAAAATCCACTTAGTAATAATAACCTCTTTCGGGGTCAAACCTCTGCTGTTGTTTGGGGCCGCTGAAGTCTTCTCCCTTGACCGTTGAAGGTCGGAAGGTCGAAGAAACATCTTGACCAACACCAGGTTGGTACTTCTGGTTTCCCCTGAAGTTGTCAGGTGATGCGGAGATAGATGTTAGATGACCTCGCTCACCATTTGTTGGAAGATCTGCTACATATCCTTGATCTACAGTATGAATCGCATTCGGTTGGAAATGTCCATCAAAGCTGGGCTGTTCAGGTGTTGATGCTCCAGGTGTATATTCCTGAGAAGTAAACCCTGGTGTAGTAATTGGTCTTCCATAGGCATCTACCAAAACAGGGCTCGTTGTGGATGAAGGGAACTGAGTTCCTTGAGGCTTGCTTATAGGCCTTCCAAATTTATCGGCTGCTACTCCAGGCCTGCCAGTAGGTCCAAACTGATCAGTAGGAATGTTTCCTTGGACTGGCCCGGCAATTGGTCTGCCAAAAGCATCTACTGATAACCCAGGTGTTACAGTTGACGAAGGCTCATTGTAGCTTCCTGGTGTATACTCCTGTGCCGTGGTACCATATTCAGGTGTGATCGGTCTTCCATACTTATCAACTCCAGCTGAGGGCAACCTTTGAGAAGTTCTGTCAAATACAGGTCTTCCGTATTTATCAATGCTGGGTCTTGCTGTAGAGGATGGCTGACCTCTGATTCCGTAATTAGGACGGTAGGTTGTGCTTGGCAAGTTGTGATGGTACTTTGTAGAAACGCCTGGAGTAATATCTACAGCTAAATCAGTAGAAGCTTTGGTTGGGAATCTCTGGGCAGAGGTCTGGTCTTCGTATTCATAGGTAGGTCTAGTACCCTCAGGTGTGAAGGTCGTTTGGTATTGGGGTTTAATAGTGCTTTGGTTTGAACCGTCGAAGTCTGGAGTTTCTGAAGGAAATGGGGTTGTGGAAGAAACGTAAGTCTGCCCTGGCACCTTTTTGTAAGAAGCATCAGTATAGTACGTTTGGTCCTGATATCCAGGTCTGCTGGGTCTCAAAATAGGAGCTTGAGGTCTAGTTGATGGCATTGGAGTGGTAGATGATACAACCCTATAAGGCGTTTTAGTGGTTTCATAAAAACGGTCATTGTACTTTTGAGAAGGCTTTCCTTTCTCAGTGCCCTGTTCTGTAGAAAATCCGGGAATGTCATGAGGGTGCTGCTCAAAATGTTGCGGCCTCCCAGTAGTATGATAATGACCCGGGCGTTTAGTAGAACTTATAAACTTATCTGCCGGTCCTGTCGAAAGAGTTTCATCTCCATAAACTTGATCAGGTGTAGTAGAGATATTATCTCCTGTCAACTGATATTGTTGCTGTCCCGGTGTATATTCTTGGTTAGGGTCTTCTGGGTTTCCATTGAACCGAGAAACGTTGGGAGTCATGAACGGCCTAGAACTACTAATGGTGCGTTCATCATCATAATAAGGAGTGGATGGGGCTGGACGGCCGGTGGTCGGCCTTCCAGTAGGCCCAGTAAAGCTATTCGATGACTTCCTCACCTCTTCTTCAAATTTATTTTGTGGTGGTATGTACTGATAGCCTGAACCATTGACTGGACGGTTAACATTATTGTCGATGATTTGTGTCTGTTGATCGTATTTAGATGGAATAATTTTTTGACCAAACTTGGGACTAGGTCTTGGAGCATATAATCGTTTGTCTTCTAATTCTGAGATGCGTCCATTACTATCTGTGGTTTTAACGGTTTGGGGTTTGCCACGATTTCTTTCGTTCTTCGTGAAGGTGGAAACCGTTGAAGGTAGACCATCTAATGACACATCACGTTCATTGTCATACTGGTTTTCTGTATCAGCATCTTCATTTGATTCTGTGTACTCATTTTCGTCTGGTTGGTACGAACTGTTTTCAATGGAGTCCTCGTGATATTCTTTAAGATCTTGGTTAGACGGGCGTCGCGATCCACCTGGACGATATTTCTCCATAGAGACAAATTTATTTGATGTCTTTGTTGTACCAGGTCGGAGCCTAGAAGGTAATTTGGTAACGTAATCTTCCTCTGAGCTATATTCATCAGTTACATCTTGGTATTCTTCTGGTGCGAATGTTGAAGGCCTGTTCGACGGTCTCTTGCTACCACCACGGATTCTATTATAAAATTCTTTAACAGCAGGTTTGTTCTCAAATCTTCCTCCACTGGAAACAGGGCGTCGAGAAGGAATATTAGTACCTGGACGTCTTTGATGTTGGTCTACTTCTTCATATTCTGCATTTATTTGCGATCCAGGACGCCTCAATGGCTTGGAAGAAGATGGACGTTTTGAGCTTATTTTATCCTCAAAATCATGAGGTGCTGCAGGTTCACCATTTTCATATTGCTCTTCATAATCAATTGGCTGTGCAGATGTTTCTTTGTTTACATAACGATTTTTAGTTCCGGCTTTGTATTTGGGTGCATCATATCTGTCATTTTGATTTTCCGTCTCTTGGTCCCGATCGAAGATCTGTGTTGAAGGAATTTTGCCTGCCGGGCGTCTGCGATCACCAGTTCTAAACGAACTGTCATCAGAGGCTGGAAGTCTATTTTGGTTGTATTGTTTTCGTACTGACTGATTACCAGGACGCCTTGTTACTTCGGTGAAAGGTTTTTTAGTTGAACCTTCTTCAACCGATTCGTTGTCATCAAATACACCATCCAAATCTCCACCTTCACTATCGTCTTCATCAATGTCGTAGGTATTGCTGTTGGGACGCTGCGTAGAAATCTGGCCTGGTCGGGTCCTATGGTTTATGATCTCTTGTTCTTCTTTTAGTCCTGGTTCCAAATCAGCTTCTTCATCATTTTCAGTTGATACAATAGGCCTTTTATATCCAGGTTGGGATAGAACGTGTTGTTTTGTATGTTGTACTCTTTCACCAGGCGCAGAAACTTCGGAACCAGAGTGTATGTTTTCCGAAATGTATGGTCGATTCTTCACAGCGCCTTGGTATTTTTTATGTCCGTACTTATCTTCATCATAAGAACCTGCAAAAATAAAGTCTTAGTTACAATGTTTGTGAATCTTTTTTTATTTGACAAGTAACCAAAATAATTAATAAAAGTATACGTACCGTCATGAGTAATACCCAATTCCTTTTCCTTTTCAACTTGATCAATGATCCTTTGAATGGCTTCTGGTATTGGCGGAGGAGTAGGCAAGTGATCACCGCGTGGCCGGAAACCATCTTCATCAGCAGTGTAAACAATAGAGTACACTTTTCCATCGTCACCAGTGTACGAATACGATCCTTTAGCTTTTACTCCATCTGCTGCTGTTCCACTTTCATCGGCGTGAATACCGTTGGATGTGTCATAGCTGTACGCAAAATGTCCTTCTGGAGTTATAATACTTTCATAGTTGAGAATAACAGCGTTTCTGTCAGCTTCTGCTTGTGGTCTTTCCGGACGTTGGCGATAACCAGTATTTCCTTGAACACCAGGGTATGACGGCGTCGAATAAGAACTTGGAGTAATCGATGTAGGGTACTGTTGCCCAGGTGATACAGGAGTTCCTTCTGGATAACGTTGGTTGGATTCATCAGTAAGAGACGTTGGCGCGATAGTAGAGGAAGGTTGGAATCTACCATCTACGATATTTCCTTCGGGTCTGAGGTATTGCTGTCGGTTAGCAATGTCACCAGCATTAATGTTCTGCGCACCAGGGTATCTAGTATCAGGAAAAGCCACGATACCAGAGTTAGGTTGGTTGACAAATCCAGGAGTGTATGTGGGTGCAGCAGTGGATGATGGTTGCCTGAGGCCACCGAATTGGTTAGGTAACTGGGATCCGGTAACTTGTTGGTAATCTTGTCCGTCAATGTATTGTTGCTGTCCAGGTTGATTGGTTTGCACATTGAGACCAGGTTGTCCATTTATTTGAGGTTGTTGACCAATGAAGCCACCGGAGGGTATATTAGCATCAGGTAAGTTATTCAAACGGTCACCGTATATAGTAGCGCTGGGTTGAGAAGTGGTCGGATAATATTGAGGGCTAACTGTAGACGGTACATAGTTTGGTCCCTGACCGACACCAATATTTCCAAATACAGTCTTATTCCTGAGTTGGTCAACTTCAGACGGGGTTGCTGTTGCTCCAGGAAGACCAGAAATTGATTGCCGATATCCTGGCTGAGCCTGGTTAAGAATTTGCCCATTGTATTGCTGACCTGTCGGATGTAATGAATGAATTGGCCCCGAGGTTGGTGCTCCTGTCGGCTGTCCAAACTGGTTGACGTTCCCTTGGTAACCCAAGCCGGGTTGTTGAGGGTTAAATGGTCCAGATGTCGGAACAAGTGTCTGTCCAAACTGGTTCCCAGTTTGCTGATAATTGGGATGGTTTGGAGTGTTAAAATTTCCATCATAGATTGACCCTTGTTCTTGAGATGGGAAGTTGTTGAAAATATCTGTAGTCGGGAAGCCTCCTTGGGGTGATATAGTGGTTTCAAATCCTTCGGTAGGGGGATGGGTGGTTGTTTGAGTGAAAGCGTATGACACAGTAGTGGTAGGTACACGATTCGAATTTGATCCTGGTGTCACTATGGCGATGTCTTGGACTCCTGGAACTCTATCAATTCCAATAGTAGCCTTGTAGTCTTCAGGGTTTAGTCCACGGTTGTCTCCAGCTTGCGGTCTTAAAGTGGTAGAAAAGGTTTCCTTTGGAAACTCCAGAGGAAATTGGAGATCACCAGGTCGACCGCCAGCATATTGAGATCCGGGAGGTGGGAGGTAGCTCAAGTCCAGTTTATCTGAGCTCGCATAGCCCAGGGCTAGAAGAAACTGTAACAATAAGAAACATTATTTTAATATCCGGTAAGAATCCAATGACCACTGATATGTTAATCACAATCACTAAGAATATATTGAAGAAAAGCAAAAGCACACGTAGTGTTATCAAAAAGTCCAAGTAATCTTTGCAACTTCACTTATTAGCGATCAACATTTTGTATTGTTTCGTAACATTGCACTTCTCACTGCACCAGATTATCAAATCAAACACCATTGTACTGACCAAAACAGTCTTCATCTCGATCGATGTATCCAAGACAGGATCCAGTTGAGATGTGTGCATTGTCCCACCAAAAAATGTTATTTATACCATCCTTAAAATTAGCCTATAATGACTATTTGGGTGTACGCATAAACGTGACAGACGTAAGACGTGACAATCCCCTAATTGTTGCTGTCATACCTAACCAAGTTATTAAGAGTGTTTATTTTTATTATTTCATCACATTACGTTCCGCGACTGATCATGAGCTGGAATTTATCCAGCCTTGACATTTGGAAGATGACCAGTGTCTCAGTGACAAATTGGAAGATGTATGTAAAATGATGATATAATTATTGAAAGCTGAAACGTGCCCGTAGAACTCTTATCACTCCTTCACGTTTCTTTGATTACAACCTCGGAGCAGTATTATTAATTTTATTTACCCCATGATCATCATGATCATGGTTTGAAAAATTTGTTACACAAAATTATCGTTGACATAATAATTATTAGTCTTTATTATTTTACAAAATGTTGTGAAGACAACTACTAAGAACTTTATGTGCGCAAATGGCTAGTTACCTAAATAAAGTTGGCTAGGTACTCCAACACTGTTTAACATATTACCTCTTACTCAAAAAAACTTTACATTTTTATTTGCATATCAGTCGATTAACAATTTATCATCTTTACTTTAATATAAATTCACACATCACAATAGTAATACCCCATTCATAACTCGCGCAATCAAAACCTCCTTAAGGAAGTAATCATCAAGTGCATTCAACTTCAATAACGAAAATTCAATGTTTTGTTAAATATTACATAATAAAATATGTACGAAAAGCTATGACTGACATAATGTTCATACTGATGATGAGTATTTTCTGACTGTGTTTAGGGTTCCTCAAGAATAATATCTTCTTTTTCGGAATTAAACTTCACACCTTTAAAATTTTGCGAGCTGCCTTATAAATATATATTATACACCTTTAATAAATTGGTAATTACTATACACTAATAACTGCCTCGTTGGTCTATTGGTAGCAAGCGCTGCGTTAGGACCGAGAGGTCCCCGGTTCGAGTCCGGGGTCGGGCAAAATTTGTGTGAGTTTTTTTGTAATGAAATTACTCAGCCCGGAGTTAGGAAGTTGGCGGTTGAACGCCCGTTCCTCGGAAAGCACGTTAAGCCGGTGGTCCTGCGCCCGATCTCTCATCGGTCATGTCGGATTGCCGTCTCACAGAATTATGAGAGTAAGGGAATAGAGAGTGCACTTGTGTTTGCGCGTACACTTGTGCACTATAATATGTCCTGCGCACTTGGCTGATCTCAATTGAGATCGGCCGCCATGGCTGAAATCGGTCGGACGCCTTATAATTACTATACAATTTGCCATTAATTTTAAAGCTTACCTGTAAAATTTTAGTTAAATTTTCGGTCGAGATATTTTTTTTTTTACAATAATGAGTCAAATAATGTTGGGGGCCAAAATCAAAACTCCTTGTGAACTATTAAATAAATGAAAAAGTTGAAATCTCTACTATATTTTGTCGATCTGACAGTCTTACTTCTTTAACAGTAACCAAAAGTTTATTGGCAGTTTCCACGAAATCTCTCTTGGCAGATGTGAAAATAATAAGACTGAAATAGGACATAGCATGAAGTAAAAACAGATCTGTAGTGAATATTCGCTAACCGATTACATAAAGATTTATGCAGTACATACTAATACTATAACCTACGGAACTTGTACGATGTGGAAGATAAACGCCTGTCCAAATATCAGATTTCAGAGACGCTCTCTGATTGGGAGAGGTCGCGACGCGCACGCGTCAGATCGATGCATGACCGCCATTGTCTTTGGTAATTACTTTTTTTTGTAGTCCGTGAACTGTGAACTTGTTAAGGGCAAGTGAGTTTTGGAATAAAAATAAAAAAAATATAATTTTACTTGCCGTTAATAAAAAATATCATGTGCTATATGTTTACAGGACTGTTCCAACAAATATTTATGATTTCTAAATAAAATTTTAATTAAAAAGTTTTTCTTTTAATATTCGTGAGGATAAGATTTTATCTCTTTAAAGTAACATTCACTTACATGCATAAGTAAAAGTAGCTTCCATAAAAAAAGGTTAAGTCGTGTGTACGCTAACAATAAATATTAATTTCTCCTTTTAATCTAGTATTTGCTAAGTATTAGTTTTGGACATCAGTCAAAAACGATTATTACTATAAATAGATAAATACAAAACAAAAAGTACCTACTTTAGTAAGTGTTAGATTCATAATTTAAATTATAGTATTAATCTTACTTCATAACATCGGTGTTGTGCTTTTTGTATTAGAAGAACATTTATGCTTTACTCTGATGCTTCCCCTTAAGACATTCATGAATGAAATTGCGTTCTGTTACGTTATAATATAAAAACAAAGCGGTGTCCAGTTCAGTCGGAATGGTGACATATCGGACTCATCTTCGGTGTATAGAAATATAAATATAAAATAATAAATTTAGAGCTTAAAATATGACATAATGCTATCTACTCTTATTTGTTCTTATTTAATGTATACTTCGTTCTATTACTCTAAGAACTTTTTTGACTCAAAGGTAATGAAGTGTGTGCTTAAGTTAGCAGTTAGTTAGTTAAAGAAATTTAATATTTCAAAAAGATTTTGGAAAATATTAGAAACGCTACAAGACAAGACAAAATTTGGTTTACGGACCCAGTTTATCGAATATGTAACAATTGAAGTAATTTTGTATGTAACATTCTTGCTTTGCTTATTTATGCAGGAAAAAGGTAACAAAGTGATAAATAGTAAAAAAAATGATCTAGTAAGCTTTCAAACATTTATTTAATAGTCAACATTAACATAAGCAGTAGTTTTAATAGTTGTATCCGTTCCTAGCACTGAAAGATGGCTGCCTCCTTCCGAAGGCGTTCGACCTCTGACCTTCACGAGGTGGCAGGTAAGCCTTGCTGGCACCCCTGGACGCTCCATTGAAACCTTGGTCAGACACACCCTGGTTCAAGGGACGGAAAGACCCGCGGTTGCTTGAAGACCTCTGAGCAGGGGGCAGGTAAGATTGGCTGGTGGCTTCGGTGTTTAAACCTTGGTTTCCATTGAGTGACTCATCGTTACCCTGGGCAAAGGGAGGAAGGTATGCTTGGTTGGTCCTGGCGACACCTTGGTTGGAGTTGAAGGTACCCTGGTTTCCGCTGGGCCTGGGTACGCCGTTGGTAGAGCGCTGGTTAGAGTTGAAACCCTGGTTGCCGTTCCTTTGAGCGAAAGGAGGCAAGTAAGCCTGGTTGGTCCTGGCAGCACCACTGTTGGCAGATCCCTGGTTAGCGTTGCCATTGAATGAACCTTCGTTGCCGTTCCTCTGAGCGAATGGGGGTAAGTAAGCTTGGCTGGTGGCACCAGCTCCGTTGTTGAAGGATCCCTGGTTGTTGCGGAAAAGAGCATTGGTGGTGACGACGGAGTCTTCGTCGCCTTCGTACTGGTTCTGGTAAGCGTTGCCGTTGTTGTTCGAATATTCGTTGTTGTTGTTGTTGTTGTATTGTTGCTCGTCGTTGGAGTATTTGCCCTCGCTGTAGGAGCCTGTGGTTGATACAATTTTGATTAATTGGTGTGATCAAATTCAGGTCTACAAATATTATTATCTTGATCTTCTAAACGAATTTGACCGTTGCAAGTAAGTTTAGATTTATAAATAAGTGTTGTATGTTGCAAAAATTTTTAATTAATTGCTTAAATTGTATCAAATCCATTTCCTGAATTGCTTTAATCCTCTATATTCTATAGTGTGGTTTAAAATGACAAAGTCATCATCATCACCAATTGTGAAATATGTTGATTACTTTAGGGATGAGAGTCATCCACTCCCCCGCCGGTCCAGTGATGATGACGAGGTTACTCCAAGTCACTATCATGGCGTGTCGGTTAAGAAAAATATGTTGATTACTGTACAATGTAAAATCTGTATTTTACTCATATTTCTAGCAAATAAAATTATTTCTACTTCTAGCAGTATACACTTGGGATATTATAATTAATGATATTACCATCATCGTAGATGCCAGCGGCCTCATCGCGGGCGTTTTGCTCCAGAGCCTTCAGGATCTCTTCCGGCACGGGAGGGGGAGTGGGGAGGTGGTCGCCTTGAGGCACGAAGCCGTTCTGGTCAGCAGTGTACCTGGAAACAACAGGAATTAGTCAATAACTGAAGTCATAGGTAGTTCCCACAACAGCATGTCGTAGATTTGATATTAGAACTGCTTTCGAAGGAGCTTTTAAGCTTAGTGGCTTCTTTGAAAGCCTAGTTCGGGTAATAGTCTAGTCTTAGTCTACCCCTTAATTAAGAATGACTAGGAGTTGCCCATGATTTAGTCCGCGTGGGAATATGGAAAAAATGTGCCTTGTAAAATTGGCTATGTATCATTGAAAGACCCGTCGAAATTCCAGCCGTTTCAAAGATTAGTGAGAACAAACAGACAGAAAGACAGAAACGTTTTTAGTTGTGTTTTTGTTATTGGTACCCGATATAGATTATACCCTTTTATTTTTTTAAATAATAGGCTAACGAGATGACCTCATTCCACCTGATGGTAAGCGGTAGAGAGATCCAAATATGAGGTCGACAGGTACAATAAATAGACCATTTAGTAAAAAGTCGTTAAATATTACAAACAGACACTTCAACTTTATTTAGTTGTATAGATTCCTAATTAAATACACTTGTCAGGTCTAATATCATCAGCATTATCACGATGAAAAGATCTCTTTACATCTGTAAAGGAACTCATCTTGTAGCCGCGACCGTTTGAACGGTTTTTCGATCCTAAACGATATTTTGTTTTACCGCTTACCCATAAGAAACAAATAGTATGTAAACCTACCTGATGCTGTAAACCTGGCCATCATCACCGGTGTAAGAGTATCCACCCTGAGCCTCCACACCATTAGTAGCCACACCGTTCTCCTCAGCATAGATCCCGTTCTCAGTCTCGAAGGCGTAAGAGTAGGTCTCTCCATCGTTCTGGGTGTCTTGGCGAAGGATAGAAGCGGTCCTCTCGAAGGCAGCCTGGGGACGCTCGGGGCGAGCTTCGAAGTTACCGAAGTTGGAGTTGGCGTTTTGGTAGTCGTTGCCGTTGAGGGGTTCTTCTGGAAACGATTTTGGTGGAGCATGAGTCAATGGATAAATAACTAACTAGGTTAACACAGCTAAACTAGTTTTGGTCTCCGATAATAAGGACCTCTACCTAAGCCAATCCTGCGCCACTTCTCGCGCCAATGGATAGATGGTAAATTAAATATAACAATGCTGAATCGTAAGATGCTTCATCTATTTTAACAAAATTTATCAGATTGCAGAGAAATTTAGTTGTTGTTTTCTATATGAAATTCAAAGTTTTAATAAATTGCTTTATAAGTTTAATTAAGTATGGCAGAGTTAAAGTTTTAAGTAAAAACTACGCGTTACTATATTCTGTGGTCTGATCTATATGCAATGCTATAACCATTTTGGGTCAATGTTTAAAAAGAACTATTTGACCATTTGGGTCATACTGAAGAATACAAATGGACCAATTGGTAACAAGCTGATTGTGTTCTCATTAACTACATAAATATTAATAAAATAAAAATATTTACCATTCTGGGCAAATCCGTTGCCATTTTGACCAAAACCATTTCCGTTCTGACCGAAACCGTTTCCGTTTTGACCGAAGCCGTTTCCGCTCCTGCCAAACCCGTTAGCGTGGCCCTGGTCAGCGCCGAACGGAGCCTGGAGGAAGTTCCCGGAACCTCCAGAACTTTGGGAGTGGGAGGGAGGGAGGTAAGTGTTGTCCAACTTGGCTGCGTGGGCCAAGGCGACCGCTGCTAGGACGACGAACTGAAAATAGGACAAAAAGTAAGGTTAGGTAATGTTGTAGGATACTGTTTATGATAAGATTGTTGGTTTATATCATCATCATTAGCCCATATTCGTTCCCACTGCTGGAGCACGGGCCTACCCCAAACTAGGGTGATAAGGCCTTATTCAACCACGTTGGCCAAGTGCGGGTTGGTTGACTAGACAACCTAAGAATTTCCTCTTCGTTCGTTGGTTTATATGGATGAAGGTTTTTGCCATAACATGTAAATGAATATCAATAAAAAAAAGATAATATTTAATGATCTGAACAAGTGTATGAACTCGTACAAGTAGGTCAAATTAATAACTTTCAAGCAAATATGCAAAAACTTGTAAAGGTCAACTCGTTTTTCACCTGTACCCATCACAAATCTTACCGAATGTATACCTTACTATTTATATCGCAACAAATTAAATTATGATAAAAAAATATGTATAAAACAGTAGAGATAAAGACCACTCAAAGTATCATCCATCATTACCGTATTACTCAACGGTAACTTTCTTACGAACATTGATAGTTTTCTAATTAAGTTCAATCATGTGATTACCGATTACCGAAATACTTGCAATCAATGCTAATACTATAACAGCTATAAATTGTGAATTGATTTTCGACCTTTACAACTTTCGATTTGAACTCTTTTAAGTGACTCACCAATTTCATTTTGAAATCTTTTTTTTAAGTTATTTTTTTTCTCTAAACCGCTTCCCTTGCTACCTGGGAGTGCACTGATAATGTCGATCAGCTATTACAATATTTATACTAATGCTCAGTGCGATCTACATCTGAAGACGATCGTGGCTGGGTGTTGCCCAATCAAGATATAATTCACGAAGATGGACCCCGTCTAATTGTTGTGGATGGCGTTATGCTGGATGTGCTTTTAAGATAGATTTTACGAGAGGCGCTTAGTGGATTTAATTAAATAGAGCTTAAGTTATATCTAGACTTTTTTTTAAAACCTTTTAAATTTTTGTAACAATGTACCTATGTATGTATGTGCCTTTTTGAATCTTTTTAACAAGACAGACGAACAATGAAATCGTAAACAGAAATGTTTATATGTTAAATTGAACAAAATGAAATCATTTGATCCCTTCACTGTAATAGTTTAAGGGACTAAATAACTCTATTTCAACTTGATTATTTTGTATTATTTATTTACATGGTCATGATCGAATATATTTTAGTGTGTTAAACCTAAATACAAATTATACATATCCTAAGTATAATTTGTTGTTGTGAACGAGATAAATCAAATAAGTGCGTGTGAATTAAAAAACATACTATAATAAAAGAATATTAGCATTCTCATAATGACTGTTCTCTTTTATTTTTGATTTGCTCTTTTAAAATAAATTAATTAATAACATTGAATAAAGATCAATCCATTATAGAACACTGAACTGACAGTTCACCCGTGATCATGGCGCCTGCAACAGTGCCGAAATATCGGGAGCTCATTAAAACAAAACAACATGGTGAATATCCCGAACATTTTCAATTTTCTAATGTGTGTAACCATGAAAGTCTTAAATTATACTAGCTTTCCACCCGCGTCTTCGTCCGCATGGAATCCTTATTCCACGGAAACTCCGGGATAAAAAGTAGCTTGAAAGTGTACCAAACATCCATCCACACATACAAACGTTTACGTTTTAATATTAGGAGGATAGGATATCAATTAATTTATTTTGATTTAAACACGTCTCAAATAAAAATAGTCTTAAAATCTACTTCCACCATCACGCATAACACCATCCACACTCACATTAATGGCCGAGTTACTGCCGTGCGCGCACAACGCATTCCATATCGCATCGCGCCCTTGGTACACATTTTACTGACCGACCTCTGACTTAGGCTTCCGATGAGAAGCTTATAGTAGAGCATTGGTATTAGAACTGTTTTACAGGTAGCCATTCAGTTGACATATGGTAGCATTACTTTGATCATTATCATCATAATCGCCCATATATTTCCCCACTGCGCTGGTGCACGGGCCTAAACTAAACTAGGGCGAAAAGGCTTTAGACGACCACGCTGTTGGATCAATTACCTGAATATATTAAAGTCGGTCAGTTTTTACCCATTAAATGAAATGGTCATCTTAATCGAAGAATTTTTGTAAAAAAAAGGGTTTTAGAGTTCCACAATGGACTGTAAAAGGTAGACGGCTAATTGCGGGTTAGTCGACTATACAACCAACTAGAATTTCTTCGCAGGTGTGCAGCATTACTTAGCATAACTTTTTTAAATTATAAACCTACTTGATGTTAAAAAAACACAAATAACCTAAGTAGAGCTTACGACAATATGTTACTGAAAACCCCATAGATCGAATAAGCCGTTTCTAAGTTTAACGTGTAGTAACGTACAAATGCATAGACAAAACCATAATTTTGATTTGACTATTGCGTTGATAAAACTCTCAAACAATATTGTTCATCACATTGTCATTCCCGGACATGACATAAATAATATTTACGGATAGTCTTATTTATATCGTGTAAGACGTAGAACATAAATAATAAAAAAACAGACTTCCTCTTTTTTTCATCCGGCTTTATAGCTTTTTTTTATTTCTAAACAATATTAAGTCGCCTGTATTTAATGAGTTATTAAATAAGTTAAATCATTTATTATTTTATTTCTTTTAAAATAAATGGTTCAGGTTAAGTAAGTGCATAGTTCCAAGATTAGTTTTGCTCTGATGACAGTTTGTTATTAAGGGACAGGTATAATATTATGTTTTTTCATCGGTAGTTAGATATCGGGAGTTACCTGTAAAAGGTACCTGTTGTATCCAAGCTATCCATCCTACTTCCTATCCTACTAATTTATAAACGTGAAAGTTTGTATGTGTGGATGGATGTTTGTTACTCTCTCAAGCAAATACTACTAAACCGATAACGATGAAATTTGGTATGCAGGTAGCCGAAGACCCAGAATAACACATAGGCTACTTTTTTTATCCCGGAGTTCCCGCGGGAATAGGGTTTCCACTCGGATGGAAGTCGCGGGCGGAAAGCTAGTCATTCAATCAAGATTCAGATTAGTATTATAACTTTTTTAACCTTTAGTATTATAAATTCTATATTTAAGTAACTCAGTGAAGTACACACCCTAATATTAGTCACGGGTTGTTTAAAGAAAATGATGGACAATCATCAGGGTCTACTCATTATGTTTCAATAACGGTTAAAGGTCAATGACCATGTCACTTATACTACGGAATACAATATAATAATATCTTTAGTACAACGGTACAAAGGGTTTTTAACAATTGTGTGGCTTAATTGAGACTATTCTTTATATATCTTAAGTCCTTACTTCCTCACTAATATTCCTTATACTATGTCTGTCCGTCTGTCAATTATCTTATTTTCTTTATATATTTGTTCTCAGGAAAATAAAACCAAAACAATTCATACCAGTGTTCCTAAACTGAATGTGTATAATTTGTAAATATTATGAAATAAATAATAGGATCAATATTGCAATAGAAGATCGGACCTAACATATAAATCTTAGCATCCTACGATGACTCTGTGGGTGGACTAATCGGCTTACACCTGCTAATTGAATGAAAAATGACTGTGAAATTGATTCCCATCTGTATGAAGACCATCTAATAACATTGAAGAGACTATAATTATCTTTGGTAATAGGCTTAATGTATAGTTGCGTAATTAATTCACTGTACGTGTTTCTTGTGGGTGTGGCAAAGTGTTGTGAATCCCGTCTTACCTATTTAGGAAAGTGAGTGCGAATTGACTGGCCCGGTGGAACATTGCAACCCTGCAAAAGACATCAACGCGCGCATTTACTTTACAGAATAATTAATTACTATCTCACCCGAAACATTTTTATGTAAAAACTAGCTGTGTCCACAATTTCGTTTGCGTGGACTACAGGATTTTATATACATTTTTTTTCCCATAACTATGGTTCCTTAAACAGGTAACCGTCAGAAAACGAAGGGCAGAAAAGCTAAGTATTCACATAAACAGATTAAATTTTTATCGATTTAGTTTCAAAACTGGTGGGGTTTCATAGAAACTTAAGTTTACCACGAGCACCGGATAGAGCTTGAAATATCGGCTAAATAATAAATAAAATAATATCTGGGTGATAAATGTGTAGTGCTCGCGCAAATAATAGCCATTACACACTATTATGATTTTTTTTCTATCTCTTAGATCGATCGATTTCATTAGTAAATACAAAAACATCATCATTATTAGTTTATATCTCGGCCTTTGCTATTTATTTGCTGTTAAGTTTGAAAAGGCGATCAATTACAGTTCAATGTTAATGCTACTTTTATCGCAAGTTAGTGTTGTAACCTATATTTTATGCTCTAATGAATCGTGATATCCCGGGGTCACTTATTTATTTCTTTCGATTCCTCACGCCTAGGGTATCTAGTGCGATACAGATGCTACGAATTGCACACATGATTTATGAATTGTACAGTACAAATAAGCTTCAGTGAGCTTACTGTTTTTTTTTGTGATTGGTTTTCATGCTTTATTAACTTGCATAATTTATGCCTAATTTTTGTTTGTCAGTTAAATAAAATAACAACTTGCTTTTTCGCACGTATTTTGACCAAGACTACTAATTTTAACTGTTAACGTTTTAAATATCATTGTAAACCTATGTTATCGTTATATTGAAGTGATTCACCACCACAATCCTCTGCCAATAAAAATTAAAATAGTGTCAGTATTATTGAAAACATGGAAAACTAAAGAATATTTGATTTGTTCTTAAACGTAGCCAATAAACATAAACAAAATAAACACAATTCATTTAGGTGTAATCTTTATTATAAATTACTTTTTAATATCGAATTACATAATGATGTTCCGAGGTTCTTCACTGACATTGAATGCTCTGTACAATCGTGAGCGAAAACTAATGTAATTCTTTAGTAAATTGAATGGTAAGCCGGCAGACGCTACAAACATGTCTGGCTTTAATTAGATCTAGTACGATTATTTATTTTATGTTATTACCATGCCTTTGGTCAATATTGCATAGAACATTATGTGTAGTAACTACCTGGTTTATTAAATTGACTCTATCCGTATGAATGCGTTTAAACGTTAATCATTAATTACTAAAAAAAAAGGTGAAAAAATATCTGTCATTTCTCAGTTCCTAACCCATTCGTCTTCCAAATTTCATGGAAATCGGTTCAGTAGTTTGAGGTTCCACCTCAAACTACTTAACCGATTTCCGTGCGACAAACGGATAGAGTGCCTAGGTAGGCACTCTATCCATATATAACTTAGGACATTAGTGAGGATTATTTGGTCGTATGTTTTTTTTTTTTTTTTTTTTTTTTATAATAGGCAAACAAGATGACCACACTCCGCCTGATGGTAAGCGGTAGTGAGATCCAAATATGAGGTCGACAGGCACAATAGATCATATTGCGCCTGTCGCACTCACCCTGAAGGCCTGCTTAAATGCCGTTTCACGCCCCGCCTGAAGAGCCCGGGATCATAGGAGGGAGGGAAAACATGAGCTGGAAGGGCATTCCATGCCTTAATGGCACGGGGCAGAAATGAAGAGCTGAACCTCTTAGTCCGAGCCACCAGCGACTGCATTGTATGTGGATGGCAGCGCTGTCCTGCACGTGTCGTTCGGGAGTGGAAAGGGGAGGGAGGGATTAGCTGAAATAGCTCTTCAGAGCATTCCCCATTAAAGAGACGGTAGAGAACACTAAGACCGGCAATGTCTCTACGTAGTTGTAGAGGCTCCAGAGTTTCGGACACCTCTACATCACCGACAATACGGATAGCACGTCGCTGCAACCTATCGAGAGCGTCGAGCAAGTATTTTGCGGAGCCATCCCAGAGGTGACAGCAATATTCCACACATGGGCGAACTTGTGCCTTATAAAGAAGGCAGAGCTGCACCGGTGTGAAAAATCGCCGCACTCTGTTCAGGATCCCCAGTTTGCGGGAGGCTGTTCTAATGACGCTCTCGATGTAATCCCGCTGGTTCAGGTCGCGGCGAACATCTATGCCAAGGATGCTAAGGCTATCCTGTATTGGTAAGGGGGTGCTCTGAAGAGTAGGATGGGAAAGGAAAGGAGACACTTTACTAGAAAAAACACACACCTGTGTCTTCTTGGCATTGAACTCGACAAGATTGCATGAGCCCCATTCGGAAATGCGGTCCAAGACCCCGTCAAGCTCGGCGACAAGAAGGTTCCTCTTTTCCTCGGTCTCGGTCTGCTTTACCCCAGGTCTTCCAAAATAACGTGCGTGGACAGTGCTGTCATCTGCATAGCAATGAATGTTGCCTAGTGACAACATGTCATTGATATGCAGCAGAAACAATGTCGGCGACAGAACGGAACCTTGAGGTACACCGGAATTTATTGGGTGGTTTTGATAAACATGAGACAGGCCGGCTGATGGAAAAGGGTTAAAATGAAAATAAGAATGGAAATTAAAGGTCACACAAACATTTGTCCAAAAAAACACAAAATGTTTGTGTGACCTTTAATTTCCATCGGGACAAATTTTTTCCCGAGTGGGAATCGAACCCATGACTCTTGGAACCGCCAGCCAGAGTCACTAACCACTGTTTCACCGAGCCAGCCAGCTAAAATCGAATATTGGTATTTGTTACGTGCATTATCCATGGGAGCATAGTATATCAATCAAATATATAACAAGTACAGCACCACCCACTACTTTCGTCTTGAAACAGATCAATTACAATAATTATACAGATTATTGTGCCTGTCGCGGTCTTCATTAAGCGAAAGTGTTAATAACGTTCAATACAGAGCTTAACATCATCATAATCATTGGAGTCCACCTATCAGCGAAGATGTTTTATTGTTAAGCTTATAATACACGATCATACATCCAAGTATATGCGCGTTAAAGACAGAAGCATTGTTTTCATATAATCTAGTAGCATGTTGTGAAGAAATAAAAAAAATTATATAATTTGTGTTTAGAACTTGAATTTCATGTTTTACTTTTCTAAAAAGTAAGTATCAAAATGTGTACCTATACTGTGAGCCCTGAATCATTGCTTAGCTACTTCGGAGAAATACCGTAAAGAGAGGTTTTTGCAATATACCTAATTATCTTCTTATAAATAAAAATGAATTGCCGTTCGTTAGTCTGACTAAAACTCGAGAACGCCCGGACCGATTTAGGTAATTTTGATTTTAAAATGCCGTGATAGTCCAGGGAAGGTTTATAGTATTGGCGGTATGAAATTCGCTGGGACCACTAGTTTTTATATATTTTTGACAGTATGGGCAAAAGAGTATTTATTGACATAAGAACCTAATACAAGGCAAATTGAGATTGAAACTATTACAACCCATTTAAAATCTATAAATTAATAAAACAGCTTATCATGTGTAAGCACAGCTTTAAGCTAGTACCTGCGGGTCGTACGTCACATTCAATGCACGATCACCGTTATTAGTGCGGCTTCACGCGACGACTCACAATTATCTCCCATCGTATAGTCTGACCAGGAAGGCATGGCAAACGATGTAATATTATTTCTGTTTATTTGCGCAAATACCTTATTTCAAGTAATACTTTTACGCATTTACCTTGCTCTCACGTTTTTGACCGGTAACTAAAAAAATATCAACAAAGTATTAAACTTTCGATATAAATACAGTTTTTATATTTACTATTAGTACCCGTAATCGACGAGCACGTATGAAAAGGCTGATAGATGTGGAAGAAGCGAAAGTGGTGTGCCAGAACCGAAGCACATGGCAGGAAGTGATCTCCGCCTACCCTTCTGAGAAAAAGGCGTGATGATAATAATAATATGTATATGTATGTTTCATAATAAATACACTTTGCTTCAATTTATAACTCAATCGAAACTCAGACAGATAACTAATAGTTTCTAAATACTTATGTCATCTTGAAGGTAAATTATTTAATTTTTACCATTTTTTGAGATAGCAAAGTTCTAAATATTGTTTTTGAAGGATTTAGACGAGCAGTGACACTAGCGACATTGAAGTTAAAATCACTTTAAATTATACAAAATACTGCCTACCAAAATAATTGTAATATTAGTTTCAATTAAGTTTATTGCTTGCCATATGGCTAAGTTTTTGCCAGAGCAAAACAATGGCGTGTTTCTTATTTAGGTAGATATCACAAGTGCAGTTAGAAAATCCCTGAAGTTGACATAGTGATGTTGCTTTGATTTCCCAAATATTTAAATAAATTATTTCCTTTAATGACATGATTGACCGGCCAGTCTACAAAACGTCTTCTTCACACGGAGCTGCCGGTTACGACAGACGGACGGCGAGATTATTTCAAAATATACGTCGAACTTCACACGATCCTTTCTTACTACAAGTACTTCTGGATCAGCGTAAATGTCATACGTTTGAGAGTCGCAAATTTAGCTCAAAGTTTCTTAATGAAGTTAGATGTCCTTGATGTCAAACAATACTTATTTTTAAGTAGTAGTATGGCATAGTAGTAAGCTAACTCTATTTATGGTAAAGTGTGAGAAATGCAAATCCAGACGAGATTCACAGAATTTGCGTCAGCGTCGGTTCAACCCGCACCCGCACTTGGCCAGAGTGGTTGACTAAAGCCTGATCGCCCTAGTTAAGGGCCGGCCCGTGGCCTGGCAGGGTGCACATATTATTATATGGACTAATGATGACGCACTAAGTAAATTGATTTTTATTTCATGGACGGAATCTCAGGGGGAAAGTTATACCATTAAAAAAAAAGAAATGGCAATATGTAATTATGAAAACCTACTTTCATATGTTTCGCTACAAGTATGACAGAAGCTTACGACATTAAAACTCAAAGGGTGAATATCCCTTTGAGTTTTAATGTCGTAAGCCCTATCCGTCACGTTTATTCCTTGATGTCTTAGGTAGGTATACGATATTGCAAGCATATCATCCTTTACCATTGTAAGTATTGATCAATCAAATACCAAATTACTTTCATCATTGTTTTCCTCTGAACAATTGATGTTATAAATCATCGTGGAATGTTTAAGAGAAATTCTCTGCGGGCATTTGTTGTGGGCAACGCAATTACATACTTATCACTTAGAAGCGACTTTGTTTAGTACTATGTAGTGACAAATATTATCGATTTTTCCTCAGACACCACAATATTGATTTAACCTGAGCAAAGAAAATACACCGTGAAATTTTAGTGGTTGTTTTCCCGTGGCAGAACGCTTTGCCTTTACTATCGAATCATGCAAATTATTCCTTGAAAAAAAAATGTTTTTTTTCAAATTTTCAAAACAATAATTTGAAACACAATAAAAGATTGATATAAAGGAGGTGTCCAAATAAGTCTATGTTATTAAAATAATTCTAGCCTAGAATAACGATGCAAGCAATAGCTTTTGTCAATCACATAAGTATAATAAATGATGTACTTATTATTATGTTACAATCGAATAAATAATAATTGTTTTTCAATCTGATTAAAACAAAAAGGAAAGATATATAATCATGTATTTTATCATGATATGAAGTAAAGTGATTAAAAATAATTACTTTTCGTTTGAAAAACATCACATTTAATGTATGGCACCTAATAAAATTTTAGGCAAGGTTGAAATTTATAGTTTTGTAGGAAATTCTCGAAGGTCACGAAATTTTTTTCCAAAATGTCCAAGGTACTATATCAGGGACCATTTTATGGAAAATCTTCAGCTAGGTTTCTCCAAAATACACCTTTCTTAACTAACCAATCTTATACTAAACCAAATCCTATGTAACAAAATTTATCATTGCAAATTATTAACTTCCCATCAAAAGCTCCCTTACATAATTTCGCGAGTATTCTTTAAAAGGAAATCTGCTATCTTCATCTTGACACTTGACTACAAAGAGTAATATAAATGAAATCAATTCTTCGGGTTGACAGCCCACTCACGAAAATAATTGTTTATTCAATTCTCATCATCAGCCCATATACGTCCCCACTGTTGGGGCACGGGCGTACCCTAACATTGGGCGAACAAGCCTTAGTCAACCACGCTGGCCAATAGCGGGTTGAGCGACTTAGCACGACCTCGAATTTCTTCCCAGGTTTGCAAGTTTCTTTGCGATGTTTTTCCTTCCCTATAAAAGAGTCGATTTTTTTAAATTTGAATACACATAATTGGTACGTGATTTTGTTTGAACTGGTTACCTTTCGCATGGAAAGAGTCCGCCTCAATCACTCGGCCGTCGACACTTTAATTCTACCAAATTTAATCAAATTTATTTTAAAAATATTAAGAGTGGGTACCGTACTTGCGTTATTTAATTACTTATAGGATTACACACTTACCTCCTGGTCTTACGTACTAACTTTCCCCCCGCGACTCTGTTTATGTAGAGTTGGTTATCCTGTGTAACATTACCTTCTTTTAACGCAGTCAGTTATAAAACTTTCAGCCAAAAATAATGTTCAAACGCTAGAATTACAATGGGGTTTCCAAATCGATATCCTTAAGATAAAAAATAACTCTTAAATTATCAACGTATCGATAAACAACACTCACGTAAATTGTAAGCTTTCAATTTTGAAAGCCTAGATGGTGTTTGATAACTAAATATGATCCGTCAAGTTGGTGCCGTTTGGATGTGCTCACACTTTGATTGTTAAGCCAAATAGAATGAAATGTATTTTACACTTGCAAAGTTCGTGATTTTAGGTTCGCTAAAAAGGCTTTTATAAAAGCTCAGTTGGTCTTCGAACATACATATTTTTTTTAGTTTACTTTATAAATTTCGGTTCTTTCATATAAATACTATTTGCTTACCAACTAAATGGTCTAATCAAATTGTAGGTTACGGTTAATTGTTGTTTTACTAATAACAGATTTTCGCAAACATTACACTTAAAAAAATAGAGTTTGAAAGAAATAATTTATCATTAACATAATTGGTAATAAATTATCACCAAACACTAATAGGTACTAATGGGTAATATTTCAATTAAGAAGCAATAGTGATGAAAGAAATATTACACACTATAAAGCCATTCCGAAGATGGAAGGCTAAATGGTAGGCCTTAAATGAAATTAAAAAGTTATTAGAATGAAAAAGGAATCAATTTCATAATTGGCTTATACGTAAAGTTAGCCTAATTAACACTTTAAGCAATTACCAGAGTAATAAACAAATTGTAATGAACACCCAGACCTTATAATGGAGACTCACAAAAAATGGTTAAGTGTAAGTCGATCACACTCAGTGTCGACACGAAAGTAGTAGTATTAAGGAGTTGCAGATGCGGCATTCCAATAGATTTTGTTGCCTATCTACGTTCTCGGTTTTCATAGATTTAACGATTCAGAACAATATAAAGGAGACGGGCGAACGTCCATACAAAATTGGGCCTGACTGTACAGCATCAATTACTACACTATTTAATTCTGATATTACTGCCATTTAAAATAAATAAAATTTTATACTACTGTTACACGGTAGAAAAAAAGATATAGGGTGTTATAATTTGCTTCGTAATGAGTTATTCTAACAAACTCTCAGTGCTCTCACGTTGTATAAAGACTACTACTGACTAGATTTTATCAGATTGTATTTTAGCACATTAACACTTTGCGGTTTCTAAGATTATTGTAAAAGACTAGCTGTTTCCCGCGGTTTCACCCGCGTCCCGGGGCAACTTCTTCCCGTATCTGGATAAAATAGCCTATGTTACTCAGGGTGAATCTAATGGTGAAAGAAGTTTTGAAATCGGCGCAGTAGTTTTTGAGTTTATACATTACAAACATACAAATAGACACACAGAAATACAAGTATTTCCTCTTTATAATATTAGTGTAAGTAGATGGGTATAAGTATGAATGAAGAACACATTTCTCTCATAATAATTATTTATTGATCATCTATTTCATCAGAAACAATTAAAATATCGTCCTAAAACTATGCAGGTGGTATTAAATACTCTTGATGTTTCGCCCAGCCTAGGTACCATATTATGGACATTATGTGACAACAGCAGCCCACATTTATTTTTCCTACCAAGCAAGAACAATAATATTGTGCTTTCCTCTTCTATTTTGATGCAATCCGCCGCCAGCTAGCTATGCCGCAATTGATACAATGAAGTCGTTGATCAGTCATTGTATTCTCGTAATAACCATCAGAATCTATCGTCGCAAAATAGTACTAATTGAATAATAAAAGCACACGAAAACACAACAAAACGAAATATCCGCTTTCGTAAGTTCAAGCCAATGATGATTTTTTAGTTTGACGTTTGACTTTGATGTAACATGAGGTCTACTTTGTTGCCAGTACAAGAAAAAAAATAAACCTGTTGATCAATTTATTTTTACAATGTTTTTATAAACGTTGTTATATAATTAATTATTTAAAACGTATTTTTAAAACATAATCTATAGACAATCACACTTTATTCACTTTCATTGCTTTTATTTTCTATTTTATATCATTTCTTTATTTATATCATTAATTTATTTCATTTGGCAACATTGTCAAAAAATGACAGTAAAGCTAGGAAGTAACGAAAGTCAATAATATTATGATTTAATTTAATATCCCATGGTAAAATGGCTTAATATTTCGTGATTAAAAATTAAAAATTAAGAAAAAAATATTGATAAATATTTTATTTGTGTACACGATAGGCCCAGATTCGCCCGTCTCCTTTCTAGGGTTGTGTGCGGTGTAATTAAGTGATTGAGTTGTTAAGATTAGATTAGATTAGATAGTGAGTAGGTTCTTTTCAAGTATTAAGTCAAATATAAATTTAAAATATTTAAGTGCTAAAGCTTGCACTAGCTGATGAAGTATTTAAAAAAACGGAAATTTTCCTTACCAATAAAAAGAAAATAAAACGCTTGTTGTATCCCATGGGGGACACCCCTTAATATTTTTACTTTTTTAATTTTTAGTATTTGTTTTCATAGCGGCAACGGAAATACATCATTTGTAAAAAAAGCTTTCTAGCTATTACGGCTTATGAGATAAAAATGTACGTCCGGCGGAGGCTTAGTAATAGGGTCCCGTTTTTACCTTTTAAGTACGGAACCCCAAAAACTATACATATGTCACGTATATATGAAACTAGCTTTCCGCCCGCGACTCCGTCCGCGTAGAGACGTTTAACGGGTAAAACATTACTTCTTTATAGCGCAGTCGTTTAAAAAGTTGCCTATAACCTTTCCTACGCTCTAGACTATTATCTGTACCAAATTTCATTTAAATCGGTCCAGTACTCTATGCGTGAAAGTATAACAGACAGACAGACAGACAGACAGACAGATAGACAGACAGACAGAGTTACTTTCGGATTTATAATATTAGTAAGGATTGCCGCTTAAAAAGCTCAAAAGCATAACACGGTATTATGCCTAACGGTCCTTCTGTACATCCATCATCACACAAACACATGTCGATATTGTAATTACATATTAAACGTAATAGCTATATGGGTCGCAACGATGCCGAGACGATGGGGTCATGTGAACATGATCGGTAGGCCCCATAATGACCCCGTAATAAAGAGATCCGTATCCCATGTCTTTCCAAGGTCATGACTGATTTTGTATGTTTATTATATTGTTATGTTTGATAGTGTAATTGGTTTTGTATTGTTTCAAGGCTTGAAGGTATGGTTTTTATGACATAAGATGATGATACCATATTTTTGAAACTTCTTTATATTTACCTACTTAAACCCGGTTTGTTGGTCTCGGATTAATCCTATTTCGTGTTAACATATTGCTTCTGTCACAAATTAAGGTGCATTATGGAAACAAGTTGAAGTAATCTAGACTAAGATCTGTGTCTATGCTTTGCAACATTATAGTCATAGGTCTCAGTGTTTCGATTTTAATAACCTGTTGGTCCCGCACCTGATCTTATTGCCATTAGCCTAGTAAAAATTGGTAATAGTGCACCTGTGTGAACGAACATCTAAGCACTATACTATACGACCAAAAGCTTATGTATAAATAAGCTTTTATCAGACCATATTAATTGGTCCATACACATAACGTAAAATGTACTATACATCGGTGCAATACACATGCCTATTACATGTTATTCTTCCATTGTACTTGTGCACAATAAAAAACGCATTTAAGATATTCACTCGGCAATAAAACTGACCTAATGACATCTTAATAAAGACCGTTAACGCATTGTCCGTGAACTCCCAGACACGAGTCGGCTATTGCCGAAATATGATCTTGACAATGACAGTAACACCTCCTATAGTTATATTAAGCTAATGGCCCTCCATTCATACATTGCGATAGAAAACTTTTTTTAGTTTTTTTTTTATTTATGCGGCCGCATTGGTGCCAATGTCGAGTTTTCAAACTATAAGGTGGGCAACCGATTTCGGCCATGGCGGTCGATCTAAATGGTGATCAACTGAATGCGCAGGACGTTATATGCACTATACACCGTGAAATTTTAGTGGTTGTTTTCCCGCAGTTAAATGAATCTATCTCAGTAGTACAATAAATTTGTGCAGTTCTTTTTTGTTAAAATCAATAAATGCCGGCTTTACGAAAGGTTTAACCGAAACTCGAAAGCACGTTCGAACCGCTTTATGACTTAGGGCGTCGAGCTTCTTTAGCTTTAAGCATCGATTTCATGCGGCAAGCAGTACCTGATTACGTCACATCTTATAAAATAACGATAGCTTCTCTCTCTTTCGAAAATTATTATCTTGAAAATTTGAAAATATTTTTTTTTTTCGAGGAATAATTTACATGATTCGATCGTATTACTAAAGGCAAATCATTCTGCCACGGGAAAAAAACCACTAAAATTTCACGGTGTATGTAATATCATATGCCCTGCAATAAAAAAATACATAGATAAAACAAGTGTAGATGCATACACACATGCACTCTCTGTACCTATAGTTAAGTGATGATTTTATTTCTGATGATCTTAATGACTCAGAATGACCTCACCCCACCTGATGGAAAGCGGTTGTGAGATCCATATGGACAGGTACAACAGACCCTATTGAACCGGTCTACCTCACCCAGAAGGCCTGCTAAGATGCGGGTGCACCCGAAGACCTCTGGTTTGTATAAGGGAGGGAAAAAAGTGCTGGAAGGGCGTTCTATGCCTTAATAGCATGGGGCGGAAAAGAGGAACTGAACAGTGCTTGCAAGGTATGTTTTCTCTCGTGTCTGAATATCTAATAAAGATTAATTATTTGCGTGTACTTACCACTGTTATTTATAAAACAAGTGCTTTTTTTTCTTAACTGACATACGATGATGGCTTCGCGGATGCGGATGGCTCTCACCCCTAAACAAGTCCGTTTGTCAACTTAGCTTAGAATCAAAACATGTTTGTAATTATGGAACTAAGTACAATTATTTGATTAAATAAAACGGCTCGATTAGATTTGGTGACGATCCTTATCCTAGTTGATAATTTGAACTAAGACCTTTAGTTCTAATGAATGCAGTCACAATTACTGTAAATTAAACACCAACTAGCCCTACAATGTAGTAGATCGTGATTACTAATCGACACAGACCACTTTCTTAGTTTTATTGAAATCGCTTGAAGCCTTCCACACTACAATTCGAATCAATTATCAAGCCGCCTGTATTTTCTCACGGCAATTTCTTTCGAGATTGAGCAAGTAAGGAATAATGTTTGTAAAGTTTTCGTTTAAGTAATGAATGTTCGGCATGGGTGTCGTGGCGTGATTCGGTCTCACGACGTTCGTATTTCTAAAGAAGTGGAGAATATTATATCCATCAAGGCTTATGAATAAGTCAAGAATATTATATTGATGGGTTATGGATTTTGCTAAAGCCTGATAAACAATACTTGTTACAATAAAACGATTTCGTGTTGACCTTTATTTTCAAGTGTCTGCCTACATACGAGTATATAGTATACCTACAGGGTACCTTCGTTTACTTAGCAATCATAAACGAACAGAAATATATTAAAATAATAAATCATTACAATTTGTATGTACTTAACGTAAAATAGTTCTAGTGATAAACAAATTATGATTACGAGTATACTAGCATCCTTTTTTTAATTTTATTTTTTGCAGTTCGCTCGCGACCGCTATTGGTGTAACCCAGTGGAAACGTCGGGCAGTAAGTAGCTATGTAATTTGCTACTCCTAATATCGCGTGAAGACCCATAAAGACTAATTTTAGTATACTAGCATCCGCCGAAATAACCAAATATGACCTACCTTGAAGAATTAAAAGGCCCGTCAAAATTGGTCCGTACGTTTCAGAGATTAGCGAAAATAAACAGACAAACAGACAAACAATAATTTTGTAAACTATTTTGTTATTGGTATTCGATAATAGATTTTTTTCCTAAAATCTCGTTATTTAGATATTGAAAAACAGACACTGCAATTTTATTTAGTTGTATAAACTAATATGAGTTGACAGGTTAACTGAGTTGACCTGTGACCTCGTCACGGGAAAGTCTAAAAAGTAATTCATGGCAAATGTCCCGGACATAATTATAATTATGTGTAACCATTACAGGTTAAGTCATTTGCTTATTGTTTACCCACATGTCGTGCTGAGATGCTATCACTCCTGATCATACTTTAACTGGCTGTCAACTTGACCTAACCCTTCGCAAGTTCACGTAAAGTTCATTTTGCGATCATTTGTTAGTTACCTTACCTTGAACCTAATTTTAATAAATCTAAGAGAATGGGTATCTTTTAGATTATATTTCTTGAGTATAGTCTATAATTTTGCTTTTTTTTTTGGTTTTTTAAGCTGCACGGTTAAAAGTATAACTTTTAATGAAGATATCCGTATTACCATTATTTATATTTTTCTTTCTCCATCAGTTTGGTGTAAATTTTCGTATCAGTAGTTAATATAATAGTTATCAATAATATAATATTAATTATACCTGTATCAAAGTGATATGAAGTATAGTTTTGACTCAGTGAATGGAATTATCAAATCTGTTGAATGCCTATGTAAAACTTTGAAAACAGACAAACATGTGGTGAAACGGTTCTCTATTTCATCTCATAAAATTTTTATCCATAATTTTACATCTCATAATGTTTTATGTCCGAATCATCATTTGCCCGAATGATCATTATCCCTAACTACATTTATCATAATATCACTTGCCCTAAAATCGAAATCCCTAAATATTATTTACCCTAAAATCTTTTGCCATAAATATCACAATCTATAAAGTTTAAAAGACATAAAAGGCTTTTCCATAAACGTCATAAGTCCGAAAGTACTAAAGGTCCTAAAATGTTTTGCTATAAATATTACAATCCATAATATGTGAAATGCACAATGCTATTCTATAATTTGTTACAAATCCTAAATATTCATTTGGCAAACGTGATATTTAACAACAGTACCATCTTACAAAAACTGACTTATAGTCCAGTCAAATTAGGTTTCATCTGCGGAAAAATTACTAGTTAGCTGAATTTTGGTACACACCTTCATTACGGCATTGTAATGAAGGTGTGAAAAATCGACATTGATATCGTGCCGGCGTAAGAAGTTATAGGGGTCAAAAGGTCGCGAAAATCAGTTTTTCGCGATTATCTCGCGATCTATTGCTTGTAGGTTAATTGAGGTCATTAGAAAAATTATTTGTTATAAAATTATCTACAAAAAATGTCTCCTGCATTTTTTTGTAGAATCAAAAGTTTTCGAAGGAGAGCGCCGAGAAAGCACTCACATACGGTATTGTATACCAAGGCGTACGCCCTATGCTTTTCATTGATGTTTGTAAGCGTGCTGTTAGTAAAATCTACTACATACAGACATATAGCATTAGTAATACTAGTACAGAAAGTTTTTCTTTTTGGAAAAGGAAAACTGAAAATCATGAAGATGTTTGAAAAAAGATCTCATTTAACCCTTAACAACCCACAAGTGTCTCGCGGACACATTTTTGTGTTTAAGTTTTGATAAAAACTAAAGTATTTATTTTTATGAATCGGCCTTTTATCTATTTGATCTCCAATGTTTTGAGATTCTAAAAGTGCTTTTAAAATATTTATAACATGTAAGATTTATTAGTTATTTTAAATATACAAAAATAGTACTTCATCAACCCACAAGTGTCCAATAGACACAATAACATTTTGTTTGAGAATATGAACAAAGATTGTTTTTTATTTATATTAACGTATAATCTTATGATGTCAGGTGGGTCATAAAGATTAATATTTTATAGCCATAATAATCTGACACCACTTTTTTGTGTTATAATTGTCGTCTTTGTTTTCGTCTCGCATATCAGTGATTAGACACACAAGACACCACATAATAGTCCTCTTATTCAGTATTATAAAGGGCAACCAATAAGATGTAAACTTCAACTTGAACATGTTTACAGTAACGATGAAAATACTTTTGTGCATACTGATTCGAGATTGAAAAAAATTTGACAGAACCAGCAACTGTAAACGGTAATGAAAGAATTATAGTTATAATTCTTGGAGTGAGGGTGATGATTATGATTCATGAGTGTTGGTATGTAAGTAGAGTTCAGTATAAAACGTATAGGTACCTAGCGAATTCAAAATATATTTATATTAGATGTTATTATGTAACGTAGTTTAGGACGCCCGCAGGCCAGGTGGTTTAACGATCTGCGCAGGACGGCTGGTAGGAGCTGGATGCGAGTGGCCGAGGATAGAGAGAAGGGGCGTGCATTTGGGGAGGCCTATGTCCAGCAGTGGACAAAAATGGGCTGATGATGTTTATGATGATGATGAGATGTTATTATATGACTGGAACACACGCAAAATAAAAAAGAATAAAGTACTATTTATGCGTGAAATTGCAACAGTATTGGTAACACCTCATACACGGAGACAAAGTAAGGAAAGTCCATCAAGTAAGCACTTAGCAGCCATGAACCATGTAGAAGCTGACCTACTCAATTATCTGAATCTGCTGTGAAAAGGATAAAGCGTTGTTAGTTTGATCTTCGATATTAACAGCGTTTCTGTCAAGTGCTGTGATAAGTGCAATCATATAATGATTACTACAAGTTTTGAAAAAATATACATCTTTAACTACACAAGTGCAAAAATACATTACAGAAGTTCATTCTAAAATCTTTTTAATTTAAATAACTTGTTTTTCACTCATCACACCTTATATTTATCAAATGTGTCTGTTGGACACTACTGGTCAGTTACGTTACAAAAGCTTACTGGGTAGTTAAGGGTTAAACAATTTTGCAGAAATATTCCAACAAGAAAATTGCTCTCGAGATGCATTGTCAATGCTAGGACATATTTTCTACCGCTGCAACTTTTTGTACAATTACAAATGTTTTTTCAAACATCTTCATGATTTTCAGTTTTCCTTTTCCAAAAAGGAAAACTTTCTGTACTAGTATTACTAATGCTATATGTCTGTATGTAGTAGATTTTACTAACAGCACGCTTACAAACATCAATGAAAAGCATAGGGCGTACGCCTTGGTATACAATACCGTATGTGAGTGCTTTCTCGGCGCTCTTCTTCGAAAACTTTTGATTCTACAAAAAAATGCAAGAGACATTTTTTGTAGATAATTTTATAACAAATAATTTTTTGAATAACCTTAATTAACCTATAAGCAATAGATCGCGAGATATTCGCGAAAAACTGATTTTCGCGACCTTTTGACCCCTATAACTTCTTACGCCGGCACGATATCAATGTCGATTTTTCACACCTTCATTACAATGCCATAATGAAGGTGTGTACCAAAATTCAGCTAACTAGTAATTTTTCCGCAGATTGGCCGTTTTAAGAGCTAATTTGACTGGACTATTATTATGTGTGACGAACATCGGTATATATAAATATATTTATTTTTATTTGTGTATCCACTGTTACATAGAAATTAAACAGTAGTAAATATTTTCTGGCGCTTCGCCGGCCGCTGCCGCGGCACGCTCGCTTCGCTCGCTCGGCTCGCGCGTTTTATGGTCACCAGTTCTAACCTAACCTAACCAAAATTCTAACCTTACCTAACCAAATTTATCTAAATAATGATTTTCCAAATATTGTGTTTTAATTTGACCCGTACCATATCTATTATCAGATCGATTAATAAAAGAAACATTTGCCAAATAAAACATTTTATCAAACTTTTTAGACCAATAGTAGTTTGGTATGATAACTCAGTTGTTAAATATGTATTCATTTTGCAAAATAATTATTTGTAAAATGAAAATTTAACTGTTGATCATTTGGTCAAAAACTAAGTCATTTATAAAATGATGATTTGACGAATCCATTTTTTGGCCAAACATTTTTTGAATAAAACAAAATTATAAATAATCATTCATAATTCGGACTAATAATATTATGATAAAGCTCCATTCGTAGTAACGAACATTATACTATGTAACACTTCGGGCATTTAACTTTATAGCAAGTAATTTTAGGAGATTTGATTATTATAGAACTCGATATTATGACAAAAAATGATTAGAATTAAAGACAATTAGGGATTATGAAATTTCGTACATTCGAACATTATGGATTTTGATGATTATAGCAAACGTGTTAGGGATTTTGATTTTCGGACAAACGATTTTCGGATAAGAAACAGACTCCCGGTGAAACAATTAGAGGTTTGAATGAAAGAAATATTTAAGTCATAATTAATTCATTTATTTACAACATTAATCACACAGTGATTTTCTTTCATAAATTCTATACATTTCTGTACAAAAGTTCGTTTTTGTTCGTAAACAATTTTTTTTTCGTTTTTCTCGATGCCTTCAAAAATAAAATTATTATCGTTTCTAACTAACAAATTCACTATCGCACTTTGGTATTCAGTATTTGTATCCTTCCTCTTCGGAGAAGCTGGGGGGCTGACGGGGGCCTCCGAACTCCTGGCCAGGTCGGGGCTGGTTGAATGAGGCACCGGGCCTTTGGGGGCCTTGACCTCCCTGTGGGCCTAAACCTCCCTGAGGCCCCTGAGATCCTGGGCGGTTGTATTGGTAGGGAGCAGACTGCAGGGGCATGGAAGCTTTAGGGGCCTGTCCAGCGGGCGCGAACGATCCCTGGTTGCCAGACGAACCAAAGGCCTGACTAGCAGGCCCTGACGGCTTCTGACCAGCAGAAGCTTGACCGAAAGCTTGTCCTTGGGGAGCAGAGCCGAAAGCACCAGCTCCTCTTGAAGATCCTTGGGCGGCAACACCAAAGGAACCAGATGGCGCATTTCCAGCAGGGCTAGCTCCGAAGGAGGCACCAACCTTGGAAGCTCCGAACTGACCAGCAGGCGATTGGCTTCCGAAACCAGACTGAGCCTGGTTGTATTGAGATCCAGATTGCTGAGGAGCAGAGTACTGTTGACGTCCGTTTCCTTGGGATTGAGGAGCAGAAAACTGAGGGCGGCCATTGCTGGGTCCTTGAGATCCAGAGCCGAACTGAGCGTTAGCCTGAGGCCTGTTGTACTGGTAGCCGTTGTCACCACCCTGAGCTGAAGGAGCGTTGAACTGGCCTTGGCCCTGGGCACCGAATTGGCTGGGCCTGGCAGCCTGGCTAGCCTGGTTGTATTGGTTAGGGCGGGGACCTTGTCCGTTCGATGGGCCGGAGCCTTGAGGGCCTGAAGGCTGGGCCTGGTTGAAGGCGGGGCCAGAAGTAGCAGGGCGGCCAGCGTTAGCATTGGGGGCGCCGTACTGGGAGGACGGGGCCTGAGAGGAACCCTGAGGTTGGTTGAAAGAGGGGCGTTGGGATTGGGGCTGGTTGAAGGAAGGACGCTGGGGCTGAGCTGGGGCCTGGTCGAAGGAAGGACGCTGGGGTTGTCCTTGAGCTTGGTTGAAGGCGGGACGCTGAGGTTGGCCTGGCTGGTTGAACGAACCCTGAGGCTGACCTTGCGGCTGGTTGAACGAACCCTGAGGCTGGTTGAAGGAAGACTGAGCTTGGTTGAAAGCTGGGCCCTGGGCTTGACCCTGGGGACGGTTGTAGGATGGGCCTTGGGACTGGGGCTGGTTGTAAGTGTAAGGGCCAGAACCGGATCCAGAGTTGGTTGATCCCTGGTTGTACTGCTGAAGAGATCCTGAGGATTCGTCTTCATCGGGGTTGTAGGCACCTGAAAATGTTAAATTTTAAAATATAAGAATTATAAGACGTTAAAGGTTAAGTTCCTATGACCCTGAGGCAGTGGACGGCCACAAGGAGTTGGCATCCCGGTCGATCTTAGGGGGGTTACCCCCACATAGAAAAGACAAAAAAATACAGGCCAATAATGTTATATATTTTTACTCTCTCCCTACAAAGTAGGAGATCTCAAAATGTAGCAACAGCCGTAATTCCATGCTAAGCGTATTTACAAATTGCCTGTGATGATCAATGAATAAATTATTTTACCAAACTACCAATATCAGCTTAATATTAATTATATTATTATATAGACATTATTGTTGCGAATTTGGTAAATAATGAGTGTATTACAACAAGTTTTGAAACAAATAATACAGATAATGACGGTTCAAACAGTGGATTACGTGCAATCGTTCACAAATAACCTCTATAATTGAAGGAACGTCTTAAACAATATATTGTTGAAGACATGAGTTGCATTGCTGTGTATAACCGCTTACATTTAAATGATTTATTCCTTTAAATAAATGTTTAGGATTAACACATAGCCATTTAAAATTAATCTAATTTAGATAGAGTTAAAGATTTTCTTTAAGTTTAAAAATTCAACTGAGATCTATTGTTTTAAAAATTTTAAATCATGTAATTTTTATTTTCTTTAAATATTGTCTTATTTTGCATGAACAATAAAATTGTTTTGCTTATTCATTATCCATCATTTAACAAGTCTTTTAACGATTATTATCAATTACGGTAGAATAAACAATGATTTTAATTGAAGCAAGCAGATCAGAGAAAACATAAATATTAAAGGCTTAAAATTTACAAAATCTTGTTTTTTGACTTTTTCAATGTTGAGATTTTAGTCATAGGCATGTTAAATATTATATTAATCTGATGACAATCAAGTGAAAATTGTAACAAGTAATAAAAATAAAAGAGAATGTAGCAGTTGACAGACATGAACTTAGACCCACTGTACCAATGAGTAGTCATTAAAATAAGATCAAGATGGTTCACTTAGATTAAATTGTATGGAAGCTCACAATACCTAGTTCACTAATATCACGATATTGCACATAATACATTACGATGTGCAATAAAATATCTATCGTTTTCCATCTTAATTTACCTGTCATTATCGACCAAGTCACATTCAATGGACTCTGCATAAAATACTATGCCATTTTGTGCGAAATTTTGTAATGTATGAAAATATTGTTTAACGCGCATAAGTAGATGATTAATCGTTCATATCACGTTATGTATACGGATACACTTTTTTGTATGACTTTTTACCATTTAGTTGTGTGTAATTTTTCAAAAGTTCTGACTTAATAGTTAAGTTGGTCAAATTCAAACGCAAATCATATTCATCTCGAAATTAAATTGCTATGAGTCTGATTATAATGAGACAATCTTTATTTTGATTACTTTCAAATATCTATCATTCTACCTGCTTATATTTTGCAATGATTTTGCATTAAAAAATAAACATTTTTAAAACCGTTATAGAGTAATGGATCTAAAAACAAAGTTCAGACTCACCTTCTTGAGTTCCGGCGGCGGCAGCCCTGGCGTTCTCCTCAATCGACTTCAAGATCTCATCAGGGATGGGGGGAGAAGTGGGCAGATGGTCGCCCTGGGGCTGGTAACCGTTCTCATCAGCTGTGTACGTCACACGGTACTGCTCGCCATCATCGCCAGTGTACGCGAAGCCGCCCTGAGCCTGGACACCGTTGGTCGCCACTCCGCTCTCCTCAGCAGAAATGCCGTTGGAAGTCTCGAAACTGTACGAGAATCTTTCGCCATCATTCTCGTTCTCGTATCTTAGGATCTCGGCGTTCCTATCAGCGGAGGCTTGAGCGCGTTCCGGTTGCTGGGGACCGAATGAGGCCTGACCGAAAGCTGCTTGGTTGGCAGCGGCACCGAAAGCTCCTTGGTTGCCTGAGGCACCGAAAGCTCCCTGGTTGGCAGAGGCACCGAAACCGGACTGTGCAGATCCAGGGGCACCATATTGGCTAGAGGGCTGGTTAGGTCCAGAAGCGCTGGGAGCACCATATTGGGCAGAAGGCGACGATGATCCAGATGGTGTTCCGTATTGAGCAGAAGGCGAAGATGGCCCAGACGGAGCTCCATATTGGGATGAAGGCTGTCCGAAGCTGGAGCCTTGAGGGGCTTGAGCTTGGCCGTTAAATCCGTTAGCTGGAGCCAGGTATTTCGAAGGCTGGCTGTTGGAAGCAGGAGCTCCGTATTGAGAGGATGGTTGAGAGTTCGAAGGTCCAAATCCGTTTGGCCGGGAAGCTTGGCCGAAGGAACCGGATCCTGGAGCGCTTAGAGCGCCAGGGCTACCACCAGCGCTTGCCGCACTTGATGGTGGGAGGTAAGTCCTGTCCAATTTGGCTGCATAGCCACAGGCTAGCACTGACAGAACTATTATCTGTAAAAGAAAAAAAAGATTTGTTAAATAAGCTGCCTATCAAGTCGAAAGGTTGCCTGAAAGATTTCCCCTATCCCGTTCAGGATACACACGGTCATTTTATAAAATAAATTATAATTTCTAAATTATATTGCTTACAGTATCATTAATTAAATATTCGTAAATATTATGAGGAGATAAAAAAAATAATATTTTTACAAAAAACACATGGTAAATAATAATTTAGGCTTCTTTCATGTCTACCCAAAATTTAGAACAATTAGGTAAAATAACAAAAATGAATAATAGAAACAAAATTTTCAACTTTTATATTGGAATACTTCCAAAGCGTAAAGATATTTCATGAAACGATTGAAATTTCATGAAGTCTTGTTCAAATTTCACAAAAACTATTTTAAAAACAACCAGTTATCAGTTCTAATTGATCCAATAAACCAGAAAACTTGTGATAACACAAACACAATGCAGAAACAAATCGAGAATGTTAACCGCAAAGCTCACAATAATTTCCGAGCGATTAAATCGGATTACACGCTCAATCAAATTACAATGTCCATAATTACGATTAGTTAACGATGTTTATCTACAATAAAATCAAAATGGATTACCAGCTTCATGTCAAAAGCTGTTGTACGTCTAACGGATGAGCTTCGAATGTGTCTGTTAATGGTATACCACCCTATTTATATGAAACTGAATTCGCTCACCGCGGTTACCTAAAATTAACTCGCGGTACTAACCTCTGACACGTGACGTGTGTGTGTGTGTTCAATGTAGATCGATAGAGGTACACTTATTATTTGGTGCAATGTGTGTGTGAGAATCTTATAGGGACGATATTTGAGAATTAATTAATTAAAAAGTTTTATTTTATTATGAATGCGAATTTTTTCAAATTTTAATTCACATTAAAGCTCTAAATAGCTTTAAAACTACAAATAAAAACCTTTTTATCGTATCCCAAGACTAATTTTGGGTTCCTGCGCCAGTTATCTAGTTAGTTGGTTGTTTAGTACCGGAAGTTTTCATTTGTTCTGGTTATAAAAGCTGTAATGTTCACAAATAATAATTTAAGAAAATCTCGTTATTACAGGTTTGTAAGCTTTTTATTAGTCTTAAATTTGTGATTGCAACCAAAGCTTATTGAAAAAGCTTTGGTTGAATAAAACACATCTATTAGTAAATAACCAAAATTGAACATATTATTGAAACATTATTTCGGGTGACCAACATCAAGTCCTTCAATCTTTAATCTTTCGCCATTTGTGCAGGAAATGTTAATTGGACATAAGTGCATTATTATTTATTTACTCTAATAAGTAAGGATCGACCTGAATACATTAAGCTCAGGACCAACGACTTAACGACGTTTTTTCCGACAAACAACACAGGCATATGGAACACCAACTCTAACTTCCTGAATCTACATGAGCACCGAGTTATTTCCTTACATAATATAGCACAAATCCTCAACTTAAATAATATGTCACAGACTAAACAATAAAATGCTTGAGAAAGCAATACAGCAAACGTATTGTCCTTATTCAAAACTGCATTCGCTTGCATTCATTGTTATCTTAGCGATCTCGACGGACGATTCTTAGATTCTACACGGGATAGTGCTTGACAAAGTAATATTTCGAGATATAGCCTTTTAAACATAATAAACGATTGACCAATAGTCTATGGGGCAACATGATCTGTCGCTATAAACGAACTATCATTACGATCATCAACATTAGCGCCATAGAACGGTATTAGATACCTGTCATTGTAAATTCCTTAGTCGAGATGTGACTTAATGCTTCTATAACTATTGACTGCTTTATTATGTGAGTCGACTGTGACAATAAAGGAATAGATAAAATAGCAAATTAGAAAATTGGGATCAAAATTTACTATTACGTTAATATACTTTAAATGCGAACAGATCTTTCAAGAAAATATTGAAATTTCATAAAGTCTTGTTCAAATTACTCAAAAAATATTTTCTGATTAACTAGTTTCATGTTCTTAATCATCCAATTCAATACTAATACAGGAGCACTAGCTGTATGCAGATCTTAGGGCACCTATCGTGCACTAAACATATCTATATACCTTAACTAATCTTTATTTACATGTAATCCATTTATTTTCAGAATTCCATTAATTTTTAATTAATCAATTAAATCTTGTGCTTCTGAATGCAGATAATAGAGCACCTATATACCTTAGCTAATCTTTATTTACATGAAATCCATTTATTGTCACAATTCCATTAACTTCATTATTAAAATAAAGGCGTCCGACCGATTTCAGCCATGGCGGCCGATCTCAATTGAGATCAACCAGGTGCGCAGGACATATTATAGTGCACAAGTGTGCGCGCAAACACAAGTGCACTCTCTATTCCCTTACTCTCATAATTCGGTGAGACTTCATTATTATTTCATCTTACATTGTAGCGGGGGCCATCTGAATGGTTCGTTTAAACCCTTAGGAATCTTTTGTGTTACCCCTACCTCTATACACCTACTCCCTAAAGATCAAGTACATTAGCATAGTAATTCTCCTAGGTTTGCGGTGACTCTACTGGTTTCGGATAGGCCATTCCCAGAAGTCTGAGCCTATGTCTGGCCAGTAAGTGACATTCACATAGGAGTTGTTTCATGACACCTGTCAGTCTGACAACTCTGATTTGATTTTAATGCTTCAAATGTTTATATTTTGAACATATTCAGTTAAACTCTATTCGTTCAAGTTCTGTATGAATAATAAGGATTTTTATATTCATTTACAATTTTTTTTTCAATATGTGTATGAACAAGATTATTTTATTTATTTATAACCACAAGGAAGCAAATCAGAAGACAATAAAAACTCTCATCAAACAAATTAATATAAAAAGTCAGAGGACATTAGGCACAGGTTAGCTACCTGGATATAATGAGTATATTAGATGTTATTTAATTAAAAGCTCAAAAAAAAAGTTAATCTAAAAAAACCTTTTCAAAATATTTTTTTTCGTAACTTTTGATTTTTTTAATACTATAGGCATTTTATGATTTTTAATATAAGAAATACATATATATCATATAACCGGGTCTAATGTAACTTTTTCTTAATTGCAAGTTTACGGCAAGAATCACATTTGTATGCGGTCCGGTATTCGACCACTTGAATCCCATTTTCATATTCCTGAAACCTTCAAACAGCAATGTGTCATGTTAATAAAAAAAAATTATTTATATCAGAAATAGAATAAATACCGATGTTCATCACACAAGTACTAATCCCGAGTGGGAATCGAACCCACGACTCTTTCCGTAAGAAACAGATACACAATCCAATACTCCATCTAGCAAGTCAAAGCGACGTTTCTAAAACAATAACTGGCCTAAAAAGAAACGTCAAGTGATTCAATTATCCGAAAGATTTCCACATGGATCTTTCAATTAATATTTTGTTCGCATATTGAAGGCAAATGTCATATTTGACAGGGAAGCTGCGCAAGAGTGTCTTGACCGGTGCAGGTCGCGCAGCACACGTTTATCGTGAGCTAATATTGATACTTCATCGCCATTTTTAATTTTAGAAACTTAGATCAGGACCTTAATGGACCAGAGCAAGTGTAGCAATTTCTGTAGACTTCACAAAACGACTGGAGAAGGATCCAGCTTTCGAGTTTAAATAAATTCGTTACTAACTAAGTAAGTTAATTGCAATATTCTTTATATTTGGAAACATCAAATTATTTTAAGGAAAGACACTCGTTGATCTATAGGTAAATAAAATATTGTTGTTTATAGAAAGATCTATCATCATCTCTGTGACCTGAATATAGCGCGGTGGCTAGATGCTGCCACTTTTATTTATTTTTTGCTAAGAAGTTTTTCTCCAAAATAAAATAATGAATAGCAATTAGTACGAAAATAACGACATACTAGTTAACAATATGTTGTAAATATAAATACATTTATAGCACGAAGCAAAGGAAAAAATAAGCTATGTGCTTAGTCACAAGGTCACTTAGAATTCAAATCCAGTCAAATGATTCTGATCGAAGTATAAAACGGTTCCATTAACTAAGGTATTCAGAGCATCTGAAGATCCTTCTAATAGATTTAATTGCTAATAACCCGAGCCGGTTTTTCGCTAGGATACGGTAAAGGATATCAATTTGTTTATAACGCTTAATTGTGAATCTGATGAAGTCATTACATACTTTTTATATAATTGGTTGGGTTACTTAAGGTCATATTCAAGCAGCTTTGACCCTAGCCTTTACCTGTCTTCCTGAAAGATACCGTATTTCTTTCTCTTTGAAGACCTTTGTGTCATCATGACGGATGACCTTAGACTGAAACACTTTGGTTACATTTCAAGTCTGGTAGAGATATTTCAGGATTCCGTATGCAAGTGTTAAAACGGGACCTTATTATTACTTAGACATGTGTGTGTGTTTGTTTGAGACCCTGGTGTTTCATGGACCGTGATAGCTAAGTAGAGATTAATAGTAAAAAATATCATACACACAGATGAATTGAGAACCTCCTCCTTTTTTTAAGTTAGTTAAAAATATTCACAGATTATGAATTTCAGCAGTCACATTAATAACTAAAAACCGGTTAAGTGCAAGTTGGACTCACATGTATTTTAGCTTTCAAGATAAAATTAAAAACTAAATATATTTTATATGAGTGACGGTGTTTTAGATCCGCTAAAGGATCTAGAATAATCTTTACCATGCCCTGCCCATATTCTATCACACATATACAGGCCACAAAAGAACGTTGGCGAACGTCGACCCAATCTTTTAAGACCCCGTACACATGGCAAGAAGTAAAACAATTAAATGCCATTTGATTGGCAGATATCTTTACTAAAAACACGTATATTTTCATAATGAAACGTTCAGGAAAACGTCTATCCACCTGCGGTAAGCGACCATAAGGCCCACATATGCGATCGGCAGGCACCATAGACCCTATTGAGCATAAATAAATGATAATACATAAATGAAGTTTAAAGCCACACTTTAGGAATCCCAGATTATAGGAGGGAGAGACAACAGTATTTAAGAAGGCAAATATATTTAATATATTCCTATCTACATAAATTAAAGATGACTCATCCAAAACCACAGAAACAGAATCTCAGAAATAAATCAACAATGCAATAACAATAAAAGTATTTACAAAGCGCAAGTGTAGGCAATCGTAATGAATAAATCTTAAGAAAACACGCTCAGATAATAACAGCTCTTGACAGTAAATAGAGGGAACATGCGCAAGTTGCAACCATTGCTCTAACGAGTTGGCGGTCACGAAGAGATTAGTAATAATTGTTGGAGATTAAAGCTTTGATTTGATTTTGAGGGTTCCGGATAGACGTAGTCCACTCTCAGCACCCTGCTATTCAGCACCTGCGTACTCAACCCCTAGCCTAGTCTACTCTCAGCACCTATTGATATTTTTGGCAGGTGCTGAAAGTGGACACAAATTTATTTTTACATTTTAGTCTATTTTCAGCACCTGTGGCTGTGCTGGCTGCTAAATATCATTAAATATAAATATTAAATATTCGAAATAAAACTTTTTTACGGATTAAACATGCGTTTATTGTTATTCTAAACATATTATTTAGAGACCCGATGTTTTGACACCACGAGCGCTGAAAAAGTGTGCGCGCAAACATTAGACAATACTATATTAGATATTACACAATATCACGTATGTACATTGATCTGATCCCGTGGTAAGTAGCTTAAGCACTTGGGTCACGGATATCAGAATCAACAGTGGACACACAAATATACTTAAATACATTTAATAACACAACCAGACACGGAAAAAACACCGATGTTCATCACACAAATATTTGTCTCGGTTGGAATCGAACCCACGACTCATAGAACCGTAGGTAGTGAGCCTGGGTCTAACCACTGTTCCACCAAGCCAGTCTAACAACAGAAAAGAACTAGAAATAGGAACCCTGCGTGCTAGTCTAACTCGCACTTGACACGCTTTAAAAAGCTTTTTTGCGTTCCTATATCTATCTATCTGTCTTTCGTGGCTACATATATAACTGACCTTATATTTTCGTCTTTCAGTCTATCAAAAACATATTATTAGAGTGTGTCTGGAGGTGTCAAGTGGTCTTACACTTACTTGAGGGCTTATGTAACTTTAAGCTTCTGAAGCTTAATTATCTAGAATTTGAAAAGCTTAGAAAGAACCCTAAGGGCGGTAGTCCGACTCGCTTGTTACTATACTTTTTCTTTGGATTTACTATGAGAGTAAATAAATGTATGCTCTCTCACATAAATATCTCTCGATTAATGTTATAATGTAAAGTCATCTGAACTGTTTAGTGTATTATGTAATTTTATGTGTGCAATTATAAATACATCCTACAAACACAATAAACAAGGCTGGTGGCTCGGACCAATAGGTTCGGTTCCTCTTTTCTGATCCATGTCATTAAGACATAAAATGCCCTTACAGCTCATGTTTTCCCTCCCTCCTATGATCCCGGGCTCTTCAGGCGGGGCGTGAAACGGCATTTAAGCAGGCCTTCAGGGTGAGTGCGACAGGCACAATATGGTCTATTGTGCCTGTCGACCTCATATGTGGATCTCACTACCGCTTACCATCAGTGAGGTCATCATGTTAGCCTATTTAAAAAAATAGCCAATATTTTATTAACAAAGTTCAGTGCATGGTAAGCAAATTGTATTTAGTAAGTAGATATCGTCTATCATTTGCAGTTCTATCATTAAATAGTTTCTTCATGAGTTAATCTACTGTATACAATGTTACGTTTGATCTACTGCATGTAATAATTCTAAAGTAATAGCTGTTTACGTTAGTAAATAGTTTTAGCACGCACAGACAACACGACTGTGAGGTCACGATGGGTAATTGCTGGCCCTTTTTTGGTGAGCATTGAGTTAAGTGATTAAATATAGAGTTGAGATCACTTACAGTGGAGTATGTCCGGCTTAGAAAATTGTAGTATTTACGGCCGGTATACACTTAATCGCTTAACATGCACATTTAAGCACATTTTTAATTAATGCTTAACTTTCGCTCCTATAATCTCGGGTTCTTCAGGCGAGGTGTGAAAGGGCAACTAGGCAGACCTTCAGTTTGTGGGTGACAGGCTCAATAGGGTCTATTTACCTGTCGACCTCATAAGTGAATCTCATGGCCGCTTACCATCAATTAGAGTGAAATTATAATGATACAAAAAACATGAGCTGGAAAGGCATTGCATGCTTTAATGACACGAGGCAGAAAAGGCGAACTGAACCTCTTGGTCCGAGCCACCAGCGCTTTCGTTGCATGTGGATAGCAGCTCTGTCCAGCACGTGTCGTTCAGGATTTGATAGGGCTCAGAGCATTCTCCAAAGCGAGCGTTACAAACGTAGAGACGGTTATTACTTTAAGAGAATGTAATTACTCTAATAGAATCAAACATTCATTTTGGATATCAGCTAAAAAGATACTTCTTCTTGTGGTATGGTTGATGAACGTAGGCCTCTGACATGGCTTCACACACCGTTGAAAAATTTCTCAGGTGTGCTGGTTTCCTCCGATGTTTTCCTTCCCCGTTAAAGCGTCGAATGATGGTACATATGAATTTCAAATTTGAAAAACACATTGGTACCTGGTGGGGTTTGAACTGGCGACCTCTCGCATGGCAAGCAACGACCTGAACCACTCGGCCATCGACGCTTTTAGCTTTTAATAGATACTTAAAGAGTATTTGCAACAGAAAACATACACATGTATAATGCTTTTGTACTATTTAAACAAAACAGCCAATATCACACCATAGGTACTGGGTCTATAAAGCCCTTAACTACATCCTGCTAATCAATTAAAAAGTCATATCACACTTTAAGGAAGTCAAAGGTAATGATTATGGGTTTAAAAACGATATTAAAATAACATGCAATCATATCGATTGCTAATTGACCTTTTAAGGCAATAATCCCCCTCCCTTCTTAATTGAAAGTAATTATGAACGTTGGTGCGTAGGTTTGAGTATATAAAATGTTGTTTGTGCATCGTATATAAGTATAACGTAACTGGACGACCTCGGGGGAGCATGAAAAAGGAACAGGGTTCTTCTTTTAAGGTATCCGTACCTAAAAGGTAAAAACGGGACTCTATTACTAAGCCTCGGCCGTCTGTCTGTCCATCTGTCTGTTTGTAAGCTGTATCTTATAAACCGTGATAGCAAGAAAGCTGAAATTTTCACAAATGATGTATTTCCGTTCTTCTTCTTATCGTATGGTCGATGAACAACATGGTGTCAGATTTTAAACCGCCCGTAGGCCTCTGACATGGCTTCACACACCGATGAAAAATCTCTCAGGTGTGCTGGTTTCCTCACGATGTTTTCCTTCACCGTTAAAGCGTCGAATGATGGTACATATGAATTTCAAATTTAAAAAACACATTGGTACCTGGCGGGGTTTGAACTGGCGACCTCTCGCATGGCAAGCAACGCCGTAACCACTCGGCCATCGACGCCGCTGCCACCCAATAAACGTGTTTTCTTTACATAATTGGTACGTAACCCTTCATGCGCGATTCCGTCTTGCACTTGACGTTCAGGATGACCTCACTCCACCTGATGGTAAGCAGCTGTGAGGTCCAAACATGAGGCTGACCGGCATAATAGACCCTATTGGGTCTGTAGCCCGTACCCTGAACTGCCATGAATCCAAGCCATTAATGGCGGTCACCCGATATCCGTTTCCGTTTAGTTCGATCTCCAGTTAGAATTGTCAGTATTAAAGGAAAGGTTTACTTAGACAAAGCCTTTTAAAAGCCTTCGTGAAAGCTTCGTAACAAGTCATTCCTGTAACCACGATTCTAGAACCATTTAAAATAATTTTAATAATGTCAACAAGTGTGTAGATTCATCATGAGTAAAAGCTTTCTTACCACCGAATAGATAATTATCCTATATTATCGATAGTGTGATCATACATGCACACCTACGATGAAATTCTAAGGTTTTGTCTAGTCGACTAACCCGCACTTGGCTAGCGTGGTCGACTAAGGCCTTATCGCCCTAGTTTAGGGTAGGCCGTGCCTCAGCAGTGGGGACACATATGGGCTGATGATGATAATGAAGAAAATTATCAACAACCAAAAAGAGTTGAGGCTTCCGTTAATATGTCTGTACCCAGCTCAATTCACCTTTTTAATTTAATTACTTAAAGGGTACGTGACTTGACGACCCCATGCCTCCGAATGGAGGTCAAGGCCTCCATCCACTAAGCCACAAGTACCATCTCTCTATTACCAAGACCAGAACCAATAATAATCCAACGACGAAGGCAAGGGGCTGACTTGCGAAATGTTTCGCGAATTCAATTTGAGCATCTCATACTTGTTAAGTCTCAATTATTGTAAATACATGTAATTTGATGTAGTATTGTGATGGTAAAGGTTATGCCTAATGTTTGACTGTTTGTCCCTTTGAAATCCAATCGTAATGATGACATAGAGTTGGAGGTGGCTAGCTTTCTGCCCGCGGCATCGTCCGCATCTGCAAAGGCTTTTTGTTTTATTCCTCATTCTACTATGTGAAATGGAAATGATTTGCTTATGCTATGATACCTACACCTACAATTTTACTTGACTGGCTCGGTGGAACAGTGGCTAGTAACCATGGCTGGCGTTTCTAAGAGTTGTGGGTTCGATTCCCACCCGGGACAAATATTTGTGTGATGAAATGAACATCGAAGGTTTCGTGTCTGGGTGTAAAGAACACACAACCACACATAATGATATATTTATATTTAATTGCTTTGACTGTCGTTTCTGATATCCCTAACACATACAAGTTCTTAAGGTTCTAACCACGGGATCAGATCGATGTAAGTGACCCTGTGGGGTACTTTTTTATCATTTCTTAGTAAAAAAAAACTCTAAAAGTATCTCTCAACATAATATAGATAGGTATGTAAGATATTTGATATCAACCTGTCAGGAGTTAAGAAACTAAAATAAACGCAACAACTAATTATCAACTCACGGCTCTCGACTAAAAGCCGTCATAACTTAGTTGCTTCGTGAAAATATTTTGTATAACATTTGACATTTGAAGTATCATTTTGAAATGACGGCAACCATTTGCAACTGGCAAAAATAATTGTAATAGTGTAAGTAACTAACTTTATCGTCGAGTTGTAATAAGGCAGCAGTAAAGATGTCATGAATTTTAGATGAAATACACCGAACTTGCAGTGCCCTTGCAGGGTCTATAAATTATCGATAATTATTACCCCAACACCTTCTAAACACTTATAGAATCTAGAAAGTATTGAGTACCTAAAATATCCAATAATACCACACATTTTATAATTTATTCTATCACTAGCGCCCGCCCACGACTTCGTCCGCGTGGAAATTAAAATAGACTATGATGTACCAACATTAGCTCTATATTAGTAAAAATCCCGTCAAAATTGGTTCAGCCGTTTCGGAGATTAGCGAAAACAAACAGACAAGACAGACAGACAAAACAATATATTTTTCTTATTGGTTCATATCCAATTTAAATTCATACCATTTAGTAAAAAGTTATGTCATGTCATTATTTTAATATTGTAAATAGACTTCAATTTTATTTAGTTGTATTGATTCTTTCATTCATGACGAATCAAATGCTTGCTTCATCTTAACTCATAAAGTAAGTTTAACACGGCAAAGGAGGATCTTGCTTTAAATCTGTGGCATGACTAACATAAATCAAGCTCATTTAGTAGAGCTTTGAACTTTGGTGAAGAAACTTCGGCCAGGTACCTAAGTACTCTTAATGTTAAGAACCTTTGTCTTTAGAATTTTGTTAATTTCAGCCAGTATATTTTATATTATTCCACACACGGCCGCTTTACCCAAAACTTAGCAGAGCCTGTACTATAGGCGTTAGTTGACTACCAGACTAACTGAAAGCCTTACCCTGCCTCATTAATTGGTCAATTGGTATGACTTCAGAGCACATTGACCATTATACTGTCGTCGCCGCATCCTCGAGATTTTCACCCGGTAGTCCATTTCTTAATGTACTTAGTACATTTCATTTCTTAATGTACTTAGAATGGGTGAAAATCTCTTCGGATGCGGCGACTCGTATAATTACGGTCAAAATTCACTTAAGGTAAGTTTGTTTAACCTTCAATTATAATATAATGCAGGTCTTATAATTATTATCGACGTATAGTGTCCCCTAACTCCCGATGCTCCTTGAAATCATGCCAGCATGAGACGATTCCTGACGTAAAAAAAGGTTTGATAATCTTAATAGCGTCGATAGCCGAGTGGTTAAGGTCATTGCTTGACATGTGAGAGATCGCTAGTTCAAGCCCAGGCACGTACCACTGTGTTTTTTACATTAGAAATTCGTTTGTACGATTATTTGACGCTTTAACGGTGAAATCGTGAAAAAACGTGCACACATATGAAAAAAATCTAAGGTTGTGTACTCGACTAACCCGCACTTGGCAAGCGTGTTTGACTAAGGCGCGATCGCCCTAGTTTAGGGTAGGCCCGTGCCCCAGCAGTGGGGATGTATAAAGGTTGCGTATAAGGCTTTCCTTAACCACTCGGCCATCGACAATACCAATTGACCATTAAAATAGCCAGGTCACATAATGATAATGTGACTTTTTTCGTCTAACCTTCACTACCTAACAAGGAAACTGGGTCTACTTAATCGTGTCACGATCACGTCACTTATATATAATCTCTTAGTCAATTCTATATATCTATAAATGGTACTATATTAAGTAATGAACAAATTGTGAGATTGTAAAAACAATCCCATCCAATCTTCACATCATGCAACATACAATTATATGTGGTAGCGTCTACATTTGGCAAGTACTACTTACGATAAACACGATATTATCCAATTAAGTAGTCAGAGTCATAAATTGTTTTTGCTAATTAAGAGGTGTTTGCAAACATCCGATGGTATGGATAAATGCGATATATTTTTTTATTCAAGCCTTCCGGGGTAGCAAGATCGATGAGCCTATTAATGAGTTGTGACCTCGAAAGTCAAGCGCAGTTTGCAATGATCAGGATGTGGATGGGTGACCGAAATGAAAATTACGAGTATAATTATTATAATGACGTCGATGATGACTTGACAGATAGTAAGTACAAATAAGAGTGGTTGTAATTAATTTTCTGTAAAGAAATGCATGTCAAATACAGGTGGGTTTGGAATATTATTATTTTCACTCGCTCCTTCAAAAGTTTATTAAGCCACTGTACTGTAGATGGTGGAACAACCGCTTTGAGGGTTCCGTACCTGTTTTTACCCCTTAAAAACGGGATTTGTTATGAAGATACTTCCCCTTATACTAGACTCCACTATCTGTCCGTCTGTGTGTCAGAACTTACTAGTATAGTTAAAGCAAAAAACTCTAGGCAGCTAGTCGACGCAATAAAACCTCATAAAAAAGAAGCGACATTGTAATTATGCACATTTGAAATGTGTCTATCTATACTAATATTATAAAGAGGAAATATTTGTATTTTTGTATGTTTGTAATGAATAAACACAAAAACTACTGGACTGATTGCAATAATTTTTACACCATTAGAAAGCTGCATTATTCAGAAGTAACATAGGCTATATTTTATCCCGGTACGGGAAGTAGTTCCCTCGGGACGCGGGTGAAACCGCGTGAAATAATGTATATAGACGTGAATACTAGTCTGTATGGGTCTACACGCGGTATTAGGAGTAGCAAATACATTGCTACTTACTGCCCGACGTTTCGACTGGGCTACACCAATCATGGTCGCGACATATCTATTGCATGTAGACCCATAAAGACTAATATTAAGTGTAATAGAACGCGAAAGTCTAAAATCATTGTATATAGACGTGTAAAAGATTACCTACTCATCCGAATGACAAGAGCTTTCGCATTCAGTGGAAAGAATTTAAGCTTACCAATGGTTTTAGTTACTAAAATAATGATCGATGATGACGAACAACTATTAAACCTCATTGCCACTTCAACGGACAGATCTTTATCTACTGACTTCATTATTTGGCCATTCCTAATTACCTCTTAGAAATCTTTTAAATTGCAGCTTAGATTCTTTATATCAGATTGGCTGGGATTTGCATTGCTTTCGACACAGTAAAAAATAGTTTCCAGTAAGGATATTATTGAGTACCTATGTATTCATTTATATAAAAAATTTAGATCTCGAGATGCATATATTTTTTTAAATAACTTAAGCAACGGTATTTGTTAATTTATTAATTGATGATAACATAAAAAAATATTTACATTTTTTTTTTCATCACATACATTGATCTGATCCCGTGGTAAGTTGCTTAAGTACTTGTGTTACGGAAATCAGGATCAACAGTGGATACACAAATAAACTTAAATATATTTAATAATACACCCAGACACAGAACGAACACCGATGTTCGTCACACAAATATTTGTCCCGAGTGGGAATCGAACCCACGACTCTTGGAACCGTAGGTTTTGAACCTGAGTCACTAGCCACTGTTCCACCGAGCCAGTCACATATACATTTAAGTTATCGTGTATGAACGGAGCTTCTAAGAATAATACTTTATTACTCTATTATTTAACGACAGCTCCCTTTATCATAAATAAGATCTCCAACCGATCTTGGCCACGGCATCCATGGAAAATCACCACCTGCAATAAATGACAAACAAATGTTGGTCCGACTCGTGTATCAAACCTAGGACCTCACTATCCATACGCAGTGCTTGCTACCTATAGAACAACGAGGCAGTAAAATCGTTAATATTGGGATGTGTGTACGTAGGTCTAAGAGGTATTTATTTCTGTGGCCTATGTATTTTCTTTTTTTTTTTTTTTTTTATAATAGGCAAACAAGATGACCACACTCCGCCTGATGGTAAGCGGTAGTGAGATCCAAATATGAGGTCGACAGGCACAATAGATCATATTGCGCCTGTCGCACTCACCCTGAAGGCCTGCTTAAATGCCGTTTCACGCCCCGCCTGAAGAGCCCGGGATCATAGGAGGGAGGGAAAACATGAGCTGGAAGGGCATTCCATGCCTTAATGGCACGGGGCAGAAATGAAGAGCTGAACCTCTTAGTCCGAGCCACCAGCGACTGCATTGTATGTGGATGGCAGCGCTGTCCTGCACGTGTCGTTCGGGAGTGGAAAGGGGAGGGATTAGCTGAGATAGCTCTTCAGAGCATTCCCCATTAAAGAGACGGTAGAGAACACTAAGACCGGCAATGTCTCTACGTAGTTGTAGAGGCTCCAGAGTTTCTGACACCTCTACATCACCGACAATACGGATAGCACGTCGCTGCAACCTATCGAGAGCGTCGAGCAAGTATTTTGCGGAGCCATCCCAGAGGTGACAGCAATATTCCACACATGGGCGAACTTGTGCCTTATAAAGAAGGCAGAGCTGCACCGGTGTGAAAAATCGCCGCACTCTGTTCAGGATCCCCAGTTTGCGGGAGGCTGTTCTAATGACGCTCTCGATGTAATCCCGCTGGTTCAGGTCGCGGCGAACATCTATGCCAAGGATGCTAAGGCTATCCTGTATTGGTAAGGGGGTGCTCTGAAGAGTAGGATGGGAAAGGAAAGGAGACACTTTACTAGAAAAAACACACACCTGTGTCTTCTTGGCATTGAACTCGACAAGATTACATGAGCCCCATTCGGAAATGCGGTCCAAGACCCCGTCAAGCTCGGTGACAAGAAGGTTCCTCTTTTCCTCGGTTTCGGTCTGCTTTACCCCAGGTCTTCCAAAATAACGTGCGTGGACAGTGCTGTCATCTGCATAGCAATGAATGTTGCCTAGTGACAACATGTCATTGATATGCAGCAGAAACAATGTCGGCGACAGAACGGAACCTTGAGGTACACCGGAATTTATTGGGTGGAAACAGGAAGTGCGTCCGTCACAAAGGACACGAATCCTGCGCCCCTCCAAAAATCCCGCAATCCATTCGCATAAGCGAGGTGGCAGACCGTATGCCGGGAGCTTGGAGAGAAGCGAACGATGCCATACACGGTCAAACGCTTTAGCGATATCAAGGCTAACTGCCATAGATTCGCCGTGCTTCTCCATAGCCTCCCCCAGAGGTGCGAAACGTACGCTAGAAGATCACCCGTGGACCGTTTTGGTCTAAAACCGTATTGACGGTCATGCAGCAGCGAGTGATCCTCTAGGTAGCGGATGAGCTGGGCGTTAATAATCCGCTCAAACACCTTACCCAGTACTGAGGTTATAGCTATGGGCCGGTAGTTGGCAGGATCAGACCTGTCCCCTTTGGGGACAGGCTGAACATTCGCCTCCTTCCAAGCCCGGGGCACGATGCCCGAGGTATATGAGAGGCGGTACAGGCGTGTGAGTACTGGAGACAACTCCGCTGCGCAAATTTGAAGTACTAACGCTGGAATACCGTCTGGGCCACTAGCTTTCCTTACATCGAGTGACTGCAACTCAGCACGTACATCACATTGCCTGATTCGGATCTCAGGCATATGAGCACCGCAATCTGGAATTTTAGGCGGCTGTGCTCCACCGTCATCAATGCAGGAATTGGCCGCAAAAAGATTGGCAAGCAGATCTGCCTTCTCCTGCGGCTGATGAGCTAGTGAACCGTTAGGATATTCAGCGGGGGCAACGAAGGCAGACAGAAGTTGGATTGCACATGTTTAGCCAGGCGCCAAAAGGAGCGGCTACCCGTGGGATGCCTAATAAGGTCCTGGCCAACACGTGCAACTCGCTGGGCATCTGCTCTAATGTAGGCCCTTTTGGTGGCCTTGGTGGCTTTGTTATAGGCTGCTTTGATTGAAGTAATATTAGGATCCCGGAGTGCATGAGCCCTGGCCCAGTTGCGGTACGCCGTCCGTTTCAGTTCAACGGCTGCGGCGCACTCACGACTGAACCAGAGATCATCTTTGCGACCGCTGGTGACATCAGTAAATGGAATGTAATACTCCATTCCAATACTGATCTCACCCGCAATAGCCGCTGCACACTCCGTGGGATCACTTCCTCCAAAGCAACACTGCCCCCAAGGGATGGATGCGAAGTATTCACGCAAACCATCCCAATCTGCCGACGAGTAGCGCCACAGTCTCCGCGTCACCTCCACGGGTTGTGGGGGAGCGGTGCATGGCACTGTTGCACCCACCAGGCAGTGGTCGGAGGACCCCAGTGGGGCACAAACCGACACTAGGTACCCCGATGGGTGGCTCGTCAGCAGAAGGTCCAACAGGGAGGGCGCTTGACCGACAATATCAGGCATCCGGGTGGGCTGGAGTACCAGTTGTGTCAGGTCATGCGTGAGAGCAAATGCGTGGGCGGCCCGGCCAGCATGGTCTGTTTTAAGGAGCCCAACCAGGTGTCATGGTGGGCATTAAAGTCCCTAAAAACACCAGCTCGCTATTGGGGAACCGCGCCTGAGCGATGTCTGCCGCCTGACTCAGATGGTCAAAGAGTCGAGTTGTCTCGGTGTCACCTTTATGGGACCGGTATATGCACACGTAGACTCTGCTCACAGAGCCTAAATCCACGTGCACACCAAGGATGGAGAGGGATGGGTCTTCGAGGCAGTGAAGACGGACACAGCAGACGTCCGCCCTGACGAAAAGGCACACACCGCCTTGGGCTGGAAGGACTCTTCCAGCTCATAGCCCGGATATCGAAGGTATGCCGTATCGGCAGGGCAGCCAATCTGAGTCTCCGTCAGAAACAACATCGCAGGCCTCGCCGTCTCGAGGTGTTGGTGGACGGCGTTGAGGTTTGCATGGAGTCCACGGATGTTAGTGAACTCCACCTCAAACAGCGAGGGGTGGGGAGTTGGGATGCCGCTGTAGGACGATGTTGCGTTGGTTTTACTGCCATCGAATTTAGAGGGAAAGGGGGACGTGAAAGAGAAGACCATTGCTGCGGCAACAACGAGACAAAGCGTGGAGTCTCGCATTGGTATTGAGCTGTGCAGGTCGGAGTTGGCCAGTCCGCCGGACGGAAGGGCCCCCGTACCCCCCCGGAGGCGGACACGCCGGGTCCCACTCCGGGCACCACCCGGCACGACGAGCCGCTCCGGGATTATGCGCGACCTGGTGGGGCAGCCTTCGGGGGTGGTTAGTCTCCGTCGGGCCCCTGTACTATGCCGCGGGCGGCCAGCGGCACCACCGTTTCTACGGGTCTCCCTGGCCGGCGGGCTGACCCGCTCCGCCCGCACAATACCGCCGCTAAGGCTCCACTGGTCCGGCGCTTGCCGCAGCAATGGTCCCCCCTGGCTCCGGTTCGTACAGTGCTGATCCCGGAACGCGACCTGACCGAGAGAGGTCAGAGTCACTTGGCGGGTTTTACGCAACTGTATGGTGGTAACAGCAACCGGTCGACAAAATGTCTCCCACCTGATTTATTAATCCACCTGATTCTTCATGAAAAAAAGAAAAATAATGTTCATATTACATCTAGATTGAATCAACCTACGACTTTGAGGTTTTAGAGAACTAACTCCACCTTTTAATCAATAATTATTGTTTAATTTTTATTTTTGTTAAGTCAACTACATTTACCTACTAATTTCTCAATCACACCTAAAGTGTAAATCTAGTCATAGGAAGAGCGGGACCTCCTGACACAAGTATCTGCGTATATTTAAAAGGCGCGGTCTCAATCACTTGTATTTAAAGAAACTGTTGTAATTGTAAATAAATATTTTTTCATTTTTTTTTTTCATTCTAATCCACTATAGAGTAGCTTCACTGGCACTCAGCTTATTATAACAGTGGAGATCATCCTTGCAACTTAGAAATTGCAACAGAGACTATTATAAGCTCTTGAATGTCTGACAGAGAGACGTGATTGAAACGAAATAACTGTCGAACGCATCCGTAATTAGATACGGAATGCAAGATTGACTGGGCATAATCAATCTACTAATCTTTAAAGTCTTAAATTGGATTTGTTTACTTGCACGATGTGGAGTGACTGTATCACTAAATAGGTTATGCAAAATAGGTGCTTCCTTTGAGGTAAAATTTTTCAAAACCTTTATTTTTGTATATTTTTGAAAGAAAGAAAGAAGAAGAAGAAAGAAAAACATTTATTGACCACAACATAGAAATAACAAATACAATGAGACATAAATACATAAGACAGAAAAACTCAAACAAAGAAATAACACATAGACAAGGAGTATAAAGCGGTCAACGAGGTACGGGCCGGGCGGGTATATCAATTTATTATTACAAGCTTTTATTTAACTTGCAATGTATGTATGTATGTATGTATGTATGTTTGTGTGTTCGGGTGGAATTTTATAACTCAATTTTAAGGCACTTGCCCTCAACCGATTGAGCTGAAATTTTGCATGCACGTGTATATCCGATGACAATGCAATATTATTATGACATGGAGCTGATCTGATGATGAAGTCGGAAGATAGCCATAGCAACTCAGTAATTAAATAACATAACCACATCGAGTTTGGGCTCATTTCATTCGACTAGATGAGTACTTTGGTGCTAGATAGTAACCAAGGTCTGATGATGGAGCCGGAAGACAGCCAAAGGAACTCAGTACTTAAACGACACAACCAAATCGAGTTTGGGCTCGTTTGATTCGCCTAGATGAGTACTTAGATGAAAAAAAAGTATAAAATAAATTAAGGTAAAAATCTTTAAAAACAAGCTTTTATTTAAATGCGCTAAAAAGAAAAAATAAACTTTTACACTATAACTTTACTGTCAACTTATAACATTTCAAATTCAACATATTTGACACAATTTATATGTTTTAAAAGCTTGTCGCGAGATTTAAGTACCTACTCGTAATTTTAAAAGCAAGTTTTAAAATACCTGCCTATTAAAAATTTTAAACTAAGAAAGTAAATACGAGTACTTAAATCTCGCGACAAGCTTTTAAAACATATAAATTGTGTCAAATATGTTGAATTTGAAATGTTATAAGTTGACAGTAAAGTTATAGTGTAAAAGTTTATTTTTTTCTTTTTAGCGCATTTAAATAAAAGCTTGTTTTTAAAGATTTTTTTACCTTAATTTATTAGTTTTCTAATGACAAGCCATTGCTTCGCTTCGAATGAATTTTACATAAAAACCATCCTGTCAAATCCCTCTATCTATTGAAAAATCGCATGAAAATCCGTTGCGTAGCTTTAAAGATTAAGGCAAACATAGGGATATAGGGACCCAGACAGCGACTTTGTTTTATACTATGTTGTAACTACTAGTTACAAATATGCAAGATTTTAGACTTTCGCGTTCCATTACACTAAAATTAGTCTTTATGGGTCTACGCGAGCGACCACGATTGGTGTAACCCAGTCGAAACATCGGGCAGTAGCAAATTACATAGCTACTCTTAATATCTCGTGTAGACCCATAAAGACTAATTTTAGTTACAAATATATTTCGTATCAAACAGATCCCCACGCGACTTTGTCCGTGTGAAGTGGTTGATTGATAGGTATTTCTTTACCATTAAATGATAAAATTACTCTTTTTGGACCGATGAAACCAACACTGAATTTTAAGTTAATCTTACCACAGCTCATTAATGAAAATCGATTCTTTATCGGTTGACCCATTTTTGATATTAGCGAGCATAAACGTGTACGTTTATGGATTGAACTATTTTTATTATTTGTATATACAAAGAGATTTATAAACAAAATTATAAAATATATACCGATAAAAAAGATTAAAATTGGTAAAATCAATGCTGCATTTTTTACTCCATATTAATCTATGTAGATCTTCTATACTAACAAAGACTGGGTACGATTATAATATAACAATACAATATTTACATATTTTACACCGAACCGCGTCCATACTTACTTCATAATCCGTAGCAGATACAATCAAAGATGTAGCAAGTAGAAATAATCTTCAAAGGCACCGCTAAGCCTTTTATCAGATTCTATAATTGATTGACAATCAGATGTTCTACAAGATACTAAGGAGTCGCACAATGACGTTCAATTGACAGTAATTACCGAAGTTAAGCAACAACGTCGTTTTGGGGTAAGATAGAAGGACAATGTATATGTAGGTATCATCCGGTAATAAATTTACTTACTTATATAAATTACTGGCTCAGTGGAACAGTGGTTACACTACCTACCTATACGGTTCCAGGGTCATGGGTCCGATTTCCATTGCCGTGTTTGTTCCGTGTCTGGGTGTGTTATTAAACATATTTAAGTCTATTTGTGTATCCGCAAGTGTACACAAGTATACACAAGTGCTTTAGCTACTTACCATGGGATCAGATGATTGTATTTGATGTTGTGTTACATTTGTATGACCGCTTTAAAAACAATTGCTAAAAGGAGAAAAAAAACAATATGTTTCAGAGAAATGTGTAACAAATGACTTCTTTGTTTTCAAATATAATATTAGGTACAGATCCCTATATTGCTGATTCTGGCTCAAACTTAGGCGTCTTCTTCAAGTCCAATTTGTAGAGTCTTTGTCACCTTTTCCAGTCCATTGAGGAACTCTAGAACCTCTTTTTATCAAAAGTCTCTGGTTAAGATGACCATTTGATTTAGGGGTAAAACATGACCGACTTTAATATATTCAGGTAATTGATCCACATTAACACTAGACAACAGCGTGGTTGACTAAGGCCTTATCACCCTAGATTAGGGTATCCCCAGCAGTGGGGACGTATATAGGCTGACGATAAACACAAGTTATGTACCGTCATTACCTATCTTTTCCACGCCTTGTTATTCAGTACAAAGTGATATTGAATTTGAGTCAAAATACTTAAATTGAAAATGAAGCAGAGTATTTTAAAGGTAAATTATAAATTGAGCATGAAGAATACAGCCACATTGAGCAGAGATTACACTTTATCGTTTATTTTATACGACGTGATCGCACGGTAGAGAATGCGCCAAGTATACCGTGAAACATTATAATAAGCGGTGTAGCAATATAACAGACATAGTACATACAACTTTTTGATTGCACTACAGTATATTAAGGCGTCCGACCGATTTCAGCCATGGCGGCCGATCTCAATTGAGATCAGCCAAGTGCGCAGGACATATTATAGTGCACAAGTGTACGCGCAAACACAAGTGCACTCTCTATTCCCTTACTCTCATAATTCGGTGAGACGGCACTCCGACATGACCGATGAGAGATCGGGCGCAGGACCACCGGCTTAACGTGCTTTCCGAGGCACGGGCATTCAACCGCCAACTTCCTAACTCCGGGCTGAGTAATTTCATTACAGAAAAACTCACACTAATTTTGCCCGACCCCGGACTCTAACCAGGGACCTCTCGGTCCTAACGCAGCACTTGCTACCAATAGACCAGCGAGGCAGTTCACAGTATATTAATAAATATTTCACAGCATCACATACATCGATTTGATCCCGTGCAAGTAGCTTAAGCACTTATATTACGGATACCAGAAACAACAGTGGATACACAAATAAACTTAAATGTATAAATAGTACACCTAGACGCGGAACAAACACCGATGTTCATCACACAAATATTTGTCCCGATTGGGAATCGAACCCACTACTCTCGGAACCGTAGCCAGGGTCACTAACCACTGTTCCACTGAGCCAGTGAATCGAATTGTACGTGTATTTAAATTAATATTGTGTCTTTCGTTACTTCTGTTTAATATTATCATGACTTGGATTGAGAACCTCTCACAATTTTGTAAGTCGTTTAATAAGAAGGTACTTTACTCCATAAAGCATAATGCTACGTAGTAAATAATACGCAAAGTTGTATGTTGCGCCAAAATACAAATAGTTGGGGCAATATATACATTAAGCAATTAATCCGGTCAGCTGTTTATATTCAGAATTTATACTTCATAGTGCGGGCTATAATTAAAAGGTTAATTAGAGTTGCGCGTAGTGATGGGAAAGGCATGATGAGAGTTATCGATAAAGCTCAACTCAATCTTTTTTTGAAATCGACTCTTGGAGGATACTAAGGGTGGGTATTAGACAAACAGTGAGCGGCTGACAGTTAGTTTCCAGTTTGCTTCACTTTTAAATTGAATGTCCAAGTCCATACAGCGTCTCTTATACATAATCACACCCAGAAACGGAACAAAAACTAATGTTCATCACACAAAATGTTCGTCCCGAGTGGGAATCGAAACCACGACTCTTGGAACCGCCCGCCAGAGTCACTAACCACTGTTCCTACCTAGCCATTAGAATTTCAAGCTCCTACGTAGTAACTATTAAAAACATGGCATACTTTAGAAGTAAAAATCGAATGTGATAAATGATTACAGTCTCAAAATTATCATGACATAATTTGACAATAAATTACAACACACATTTACACAATTACACATGATTTTACAGTTTGCTCACGACCTTTACTAGTGCAATCCAGTCGAAACGTCGGGCAGTAAGTAGCTATGCATTTGCTACTCTTTTCATCGCATGGGTCTACCCCTAGAGATCATTATAGTTTTTTAAATAAATATCCAACCATATTGGTTTTAATCTCGGACGAGACAGTAAAATAAATTATTTCTATTTTTATTTGTTTTTTAATGCTATTAAAGCTTAATGTAAATAAAAAATTTAAAAAAGTCGCCTTGCATGATTGAATGAATGAACATACATGCAAACTTTTTCATATTTTAAATTGATATTATTTCTAATCAAACTCATTGCTACTCTTTGACCGATAATTAAACCGATCGATCGATTTTCCCAACACTACTCCAAATGAAAGGATGGGCACGATCGCTTATTTGTTAGCCATCGGCGAAGTAATATAGTTTACTTATGATATATTCAATAACATAATGCCATTACGGCCCACTTTGGGGTCAGACATGTTCAAATTGACTCACAATTAAAGTCGTAAATAAAGGTTTGTTGATCAATACTCGTTCAATGTTGAATTTATGTACGTCACTTAGGGTTATTTATGGACGTATTTGACTGGCGTAGGAAATTGAACATCGATTTTTAAACGCGCTGCAACATAGTACAATTGTGTATATAGATTACTAGCTTTCCGCCCGCGACTTCGGCGCGTAGAGACGTTCAACGGGTAAAACATTACTTCTTAATAGCGCAGTCAGTTAAAAAGTAGCCTATATCCTTTCCTAGGATCTGGACTATATGTACCAAATTTCGTTTAAATCGTTTCAGTATTCTATGCGTGAAAGCGTAACAGACAGATAGACAGACAGAGTTACTTTCGCATTTATAATATCAGTAGGGATAAGTCTTGTTATTATAAGTTCAGTGGATAATCAGTGATTATGTTGGATGGAAACTTGGCAGTAGGTAGAGAGATTTTGTTTCTTGGAAAGTGTCATTCTTGATTTAAGACTTTCTGTCAAGTCAACTCAAACTAATAAATATTATGTTTAGGATTTGGGAAAAGTTGTTAACTTAGTTAAGAGTTACTTCCACTCCGCATTTGAAAAAATCGTACAATATGAATATCAATAGGGATTTGAACTGGCGACCTCAGAAGAAAAACGGCCTCAACTACTACGCCACCCACACACCTGTTGTTACATTACACTTATGTTAATTTACAATAATTGCAGGTAAATGTTAAACTTTACATCATACACATTTGATGATCCAAAACCAATTTTGTTATTAAAACCTGCCGAGTCGTGTAATTATGATATCACACGATTGGAAGCAAAATTATCGATTTACAGCCTCAAGACAAGTAACGATGCAACATGTTAAATATTAAACCATTATTGAGCTATGACAGCATGAAGTACGGAAGCAATGAATACTTTTATACATGTACTATTATGCGGAAGGTCATGCGTGATTAAAACCAAACTTCATTAAAGTTCTTGAGAATCCTGAATATTCGTACAAAGTGTATAATATTTTAAACTATGGCTGACTGGCTCGGTGGAACAGTGGTTAGTGGCCCTGGCTGGTGGTTCCAAGTGTCGTGGGTTCGATTCCCACTCGGGACAAATATTTGTGTGATGAACATCGGTGTTTGTTCCGTGTCTGGGTGTGATTATGTATTTAAGTATGTATTTAAAAACAATATATGTATGTATATCAGTCTCTGGCGCCCATAGTACAAGCTTTGCTTGGTCAGATGACCGTGTGTGGAAATGTCCCAGATATTTATTATTTTATTTATGTATTAAAATCTATCCGTGATGTAACATAATTGATTACAATAAATTAGTACCGGTGCCTTTGTATGAATAAATTTAGGGGTGAGAGCTATCCGCTTCCCCGCAAGTCCGGCGACCATAATGATGGCTCCTCCAAGCCATGATCGTTTGTCAGTTTAGGTTAATTTTGATAAGGTATTTGTAATATATGTAAGATATAAAAAAAAGACGTGTGGCACTCGGGGACTGCCGCGGTATAGCTATTGCATAGCATCGTCCGATTTCGGAGCAGCTCGTCTCGATTCGTGCGGGTTTCGTAGAGTCGTACAATACGTCTAACCGCACGCACACAAACACCGTGCCGAAGTCTACCGAACTGAAACGACGATTGTGAGGTTTTTTTCGTTACGAAATTTCTTAGTTCGGTCGCCGCGCTCAAAGCCCGAGATAAAAGCTATGCAATAGCTTAAAAATCTAAATATTTAAATAGGTCAAAGCAAATTAGGCACTGAATATAAAAAAGTAAGTTCATGAAGTATTGCAATAGTAGCGTAATTAAGCATATCTAAAAGTCAAAATCGTGACGAGAATCTAATACCTAGTCCGAATTTCACTTGTCTTAAGCTAATGTGGATTACTTAAGTGTATCATGTTTGACCAACCTTGATCCCGGTTCAGCAGAAATGTTTTACAAACTAAATCACCTTAATTGGCATCGCCTTGACATGAAATATGACGAAAATGTAACTGGAGTATGATTCTGTATGAGTATTATGATTTTCAAAATGTCCGCTTTAGTTTTGGAGATGAGTGCAATTAAGTTTGCTTTGATAAGTTAATTTGTGACCTAGATAAAAACAGACTAAGTTAAGCTAAGTTATTCACGGTCCACCGGTGAAGTTAAAGTTGAACTTGGCACGTATGATTTAGACTTTCGCGTTCCATTACCTACACTTAATATTAGTCTTTATGGGTTTAAACGCGTCTAGGAATAGCAAATACATAGCTACTTACTGCCCGGCGTTTCGAATGGATTACACCAATCATGGACGCTCGCGACCTAAGTAGCTATGTATTTGCTACTATAACGCGTGTAGACCCATAAAAACTAATATTTAGTTGAACTTGGTACCCTGTGGATTCCGTAGGTATCTTTTTATATGTAAATAAATATATTAGTTTGGAACTACGAACTAATTATAAAAAAAAAATGAAGTAGATATAGAGAGAAAATGTTACGATGCATACCGATACTTAGGAAAGAGAGTTAGGTTTTTGATATAAGAAATTGTCGTCGTTTAGTTAATCTTATTTTTGACATGGATGAATATTATATTGTCAACGTGGAATTGGCTTTTATAGTCACAGTTTCCGAACGGGCAGACTGTCAAGATGATAGGGTTGTCTATTATAATTATTTATTTCATTTGTGAAAGTGACGCTAGCATTTAAAAAGAAAACTCGTTAAGTTTTGGGTGGTTTAAATTATTTACATATTTTTTGCTGTATTAAAGTAGTTTATTATATATTTTGATCTTATAACACCTAGATAATGATGATCATCATTCTGATTCTGATGAAATCGGTAACCAACTGAGACATCTTGACTTACTCTGACTTGCGGTAGAAACATTCATATTTACGTTCAACTTAGACACTTAGACAAATAGGAAAAGACCTGCTTAGGGAACAGCGTTTTATATTTCTGTAGACAGCCCTAGACTAATAGTCGCTTAAGCCCAAACAAACGGTCAAATTTAATGAACGATTTACTGTAAATGTGAGTTGTTGTTATATCATAAAATTTCATTGTTTGTGCGTGTTTACATTGAACAAACACTACATGAATTTATTGTCACGATTTATATAGATGCTTGAGACGATGGGAAATCATCAACCGAAAATTGTTAGTTTGGTCCTTATATTACAACCACTAAAATTTCACGGTGTATAGTACTTACCATACTTAACCATACTTTTAAGTGGAAAAGTTCAAAATGCTCTTTGATTTTACACACGTTCATATACCTATCTAATTATTATTGACCAAACTAGGTCAATCTAGTCTTACTTAGATAAGGGGGCTTACTCAAAACGTACATCGTACGGGATAAAATATTATTATGATTGTCCTGTGTAATTGTGTAGACATTAAGCGATTTTTTTGTGTCTTATTCGTCGTGGTTTGGTTCTGCTAAAGATTTACTTTTTCTGTTGCAATTTTTGTTAGTCCCGTAGGATCAAATAGCCGTAACATAAGTGATTAGTCTATGTAAAAAAAAAACGAAAGTTGATTTAAACCCAAGTATATGTACTGATCTGGGTATTAGAGAAATAATGTAATGTGTGACATAGTATTGTCTATTTTTATTTCCCGAGCCACGAGAGCAGTAAAGAGCTCAAAAACGTCGCATTTCTAAATAATGTTTAGAATATCAATACACGCGAATTTAATCCGTAAAATTAGTTTTATTTCTAATGTGTAACATTTAGAGAAAAATCAGTTTGTCATCATTCATCGTCATCAGCTCATTTCTGTCCAATCCTATACATAGGCCTCCCCAAATGCTCGCCACTTCTGTCTATCTTCGGCTACTAATTCAGAAGTTTCAAAATAAGAAAAGCTCATTTTCGAATCTGAAAAATCTCGTCTAATAACATAATGATTAACCTAGTGACAAACCACCTTTACACGCATGAACTACAAAAACGGGCAATCTGATAAGGCTCAGTACAGTTACCCACTATCTTCATTTAATTGGCATGGCCATTCGCAGATCTTGGCACACGTAACTCCGTTAGTAGATGATCGACATTTACCACTAAGATTTTGTGGTTCAACGCCATCTCTTGAGAGACGGTCGAACTTACTACCAATTTTTGCGGAAGGTCAACGATATCTCGGCTAACGATCAATTTTGCGGTTTTAAGTCTATCACGAGCTCCGAAAGATGGAAATGCATGCAACGTTTTCAGTGGTGTCCAGAGGGCCTACCATGAGATGGCTATCGAAAACTTACTTACGTTAAAAACCTATCGAGTTGTTTTTTTCATACGGCCGATTTTAGTTCTTCGCGTAATCACCAGCGGCGCTGTACAAGTTTTTCATAGACATATTTACGTAGGCGATATCGAGTGCGTAAGTTTTCAACTCATGGTAGCCCCACAGTATGAGATTCAAATTAACAGTTTGTTTTGGGTACCGGTATGTAACCAACTAAGCCGTATCCAAGGTAATAATTTTTTTTTCAAAAACGTGTGTGTGTGTGCAATGGGTGAGCACCCTCTAAAATGAATAAAAACATGTTCAGTATTTACCACTTAGTACAGGCGTTTCGATAAAATTGAAATTGGGGCCTTTTTAATTTTCTCATGCCTGAGTGCGGAAGGGTTCATTAATACAGATACCTATTATTGATGTAGAGGTCCTGCATGTACAACAAAAACTATGATTGATTTTATTTAAATGACTTTCATATGTCTACGTATTAAAATTATCTTTTCGGTATGTACTCGGCCGAAAGTAACATCGATACGTTGTTATTACTTGAAATACTTAATATAATAGTCAAATAACACAAAAAATACTTTTATTAAGCTTTACTACGATTTTATTTTAAATCCAGTGATTTTACCGTGGCTCGGACAAACAGTATCATCGACCTAATCGTTGTCAACATTAAATTATTCCAGCTACTCCATATTGATCACAAATTCTTCCATCGACCAGGATCCTTGATCCAGAATTATTGTACAATAATTACACGAAGCAAATGATGTCTGACCTCAGCAACCGTTTATAGACACGAAACTGACATATCCAAATCAAAATTCGCACATCAATGCGTGCAATACCTAATCAACAATCTTACCATAAGTGCAATATCGAAAGAACTATACATCTTTGTGACTTCCAGTGTTATTTATTTATTTATTTATTTATTTATTTATTTATTTGGACAACCAACAAGATAATACACCTTAATAGCTAGAGAATTACAACATGGTAAGGATACAAAAGTTGGTGCGGCCTTAATGAACTGTTGTTGAGTGTTACTAAGATTACAAATTCATTCCAATATTAATTTCCAATGTTAATTTTAATCTAAATACAATATGTAGGAAAATATATTATAACTATAATTTTGGTATATTTCTCTGGCAGTGGTGGAACAGTGATTAGTGATTCTGGCTACTACGATTCCAAGAGTGTGTGTTCGATCCTCATCTGGTGCAAACGTTCATGATAGAAGATTTGAGTTTATTAATAAGCAGGATGGAGATTTTCTTCCAGATTTTATTTTGTTTCTAGATACTTGTTAATTAAGACGGTGTCTTTCATAAATCAACCCCGAAGAACAGTTTATGTTGGAACAAGAGCCACGACACAATGCTTTTAACACATAAGGAGAGTTTGCATGCATGGCCGTTTCAGATGACCTCATTCCACCTGATGGTAAGCGGCCGTGAAAAGCACATATGCCCTCACCCTGAAAGGCATCCATTGATGCCTATTCATGCCCTTGAGGGAGCCCGGTATTATAGGAAGGAGGGAAAACATGAGCTTTCTATTACTTAATGGTATGAGGCACAAAAGAGAGGAACTGAACTTCCCCGGGCCACCAGTGTCTGCATCCAGGTAGCTTAAGTTATTCCCGAACCGAAATATAACTTTATTCTAATGTATTCTAGTTTTATTTATTAAGCTATTGCATAGCTTTTATTGCGGGCTTTGAGCGCGGCGACCGAACCAAGAAATTCCGTAACGAAAAAAACCTCACAATCGTCTAACGTCGTTTCAGTTCGGCAGACTTCGGCACGGTGTTTGTGTGCGTGCGGTTAGACGTATTGTACGACTCTACGAAACTCGCACGAATCGAGACGAGCTGCTCCGAAATCGGACGATGCTATGCAATAGCTATACCGCGGCAGTCCCCGAGTGCCACACGTCTTTATTTTTCAACGAGTGGTGTTAATAGCTAAGAGTGGTATATAATTATTATGATAAATTCATTTGTAAACTTGAATAAATCAGCATTAGAAGCATAAACATCTGATACAAAACGTTTAACTCAATCTAGACACGCGGGAGCGTGTCAAGCCAAGTTCAAGAAACAGAACTGGCGAGCCGCACCGTGTGTAATATTACACGAACCATTTGGAACCACTTTTGAACCCCTCATAAATCAAAAACTATGTCACATAAACGTATCAAATTTGGCTCATATATTGTGACTTGCGAGATTAATATGTGTTCTAAATTTCATAAGCTTATCTCAAACAGTTATTTAGATATTAATGTCCAAAAATCCTCATTTTTATCATTGACTGACTGACAGATCAAAATTCTAACCCAGTTCCAAATGACCTAAAGAGTTAAAATTTGGTATGCAGATAGGTAATTACATGAATACAAAGGAAAAAATAAAAAACTGGCAATTTTTTAATAATTAGGTTTTTTTTTTATTTTTTTTTTTTTCTTATTTTTATAAGAGGCTAACAAGATGACCTCACTCCGCCTGATGGTAAGCGGTAGTGAGATCCACATATGAGGTCGACAGGCACAATAGACCATGTTGAGCCTGTCGCACTCACCCTGAAAGCCGTGAAAAAGGAGACCACTGCTGCGGTTAGGTTCTATTATGAACGCTTAACATAAATACCTAATTAGTGCCTAATCACGCCTATATACCGGGGAAGGCAGAGCACTAAGTATATATTTAGGTATACATACTTACTTATTTACAATTAAGAGTAGGTACTTATAGTCGGTTTTCATATTTATTACTTAGGGTTATACCCCGTAAACGTAGGAAAATACAGTAACTGATTCAATTGTTTTATATTTATAAAGTCTAGTTTTAGTTTTGAATTTGTCCTTTTCAAAGGACCTACGGCGTTACGATGATATATACTTTTCTACAAAAAGTAATGATATCAATCAAAACATAAATGTGAAATGAGAGCCAAGTTCAATATTATGATAATTGCCTTGGTTGTTGACTTCAACGACAAAGAAGTGAGATCTAAATGGGTTGCCAAGTTCAATGGTCAACCCTGAAATTTATTTATAAGTAACACTATAACATACCTATCATATCTTCTTATAACATAAGATAATGTATGGTGGTAGCCTATGAAGGTCTGTCTTGGCTAGTTTTCTTTAGTTAGTTAGTTAGTAGTCTAGTTAGTTGTCTTGGTTAGTTTGGTATTTGTCGGTATTTATTTTATAATTCCGAAAATTTGGATTGTTGGTAGAAACTAGCGAGCGAACATAATAATACGTTGGTAGGTTTATAGAAACTAGCCAAGACAGACCTTCATAGGCTACCACCATACATTATCTTATGTTATAAGAAGATATGATAGGTATGTTATAGTGTTACTTATAAATAAATTTCAGGGTTGACCATTGAACTTGGCACCCATTTAGATCTCACTTCTTTTGTCGTTGAAGTCAACAACCAAGGCAATTATCATAATATTGAACTTGGCTCTCATTTCACATTTATGTTTTTGATTGGATTAGTCATTACTTTAACACTTCCAACAATAATGATTAGCCTTATCAATGATTAATGTTGTATTTTATTAGAAAATTAACTCCGACATCTATCACGACTTTAAATGAATCTCAACAAATGGGCAATATTTGTTTATTATGCGCCATTGACCTCAGGTAATATATTTTTATAGAGATTATAAGATGTATGCCATTCTTCAAACGTCATTCAACAGTTATCCACATTTGTATGAAATATCAATAAGAAATAGACGTGCATTCACGGTTTTGTGTAGGTAATAGCTTATTATAGTACTCTTTTCATGAAATAATTTGGTTGCTTTTGTAGGTATGTAAAATGAGTGAACCTACTTATCCAAAGTAGGTTTTTGATTGATTATTTTTTTTATAATGCAATTTCCATAAAAAGTGTTTCTCATTTTTCGTGAAACTTCTATCAACTGAATTCAGAAAAACTCTTAAATAGGGCACACAATTTTGGACAGTAATTGGTCATATTTTTGTAATTTCTTTGTTAAGGTTTTTTACATGAAAAAGTGGTTAGGGAAAATACTTTTAAGGATTATGGAAAATATAATAAAATGTTTTTTCTAAGAAAAGAAAGTGGTAGTAGTTCTACCACTTAGTAACATTTATTTAGCACTCAATATTTTCCTGGAGAGAATAAATAAAAAAGGCGCAATTTAATTATTTACATAATAATTTATTTAACATAATGCAGATGTTTCTGTACAAAATCACAAGATAATCGTTATTATAATATCATTGATGCTGACGACACCTTCCAAATCAATCAATACAATATTATGCAATTCCTCTTAAATATAAATTAAATAGAACCTATAAGGTTACCGACACTTTTTTTTTATATCACTTTTTGTCAACCACCCCAATAAAATATTTTTTTTACACTAGAAGTCCACTAGCCTAGTTCATGGCACTGCTAACTTAGTAATGGTAGCCGGTTTGATCGTCGAAGCTCGGTGGCTTCCTGGGTCCACCGAAGGATTCTCCTCGTCCTGCAAAGCTCTGGCTTCCTGGCTGAGCGGTAGGCCCGGAGAACTGAGAGCCGAATTGACCTTGGCCTGAACTACCCTGCTGGGCTGCAAACTGGTTTCCGAATTGACCTTGAGCAGAGGAGAGACCTACGTTGTTCTGCGACGATCCGCGGAATGACTCGATCTTAGCGTCAAGGGACTGACAGCACTTGGGCCGGGTTTGGCTTGCAGAAGCTCCCTGGTTCTCAGGCTGAGCGAAAGGCCTAGTCGGAGCACTAAATTGTTGCTTAGAATCTTGGGCGGGCTGGTCTTGAGTAGTGCTCTGAGCGTTGAAACCGGATTGTGTTCTCTGTGGCTGAGGTCTCGCACCAAAAGGCCTGGTTGGCTGCGGTTGAGCATCCGACTGCTGAGTGGTGATTCCTTGGGATCCAAACTGAGGCCTTTGGCTAGCGAAATTTTGAACACGCTGGGGAGAAGGCATATCCTTCTGAGCTGGAGCGGGCAGACCCTGAGGTGGCTTGCTGTACTCATAGATTTCACCATTGTATTGCTGAGTGGGGACTTCAGGCTGAGAACTTTCATCGCCAGAGTCGGATTGAGGTGCAAAAGGCTTGGGGGGCTGAGAAGGCTGGGGCTGGTTGAAGGATGACTGCTGGAATGTGGGCCTTGTGCCAAAAGGTGTAGAGGAAGACGCAGAGGCGAAAGATGAAGCGGTCGCCTGAGTTATTCCGTTAAACTGGGTAGCCTGAGTAGGGGCAGTCGGAGCTAGAGTAGGCGGTCTCGGATACTTAGTGGAACCTTGTCTTTGAGGTTGGAATGGGCTGATAGAAGCTTGAGTGATGCCATTGTACTGGGATGAGATGGTGCTCTGGAATTGAGCGTCAGTCGAGTCTGTAGGCGCAATTGGACCCAATGTAGGGACTGCTGGGAATCTGGTAGAACCACGGTTCACGTTTTGGGACTGGGATTGGAAAGCATTCACTGGGATATTTTGAGGGGAACCGAATTGAGCAGAGCTCTGAGCCGACTGCTGGTTCAATCTATTAAACTGACCAGATGGCGCAGCTGGAAATCTGGATCCCGGGGTGTTGAAAGGTTTGGCAGGCTGCCTGTAATAGTAAGACTGGTCGGGGTTCTGGCCGAATGATGGCCGCTCGCTGCTAGGTGAGAACTGGGCGTCCTGAGATTCATTGTGGTCGAATCCAGTCTGGGTCGTCGGTTGGTTACCGGGGAAAGAAAATTGGCTCTGTCCCTGAGAAGCGAAAGATGTCTGTGACTGAGAAACAGTAGCTTGGTTTTGAGGACGGGAGGGATTCAAAGGTCCGTTGTTGTTTTGGCTTTCGAATTTGGATACTGGGCGACGGCTTGGTGATTGAGCTCCGAAACCGGATGAGGTGGCCGCTCCAGTAGTGCTTGTTTGTTCAATTCGTTCATTAGATTCAAATGGCGTCGTCAATTCAGTACTAGGCTGAGAAGTGGGGCGTTGGTTAGCTCCGAAGGTGTTAGATGCTTTCTCATCATGACTTTCATCGCTCTGGTCACCACTGCCTTCGGTTGCTGACTGTTCCTTCTGGGCAGACGGGAAACGGTTTTGTGTGAACTGGTTGTTGAGAGATTGGGGTCGCTGTTGTCCAAAGCCGTTGAATTGTTGGGAGGGTTGAGCATTATTGCCTGATACAAATGCGGATGCAGAGCTAGACTGCTGTCCTTGTTGTCCTGACTGGAAGCTTCCAGAAGCCTGGGAAGCAGCGTTGAAGCTAGGGGCAGCTGTGGCATCAGCAGATTGCGTAGGTCTCTGGGGGCGTAAACCTTGAGGTCTAGTGTTCTGTCCGAAGGTCGGAGGCAAGTACTCGACCCTTGATCCGAATGTCTGAGAAGGCTCACGGCTAGGTTGTCCAACTTGAGCAAAGTTGCTAGCATTTGGTGCTGATTCAGTTTCGGTATTTCCTGATGGACCTTCATTGGATGAGCCTTGAGCCAAAACCTCTAACCTGTTAGAGCTAGGCCTTCCGAAGGTAGACGATGACTGAGATCCCTGGTTGACCTGAGGTTGACCGATACTAGCAGACGCCGAGGCTTGGGTTACTCCATTGAAGCCAAAAGTCGATTGTCCGTTGTTGGCGAAGGGCCTTTGAGGTGCTCCCTTCTGGTTGACACCGTTTACTGGAGGTAAATACTCCTTCCTGGATCCGAATCCGTTTGAAGGCTCAACAGCTGGGGAGTTGGTAGGAATGCGGGTAGGCTGGGGTCCTTGGCCGAAGTTATTGGAAGATTCAAAAGTGGCATCGTTGGCAGATGGGCGGCTAGCTTGAGAAGATTGCCCGAAGCCGTTAGATCCCGATCCAAAAGCGCCATTGCTGGGATTGCGAGCGGGCTGAGTTTGTTCGAATCTGTTATTGTTGTTAGATCCGAAAGAGTCGTTGGGTCCATCTTGGGGGGCTGATGATCCATCCTCTTGTCCGGGTTGTCCAAAGGCCTGATTGTTTTGGTTAATGAACGTGCCACTTGCGGTTGCGTCAGCCTCCGGCCGCCTTCCGAATGTAGGTGCTTGCCCGTCATTGTGTTCCACATTCGCACTGTCGCTCTCTGCGTAATCGCTTCCAGCATTGTATTTCTGAGCGTCGTACGAGCCTGTAAATGAAAAATGAAAGTTGTACGTCATTTGTCAACGCCTAGAGCAAACGATGTATCAGTCGGCAATACATTCATCACTAAGCACAATAGGCTTTAAGGCTAATCTGTGACGCTATGGATTTTGTGAATGAAACGGTCGTCTAGAGCGTTGTTCCGAAATAGGGAAATTTGTTTAGTCTATTGGTTTACGGTCTAGACTTGCGCAATGTTATGTAACTGAAATATTAAATGTTTAATGTGGAGTTCATTTAATTGTTAGTTAGTTAACAAATTAATTCAGACAAGTATCTATTGTTAGTATAAGTAGAAACAATAAAAAATACAAAGTTATCAGTTATTTTAGTACTAATTAAATTTCATCTCTAAGATAGTCGTTTTATTTTAACACAGTCAAATTGAGTAAAATCCATATATTGAAAAATCCATTAACCTATTATCTACTTATATAAATATATTCAGTTTTCAATGAAATATTCCGCATAACCCTATTATGGAAATGACTAAACGGTGACTCATATTGAGTAGCCGACTAGACGCTGGACAGACATTTGAATATGTACTCGCATTGAATTAAAGTATGTCAACAATGGCAAAGCTTCGGCAAGTTGTACCATTATAATTTCAAGTACGATGATTTAGATAAGATAGATCTTTTGATATTAAGTAATTCACAACACAGGTCATAAAGGGAAAAAGTAAGGGTTCCAATTACTTTGCAGAAATTATTGGGGAATATGTCTCAAAAAAGCTACAAAAGCTAAGAGCTTTTCATAGATTATTAGGGGCAGCCCCATTTAAAAGTTAGGCTTAATCGAATAGATAAAACGACCTTAATTGTCGCAATATACCCTAATAACCTTGATCCCTCTATTTCGTAATTTGGAACTGAGACAAAGCTTATCGCAAAGTAGGCTTTCTTTGCACAATCAAAATCAAGATCTCATCAATATAAATCTTGTATAGGCACAATAGCAACAATAGGACCTAATAAATAATAAGATTCCTAACGCATTGTTAAGTCAAATATTGTATCACCTGCTTTCATTCAAACCTGTTGAAATCACATTACAAGTGTTATTAAGAGTGTCACAATCAAAGGTTAATGACCGATGGTTTTTGTCGGCATCTGATGGGACCCAATAATGTATGGGGATTGATAGCAGAGTTGCTCAACCGTGCCTTGTTAGTTAGAAACGTTTTGCCGCTTGAAGAAGCTAGTCATCGCGATGAAATGGTAATTACGTTTGAAAAGTTGGGAGCCGTATAAACGTCGGTGAACGATATACGATGATAATGTTGCGTGGCTATTTTAAGTTGTATGTCATAATAGTATGAACTGTACATTTTAATAATTTAAGGTGAGATGTAGATCAATTTAATAATTAGAAACTTGAAAACTTCTATGAAATTTCTGCCTAATTAATGATCCAGAGCTGTTGTGATTTTCTGGGGTTATTGTTTCACATTGTTAGATTGGCCAAGAAATACAAAGCTCTGACAGTAGTTTTCTTTTCACTGTAGCTGACGAAAATACAAAGTACAAATAAGGAACGGAATTCGCACTTTTATTAAACTCTAACAAAACTATTAAACCTATCACAAAAGTAACTAGATCTTTGTATACTTATGTATCATTTAAATATAATTTCAAAATCTACAGACCTATTAGTTTCAATGCTATATTTTGATTGACACCAATTTCATGCAGGTAGTCAGAATGAATTGCAAATCTTTGACATTTCTATGCTCGTATTCCTATTAAACTTGACCCAAAGTAATCGTTCCTAAAATGCCGCGGTTGCAATCAATATCAATTCTTATTTCACGATAAACATGAATCTAACAAAACTTAATTTTTATTAACCACATCTTTAATTCAATGCATATTTACTGCAATTAATTATTGATTCATGATTTCTGCCTACAATTATTTTATTTTTTGAATTACTACGAAATTTACTCTTTCCACTAAACCAGATGACTGAGATATGATTAATTGCAAGCTTTCACAATGAGTCATCAAAATATATATCATTATCTTTTAAAAACAGATGATTTTCAATCATTAGCCCGACATTAATATACTCTCTATATTTAACATACCAATGTCATATCTTAGCTTAGATGAAAGCTGTTACTAATAGTAACTAAACAAAATACCCTATCTGTTAAAGATATTCTGACTAGTTTTTCTGAATAAAAAATATTGAAAAACATCTATCAGATAATCTACCTGAAAATCTTTGAGGTTTTTATCAAATGGCCCTTAATATAGTGGAAATTGGACTTACCATCGTCAACAAGCCCGGCAGCCTCATCCTGTGCGTTCTTAGCAAGAGCCTTCAATATTTCTTCAGGGATCGGAGGAGGAGTCGGAAGATGGTCACCTCTTGGCTGGTAACCGCCCTCGTCAGCGGTATACGTCACAGTGTAGACCTGCCCATCATCGCCGGTGTAAGAGAATCCACCCTGAGCTTGCACACCGTTCGTAGCCACACCATTCTCTTCAGCAGAAATACCATTGTCAGTTTCAAAGGCGTAGTGGTACGATTCAGGGCCAACTTCGTTTTCAAACCTTAAGGTGCTGGCAGTACGGTCGAAAGCTGCTTGAGCACGCTCAGGTTTGGACTCAAAGCGGGAAGGTCCCCTATTAGCCTGGTTGAACTGAGGGCCTTGGGCATTAGGCCCGTTGAAACCCTGAGATTGCAGTTGAGTGCTGGCTGTCTGACCGTCAACGGGTTGAGAACCTTGAGCTTGGCTTCCGAAGTTCTGTTCAAGTTGTCCGTCAAAGTTCTGAGACTGACCGTTGAAGTTCTGCTCAGATTGCCCGTCGAAACTCTGGCCGTTCTGACTGCCCTGACCATGGAAACCCTGACCATTCTGTCCATTGTAGTTTTGTCCATTCTGTGCGTTCGATTCATCAAAGTTCTGGCCAGCTTGGGCACTTTGCCTATTGAAATTCTGACCAGGGAACGGCCGGAAACCGGCAGCGGTGCCTCTAAAAGCGGCTTCTCCAACTCTCGAATCAGTTGACCCATAAGAAATCCTAGGACCGCCCAAACCGGTTTCACCTTCACCGGAAGCCCGGGTGCCAGCAGTGGCTGCATCCACAACTACCCCTTGGAATTCGTTGGTGAAGCTGCCTTTGGGTAGACCATTGTTTTCGGTGAAGGTGTTGCCAGCGAAAGGAGTTTGTAAGGACCCTGGGGCCCCGCCTGCTGTCTTGGCAGAGGCTGGGGGTAGGTAGGTCCTGTCCAGCTTTGCAGCCCCACATACCGCAAGCAAGGCGGCTATGAAGATCTGTGAACAAATTTACCAGATTAAGATGTGTTGTTGGAATTGGAAATTTTTTAATAAAATCGATAATTTTGGTCAAATTCCAATTTACTTCTAGGCGTATTCTACTGAAAACGAATTTTATAAGTCAAGAAATTTCCTGTTCAGAAAACGATACATTTTGCTCTAAATATGAAATAAATTGGATTTATGGGTAATCCATAATGAAAACATACAAAGCTTCAATAATGTTTTTTTTAATTTTAGTAGCATTTAAATTTTTTGCCAATAAATTTTACCCGTCAGTCCTTAAAGTCATCTACTTTATTCCACATAATGACGCATTTACGTGGAATTAAAAGGATCTGATAATATTAATAACGACACTCACTACAGCTCAATAAACCCAGACGTAACATAGTGGTTCACATTTCAAAAGTGAATGAACGCGTTTATTTTTTCCGTTGACTTTTAAAAAAAGATTATTTTTAAGTTGTTGCATGCGGAAGTTAGTACTTGATGTAAATCCCTACGATGTTACTTAAAGGTTGGGATTTAAATATGACTTTAGTATTTAAAATGACACGTTAAGATCAAATATTCACTCTTGTGGTTCTAATACTGTTCAATAGTTTTCAGGACCGAATTATAGACTATAAATATTGTAACGATTTGTATTTGTAATGTGACCGGTGTTGACCTAGTTTAGGACTTTAAAACAAATACAATGTTTTGATTAATTAAGAAATTAGAAAAATAGTTGACAAAACTGTTTAGTAAAATGATATAAGATAAGGAATAATAAAGTGTGTGTCGGAGTATTTTTCTACAAAAACATTGTTTTTCTTTTGATCTCAATTTTAAATGTGATGTGATCTGTTATTGTTATATTGATTCCGATTTGAATTAAAAAAACAAATAAAATTCATTTAATCTTCAATAATGATTTTTAAATTTTAAACTGAGAAATAAAAAGTTTGTGAAATTAATGTGCCAATGATTTCAAAAAGAACGTTTAGAAGAATTTTCCAAAACAAAAGTTTAGTATTAGCATTAGTCACTACAAAATAAGGACACTAATCGCAAGCCAAGTACATGACGTTACGAAAACACTGTCACCATTTGTCCACCGTCCCTTGTTACATAAACCCTTATTCTATTCACAACCACTCGTTAATCACTTCCTTACAAACTCAGAAATGGGATTACCAAATTCATAGTGACGTCTGGCCTACTCCTTCAAATTGGGATCCTCTTACAATGATGGGTCAACACTAACTGATGCTGAGCTTGACGAAGCTTTTGCTTTTTATACCACTAGAAAAGTCGTCCAAAAAACGTGCCCGTATACTCTTTACAAAGTAACCTCTACGGGTATTACTCACACAATACCGCCTTTAACTCCTTATTTAGTTGACCTAAGGTCGAAAATACAATTGTATGTAACATGGTAACTGTACTTGTTGTTTGTAGAGATGCATGCGTAGATTCAAGAGCAGCATAACGATTTATATGTTTAATTGGAGAAGACTTAATTTTTGGTCGTAATTTGATAATATTCAATGTGGCAGACGTGATTACTAATACTAATAGGGCACGATGTGTTTATGGAACGCCTGATTTGAATGGGGTCGATTATGGGATGGTACATACAGTAGGAACACAAATTAGTTAGAATGGTGTGAAATTGGATACAATGTAGAGCAAAAGTGATAATGGCGGTGAGAATGGAATATCATGAAAGGCAGGTACCGGATTCGATTCAGGTTTGACTATAAGTACCTAATTACTACTAATTAGTCTGATAACATGAACATTTGTGCACCAGAGGGCCTACCATGAGTTGGCTATCGAAAACTTACTTACGTTAAAAACCTATCGAGTTGTTTATTTCATACGGCCGATTTTAGTTCTTCGCGTAACCACCAGCCGGCGCTGTACAAGTTTTTCATAGACATATTTACGTAGGCGCTATCGAGCGCGTAAGTTTTAAACTCATGGTAGCCCCACAGTACTGACGGGGTATGTTCATATGCACTTGTTTCAGAATATTATTAATTTTGTGTGTATTTAATAATCTAGACAGATATCCATACAGTTAAACTAAGCATTTGTAACAAAACTATTTTTACGGATAACCTAATTATTGAACTACGTTCTTTTCAGGTATGTTGTCTCAACCTACTTAGGATCATTAATTTTTATGAAGTTCACATGATGAAAATTTTATTCCAAGCTTTAACCATCATAGTGATATAAAAGGTAAGAAATTAAAAAAAGATCAAAATTCAGGACCTTACAATAATTCAATGATACAATTGTTTTTCCTAACTGATGTACGATGATGACTTGGAGTAGCCTTGTCATCGTCACCAGACTTGCGGGAGAGCGGATGGCTCTCACCCCTAAATTAACGGTACAATCTCAATCGATGTAATTAAATCAATTTAATTCATAAGATTATAATTGCAAGTTGACTGTACAATTGCCACACTTTGATCTACATCCGGACCAAGTAGTTTTCCTATTTAGTTTTTCAATCCGAATGCAATCCATTGATTGCATTACCGGATATCAAGTAAGAACAAACAGAGCTCAGTACAGGTTCACGATTTTTCATCAACAAGGTCTTGTATGGTATTCGATTTACTAATTCCACCAATGTCGAGTGTTTAGTAGTCACGAAGAGAATTGATCAGAGGTAAAGAATAATCTAATTAAATGAGTGTCTAACACGTTTGGTCCGTAATCATTTGGGCATTCGTGAATGAGAAGTCGTGGTTTAGTTCTCCGGCTGCAAAAATTATTCGTGTAAGTTTGTATGTCTATATTTTGTGTGTAAATTTTTTGATATACTTTTTTAAAAAAATGTTTGAATTACTATTATGAGACATCATCATCATTAACGTCCCAACTGCTGGGGCACGGGCCTACCCTAAACTAGGGCGATAAGACCTTAGTAAACTACGCTGGCCAAGTGCGGGTTAGTTGATTACACAACCTAAGAATTTCCTTGTAAGTGTGCAGGTTTCCTCATCGGTGTTTTCCTTCACCGTCAAAGCGTCGAATAATCGTACATATGAATTTCAAATTTGTAAAACACAGTTATACGTGGCGGGGTTTGAACTGGCGACCTCTTCCATGGCAAGCAATGACGTTGTTTATGTATACTCGTACTAGCTGTGCCCGCGACTTCGTTGGCGTGTACTACAGGATTATACATACCAAAGTTTTTTCCCAATAACTTCCGTTTCCGTGGGAATTTTTTAATATCCCGTTGCAACTAAGCTTCAAGTTTACTAAGGTCATCTGCATGCCAAATTTCAAGCTTCTAACGACTCTTCGACTAAGGCCTTATCGCCCTAGCTTAGGGTAGGCCCGTGCCCCAGCAGTGGGGACGTATATGGGCTGATGATGATGTTTCAAGCATATGACTTCCGATTGATGCATGTGATGTTATTATATCTGGAAAAATTACTTGCTTTTTCTAATATCATTTTCATTGTTTTAATGTCTGTTTGTCTATTTTCTTACAATTATAAAAGTTGAGTAATAAACTGTGGTCACCCATCCACGTGCGCACGGTAAGTGTCGCTTAATCTGAATTCATAAGCTGACTTTTGAATTTACTATCACTACATAGTATAAAGCAAAGTCTTTGTATGCTTAAATCTTTAAAACTACATTACGGATTTTATGGGGTTTTATATTAGATATAGTGGCTTAAGAGAAAGGTTTTTTTAATGTATTACAATTATATCCGGAGCCGAAGCGAGGGCGGGTCACTAGTTCAATGTGATAAAATACTTGACCCACCTCCAATTTTACATTCTCACATCATCAAACAATAAAATTACAATTATACTAAAACAATAATATTTATGACAAAAAATATGGACTAATTTTGCGAAAGGTATTTCAGTGCCTCAATTGTTTATAGAAAAATTTGGTAATACAGTAATACCCCGCTTTACGCGAGAGATGCGTTCCAGAAAAAATCGCGTTAACTGAAATTCGCGTATATCGAGGTTTATGATTAAACATAGCCAAAATTTAATTCGACATTTTTGACGAAGCTTTAAATTATGTACCTATGTATGTATCTCCAATAAATGTTAAAACACGACTGCTAGCCGAACTAAACATGACGGAACAAACGAAACGAACGAGGGAATCCTCATAGAACAAAGTCGAAGGACGGGGAATTCCCTATTCTTCAAACAGAATGCTCAGAGGAAGCGGGAATTCCGCGACCATAGAGACGTTGATGACTACATACATTATGTTTATACGCACTTTTTCGCGTAATGCGAGGCATTTGAGCGCGAAATTTGAAATTCGCGTTATAGTGAAACCGCGCATAATGGGGTCGCGTAAAGCGGGGTATTACTGTAGTTTTATGTTGTCATTTATTTCTCGGTTCACATCTTTCCGATTTAGTGTTTAACAATCAAATGACGATAGAAGCATATTTCTACATTGCGTTTAGTTTAGAACTATTCAATTAGCTCTACATTTGAAACTCACACCGCCCGGAACAAATATTTGTGTGACGAACATCGGTGCTTGTTCCGTGTTCCGAGCTCCCGATATTTCGGGATTGCTGCAAGCGCCATGATCACGGGTGAACTGTAGAACTGCAAGTCTTAAGCCTACCATCATTCTCGCAGTAAATATCCCGAACAGTTTTTTAATGTGTGTAACCAGGATAGTTTAAACTTATAAATATATTTAAGTATACTCATATACTTTCTGTATCCATTGTTGATTTTGAAAACCATAACACAAATGCTCAAGCTCAAGACCATGGGATCAGATCGATGTTGTGAAATATTTATTATTTTATTATTGGTTTCTACTAAATTTGTATTGTCTATTATTTGCGCGAACATTACACATCTATATATATAAAAGGAGAAACTGATTCACTGACTGACATATCGCTGCACAGCCTAAACGGCTAAACGTAGGCACTTGAAATTTGGAAGGGACGTAGTTTAGGTACAGTAGGTTTCTTAGTGCACCTCGCACTAAGAAAGGAATTCCCGAAATTCTCACCGGAACGGGAATAATCGGGAGAACTCTTTGGTATGAAAAATCTAAACCGCTGGAGCTAGACGCTTGAAATTTGGCATGCTGGTACATTAGTAAACTTTAAGCTTAGTTGTAACAGGATATTGAAAAATTCCTACGGGAACAAGTGTGAGTGGGAAAAAACCTTTGTATGAATAAATCTAAGCCGCGAAAGATAGATGATTAAAATTTGACATGCTGGTACCTTAATGAACGTAAAGATTACTGGCAACGCGATATTGCGAAATTTCCACGGGGACAGGAGTAACTGGGAAAAAGCTTTTGTATGTAATGAAATTTGAAAGGGACGTAGCTTAGGTACCGTAAAGGTGCACTATGAAAGGAATTTCCAAAATTCCTTCGGGAATGGGAATAAGCGGGAAAATATCCTTTTGCATGAGAAATCATAAGCGCTTAAGTTAGACGCTTGAAATTACGCATGCAGGTAAATTTAAAACTTAGTTGCAACATAATATTGCAAAATTCCCACGAAAACGGGAGTAAGCGAGACAAAACCTTTGTATGAAAAAAAGTCAAATGCGCAAAATAGATGATTGAAATTTGGCGGTACTTTGATGAACGTAAAGCTTACTTGCAACGCGATATTGAAAAGCTCTTACGGGAACAGGAAGTAATTGGGAAAATACTTTAAAATGTAAGATCTTGTAGTCCACACGAACGAAGTCGTCGCGGGCACAGCTAGTCTAAATATACAGGGTGTCCCAAAAAGTAGTGTCAAGCGGAAGTCCTGAGATAGAACACCCTGTGGGGCATCCGAAACACCCCCATGTATGTTCCGCGATTTTTTATAGTTTCCGAGTTATGATTATTTTTCTAAAATTTTGAGAACTACTGACCTAACCGACTAAAAATATTGTAGAGAAAAAAGTATTTGACTTTTTTGAGTAATTCTTTTTGTAAATCAATTTTCATGAGTTTTTCTTTAATGCCTAAAATATTTGTCTCCATAACTTATATGGAAAATACCAAAATTATGGTACAAACTGAAAAGTTACGTTCTGTAAATAATGTCTTACAATTTCAACGTTAAATTTAAAATATTAGGAGATAGCTGCATGGCTCCTTAGTAACTTTAAAAACTGAGCTAGACTCTCAGCTTTCATAATCATTAATAAAAAATGGTACTTAATGGACTACTTTTGCTGAAATCGGACTTCAAAGACAGAGAGGTGGAAAAATCATAAAATTTTGCCATTTGAATACGAAGTATTATTTGGACATTTTATTATTCCGAAAGTTAGTCAGTTTGTTAACAAACCTAAATTTAATACAGGAGCACTCAGATGCAGACATTTGGATGATTTTTTTTGTTTAATTTAAGTTTCATTGCGCTAACACTGTTTTCCCATGCAATACCTTTGTTACGACGAACTTGACGAACTTTGCTTTCTTTACGGACTTTAATAAACTTTTACTTATAAACTTTTTACAATAAATAATCAAAAACGATAAAAAAAAAATTATAATAAAGTTCCCATTTTTAAACTTAATTAATTTTTTAAGTATCACAAATTAAACTTTCAAGTGGTTATTTCTTAGCATTTCTTGTATAATTTTGATTGTCAGCAATCTTATAAACTTTAGAAATAATAAAATGTCCAAATAATACTTCGTATTCAAATGGCAAAATTTTATGATTTTTCCACCTCTCTGTCTTTGAAGTCCGATTTCAGCAAAAGTAGCCCATTAAGTACCAGTTTTTATTAATGATTATGAAAGCTGAGAGTCTAGCTCAGTTTTCAAAGTTACTTAGGAGCCATGCAGCTATCTCCTAATATTTTAAATTTAAAGTTGAAATTGTAAGACATTATTTACAGAACGTAACTTTTCAGTTTGTACCATAATTTTGGTATTTTCCATATAAGTTATGGAGACAAATATTTTAGGCATTAAAGAAAAACTCATGAAAATTGATTTACAAAAAGAATTACTCAAAAATGTCAAATACTTTTTTCTCTACAATATTTTTAGTCGGTTAGGTCAGTTGTTCTCAAAATTTTAGAAAAATAATCATAACTCGGAAACTATAAAAAATCGCGGAACATACATGGGGGTGTTTCGGATGCCCCACGGGGTGTTCTATCTCAGGACTTCCGCTTGACACTACTTTTTGGGACACCCTGTATAATACAAAAGGAAAAACTTACTGACTGACTGACATTAACGCACAGCCTAAACTGAAGGGACGTAGCGAAGAGGTGCACTAAGAAAGGAATTCCCTAAATTCCCACGGGAACGGGAATTACCTTTGTATGTCAAAAGTTCTGCCAGAATATCAGCGCCGTCGCGTCCTTGCTACGGCACGTGCTGAGGCAGAACCTTTTGATCATAAATATATTTGTATGTGAATGTTTTGTTTTAGTTTTGTATTTTTAATTTTATGATAAATAAATGTTTTCTATTCTGTTCTATTCTAAAATCATAAAGTCCATGCGAACGAAGGGGTCCCTGAAAACGCGGGCACAGCTAGTGTGAAATAAAACAAAACTTAGGGATTAAACTCACGTGTGTTGTTATTCTAAGCATATTATTTAAAGAGTCGTTACGAGCTCTTTACAGTGATTGTGGTCACGGGCAAGACTTTTGAGTCTAACAATACACGCGAGTTTAATCCGTAAAATATGTTTTATTTCAAAATTAGGTAGTCTAGATATTATTATATCCTGAGGAATGAAATAAATGATTTATAATAATTTTTATAACATTTTTTTTAACGCCTAACTATTATTTCACGTGTTCGGAGTCGCGGGCGGAAAGCTAGCTCTTACATGTTGATATGTATGATTAAATAATTTACACGAAAACTGAATATGATCGGGATATTTACCATGTTGTTTTGTTTTAATGAGCTGCTGAAATTTCCGATATTTGTCAGGTACTCATTGAAACAAAATAACATTATAAATATCGCAGACAATATATTCAGTTTAAGGAGAAACTGACTGAGTAACTCACTGACTGACATACAAGTGCTGCAGGCACTTGTAATTTGGAAGGGTCGTAGCTTAGGTACCGTAGAGGTGCACCTGCACTAAGAAAGGAATTTCCGAAATTCCTGCGGGAACGGGAATTAGCGGGAAAATCTTTTGTATGTTAAATGCTGTAGTCCACGCGAACTAAGTCACGGGCACAGCTAGTCATATAGCCCTATGACGTCCTGACAGGCGATAAAAAGTGTATTGAGCTTGTACATATGAAGACGGCCACTTGTCATTTTACGCCATTTAAACATCTATTCAAAATGACTTGATATTGAACGCCCTACACATTGTTTATAAAAAAATCCCCCGCTCATGAATGTCAAGGTGATTTTAAACAAGACATTACACTTACTTTCTCTGTCCGTGTACATTTATCTTATCAACGGGTAATTACAACCATCTTGATTCATTTTAAGCTCGATTCTGATTTATCACTTTATAAATATATGTTCAGTTACCTCTTGAAATACCTATAATGTATTTTTAATATTATATCCTGTAACTACCCGTTCATCTAGAACCTAAAAGTTTGTGGAAAGACTTGTATAAAAATAAGGTTTTAGTCAAATTATTGCAATTTTTAAAAGGGGTTTGTACGAGTAAGTTATCACAAGTAACCCAAATTCTTGCCAAATTTCATGATTTAAAATTTATTGGATCCCTGTGGGTTTTCATTGCCCTAATTACTTAAGAAAAATATGTATCAAATACCTGTATCTCTGAATTGCATTGATTAAGAACCTTTATTTATTTACCGATCAGAAGTTGGGGTGGGGACCGTAAAATCGTTAAGTAAATATTTGATGTTATCACCATTAGAAACAATGATAAGATCGCCCAAACTCTTTTGTGATTGTTATGCCAACTGTGCTCAAATTATGTATACGAGTAATAGTATGTGCAATAAATATCTAGGTATCTTTCCGTATTACTAAACGAACTTAAAACGGCATGTATTGCGTTTGCCCTGAACAATTATGTCACAGTGTCGTCATTCTTGTTTTAACTGTCATTTTTGACAGTTCAAAATCATTTGTCACATTCGTGAACGTCAGATGCTAACGATAAGTACCGAGCTTTAGGTTACACCGTGTCATTACGTCATTCTGACGACGTTCGCTCTATTTTCATAGTTCTCAGAAAATCTGATAGTACGGTAAATACAACTAGTTTCTAGTCATAACTATGGATGTGTCCTTGACGTGACTTATTATTATCATCATCAACTGATTTGCAATCTCAAATCACAAATTCAGGGCTAACAATGGCATGAAGACTCTGCATGAAATTCAAATGTATCGTCGAAATCTTCTAGTATATTTCTTAATTTGGAATCAGATAATAAACAAAGATGTGTATGTAATAATATTGTTTTAATTTTCGCACACTACACATATCCACACATTTTCTCCTTGGATGGATTTTGGGCTCTATAAAGTAGAGTTCAAAATTATGGGGTTTTTCAAATAAAAAAAAATTAACAACTCAACACTTACAGATCGGCAGAAGTTGAGAGTATTGGAGGAGGCCTTTGCCCTGCAGTGGGACACTACAGGCTACATGTACATACATTTTACCTGGCATACGTAATTACGACTGGCTCGGTGGAACAGTGGTTAGTGACCCAGGATTACTACCAACGGTTCCAAGAGTCGTGGGTTCGATTCCCACTCGGGACAAATATTTGTGTGACGAACATCGGTGTTTGTTCCGTGTCTGGGTGTATTATTAAATATATTTAAGTATATTTGTGTATCCACTGTTGATTCTGATACCTGTTACACAAGTGCTTAAGCTACCACGGGATCAGATCAATGTATGTGATGTTGTGAAATATTTATTTATTATTATTTATACGTTAAGATAGACCCTGAAGAACCCATACAGATAGAAACAAGTTTTCCGACCGATTGCAGCCATGACAAATGATCCCAATAGATATCAGTCAACAGCACAAGTGTACTCTCTATTACCATGCAGCAAAAAGATCAGACACAGGACCGGTATAATAAGTGATTAGGCGACAGAAGATTAAATGGACAACAAAGACGAAAATTATATCTTATTCCAACAGCTCTTGTTTTAACAATGAAAGATATGATGACTGACCGCCCACATCCAAATATGGAAAGCAGTTTTCAATAAATAGAAATCCAAATAAGGCTACACATTGAATTGAATTCATATTTATTCAAATACAATAGGTATCGGTAATCGCTAAACAATTAACGTTTCTGTCTCAATTTGCATTGTCTACTTTACGATTATTGATCCGTGGTATAATTAATTACGACTGAAGAATGAGCATACAAAATAGAAAAACATTAGATCATCGCAAATAATGTAGTAATCCGACTATCACGCTTAGTGGTTAATGGATTTAGGGATCTGTTGTTTTATTGTATTTGATTTTTAGAAAAATATATTTTTATTTTTTTTCTAGTTCTTGCTGTTCGTTCGGTATCCTCCTCCTTTTATTACATTTTAGCTTTCCCCTAAATGTTTAACGTTGTAAAACAAATAGCGTAGCGGGAGATAACAAAGAAAAAAAAATGAAATTTCTTAAATGTTCAATGTTTGTTAAGTTACTTATGTTGTCGAAGTCTGAAAAATCATAAAGGCCTGAAAAATCTAATAGCAAAGCAAAGAAAATCAATTTCTTAACAAACAGAATAACCCGGTGATACATCAGGAAATCAACGATTCGACACCTGTACCTGCGCTAACTAGGTAACTATATCGCACTTTTTAGTTGGCTAAGGCCAGTAGCGCTACCATGAGTTTAAAAGTTACGGACTCGATATCGCCTACGTAAATATGTCTATGAAAAACTTGTACAGCGCCGCTGGTGGTTACGATAAGAACTAAAATCGGTCGTATGAAAAAATCAACTCGATAGGTTTTTAACGTACGTAAGTTTTCGATAGCCAACTCATGGTACCGCTACTGAACGCCCTAATTAAGGTTAGGTTAGGTAAGAGATAATATCTCCTACAACAAACATCTCTACATGTGAGAAACTTCTCCTTTTTGAAAACGAGTCAAGTCAATAGTTTAACATAATACAATTTCCTATCATCATCATCAGCCCATATACGTCCCCACTGCAGTGGTACGGGCCTAGCCTAAACTAGGGCGATAAGGCCTTAGTCGACCATCCTGGCCAAGTGCGGGTTGTTTGACTACACAAACTTGGAATTTCTGCGTTGGTGTGAAGGTTTCCTCACAATGTTTTCCTTCACCATTAAATCATCGAATGATCGTACCTACATATGAATTTCAAATTTGAAATACACATTGGTTCGTGGCGGGGTTTGAAGTAGCAACCTCTCGCATAGCAAGCAACGACCTTAACCACTCGGCCATCGACGCCTTTTTTAATTCAATTGCCTATACTTTGCATTATATCGGGACTCTTGCATACGGAACAACACCGTTTCGTTCCGCTCACACTTGACCATTTTCTAAATCCTTTACACATTCAGTGTAGTTACAGTCGTGATTGTGTTCGTTACTGAATAGGAAAACGGAACTTAGCAATTACGAATTGAACATGGTCTGTCAACAGTATGCGAACGTGTAATTATATTTGTATAGTTTTTATTAGCCACAGTCCAGCCTTTAGAACTATGAAAATAATGAATTAAGCGAGTAATTCTTTTACTTAACCTTGGAATTGGACGTCATATAGAAGGTACAATATGATTGATGATCTTTTAATTCGATTACTAGGGCGATAATTTGCGAATGTTAAGCTGTGAAATAGAGAAATACCTATAACAAAAATTAAACTTAGTTTCAAATCGGCTTCTTTGTTACCTACATGCCCGAATTTCAAGACACAATTTTCTGATTATGACAATCTAGCATAATTTTATTATCCTTGATCATCAATTTGACTTGACTGGCTCGGTGAAACAGTGGCTAGTGACCCTGGCTGGCGGTTCCAAGAGTCGTGGGTTCGATTCCCACTCGGGACAAATATTTGTGTGATGAACATCGGTGTTTGTTTCGTGTCTGGGTGTGATTATGTATTTAAGTATGTATTTATAAATATATATGTATATTTATCAGTCTCTGACGCCCATAGTACAAGCACTGCTTAGTTTGGGGTCAGATGACCGTGTGTGGAAATGTCCCAGATATTTATTATTATTATTATTATCTACCTACATGCTCGAATTCCAAGACACAATTTTCTCACTATGGCAATCTAGCATAATATTATTATCCTTGATCATCGATTCGCGCGACTCTATTATTTTTTTTAATGAATTTTTGACAGTTACAGAAAAGCACGACAATGCGCGATCAAATAAGGGGTTAATAAGTCTTTTTTGCATTCGATTAAAAAGTAAAACAAAAGTGTTATGGACACAAAATGATGAACACGACACAATTTACTATCGTTACCAAGAAAATTGAACGGAACGAAATATTTGACTATCGTATCATAAGTCGTATCTAATGTCACTCAAACCAATTTTAGCAAGATTTGCACTCATAGCCATTGACCTTCGAAACCCAATAAGGTAACTACACCAATTTGAAGAACTCTGACATGGAATAAAATATTTTTTTTTTAATTAAAACTACGTAAGTTTAAAATTCGTTCTAATAGCCTTGTCACGTATCTACCCTGACTTGGGGTCATCTCAAAATGCGTTCGTCAATCGGTCAGTCATCTCGTCTCTCACGATGATTTTACAGATTTACTCTTTCGCAACTTTATAAGCTATTTTATCAGTTATGACCTGACCTTGAGCGTAATTAAATGTTAAGAATAGCTTTTACTTTATATTAGTATTGAATGTGCTGATATGGATTGATTGGTTTAAATATGAAGTTGCATAAGCACTTGCATTACGGATATCAGAAACTCGGCATACCCAGACACGGTAACAACACCATCACAAAAATATTTGGCCCAAGTGGGAATCGAAACCACGACTCTTCTAACCAACATGCCGACCAACGCCAGTCAAAATCTGGTATCACTGATTTATTTGTTTGAGGTTAAATGGGGTATTTGACTGTGGTTGTTATGTTCGCCATTTTTATGATAATCAGTAAGATTTAAGTAAAACAATATTATTAATGAAATCGAACCTTAAATTTTTGGCGAAATGAGACAGCAGAAGACATTTAAAGTTGGGTGGGCAAGTCCATTTCAAAATTGCGAAAATCATTCAAAATTTCGTTGTCATCTTATAATTAACAGAATTAGTACCATCTTTCATTATGAAAACATATCCATAAACGCACAACGCCTGTGGACGTTTGTATGAAGCGTTTTTGAGCTCGCCCAAATAATGTGCAATTTAAATTGTAATATCTCGCCGAGTTATCAAGATATCAAAGTGATACTTTCAACAGGGTCTTTGTGTTCGAGTGGTCCATCCAACTATATCAAAATAAAAAAATAGTCAAATACCTTATTCTAAATGACAATCATTAAGATAAGTTAGTAAGCATATGTCATACAAATATCATATCACAAGCTTAAGAGATGCTATCAAAGTGTCCATACACTTGACCGTAGTACTTACATCACTGGCTTATTTACATGCCACGGGTCGTTGACCTCCCAAAACTGGTTGCTTTTTGTGCATTCAACTTTTTTTAAACCAAGTCGGCTGCAACACATAATTGGATCGGGCGAGTTTGATCAATTACTGTGATAACAATTGAATGGATGACGGCAAGGTAACTCTGGTTCGATTTCAAAACCTCGTTTTGGAATCAAAGCAGAGTGAGTTAGGTAAGTTACTACTTACTTATATTTTATTAACCACCTATTTACTAGATATCATTGAAAGTGGCTTTTTTCGAATTTCACTTGTCTATGCATCTAGGTTGGTGTTGTTTAAAAAAAATCCGACATGTTGAGAATCTCCTTTATTTTTGTAAGTCGTTTAAAAACAAGGTTTTTAATTTAAGAAAAAAGATCAACAACAATTTTTTTAAAGGGGTCCTTTTCTTTCTAAAGTATCAACAAAATATTGAACCTTAATCACAAGACTTACTTCAAAAATATTGTGTCGTATAACCTTACTGATAATAATTTTTGTACACTGTACCGATATTGAACGCCTTTTACTGTGATTTAATTGGTAAATCTCCATAAAAATGCTGTTAGACCAGTCATAGATTGTAAGTAAAAGTTTTCATAGAGACTTATTTTCAATACAATTTTTTTTCATATTTTGGGCCAAAGAGCAATAACAATGAGGATTTGTTGTAATTAATTTTCTGTGAAACAATCCTGGTAATTTAGAGTGGATGATAATTGGATTTAATAATTTCTTCTCCTTTCGCCTCCACGACAACTAACTAACTAAACCATGCATAGTGTTAAAAATCACTAAATATTAGTCTTTATGGGCCTACACGATATTAGGAGTAGCAATAACATAGCTACTTACTGCCCGACGTTTCGACTGGGTTACACCAATCATGGTCGCGAGCGAACTCGCTCGAAACGTCGGGCAGTAAGTAGGTACCTATGTAATTGCTACTCCTAATATCGCGTGTAGACCCATAATGACTAATATTTAGTGTATTGGAACGCGAAAGTCTAAAATAGTCAAAAATCACCGTGCAGTATTTATTTACTTAGCTATAATTACACTACACACTGTACAGTGCACTCAAACAGTATACACAACATGATACAGAATTTAGTGTTAAAGGTGTAGTTTTCTCTACTGACTAAGATGCCTTCTTCGGCATTTTCTCTTTGTCGATGACCGTTAAGTGGTTGCCATTGAGTGACCATTTTAGCCCATCTCTCCGGGTTCATCCGACAGACGTGGCCCGCCCAACTCCACTTCAATTTGGTAGGCTTTTCAGCCACATCTAACATTCATACCATTGTCATATTTATTTTATTTAAATCAATAAACGAGAATAAATATATACTTAGGTACATCTAATAATGAAAATAAGAACTGTTAACAATCATCATTGATGACTAATATAGTCATTGGCGTTTTGAAGCTGTCCGGTAATCAACAATACTATAAGTCGGCATAACAATGATTTATTGTAATTAAACGAAACTTAATTCGAACACGAAAGGTTAAATAAATACATTACAATGTTTTGACGAGTCTATCTACTGACAACATGATTAATAAGGAATGATTAGTTGTAGGGTTGTGTTTAAGAGATTTTAATGGTGAGTTCATGTTTTCGATTTAACTTATCGGAAGATACAAGCAAATATACTTTGCGGAAGTTGATAACTGAGTAAGAATTCACTTCTGGTACTTTGCAAGTTCAATCAGACCTCTTCTGAAATTATACATTACGAAACCCAAAAACATACCCTTAGCCTAAATTAGTATTCAGACTAATCGAAAAAAAAAAGACAATTTGTCGCATCTTACCTCATGCGTTAGCATAACTACTAAGTACAATTTGAGACAAATTTTAAGAAACAAAAGATAAAGATGGAAAAGGAAAAGTACGAGTAGCAACTTATAATTTCAGAAAACTGAAATTGTCCGGGATATTTACCATGTTGTTTTGTTTTAATGAGCTCCTGATATTTCGCCTACAGTTATATAGCCGCCGAAATATTGGGAGCTCATTAAAACAAAACAACATGGTAAATATACCGGACAATTTCAATATTTCTATTGTGTGTAACCATGACAGTTTAAAACTTATAATGTCATGTACTCGAAATAGAACCATTCTAAAATTGAACATCTGACAGATGATCTAACTTTATTTTTAATAGATAGTATTTCATCCTTTAATTGGCTTCTGATCAGCAACTCCGCGTCATAGCCAATTTGATACGACCTTGCATTATAACGAGAAAATGCAAGCATCTTTTAAATTATCAACATTGATCTGTCATACATGTATGTCAGGTTTAAAAATAAATTTTCTAGTTCACTAATTTACTATAACGTGACCATTATAACAGACCTCTCCTCGGGTAGACATACTGAGGTTTCGTAGACAAACTTAAATTGGCTGTATAAGCATTCCATGATAAGATACAAGATTCATAACCTGTCATTTCTAATTATTGTTGAAATAAATAACCATCCTAGTCAATTTTGAGGATTTAAAAGCGTTCTATTCAGAAACAATGGACCTTAATGTCGGTGCGTAAGGTTCAATATTGTGGTATTTGGGGAGATGTAGTAAAGAAATTAGAATAAGTACAATCAGTATAACTAAGGTAACCTTACTTGCCAATAGCGTCACGTTTCTGCGTCAAGTGCACGAGATATTATTTTGATAGATTGTAAATAAAATTTGGGCAAGCACGAGTTGCCTTATGCAAGTTTGGTTGTGTAAAAAAACCTATCTACTTTAATAAGTACGAAACACAAAATAATAGACATTCACATGAACACTTTATACCATTTACAAATGTCATGGGAAAGGAAAACATCGTGATAAACCAAAATTAGAAAATTTGTTCAAGGCATAACTAAATGAACATGATTTCAGACCGAAAAACAAGATAATGAGTTAAGGAGAGTTTACTACAAGATAATCGTTCGACATTCTTCAAAATTCCTTTTGGAGCGTCGGAGTGACCAGTGAAGTGGAATCAACAATTAAACTGCGTGTTCCACAGACTGTACGCGAAAAAAATACGAGAGGCAAATCTCAGTTAATTTAATTTGAACATAATAATATGTATTTGGTTTCTTTGACATATTTATATACTATGTCATAATACAGCTGGCCTATGTAATTTTCAGATGAACTTGCTCTTGGATATATGACCTTGTCATAAGGCAGTGCGTAGATATAATTTTAGACACGTTTATACAAACAAGGATCTCTAAATATAGAATTACAGTTAGCCCGAATGAATGGAACTAATTTGACTATATCCTTATGAATTCGGATATATGATTAACCATTTGTTAAACGTTTAGGAACTTGTTACTTCATAATGGATATAATGACTTTGGAATGCAACCTAATTCGCTAATGGACAACGGAAGTGTTTTAACATTTGCCAAAAAAGCCTTGAAACCTGCAAACATTGCGGGTTTTAAAAAAATGCTATTACTTCATTTGTTACTTACAAGGGCGGCGTTCTTTTATAAAACAAAACACTTAGAATAAATGATAAATTTTAAATTTTGACATTCAATATAGATTTTTGTTTATTTATTTTGATGTGGATGTACAAAAAGATGAGCTTTAATGGCGTGCTTGCTAATTAATTACAATAAATAAAAAGCTTTATTTTTGTACATCCCCCACGATACTTTCTACTAAAAGTCCATACATTATGATATTGCAATTTACATATAATTGAATTAATTCAATCAATAATGTTATTACTACTTTTAAAAGGTGTTCAAAAGTTCTAATATGACTTATGTGCTTGCTTGGCCGTATTATTTCACACACGACAAACTAATGTATATGAAATAAGGTAAAGTAAGGGCGCATATATCAAGAATCTTGGATCTACATGAGAACTGATAACTTATTCACTACGTCGTCTTGGCAACATTTTTAAATATAAGTGTTTTTAGGGGGATAATAATATTCTAAGTAAATTCGTGCGTTGATGTCTTTTGTAGGGTAAAGCACATCGCGTAAAATATTGCAGTTTTTAGCGAGTTGGTTGGCCATAAGTTCTTTCAATGGGATTCGAACGGTCTCTTTATCAAATTTCATCTCCATCTGTCTAACAATTTAAGCCGTTACGGGCCGTAATACATTAAATACTGTCACTTAAAGACACACACACGAATCCAGTGCAAATATAGGACAATGTTTAATAACAAGTCAAAACAAATAAACCAGTTGACACATTAACATAGTGAAGCAGATTAATTAATCACTTACGCCCAGTTGACATTGATATATAATTAATTATTAATAAGCCTCAAATAATTTTGACAGCCACCGTTTTTAACGGTATGATAAAGTAACACAGAGTTCATTGGCATTGTAATTTAATATAAAGTGATATTATGTGAAAACGAGACGGATTAGTTGGAACAATGGGCTATTATGTTACTAATTTAAGGATTTATACACCCGCTTGACAAGGAACAACATGCCTTGCAATTAATGTTCAGCTTTTATGGAAAAATTAAGCTTAAACTTGTAGGTTTGAGCATTTGGGATAAAGGTGGACAAAAAATTAAAAGTGTCCATTAGGGGTTGTCCATTAATCACGTGATCTTTTTTTAGCATTTTTAACCCCCCCCCCTCCCCCATACATAGTGAGGTTTAAGACCCCCTCCCCCCTCCCCCTTCTTAAGATCACGTGTATTTTTATCTTAATTTAAATAGAGGTGAAAAATATAATTTTATTCTGAACTTAAGGACCATTATAAAAATGTCTACACCAGCTTGCAAGTTTTTTTTGATTGCCATAATAATAACAATAAACGAAGAGTGTAATCATGAGAAAATCGCGCGTTTGACGAAAAAATAAATACACGTGATATCTTACTACACCCCCCCCCCCCCTCCCTCCTTGTGTTATTTTCGTGATTTTTATCAAACCGCTCACCCCTTTTCAAGCCTCACGTGATTAATGGACAACCCCTCATGTAAAGTTAATAAATAAAGTTATGGTACAAAAGCCTTCGTACGCGAGTCAGACTCGGACTTGGCCAGTTTTTTCGCAATAATTTATACATCTGTATTTTACTTCTATATCGTGCATCCAATCAATTAAGGAATGAAAGAAGTCAGCACTATAAATGAATAATTAAAACAAATATAACTTTATGGTGTTTATCATAAATTTATTGCAGCAAATATTAATTAAGCCATAATTATTGGATTGTAAATATTATTTTTGAGTGCAATATTATGTTAATTTACATGTAAAGATAACACACCGTAGATTTACAAAATCAATTTTATTGCAGATATTATCGAAATGAAATCCGTGTTATGGAGGCTGATCTAAAGCTTAGTCGATTTATTATAAAGTAAACTATTATAATAGTGTGTCTTCTACTGGCTTAGAGTATAGTTATTATAAAAGTTATTATTATACATAGTTAATATTTTATTCAATTCAAGATCTTTTTGTTACTGAATAAAATGCTGAAATGCGAACATTTTATGAATACCGGAAATAATAAAGGTTTAAATGTCAAAACATTTGGAACGTATTGTTGCGGGAACGGGGTACGTTTAATTCAAGATACGCCAAAAGTCACCAAAAGACAATTAATTTATTTATCGACTAACAATTACACAATTAAACACTTAAAAACACAATTAAAAACACTTAATTACAACACTAAACACGGAACACTAAATTACACTAAAGCACTGAATCACACTAATACACTGAATTGCACTGAAACTATTCGCAGGTAACGCACTCGATCACTCTTAGTTCGCAGGAGACTGATTCGCTTCGCTTTCCCAAATCGGAACTGTCCCGTCGCGTCGTACATCCCGCTTTTATACCCAGTGAGGACGCAGCTCTTCGCGTGTCGTCGAGAATCTTCTCGCGGGGATCGAAATTTCTAGAACTCGCTGGAGCTCGCTCCGACCGACCAGAGTGTGTGACGTAGTATCGTGCAAGCGAATATAGACCTTATCCATACGACGATAAGACTAATTTCGCTTGCACGGTCTCTCAAGGTCGTACTATTATTATTACTTTAGAACACTCTAGAGCTCGCTACAACCTACCAGAGTGTGTAGCGTAGTATCGTGCAAGCGAATATAGACCTTATCCATACGACGATAAGACTAATTCCGCTTGCACGGTCTCTCGTGGTCGTAACATTATCCCCCTCTTAGTCATGCTCGTCCCGAGCATCATTTGACCCATGGTAACGAGCCAATCGATCAATGTGAACAATTTTCGGCTTGCCTCTTGTCCCTTGTTTGATCCGATAGGTTAAGTCGTTCAGCCTAGTGATGATCTTGTATGGTCCTTCCCACCTTGGCTGGAACTTCGGTGATTTGCCCTTCTTCCTGAATGGGTTGTGTAACCAAACCAGACTCCCTTCATCGAAACCGTCGGTGTTGGCTTTGCGGTCGTAACGGGTTTTCATTCTTTCGCTGGATTTTAGACTGCAGTCTCTAACGAGAGCATGTACTTCATCCAGGCGCTTCTGTAGGTCAGCTGCATATTCGGTTACTGGTTTCGGAGCTTCTGGCGGTGTCCCAGTCAACGCGTCTACCGGAAGCCGCATTTCTCGACCGAAGTTTACCATTGCTGGGGTTGCGCTGGTGCTATCGTGGATCGCAGATCGGTAGGACAGCAAGAAAAGCGGTATGTACTGGTCCCAGTCTCGTTGATGCTCGTCCACAACTTTGGCCAAGTGGTTTTCCAACGTTTGGTTGAATCTCTCGACCATGCCATCGGATTGCGGGTGTGCTGGTGTAGTACGGGTCTTATGCATACCCAACAGTTGACAGACCTCCTGGAACAGTGCTGACTCAAAGTTTCTTCCTTGGTCTGAATGTATTTCAAGAGGCACACCAAATCGGCAAATTACCTCGTGGACTAACTTCTTGGCGACCGTCTTTGCTTCTTGATTAGGCGTAGCGAAGACTTCAGGCCACTTAGTGAAGTAATCTTGGACCACAATGATGTACTTGTTTCCCTCGTCGGATTCTGGAAAGGGGCCAGCTACATCTACTGCAATTCTTTCCCAAGGAGCGCCGACGTTGTACAGCTTGAGTTTGCCCTTACTTCTGGTTTGTGGGCCCTTTACTGATGCGCAAGTCGTACATTTCTTGCACCAGTCTTCGACGTCCTCCCGACAGTGTATCCAGTAGAACCTCTGTCTCAGCTTCTCTAGGGTCTTCTTCACGCCTAAATGTCCCCCGGATACCCCATCGTGTATGTACCTCAGTAGAGAAGCAACCTGTTTACGGGGTACAATCAGCTGTAGTGTCGTTTGATCCCCTTTTGGTGTTTCCCATTTCCTGAAGAGTACTCCATTCTTAATCTCCAAACTGTCCCATTGTGCCCAGTAACTTTTCGTGATGGGGCTTGATGATGCTACATGGCTCCAAGAAGGTTTTTGACCTACTTCTTTCCATTCAAATATTTTCCTCAGGTCACTATCCTCCTTTGAGCCTTTTTGATAGCGTCTTCGCTCCATTCATTATCAAGTCCCTGGGTGGTAATCATCCGGACTTCTTCTTTAGTCTCCGTCTTAGAACAATGACTGCAGGCCACAGGACAAGGTCTCCTTGATAGGGCATCGGCATTCAAATGCGTTCTACCACTCCGATGTTCTGTTGTGAAGTTGTACTCCTGTAGTTGCTCTAGCCACCGCGCCACTTGTCCTTCAGGGTTCTTAAACTGCAAGAGCCATTTAACGCAGCATGATCTGTCCGCAGGGTAAACTGTCTTCCAACGAGGTACTTGTTGAAATGCTGTAGAGTCTTTACTACCGCCAACAGTTCCTTACGAGTCACACAGTAGTTCCTTTCAGGTTTTGAAAGTGACTTACTGAAATAGGCGATCACCACTTCCCGTTCACCTTGCTCTTGCGACAGAACTCCGCCTATGCCAGTATTGCTGGCATCGGTGTCCACGATAAACCTTCCTTCTCTGTTCGGGTAGCCAAGTATAGGACTGGTGCAGAGGTGTTCTTTTAATCTGACGAAGGCTTGATCACATTCCAAGTCCCAGGCGAATACTCGTTTATCTTCCGTGAGCCGATGAAGAGGTTTCGCTATATCAGAGAAGTTCTTTACAAAGCGCCGGTAGTATGCGCATAAACCCAAAAATGATCTCACGTCGGTCTTGTTAGCTGGTACAGGCCATTCTTGGACAGCTTTTATCTTCTCTGGGTCGGTCCTTACACCTTTCGATGAAATAATGTGGCCTAAGTAGGCGACCTCTTCCTTGAAAAACGTGCATTTCTTTGGGCTGAGTCTCAAGTTTGCTTCTCGTATTCTGGTGAAAACCTTCCTCAGGTTACTGACATGCTCTGTGAAATTTCGACCCATGACAATGATGTCATCCAGATAGACCAGGCATGCATCACCCAGAAGTCCAACCAGTACTCTTTCCATCAACCGCTCGAATGTCGCCGGAGCGTTGCAAAGTCCAAAGGGCATGACGTTGAACTGCCACAGTCCATTCCTAGTTCCGGTCGTAAATGCCGTCTTCTCTTTGTCTACTGGATGGATGTCAACTTGCCAGTACCCACTCTTAAGGTCCACTGTTGAGAACCACTTCATGCCGCTCAACATGTCCAGTGTGTCGTCTATACGGGGCAGAGGGTAGCTGTCCTTCTTCGTTGCATTATTCAACAACCGGTAGTCCACACAAAACCTGGTGCTGCCGTCCTTCTTCTTTACCAGGACTACTGGCGAAGACCACGGGCTTGTTGAAGGTTCTATGATGCGGTTCTTCTGCATCTCAGCAACCATGTCTGCTACCTCCTTCTCTTTGGCAAATGGAAGGCGTCTAGGCCGCTGCTTAATTGGTGGCGCGTCTCCCGTGTCTATTCTGTGTTTAACGAGACCTGTCCTTCCTAAATCATGGTCACCCTTCGAAAATATATCGTTGAAATCTAGCAACAACCCTTTAGCTTGCTGAAGTTCTCGCTCAGATAGCTTGTCCTTACAGTTTGCTAGGAGCGGCGTGACGTCATCTCGTTGACAGGATTCCGGTTCCCGGGCCCTTTTCAGCCTTCTGATGGATTGACCTACATCGCACCGTCCGATGACACAGTTTCTTCTTAGCTGCACTTCATCTCCGCTAAGATTGATGACTCGCACCAGCGCTCCTTTTCCGGTCATTGCCAGAGTTCTTGCTGTGATCCAACTCGGATGGTCGCCGCAGTTTTCTATGACGACGCTTCGCCCTTGACACGCAGTGTAAGGGAATCTAACTTTGACCAGAGTTTCAGATCTCGGCGGTAGGGTCGTATTTTTCAGGCAGTAAACTGCGCATGATCTCGCTCCCTCTAGGAATACTTCTTGTTCGGGGAAACTAAGTACTCCTTTAGCGACGTCTACAACACACTTCTGGTCTCTTAAAAAGTCCAATCCGATGATGCAATCGTCCGTGATGTCTGCTACGAGTACACCGTATTCAAAGGTCTGTTCTCCAATGGTTATCTTCGCCATCGTCTCACCGAAGACGGTAACTGGCTGGCCTGTTGCTGTTTGAAGCTGAACGGATGGTCTCTGATTCCACATAATAGTCCTTTTCAATAGCTCCGGACGCACTATTGTTCTTGAGGCACCTGTGTCAATAGTAAAATGACACGTTACGCTGTTCAGCTGTCCAACCACTATAAGGTTGTTCCCATTACCAATCTGTGAAACAGTGACGGTAGGGGCTCGATGTTGACCAGCCAGCGCCCGCCCCACGGCCCTGGCTTTTTCTAGTTTAACGACAGCTCTTCTGCGTCCACCTGTGTAGAGGACGCTACTGTCGTTCTACGTGGCCATCTTCGCTTGGGGCAACTACTCCGAATATGGCCCCTCTCGCCGCAGCCATAGCACATCGGGCCCAAAGAAGGTTTTTCCTTCACCACAACCTCCCGAAGTCGTTGAGTTCTAGCGTCTTGACGCACGGCTTCCACCTCCAAAGCATGGGCTAGAGCTTCCTGTAAGGTCTGATGATGGCTCAGTTTCACGGTGTGTCTGACGTCTGCGTCTCTAATTCCATCACAGAAAGCTTGCGGGATCATTGATTCCACCATTGTCGGGCATGACACGTATGCACGTCTGACAAGCCTTTCGATTTCCGTTGCCCATTGCTGCAGACTCTCACCAGGCTTCTGCTGTCGATCGCGGAGTTGTGCTCTATATGCGTGTTCTAGGTGTTTGTCGCTGTACCTGCCCTCTAGTGCTCTTTGGAGAGCACCTAAAGTTCTGTTATCCGAAGGCAGGTTTTCCAACGTGAGCAAGGCATCTCCACGAAGAGCCAGAGTCAGAGCTATCAAGGACTCTTCCTCGTTCCACCCCTTTCCTTTAGCCACCGTCTCGAACTGGTACCAAAATGCTGCCCAAGACGTCGTTCCATCGAAGTGGGGTACTTCGATTTTCGGAGAATCCGACACTATCGTAGCACCCCGGGTCCCCACTCTTGCCATCTTGGTATGCAGCTGTCGCATCTCAGCATCTACCTGGCTCAGTCGATCCTCGTGTTGGGTGAATCGATCTTCATATTGGGTGAATCGATCTTCATGTTGGGTGAATCGATCTTCATGTTCGGTGAATCGATCTTCATGTTGGGTGAGGCGATCTTCGTGTTGGGTGAGTCGATCTTCGTGTTGGGTCTTGACGCTTAGCACATCATCCTTGAGAGCATCAATCTGCTTTTCTAATACTTCGTGCTTCTTCTCAATAGCCCCCAACAAACTCTTGCTCATCTCCTCCAGATGGCGGGCTTGCTCCTCCTGGCGAAGGTCTTGCTTTTCCTGGCGAAGGGCTTGTTCTTCCCTCAGCTTAGCAAATTGTGCTTCCTGAAGTCGGGCTAGCTCCTCCTGACGGCTGGCTTGTGTCTTCAGCATTTTAAATAAATCTGCAAGCTCCACAGACCCAATCGGTGTTTGAATCGATCCCTCCGTTGAAGTACCTTCACCCTCTTGCAGGGTCGCGGTTTGACTCCTTGTAACTCGACCCTCACAGTCTTCTCGTGGTGTAAGAGGCATCTTGAATCCCACTTCTGACACCAATTGTTGCGGGAACGGGGTACGTTTAATTCAAGATACGCCAAAAGTCACCAAAAGACAATTAATTTATTTATCGACTAACAATTACACAATTAAACACTTAAAAACACAATTAAAAACACTTAATTACAACACTAAACACGGAAAACTAAATTACACTAAAGCACTGAATCACACTAATACACTGAATTGCACTGAAACTATTCGCAGGTAACGCACTCGATCACTCTTAGTTCGCAGGAGACTGATTCGCTTCGCTTTCCCAAATCGGAACTGTCCCGTCGCGTCGTACATCCCGCTTTTATACCCAGTGAGGACGCAGCTCTTCGCGTGTCGTCGAGAATCTTCTCGCGGGGATCGAAATTTCTAGAACTCGCTGGAGCTCGCTCCGACCGACCAGAGTGTGTGACGTAGTATCGTGCAAGCGAATATAGACCTTATCCATACGACGATAAGACTAATTTCGCTTGCACGGTCTCTCAAGGTCGTACTATTATTATTACTTTAGAACACTCTAGAGCTCGCTACAACCTACCAGAGTGTGTAGCGTAGTATCGTGCAAGCGAATATAGACCTTATCCATACGACGATAAGACTAATTCCGCTTGCACGGTCTCTCGTGGTCGTAACAGTATTTTATCCCAGAAATGTATTCTATGTGACATCGCTAATAACCTAAAATAAGCATTAGGTGACTACTTGTGCAGAGTTTTTTCAGAGATCTAAAGGCGGTGGAATGGAACGCATACCACATTATTATTTTAATCAACAATTCAACCTGACGTGGTTTTTGGTACAAATAGGTACCCTTTTTTATTTCCGGTATTCATATCAAGACACCCACTGTAGAGCAATGAGAGTGTTTCAGATCAATCCCACCACTAGAGGGCGCAGCGTAGGTGTCCGGTTAATCTGTTTTTGGTTTATTTTGACGCCCATGCTGCCATGGTGTCAATTTGACGTTTCAAATTCAAAGCATTTATTGCCAAATAAGTGTGAGATATTTACTTTTTTTTCCTAACTGACATACGATACGTCATCAACACCGGACTTGCTGAGATATTTACAAAGATCATAAAAGTAAATTACAGTTTTTATGCTTAGAATACCTTGTCGAGCTTTGAAATTTGACGGAATTTATAAACCTTGCCTCCCTCATCCTTAGAAATTGTATACAGATTTTATTGTCAATTGACAATGGTTTAGTCTGACCTTTAATAGTTTGGTCTGACCTGTAATACCCTCATTAGTAAAAAATATGTTTGAGGTAAGCTCTCAATGTTTTCAATAAATGTATGTAAAAAATATATTACATATTATATTTCAGAAGTTTTCAATCAAGTTAATTTTTCAGCGTAACAATGTTTTAATTGATAGTGAAGCAAAAAGGAAGTACGATAATCTTGCTGAGATTGGGGTTAGATTAAAAATCATATATCATAATTCATATAAACATCGTTTATCACCGCAATGATCTATAAAAATAAATCAACACTATAATTTTAATTGCACCACCCAGAATTTACGACGCATCTCAAGTAAACCACATCTGTCAATGGTGACTCTTATTGTAAAGGCGTTAAGGGTCAAAGTGTCCATGTTTTTTTTTATTGTAGCAGGTTTGGTCTTAGATGTTGCAGGTCAGGGTTCATTGACGAAGCCTTGGGTCAAACTTCCGATGTAAGGATGTATCTTGATAAAGCTCGATAGGGTATTGAGATAGATAGACCAGGAGAACACCGCGTGTATTACCTATATTTATATTAAGTGTATTAAATTTTTACTGATGTAAATAAATAAGCTTATTTACTCTTACACGAAAAGAACTGAATAACATACAGCCTACGATTTATAAAGATAATTTTGTATATTATTATCCACTAAAGCAAATTAGATTTTCTTTCGTCTTATTAATGTTTCGATAAAACGCAACTGATTGGGATAGGTTTTTAAACAATATAATATATAGTTAACAATATAATTATTACGATTACTCTATAATTTTTCATAAAATAAGAGAGGTCTTTCAAGCTGACCTCGCTCAATCTGATAATAAGCGGTCACAATTATAGTACAATCAAAAGTAAAGATAAAATTAGCGCACGACTTCATATCACAGCTCACCAAATAGGCCCCTTACCCGCCCACCCATCAACAAATAGTGTGTTTTACATCGATAGCGGTCGTTAATCGATATCGTGATCGATTAACCGAACTCGTAATCGCCACCGGTGCCACCTTGAACGAGACAGAATTAGGTTCCGATCTGTTTTAGTAGTAGATGGGATCCTCTTTGAACATGATCAATCTACCCTTGAGGTTCAACACTAGTTGCGCGCTCTGATTTCGCGTGGATTTTTACTGCATAGTAACTTACCTAAGGTACCTACCTAGATAAATTTTATTTATTTATTTTATTTGTTATTTAGATATTCGTATTACCATATATTAATTCCAAGTATTACACCATTTTTTGAGCATGTGCCAAAACGGGTTCTCTTTTTTTAGTAATTTTTTTTAGTTGTGAACCGTTTTGTTTTAGATAGACTTGCACATAAGGCATTTTACATCGTATTGCATCAAACTAGCCAACACATATGAAATCGAATTAAAGTAAAAAAAATACGCACGTCTATCCTCAGCCTTACAGTTAACGGCCAAACACTAAAATGATAATAATTAAATATTTGACTACTTTTTATCCGGTTAGTAACATTTCAAGGCATGCATCAAATCGTGCAAAAAAAAAAGGTAGATACTGATCGGAATATTTACACAAAAAAACAATAAAAGTTATAATAATCGCAAATGTTATTCAATTAATGCGTAATTCAATATTTATAAGCTTTTTGCCACGTTACAAAAAGGAATCCATTCATATGATTTCAATAATCCCAATCAAGACGATATCAAGGACGAAGTGACGTCATTAGGGACTTTTTTCAATGTTAATATTTAAAGCTGGATTACCTATTGCGTTATAAATAGGCTTAATTAGAGTAAGATTCTAGGAATATAAGTTAAATAAAATAAATATCTGGGACATTTTCACACACGGTCATTTGACCCAAAACTAAGCAGAACTTGTATAATGGGCGTCAGAGATATACTCGTACATACATATATTTATAAATACATATTCACACCCAGACACGGAACAAAGACCGATGTTGCACACAGAAATATTTGTCCCGAGCGGGAATCGAACCCACCACTCTTGGAACCGCCAACCAGGGTCATTAACGACTGTTCGACTGAGCCAGTCAAAGTTACTACTATTAGTACGATTTCAATGATACAACTATAGGTACCTACAATCAATTAGGTCGTCAGTTTTACACTTTGGGATTCGTTCTGTCCATTGGCCGATAGCCGAGTGGTTAAGGTCGTTGCTTGCCATGCTAGAGGTCGCCAGTTCAAACCCCGCCACGTACCACTGTGTTTTTCACATTTGAAACTCATATTACGATTATTCGACGCTTTAACTGTCAAGAAAAACATCGTGAGGAAACCTGCCCATCTATGAAGAAATTCTAAACTTGTGTGAAGTCGACCAACCTGCACTTGGCCAGCGTGGTTGACTAAGTCCTTAGGGTAGGCCCGTTCCCCAGCAGTGAGGATGTTTATGGGCTGCTGATGACCGTCCATATGTGGTGAGCCTGAGAGTTACTGTCAGTGTTACGGCAGACGTGTTGTTCTCTGTATTCTGAAAAACAAACACCTTCTCGTACGAAGGTACTTGCCTGCAGTTTTTCTACTATCGAAATAATCTCTATGATTTTAAGGCATCTGAAAATTCACTAACTGTATCCTGAATAAAAATGTGGGACTTCTCCACACACGGCCATCTGATCCCAAACTAAGCAGCAGAGCTTGTAGGTACTATGGAAGTCATAGCGCTTCCATGAGTTTAAAAGTGACAGACTCGATATCGCCTATGTAAAAAATGTCTATGAAAAAATTTACAGCGCCCCTATCGGTAACGCTAAGAACTAAAATCGGTAGTATGAAAAAAAAGAATTCGATGGGTTTTAACGGATGTAAGTTTTCGATAGCTAAGTCATGGTAGCGCTACAGATACCTACTAATAATAAAAAAAATAGGTACGTACTTATTCAAATGGGTGTGAGAACTATTCATAAAAAGGGTTCCATTACATTACAGCAGGCAACAAATCAATGCAATCAATGAAATCTCCGTGAGTGTACGCCGGATCTCATACCTACGAATCAATAAATCTGTCAGTAAGGTACTAATTCTGATTAAATCATTATGTTACTAATCCGGATGCACAGACAGCTTTACGTTTCACAAGATTGTTGTAAGATAGGATTGTGCGTGAGTAAAGTAGGTACTAAATATACTACTAATGCCCGTAGGACAACTAGATTACCTAGATTAGATCGATTAGTATCTAGTGCTGGATCTATCAAGAACATTCTGATCCTGGATTTCAGACTGTAACTATTATTATACACTAGCTTTCCGCCCGCGACTTCGTCCGCGTAGAGACGGTTTAACGGGTAAAACATTTCTTTCTTATAGCGCAGTTGGTTTAAAAGTAGCCTATAACCTTTCCTAGGCTCTGGACTATATCTGTACCAAATTTCATTTAAATCGGTCCAGTACTTGCGTGAAAGCGTAACAGACAGACAGAGTTACTTTCGTATTTATAATATTAGTAAGGATGAGAAGGTTTGTATAGACGGATTGCTTGTTATCCTTTTACGCAGAAGCTACGAATTTTGATGAAACTTTTTCCAAAATTCACCAACCCTATGCTGCAACGTAAGATTTTAGACTTTCGCGTTCCATTACACTAAATATTAGTTAGTTTATGGGTATAAAGACTAATATTTAGTGTAATGAAATGAATTATCGCATGTAGACCCCTACATGCGATATTAGGAGTAGCTGGCAAAGCTAGCTACTTACTGCCCGACGTTTGCATAGACTGCAAGTCATAGAGATTATTGTGCCTATTATCCAAAATATAACGAAACCTAGGTAACTAACATCAGGCTTACAAGGGTCTGCCGCTAGTGCACATGCATTTAATTTTGTGCACTCTGTTATAATAATATAATAACATAATAGGTATTAAAATACTTATTATGTCTCGTGCACTAAATTGATCCCCATTGAGATTGACCAGCATGGCGGAAAGTAGGTCGGATACCATTGTTATAGCTTAATTTTATCTAATTCACTTCGATGGGTTGAAGGCGAAGTCACGAAATCAACAATAACACAACTTGTGATAATCAAAATGAAATTAACACCACACAATTTACTCGCGCCATTGTTCTAATAGATACTTTATTAGGGCCAAAGGGTAATTCCAACAAAATAGCGTATATTACCCACTTTAGACGCTCATGAGCATTGGTTTTGTAAGAAAATTAGCCTTTCGATTGGTTTGCGTGCAATGGGATTTTATACTTGATTTAACTCAAGGTTGTGGTGTCCATCTTTAATAACATTGCCAAACAATAAGGTAACGGTAACACCGTTATTTAAGAACAGAGGGATCCCGAATGACAGAATAAAAAGGTGTATTAGTAAATAAAACTATTTTATAAATCACGATTTCGGCTTGACTACCTATAAGTACTTATAATGTTTGAAAAAAATTGGGTACCTTTAAACTGCCGACCGTACTTCGATAAAATTTCAATAGATATTTTGTCACAGCGCCACCTGTTGACAGTTTAAGAAACTTAAACGATGTCAAGATAGAGATGACAGCTGCTTTGGGTAAAGTAGTACCTATTTCATAAAGTTTCTGCTAGATGTCACTATCTTTCGAAAGTAACATTTTATCAAACCAAAAAAAAAGAAAGAAGGAAAGATGAAAAAAAAAATATTTAATTGTTTTTTGCATTGTACCTAAATTACTGGTGTGTTGATTTTGAAAACGTAGTCAACGGGCCTTGCCTAAACCTTAACTAATTTATTACTAAATCTATCAAAAATGGAAATATTGCGACGTTGGTGTTTCGTATTCCTTTAAATATCTTTGAAAGTAAAAATCCACATTCGGTATCTCACTTATTCCACTTTTTTCATATTTTAAATCTGTACCAAATACGAAAAAAATATCAATTTTTGAAATTAAACAATCTATTCGGTTCCGTTTCCCGCGTAAAAGTCATGTCACAGAGAGTAGAATATTCAAGAAGGTTCCGATTCTGTCCACAGACAAATGGGTCAGACTCGGAGAAATAATAAGTCCGTCCTCCGTCTCGGGAACTGTAAAAAAGCACCATGACAACGTGAAAAATGTTTGACAAACTGACAGCCGAGTTGGTTGACTTGACAACCTCAAAATAAGTTTATTGATCTAACAGGTAAAGGAAAATCATATTCGCTTTGCTAAAACTGTGCTAAATAATGGAAAAAGCTTTCGAAGTCCAAAGACAAGTGCGCGACAATGTTAAAACATTCCAAACATACTTGACAGACCTCCAAAACTGGGAAGCCGAGATGAAACGAAAAGAGGCCGCACTCAACGGCGTTTTTGAGCAGGTTTAAATCCATTTACGCTCGTAATAATCGTTGTAAATTAAACTATATACACGTATCTAAACAATAAAGTGCAACATTCAAGTTAGAAGCGTAAATATTGCTTAGTATTTAGCGATATGTTTTTGTTAGTCGCAGTGTCTAATTTGTTTGTTATGGAAGTATTTTATGGGATTATTTTAGTGTTGATATATATGGTAACTTTGATGAGGTATTTGAGGCTTCGGGTTATTAATCTTGGTGCAATCTTTTGAGGATAGGACCTACCACCCGTTAGGAGTAAGTTGAAAAAAGAAAAACCTGTCTTGAAGCCGAAGAAACAGGAGAAAAGGATCTCTGCATTCGACTACCAGTCCTGGGATAAGTTTGATGCTGTGAGTATTCATTCATCATGTTTTTTTTTTCATTGGTTCTATTTCATGCAAAGTAGCTTTAGCACTTGAGTTACGGATCCATCTTGGTGCAACGGGCTGATATCCGCAACTCGACGTCAAAGCGCCTATTTTGCGTGAGGACCACGGGTACGGATCCATCAGTACACCATTGTGATATCATTTAAAAGACTAACACCTATGTTCATCACACAAATATCACTACATAGTATAAAACAAAGTCGCTTCCCGCATCTGGCTGTCCCTATATATGCTTAAATCTTTAAAACTATGCATCAGATTTCAATGGGTGTTTAAAAAGATAGAGGTGTTCAAGAGGCCTTCCTCTTGAACACCTCTATCTTTTTATGTATAATATACCCAAAGCAAAGCGAGGGCAGAACACTAGTAGTATTTGAACACATATGCAATAGACACAACATATATATAATATTGTTGTGGGGATGATGATTCTATGTGTAAGAAGAACTTGTATCATTATGTGAGTTGATCAACATTGTCATAGCCTAGAATGGTAAGAGATATTGATCACGTCATCAGCCCACTTTGTCCACTGCTGGACATAGGCCTCCAAAATGCTCGCCACTTATTTTGATCCTTGGCTACTTGCATCCAGCTCCTACGGGCCATAGGAGAAATATCGATCAAGTAGATATAATTGCACGTAATCTGATTTCAACGAGTTGATTACAAAAGTTTATCTAATTGCATTGTTTTGTTTTTGTTATGACCACTTCAGATAAGCACTGTGTTTGTTGTTAAAACAAAGAAAATATCTTTGTTTTAAAAGTGCTTGTTTAGCTGTGGCTTTTTTTATAAAGATGTAGAATGCTTGCAATTAGCTACACTATTAGTATGATACTAATAATATTTTACCATTTTTAGCATTATTTTTATAAACTAATTATACAATATTGGTGAAAATAATCTGCACATTGCTGTAATAATCAACATAACAGTGCAGTTTCGATGGTAATTGATGACAGCTACATTCAGCGGTAAAATATTGATATAACTGCACTTGTTACCTAAGTATGATTTGATTTCCATTGTATTGCATTGCATGCTAAATGTAAGCAAATTTACAATTAACAACTTATTGTTGTAGAATATTTAAATTTTATTCCTTCTTGATGATGATTACTTTTTTTCCTAACTGACATACAATGATGGGCTTGGAGTAGCCTCGTCATCTCACGGGACGTGGGGAGCGGATGCTTCTCACCCCTATGATGATTATTACATTTAATTTCATCCGCGATCAATAATAAAAAAAAAGATTTTTTTCTCAATCTGGGCTATAGTGGCCCTGTGGTCCCATGGCTACTAAGGGCTGTACTGTAACTGATATTAATTTACGTTACACCAACATAGACAGACATAACACTCAAATCAAACAAAGCACTGTGATATAATATTAAATAAATAAATAAATATTATGCAAAATCACATAGGTACATTGATTTGAATCCATGGTAAGTAGCTTAACTAGTTGTGTTATGGATATCAGAATCAACAGTGGATACACAAATATTTTTAAAATATATTTAATAACACACCCAGACACTTAATGTGCATCACACAAATATTTGTCCTGGGTGGGAATCGAAACCCACAACTCTTAAAAACATGATTAGTGAACCTGGGTCACTAACCACTGTTTCACAGAGCCAGTCAATATTGGAAGAAGACAGATCCTATCCTAATGAAAATCTCATGGTTCTAGGACAAAGCATGTGAAGACGTAGACATGTCGGAAGTCGGTCCCGTCTCCCTGGACAGCAAGAAGAGTCAGGACGCCAAGCTTGAGAAACTGAGAGAGGAGGCGCAGTATGAGAAGGAAAGAGTAAGTAAAACTATACATAATCAGTTAGCAAAGATTTATTCATTTACTATGAGGACTATTGTGTGTGAGAAATTTACTAGATGGCAATGTAGGCGTGAGTTCCATTCCAGCAGATTGGTTATTTTTGACATGACATTGACAGACAAATGATCAATCATGCTGCATTTGGACCTCACGCCTACATATTGTGACATTTAGTGAATTTCTCATACGTGTTAACCCTCATTAGCTTATCTCTTCAAAATAAGGATATATTATTCACCCACAATCCATATATACTGTGAACTAGTCTGTTACCTGTGATGTGCATAGCGAAAACATCTTGTTAAAAATTACAAATTTATGGTGAGCATTATGTAAAATTTATACATCAAACAATGGGGGAGCCCATTAACTGAAATTATCTTAAATTGATTGGGCTGACATAGTAGTATCATAAAAAATGGTTAATTGAGCAGTTGCGAGCAAGTTGAATTTTGAATTTTTATTTAAGAAGCTAAGCGAGAGTGACACACTTTTATTTTGGGTGAGAATGACAGGCTCAATGGTCTATTGTGCCTGTCGACCTCATATTTGGATCTCACTACTGCTTACCATCAGGTGGAGTGAGGTCATCTTGTCAGCCAATGAAAAAAAAACTCTAATACTATTTTGTGTAACATGCTACATAATGAGTTTCTAATACATTTCTTTCTGTAGCAAGTCTTTGTTCCTTTTATATGTTTTGCTTACCTATTCCAGGGTAACACATTTGTGAAGCAGGAGAAGTGGGATGAGGCTATATCATGCTACAGCCGAGCCATCGAGCTGGTCAAGGATGACGCCATATACTTCGCGAACAGAGGGCTGTGCTACTTGAAGAAGGATAGGTAGGTTATGCATTACTTAACTTTAATTAATACTAGCTGTGCTAGCGGCTCGTCCGCGTTGAAAAGTGACTTAAGGCAGCATTTTTGAGTATCATTACAAAATGAATGAAATGAAAGAGAAATAATTATTTTATACTTATTTTTTGTGTATCTTGAACCATTTACACTGCATACCCAACGGAAGCCCTCAAGGATTAATAGTTTTTTCTTGTTTTTAACACATAATGTTGTTTTGTTTTAATGGTATAACATGGCAAATATCCCGGACAATTTCAGTTTTCTAATGTGTGAAAGAATGACAGATTAAAATTATATATTACCTACTGTTTTTTCGCTCCTATTAGTCGCGTGATGTCGCGTGATGTTAAACCATTACTCTAAACCTACCAACCATTACCCTAGACAGAAGCCTTTCTGAATAAATGGTTTATCCAGCTCAAAAATAACTTTTTAATTTGAACCAACACTGAACCAAACTGTTAGATTATAGCCTACTACTTAACCATAGCAGCACAATCTCTACAAAACTATAGTTAAAAGACGATCGCTAAGCATCCATCCCATTTACTCTCTCACGAACTACACACACACTGCTCTCACGAATACACAACAACACTAACTCAAACTCACTGTAATTAATAACCAGATTAGCTTAACCTTGCATTTTGTTTTTATTTATAGTTTACTTTTCTCTTATGAGAAACTATTGGTAAGCGTAATCTTATGCTAATTTTAACATGTTTCTGTTATTCCTTCCACTGTTCAATCTGCGGGAGGGCACTGGTGACCTGTAACACAGGTTTTGCTAAACCTACATCAGGCACCAGTCTCTCACAATGTTACTGGCGGTGGTCATAACCGCAACTGTAATTTAGCATTTAAGTAACATAAGTAAGCCAACATTGTGATGAGAAAATAAACGATTTATTATTATTATATTTATTTATTTTATTTATTTATTTATTAAGGAATAGTACACAGCACAATACAATCATGATTGAAATAGGAAGAACAAATTTTGTAGGCCAATTACGACTATTCAACAGATTACATTCTGTTATGCACTCGATCACAATTTTTTGTTTAGGTATTTTCTATTTTTACAAACACCTCAAGTATAATTTATTAAGCTACCGTGGGCACACAAGGGCAATATCTGATACATTTACTACATCAAACGCATGTATTCATAAACTCACATACAAATCATACATATTAACAAACATACTACACTTGGCTACAAAAACAAGACAAAAGATTTATATATCGTTGTTTACATTAGTAACAAGCTCAAACAGCAAAGCTGGTGTTTTATTATTATTTCCAGCCTCCACCAAGCGGAGAACGACTGTACAGAAGCGCTCCGCCTAGACCCTACCTACGTGAAGGCCCTGCAGCGCCGCGCCGCCGCCCGCGAGCGCCTGGGCTCGCTCCGCGCCGCCTCCAGGGACCTGGAGGACGTGCTGCGGCTGGAGCCCAGGAACGCGGCCGCGAGGAAGCAGCTGGAGGCGGTGAAGGCGCGCATGGGGACTAAGGGGGTGAGGGACTTATCATGAGTTGGTGATAGCGAGGAGGTAGTGAAGTAGTTAGTAGCCTGGACTCCTACGTGAAGGCTCCATAGACCTGGAGGGTGTGCTGCAGCAAGAGCCGAGGAGTGGGGCCAAGAGGGTGAGAGACTTATCATAAGCTGGTGACAGCGAGGAGGTAGTCAGGTAGTTAGTAGCCTGGACTCCTACGTGAAGGCTCCATAAACCTGGAGGGTGTGCTGCAGCAAGAGCCGAGGAGTGGGACCAAGAGGGTGAGAGACTTATCATGAGCTGGTGATAGCGAGGAGGCGGTTAGGTAGTTAGTAGCCTGGACTCCTACGTGAAGGCTCCATAGACCTGGAGGATGTGCTGCGGCTGGAGCCCAGGAATGCGGCCGCGAGGAAGCAGCTGGAGGCGGTGAAGGCCCGCATGGGGACTAAGGGGGTGAGGGACTTATCATGAGCTATAGACAGCGAGGAGGCAAGGAGGTAGTTAGGGATGAGAGATGACGAAGCTACTAAAAGCCATCATCGTATGTCAGTTAGGAAAGAAAAAGGTAGTCAGGTAGTTAGTAGCCTGGACTCGTACGTGAAGGCTCCATAGACCTGGAGGGTGTGCTGCAGCAAGAGCCGAGGAGTGGGACCAAGAGGGTGAGAGACTTATCATGAGCTGGTGACAGCGAGGAGGCAGTTAGGTAGTTAGTAGCCTGGACTCCTACGTGAAGGCTCCATAGACCTGGAGGATGTTCTGCGGCTGGAGCCGAGGAATGCGGCCGCGAGGAAGCAGCTGGAGGCGGTGAAGGCCCGCATGGGGACTAAGGGGGTGAGGGACTTATGATAAGAGGAATAAGGCGTCCGACCGACTTCAGCCATGGCGGCCGATCTCAATTGAGATCAGCCAAGTGCGCAGGACATATTATAGTGCACAAGTGTGCGCGCAAACACAAGTGCACTCTCTATTCCCTTACTCTTATAATTCGGTGAGACGGCAATCCGATATGAACGAAGGGACCCCCGGCTTAACGTGCTTTCCGAGGCACGTGCGTTCAACCGCCAACTTCCTAACTTCGGGCTGAGTAATTTCATTACAGAAAAACTCACACAAATTTTGCCTGACCCCAGTATTCGAATCGGGGACCTCTCGGTCCTAACGCAGCGCTTGCTACCAATGGACCAACGAGGCAGTTAAATCTGATAAGAGGAGGTAGTTAGGTAGTTAGTAGCCTGGACTCGTACGGGGAGGCTCCATAGACCTGGAGGATGTACTGCGGCTGGAGCCCAGGAATGCGGCCGCGAGGAAGCAGCTGGAGGCGGTGAAGGCCCGCATGGGGACTAAGGGGGTGAGACACTTATCATGAGTTGGTGATAGCGAATAGGTAGTGAAGTAGTTAGTAGCCTGGACTCGTACATGAAAGCTCCATAGACATGGAGGTCTGTGGCCAAATAAGGTTAGGGGTGAGAGCCATCCGCTCCCCCGCAAATCCGGTGATGAGGACGAAGCTACTCCAAGCAATCATCGTATGTCGGTAAAAAAAAAAATGTGGTGACAGTGAGACGGCGAGGAGTTAGTCAGGTAGCTAGTAGGCTGAAGGCTCCAGGGACCTGGAGGATGTACTGCGGCTGGAGCCCAGGAATGCGGCCGCGAGGAAGCAGCTGGAGGCGGTGAAGGCGCGCATGGGGACTAAGGGGGTGAGATACTTATCATGAGATTGTGGCGACATTCGAGAAAGAACTTCGCACAGCATCCAACAGATGGCGCTCACATATCATCTTCACAACAATATGTAGTTAGTATGGAACCTACATCTCACTTCAAAGTTATTCGGGCCACTAACTATATATAGAGCAAAAACCACGACGGTAATTGGACCATGGTCCCCGAGCACGATCCCCTAGCTCGGCGGAAGATCTTCCCTTTTAGGATCACTCCTAAAAGATCATGACATCGAGGAGGTAGCCTTTCCTGCTCATGTTTTCCCTCCCTCCTATGATCCCGGGCTCTTCAGGCGGGGCTCCAAATGGCATTTTAGCAGGCCTTCAGGGTCAGTGCGGCTCAATATGGTCTATTGTGCCTGTCGACCTCGTATGTGGATCACACTACTTACTGCTTACCATCAGGTGGAGAGAGGTCATCTTGTTAGCCTATTATAAAAACAAAAGTTAGTTAGTATACCTGGACTATAGCCTGGGACCAAGGGGGTGAGGGACTTATCATGAGCTGGTGAAAGTTTGAGGGGTGAGAGCCATCCGCTCCCCCGCAAGTCCGGTGATGATGACGAGGCTACTCCAAGCTATCGGACAGCAATTAAATTTTGACATTTATGTTTGACATTCAACTAGGTAGGTATGTTTCTGAAGTATGAAAGAGCCAAATAGAGTAAAATTAACAATACAATCTCATGATTTTAGTTACAGAATTAATAATTGGTTTCCTCATGAACCTTTTTCTGTAAATGCGAAATATCTTCCGGGGAAAGTTATTTTGTATTGCATACAACACGAAAGTGTGTCTAAGTATAACGATACCTCAATCGAGCGACATACTCGATCGATCACTATAAGGCGTCCGACAGATTTCAGCCATGGCAGCCGATCTCAATTGAGATCAGCCAAGTGCGCAGGACATATTATAGTGCACAAGTGTGCGCGCAAACACAAGTGCACTCTCAATTCCCTTACTCTCATAATTCGGTGAGACAGAAATCCGACATGACCGATGAGAGATCGGGCGAAGGACCACCGGCTTAACGTGCTTTCCGAGGCACGGGCGTTCAACCGCCAACTTCCTAACTCCGGGCTGAGTAATTTCATCACAGAATAACTCACACAAATTTTGCCCGACCCCGGAGGCAGTCAAATCACTACAATTCTGTTACGAATCGATACATTATATTATTCGATAAATCGGTTAATAGTTCACTTACTCATCAGACTAATATGTTAATTTTTCTCCTCTTCCAGTCCAAATCTAAGTCATCACCAGTACCGTCACCCCAGTCTACGCCTACCAGCGAGTGCCGACCAATCACAGGCCAGGCCAAGATCATAGAGCTGCCAGACGAGCCTGTGACGTCACGGGTCGGTGATGACCTGTGGAGAGACGGAGTGGGTGAAGACGTGACGGTGATCAAGCCGGTGAAGAAACCGCCGCATTTGAGATCAAAGGTTAGTGGAAATTAGGACTTAATGTAGTTGTAATAAAGTTGGAGTTAGATTGGCGCTCGCTTCAGATTCCTTGTGTGTTAGTGTTTTAACAGTTACAGAACATATAAAGTATGAACATATTACTTGCAACAAGACAAGCTAATATAATTAACATTATTTATCAAGCAATGTGTCAAAACGTAAAGCGATGGCCGACTGGTTAAGGTCGTTGCTTGCCATGCGAGAGGTCGCTAGTTCAAACCTCGAATAGTCATAATTCTGAACTGGACTTTTGGGCTCTGGATTGTTCAAGCTTGTCTTATTTTTATTAATAGTAAATGTAGTATACTACTTTTGTACTGTAACATACCCAAACTGTATTACTAATTAAAAAGAGTAACCATCGAGTTTCTTGCCGGAGTCTATACGGTAGAATCAGCGTTCCAATCCAGTGTTTGGAATGCTGATTCTACTGAGTATCTACCACTGGGTGTAATCACTTATCTATTACTTATTTTCAAAAACTGCCTCGTTGGTCTATTGGTAGCAAGCGCTGCGTAAGGACCGAGGGGTCCCCGGTTCGAGTCTGGGGTCGGGCAAAATTTGTGTGAGTTTTTCTGTAATGAAATTACTCAGCCCGGAGTTAGGAAGTTGGCGGTTGAACGCCCGTGCTTCGGAAAGCACGTTAAGCCGGTGGTCCTGCGCCTGATCTCTCATCGGTTATGTCGGATTGCCGTCTCACCGAATTATGAGAGTAAGGGAATAGAGAGTGCACTTGTGTTTGCGCGCACACTTGTGCACTATAATATGTCCTGCGCACTTGGCTGATCTCAGTTGAGATCGGCCGCCATGGCTGAAATCGGTCGGACGCCTTACTTATTTTATACTGCACCGACGATTTATAACTGCATGTGAAATGCCTTTAGGGAATTTTGATTTGCATTGAACTGTCCTGTCCTAATTATATTTGTCTATTGTTCCAGAGGCCGCTAAAACAAATCCCCATCCAAGAGATCCTACTAGGAAAGACAACACCGGAAAAACCCCCAACTCGTTTGAAGATCATCGAACTAGAAGACGACTTAGCCCAAGGAGATTCGAACAACAACAAAGAGAAAACTGAGACTGCCCCGAGACTTGAAGAAAAAGGAAGAGGGGATATTAACATATCTAGCCCCGAGTCTATAAAGCTAATACCGGATGTTAAAGACATTATAGGGGAGTTGGAAGGGAATTTCAAGGAAGAGAAGAAATTGGGAACGGATTTGGGCAAGGGAATGGATTTGCCGGGAATTGATAAAGAGTGTGTTCATAACTTTTTGCCACCAGTGAATAGTGTTCAGTTTATGTCGGAGTGGAAGTATTTGAAGGATAAAGGGGCTGCAAGAGCTGAGTATTTGAATGTGAGTATCAATGTTTTAAATATTTGTCTTTATGGGTCTACACGCGTTATTAGGAGTAGCAAATTACATAGGTCGCGAGCGACCACGATTGGTGTAACCCATTCGAAACGTCGGGCAGTAAGTAGCTATGTAATTTGCTACTTCTAATAACGCGTGTAGACCCATAAAGACAAATATTTAGTGTAATGGAACGCGAAAGTCTAAAATCTTACGTATCAATGTTTTGTTTTAATACAGTATTATTCTCTACTCTCTCTATTCTCTCTTACTCCTGCCTCCATTCTATTAAATTAAATAGTAGATAAAAGCGGTTAAGGTTGTTGCTTAGCCATGTCAGAGGCCTACGGGCGGCTTAAAAACTCTGACACCAGGTTGTTCATCAACCATACGATAAGAAGAAGAAGAAGAAGAAGAAGGTTGTTGCTTGCCATGCGATAGGTCGCCAGTTCTAAGCCCGCCACGTATTACTGTGTTTTTCAAATCCGAATTTCATATGTACGATTATTCGACGCTTAAAACGGTGAAGGAAAACACCGTGAGGAAACCTGCATCTACGAAGAAATTCGTTTTCGTGTCTTGTGTAGTCGACCAATCCGCACTTGTCCAAAGTGGTTGACTAAGGCTACGTCGCCTTATTTTAGGATACGCCCATGCCCGAGCTGATAATGATGATGATGATACTTCGCCACTGCCGGGGCTAGAAATCTTAAAAGAGAAGAAGAAGAGAGAATAACCTTAAGACTTAACTTTTTTTCTTTCATTTTCCAGACATAAACATTATAGGACTTAACTTTTTTCTTTAATTTTCCAAATATGAACATTACGAGACTTAACTCTTTTTCCATTTTTCAGATCATAGACCCAGAAAAGCTCCCGACGATATTCGCCAACGCACTAGAGAGCGACGTTCTATCCTCTCTAATAGAGACTCTCCATACGCACGCGACGTCCTTCGGGAAGGGAGTCGCCCCGTACCTGCGCGGCGCGGCCGGCGTCAAGCGCTTCGGCGCGCTCGCCATGTTCCTCTCGCAACACGACAAGCAGCGTGAGTGACGGCGTTACTACTGAATCTACTGACTAACTAGAGCAGGGTTGGCGAACCTTTATGTATCAACATGCCATTTTCTTCTGAAAATGTTTGAATCGTGTCATTGATCATCATCAAATAATTTTGACTTTCTGATTATTTGGAAAATATACATAACTACAACTACTAGCAACGTTTAGGATCGGCGACGTGCCCAAAATATTATGTCGCGTGCCATCTGTGGCACGCGGGCCATTGGTTCGCCTACCCTGAACTAGAGTGATACCTATGGGTGACAGTACAAGCCTAACCACTGGAGATGATAATCGGCCGCAGCTGCGACAAAATAACTGTAGTTACTTACTGAAAGTTGTAGCATTAGATGTTTATATTTGGTTATTTTCGTGTCAATAAGTTGTTTTTAAAGTAAGTAATCACAGAAAGTGCTGAAAGATCAGAAACTAAATTTTAGTGTCACTAGGGCGCAGCACTATATTTCTGTCTTATAGGCTGTGTCGATAGATGGCAATACTATCGTCTCGTTTTGTTAGTAGCTTGCTCTTTGTATTCCAACAAAAAAGTCACTCAATAGTAGAATCTCACTCAAGTAAGCAAACGCAACTAGACCCGCGTCTAGGCGACACCCTTACAGTCTCTCTCTTGCCGCGCCGTCGCTTGTAATAGAGACCTTTGACAAGCAAGCGCCTTCCTTTAGCCACAAGGTTTTGAAATTGTATGAAAGGGTGTTTTCCATTAAAGCCTCTAAATGGTAGCACCTTCGTTGCGTAGTACAGATGGCAGCACTAGGCCATTCAGTTTGTCATGTCAAGTGTGGATAGGTAGAAAGACGCTCTTTAATTGTGCATCGATGGCCGAGTGGTTATGGTCGTTGCTTGCCATGCGAAAGGTCGCCAGTTCAAACCCCGCCAGGTACCAATGTGTTTTTCAAATTTGAAATTCATATGTACCATCTTTCGACGCTTTAACGGTGAAGGAAAATATCGTGAGGAAACCAACATACCTGAGAAATTTTTCAACGGTGTGTGAAGCCATGTCAGAGGCCTATGGGCGGCTAAAAAATTCTGACACCAGGTTGTTCATCAACCATACGATAAGAAGAAGAAGAAGATTGTGCATGTTGTTCAATAAGCCCAGTATGTCTTGGGATATGTTCGTGGGCATTGTTTTGTCTAAAGCTTGCTCTACTTTTGTATTTAAAATAGAAAGTCAGTTAATAGTAGAATCTCAAACGAATCAAATTCCTTCCCAATTAATTAATGTTCTTATAGAGGAAGATCCCAGAGCCGCCAGACATCACTTATTTTCTAATGGACAAAATATATACGATTGAGTAGTCGTGGGGTGTACTATCATCATATGACTAGTTGCTACCTTGACCAGACGGCCATTTTTCAGATATCAACCAATCAAGGTACATAGAAACACTGCTCACCTCACTTAAATTCTGATGGCTGATTTTAACATATATTTCACACAATATCATTAAAAATCAGGATTCATTACTCCCAGACACATGCGGTCGGCGGTTTTACCTTACAGACGCTTTAAAGCTATGAAAAAATTTTTACTTTTACTTAATTTTACTTATTTTCTGATGCTTGATTTTTATATATGTTATTCAAACAACTATTTGAAAACGTTTTGCAAACGGACAGACCGATCCAAGGGGCCAAACATTCACCAGACCCAACTGTTTTAGATTTTTTTTTAAATTGAATTTAGTTAAGTTTTTCTAATAGAATAGTTTGTAAGGTACAATTCTATAATTATTGCGGTCAGATGAGCACTTTTTAGTTGTTTGAATAACATATATAAAAATCAAGCATCAGAAAATAAGTAAAAGTAAAATTTTTTTCATAGCTTTAAGGCGTCTGTAAGGTAAAACCGCCGACCGCATGTGTCTGGGAGTAATGAATCCTGATTTTTAATGATATTGTGTGAAATATATGTTAAAATCAGCCATCAGAATTTAAGTGAAGTGAGCAGTGTTTCTATGTACCTTGATTGGTTGATATCTGAAAAATGGCCGTCTGGTCAAGGTAGCAACTAGTCATATGATGATAGTACACCCCAACACTACTCAATCGTATATATTTTGTCCATTAGAAAATAAGTGATGTCTGGCAGCTCTGGGATCTTGGACCATTAACTACTATATTTTTTTGTATGTCGGGATTTAAAGACACTTCCCGATTTGTTAAAAAAATTATGGTCGCTTCCACAGCGGAAAATTAATATTTCTTTTAATAATATCAATAATTTTGTTCCAGTGGTATCCGAGCTCCTTGATCACTGCAAGAAGGTGGAGAACCTTAATGAAGAAGAAATAGCCGATCTGAAGAACAAATATGAAATCTAAAGACTTAAACTATAGGGTACTAGTTAGTTTCTATTGAATTTTACATCTAATGATGTAGGCTATTGGACAAGCCCCAAATCCTAACTACTGACAATTATAATTGGAACATTTAATGGAGTCTTATAACATAACTTATCTTTATTTCCTAGTTAATGAAAATTGTATGAGGTCTTTTCAAGATACCTCACTCCACCTGGCGGTAAGCGGTAGTGAGATCCATAGGCACAATGGACCTTATTCGACGATTTCCTAACAAAGTTATCATTTAAATTTCTAGCCATCCTAATACCTTGACTGGCTCGGTGGAACAGTGGCTAGTGACCTAGGTTGACTACCTACGGTTCCAAGAGTCGTGGGTTCGATTCCCACTCGGGACAAATATTTGTGTGACCAACATTGGTGTTTGTTCCGTGTCTGGATATGTTATTAAATATATGTAAGTATATTTGTGTATCCACTGTTGATTCTGATATCCGTAACACAAATGCTTAAGCTACTTACCACGGCGTCAGATCAATGTATGTGATGTTGAGTATTATTTGATTTAAAAAACATTTTCAGTACTACTTTTAAATACGTAAAGTGATACAATGTAGTATTTCCTCAATTCTAATAGTTTAATATTGTAAGGCAGCTCTGTTATTATAGTTGACTTTATAGTCTTAATTAACAATAATTTAACAGCTTTATCGTCTCAAAACATCGATTCAAACTCGGCAGACTCAACAAAGCTGACTATTAATCTCAATGTAAGTATCTTACTTAGGCTCCACGAAATGTTTCAGTTATAAATCTCGCCGAAAATAGTCGTTATTTTAATTGCCTTGGATAAACATTAGCTTAGCCGATCTGATTGGCGTTCGTCTGTCACATTGTGCCTATACAATAGTGAAGCTTAGTCTCTGGGGACCGTTAATCAGTAATTAACTAATAAGGACTTACGTACGAAGATATATATACAACTAAATATAATTGAAGTGTCTGTTTGTAAAATTGAAATAAAGACTTTTTAAATGGCTAAGAATCTAAGTCGGTTAACAATAACAAAAACACAATCAAAAGCATTTTTGTCTGTATACAGACAGACAGAAGGACTAAAATGCATTAATACATACGTGTGTGTGTATATTGTCGCTGATCTCGGAAACGGCTAATCCAATTTTGACGGGACTTTCTTACTTTGACTTGGTTTAGAAATCAGCACAGCATAATTTATACATTAGAAATTATTTATTAAGATTTTACAAATTTTGTGTTTGGGATAATAAAAGAAATACAATACATTTAAAATTATAATAATACGAGCAATGAACAAGACTATGTTATTTTGAATGAAATTAGACTTACTAAAGCATTTAACAATGTTAATTATTTGATTAACGGTACCCCTAGCTATAAACATAAACAACCACATGTTCATTAGGGTCTATTCACACTTATTCGCGATTAGGTACTGTCCATAGATTGCGAATGAACGTATTACCCATACTGCCATATTCCATGGTCTATCTACTAATGTTCTTGATGAATAGAGTATTTTTCATAGTATCTAGAAGATGATAGAATAAAATAACTTGAATTTTTAAGTTAATGCCATAAAACAGACATTTACTTACATACTTATGTAAATTTGAAAAAAAGTGTGACAGCGCCCTATTATACCTAGTCGCCTTTGAAATGCTAGGAAAGTAAAACATTATGTATTATTTTATGTTTATAACCGACATAAGGCTGTTATTTTCATTTTGTATTGGTTTTTTGTGGGTTAAATTGTGTTTTTTTTTTTTATTTATCGACGTAAATGGTTGGTCTGGTCTCCTCTGAAAAAAAAAACATGTTATATTTGTGGAATAATGTCCTCGGTTCTGTAGTTTCAAATTGTATGGTGCTGTATATTAGCATTGGGTTTTCAGTATAAATACTTGCTAGATGTTAATATTACAATGATATCTGCCATCAAAAACTACATCAATATATTAAATTTGTTTTCAGACCACAAGTCACCCTTATGCAGTAAAGAGCATTTAAAAAGTCAAAAGGTGTCTTGAAAACTGCATCTAAGTTTATATTTGCTTTCAATATAATCTCGAAGTGTTGTTGAGAAAACAGCTCATTCAAATATAGACTTAAAATAAAAGCTTTAAAGCACCATTTCCTGAAGCTATGTAAACTTTCGATTCCTTCATTAAAGCCTTTGCACATAAGGCTAAATGTTATTGACGACTGCAAAATAAGCTCATACATTTTTAAACAAGTCCGCTAAGAAGATATATTGACTTATTTTGCTATCGTCTAATGCAATGGTAACGATACGATTACATAACGCATCTTGTATCAGCCCTCACGACCTCACTCCACCTAATGGTAAGAGGCCGTGAGGTTCACATATGAGGTCGCCCTGCATAGATTCCATTTCATATCTATGTAGTTTAAAATGTGAAAATCACTAATAATATTGTCTGTATTTTATTTTATGTCACTAGCTTGTGTTACATTTACATCCCCTAATGTTATTATTATTATCATGCAAGATTCATATACCCTTTTTTATTGATTTTCTAGTTTTACCTGTACCCAAAAGGGTGAAACTGTAGCAAGTGGTAGATGTATCACAGGATTTTGGTCAAACTTAGTCATCCGCCTTTTTGGTGTAATTTTTTTTATTAATTGGTGCAAGAAGAGTTTTCAGTTGTGATTGTTTTTGTTTAAGTTCTCAATAAAGAATAATTCAATGCAATAAAATTTTTGTTTGATTTTTAATACTTTTAGATTACCTAGATTCACAAGTCCATACAAGACGGCTAGCTATTTGCGATCGTACGACTTATTTATCTTTTATCAATATTATGTGAACATCGTGAGGAAACCTACACACACCACGATACGACAAACTAAAGGTTGTGTGGTCGACCAACTTGCACTTGGCCAGCGTGATTGACTAAGGCCTTATCGCCCTAGTTTAGGGTAGGCCCGTGCCCCATATATGGACTGATGAATATTATGTGGGTAGGGACCGGCACAGTTGATCTTTTTAGAAACTTAATATTATTTCTTATAGTGGTTTATGAAAAATACTTATACCAATACCTACAATAATTAGTTATTCGTTTGTCAAGGCTAACGTTCATAAATAACTTGATGGTATAAAATCTGCATTTCTTTATCATAATGTAGATTGTTTCTGGATTATAAATGTCATGTGTCGTCCAAGTCAGTTGACACTCGACAGATAGAATAATAACTATTATTATATCAGATTTTTTTGAACTGTATTTTTATACATATTTAACTACCCGTTTTTTCTACACAATTTTGTGTACGAAATTGACACATCTCACAAACTGGTAATTTTTAACTTTTACCCTGAGCTAACTGTGCCTCGCACATAAGATCAGAAAATAATATGAAAGGAAACTGCAAGCTTCGGAAAAGCAACCGGCCATATTTCTTCTGCGTTATACTGATGTTTCTTATTACTAGCTATGCGATGTCTACATTCTTACTGGTGGCGTATCGTGAAGAAATACGAAGATCGAAGTTTTGGACCCGATTAGCAGTTCACTTGTCGCCAGATGACAATTACTATAAGAACAGACTGCTGAGTTTAGTGTGAGCCATGGATGATAATGACCGACCTGCGGTACCTACAAAAGACAGGTACTATCTACCTACATACGTAGGTATACCTAGTGTTTTAACAACTGATGTCTAAAAGGAAAGCGAATTACTTATTTCATTTACCTATGTGCAAATAAATAAAACTCTTGATTGATAGTGTGAATTTTTATTATAGGCTAGGATCGTAATCTTGATTTATCTACCTACTTATAACATCTGTAAGTAACTACCTATGTTTTGGTTGCATTATTTTTTTTTACTAAATATTTGTCTTGTTACACCAATCACACCAATCACTGGGTTAGTCGAAACGTCGGGCAGTAACTCAGTAAGTAGCTATGTATTTGCTACTCCTAATAACGCGTGTAGACCCATAAAGACAAATATTTAGTGTAATGGAACGCGAAAGACTAAAATCATTATTTTTTTACTTTTATTTAATCCATGTCATCCCACTGCTCCAAAGGTCCAAGGTCTCCAAAGCTATCTACTGCTCTACATTCAAAGCCAAGACGAGCCAGTTTTTATTTATCATGATAGAAACAGGAATTACCTACTCCTGAATCAACTACTCTCACTAAATACCTAGTAGGTATTATTATAATACCATATTGTATTTTTGGTGACATTGTGTTTTCTAACATGCGTGACTATAATTATTTCAAGTTAGTAACAATCGAGTCTAAGTCGAGATAAGTTAACGAGAAAAGCAACGAATTATTTCTTTATGATCTAAAGTAAGCTTTCAAACTTCAAAGGAAAACACTTACGTAAGAAAGTAATTTATTTCTTACGTAAGACAAATTGCTTTCTGTAAAAACGATCAAGTAAGTACGTATCAAAGTAACCCAAAACAGTTGTATGAAAAATCATAATTTCATGGTAGACAAACTATGATTCGTATCTACGTATTCATTCGTAAGATACAAATGGACACTTAGTTGTCGAACACAAACGCAAAAATAAATAAGGTGATATTAACCGCAAAATATTTTTCTCCGCTCATCAGTTAGGAATGGGATACGTGTCATGTGTTATTTTTGGTATTTACTAGCAAAGTATCTGGGCAAATAGGTATTAGGTTTAGCTCGCTCTTCAAAATCAAAATAACTTAGGTGACCTATATTGCCTACTGATGTTTGCTTGTCTGTTCGTGGCATTCACTGAAAGGTCTATCTAGTTGCGTTAGAAATGTATGAATCAACTTTAGTTCGTTGCTGGTATGTTTTACGTAGTGGCTTTATGCTTAAGCCAACATATGTACCTATATAAATATTATTTATAAATCGCAAAAAAACATTCCCAGATTGTTCAAACGCGAATATGTACCAACAAGCTCTTGACTATACTACTACTAACAGTAAGGTTCGCGTCCTCGGGAATGTATTTTTTTGTCATTATTTGGAGATATTAATATTTTTTGGGTACGTACCCGAAGAGTAAAAACGGGAGGCTATTACTAAAACTTCGCTGTCCGCCCTGTATGTCACCAGGCTGTGTTACAAGAACGGTGGTAGCTAGACAGTTGGAATTTTCACAGATAATAATATATTTCTATTGCCGCTGTAACAACTGAGCTTAAAAAACAAATATTCATGGGCGACTCACATACTACAAACGTGATAACGAACTACAGAACCTTATGTGAGTCCATTTCGCTCTTGTCCGGTGTTTTATTTTTACTATCCGTTTATTATACCTAAGTAGGTTACCTATTACCTTAAGCCGATACTGGAAGTCGTAGATCGCAATCACAGATCCGCTAGCAGTTAGATACCTAACATCACTAGCTCTCACAGTTATAATGAATCTGCCTGTTCCAATAACTCGCCACATAATGAGGGTGCTTCGTAAAATCAATTATCGCAAGAAATATCTCTTGGTAGTTCTGTGGACGGCCGTCGTCCGGTACACTTGTGAACTAGAGTGTTTGTTGTAGTAGTAGTTACGTAATTTGTTATGAAAACTTACCATGAAATAGAATTTTAAACAATAGGTACCATGAAAAACAATAAATTTAAACCAGCACTAAAGAAATGGCTAATGGAAAAAAGTTTTTACTCAATTAAAGATTTTCTAGATTATAAGGATAATATAATTATGATAACTTTTATTTGAGCTTCTAAAATATATATGATATTACATGGATTAATATTAAATGTTGAGTAAGTATACATTTGAAATAAATAATAACTATAATATATTGATGTAAAACGTCATCTTTGTATACTGCCTACCTCATAAGAGGCAAAATATTTGCATGCTAGGTATATTAATAGCTAAATAGGTTTTAAGCTTCTTTATTTTTAAATTAACATCTACACTATACTGTAACCTACCCTATTTACAAGCAAAATAAAATTTTGATTTTGGTTTTGATTTTGAATTGTACATATTAGTTATGTTGATAGTGGTTAAACGTCATTCTGGGTTTCTTGATTTAGCTAAATTGATAGACAAAGAAAGAATATTCTTCTTCTTATCGAGTCGATGGGAAAATCAAATGTGATCGGTTCAGTATTAGGCCCAGAAACATAATTTATTAAGGATTATTACACAGTAATTTTATTGAAGATGCTAATATTTATCTCATAAGATTATATTATCACCACTTACATACGACATGATAAATAAAGATATTGTACTACTCAAACTCAATGAAATTACTTACTTATTAGATTAAATAAGTTTATAGAGCACATCTTTCAGAGACGATGTATTCTGAATGTAAGTAAATTTTATTTAAAGAATATCCAATATAGTCGTTTCAGTATTTTTTTTATTGAAGTTCTTTTGATTTAAGTATACATATTACATTAAATCACGCTTTTTTTGCAGAGGGGTAGGCAGAGATCACTTCCTGCCATGTGCTACGGTCCTGGCACACCACTTTCGCTTCTTCCACATCCTCTAGTCCTAGCTAGTCCCTCCTTCCCTTTCCACTCGCGAACGACACGTGCTGGACAGCGCTGCCATCCACATACAATGCAGGCGCTCGCGCTGGTGGCTCGGACTAAGAGGTTTAGCTCCTCATTTCTGCCCCGTGCCATTAAGGCATGGAATGCCCTTCCAGCTCATGTTTTCCCTCCTTCCTATGATCCCGGGCTCTTCAGGCGGGGCGTGAAACGGCATTTAAGCAGGCCTTCAGAGTGAGTGCGACAGGCTCAATACGATCTATTGTGCCTGTCGACCTCATATTTTTTTTTTTTATAAAGAGGCCAACAAGATGACCTCACTCCACCTGATGGTAAGCGGTAGTGAGATCCAAATATGAGGTCGACAGGCACAATAGACCATATTGAGCCTGTCGCACTCACCCTGAAAGCCGTGAAAAAGGAGACCACTGCTGCGGCAACAACGAGACAAGGCGTGGAGTCTCGCATTGGTATTGAGCTGTGCGGGTCCGAGTTGGCCAGTCCGCCGGACGGAAGGGCCCCCGTTTCTACGGGTCTCCTTGGCCGGCGGGCTGACCCGCTCCGCCCGCACAATACCGCCGCTAAGACTCCACTGGTCCGGCGCTTGCCGCAACAATGGTCCCCCCTGGCTCCGGTTCGTACAGTGCTGATCCCGGAACGCGACCTGACCGAAAGAGGTCAGAGTCACTTGGCGGGTTTTACACAACTCTATGGTGGTAACAGCAACCGGTCGACAAAATGTCTCCCACCTGATCTCACTACCGCTTACCATCAGGTGGAGTGAGGTCATCTTGTTAGCCTTTTATAAAAAATAAATCCATCTACTACCTCTTCGCGCGTTCGTCGATTGCGGGTACTTTCGATTATACCTTTACATTTTATGCGCAACACAAGTGGTTAAGCAACTTCGAAGCAATGTTAAGTAGTTCAGTAAAACCACTCTTACTCACTTAAATATCGTATTGACTAGAAGCAAGTTTTCATCGGAATATAGGTTACCTATACACCGTGAAATTTTAGTGGTTGTTTTCCCGCAGCAAAATTATTCTATCTTAGTAACACAATAAATATATGCAGTTATTTTTTTTTTTTAAATCAATAAATGCCGGTTTTACGAAAGATATAACCGAAACTCTAAAGTACGTTTTAACCGCTTTATTACTTAGGGCGTAGAGCTTCTTTAGCTTTAAGCATCGATTTTACTCGGCAAGCAGTACCTGATTACGTAACATTTAAAAACACAGCGATAGCTCCTCTCGTTTTCGAGTTGGAAAATTAATATTTTGAAAATTAAAAAAAAAAATTTTTTTTTTCATGGAATAATTTGAATGATTCGATAGTACTACTAATGGCAAATCGTTCTGCCACGGGAAAACAACCACTAAAATTTCACGGTGTATATTTATAGCTATAGATAATAACTAGCTGTGCCAGCGACTTCGTTCGCGTTTCCCCCGTTTTTTACACATTTTCCATTGTATCTTTGCTCCTATTGGACGCAGCGTGATGTTATATAGCCTAAAGCCTTCCTCGATAAATGGTCTATACAACGCAAAAAGATTTTTTCAGATCGAACCAGTAGTTCCTGAGATTAGCGCGTTCAAACAAACAAACAAACTCTTCAGCTTTATAATATTAGTATAGATTAACGCATAAGTTCCTAATCGAATAAAGTATGACCAAGAAATCATAGCAACGAACAATCGCTACATGATCGATCGGTCCCTTCCTAACTATAATTTGACGCGTGACAAGAGACCGTAAGGAAAATTACTAGGGCTGCCTCTACACAGAATGAGTAATTTATTTTTGTTAGATTGATGTTTCATAATGGAAATTACAGATATATCTTGGAATAAGTTGGTTTTTCAATGTATACATATAGTGCGACAAGTAAAAAATGGTTTGGGTTACAAAAAATATATTACAAAGATTTTGTATCAAGTGTTGCTCATGTTTAAATACTATGAAAAAAGCCAAAGAATCAAATACTCAATTAGGTAAATTGTTTATTAACCTTTAAAAAAATCAAACAATTTTTTTCTCCACTGTTGCTTCTGATACCCGTAACACAAGTGCTTAAGCTACTTACCACGGGATCAGATCAATGTAAGTATGTTATAATGTGGAATAAAAGAAGAAGAAAAATATTTTAGTTAGTCACCAACACAAACCAATTATTAAAAAAAAATAACGAGTTCATCCGCGTGGAGATTAAAAGAGCCTATTATATAATAGGCTCTTAATAATCTTGTAAAATAGCTATGTATGTATGTATAATAAGTAAAAGTCCTGTAGAAATTGGTTCAGCCATTTCAGAGATAAACGGGAACAAACAGACAGAAAAGGGCCAGACTTTAGTTGTGTTTTTGTTATTGGTACCCGATATAGATTCGCACCCATTTTGTAAAAAGTTTTATTTTGATATAACAAACAGACACTTCAATTTTATTTAGATATTATTATATACTTTTTTTTGAACAGCATCCGATACTGCAGACAACCCTACCAAAGCCCGGCTCAGTTGTAGCAGAGACATATTGCGAGGATGAATTAGGGGTCAGTAATGGGATGTGATCATTGTTTGCTTCGATCGCCGCTGAGATTGCGCCCAGGCTTAGCTAGGGAAAACAATTCAAATGTTACGCAAGACAGATGACAAAGTAGATATTGCTTTGTCATCTTTTGCATAGTGGTCCAAGATCCCAGAGCTGCCAGACATCACTTATTTTCTAATGGACAAAATATATACGATTGAGTAGTGGTGGGGTGTACTATCATCATATGACTAGTTGCTACCTTGACCAGACGGCCATTTTTTAGATATCAACCAATTAAGGTACATAGAAACACTGCTCACCTCACTTAAATTCTGATGACTAATTTTAACATATATTTCACACAATATCATTAAAAATTAGGATTCATTACTCCCAGACACATGCGGTCGGCGGTTTTACCTTACAGACGCTTTAAAGCTATGAAAAAAATTAATTAAGGTCACTTATTTTCTGATGCTTGATTTTTATACACCGTGAAATTTGAGTGGTTGTTTTCCCGTGGCAGAACGATTTGCCTTTAGTAATACTATCGAATTATGCAAATTGTTCCTTGAAAAAAAAATTTTTTTTTTCAAATTTTCAAAATATTAATTTTGTAACTCGAAAACTAGAGAAGTTATCGTTCTTTCATAAGATGTGACGTGGGACGTACTGCTTGCCGCATACAAATTTGTGCTTAAAGCTAAAGAAGCTCTACCCCCTAAGTAATAAAGCGGTTAAAACGTGCTTTCGAGTTTCGGTTAAACCTTTCGTAAACCCGGCATTTATTGATTTTAGTAAAAAAGAACTGCACAAATCTATTGTGCTACTAAGATAGAATCATTTTACTGCAGGAAAACAACCACTAAAATTTCACGGTGTATATGTTATTCAAACAACTGAAAAGTGCTCATCTGACCGCAATAATTATAGGATTGTACCTTACAAACTATTTTATTAGAAAAACTTAACTAAATTCAATTAAAAAAAAAATCTGAAACAATTGGGTCTGGTGAATGTTTGGCCCCTTGGATCGGTCTGTCCGTTTGCAAAACGTTTTAAAATAGTTTTTTGAATAACATATATAAAAATCAAGCACCAGAAAATAAGTAACCTTAATAAATTTTTTCATAGCTTTAAAGCGTCTGTAAGGTAAAACCGCCGACCGAATGTGTCTGGGAGTAATGAAACCTGATTTTTAATGATATTTTGTGAAATATATGTTAAAATCAGCCATCAGAATTTAAGTGAGGTGAGCAGTGTTTCTATGTACCTTGATTGGTTGATATCTGAAAAATGGCCGTCTGGTCAAGGTAGCAACTAGTCATATGATGATAGTACACCCCACCACTACTCAATCGTATATATTTTGTCCATTAGAAAATAAGTGATGTCTGGCAGCTCTGGGATCTTCCTCTATAGCCTTCGTTAATTATAATCCTATTGGAGCAATCCTTGAATGTTACTTCTTTACTACGTACTTTACTACGTCCACTTTCAACTGTCATGGTTACACATTAGAAAACTGAATCCGGGATATTAAAGTTTAAATATTGTTTTAAGATTTTTCATAAAATAATAACTCAGCTTGTGTCTAGTCTAGTCGACCAACCAGCGATTGGCCAGGGTGGTTGACTAAGGCCTGATCGCCCTAGAAAGAAAGAAAGAAATAAATATATTTTATTTATTTACTAGCACAAATTGCATAAACACACAATTATTAAAAAAAAATAATCAAGTAACATTGATGAACTGGTAAATAAAAAGGCATTTGTTCAGCATGTGTCGCGGAGTCGGGGAGACATCGCGACTCTAGTCTTCCGCAGATGCCAAATCAGGGAAAACACGCAGTGCACAGCAGTACAGTTACCTACTATATTAACGTAACAATTAATAATACAAGAATATGTTATACACAAATGAATATGAGGAGTTTATAAGAATAATTTAAGGTATTTTGGCGTACAATGAAATATCGTTACAATGAAATTGATTAGGTGACGGGAGATTTTGCTAGAATGGGTAAAGTTCTAGAATAGGGTAGCTCCGTGCCCCAAAAGCGGGGACGTAAATGGGCTGATGATGATGATAGTCATGAATACCTAGTTTTAATGTAAATAATCTTCTTCTTTCTTATAAATAAAAATGAATTGCTGTTCGTTAGTCTGACTAAAACTCGAGAACGCCCGGACCGATTTAGGTAATTTTGGTTTTAAAATGTTCGTCGTAGTCCAGGGAAGGTTTCAATGAGAAAATATAGAAAAAGAATCAGTATTGGCGGTATGAAATTCGCCGAGGAATAAAAATAGATGTCAAGGTAAAAATAGGTAATGATAGATCATCAGATAATCGTAACAATTTGGTCAACTAAACGGTATTCGCCATGGTTTTCCTTGCACAAACAAGTGTAACGAATATGTAAGTAGGAATGTCATGAGCCCATGTTCAAAAACAACAAGTTCGAATCGATCACCGTTAAGCTGTATCACGGTCGTGTTGTAGTTTGTATCGTGTCGCGTCATCGTGTCCGTGCGGTGTACACCTGCCCTTAATCACTGAAGGGCTACTAAATTCGCGATGTTATGTTCTACGCGCGAACTTTTACATGATGTAAAAAAAATACATACATACATAAAATCACGCCTTTTTCCCAGAGGGGTAGGCAGAGATCACTTCCTGCATGAGTTACGAAAAGATATTCTTCTAAAATACATCTAAAATAAGTAATACAATGTATTACTAACAAGAAAGTATTCATACTTTCTTGAGAGTAATTTCGACACAGTCTGCGAGTGAGATTCGTACACGAAGGGTTCCGTATCAATATTGAGATAAAATTTTTTGTTTTGTTTTTAGTATTTTTATGTATTGTATTATAAAAAATCTGTCTTGATATTTTTAAGATACATCCTGGTGATCAAATAGGTCAAATCTTCAAGAGAGGTCAAAACAAAAGTTATCGACGAGCTTGCATGAAGAGGTTGATGAATGTGGAAGAAGCGAAAGGCACATGGCAGGAAAAGTGATTTCTGCCTACCCCTCTGGGCAAAAGGCGTGATTTTATGTATGTATGTGTCCTGGTGACCGACGGACGGATGGACTTAGCAATGGAGTCCGGTTTTATCCTTTTTAGGAAACCCAGAAAAATTATGATCGAAAACCGAGGCGGGTTGCCAGTTAACTTTTTTTTTATTTTTTATAAAAGGCTAACAAGATGACCTCACTCCACCTGATGGTAAGCGGTAGTGAGATCCAAATATGAGGTCGACAGGCACAATAGATCGTATTGAGCCTGTCGCACTCACCCTGAAGGCCTGCTTAAATGCCGTTTCACGCCCCGCCTGAAGAGCCCGGGATCATAGGAGGGAGGGAAAACATGAGCTGGAAGGGCATTCCATGCCTTAATGGCACGGGGCAGAAATGAAGAGCTAAACCTCTTAGTCCGAGCCACCTGCGCCTGCATTGTATGTGGATGGCAGCGCTGTCCAGCACGTGTCGTTCGGGACACTACTTACTACGGGAACTATATACTTTGCAACAAAATAACAGTTAAAGTGACGAACGCCGATACGCCTGAATCCAACAAACGATAGTTCAACTTGTAGAACCTCATGGCGTTGAACTGGATCGGTCGCGTGACGAGCAGGCTTCGAGTCTCGGTTAGGGCACTTTTCAAGATTTCATCTGTAAGAGGAAAAGAACTTCAGTCACATTGATCAGATTCCTTGATCATCATCATCATCATCATCAGCCCATATACGACCCCACTGCTGGGGCACGGGCCTACCCTAAACTAGGGCGATAAGGCCTTAGTCGACCACGCTGGCCAAGTGCGGGTTGGTCGACTACACAACCTTAGAATTTCTTCTTTGGTGTGCAGGTTTCCTCACGATGTTTTCCTTCACCGTTAAAGCGTCGAATGATGGTACATATGAATTTCAAATTCCTTGATAAGTAGCGTAAAACATTACAAACAATGGACCGACACCGTTGTTCAACAAACATTTCACATTCATATTTGAACTGCTGCTTCCGCGTTTTCCTCCGTTTTTCACACTATTTCCATTGATTTTTGCCCCTATTGGTCGATCCAAGATGTTATATAGCATAAAGCCTTCCTCGATAAATAGTCTTTTCTACACAAAATATATCTTTTCAATTCGAATCAGTAGTTCCTGAGATAAGCGCGTTCATACAAACAAACTCTTCTTTATACTATTGCCTTTTTATAAATTTAAACTTTTTGATAAATTGTCTTTGGTGAAAAAGGAGTATTATAAAAATCTTTCAATTCGAATCAGTAATTCCTGAGATAAGCGCGTTCATACAAACAAACTCTTCTTTATAATATTGCCTTTTTATAAATTTTAACTTTTTTAAAAGTTGTCTTTGGTGAAAAAGGCGTATTATAAAAATCCATGGACATGACGAGGAGTGAGAGCCACCTGTTCCCCGCAAGTCCGGTGATGATAACAAGGCTACTCCAAGCCATCATCGTATGTCAGATAGGAAAAAAAGGTGCTCGCTTAGACATTCAAGGACTATGTAACTTGTACTATTTTTAATTTATTTTTGATTCATTTATTTATAACTTAACTTCAAGAGTATTTCATCAAAACCTATTTGCAAAATATTTCTTTACATTTCATTTGCTAGTTACAAAAACATATGCAACAAATGACCACTCACTCATACTATGCATATCCACAAGCATTCCATCAATGATGCTAATTATCCGACGGTTCTGCCTGTAACTCCTCTCGCAATGACGAACGAGACCGGTTATGATGACAGCACAATTCAATGTTCTTAGTATACCGGTGACGGCTGGCAAGTAGGAATGATTCGGTAGACTCTGAAATGTTACGATAGTTGCTATAGCTTAGAGGAACAGTGGTTGGTGATTGGCACATTCAACGGTTCCAAGAGTCATGGATTCGATTCCCACCCGGGTTAAATATTGGTATGACGAACGTGTTTGTTCCGTGTCTGGGTATGTTATTATATAAATTTAAGTATATTTGTATACGTTGATGTGATGTTGTGTAATAATTATCTATTTATTCATATAGAGTAAAGATATATTTGAAATGCAGGGAAGAAAGTAGGGCAAGATCACAAATAGCGTGAGAAAGTATGCATACGAGGAAAAAAGTAGAGAGCCATTAAAACAAAGTTGAAATTCAGATTACAGTGTAGATAGTACAGACAGAACTCAAAATTGGGAGTATTCAAATACAAGTTAGAGAGTAGAGTGAGATCACAAAGAGGGAGAGTTGAAATACAGGGTAGAGACATATTGTGAAGAAAAAAGAAGTAAGAGTCAAATCAACCACATGGGCGTAAAATGGCTATTTTGCCGTTTCATAGAAAGAAAAGAAGAAGAAAGAAGATGATTTTGTGAATGAATTATATTATTACTTACAATAATCCCATTCATGATCCGAATTGCAGTATTCACTGAGATGACCATGCATAGCAGTAAATACGCACTGTTAACCAGGATCTACAAAGATATTAAAATATTTAAATAGGTATAATAAGTACTGAAAAATATCATATTTGACATAATGGTTACTTAAAAGACAACATACTACTTGCAAATTATTAAAATGTATTTTTAAGACAATACGTACCCTAAATCCGAAGGTAACATTGATAAAATCATTTTGCTCAAGCATAAGCAAGTAGCATTTATTCAGCCAACCAATATCGTTGTACTGGCGTACTGTCACCAACGCATTTGATTGGAACTTATTAGTTTTCACACTCCTACGGATTACTCGATTGCCATTTAACAGTACGTTATCATTCCCCAACATGTAATTCTCTAGTACATCCCCCATCGAACGCAGTCGGTATTCCAATTGAAGTATATTTGCTGTCATTTCAATCACTACTAGAGTATTGAAGAAGTAGAACACGTATTCAACAGAGTAAAGAGTTGGGACGACCCACCCGTAACTAACTGACCATGCCATTGAATCCAGAACAGAAGTTAACGCGCAAAGAAGACATGTGTACCATGTTATATCCGTAACTTTACGCTTTATGAAACGATTATACCTCATGCCGAACACTTTGTCTATCTGTTCGTAGTGACTGAGATATTTTATGGTCATATTTCCCCCGTATTTAGACAGAACGTAGAAACTGGTGATAAAATTGCCGAATTCAAGCAAATACGTCACTTGTAACGAATCACTGAACTTTAATGTGTTTTTAGTAACGGGGTCGTAGAAGTCATCGTTCTTTATAATCTTCAACGCTGATACAATTATTGTTATGCACGTGAAAACTGTTATTATGAAGATACGTAAGAATTTCGAGTATGAAACTTTGAGTTTTCCATTTATACGATTAACACTTGTCAGAGAAAATATCTTTAACAATCTATAAAGAGGTGTTAGTGTGTCGAAAACGTCTAAAGGCGTATTTCCATTATTAATTTTCATTATGAGAGGCGTTAACCTGTTCAAAGGTTCGACAAAAAATGGTTACGTTTCAGTGGAAATACCTTTTAATATTGGAGTTATGAGAGAGACTTTATATTGCGTAGGTACTTGAAATAGTGGGGCAATTTGTTTTAATAGCTTTTAGAGGCAATCCCATAGAAAGGCTTTTTGCTATTTTTTTAATAATGATCGTAGTTTTATGAAATTACCGAAATAGTTCAACATTTTCAATTTAAGTTAAAAGCTTTTAGCTATTGTTTGTTTGAAATAGTATAATCTTATGTTGTTATTAAACAGCTAAGTACTCGTATGCCATTTGAGTGATGCATAGATCATATCATAATAAATATATAGATGTTTGATAGCGTGTATTATGAGAGTGATTTAGCTTATTTTTCATATTCATATTAAAAGAGCAGAGTAATCTTTCATTTAGTATAAACAAGTGATCCGTCCTCGTTTCGTAACTTATGCTGTGCAACTTATGCTGATAAAAACTCCTGTTCCTGTCCTAGGATTGAAAAAGTAGCACAGACAAAATATCTAGGTGTAATTGTAGACGAAAGACTATCATGGTACCCTCATCTGGATCATGTTATTGGAAGAACCAGAAAATTAATATGGATTTTTAAAACCCTCAGACACGTAATGCCAGGAAACACTGACCAAAAGGACTCACCCAACTATGTCCTTAACCAAATTTACATCGCGCTTGCTCAATCAGTATTAACTTACTGCATTCCTGTCTGGGGAGGTGCTGATAAGACCCAATTCATAAGCTTAGAGCGGGCACAGCGTACTCTAATTAAAGTCATGTACTTTAAAAGGAGACGCTTCCCGACCGATACACTTTACCGCATCAGTGGGTTACTTTCTGTAAGGAAATTGTACATAATCTCAATAACTCTCAAAACCCATAAAACCCTAGCTTTTAACCCACGTCTCTTAGAAAGACGACGCAAAAACGTGGTTGCCAAACTCGTAAATTCCAAAACCACATTCTCACAAAAGCAATTTACTTCAAGATCAGCATTCTTGTACAACAGAATAAATAAAGAAATTGACTTATATGAGAAGACATTTCACCAATGTAAAAAACAATTGATAAACTGATTCAAACAAAAACTTACGAAGAAATTGAACTATTATTGGATCACAACTCATAGTTCTATGAAATTGTTCACAGTTAGTCACTTATAAACACACAAACACATGTGCCCACCGCAATTAAACACACACACACAGACACACATACACACACACACACACACACACACACACACACACACACACACACACACACACACACACACACACGCACACACACACACACACACACACACACACACACACACACCCACACACACACACACACACACCCACACACACACTTACCTACAGTAACAAATACACACTACCACACAAATGTACAAATGTATTCATATAATTATATACCTAGTTCTTAAAAATGCACGTAACTAGCAATGTTATAGTTTTATTTTTAGTTATTTTAATAAAAATACATCTAGATTAAACCTAGTAGATAATTGTATTTAATATTATAATCATGGAAGAGCGGTGCCTCCTAACACAGGCATTTTTTGCTTAAATGGAGGTTCCAAATTCACTAGTATAAGGTTAAAATATTGTTAATGAAATAAAGTATTTTTATTTTTTATTTATTATTATTATTTATTCGTTTCGGGTGAGTTATACATAAAAAACCTTCCTGTCAAATCCCTTTATCTTTAAAAAAAAACGGATCTAAATTTTTAAATATTAAAACATACATAGGGATATAGGGACGGAAAAAGTGACTTTGTTTTATTACTATGTAGTGGTTACTAAATCCAGCATCAAAAACTTTACCTATTACAGAGGAAAAATTACATACAAAACTTATCTTTAAAAAAAAAAACTACCAAAATCCATTAGTAGTTTCAAATATTATTGCGTACATGGGGACAGATAGGTATTCAAATTCATGGAAATGGCAGTTTGTTTTTTTCATATTACAAACAGACACTTCAATTTTTATATATATTAGTTGTACATAGATTTGATTATCTTAACCACAACACATTGACTGATATTTCATCTCGTTTTAAGTATGATATATTTATAATCCTCTCCGCTGGTTTCCTAGCTCCGCAGTCCTGGGCATTGTGTCTGCTGCGGTAATTAAGCCGAATCCTCACTCATTGTACTGACCCCCCCCCCCACGTTCGCAAACAATGCGCTTGTGTACACCAGGCCTTATCAGCTATCATCTGTATCCCGCAGACTAGTTGCAAAGCAAAATGCCTAAAAAAGGAGATGCGAGAGTGTTAGTATAGTGACACGGCTTTGGCTTGACGTTAAGCTTATATGACTTGTGCTGAAAACTTGTTAACAATTACGTAGATACAATGGGAAATGCTGTGAAGAGTTATTTCAGCTAGTCCCCTCCTCCCCTTTCCACTCCCGAACGACAAGTGCTGGGCAGCGCTACCATACATACAATGCAGGCGCTGGTGGATTGGACTGAGTGGTTTGTCAATAAGGTATGGAATGCCCTTTCAGCTCATGTTTTCCCTCCCTCCAATGATCCGAGCTCTTCAGCCGGAGCGTGAAACGGCATTGAAGCAGGCCTTCAGGGTGAGTGCGACAGGTTCAATAATATGGTCTATTGTGCCTGTGGATCTCACTACCGCTTACCAACAGGTGGAGTGAGGTCATCTTATTGTTGCCTATTATAAAAAAAAGTACAAGAGCGTTTACGCCATAGTCAACAACAGTGCGAAAGAGAGTATCTACAATATTTACTAATATCTAAAACTTTATCAAATTCTGTCCTACAAACAGGAACTGAGAAGAAATAGACAATTGAAATTCGGATTGAATTAAACATCAGAGAATTCTATGTGCTGAAACAAACCACTCCATAATTGGTCGGCGTTATTCATTAAAGTGTCATCAGCACAATCGCTGTGTTATTAATAGCGAAAGTTGCCAGCCAGTGAATACGAGGCCTTCCGAACGAACAAACAGGTATTTTAGATTTTCTTTGGGCCACTTCGTGGGAAAACAAGGAGATGATTTATTGAGTCACTGTTTTCGCGGGCGGTATTAGTTTTTTGTTCGAAATTAAACATTAGTGTCAGAGGCATAAGGCGCAGTTTGATGGTGGGCACAAAAAATGGGAAACTGGGAGTTTTTTTGTCGCGATGTCAATCTGGAGATGGAGAGGAATTACTATCACTGTTCAATCTGTTTGGTAAAACGTCTCGACGTAAACGGGCGGAGGTCGGACCCCTATTCGTATCGTGTCGGAAACGGATTCTAAATCGGAAACTGAGCGATTGACAGTGACGGAAAATAGATTTTCGGAGCCCAAACGTCAGTTTATGTATTGAGTACAGGGGCAGGTGTTATATTTTTAACAAGCCATCATCTTTCATTTACTAGATCAACAAATTGATTTAGTTGTATAAATTTAACAAAATGCATTGATTTTTGGATTGATTTTTTATTTTTATTTTTATTATTGGGTCTATCAACTATTATTACAATGCTTCTTAGGTCTAATGATACATTTTTAAGGGATCTGAAAATATTGCACAATAGATTTACTGATAAACACAGCATGCACAGTTATTCGCACGAGTGCAGAAATTAAAATTGAAAAATATACACTTACACACTATACAAAACTTTTTTTAAACTCATCACTATGAGAAATTGGAAGGAGAGGTCTACTTGATTGATGAACTATTATTAATTTCAAATTCGGAAAAGTTATCATTCATTCATTCATTCATCAGGCCCGTCTGGACAGGGACTCGAGCCCTTGAGGTTACGCGCCCCACGTCCTAGATAATTATGTTACTTAAAATTCCTACAAGAGCTTTAAAACAAAAGAACCGTCTCTACACCACAAAGGCAACTCAAATCAACTCATTACTTTATCTTTTTCTTTCAATTCGACTCAAATTCTAGCACAAAAATTTTCGTCCGCTCGCGATTCGAGTCTCCAAGCAAATTGCTAGTTTAAAAACAATCTTCATGGCCGCTACCTTTGAGGGTGTGGGATTTGGATGTCTTCCAATTTGGTCTCTTTATATTTTCTTCGCGAATACACTCATTAAGATGCTTGGGGCAAAAAGTCGCGTTTGTGATGAGAATGAAGGGTGAATCTTTTGCGTCCTCTTAAATTGTAACCAGCATATAGTATTATCCGTCTGGTTGGTTATGTCTGTTATAATTATGGCGAGTCGTGATAGTGAGTGTTCGACTGGCGTTTTCAAAGTTTTTCCTACAGTCAGACCATCTAAATCCTGGCCATTATCTACGATAAGCTATTTCTTTTCCATTTGAATATTTTTTTTAAAATGTTTTTTCTTATCTTAAAAATTCGAAATTCCTTTTAAGCCGTAGTTTCGATCGTGTTACAATTTAATTGGAGACTTACATCATAGTCAGCCGCTGCGACTAATCTTAATCGGTTGTATACCTTTAGCGCTACCATGAGTTTAAGTTACGGGCTCGATATCGCCTACGCAAGTATGTCTATGAAAAACTTGTACTGCGCCCCTGGTGGTAACGTTAAGAACTAAAATCGGTCGTATGATAAAAACAACTCGATAGGTTTTTAACGTACGTAAGTTTTCGATAGCCAACTCATGGTACCGCTACTTTATGTGCCTTATGTACATTTGAAAATTAACCGAAAAATAACGTTACCTACCCTAAGTTTTGTTAAAAGTAATTGTTATTACTACCAAGGCCTGTACCCAAGTAAATTACTGAGAAAGAAATACAAAACGCAAAAATACATCGAAATAACCCCCTGACGGTAGTCACTAGTACTAGCGGTGCACTAATGCAATTTTAATGATCCAGTCCGATCATCGTCCCTCAATGACGGTGCGGAATCATAGTGCAGGGCTGTGTTTCCTTGCACATAGCAATTTTGTCCATGATTATTCCGGGATTCCCCAGTGGGTATTGTAGGCGTTGAAAGCATTTCTTTTATCGTTTTGAAATTGGAGGGTGTGATGTTTTGATAACCGACAAAATGGCTGTGATCATGGCGCTTTCAACAGTTGAAACAAAACAATATGGGAAATAAAAAATTATAACTGGTACATTACCACACATGGTCATTTGACCCCTAACTAAGCAGTGCTTGTACTACGGGCGTCAGAGACTGATACACATAGGAAGACAGATATTTTTTTAAATACATACTTAAATACATAATAATACATAGACCCGGAACAAACACCAATCTCTCACACATTTGTCCCGAATGGGAATCGAACCCGCGCCTCTTGAAACCGCTACCCAGGCTCAAAAACCACTGTTCCACCGAGCCAGTAAAAATATCTCGGACTAATTCAATTTTGTGTCACCTTATGTAATGGAGGAGATTCTCAATTCGTCTGTATGTATTTTTTTATTGTAAAAGTAAGTTATCATATTTGAGTGTCAGTTGTCCCTCAAGGTGACAACAACGGAAGAGTGAAGAATGAAGAATTACATACATACATACATAAAATTACGCCTTTTTCCCAGAGGGGGAGGCAGAGATCACTTCCAGCGATCCACTTTTCACCTCTGTGGGAAACGTGACGTGACGGGTTGTGGACCACGTCGCCGCCATTCTGCCTTGTGCATTGTTTTCACAAGAATGAAGAATTAGATTTATAGAAACGACATGCCATTACCTTAAACTGTTTTCCTATGAAAATTCAATAAAAATTGAATAAGAACCGTCAAGTTACGTACATTTTTCTAGACAATCTCAAACTTCTACCTTGATTATATTAAGAGTACTTAAGAAAACTTAATTAATCCTCGAAACCTCAGCCTACGGAAGCAAGGTTTAGGACTTAACCCAGGTCGCCCTGAAAATTTATCCTCAAATGTAATTAGGAACAACTTTTAATCAGCAAGTTTAAAGTGTTCCGACGTGACTGAAATCCGATAGACACGAAAATCTTTGCTCGCGACCACGATTGGTGTAACCCAGTCGAAACGTCGGGCTGTAAGTAGCTATGTAATTTTCTATTCCAAATATCGCGTGTAGACCCATAAAGACAAATTTTAGTGTAATGGAACGCGAAAGTCTAAAAACTTACGAAAATCTTAATTTAGAAGTAGGTAAGCGAAAAGAGATATATTTTTATTTTATTATTTTGTTTGTACTACTTAGAAACATAAATCAAAGTACAATTATTTAGGTTAACAAAGAAATTAATAAAACGTGGGATTGCTCCTCACCCTAAAATCCTTAACCCCTTTGTATATTTTATTCTATGCCATATATTTTATTTTGTAGTGGTGTGACACACCTCCCCACACATAGGTAGGTAAAGTAGTATATAAGTAGAGCGTAAGACAATTATAATGAGTCACAATATACACATCAAGCGTGAAGTCATCTTTTATTGCAATCTCCCGGTCCCATCCTTTACATGGCGACCCTGCCAGTGCTGCCTTGTGGGCAGCGCTGCGCAACAGTGAAATAGTAAAATGTTGGTGTGTTTAATGTTAAAATAATAAATAAACACTAAAAGTGCAAGAAAACAGAACAATCAGTGAGACAAAACAATAAGGAAATGGAGCTGGCTGCCGGGCGCTGATGGCGCCAGATGGAGGTTATTTTTTTTATTGCTGGGCGCCGGGAGTTGACGGTGTCGAGATGATGAGTATGAGCCGGCTGCCGGGAGAATGTTCGGTGTCCGAGATGGATGTGGAATCCGCCGGAGCCGGGTGACATTCCAGTCCAGCGCTCCCCCTCAGAAGTCCTCCCTACTCTACATATTTTTTTTTTTTAAATAATTATTTTAATTGTACCTATACGGGGTAGGTACCTCAATATATCTTTTTTTTTCGATTACTTTTTTATAATGTGCCATATAAAATGCACTATGTGTTAAAGTCTTATTATTGTAGTGGTTAATTCATATTTACGTAGACGAGTCGATCCAAAATTTATTTTAGTATAAGTTATACTTATTTTATATTTTTTTTATTGCAGTGTTGTTATCTTAAATATATGTACTAAATAAATCCTATAAAAAATGGTTACCGTCATAAATTTTTGAGGATCAAAATAGCTAATTTTATTTATGTTTGGGAATACAAAAAATTCTAAACTTACAAATATATTTTTGGTTTTCTTAAAGGATTTTAAAACAATTATTGTGATAATTTTCAAGTAGATTTAACAAAATTATGAAACTTCAGAATAAGCATGCACTTATTAACTAATTTAATTACTTTTGCAAGGATTTCTGATATTATTTTTTATCTTTTGATGCGACAAATATTCAATACATTTTTCTCTCTTGTTCTAAAATGATTTTATGCATTGCTAATATATTTTATAATGAGTGTTTAATTGTTGATTAAATAATTTACGAAAGAAATTCTTCAAAATCGTATTCTATTTGTTACATTATTAAGAAGTCAGAAGGTATTGCATACCCAAATAAGTAATCTGTATCATTAGTAAAGAAGCTAACAATAAGTGATGCGCTTACGCGTCAGCAGTATTTGATACGGTGTCATGTCTTGCTTATGAATTCTTTCCATTGCGGAGAAATGTGTTAGATGTTATCGAATAAACAAGAAGATTAAATTCGATCCGTTTGTTTGTTGTTCTAGTTAAATCAAGAGCGAATTAGTCAGATGTTTTGAATAGGTTGATATGATAACTATTTGAAAAGGTAAAGACTGCGTACTTAAGAATTTGTATAAACTGTAAACGCATAAGAGAATTTAATACTGGTAATTTTTTGGAATTTGGAAATAATATTTAGTGAAGATTGATAATGTTAGTATACAGAATGAGGTAGAGTAAATAAATGTTGTATTAATGTTAAATTAAATAGCCTTTGTTGACAATTAGAGTAGCATTACAACTAAAATGTGCGGAAGATTGAATATTTGGAAGGATAGTAAATGTTTTATGTTAGGTATGGTTTGGATTTCGGAAAGTTTTTATGAGAGTGAGAGTACTTTGGTTATTTATGTTTTGTATGCTTTGGATTGATCACCCAAAAGTATGCAAGCATTTATAATAAAGAATTCTATGATTGTTTGATACTGTTATAGCAAGTTGAAAGAAGGTTGACTGAATGTCAAATAAATATTGACGATTATACCGGATTGACGTTAGGTTAGGTATTAAACTCGGTCTCAAATCCTTCCTCTGATCATGGTGTAACTGGTCGTTCTCTGTGAAGACGGTTGGAGATGTGAAGAATCTTAAAATATAGAGCCGTAGTTATTATTAAATGTATCAAGTAAATGATACCTAAGGGCATAGATCCTTCATATTTGAACATAGTGTAGACGAGCTCTCTCAGTGTAAATTGTTGGACAAATTATGACCCTGTATGTAATGAGAATAAAATAATATGAAATGTAATATGTGAAGAAGAATATATAATGATGAATAAATGAAATGATGAAGAAAATGAATAATGATGATAAATAATATAAATGAAATGTCGACATAAAGCGATGTACGAATAAATAAATAATATGAGAATAAATGCGACCAAATGGCGCGAGGTATCCAAAGGGATAATTTAAATGATATACGAAATGTGAGTCATGTGTGTGACCAATGATTGTGATTTTATGATAGAAGACACCTCTACGTGTCTAATGGACCTAACATTACCTTTTAATATACCTAAGAAATACGGACAAGTATTTTTTGAATGAAATGAAAGGTCACTATGGAAGAGAAATGGGTAAAATGTTCTTGGTATTGTAATTAAAAATTATGAATTGTTTTTATTTGATTGATTGATAATAATTTTATGTTTGTTTTTATTGTAAAATTTACCTTAAATTTAAAATGTGTTGTAAAATTATACTAATTGAAAAGAATGACATGACACCAAGATATAGACAAATAGACCACAAAATGCAGTTAGCTGATACTGATATAAAATATTATTAAATTTTTTTATGTTATGTTTTGAAATGAAATTATTATTTTAATTGTTATTAAGTATTACCTCTCTGACTCATCTACAACCTAGCAAATACGTAATGTTTATGTTAAGTACATATTAAGTTCATTTTTTTTACTTATTCTTTTTTTGATAATTTTTTTTTATTGTTAATTAATTTTAAAGTTTGCCAAATTTATGTGATTTTTTTTTTCCTTTTATAAAAAAATAACAAAATTGTAATTCCTTTTCTTTTTTTTTCTAAAATAAGGGGGGTGGTGTAGTGGTGTGACACACCTCCCCACACATAGGTAGGTAAAGTAGTATATAAGTAGAGCGTAAGACAATTATAATGAGTCACAATATACACATCAAGCGTGAAGTCATCTTTTATTGCAATCTCCCGGTCCCATCCTTTACAATTTGTTTAATATATTGAAACGTCAGTTTGTAATAATTATTATACTTATAAATTGATCCGATTCAGGATATATTACACACACTGATCAGATAACGTTGCAAGTAGTATCTTTCGGTACTATGATGCAGCCGAACATACATAAACTAGTTGTGCCCGCAACTTCGTTCTCGTGGTCTACAGGATTTTGAATCACTACATAGTATAAAGCAAAGTCGCTTCCCGCATCTGTCTGTATGCATATGTGCTTATAAAATTATGCAAGGGATTTCGATGGTTTATTTTTAATAGATTGAGGAAATCAATTTGTCAATTCATAAAAAAAGGTAGTTAGTAGCTATGTATTTGCTTCTCTTAATACCGCGTGTAGACCCATAAAGACTAATATTCAGTGTAATGGAACGCGAATGCTTAAAATCATCATGCATTTATTTAATAAGAAGTCGGATTGTTACAATTTTAACACAAGAAATAAACATAAGCTTTCCGTTCCAAGACTCAAGCTTCAAAAAGTTGAGAAATCATTCATAGGTTTAAGTATAATATTCTTTAATAAGATTCCAAAAAAATGTTTTGATGTTCCTTTGTAAAGACTTTATTAAATCGTGTCTTTTGAAAAAAGGGTACTGTAAAGTAGAATACTATTTCAATGATAAGAATCCATGGACATGATGAGCTGCTCGCTTGGATATCCAAGAATTATGTAACTTGTACATATTATTATTATTATTTATTTATAATTAATTAATCTGTGATTCGACATGCGAAAGAGTTTCATGAAATCTACTTGCAGAATAAATTATTTCATTTCATTTCATAAATAATGTGTTTATGACCTGAAATCGCGAGCCCCTCAAGTAGTCAGAACATGCACCATCCCTGCACAAAGATAATAAATCCAAGGGGGGAGCTTTCCTAAGCGCGACGCTTTAACAACGCTTACCTACGGCAAAGCCTCGTGTTCAATAAATTTAATGGTCCCTACTTACACCAGAATTTTTCAAAGCCACACAAAGTGCCAGTAACGAAAATATTTTCCAACCGGATACAAAGGAGTTTGTGATAAATATCTGTTGCAAAAATTTTTCATGCTGCGTGGTGAGTTTGCACGTCACAAAATTGTATTTTTAACCGACGCCAAAAAAAGGAGGAGGTTCTCAATTCGTCGGTATCTTTTTTAGAAAACTGAAACTGTCCGGGATATTTACCATGTTGTTTTGTTTTAATGAGCTCCCGATATTTCGGCACTGTTGCAAGCGCCATGATCACGGGTGAACTGTAGGACTGCGAGAATGACGGTAGGTCTAAGGGCGGACATATAGTATCATAATGGTATATTTTTTATTTTTTTTTATGTGTCTTCGCTGATTACTCGAAAACGCCTGGACCGATTTGGAAAAATAATTTTTTTGTCTGAAAGGATATGGTTTTCAGGTGGTCCCATTGTCAGCATATCTTGATCTGATGATGGGATCCAGGAGAAATCGAAGACAACCCTCAAAATTTTTAAAGTGATAAATTGGACCGGGGTTTTTGAACAATGACATCGGGGGAGGACTTTTGCTTCTATTCCATTTGGTCAAGCCCGTGTACTGAGAAAGTGAAATGGTGTAATTCTTTACTAATGTTATCATCACCATCATCAGCCCATATCCGTCCCCACTGTTGGGGCACGGGCCTACCCTTAACTAGGGCGTTTGGCTTTAGTCAACCACGCTGGCCAAGTGCGGATTGGTGGACTAGTAAACCTTAGAATTTCTTTGTAGATGTGCAGATTTCCTCGGGATTCTTTTCCTTCACCGTTAAAACGTCAAATAATCGTACTTATGTTTTATATGATAGAATATTTTTATGTCTGATTGTTTATCTTTTAATTCTTATTAATATGAATGATACTAGTAAATCAAAAGAGTTACAAATAAAAATACCTGTCTTTCACGTTTTCACGTCGAAACTAGTGAACCGTTTTAAAGGCACATAAATAGTCTAGTGACTGAGAAAAAACATATGACAGTTTTTAACCGATTTCGCTAAAAGTCACTGATGTTTTTAGGAGTAATGATTTCACGCGGACTGTATCGCCGGAAGTAGCAAGTTCATATAAGTAACTTGTGCGTAGATAAAGGATAGAAAATCGATTTCATAAATCTTCTTGATGGACTTGTTTCAATAATTAAGGGCTAACCAGCCCCAATAAAACTATAAGGTAGGCACCATAATATAATTCCTTAAAGGGGCCTTGCGGGGGCGGCAAGCAAAAAAAATCCGCCCCTAACGGCAGATACCCACGCTACGCTACTGAATCCTCAGCTTTTTTTACCTGACATACGATGATGGCTTGGAGTAGCCTCGTCATCATCACCGTACTTGTGGGAGAGCCCATCCGCTCATCTCTCCCCCTGAAAATCCTCAGCGTGCGTAGAGGCTTAAACGGTGATCGATTCTTTTCTTTTAATTAAAAGCAAATACCTAAAGCGTTTGTTTAATATCGTTATTAATTTTCTATCCCAACAACTACATCTCTGTAAACGAATTTGATAAGAATAGAAAATTAATTAATGTCCATAATATTAGGTTTGATATAAGAGGTCTTCAGATTATTGTTTAAATTACGTGTTTTCTTTGGTAAATTAAATCGGTTTACGTTTACATGATAGTAGAATAGACTAGATAGAGGGGTCCCACCACATTCGCTTCTTTCTCATTCATTAATCTCTACATGCATACTCGGCGGTACTTTTGATTTGACCCTTCTTTTTAAATTTTACCTATTTGGTCAATTGGTCATGGAAGGTCTTTCTTGGCCTTCCCCTGTCGACATTTCCGTTTATATTTCCTCTAAATAATCATTTCGTTAATCGTCTTTCACTCATTCTCTAAGCATGACCAAACCATCTAAGCATACCTTTCTCAACCTTAGTCACTACATCTTTCTTCACACCACAACGTTCTAGACCCTGAAAAATGCCTGTAATAAAATTGTTTATTACCATTCCGTGATTTCTTGGCCTTCCCCTGTCGACATTTCCATTTATACTTCCTCTAAATAAACGTTCCGTTAACCGTCGTTCATTCATCCTCTACGCATGACCAAACCATCTAAGCATACCTTTCTCAACCTTAGTCACTACATCTTTTTTCACACCACAACGTTCTAGACCCTGAAAAATGCCTGTAATAAAATTGTTTATTACCATTCCGTGATATGTGGCGTGTAAGCTATGTATTTATTTGGATCGCAAAATGGGTTTTGTAGCTAAATTGTTTACCTTCCATCACGATACGCTATCACGCATGGCGGAACGATTTCACGTTAATAATATGTGTTTGCTATAGTTATCAATTAAAAAACTAGCGGCCAACCTCGACTTCGTCTAACACTTCCACTAAACACTAAATGTTATGTAGAGCTTATCAAAATACATTATTGTAAACCACATTTAGCTCGGACTTATAAAATGAGTAGGATTTCGCAATACAAAACTAATAAGTATTATAATAACGTATATTCAAGTGACTTACTTTTCCAATGGAACGTTATTGAGTTTGTCCAATTAGAGTTGTTGCTTTATACATATTTTAAAACAACATAAGTATTTTTCGAGATATCAAAGTGGTTCTCAATGAGAACTCAATATCTCGACACACGCTTTTATTATAGCTCCAAAAAAAAATAGCTTCCGTCCAATCGAGATCCTCCTTTTTTGAAGAAGATTAAAATAAAACATGTCAATACCACACCAATATGTAGTTAAATGGCGTTCACAGCGAAAAGTGATTGTACCAACTTGATTGCTATAAAGTGCACCATAGATTTGATATTCGTTTTCAGTGATTTCTGTACGAACAAAACGCTGGGTAAACTTTGGAGATCCCATTTTAAAATCGGCTTTCGTGCGCGACTCAATCGTACGCTGCTATGGTGTAGAACAGGGTAATTGCCTTTTTTATTTTACGACGCCATCTTTCCTAGACTCGTCTTTTTTGTTCCAAGAAACAAGATGTAGTACTTTTAATTTAATTTTGACGTGATAAGGTCCTTAAAATCGTTTTAGTCGGGTGACATGTTCAGAAACTTGTGTCACACCAAAACCTCACGAGCGCGATCGCAGGTATAACGAGAGAGAGACGGACCGATCTCCCGTCTCATCTCGAGCGCTGCCAGTCATTCCGTGAAACTTGTCACGCAGAATCCTCACGAGCAGAGGCTGGCATAGCGTTCGAGTGAGTGGACCGATCTTCCGTCTCTCCCACTCTAGCGGCATACAAACGAATGGAGATTTTCTCTTAATAAGACGTTATCACGTAAACATCTCGATCGTAAACCTACTTTACAACAACATATATTTTTTTAAAGTTCTAAAGCTTGTTCCAGCTGTTTAAATATTTCGAAAAACAGAAAAAATCCTCTGTCCACCGCGGCCCGGGGATTCGAACGGTCATTCTTCCGGTAATCGCGCTCAGATGTGCATTACTTACCAATTTTAAATTCATCATACGTTAAACTTGTACTGTATTCTTTTACTCAATTTTGACTCACTAAAATAGTAATGAGCTGCTATTTATTTAAATATTCGGAGTCAATTAGCTTTGAATAATTTAGGATGAGATCAGATTCAACAAACAATATCCAAATTCAAAGTTTTATTGCCTGACACATTACAAAAAACACTTTTAAAAGATTTTACTTTTAAGAGACAGGACTCAAATAAATTCTGCACTTATTTCATGTGTCTGTTTTAATTAGCTAGAAAAAATCGATTTTTTTTAGAAATAGAAAAAGAGTAGAAACAATTGTAAGCGTAATTTTTACCACGTTGTTACATTTAATTTTAATAAGCTTCCAATATTTCGCACTGTTGCAAGCGCCATGATCACTTATCTACTTAAAATTAATTATATTAATAAATTAAAATAAAACAACATGGTAAACATCCCGGTCATATACAGTCTCAAATATGTGCGTGCAACCATGACAGTTTAAAATTAATAATAGAAATTAAAATTCGATTCTCTCGTTTCCTTTTTGCTATTACCGCCTTCTACTCCACACCAGCCAGCTCGCCGGTTTTATTCAATTCCAACGGTTCGATTGCGTGCATTCGCCCGTGTATGTGGCAAAATTATTGTTGTTGTCGAAAACTCAGCGTTGTGTGTTATTCGCTGCAACGTTCCGCAATTTTATAGGTCAAAATTGAACATTGAGGTCCTTTCAAACGTCAGAGGGCGGTAATATACCGATCGTTTTCGGTTCAGCGTGTGTTATTCGAAATAAAAGCCAAGAGTGAGTGAGAGATCATTGGAAGTGTTAAATAAGAGTGCTGAGTTTGATTTGGTTGAGGAGGACAAACAGAAAGCCGTCAAAGGTTCTTGAAACCTAAAAAATACTATCTTGTAATAATGTGTCAAAACCGATTATTTTGTATTTTCTCTTTCTCATTTCTCTCTCTATCTTTCTATCTCTTTCTATTTCTATTTGAAGCTAAGATAGGTCGCACTGTACACCTAATTTTTAAAAGTAATACCTAATAATTTTGACAATATAATTTATTGTAAATGGTGTTTCAATCCACTATCATAAAAAATCCAATTAAGTCTTTGTCTACTCATTCAATCACGGACGTAGAGTCCTAGGCTTTTTAAAATACAGTAATTTTGCATGTATGGTGTGTGGGAGGTTGAGATTATAATGAAACATTTGGCTGCTAAGGAACCATTGTCAGTAATAAGATATTCATTCGGTTAATTATTAACATCAATTGTTATGTAAAGTCGTAAATGTGACCACGATAGATGCAGCAGTCACTAGCAAGGAGTAGTTCAGCTTGAAGAAGTAAATAGCATGGAACTTGATTGGTCTTGAGTACATAAGACTTCTGAGTTCTGTCAGTGTTGCTTTTGTGTCATTATCTGTAACAATTAATAACAAAAGTGTATAATATCAAACAATCATTTCTTTTCATTAAAAAAATATCTCTCAGGATGATCTCACTCCACCTGATAGTGAGATCCAAGTAAGCGGTAGTGAGATCCAAATATGAGGTCGACAGGCACAATAGACCCTATGGAGCCTGTCGACCACACCCTGAAGGCATGCTAAGATGCCGTTTTACGCCCCGCCTGAAGAGTTCGGGATTATAGGCAGGGTAAACATGATAGATATATACATCATTTTTACATAAAAATAGCAAGTAGCGTTTAATAGAAAGTGGATAGGTTTGGAGAAGACATTTTCTCAGCAGTAGGATTTATTTATTAAGCTATTGCATAGCTTTTATCGCGGCCTTTGAGCGCGGCGACCAAACCAAGAGATTCCGTAACGAAAAAAACCGTCTAACGTTGTTTCAGTTCGGTAGACTTCGGCACGGTGTTTGTGTGCGTGCGGTTAGACGTATTATACGACTCTACGAAATTTATTTATTTATTAAGGAATAGTACACAGCACAATACAATCACGATTGAAATATGTTAATTAAAAAAATTTGTAGGCCAATTACGACTATTCAACTGATTAGAAGAAAAGTTTTTAAGAAACATATAGCACTTGTGATAAGAATATCAGACACAATAGTTGACTAGAATACTACTCTAATAAATAGTAACTAAATATTTTTTTAAATTTAAGTACTCGATCACGTTTCGAGATAGGTAAGTAGGTTTATTTATTTATTTAATATTTATTTATTACTTAAAAAGGAATGTTAGTTTATACATTTACAGACTTATAAACTAAATTAACTCAAAGACATCTTAAACTAACAATATTACACATTTAGGCAGCGGCCACTGCACTAGACTCTAGGCCTGTATCGCAGGAACCATAAAAGATTAACATTAAAGGTTAAAATACTTGTGTTAAGAATATCATACAAAAAAGTAGACTTAGAACTACACTATAAATATCTTTTAGTATTTTTTGAAGAATTTCGACTTCAAAGTACTTATTTTTAGATGTTTTTTTCACTATAACTCACCACCACTGCGTTCAAAGAGTGTCCAAGAGAGATTTAAAAGATATTCCCCTACAATTTTTCAGCCATAAAATACTTAGGAGCAGCGCAGTCAGGAAAATGGCGGTTTTATAACTCGCTAAGCTACTTAAGCTGTTGGTCCAGGACCTAATTTATCTCTAGTAATGTCACAATAGAGCTGAGGCGGGCATTGTTTTAGAAACTTTATTGCCTGTGTGTATTATACACTCACAGGCACAATTAACCGCCCACCTTGTATTTGCTTAAATTTTCGGAAATGTCCAAACATAAACCACATTTTATGAATGATCCGTTATAAACTTAATTTAAGACAAAAAATAAAACGAAGGTTTTATTTAAAAAAGTCGTTTAATAGGGCATTATTACAAAAATCGATATTTTCGAAGTATCGACGAAAAATGTAAATTTCGAATTTTGAGGAAAAAGAAGGTCAAAGTAAAACAATATTAAAATTTAATAATGGGCGTTGCTCCTCCTACCCCTTATGACTTCTAGGAGCCGGTATGATAGTCCATCCATGACATCTTGGATATCTGATTGGGGAATAATGTGCCACTCCTCTACCGCAGCCGTTTTGAGTTCTCCAATAGACGTTGGGGCTGGTACTCTCGCTCAAATACGTCTTTTGAAGTTGTCCCATATGTGTTCAATTGGGTTGAGGTCGGGACTGCGTGCTGGCCATGGCAAAACTTGAATTTCGGTCTCATTAAGGTACTCAGTAACCAATTTTGCGGTATAGCAACGTGCATGTCATGCATTAATCTAAAGTTGTCACCAATAAATGGTGCGAACGGTATGACATGTCCTTGGAGAACTTCTTCCACGTATTTTTAAGCATTTACACTGCCTCTGTCAAACAATACAAGGTCGGTACGAGCCTCGTAAGTGATGCCTCCCCAAACCATAATAGAGCCTTCTTTGTAACCCACTGTTTCCGATATAGCGCAAGGAGCAAACCTTTAATTTGGGTGTCTGTAGACAGGCTGGCATCCATCTGGACCTTTTAAGGCTATCTGCTCTTATCTGAGAACAGTATGACCTTCCATTCTTGTACAGTTCACTCAGCATATTCTCGCGCAAAAGCAAGTTTAGCTCTACGGTGTTGTGGGAGCAGTTCTGGGGCGCGAGCTGGACGAAACGCCCTCAGATATCCTTCTACCAGTCTTCTTCTTATCGTACGTCCACTAACACTGAGGTTTCGTAATTCAAAAAGACGAATTTGGGCTTCAGTAGCGGTGGAAAAGTGATTTCTTAACACGTTGTCGACAGCGAAGCGGTCTTCTCGAGCCGAAGTGCATCGCTGTCGACCTTGAACTGGCCTGAGGGTGTATGAACCTATCTCCCGAAATTGTCTGATGGCATCCCGTATGGCAGTTCGTGGTACACCGAGTGCACGAGGGATGCAACGTTGGCTGTACTCAGCGTCAGTAAAGGCAACTGCCCTGGCTACACCAGTTGCATCGGGTGGCATTTTTTGCAGTCACAAACAACAAACTAACACTACAAACCCAAATTAAACAATAAAAACACACTACAGCAGAAAAAAATAGGAAATGAACACACAGTAACACAACTGCAATAATGTCAAACAACGACTATGTTCCAAAAACCCGTCATTTTCACAAATTAACGAAACCAAATGAGGGTATAGGTGTTTAATTTATTGCAAGACTACCCACTTAACAAAAAACAAAACATTTGATAAGCCATAGTAAACCAAAACTATCAGGGAAGCGAATTTTAAAGGTGGGCGGTTAATTGTGCCTGTGAGTGTATCAACTTAGTCTAGTTCGGGCTGAATTATGATATTAATGATAAATATCAGAACTCTTCTTCTTATCGTATGGTTCATGAACAACCTGGTGTCAGAGTTTTTAAACCGCCCGTAGGCCTCTGACATGGCTTCACACGCCGTAGAACAATCTCTCAGGTGTGCTGGTTTCCTCACGATGTTTTCCTTCACCGTTAAAGCGTCGAAAGATGGTACATATGAATTTCAAATTTGAAAAACACATTGGTACCTGGCGGGGTTTGAATTGGCGACCTCTCGCATGGCAAGCAACGACCTTAACCACTCGGCCATCGACGCTTTTTTAGAATATCAGAACATCAGAACTTTTATATCACTCGGCTCTTACTACCGATAGGCCAATGATTGATTGATTGTAATTAGACAGATGTCTAACTGCTGTAATAATAGACAAGAACATAATAGACATCTGTTTTATTATGAGAGTAAGGGAATAGAGAGTGCATTTGTGTTTGCGCGCGCACTTGTGCACTATAATATGTCCTGCGGACTTGGCTGACCTCAATTGATATCGGCCGCCATGGCTGAAATCGGTGGGACGCCTTATTATTTTTATGTAAATATTCAATAGAAATGCATGGAAGTGACTGTCTGAATGACATCTTGAATGGAGTGCCTCTCACATCAGGAGTATACACAAATATTTAATTTTGTGTGATTAATATTGGTGTCTGTGTCGTGTCTGTGTGTTATGTATTAATTTAAGTATATTAGTACCATTGTTTTCTCTGTTATCTGTAAAAGAAGATATCCCGCACTTGGCTAGCGTGGTTGCCTATGGCATTATCGCTGTAGTTTAGAGTAGGCCCCAGCAGTGGGGACGTTTATGGGCTGATGATGATGATGTAACAGAAGTGCTTAAGCAAATTACTTTAGAATCCAATTTACGAGTATTTATTATTAAAGGTATGTTTTTAGGTAGTTAGACTCACCAATCTTTGTGTCCGTCATTATAAAGTCGATGATGCACAGCATTCTATTGTACTGTTGGTAGGACTGCTCACATCGATATACTATGTTGATCAACATAGCAAAACAATTCAACAGGCGTGCCGTGCAGGTCATCATTGGCAGATAAACTTGATGATGAACACCCTGTGATAAAATAAATATTATATTATTAGGCGTCCGATCGATTTCGGCCATGGCGGCTGATCTCAATTGAGATCAGCCAAGTGCGCAGGACATATTATAGTGCACAAGTGTGCGCGCAAACACAAGTGCACCCTCTATTCCCTTACTCTCATAATTCGGTAAGACGGCAATCCGACATGACCGATGAGAGATCGGACGCAGGATCACCGGCTTAACGTGCTTTCCGAGGCACGGGCGTTCAACCGCCAACTTCCTAACTCCGGGCTGAGTAATTTCATTACAGAAAAACTCACACAAATTTTGCCCGACCCCGGACTCGAACCGGTGACCTCTCGGTCCTAACGCAGCACTTGCTACCAATATTATAGACCAACGAGGCAGTTAATAGTTAAAATAAATATAATACATACAAATGAAATAATACATCTATTTATTTATATCTTTTTGGTAACGTTTTTAAAATTGATACTGTATGGAAGTTTTTCAGCATTAAATCCCATCCACTGTGATTTTTTTAAACAAATCATACTTACTATTTCACTTGGAAGTCGAATAATCATATTGAGAATAATAATCATATCTACCATAAGGTTTGCATGGTTGATCACCATCTAAAAAGAAAAGCAAGCTTTTAAATGTTCAAACACAATTATTAAAATATGAAGTTTTTTCTTTGTTGTCTGATATCGGGTACAATAAGAGAGGTACTTATTGTAAAAATTAAGGAACTTTAGAAAAAACATAATAAAATCAAGTACCTACTCCATCGCAGTCCAGGGATTCACCCACTTAAAACATTAAATTAGCATAGTTTTGAATATATAACTAACTAATTAGATTGACACAACGACCCAAAAAGAGTGAGGCTTAGATAATAAGGACCTCCACCTAGGCCGATCCTGCGCCACTTTTCGCCAGTTGTCCGCATGGAGCTCGCGCAGATCCTTCACGACCTCGTCCTCCCAGCGGTACCTTGGACGCTCAAACGGCCACCGACTACTAGGGCGTCCCCTGTATGCTCGTTTCACAGCACGGTCTATGTCCATCCTCCCAAGATGGCCGAGCCAGCGAAGTCTTGCTCATAATTATTTTGATAATTGAAAAAGCCAGAAAACTTAAATTTTCAGAATACTCACCCTCAACCCAAAATTATTGTTCAAAAAGTTTGCTTGTTCCACTAATAACAAGTAACATTTGCTGAACAACACAATACTGCAACGGCGACCAAAATCAAATTTGTTTAGGAACGATGCATAATCCCTTTTTACTTTCCCAAAATTGTAGAACCAATGCCTATCATTGACAAGATCTTCCAATACTCCTGGATTTTTTCCAGTTGACGAATACAAATCTTGCAGTATATTTCCCATCTTTTCCAATCGTAATTCAACTTGCATTACATTTAAACTCATATGAAGCTCTACCAGAACATTTAAGAAGAAGTAAAAATAATGTAGAGCGTATAAACTCGGTCCTGACCACTCATAAGTCAAGACCCACGCAATGTAATCAAGCGTAGATATGAAAACACAACAGCTACAGAATAAAATGGTAATACGATTAACTTTTCTCTTGATTTCACTGTAGTAAGTCAAACCGATAACATGGTCGACGAGACTGTACAACTTGAAGAACTTTATATAGGTGTGTCTTCCAAGTTTGTAGACGAAGAACAAATCAACGAGATATTTCAGGAAGGAGAAGAGAAATGTCATGTGAATTATTTTGAAGACTCGAATACCCCTATCTGTTGAGTGGTTGCTGAGATATTGAATCTTAAAAATTAAGAATACAATATTCATACAAGTAAATAACATAATCATGATAAGGTTTTTCGTAAATGACCATGATACTGTTAGAATTTGTTTTTGTTTGGTAACAGCTGTTAGAGCAAACAATTTGAGTAAACTGTTTAGTGATGACATAGTATCGTACGCGTCTTCAGGGTCATTTTTATTGGATTTTAATTGACTTTTCATATGTAAACTTCTCATAATGTAAACTTTATTAACTAAAATATAATACTGCACTTGACAGACAGGTAATAAGTTAATGCATTGCATGACACTTCACTCGTATATCTAATCGTGAAATCGAGCCAACATGAAATTAGTTTAAGTGGTTCATGTGTGTAGCGATACGTGATAACTGCTTTGGTGACCTTCAAATGTCCTCTTTATGCAAAATTGTTGAGGTTCCTCGTGTAAATTCTTTTTTTTTGTTAGTAAACGAAGCCTGGTGATAGACAGCAGTCTCAGTGATCTAAGATTTTGTTCTCTGTCAAAAAGCTACAACTAAAGAACAGCGTTACTTAGACAGTTGACATTTCAGAAATGTGAATTTCTGTTGTTTTTATGGTTCTATACCAAAACGGGACACTATTACTAAGTCTTTACTGTCTTCACTAGGCTAAATCTTAAGAATGGCCAAAAATAGACCGTATAAATTTTTATCGAAAGTTATATTTTGGTTGACAACTAAAAACAAAAAAAGGTCCTGACGATCTGAGAACCTACTCCTTCTTTAAAGTCAAATCAATCTGGCCCTCATACGACAAACGTGAATTCCTCCGCTTTTTATCTGATTCTAACAGCACCACGTTAACGCTTGGCTTGGTTTGGTGGTCTACTGCACGTTCTGCAGCAGAATAATGGTCAAGGTGACGACGGCTGAGACGGCGCCGGTGAGCAGGCTGTAGTCGAGGCGGTAGAACTGCGCCGCGTTAACTGCACCGGCCGCGAGAGGATCAGACACCTGGTCTCTGATAAGGAATTGCTCATTGGTTTATCTATGGGAGAGAATATGTTTTTCATGGTTCCATACCAAAACGGGACACTATTACTAAGTCTTTACTGTCTTCACTAGGCTAAATCTTAAGAATGGCGAAAAATAGACGGTATAATTTTTTATCGACAGATATATTTTGGTTGTTATATTGACAACTTAAAACAAAAAAAGGTCCTGACGATCTGAGAACCTACTCCTTCTTTAAAGTCAAATCAATCCGGTTCTCATACGACAAACGTGAATTCCTCCGCTTTTTGTCTGATTCTAACAGCACCACGTTAACGCTTAGCTTGGCTTGGTGGTCTACTGCACGTTCTGCAGCAGAATGATGGTCAAGGTGACGACAGCTGAGATGGCGCCGGTGAGCAGGCAGTAGTCGAGGCGGTAGAACTGCGCCGCGTTAACTGCACCGGCCGCGAGAGGATCAGACTCCTGGTCTCCGATAACGCATTGCTCATTGGTTTATCTATGGGAGAGATATGTTTTTCATGGTTCCATACCAAAACGGGACACTATTACTAAGTCTTTACTGTCTTCACTAGGCTGAATCTTAAGAATGCCGAAAAAAAAACAGTATAATTTTTATCGAAAGTTATATTTTGGTTGACAACTAAAAACAAAAAAAGGTCCTGACGATCTGAGAACCTACTCCTTCTTCAAAGTCAAATCAATCTGGTCCTCATACAACAAACGTGAATTCCTCCGTTTTTTGGCTGATTCTAACAGCACCACGTTAACGCTTGGCTTGGCTTGGTGGTCTACTGCACGTTCTGCAGCAGAATGATGGTCAAAGTGACGACGGCTGAGACGGCGCCGGTGAGCAGGCTGTAGTCGAGGCGGTAGAACTGCGCTGCGTCGAACTGCACCGGCCGCGTGAGGATAATACTCCTAGTCTCCGATAATGCGTTGGTCATAAGTTTGTCTGTGGGAGAGATAAGATTTTGTTTATACAATTATTTACCAGGTAGTCCAGTGGCGTAACTATACCCCTTGAAGTCCGTGGCAAAATTCATCGGTTGGGGCCCCGTGCACCCCCCGTTCTTTTTTTTATCTTAATGTGTATGTGGGTTGGCAGATGAGACTCTCCTACGACCGGGGACCCCTTTCGGCTGGGGCCCGCTACCGGGTGGGGGCCCGTGGCATTTTGCCGACTTGCCACCCTGTAGTTACGCCACTGAGGTAATCCTATAATGCAGGTTGCAGACCAAAAGCAAAGCTTAGTTTAGCTTAGCTTGCATTGCTAACACAGTTTTCTATACTAATGTGCAGACTGCAAACTATACAATAAGTATGGAAAACTAAGCTAAGCTTAACAAGCTTAGCTTAGTTCTTGGTCTGCAACCCGTATAACAGCCGCACCCTAGTACTTATGGGCTTGGTAAAGATTGTACCTGAGATTAAATGTGGAGGGTACAGTATTAGTATAAAAAGGTAGAGAGCTGAGAGATAATTGGAATGCGTGTGCAATCTACACACTAACCACTGTTCCACCGAGCCAGTCGATAACCTAATATAATAGGATTTAATATTGTTATATATTCTGTAGGCTAGGTTATGTTATAAGTGTATATGTAATGTATGTAATATAAATTGTATTTATAGATTTATAATAAATAGATGTAGCTTAAGTAAGATATATGGCTATGCTATCGCATTGGGTTAAGGGACCTGTAATGTTAGCATAAGATTTTAAATAAATAAATAAATAAAAAACCTGTCTATACACTTACCAATCTTCTTTTCCACCATAATGTGATCAATGATGCTAATGATCCTGCTGGTCTGGCCGTAGCTCTTTTCACAGCGGTGAACCAAACAGGATATTATTAGCACGCAGTTGTAAGCCCTCATCATGCTTGTTATTGCTGGGAAGTACCAGTAATATGGCATGACCTGGAAATTTGTCGCCTGTCAAAAAGTTTGAAGTAAAGAAAGAGAGAGAGGTCGCCAGTTCGAACGCCGCCACGTGCCACTGTGTTTTTCAAATTTGAAATTCATATGTACGATATAAACTTTAAAGGAGAAGGAAAAAATCGTGAGGTAACCTACGATGAAATCATAGGTTGTGAAGTCAATCAAGCCGCACTTGGTCAGCGTGGTTGACTATGGCCTTATCACCCTAGTTTAGGGTAGGCCCGTGCCCCAGTAGTAAGGGAATAAATGGACCGATGAGGATGATAAAAGAGAGATATAAGTATTTAATTGAGTAATGTACCTTTGACAAATATGCTTTTTTCGTGTTTTATTAAATTATCTTTCACATACGTAATTATCGTGTAAATAATAAAAAACGCCAATTTATAAGTGTGTGTCAATAAAATTTTATCAAAAGCCAATTTTTATTTTCGATTTTGTGGTATTCGTTATTGTGCTTTGTTTTATCCTTTACTTATAATTAAAAACCTTCGCCAGACGATTTGCCAGCGTTTCACAAAACCTTTTTAAATTAAATAATTAATTATATCTAAAAACAAGGTTACTTACTATGAACCCTCGTAAGATTCGTATCGCCAAATTGATAGAATTGACCATACTTATTAGTAGATATGTTGTATAAACTAACACCTACAACAAGAAAAGCTTTTAATAAATTAAATTAATTATACTGTGAACCAGACAAAGTTTCAAGTTTCCAACAATCAAGAAAAAATATTGAAATCCCAAGCTACTTACACGTAATCCGAACATTTTATTTATGAAATCATTCTGCTCAAGTAACAGCAAATAGCACTTATTCAAAGATACAATTTCACATGTATTATTGTACACTAGGGTTTTTAGATTACTTCTCTTTCTGAGATCACTTTCTGTTGTATAATACAACCAATCCTTATCATTAATTACATCTATAACACCCATAGTGTTATTTGAAGAGGTGTAGTAATCCTGTAGTACATCTCCTATCGTCCGCAAACGAAATTCAACTTGAACGACATTGGCCATTAATTCGATGACAATAAGTGTGTTGATGAAGTAGAATAAATACTCAACGCTATACAAAGATTGCACAATCCATCCACAGTTGATGATAAATGCGATGAAATCTAAAATGCAAGTCATCAACGTACTAAAACATATAACCGCAGTAATCTTCACGATGCAAATTTTGACGATAGTCTTGTAGAACATTCCAAGAACATTATCAAAACGTTGGTACAACGTATAATACTTAAGCGTAGTGTCTTCACCAAACTTGAAAACGAAGTAAAAATGCAGTCCACACAAAACGAACTCATAAAGATACGTTATTTGTATAGTGTCGGTGAATTTGATAGTTTTATCTTCTCTGTGTCTGAAGTAATGTTCGAAATTGATAATCTTCAACGTGGATACAGTTAGCACAATTGTTGTCAACAATATGATCACTATTACTCTTTTGATCAACGAGTATGATGTCACTAGTTGTTTATTTTCTCGATTTACACTGACTAAGGAAAATATTCTTAGTAAACGGTATATTGGAGTTAACGTGTCGAAAGTATCTTCAGGGATACTTTTATTATGGTTCCAATTCAACATTATGGTAGTGCACTGTACTGAAAATGCTGAATGTACGAGATCGCTTCGCTATTTGGAAGGGTCTGTTATTACAAGTTCACTTGTGGTAATTTCGATGTGAAGTTAATGTTACTGAATTATAAGTCTTCATACAGGGTGTTTTAAAATTTGCTTTTGCATAACTATTATAATATTCAAACCATACGATAAAGAAGTATATTACCTAAAACATAAGGTTTAGCCTTTTAGTTTATTATCCAAAATAAAGTTTACCTTTCCTCAAGCTCTGGATTATAACTGTGCTAAGTTTAATTCAAATCGATTATTCAATAGATTAGGCTTCAAATAAAGTATAACAAGGAACAAACTGATGCTTTCAAAATTGGAAAAGTAGTAAGAAAAAAGAACAAAGCAAACTCCTGGACTCGAACCGGGGACCGCTCGGCCTTAACGCAGCGTATGCTACAAACAGACCAGTCAAACTCAGTTTCATATAATTTGCCTTCAAGTTTAGAACGAATGTGCTAAATCACTGGTGAAGGTATTGAAATTTTCACTTTTCTGAGGCTTATTCATTTGTTAATTTATTCAGGGACACTACACCCGTAGACTCTGAAGAATTCAATTGTGAAAAGAGGGCTGGTCACAGGTGTTTGCGAACTTTTACAGTATTTTAATTTGTTATACAACTAGGAGCTTTGACTAACGTAACGTACTACTACATAGTATTTAAAGCAAAGTCGCTTCCCGCGTCTGTCTGTATGTATGTACGCTTAAATCTTTCAAACTACGCAATGGATTTTGATGGTTTTTTTTTTATAGATAGAGGGATGTAAGAGGAACTAATAAGTATAACATACCCGAAGCGAAACGAGGTTGGCTCAATAGTTTCCTAAAAAAAACACCCTTTACATACTTTTCAAACGTTTAATCATTCATTAGTTGATTACGGTGCGAAGCGTTGAAGTGACAGCAATTAGGGAATTTAATTAATTAACACTTTAATAGAACAGCTGTTATTATTATACGACACATCGATGGACGCAACTGATAAGGCAAAGTGGGGGGAGGGGGGTAGATATTGTAGATAGTATGAAATTGCTCAAGTGTTTTGACTTTTACTTGTTGAATTTTATTTTTAATTTGACAGGGTCGTGGGAAGAGGTTAGTGACCCCGCTTGATGTTCCAAGAGTCGTGGGTTCGATACCCAACCCATCCATGTCGTGTTCGTTCCGTATCTGGTATCTAGTAATAAAATGAATAAATATTATTTTATGTATGTATTTAAAAACTAATTCTGGAGTGGATACCGTGTCTTGGAAAACGTAGTGTGTGACGCCCTCAGACAAGGTGGTCAGGTGGATGTGAGTAGAGTGGAAGCGTCGATGGCCGAGTGGTTAAGGTCATTGCTTGCCATGCGAGAGGTCGCCAGTTCAAACCCCGCCAGGTACCAATGTGTTTTCAAATTTGGAATTCATATGTACCATCATTCGACGCTTTAACGGTGAGGAAAACATCGTGAGGGAACCAGCACACCTGAGAGATTTTTCAACGGTGTGTGAAGCCATGTCAGAGGCCTACGGGCGGCTTAAAATCTGACACCAGGTTGTTCATCAACCATACGATAAGAAAAAAATGTGAGTAGCCGAGAATATGCGGAGTGGCGAAGACGTTTGGAGGCCTATGTTCAGCAGTGGACAAACCTATAGGCTGATGATGATGATGATGATGATATATAAATAATCTTTGTCTGTCCGTCAGTCGCCAGGCTGTATCTCAAAGCGATAGCTGATAGCTAGACAGTTGAAATTTTTACAGATGATGTATTTTCATTACCGCAGAAAGCAAATATAAATGTTTTCAAAAAACGTGCTTTCTTGACTCACTGAATAGTAGTGGTACGGAAACCTTTGTTTAACCTTCTACCGTCTAACCTAACCGGTTTTTTTTTCGTTTCCTGTTACGAAAATTCTATTGAGTCAGTGACCATAAAAACATAAGTAGAGACATTTCCAAAAGTTTCCCACCACCGCAACTTTTGACGTGAACCAAATAATTTGGGAACCATTTCGCAAACGACGCTAGCAAAAAGTCTTCCCCGCCTACATTATTCGGGCTTTAGTTTTTGTACCTAATGCCACAGTATAGGGAAAATATCATCCTACATTTCCACACACACACATCCTACATTTACAGTAGTCAGGGGATACCAGTCACAACTATCTGTCCGGTGGTTGGTGAACTGTATACGCGTAAGCGACCCCGGCTCCTCGAGCTACTATCGACTCAGTCCAAATCATCCGAGGCGATAGTATCCTTCCTCCCCTTTTCCTTCCCCCGTCATATATCCTTGCTACTCGTGGAAACGCAATGACCTTGTTAAAACAATGCACAAGGCATAATGGCGGCGACGTGGTCCACAACCCGTCACGTCACGTTTCCCACAGAGGTGAAAAGTGGATCGCAGGAAGTGATCTCTGCCTACCCCTCTGGGAAAGAGGCGTGATTGTATGTATGTATGTACATTTCCATCCGGTTCGATTCCTATCCGAGGCAAATATTTGTGTGACGAACACATTCAACGCAGGGGATGACCCCATAGCTTATTTGTGACATGTTAAAATTATATTTCACTTATAATTTTGGCCACCTGTCCCGCTCAGAAATGACGATAAAGTCTGTCGTCACGAGTCCTTAAGGAGTTTGGCTTGAAATCATAATAATTTGTGGGACGTTGTGAGATATTTATATTTTCACTGGCTCGGTGGAACAGTGGATAGAGACCCTGGCCGGCGGTTCATGGGTCATGTGTCATGGGTTCGAATCCCACTCGGGACAAATATTTGTGTGATGAACATAGGTGTTTGTTCTGTGACTGGGTGTGATTATGTGTTTAAGTATGTATTAATAACTGCCTCGTTGGTCTATTGCTAGCAAGTGCTGCGTTAGGACCGAGAGGTCCCCGGTTCGAGTCCGGGGTCAGGCAAAATTTGTGTGAGTTTTTCTGTAATTAAATTACTCAGCCCGGAGCTAGGAAGTTGGCGGTTGAACGCCCGTGCCTCGGAAAGCACGTTAAGCCGGTGGTCCTGCGCCCGATTTCTGATCGGTCATGTCGGATTGCCGTCTCACCGAATTATGAGAGTAAGGGAATAGAGAGTGCACTTGTGTTTGCGCGCAGATTTGTGCACCTACATATGTCCTGCGCACTTGGCTGATCTCAATTGAGATCGGCCGCCATGGCTGAAATCGGTCGGACGCCTTAATATTATTAATAATATCTATGAATGTCTCTGATTAGTTTGAGGTCAGATGACCGTGTGTGAAATGTCCCAGATATTTATTTAGATATTTTATTTATTTGAAGGTTTGTTTTTAGATAACGAAGTGTTATTTTCGTTATCTTCTTCTGTATATCTTTACGAATCTTCTGATATACCCCTTAAAGTATTACAGAAGGGTTATGGAGTTAGCTCACTGTATTTACATGGATTGTCTCCATAGTAATGGTTCACATTAGAGGGTCATTAGCTGAAGCCTGATTACAAACACAGAAGATGAAATAACACGCAGCCTCATATTAATTGATCTGGTATGAGCTAAATAATAATGAGGCTCTCGATATCAGATATCTCTGTATTATAGAAATATAAAGATTTTTTTTCCTAACTGACATACGATGATGGCTTGGAGTAGCCTCGTCATCATCACCGGACTTGCGGAGAGTGGATGGATCTCACCCCTACTATATAAACAAGTTTATTACTTTTTATTGGTGGAAGTATGTCGTTTAACATTTGATACTTACTGCTTAGTTAAATAAAAAAACTAGCTAAGCTAGTCTGACTCGCTCATAAAGGGAACCCTTTATGAGCGACTATTTATTATTATACATATTGATACACAAAATATCACACCAAATGACGGTAGTAATTAAACTCACCTATGAAGACACCTGTCAACTTCAGTCTTAACCGTGACCACGAGCGCTGTAAAGAGCTCGAAACGTCGGATCTCTAAATAATGTTTAGAATGCCAATACACGCGAGTTTAATCCGTAAAATTATTTAGTATAGTTTTATTTTAAATGTGTAGTGCTCGCGCAAGTAATAGACAATACTATTATTATTATTTTTAAAAGTACAAGTTTTTATTTTGATTCAGTATTTGTTGCTATAATAGCGAGATTGAAATATGTCATTAAAAAAATAACTGTCTATGCTGAGCTATCTCTGTCTCTGAGCATAGTAACAAGCTTTGTAGATTATTAGGAAAAAGCATAATATATACGGTCGAATTGAAAAATCTCCTATTTTTGAAGGCGGTTAAAAAAATGAAAAAGGTTTAGGCATTGTTCAAACGTTAAAGAATTAGAACGTAGAGACATGTGCTAGGTTCTACTTGACATATGAGAACTTTTGATCAATCTTCTTCTTCTTATCGTATGGTTGACGAAACAACCTGATGTCAGAGTTTAAACCGCCCGTAAGCCTCTGACATGGCTTCACACACCGTTGAAAAATCTCTCAGGTGTGCTGATTTCCTCACGATGTTTTCCTTCACCGTTAAAGCGTCGAATGAAGGTACATTATGAATTTCAAATTTGACAAACACTTTGGTACTTGGCGGGGTTTGAACTGGCGACCTCTCGCATGGCAAGCAACGATATGAACCACTCGGCCATCGACGCTTTTTATCAATAGAAGTCATAGATTCGTCATGCATGAAAATGGTGGGATTATCTTTCCAGATGAACCAAACCGCTCATTACATGTGAAATGCAAAATTAACCGATATTACCACAATCGAAATTTCAATTTGTAATTAACACTGGCGATTGCAAATAAATAAATTAAGTCTAAATGTGTATTTGCGCAATAAATCAGGTTATTGGTGAAACCGGGTTCATTCATTCATTAAGTTACGCGAATGTAAATATTGAATGATAAAGTAGCTTTAGTGTCCTTAATATGTTTGTAAATCGAATGTTTAAACAATGCTGAATTTAAAATCGGCCTAGTGCGAGTTGACATTTTATTGTACACTAGCTTTCCGCCCGCGACTTCGTCCGCGTAGATATGTTTAACGGGTAAAACATAACTTCTTTATAGCGCAGTCGGTTAAAAAGAAGCCTATGTCCTTTCTGGGCCTTTTTTTGAAATTTATTTTATTTATTAAATTTCATTTGAATCGGTTCAGTATTCTATGCGTGAAAGCGTAACAGACAGATGGACAGACAGAGTTACTTCTGCATTTATAATATAAGTAAGGATACACAAACTGGCTCGGTGGAGCAGTGGTTAGTGTTGTGTGGTACGGTTCCAAGAGTCGTGGGTTTGTTTCCCACCCAGGGCAAATTTTGTGTGACGAACATCGATGTTTTAAAATACATCTATACTAATATTATAAAGCTGAAGAGTTTGTTTGTTTGAACGCGCTAATCTTAGGAACTACTGGTTCGAATTGAAAAAATCTTTTTGTGTTGTATAGACCATTTATCGAGGAAGGCTTTAGGCTATATAACATCACGCTGCGACCAATAGGAGCAAAGATACAATGGAAAATGTGTAAAAAACGGGGGAAACGCGAACGACGTCGCTGGCACAGCTAGTTTAAGTATATTTGTGTATCCACTGTATATTCTGATAGCTGTAACAAAAGTGCTTAAGCTACTTACCACGATATCAGATTAATGTATGTGATGTTGTGTAATATGTATTAAATAAAAAAGAATTCATTAATGCTTGCTTGTACATTAAACCCCTCTATGTATAAAAAAAATATCAAAATTCCTACAGACAGACGAGGGAAGCGACTTTGCTTTATACTATGCGGTGATGCAATGATGAATACCATGATACAAATGAAATAAAAAATAATATACTTAACACCGAAGAAACTTTACTCATCACTTGTCAGAAATACCAAAATAAAAAAAATAAAAAGAAAGAAATACTTCCTTTTAATATTATATGTAATATATAAATTAACTATACCTTCTTTCTTCATATAATGTCTATTAATCAAAACAAAATCGTTTCTTAAGGCAAACTCGCATAAGGAAAGTGAATACCGGAAAATTTATCTCGTATTTTAATCGGGTGACAATGGTTTCACTATTTACGTGGCACTGTTTCCAGAAATCCTAAGGGTTTTGGAATCCCCTGCTCTGCGGGAGGAATCATCATCAGCTCATATACGTCTCCACTGCTGGTGCACGAGCTTGTGGCGGGGTTTGAACTAGTGACCTCTCGCATGGCAAGCAACGACCTCAATCACTCGGCTATCGACGCTTTGCCGGAGGAATGGCGACGTGTAATGAAGTGCATTATGACCACGGCCAGTCAGATAAGATTGTATCTGCCATTATCATTACCTTTTTTATTTCTGTTGTATTATGTTTATATATATGTATATATTATTATTGTAATTGTAAAACTGTTATTTAGTATTGTAAGACTGTAACTCCTTTCGTAGTGTAAACCATTTGTTCCTGGTTTTATTTTCGTCTTTGTCTTTGTCTTTATGCATTTTACGTTTTTTTTTTAATTTATTTTATCATTTTTTTTATTTTTTTTATTTCTATGTTCTTGGTTTTCTAAGTAACCAATCAAAGGTTCTGCCAGAATATCAGCACTGTAGCGTCCTAGCAGGCGCTGCAGCACATGCTGAGGCAGAACCTGTTGATCACTATTATTTATGTGTGTTTGTGTGTTAACTCGTGCCATTGTATGTGATCAATAAATGTTTTTCTTTCTTTTTCTTTCTTTCTTTATATACCGACAGAAGGGAAAGAAGTTAAGCTGCATTCCATTCTGCCTGGAAAAACCCTAGATTAAATATAAATACATGTTGCATGTATGACTGGCTCGGTGGAACAGTGGTTAGTGACCCAGGATCACTATCTGCGGTTCCAAGAGCCGTGGGTTCGATTCCCACGCAAGACAAATATTTGTGTGACGAACATCGGTGTTTGTTCCGTGTCTGGGCGAGTTATTAAATATATTTAAGTAAATTTGTGTATCCACTGTTGATTCTGACATGCGTAACACAAGTTCTTTGTCTGTTTACCATCGTGGTCGCGAGTGAGTTCGCTCGCGTGTACTCGCGACCACGATTGGTGTAACCCATTCGAAACGTCGGGCAGTAAGTAGCTATGTAATTTGCTACTCCTAATATCGCGTGTAGACCCATAAAGACTAATTTTAGTATAATGGAACGCGAAAGTCTAAAATCCTACATCACATACATTGATCTGATCCCGTGGTAAACAGATAAAGCACTTGTGTTACGCATATCAGAATCAACAGTGGATACACAAATTTACTTAAATATATTTAACTAGCTGTTTCACGCGGTTTCACCCGCGTCCCGAGGGAACTACTTCCCGTACCGGGATAAAATATAGCCTATGTTACTTCTGAATAATGCAGCTTTCTAATGGTGTACAAATTATTGCAATCGGCCCAGTAGTTTTTGAGTTTATTCATTACAAACATACAAAAATACAAATATTTCCTCTTTATAATATTAGTGTAGATAGTGTAGATGTAGATAACTCGCCCAGACACGGAACACACACGGTTGTGTAATATTTATTTATTTAATCATGTTAAACAAAGTCGTTCGCGCAATTTTTCACTTACGTAACAAATACGTAGCTATTTATACACTCCATAGCCATAGTTACCAACATTTATATACTGTAGTGTTTTTTGTCATTTCCCGCACAATAATAACCAAAGGTAGTGTTTTATGTTTTAACAGGAATTCCGACATTTCCACAATCCATGTCATTCGCACAAAAGCCAGATTCTCCGTGCTCTGTATTATATCCTTGTTTTCTTAGTTAATTACTTACACGGCTTCTTTTCGGAAAATTCCGAATTGGGTAATTGCCTCTTCCTATTTTTCGATTGATATTATTCGGCCATTTTGCACACTTTTGTGTTTTAGGGATTTTGGTTGATGGGCGATTTTTTTTTAGGAATGAGGAAAATTTTGTTACTAACTGTTGAGTGGAGAAAATAGATTAGATTTAGAGATAATTTGTAATGAAAGTAATAATAATAACGGCCGATATATATGGCGGCCGATCTCAATTGAGATTAAGCAAGTGCGCAGGATATATTATTTATTATAGTGCCCAAGTATGCGCGCAAACACAAGTGCTCTCTCTGTTGTCTTATTCTCATAGTATGGTGAGACGGCAATCCGACATGACCGATGAGAGATCAGGCGCAGGACCACCAGCTTAACGTGCTTTCCGAGGCACGGGCGCGCAACCGCCAACTTTCAAACTCCGAGCTGAGTAATTTCTTTACAGAAAAACTCACACAAATTTTGCCCGACCCCGGACTCGAACCGGGAATCTTGGGCCTTACGCAGCCCTTGCTACCAATAGACCAACGAGTTATGATACTGATCTGTTACACAAGCCCTGTAAAGAGAGTTCGAAACGTCGGGTCTCGGAATAATTATGTTTAGAATCATGTTACGCCAGTTTCATCCATCCTCATTTATAAAATTAGTTTCATTTCAAACGTGCAGTGTTCGCGCAAATAATAGACAATACTATTTAGAGATAACTTAAAAGTCCAACCTCAACAAATGGTTGTTAGCTTCGCAACGGATATAAAAGGATTTCACAAGCTTTAACTGAAATGAAATCTTCTATACTACAATATAAAAGAACCTTACATCTTCACATACCCACATTGTTCTGATTCTGTACTAAGTACCTTAGTAATTTTGTAATCTAAATAATATTTAAAAGGATAATCTAACCTTTTAAGTTAGCCGCTTTAAATTTGGCATGCAGGTACCCTAATGAACGTAAAGCCTACTTGTATCGCGAAATTCAAAATTACCACGGGAACGGGAGTTATTGGGAAAAAACACCTAGTATCTAGATATTAGAAATAACAGTGGAATAATTATACTTAAATGGATAACTGACACACCGGGGAGTGGAATAAACACCGATGTTAAACACACATAATATATTTGTCCCGGGTGGGTATCAAACCCACGACTTTTGGCGAGACAGTAAAATATTTGAAAAAAAGCCATGAGGGGCGTTAGTGACTGTATTGTAATACTAGCTGACCCGGCGAACTTCGTACCGCCTTAACGTAGCTTTGATGCACTACTTTATTTTGTTAACCGATTTCAAATAAGGATGGAGTCTCTCAATTATACGTATATATGCTTTAAAGCTGAAAGTTGTCCCATCTTAGGTATGAGTAAGTAGCTTTTAAATTTGAACTGGAATCTATAATATCCTCCATATTAAATTTAATCCTTACTTCCCTGGTCTCGTCATAACTAAGAAGAACTTTACTAATCTCATATTTTTTACTCATGTCCAGCAATACAATAATTGCTTTCAAATGACATCATTTCATCATCATCATCAGCCCATTCCTATCCACTGCTGGACATAGGCCTCCCCAAATACCAAATGACATTATTTAGCCCAACAAAGTTTATTCGAGATAGTTTTTTGCCTACTTTCGAGGTAAATAAGGATAATGGCAAATACTTCGCATAGCTTATTTAGTAATCTGTGGCAATTCAACCGCGCTAACAATAATTTTATTAATGCTTGATAACGATTTTTGGTAACTTTTCTACCCAATATTACAATAGGCTTTTTTTGATATAGCTGGATGAGGAAGGTATACTGTTAAAAGAATGGTTTGATATTTGGAAAACTCCCCGAGATAGTAATGTTTCAATAGCACATCATTTGGGCGAGCTCAAATCGCTTCGTACAAATGTCGCAGCACACTATGACGTCACAACGTGTTTAAATAAATACTGTATGCATATCGTAAGAACTTTGTTCAGTAGCTATATCAAATGTTGCGTTTACGAATATATTTTCATAGTAAAAGTTACTACTAATTTTGTATTTTATACGATGGCATAGCATTTTTGAAGAATTTTCGCACTTTTGAAGTGGACTTTCCCACCAAACTTCAAATGTCTATTATTGTCTCATTTCGTCAGAAATTCAATTTCGATTTGACTAATGTTATTAATTTACCTATATCTTACTATGAATTGTGAAATCGCATGTAAAGTTTGACTTTGGAAACTACCCTATTGTGTCGATGGAAAAATGTGAAGTTGTTCCATAATATATAGAATAGAAATCGTTTATTGACCACATAAACAAATAGGTATACAACAAATTATATCAATACAAAACACAAAACTCAAGCAAAAACACTCACATAATGACAGACAAAAGGAGTACAAAGAATTAACACGAACAGATAAGGACAGGATGTGTATATCTTCACCAAATTGTTGTGCGCAACGCTGATCAATACTGATTCTTATGCTGAATTTGAACTGCCTCGGTGGTATATTGATATCAAGCGCTGCGTTAGGACCGAGAGGTCCCCGGTTCGAATCCGGGGTCGGGCAAAATTTGTGTGAGTTTTTCTGTAATGAAATTACTCAGCCCGGAGTTAGGAAGTTGGCGGTTGAACGCCCGTGTCTCGGAAAGCACGTTAAGCCGGTGGTCCTGCGCCCGATCTCTCATCGGTCATGTCGGATTGCCGTCTCACCGAATTATGAGAGTAAGGGAATAGAGAGTGCACTTGTGTTTGCGCGCACACCTGTGCACTATAATATTATGTCCTGCGCACTTGGCTGATCTCAATTGAGATCGGCCGCCACTTATGCTGAATTGCCCATAAAATATATTTGCAAAAATTTCTTGTGTAGAGATTTAATATCTATCTTCTCCGTTTGATGCAGGTATGAACCGTATTTATTGTCGTGCGATCAGCTCGTCTTTTCTTCTGAACTAAACACATGATGATTGAAAATTTTTGACAATCAAGCTTCTTTTAGTCACTATAGATATCGAAATGTTTGTCAATAAACGAACATGTCAATTATATAGACGTCACTATTTTCTCTAAATGAAAATCTCTGAAATAGACAATAATCTGAATAATATAGATGAATTTTGTCGATTCAACACCCTTAATAACACCAATAATCTGAGGTATTATTTTCGGATATTAAAAATCAAATAAATAATTTACACAAATTAATGTCTGAAACTTTTGAGACATTTTACAAAAAATGAATTTCTGAACGCACGCGTGAATAGTGACTGACGTTTCATGTCAAGTCCCACGGGAACGCTCTGGAACGGGATAAAAAGTATCCTATGTCCTTCTCCTGGCTCTAAGCTACCTCCCTACCAATTTTCAGCCAAATCTGATCTGCCGATCTCGAGTTATAAGTGGTGTAACTAACACGACTTCCTTTTATATATATAGATAATATAAAACACACGAACTTAATAATACCTCTAAGACGAATTTAATTATTTGAGACTAGCTTTCCACCCGCGACTTCGTCCGCGTGGAGACCCTATTTACGCGTGAACTAGGCAATGTGTTATTCTGGGTCTTCAGCTACCTGCCTGCATACCAAATTTCATCGTTATCGGTTAAGTAGTGTTAGCTTGAAAGACTAACAAACATCCATCCACACATACAAACTTTCACGTTTATAATATTAGTAGGATATTAATTGTTTATTATTAGAAAACAAGATCGTGGTTTCCGAATCCTCATTTGAATCCGTTTCCGATACTTTGTAAGTGGGTGGTCGCAATATTGATTGTAGAGTTCCAACGGCAAGCGTGTTACTTTACATCCCCGTTCCGAAATCCGGGCAGATTTTCGGGTTTTCGGCGAAAATTCGGTTAGCGAGACGGGTTTGCTATTTCAGCTTCGTTGGCACACGTCACTTTGGGGTTCGAATTCACAATCTGTCGTCCTAGGTAGACAAGTTTACTATAAATTAGTTCTTGGGAAACATACATACATACATGTCAAATTGTCAATGTAAGCTAAATCGTTAGAAGGAGGTAATTACTATGTTACGTGTTTCAAAACTTTTTGTGCATATCAAATATACTTATTTTGTACAGATAAAAAAATTTTCAATAACATTTTACAAGAAGTCAAATTAATAAATATAAATATTATATATTAAGTAATGTGACCCTGAGTACGTACTGGAAATTGATGATTAAAGTTTAAGAAGCTCTACGCCCTAAGTAATACAACGGTTCGAACGTGTTTTCGAATTCGTCTATACCTTTCATAAACCCGGTATTTATTGATCCTAATAAATAAACGTCACTGATCTATTTTACTACTATGATAAAACTAAATATTAGTCTTTATGGGTCTACATGCGTTATTAGGAGTGGCAAATTACATAGCTACTTACTGCCCGACGTTTCGACTGGGTTACACCAATCGTGGTCGCGAGCAAACTGGCGCCGCCCGTCTCCGTGTAGACCCATAAAGACTAATATTTAGTGTAATGGAATGCGAAAGTCTAAAATCTTACATGATAAAACTAGTTTACAGCGTGAAAACAGCCACTAAAATTTCACCGTGTATAATGATTAATAAATGCCCTTTGTGCGAAGACAAAGCAGATAGAAGAAATACAATGATATTCGCAACGCACACATATCTACATTCTCTTACCTACCTCTCACAAGTGTTTTCGCATCCAATCGTACACAACAAACGGCGGATTCCGATAAACTATTTCGGGTCCGAGAATCCGAAATAAATAAAAAAAATATATATAAAAAAGTCAGTCAAACAACAAAGCCGTACACTTAACTTTATGGCCGAAGAAAAAACATCTATCATATCGAATGACCCCTGCGATATCCGGGCAAAAGGAGGAGGGTATAAAGAGAATTACATCAATCCAATTTAAGGAACGACTCGCATTACGCACGTTCCCCAATCCAGGAATTATTGCGGAGTTTCTGAGCGGGCTTTGAAGTGAGCGTGTCTCTTTATTTTTTGGTCATAACATAGATTTTAGTGTCTGGGCCTACCCAGCTAATCCAACCAAACCTAAGCTAATCTCTAGATTAGCTTTGAGGAGATCATCATCAGCCCATACACGCGTCCGCACTGCTGGGGCACGGGCCTACCCTTAACTAGGGCGATAAAGCTTTAGTCAACCACGCTGGCCAAGTGCGTCGATTACACTACGTTAGAAATCCTTCGTAGGTGTGCAAGTTTCCTTTAACTATGAATGCCTAAGAGAGTGCCTAAGTTATATAATGATGTATATGATTTTCTAGCTTACGTATTTCACCCGTGTGTTACTTTTTATCAAGCACTAGCTTTTCGCCCGCGACTTCGTCCGCGTAGAGACCTTGAACAGGTAAAACATTGCTTTTTTATAGCGCAGTCGGTTAAAAACTAGCCTATGTCCTTTCTCAGGCTCTGTACCAAAATTCATTTGAATCGATTCAGTACTCTACGCATGAAAGCGTAACAGACAGACAGACAGATAGACAGACAGAGTTACTTTCAGATTTATTATATTAGTAAGGATGTTCTGTATGACCTCACGCCCCACCTAATCACAGATGAGGTCCACATATAAGGTCGACATGCGCATTAGACCCTATTGAGCCTGTCGTCCTTACCCTGAAGGCCTGCATAGATGCCGTACCACGCCCCGCCTGCAAAGCCCATATACATTTAAGGTTCTTTTATTCCTTCATCATCATCATCAGCCCATTCCTGTCCACTGCTGGACATAGGCCTCCCAAAATGCACGACGCTTCTCAGGACTTTATTTTATTTTAAGCTATTGCATAGCTTTTATCGCGGGCTTTGAGCGCGGCGACCGAACCAAGAAATTCCGTAACGAAAAAACCTCACAATCGTCTAACGTCGTTTCAGTTCGGTAGACTTCGGCACGGTGTTTGTGTGCGTGCGGTTAGACGTATTGTAGGACTCTACGAAACTCGCACGAATAGAGACGAGCTGCTCCGAAATCGGACGATGCTATGCAATAGCTATACCGCGGCAGTCCCCGAGTGCCACACGTCTTTTATTTTATTTATTTAAGGAAACATAAAGCACAATATACTTTATTCCTTGGACCATCTTAAACTGTACACTCTCGAATAAAAATGAAATGTAGAGCTGTATAAGCAAGAATACCCGATTGTACGACGTACGCACTCACTGACAATACGGTTGAAATAGAGACGCCTCCGATGCAGCCTTAGTGGGACACGGAAGATGGAATTGAAATGGCGAATTAAGATTTTGTCCTTAAATTGGGACATTGCGATGGTAGGGATGTGGTTGTATGGTGAAAGTTGGTGAGATAATTTGAGATAAAACGTAAAATTCAAATTGGCTACGTGTCGATAGAAATTGGCTTGGATATCACGTTTAAATAAAATAAACAGATACAAATTTTTTTTTTTTTTCTTTAGACATATTTTGATGATGTCTAAGAGTAGCCTCGTATTTATCACCGGACTACGACTACGGGGGCGCGGATGGCTCTTTTTGAAAAGTTTAATCATACTAACGTTATGAAAACAGTTCTATTAAACAGTTCTATACATTTATTTGAATCGAATTATAACAAAAAAAAATACATGAAACCTTCTTAAACGATTAAAATTAACATATGCCAATTGCTCATATTATTATTTAAAATAAGGAAAACAAAACACAACAGACGGACCTCTCGGAACATCACTACGGTGACCCAAATTCGGGAGGTTTAAAAAAGGACATTAAGAATGTTTAGATACAAAGAGATTTATTAACCAGGGAGTCATTACCGGGTAGCCACAGGCTTAGCGTTGAGCGGGATAACATTATGTTTCATAGAGTTCCTTTGGTATATAATGAAAACCTTACTTATAATATTCTTGTTCTTAGTAAGGTGGTTCCTAAATTTACACATGAAGGACGTAGGTCTCTTATGTTACTCGTATAAAGTCAAACTGTCTCTGTTTCTTCTACCCATTACTATTCTCACTAACTGCCTCGTTGGTCTATTGGTAGCAAGCGTTAGGACCGAGAGGTCCCCGGTTCGAGTCCGGGGTCGGGCAAAATTTGTGTGAGTTTTTCTGTAATGAAATTACTCAGCCCGGAGTTAGGAAGTTGGCGGTTGAACGCCCGTGCCTCGGAAAGCACGTTAAGCCGGTGGTCCTGCGCCCGATCTCTCATCGGTCATATCGGATTGCCGTCTCACCGAATTATGAGAGTAAGGGAATAGAGAGTGCACTTGTGTTTGCTCGCACACTTGTGCACTATAATATGTCCTGCGCACTTGGCTGATCTCAATTGAGATCGGCCGCCATGGCTGAAATCAGTCGGACTATTCTCAACTTCAACGCTAGGTCTTCTAAAAGACCTGTTTACCACAGAAATGAGATAAATTAGCTTTTATAGCCAGAAAGCGTTCTGTCTGTTTGTTGTATTCGCACGCCAAAACGACTTAACGAAATTAAGGAAACTTCCTCCCGGTTCCAATGATCTCGGATTGTATTTATCATTGTATTTATATTTCACAACATCGCATACATCTATCTGATCCCGTTGTAAGTAGCTTAAGCAAGCGTGTTACGGATTCTTCAGGTGGAGCGCGAAACGGCATTTAGTCAGGCCTTCAGGATTAGTGCGACAGATTCAATAGGCTCTATTGTGCCTGTTAACCTCATAGGAACGTCACTGCCACTCACCATGAGTTTGAGTAAAATGATCCTGAAACTTTTTAATATTTAACGAAAGGTTTCGTTATAAGAGAATGAGGTTTCACGCAATAAATGACTTTATGCGGATGGAATGGTAAAAAGTAAGCTAGGTATAAAATATAAAATAAATATACACTGTGTACTACTACTATACAACAATATTTATGATCAGTCCATATACGTCCCCACTGCTGGAGCACGGGCCTACCATAAACTAAGGCGATAAGGCCAAGTGCGGGTTGGTCGACACAACCTCAGAATTTATTCGTAGGTGCACACCTAGGATTCCTCACGATGTTTTCTTTCACTGTTAAAGCGTCGAATAATCGTATATACTGTTGCGGGAACGGGGTACGTTTAATTCAAGATACGCCAAAAGTCACCAAAAGACAATTAATTTATTTATCGACTAACAATTACACAATTGAACACTCAAAAAACACAATTAAAAACACTTAATTACAACACTAAACACGGAACACTAAATTACACTAAAGCACTGAATCACACTAAAACACTGAATTTCACTGAAACTAATCGCAGGTAACGCACTCGATCACTTCTAGTTCGCAGGAGACTGATTCGCTTCGCTTTCCAAATCGGAACTGTCCCGTCGCGTCGTACATCCCGCTTTTATACCCAGTGAGGACGCAGCTCTTCGCGTGGCGTCGAGAATCTTCTCGCGGGGATCGAAATTTCTAGAACTCGCTGGAGCTCGCTCCGACCGACCAGAGTGTGTGACGTAGTATCGTGCAAGCGAATATAGACCTTATCCATACGACGATAAGACTAATTTCGCTTGCACGGTCTCTCAAGGTCGTACTATTATTATTACTTTAGAACACTCTAGAGCTCGCTACAACCTACCAGAGTGTGTAGCGTAGTATCGTGCAAGCGAATATAGACCTTATCCATACGACGATAAGACTAATTTCGCTTGCACGGTCTCTCGTGGTCGTAACATTATCCCCCTCTTAGTCATGCTCGTCCCGAGCATCATTTGACCCATGGTAACGAGCCAATCGATCAATGTGAACAATTTTCGGCTTGCCTCTTGTCCCTTGTTTGATCCGATAGGTTAAGTCGTTCAGCCTAGTGATGATCTTGTATGGTCCTTCCCACCTTGGCTGGAACTTCGGTGATTTGCCCTTCTTCCTGAGTGGGTTGTGTAACCAAACCAGACTCCCTTCATCGAAACCGTCGGTGTTGGCTTTGCGGTCGTAACGGGTTTTCATTCTTTCGCTGGATTTTAGACTGCAGTCTCTGACGAGCATGTACTTCATCCAGGCGCTTCTGTAGGTCAGCCGCATATTCGGTTACTGGTTTCGGAGCTTCTGGCGGTGTCCCAGTCAACGCGTCTACCGGAAGCCGCATTTCTCTACCGAAGTTTACCATTGCTGGGGTTGCGCTGGTGCTATCGTGGATCGCAGATCGGTAGGACAGCAAGAAAAGCGGTATGTACTGGTCCCAGTCTCGTTGATGCTCGTCCACAACTTTGGCCAAGTGGTTTTCCAACGTTTGGTTGAATCTCTCGACCATGCCATCGGATTGCGGGTGTGCTGGTGTAGTACGGGTCTTATGCATACCCAACAGTTTACAGACCTCCTGGAACAGTGCTGACTCAAAGTTTCTTCCTTGGTCAGAATGTATCTCAAGAGGCACACCAAATCGGCAAATTACCTCGTGGACTAACTTCTTGGCGACCGTCTTTGCTTCTTGATTAGGCGTAGCGAAGACTTCAGGCCACTTAGTGAAGTAATCTTGGACCACAATGATGTACTTGTTTCCCTCATCGGATTCTGGAAAGGGGCCAGCTACATCTACTGCGATTCTTTCCCATGGAGCGCCGACGTTGTACAGCTTGAGTTTGCCCTTACTTCTGGTTTGTGGGCCCTTTACTGATGCGCAAGTCGTACATTTTTTGCACCAGTCTTCGACATCCTCCCGACAGTGTATCCAGTAGAACCTCTGTCTCAGCTTCTCTAGGGTCTTCTTCACGCCTAAATGTCCCCCGGATACCCCATCGTGTATGTACCTCAGTAGAGAAGCAACTTGTTTACGGGGTACAATCAGCTGTAGCGTCGTTTGATCCCCTTTTGGTGTTTCCCATTTCCTGAAGAGTACTCCATCCTTAATCTCCAAACTGTCCCATTGTGCCCAGTAACTTTTCGTGATGGGGCTTGATGATGCTACATGGCTCCAAGAAGGTTTTTGACCTACTTCTTTCCATTCAAATATTTTCCTCAGGTCACTATCCTCCTTTTGAGCCTTTTTGATAGCGTCTTCGCTCCATTCATTATCAAGTCCCTGGGTGGTAATCATCCGGACTTCTTCTTTAGTCTCCGTTTTAGAGCAATGACTGCAGGCCACAGGACAAGGTCTCCTTGATAGGGCATCGGCATTCAAATGCGTTCTACCACTCCGATGTTCTATTGTGAAGTTGTACTCCTGTAGTTGCTCTAGCCACCGCGCCACTTGTCCTTCCGGGTTCTTAAACTGCAAGAGCCATTTTAACGCAGCATGATCTGTCCGCAGGGTAAACTGTCTTCCAACGAGGTACTTGTTGAAATGCTGTAGAGTCTTTACTACTGCCAACAGTTCCTTACGAGTCACACAGTAGTTCCTTTCAGGTTTTGAAAGTGACTTACTGAAATAGGCGATCACCACTTCCCGTTCACCTTGCTCTTGCGATAGAACTCCGCCTATGCCAGTATTGCTGGCATCGGTGTCCACGATAAACCTTCCTTCTCTGTTCGGGTAGCCAAGTATAGGACTGGTGCAGAGGTGTTCTTTTAGTCTGACGAAGGCTTGATCACATTCCAAGTCCCAGGCGAATACTCGTTTATCTTCCGTGAGCCGATGAAGAGGTTTCGCTATATCAGAGAAGTTCTTTACAAAGCGCCGATAGTATGCGCATAAACCCAAAAATGATCTCACGTCGGTCTTGTTAGCTGGTACAGGCCATTCTTGGACAGCTTTTATTTTCTCTGGGTCGGTCCTTACACCTTTCGATGAAATAATGTGGCCTAAGTAGGCGACTTCTTCCTTGAAAAAACGATGCATTTCTTTGGGCTGAGTTTCAAGTTTGCTTCTCGTATTCTGGTGAAAACCTTCCTCAGGTTACTGACATGCTCTGTGAAATTTCGACCCATGACAATGATGTCATCCAGATAGACCAGGCATGCATCACCTAGAAGTCCAACCAGTACTCTTTCCATCAACCGCTCGAATGTCGCCGGAGCGTTGCAAAGTCCAAAGGGCATGACGTTGAACTGCCACAATCCATTCCTAGTTCCGGTCGTAAATGCCGTCTTCTCTTTGTCTTCTGGATGGATGTCAACTTGCCAGTACCCACTCTTAAGGTCTACTGTTGAGAACCACTTCATGCCGCTCAACATGTCCAGTGTGTCGTCTATACGGGGCAGGGGGTAGCTGTCCTTCTTTGTTGCATTATTCAACAACCGGTAGTCCACACAAAACCTGGTGCTGCCGTCCTTCTTCTTTACCAGGACTACTGGCGAAGACCACGGGCTTGTTGAAGGTTCTATGATGCGGTTCTTCTGCATCTCAGCAACCATATCTGCTACCTCCTTCTCTTTGGCAAATGGAAGGCGTCTAGGCCGCTGCTTTATTGGTGGCGCGTCTCCCGTGTCTATTCTGTGTTTAACGAGACCTGTCCTTCCCAAATCGTGGTCACCCTTCGAAAATATGTCGTTGAAATCGAGTAACAACCTTTTGGCTTGGTGAAGTTCCCGCTCAGATAGCTTGTCCTTACAATTTGCTAGGAGCGGCGTGACGTCATCTCGTTGACAAGATTCCGGTTCCCGGGCCCTTTTCAGCCTTCTGATGGATTGACCTGCATCGCACCGTCCGATGACACAGTTTCTTCGTAGCTGCACTTCATCTCCGCTAAGATTGATGACTCGCACTAGCGCTCCTTTTCTGGTCATGGCCAGAGTTCTTGCTGTGATCCAACTCGGATGGTCGCCGCAGTTTTCTATGACGACGCTTCGCCCTTGACACATAGTGTAAGGAAATCTAACTTTGACCAGAGTTTCAGATCTCGGCGGTAGGGTCGTATTTTTCAGGCAGTAAACTGCACATGATCTTGCTCCCTCCAGGAATACTTCTTGTTCGGGGAAACTAAGTACTCCTTTAGCGACGTCTACCACACACTTCTGGTCTCTTAAAAAGTCCAATCCGAGGATGCAATCGTCCGTGATGTCTGCTACGAGTACACCGTATTCAAAGGTCTGTTCTCCAATGGTTATCTTCGCCATCGTCTCACCGAAGACGGTAACTGGCTGGCCTGTTGCTGTCTGAAGCTGAACGGATGGTCTCTGATTCCACATAATAGTCCTTTTCAATAGCTCCGGACGCACTATTGTTCTTGAAGCACCGGTGTCAATAGTAAAATGACACGTTACGCTGTTCAGCTGTCCATCCACTGTAAGGTTGTTCCCATTACCAATCTGTGAAACAGTGACGGTAGGGGCTCGATGTTGACCAGCCAGCGCCCGCCCCACGGCCCTGGCTCCTTCTAGTTTAACGACAGCTCTTCTGCATCCACCTGTGTAGAGGACGCTACTGTCGTTCTAGGCGGCCATCTTCGCTTGGGGCAACTACTCCGAATATGGCCCCTCTCGCCGCAGCCATAGCACATCGGACCCAAAGAAGGTTTTTCCTTCACCACAACCTCCCGAAGTCGTTGAGTTCTAGCGTCTTGACGCACGGCTTCCACTTCCAAAGCATGGGCTAGAGCTTCCTGTAAGGTCTGATGATGGCTCAGTTTCACGGTATGCCTGACGTCTGCGTCTCTGACTCCATCACAAAAGGCTTGCGGGATCATTGATTCCACCATTGTCGGGCATGAAACGTACGCACGTCTGACTAGCCTTTCGATTTCCGTTGCCCATTGCTGCAGACTCTCACCAGGCTTCTGCTGTCGATCGCGGAGTTGTGCTCTATACGCGTGTTCCAGGTGTTTGTCGCTATACCTGCCCTCTAGTGCTCTTTGGAGAGCACCTAAAGTTCTGTTATCCGAAGGCAGGTTTTCCAACGTGAGCAGGGCATCTCCACGAAGAGCCAGAGTCAGAGCTATCAAGGACTCTTCCTCGTTCCACCCCTTTCCTTTAGCTACTGTCTCGAACTGGTACCAAAATGCTGCCCAAGACGTCGTTCCATCGAAGTGGGGTACTTCTATTTTCGGAGAATCCGACACTACCGTAGCACCCCGGGTCCCCACTCTTGCCATCTTGGTATGCAGTTGTCGCATCTCAGCATCCACCTGACTCAGTCGATCCTCGTGTTGGGTGAATCGGTCTTCATGTTGGATGAATCGATCGTCATGTTGGGTGAATCGATCTTCATGTTGGATGAGTCGATCTTCGTGTTGGGTGAGTCGATCTTCGTGTTGGGTCTTGACGCTTAGCACATCATCCTTGAGAGCATCAATCTGCTTTTCTAATACTTCGTGCTTCTTCTCAATAGCCCCCAACAAACTCTTGCTTAGCTCTTCCTGGCGAAGGTCTTGCTTTTCCTGGCGAAGGGCTTGTTCTTCCCTCAGTTTAGCGAATTGTGCTTCCTGAAGTCGGGCTAGCTCCTCCTGGCGGCGTGCTTGCTCGCGGGCTTGCTCCTCCTGGCGGCTGGCTTGCTCCTCCTGGCGACGGGCTAGCTCCTCCTGGCGGCGGGCTTGCTCACGGGCTTGCTCCTCCTGGCGACGGGCTTGCTCCTCCTGACGGCTGGCTTGTGTCTGCAGCATTTTAAATAAGTCTGCAAGCTCCACAGGCCCAATTGATGTTTGAATTGATCCCTCCGTTGAAGTGCCTTCACCCTCTTGCAGGGCCGCGGTTTGACTCCTTGTTACTCGACCCTCACTGTCTTCTCGTGGTGTAAGAGGCATCTTGAATCCCACTTCTGACACCAATTGTTGCGGGAACGGGGTACGTTTAATTCAAGATACGCCAAAAGTCACCAAAAGACAATTAATTTATTTATCGACTAACAATTACACAATTGAACACTCAAAAAACACAATTAAAAACACTTAATTACAACACTAAACACGGAACACTAAATTACACTAAAGCACTGAATCACACTAAAACACTGAATTTCACTGAAACTAATCGCAGGTAACGCACTCGATCACTTCTAGTTCGCAGGAGACTGATTCGCTTCGCTTTCCAAATCGGAACTGTCCCGTCGCGTCGTACATCCCGCTTTTATACCCAGTGAGGACGCAGCTCTTCGCGTGGCGTCGAGAATCTTCTCGCGGGGATCGAAATTTCTAGAACTCGCTGGAGCTCGCTCCGACCGACCAGAGTGTGTGACGTAGTATCGTGCAAGCGAATATAGACCTTATCCATACGACGATAAGACTAATTTCGCTTGCACGGTCTCTCAAGGTCGTACTATTATTATTACTTTAGAACACTCTAGAGCTCGCTACAACCTACCAGAGTGTGTAGCGTAGTATCGTGCAAGCGAATATAGACCTTATCCATACGACGATAAGACTAATTTCGCTTGCACGGTCTCTCGTGGTCGTAACAATACGAATTTCAAATTTGAAAAACACAGTGGTACATGGCGGGGTTTGGCGACTTCCCGCACGGCAAGCAACAACCTTAACCACTCGACAATCGACGCTTTTGATAACAATGAGGGTTTTCGCGAATGAGGTTTTCGCGAATGAGAAATTCACTAGATGGCAATACGTAGGCGTGAGGTCCAACTGCATCATGATTGGTTATTTTTGACGTGACATTGACAGACATGTCAATATTCACCAATCATGATGCAGTTGGACCTCACGCCTACGTATTGCCATCTAGTGAATTTCTCATTCGCGAAAACCCTCATTATATTGTTCCTTTGATGGCATAGCTACGGAACAAGATATCCGTTCCGCCGTCTCTCCGTTTTTGCTATAGAATCTTTTGCAACCACGATTTGAACTTAAAAAAGCGCGGCCTGTGATGGTGTTTTAAAAGAGGAACATTAATTATAGCTCAACTTGAGTTGCTGCGAAATAAGAAATCCAAGTCGAACTAACAGTTGAAAAATAACGGTATTAAGATTTTCTTCTTGAGAAATGCTGCGGTGAATTAGTTTGAAAGATTGAGGCTTAATTAGTGTAACTAAAAGTTAGTTAGATACAGATGTTATCTTAATGATACTATGAAATTAGAGTAGTAGTAATAAATTATACCTACAACGGCCTAACGTGTTGTCCGACCTAGTAGGGTACACTGTCAACTTTCTGACGAGACGATAAATAGATTTATTTATGGCGATTTTTAATAATGAGTCGAAAAAAATCACCAGTGCAATATTATCCCTGTTCATCCCAGTCAATTCAATAAAAAGTGTCTGTACATATGCAAAAACACACTCAAATCTAGCCCAGCACTGTGACATAAAAAAACATCATTATTTTTAGCAACGCTTGCCACTACTAGCTAGAATGATAGTTCAGTACAATTGAACATTAAATTCGCAAACTAAAGGCTAGTTCAGCATTTTTATTTTTTGTTAGGAACCCTACCACTAGGTCTGTAAATGATGCAAATTTGAATTCAGAGAAATTTAAATTTGCACTATTATCAGGCCTGTGCTAACTTTGTAGTATACGCAAGACTCCAAACTTTTCGTGCTTCTTTGTAATTATTATTACACACGTTCCAAACTATGTATTGTCAAGAAAAATTTCTAATGACACTATTAAATCAGACCTAATTTGCTACAATTTAAGTCTAATATCAAATGTGTGAGTTAAAGATTCACCAAAATGCAACTCTTCAAGATAAAGCGCGTTCTTATACCTACAAGTCCATGTATCTATCAGCATTAAACTCTTCGCATCTACCTACTAATGACCAAAGGGCTAATGTCGTACAATTCTCGCATATGGAAGCACTTTAAATAGCCGAAGCCGTAAAAACCGAAAAACCGGTCTAACGCGTTGCATTAGAACCTATATCGAGTGCACGGACAACTTGGCTTCACGGAAATAGTGCGAACTTAACGATGGTCCAAGTGACAAACTTTGATGGCTTAGTTTCAATTCTGAAAAGATATAAGGCGTCCGACCGATTTCAGCCATGACGGCGGTCTCAATTAAGGTCAACCAAGTGTATGGGCAGAAACACAAGTGCACTCTCTGTTCCCTTACTCTCATAGTTTGGCGAGACGGCAATCCGACTTGACCGATGAGAGATCGGCCGCAGGGCCACCGGTTAAACATGCTTTCCGAGACACGAGCGTGCAACTGCCGTCTTTCTGACTCCAGGCTGAGTGATTTCATTACAGAAAATTTCACATAAATTTTGCTCGCCTCGGGAATCGAATCGGGGACCCCAAGGTCGTAACGCAGCACATGCTCCCAATAGACCAACGAGGCAGTCAATGGTACTGAAAAGGTATACTGTGATATCACTATCACAGTGATAGCACAGTGTTAGACCAAATTTTATATTCGAAAAGGCTGAACTGTGTCAGAGCTGTAGATAAAGTCAAATTTGAGGGTTATTGCATTAGTTACAGGTTTAAACTATGAACAAACACTTCAATTTATTGTAGTATTGTTTTAATAAGGCGTAGTGACCTCAAGGCAGAATTGGGCCCCATTATTCCTTCTACTAGCTACGGCTATGAATGAGATGAGAATCAATCTACTTTTGAGCTAGCGTAGTCACCGTGCTTTTACCAAAAGATCGCGTAACGAAATAAGGCGTCCGACCTATTTCAAATATGGCAGACGATCTCAATTTTATTGAGATCAGCCAAGTGCGCAGAACATATTATAGTGCACAAGTGTGCGTCACAAAAGTGCACTCTCTGTTCCCTTACCCTCATAGTGCGGTGAGACAGCAATCCGACATGACTGATGAGAGATAGGGTGAAGGACCACCGTATTTGTTTCCGAGGCACGGGCGTGCAACCGCCAACTTCCTAACTCCGGGTTGAGTTTCTTTACAGAAAATACTCACACAAATGTTCGATTCGACTCGAATCAGGGACCTCTCTGTCCTTAAGCAGCGTTTGCTACCAATAGACAAACGAGGCTGTAACAGTGCCCAGTCCAGATATTTCATCAAGTCCACGCTTATGACTCACACCACTCCCCACTAGAAGCAGATTCGTCCGCGCGAGCGCGCCCCACTCACAATCCATTAGATGCGACACCGTCGAACGACTGAACTAAAGCGATTCGCCTTCGGAAAATAGGTGGCTCTTTGTACTCATATTAACTGCTGAGACTTTTGTTTTTAACAGCTCGTCCGGTGCAGGCACGGTCTTAAAGGATAAGTGTCGATCTTGAGAGGCGAGATCTGGAGTTGAGGAAAGCCGACGATCTTTTCTAATCTTATCTTTTAGTTTCTTTGGGACCGATCGTATGGGTCAGTTGGACCCATAGGGAGCGTTTTCATGTCGTAAACTGCCAATTTTCATGACCCTACTAGCTTAGATTTGGAAGAAACTTTGTTAGTCATGAAAATGCCATCAAATTTTAGAGCATCGTGTTACAAGTAATACGATTAGTATGCAAATAATAAAAAAAACGTTCGTTAGCGTTATCGGTAGTGCTTGTTAATAGAATAAGGAAGTAAATATCTATTTGCAAACAACATTCGACTAAATTGGTTGCACTGCTCAGTGAAATTATCTTCATTAAGACTGGCAGATACTGGCCACAATTCCCGAAATAATCTGTTGGAAACACGTAATCATCAACGTTATTTTTCATCCAAGCGAATAAATTCATAACTCAAGTAGTTGCCAACATCCTTGACGTCGATTATTGGATTTCCTTTTGTCAGTTTCCGCAATATTAAGTAAAAAATAACAAGAATTCCTCACAATAAACAAAGAAAAATTGGAAAGGATTCAATCGGACTCCACGCCTAAATTATTTTTCTCGGAACTTGTTTTAATATGACTGGCTTTTTCTCGTTTTGTTTTTTTCGTCATGTTAAAGAACCTTTTGCAATATGATTTGTTGTTGTGAAAAATTTAATCAATGGAAGCACAAGTCTTACGTGATATTGTGAGAAAATCTGAAGCTGGCAAAAATTTTTAGACAACACCACATTTACATTGATATGGTCCCGTGGTAAGTAGCTTAAGCACTTGTGTCACAGATATCAGAATCAACAGTGGATACACAAATATACTTAAGGGAGGGCGGGCTTGTTCCTGGGTCAGCGGATAAGCCTCGCCATCCAAAGAGGAAACTCGGCCAGCCTCTTGGGCACGATGCCTATGGACAGCGATCTGGGACATATTTTTTATTTATAAGAATGTATTAATTTAGTTAGTTGTATATATGTAATATACTTTGTAATAATATATTATCATTTTATAACGGATTAAGGATAAATATATTATCGCTATGTAAAAATAAAGCATTGCAACGGATTTCTTAAATATATTTAATCCACGCAACAAACACCGATGTTCGTCAAACAAATATTTGTCCCGCGTAGCCTTGAATAGAGAGCTGTGGACAGGTTTGGAGGAGACCCTAGCCGAGTAGTGGGATGACAAGGGTTAATAAAAAAAAGAAGAAATCGAACCCACGACTCTTGGAACCGTATAAAGTGACCATGGGTCATTAATGACTATTCCACCGAGCCAGTCAAATGGACAATGCGTTGAGTCTACGAACGTTGTTTTATATGATCGAACTCTTAGTTCTGATCAGTTTATTTTACAATAACGGCGCTATTCTTCGAAACCGCAGAAGTTCCCAACAGTAATATTTCCTGGGATGTTACTGTCATTGTGGGGAAGATGTAAGCGAGTTTTATTTTATTCGAACATCTGAGAATGTGGTCCCAGTAGGGTTGCCATGTAAACCATATCTGATAATGTTTAAAATAGATTTCTTTTTTTTATGATGGGCATTTAGGATGGCCTCACTCCAATTGAAGGTAAGCGGCGGTAAGATCCACATATGAGGTCGACAGGCACAATAGACCCTATCGCTCTCGCCCTGAAGACCCGAATAGATGCCGTTTCACGCCCCGCCTGAAGAGCCCAGGATTGTAGGAGGGAGGGAAACATGAGCTGGAAGGGCGTTCCATGACTTAATGACACGTGACAGAAAAGAGGAACTGAACCTCTTGATGCGTGCCACCATCAGTAACTGCTTGTTATGCATGGTATCGTGTATGTTTAATGTATTAGAAATTGTAAATAATTAATCCTTATTAATATGATAAATGCAAAAGTAACTCTGTCTGTCTGTTACACACAAATATTGTCCAGATCCTAAGAAAGGATAAAGGCTACTTTTTAACCGACTTAAAAATAAGTAATGTTTTACCCGTTAAATAAATCTACGTGGACGAAGTCACGGGCAGAAAGCTAGTACTATAATATAAACAACCGAGTGAAGTTGTTTATCGGGTAATCACTACTCATCCTTCCAGTCTAATACTGCACACTCCGACTCTGCATACCAGACTCCGAATGACAATTTTTATTTTCATTACAACGATTTGCGAAAATTAGACTATTTTCATTTGAACATAATTGTGCTAAACATCGCCGGGATTCCGAAGTTCCTCCCCCCACCCCCCTTTAGTAATTACGGAACTAATTACGTAGACGAAGCAGTGTACCGGAAACCGGTGATAAGCGGAACGACCCGGGCTCCTGAGGAAAACGGGAGGTACCTAGGTGTTGCTGTGTTACTTTTTAAAAGGTATAATCTATTTTTTTATTTATTAGGTCTACCAACATTCATACACACTGGCACTTAAAATTAAGATTATTTGCTAAACACGCTTTCTAAGTGTGATAAACAATTACAGGTCTACAATCTACCTTAAAAAGTATTTTATGGGTCTATCTACACGACATAAAAAAAGACTTCGATGATCTTGATTGGTTTAATCCAATTGAAACGTCGGGCAATATGTAGTTATGTGAATTCAATTTTTTTTTTGCTAAAGCTTGCACAAGCTTTTTTAATATTTTGAAAAAACGGAAAAAATTAAATTGCTCCACTGGTAACCGGGGATTTGAACACCCGACCTTCCAGGAATCGCGCCCATACGTGCGTCACCATTGCACCAACTTACAGTTGTACAATCCGTCGATATTTTCCCGCATAGTACTTGTTAGCAGTTGTTAAAATTCTAGTTATGTATTTGTTTTTTATGTTATGGAACGGGAAAATCTTGACTCTTAATTTATCTACCTTTTTTAAGGTCCAATCATAGCTGTCTCACCACGACACAGTAAAAAATAGACTTTTTGTGAAGTCTGTGTTATTTTCACAGTCTGAATGTGCAGTAGGGAGGGAGTGAGTGTTCAATATTGTGCACTGTATAATTGAGTATTTTTCACATTATTAACGACATACTTACATTGTAGATATGACTGTGCTGATAAACCGGTGCTGTGCTACCTCTGGTGGTGTGGTACAGGGCAGATTTCCTCTACCATAAGTTTTTGTATTTTGTTTTGCGTATTACTAACATATTTCTATAAGACACATTGTAACTAACCCTATGGATCTCTGTTATCTGTTTATAAAGAAATTAAAATTCAATAAAGGACTCATTGTATACAATTTTTAGTAAAAAAGGACTTATTGTGTTTTATATCTTCTTTGTCTGACAGAATAAGCATATAATAGATGCCTTAGTGTCCAATTACTTAATTAAGGTAGAAAACTACACTGTAAATTGTCACAAATTTTACCCAATCCTGTATCTCTCCGCCTACCAAGAGCTTATAACAAACTTAGAGATCAAATATTGACATTATTGACTGACTCGGTGGAACAGTGGTTAGTGACTCAGGTTCATAACCTACGGTTCCAAGAGTCGTGGGTTCGATTCCCACTCGGGGCAAATATTTGTGTGACGAACATCGGTGTTTGTTCCGTGTCTGGGTGTATTATTAAATATATTTAAGTTTATTTGTGTATCCACTGTTGATCCTGATTTCCGTAACACAAGTGCTTAAGCTACTTACCACGGGATCAGATCAATGTATGTGATGTTGTGTAATATTTATTTATTTATTTATTATTTAAATATGCAGTCCCTTACGACTTGTCACAATATGACACAATGCTAATACATCATGACCCGAGCATGAGTTTGCATGTGGCATATGCTGTTCAAAAACAATTCATGCGTCATTACGCCGGAGCACGGAGGTGAGTCCGGATATCCGGACATGATTTATTGCGGTCAACGCAACCTTTGTACTTTATACTTTTGGTGGAAAAGTGGAAATGTGTCTGTTTTCCACCGAAATAAAGGAGATTGTATTATTGTTAAAAGGCAACATTTCGTTATATATATGTACATAGATATTCTAGTCTGGGCTTTGTATGTTATCTAGACACGCGGTAGCGTGTCAAGCCGAGTTCAAGAAACAGAACTGGCGAGCCGCACCGTGTGTAATATTACACGAACCATTTGGAACCACTTTTGAACCCCTCATAAATCAAAAACTATTTCACATAAACGTATCAAATTTGGTTCATATATTGTGACTTGCGAGATAAATATGTGTTCTAAATTTCATAAGCTTATCTCAAACAGTTATTTAGATATTAATGTCCAAAAATCCTCACTTTTATCATTGACTGACTGACAGATCAAAATTCTAACCCAGTTCCAAATGACCTAGAGAGTTAAAATTTGGTATGCAGATAGGTAATTACATGAATACAAAGGAAAAAATAAAAAACTGGCAATTTTTTAATATATAGGTTTTTTTTTATTTTTTTTTAATTTTTTATTTTTATAAGAGGCTAACAAGATGACCTCACTCCACCTGATGGTAAGCGGTAGTGAGATCCACATATGAGGTCGACAGGCACAATAGACCATGTTGAGCCTGTCGCACTCACCCTGAAAGCCGTGAAAAAGGAGACCACTGCTGCGGTTAGGTTCTATTATGAACGCTTAACATAAATACCTAATTAGTACCTAATCACGCCTATATACCGGGGAAGGCAGAGCACTAAATATATATTTAGGTATACATACTTACTTATTTACAATTAAGAGTAGGTACTTATAGTCGGTTTTCATATTTATTACTTAGGGTTATACCCCGTAAACGTAGGAAAATACAGTAACTGATTCAATTGTTTTATATTTATAAAGTCTAGTTTTAGTTTTGAATTTGTCCTTTTCAAAGGACCTACGGCGTTACGATGATATATACTTTTCTACAAAAAGTAATGATATCCAATCAAAAACATAAATGTGAAATGAGAGCCAAGTTCAATATTATGATAATTGCCTTGGTTGTTGACTTCAACGACAAAAGAAGTGAGATCTAAATGGGTGCCAAGTTCAATGGTCAACCCTGAAATTTATTTATAAGTAACACTTTAACATACCTATCATATCTTCTTATAACATAAGATAATGTATGGTGGTAGCCTATGAAGGTCTGTCTTGGCTAGTTTTCTTTAGTTAGTTAGTTAGTAGTCTAGTTAGTTGTCTTGGTTAGTTTGGTATTTGTCGGTATTTATTTTATATTTCCGAAAATTTGGATTGTTGGTAGAAAAAACTAGCCAAGACAGACCTTCATAGGCTACCACCATACATTATCTTATGTTATAAGAAGATATGATAGGTATGTTATAGTGTTACTTATAAATAAATTTCAGGGTTGACCATTGAACTTGGCACCCATTTAGATCTCACTTCTTTTGTCGTTGAAGTCAACAACCAAGGCAATTATCATAATATTGAACTTGGCTCTCATTTCACATTTATGTTTTTGATTGGATAAACGTTACATTATTATTATAGTAAACAAATGAGAACTATGAAATTTGAGTCTCTTTGGTTGTTAATTAAAATGTTCAAAATTTAAGTAGTATGCCAAATAAATAAAAAACAGTCAATTCAATCCGGAGTGTAATGTTTTTGTCGGGAATTTAATTGTTTTCTTTTTTATTACAAAAGAAACACTGGTTTCTTTGCTTGTTATCTTTTTCGCTTTTATGTGTTTATAGAAAATCTTCGCCTACTAACCGTTGTATTGTGTACGCTCTATGTTTCAGAATTGTATATACCTAACTTCTGTATAAAAACGAACACTGTAACGAAGGTTTTTAAAGCTTTACAGATTATATTCATGAATAGAAAGAAATACACAGAACCCTGGCCTGTGAACTATAAATAGGCTGTCTCGTTCGTCTATTGGATAAGAAACGGTTGTGGTTGTGACTCATCATCATCATCAGCCCATATACTCGTACGTCCCCACGGCAGTGGCTCGGGCCTTCCCTAAACTAAGGCGATAAGGCCTTAGTCAACCACGCTGGCCAAGTGCGGGTTGGTTGACTACACGACCTAAGTATTTATTCCTATATGTGCAGGTCTCCTCACGATGTTTTCCTTCATAATATGAATTTCAAATTTGTTGAAAGAGACGTCGTTATCTATCACATTTTATATACAGTCATTAAGTGATAAAACTTTAACCAGAACTTACTACTTTATTTTATACGTTTTCTTCCGTCCTGTCTAACACTTGTCTAAAACAACCTTATGTCTCTCGTTAAAAATAAAATCACGTCCCCAAATACTTCGTGACCTAACTTATCTGAATATTTGCTCGAGCCTACTTTTTTATTTGCTTATTTTCCCAATCTGAATACGCAGAAAAGTCTAGATGGAAAGTTTTCCTGAAAACACGTATCAAACGCCTAACCTCAAACTTGTCTCATCAATCAAATAGTTTTTACACATTTCAGATGTTTTTCTTTGCTGAAATTTTTAGAGTTCCTTGTTTAAAAGTAAAAAACCTTTAGTATACTATGTTGAAAGCGAGAGGTTGAATGGCAAGCAACAACCAAATTTGGAATCCATATGTACAATCAATCGATGCTTTAACGGTGAAAAAAAAACCTGCTCACCTAGGAGGAAATTCTAAGGTTGTGTAGTCGACCAATCCGCTATTGGCAGGCTTAGTCGACTAAGGCCTTACCGCTCTAGTTTAGAGCAGGCCCGTGCCCCAGCAGTGGGGACGTATATGGGCTGACGATGATGAGTATCTTACTAAGTCTCTGCTGTGTCTCTACCAAGCTATTTATATTTTACCGTTACTGCGCTGAACGTTGAAATTTTAAGAGTAATAGAACAGAAAAGCGGTGTGTAGACCAAATGCTTGACGCTATAACCTTCGCGAATAGTAGAAAAAGAAAACCGTCCCCGCTTCTACCCAATTGCGCGAACAATCGTCCAAAAACTAGTGAGAAAATGTCGTTTTGCATCGCTCTTTCCCTTTATGCGCATTTGTTTGGCGGTTTAGTGTTATTGCCTTTGCCTATTGTTTTCATATGGATGTTCCCAGAATTTCCTTTTGAGGGTTCCGTACTTAAATGTACTTAAATGAGATAAAGCGACGAATGGCAATCACTAGATCGGCAATGGACAAAATGAGAAAAGTATGGAGGAATCGTAACATCACTAAGACCACAAAAACCAGACTGGTGCGCACGCTTATATTCCCCATATTTTTGTACGCTGCTGAAACGTGGACATTACGAGAAGTGGAAAGGAAAAAGATAGACGCCCTAGAGATATGGTGTTGGAGAAGAATGCTTGGTGTGTCTTGGACAGAGTTCCGCACTAACGTCTCGATACTCCAAGAACTCGGCATTAAGCAGCGTCTATTTCCCATAGTACAATCTCGCATTTTGTCATTCTTTGGACACGTTTCAAGGAGAGACAACCGATCGATAGAACGGCTTGTTGTCCAGGGTAAAGTGGAAGGCTCTCGACCGCGCGGGAGGTCACCCATGCGATGGACCGACCAAATAAAGTCCGTGATTGGCGGTTCACTTAACGAGTGCAGCAGGATGACTACCAGCAGGGAGAAATGGCGGGACATCGTAAGGCGCACGTTGGCGCCCGTCTCCAACACTACATGATGACCACGACCACTCTGTCAAGAGTGATACGACTAAGAAGAAGAAGTACTTAAATGTAATGAAATTACTCAGCCCGGAGTAAAGAAGTTGGCGGTTGAACGCCCGTGCCTCGGAAAGCACGTTAAGCCGGTGCTGCGCCCGGTCTCTTATCGGTCATATCGCACACCTAATTTATTTTTATAAATACTAACAGGAGTGGCGAGCATTTGGGGAAGACTATGTCCAGGAGTGGACTACAACCTACAACCGCTCTACGATAGGCTGGAATCGTCTGAGGGGCAGAAGCTTATCTATAGATTGGCACGTTCGAGGGTCAAAGCGGCACAGGATATCTCCAAGTGCCGCTGTGTTAAAGACTCTCACTGTAACCTACTATGCGAGGACCTCGCGGTGAAGGAGAGATGGCGCTCTTACTTCCACGAGCTGTTAAACAAACAGCATAGAGAAGTGCAGCCACCGGACCTCCCTCCGAATCTTGGACTTGTGCCACCGGTAACGCCTGAAGAAGTAGAGAAGGCTCTTCGCCGCATGAAGAATCGGAAAGCTGTCGGAGCCGATGGAGTCCCCATCGAAGCCTGGAAGGCAATGGGTGGGCGTGGTGTGGGCATCCTAACTAACCTTTATAACCGCATACTAAGCACCGGCGGGATTCCTCGCCAATGGAGACTGAGTGTTATCACCCCAGTCTTCAAGGGCAAGGGATCAGTGCAGGAGTGCGGTAGTTATCGCGGTATAAAGGTCATGTCCCACACCATGAAACTATTCGAGCGGATAGTGGACTCTCGAATCCGTCAGGAGTGCACTGTCTCTGGATGTCAATATGGTTTCCGCCCCGGTCACGGGACTATGGACCCCGTTTTTGCCCTAAGAATCATCATGGAGAAATACAGGACGAAGAACACGCCTCTCCACTTCCTATTTCTGGACATGGAGAAGGCCTTCGACTGTGTTCCGCGTGAGATGATTTGGTGGGCCCTGAGGTCCAAGGGAGTGCCAGAAACGTATGTTGATATCATTAGAGACATGTACTGTGATTCCGATTCTGTAGTTAGGACCGCTGTTGGCGACACTTTGCCCTTCCGTATAACCGTCGGAGTACACCAAGGCTCCGTCCTGAGTCCGTTTCTCTTCAGCCTGATATTAGACGTATTGTCAGACAGCATCAGAGACCAACATGAGCAGCCACCATGGCTACTTATGTATGCTGATGATATCGCGCTGGTGGACTCGGACAGGGGACGGCTGGTGAGACGTGTATAAATCCATAAATCCATCATTAGGCCTGTTCTCTTATATGGCAGTGAAGCATGGCCAGTACTTGAGCGGCACAAGCAAGAACTGCGGGTCACGGAGATGAAGATGCTGCGCTGGATGTCGGGAGTTACGCGAGCAGATCGCGTAAAAAACTCCCGTATTCGCGGCAGCCTTCATGTCCGAGACATCGCTGATAAATTGCAAGAGTGCCGCCTACGTTGGTACGGACATGTTTTACGAAAACCGGCAAACTACGTAGGGAACAAGTGTCTCGCAATGTCGCTACCGCCGGGTCCCGGCAGAAGGGGAAGGCCCAAGAAGGCCTGGCTTGACGTCGTAGTGGATGACATGCGTGCCAACAAACTCTCCGCGAAGGATGCTGAAGACCGTGCGAGGTGGAGAGTTAGGAGCAGGAAAGCGGACCCCGGGCTCCGCAAGGATGCAACCGGGAGAACGCTGAGATGATGATGATATGTCCAGGAGTGGACTGTAATGGGCTGATGATGATGAAGATGACTAAAAAGGAAAAATAAAATAAACATAGGAGTTCTTCTACAAAAAAAAAGTGTTTTTTTTTCAATATTCATACGGAACCGTTCCTGCACGTGTCCGAATCACACTTGGTGGGTTTTTAGCTAGCCGATATGGGGCGGATGTATCGTGTAATGCAGTTTGTGAATAGTAACGGTCGTAAAGGTCCTAAGGCTTTAATGGCGCCACTGCGGTGCCTATGGTTTTTTATGGCCATCTAGTTTTGGTTGACGAAGGGTTTATTATTGCTGGCGGCATTTGGTAGTGGTGTGCCAGGACTGTAGCTCATGGCAGGAAGTGATTTCTGCCTATCCCTCTGGGAAAAAGGCGTAATTTTATGTATGTGTGTATGTATGTTTGGTAGTTGGGCTATGCTAGGAACCAAACCCCGCAAAGGACGACTCTACCAACGATTCCTAACGTTCCGCATGTTCTAAGCGAGAATTTTACTGTTAAAAATACATGTACAACATTTTTAAATAACCTAATCTAACGACTTAATATAAATAGTTATTTTTTACTACATGACTCTCTAGTCTTATTGTTCTTCTCTGTCGTTTCGCTCTTGGCAGAGCGGTCGTGGTCACGTCGAGGCGCCCATAATGTTAGTGTTAGGGGCGGACACAGCTTTCTTCACGATCTCCCGCCATCTTTCTCTGTTTGCAGACTGTCTGGCGCAGTCTGACACGCGGTTTCCTACGGCGGATTTCACTTGATCAGTCCAGCGCATAGGTGATCTGCCGCGTGATCCGGTTCCCTCTACTTTTCTGACCCTAGTCTTATTACCGACCTCAAATATTCCATCTTCTTTGCAACCTCATACAGTTACGTGTTTGATGTTACAATACTAAAAATAATCAATCGAACGTACTAAACACTTCTTTGATGATTAATTCAAACAATGTATTTCATATTTCCTTCTATGTTGTAAAATAAATAAAACAAAAATCTGGGACATTTCCACACACAGTCATCTGACCCCAAACTAAGCAGATCTTGTACTATGGGCGTCAGATACGGATCTGCATACGTATATTTTTTTTAATACATACTTAAATACATACATTGTAACATCTTCATTCACTTTATTCGATCATATCTATCCATCCATCTGTAATTACATCCTTATTATCTTTGTTTCTAAAACAAAATAAAAAACAGTATCAAATTCTGTAGTAAAATTAATAACAAACTATATTAACCCATTAATGACAACAAATTTCCATCTTCCTTGCAACCTTTCCATTCACAGAACGCCTACTATCAGGCTAATCTAAACCACCGGACAGCGTGTAAACGATTCCGGCCCGTCCATATCGTATTGGGCACAATGTTTACAAATGGCCGGCATCTGCATAGCGATGCGCAAAGATCTGACGCCAATCTGCCCTGAGATATTGTTCAGATTAACTTGCAAATACGGGCGGTGAACGGCCGTGTAATAGCCGTGGTGGATTGTTTGGGAAATGGCCCAGAATAGCGCAGTGTACAATGTATGGGGGCATTTTGGGCTTTATCAATCTTACTACCGTGATAATGTAAAATGTTAGATGTTAATCATTTGCTTAAACGATAAAGTAGGTTTGAAATTGATTGCTGGAATACTAGTTTGACATTTAAGCAGCGCTTAAACTAATAAATAGGATTAGTGACAATATTGTGAATGATGTGTTGTCGCGCGTAATAAAAGACTTAGAAAGAGGGAAGACCGGTATGTCTGCTCTTAGACTCGCAGTCCTAGTTCATCCGTGATCATGGCATTTGCAACAGCGCCGAAATATGGGGAGCTCATTAAAACAAAACAACATGGTAAATATCCCGGATATTACTAAGTATAAGCAGAAATTAGAGAGCATTTGTGAACATACATGTTTCAACCGCATGAAATTCACTGACCGAATGAACTAAGTTTCGTAAAATCCGACCAAGTGCAAGTCGAACTTGCGCACGAAGTGAACGACACTAACGTTATGTAAAAAAAGTTTATTGCTTGCCCTCCCCCCCCCATTTTTTTAATTTTTTATTGTTAAAGAAAGAAATATCTACATTATTTGTAAAAATGTCAGCTTTCTAGCTTTCCCGGTTATAGGAAACAACTTGGAGACAGACGGACAGCAGAGGCTTCGTAATAGGGTCCCGTTTAACCTTTTAGGTACGGAACTTCAAAAAGCACTAATCTATTTTCGAATACAAAACGTTTTATTCTATCTCACAATGCACGAATTAAAAAAGCAAATAATAAACGCATCGTTCAATTACACACTAATACTCTTTACAGCGAAATGTTTTCACATTTGCGCGTTTACAAAACGAATCCCAATTTGTACTGATCTGCTAACGAATGTTATTACGGTCTGTTCACTAATCCCGCGTATTATTTTAGTATTTGTTTGTTCGTTCCGTCGCGGGCCAAATATTATTCTACATTCGTAATCCGGATGACTGGCTCCTACTGTATTCAATTGATGTTTATACGGATTTGCTTTACAGATACCGTAATATGGTTCAGACGTAGATGTTGGCAAGAATTGGATGCGGCTTTAGTTGAAATGATAATACAAAGTCAAAAGTATTTATTGCGAACATTTTAGGTTTAAAAAGTGATATGACTAAATATTGGTGTTATGGGTATATACGCGATATTAGGAGTAGTAAATACATAGCTACTTACAGCCCGCAGTTTCGACAGGGTCACACCAATCACGGTCGCGAACGAACTGGCGAGCGAAATTAAATAGTACTATGAGCTTAATAGGTAACTTACTAGACAGTAAGACGGATCGGATTGCTTATGATAATAAAACAATTGACGAATTTGGCGTTAGAATAAAAATAATACATACTATTTAGTTAACTGTTAAGTTCAGTAGCGATACCACGAGTTAGCTACCGAAAACCTACGTACGTTAAAAACCTATCCAATTGTTTTTTTTCGTACTACCGATTTTAGTTTTTAACGTTACTGCTAGGGGCGCTGAACAAGTTTTCATATACATATTTATATAGGCGATATCGAGTATGTCACTTTTAAATTCATGGTAGCGCTACTGGTGAGTTTGGCAAGCAAAAAAGTGAACTCTGAAGCAGAACAATGTGACGTTATGATATATGAACTCATTTACTTTATGGTCCATTGTGCCTGTCGACCTCATATGTGGATCTCGCTACCGCTTACGATCAGGTGCAGTGAGGTCATCTTGTTTGCTTATTATAAAAGAAAAAAAAATCCTCCAATGATTTCTTTCTTTTGTCGTTTTTAAAGTGCTTTCTTTGTACTTAAATGTTGTCAAATAAATGATTTTGAATTTTTTTTTATTTTGAATTTTAAATTCAATGGAAATAGTGTGTCAAAATGATATCCCCAATAATCTATGAATTGGCACTTGAATTCATGAAACAAATGCATCTTTTTTATATTGCTAGCATGTATGCATAGCTAATAACTAGCTATCATATCAATGGAGAGTACCGCATCGTTACGATCATATGTTTTCTTTCGCACTGGCGTAGTCCGATTCACAGATATTAATCTGGCTGTTTGGATTGTACATTTCATTGGATATCCTGCGCTCGTACAACATGTACTTAATACATACGAGCGCTAGCTTAGCTTGCTGACATTTAAAGTAAATAAATAAATATCTGTGACATTTCCACACCCGGTCATGTGACCCCAAACTAAACTTAACTAAGCAGAGCTTGTACTCTGGGCGTCAGAGACCGATATACATACATATTAATTTTTAAATACATAATAACAACCAGACATGGAACAAACACCCATGTTAATCACACAATGATTTGTCCCGAGTGGGAATCGAACCCACAACTTTTGGAACCGCCAGCTAGGGTCACTAACCACTGTTCTAGCCGAGCCAGTCAAAAAAAGTTAACCACCGCTCGCGACCACGATTGGTGTAACCCAGTCGAAATGTCGGGCAGTAAGTAGCTATGTAATTTTGCTACTCCTAATATCGCGTGAAGATCCATAAAGACTTATTTCAGAGAAAAAAAGTTAAGGTTTTGTTATCTATCCCTACTTCCTTATTAATATTATAAATCCGAAAGTAACTCTGTCTGTCTGTCTGTCTGTCTGTTACGCTTTCACGCATAGAGTACTGGACCGATTTAAATGAAATTTGGTACAGATATAGTCCAAAGTCTAGGAAAGGTTATAGGCTACTTTTTAACCGACTGCGTTATAAGGAAGTAATGTTTTACCCGTTAACGTCTCTACGCGGACGAAGTCGCGGGCGGAAAACTAGTACTCCGTATAATAACGCTGAAAAGTTTGTTTGTTTGTTTGAACGCGCTAATCTCACGAACCTCTAGTTCGAATTGATTTCTTTATGTTGGAAAGAAAAAAAATATTGAGGAAGGCGTTTTGTAGGCACGGGAATATCTCTTTTCGCCGGCACATCTGTAATACACATACACATTGCTTTAATGACAGGAAACCTGGAAAGCCGACGAAGCCGACCAACCAGCACGTGGCCAGCGTAGTTGACTAAGGCCTTAGGGCCTACCATGAATTGGCTATCGAAAACTTACGTACGTTAAAAACCTATCGAGTTGTTTTTTTCATACGGCCGATTTTAGTTCTTCGCGTAACCACCAGCAGCGCTGTACAAGTTTTTCATAGACATATTCACGTAGGCGATATCGAGTGCGTAAGTTTAAACTCATGACAGACAGACAGACACTTATCACCCTAGTTTAGGGGGAGGGTTGTGCCATTGAAAACAACAACATTTAAATTAAGTTTCAATCGTGGGCACACTGTAGTATTCGGTCCACGTAAAAATTATGATCACATTTCAGTTTTCAACTGTATGTTTTCTTTGTAGATAACTAGCGGCCCGGTACGTGCTTCGCTACGTATAAAGTGAAATAAAATAAACAAATCGGAACATCAAATTCATTTATTTAATCAAAAAAATATTTTATTTAAAATCGAAATCAATTGCTAGCTATTTACAACACACTTAATCCAAAACATTTGGATAAACAATATTTTTTGTTTTTCCATTTTGAGCATAAATAAACAAACGGCTGGGGGTACCGACTCTGGAACAGGCAACATATAACTGGCCATGTGAAAAACAATGTTCCTCCAAATTCACACCACAAACGTGAAGTGTTTGACCTTGGGCCTTGTTGATCAACTGATAAACGGACATCGCAAATGATAAACGCACAGGATATTGTAAACGTTTGAACTCAAAAGGCATATCAGTTGGAATCATAGGTATACGCGGTATCAAAACAACTTCTCCTTTTGATTTACCAGTTAAGATCGTAGCTTCAATCAAATTTGGCAATAACTTTTTCACTGCCAATCTTGTTCCGTTACACAGTTTTGGTGGATTAATATTTCGCAATAATATAATCGAAGAACCAACTTTCAGATTCAAGCAATGCGGTGGCATACCAGCCGGCTCCAATGAATTTAAAAATTCAATTGGATAATTCATTGCCTCATCTTGATTCATAACACTGTCAATTGATTTATATTTCGTGACTACGCCTGGCAGTTTCGCTTGAATTTGAAAATTAATTGCATTGACATGAATGTTTTTCGGTGCTAAAATGGCGCGTTCTGTCAACCAATCATGATTTCTGTAATTCTGAACAATATTCGGAAAAACACATTCAATCAATTCATCTATCGATTGCGCAATTGTACAAAAATTGTTCGGTACAGCGATCAATCCGTTGGTTCTGTCGATTTGTATTTTGCCGTCACCAATTTCTAACAATTGTTTTGAGAACTCATGGGCAGCTGGATCATTTTGTAGGTGAACACGCATATTAATGTTTAGTGTCAATTTTTGTAGATATCTCCAAAGAACTGATGACTTCAAGCAGGCATTTATTTCATCAGCAGGAGTTGATCGAGGAATGACAGGCAATGTTTGACGAAAATCCCCTGAAAGTAATATCAAAGCACCACCAAAAAGCTGTTGATTACCACGTAAATCTTGCATTGTTCGATTGAATGCTTCTAGTGATTTTTTATTCGCCATTGTACACTCATCCCATAAAATAATTGACGTTAATCGCAGAACTTTTGCCATAGCAGAATTTCTCGATATATTGCAAGTTGGAGTTTCAATCACCTGTACATTCAATGGCAATTTTAATGCAGAGTGTGCGGTCCGACCACCTTCTAATAATGTAGCAGCAATTCCCGAAGATGCAAGTGCTAGTGCAATTTTCTGATCTGATCGAATAGTCGCTAAAATCAATGATATAACGAACGTTTTACCTGTGTGCCACCAGGTGCATCCAAAAAATATAATCCACCTGCATTATTGGAAACGGCTTGCATGATTGTATCATATACATGTTTTTGCTGAATATTTAATTTGGTTATATTCGATTGTACAAATAAACGCAAATCATTACAGTTGAATTCCTGCTCACGTTGCAATTCACGATCAAACAAATCATGCATGGGACGATTTGGTGCGGTCATACCCAATTGTACTAATGCTTTATTTGCAATCGTTAGACATATATCTTCAATTATTATCAAAGCTTCGTTGCACATTTCCAAGGTAATCAACAAATCAGGATTTCTTGCATGATGACGCATACGAATTAAAATATCTTCTGCCATATAATTTTTATATTTGTTCCATAATTCAAGTGGATTTGATAGCATACATGTCGATAATATAATGGCAAATAGCATTCGTATTTGTTGTGGATGAGCTGACGTAGATGCATCATTAAGTGTTGAATCCCAATGTGCATCATCCTCCAACAAATGCAAGAGTTGACATGCTTCACGATATGTTTGACACAAATGACCGTCGACTGTCCTTAATTCTTGAAATGATTTTGGGCCATTGACGTTAACTAATAGCAATCGCAAATAAAAACACTCAGCATTGTTTGGATGTACTGTATACATTCTCCCAATTGCATCTGTTTTGAAAATGCCTGAATGCCCATCGACTGCTGTTCCTTGTTTACGTCTTTGAAATTTTTTTGAAGACACATTCCATGTATAGTACTGAGGCACTTCGGAATATAACAAATTTCTAGCAAATGTATCAGTTTCGCATAATTTGAAAAAGCTGTCAACGTAGTCGCTGGTGGGTGTGCTGCTCTTTCCAATGCATTTGCTTCATTAAAATAAATACGTTGGCCATTCTCCAAGATGCACAGCTAAGTGAACAACCACAGGATGTCTTTCGTGCATTGGAAACGACAGAATCCTCCAGACAGCTTCATTACTACTAATATAGCGCCCCAGTTGATACTGAGTAATTTCATCATTTCTATTATCACCAGCTACACCGAAAACAGCCATATCGCTCCCTTTATTTACATACTTGCAAATATATTTAATGGATTTGACTGAATTACAATACTCCACATTTATATGAGCCTTGAATATTTTCGATAATAATGGACAATACGGAACCACCCAACGATTATCAACTTCAACGTCCTGGTTACGCATTCTAATGGTTGCCGTTTTGCCATTATCATTAGGTGATCTACGTCTATACAACGGATATCCGTCATTGCCCGTTATTGTGTCTGAAGTCAATTGTCTTGGGTATCGTTTCGAACACTTTCCATCAATCATACATGGCGAATTCATATTTAGTTCACCGCACGGACCATGTATCATGTTTTTAACGACAACATCAAATAACTCAGGATCAACAGTTTGATCAGGAATTTCACCTGATATAACGTTATCGATTTGATCCGGAGTTATTTTATTTACCAGCCAAATTAATATATGTGCGTGCGGCAATCCCCTTTTTTGCCATTCGATGGAGTACATATGGCAACGCACCTCTCCAAATACACGTAATTTCACAATTAAATCCATAAGTGCTTTCAATTTTCGCCGAAAAACACGTGCTGTAATGTCATGACGATCAGTTGTCGACTGGCCTTCAAATAAATTGTTCTTGATGTCATCCCACTGCGGATTACATGTAAATGTAATGAACAGATCCGGTCGACCGTATTTTCGTACATAAGACATTGCGTCTTGTGCATATTCGTTCATATGCCGTGGGCTACCAATATACGAAGATGGCAATATAGTTAAACGTCCGATGTCATTAACATTAGCATCATTCGCTATCGCATCTTGCAAATGAATATATTCTTCGGATCTTAATTTTGCTTGGTTGAAACGAATATAATTAAGACGTTCAGTCTCTATTTTGGCATACATATCAACGATGTACTGATGATATAGTTTACCACATTTTAAGATATAATTTTGTTCTTGTGGACGAATCATCAATCGATACGAATAAAAATTCATGGCACTAACTTTTTCTGTATATGTAGACCTGAAAATAATTACAAAATGTGACTTTAGAAAGTTGTAGAAATGAAATGTCAACACACTAAAAATAGGTCAATTATTTACCTGTTCGTGGATCAATCATTGGTATATTGATATGGTAACCATCGTCACCTTTCCAATGCAATATTGGGTACTGTAATGCATCGTAACTACGATGAAGTTCCGAAACACGTTGCAATTGCTCATTTCTACGATGAAGTACAATATCACGGGATTGAAACTGATCACCAAGAATTACAATTGCAACCTCATCAATTGTTGGTGCATTAAATCGCCTTGCATGCTCTCCAAAAGGTGTTCTATCAGCTCTTATTACGATTTTGTGATTATCAGTTGGCATACGATCGAGAGCAATTTTAAACAATTGAACTAATGCGTTATGCTGATGGAAAAACCTTTGTAGCTCACGAATAATTTCTCGTCTTGTATTCGAAACAATTGCACAACGTTGATCCAATTCACGATTTTCATCACCAATAAAATAAATTTGCAAAAAATTGATGATCAGCGTCGGGGTATGGCAATAACGAACCAGCTTGATGATAAATCTGGCCCTGAATCTGTAACATGTATACAATTTTAGGTAAATCTTATATCAGTTTTTTTTAAATATACTTTATGCTTCAGATTGATACAAACATGGAATAATCCTGTTGAAGTATTTACCTTAAACGTCGGCATAAAATTATCTCTAATAATTTTAGTTGCACCAAAAGAAGTCATTTGAAATGCCGAATTGTATTGTTGAATATGACTCAGAAAGTGCTTCGACGCTTGCGATGTCCCAAAAATAAATGAATACAATGGTTCGGGTGGAGTTTCTAATGCTGGCAATCTCACTTTGCCATTAGCACAACACATGCCGGGCGTTTCACCTGGAAAGTTAGCCGCATCACAATGTGGACATATTGCGTCCATCATTCCAATGTATCCATACATACTATAATCAACAATCTGACTGTTGTAATTAAAAAGCAGCACGCATCATTTCAGCCAAAACAGCACGACGTATTCGTGATGGCCGTGCAAGATTCAGTACAGGTACTGGGTTAACAAATCCATTGCGTGCATTACGTTCACGCTGCGATGCATTAGCTTGTGCGCGTTCATCTGCAGTCTGTGATCGTCTTAGTAATGCCACATCATTTGCATTACGCGTTCGCCGACCTATATTTGCTCGTCTGGCTGGTGGCATTTTTCCCGTATGCACATATGTTTTCGCTTAAAACTGGAAAAAAAATTAGAACAAAAAAACAAATTCCCAAGAAGCTGTCGCATATGATGCCATGTGAAATCATATACGGCAACTTAGAAAATGTACACATAAATTCAGGACTCACCGTTTGTATGAATGCACTGCAAATGCAATTATGTGAAAAGAAATTTATCGCTGATAATATGATTTAATCAAACCACGTCCAAAATGAATTGACGGCATGAATGACATAACAACGTGCTTGTCCTGTCAACAAAACTTCAAAAAAGTTTCTGTGAAAAAACTTTCTATTGAATTCATTTATGACAAAAAATGTGACAAATGAGGAACCGCTCGACTAAAATAATAAACACAAAGAAATTTATCGCTGATAATATGCTTTAATCGAACCACGTCCAAAATGAACTGACGGCATGAATGACATAACAACGTGCTTGTCCTGTCAACAAAACTTCAAAAAAGTTTCTGTGAAAAAAGTTTCTATTGAATTCATTTATTACAAAAAATGTGACAAATGAGGAACGGCTCGACCGATTTTATGCAAACTTCACATAAACCATCTACTAAATATGCCGACCAAATCCTAAGCATTTGGTTTGGATAGGTGAGCCCGTTCTTGAGTTATGGAATTACAACGAAAAGTGGCATTGATTTTTATATATATAGATTTATAGTTCATGTTTCTATGTTAAAATTTAAAGGCAGGCCTTTCGTATATATATATTATCTATCTCGGTTTAAAATTGAACGTTGAAAATATCAAATATCGTTTAATTGGAAGCATACATTTTAAGGCCACAACTACTCAAATTGTTACTGAATATTTAAACGCTATACATATTTGCAAATTGCATACGTGAAATTGATTGAACTTCGTAGTTGGAAATATTACAGCGAGGTATTTTTATAATTCATACTACAAATATGACGCTTATGCTCCGGGAAATTTAGTTAGTGCTCTATATTTTTCAGGTGGGAGACATTTTGTCGACCGGTTGCTGTTACCACCATACAGTTGTGTAAAACCCGCCAAGTGACTCTGACCTCTTCCGGTCAGGTCGCGTTCCGGGATCAGCACTGTACGAACCGGAGCCAGGGGGGACCATTGTTGCGGCAAGCGCCGGACCAGTGGAGTCTTAGCGGCGGTATTGTGCGGGCGGAGCGGGTCAGCCCGCCGGCCATGGAGACCCGTAGAAACGGGGGCCCTTCCGTCCGGCGGACTGGCCAACTCCGACCCGCACAGCTCAATACCAATGCGAGACTCCACGCCTTGTCTCGTTGTTGCCGCAGCAGTGGTCTCCTTTTTCACGGCTTTCAGGGTGAGTGCGACAGGCTCAATATGGTATATTGTGCCTGTCGACCTCATATTTGGATCTCACTACCGCTTACCATCAGGTGGAGTGAGGTCATCTTGTTAGCCTTTTATAAAAAAAAAAAAAAAAAAAAAAATATTTTTACTTACTTATATTGTTTTTGAATTGAAAACTTCTTTAGCGGCGTTGAGCACTTTTTGTATGGGTAAAAACATATAAACTCGCGTCAGGATCAGGCACGGGATGCTGTATCGCTACCATGAGTTTAAATGTTACGGACTCGATATCGCCTACGTAAATATATCTATGAAAATCTTGTACAGCGCCCCTGGTGGTTACGCTAAGAACTAAAATCGTTCGTATGAAAAAAACAACTCGAGAGGTTTTTAACGTACGTAAGTTTTCGATAGCCAACTCATGGTACCGCTACTGATCGAAAAAGCGTAAGATCGTTTAGGCGGCACTGGACGCTTGCGCGAATGTCCGTGTGTGTTTATGTACAACCGGAAATTTTGGCGGTAGTACACTTTTCAAACAAATTTCTTTAAACGCCATTAGCCCCGCCCACTGGCCAATAGAAGAGCACTTAAAGAAAATCTGTCAAAATCCAAGCAAAAACGTTCCAATAGTAGGAGAGCTAGCAAGAATTTTTTGGTAGGTATTTGAGGCAAGCTGAAAACTTATCCTGTACCTCTCCTATTATATCCCAGTACGAAACTGCAGACCTGGCTGGTGAGTAGCGGGGCTAAAGCAAACCCCCAAAAATATTTTTCATCTTTTTAATTATAACTAAAAAATAAGACTCACTAAGACAAATCATTTCGATGGAACTTCTACCTGTCAGGTGAGCTGACAAATTATATTTTTTTGGATTATAAAAATATATTTTTAAATAAACAAAATTGGGGTTGGTTTAGCCCCGCTACTCAGCTAGGTCTGCGGTTTAGTGTTGGGATATAATAGGAGAGGTACAGGACAAGTTTTCAGCTTGCTTCAAATATCTACCCAAAAATTCTTGCCAGCTCCATGACCATAATGGGGCGGGGCTTGTTCTGACAGACGCGTAAGCGCCAAGCGATTTTCACCTTATAGGTGGTCGACCGCCAGCGTTGCTGATAGTACAGCGTGGCACGCGTATCCAAGGATGGTGATAGCTGATGGCTTGACTTTTGTGTAGTAACCACACTGTTGTGTATTCGTATTGTGAATTATTTAAATTATGGAAATTGAACAAAGTGCAAATAATAATAGTTCTTTTGTACTTATAATTAAACACAACGTTAATATACAATTTTTCACTTCTGCCGGCACTCCCGGAGTACTATAAATATTATTCCATAGAATTTTATTTTTCTTTTAAACTTTTGAGAAATTAGGTAATGGCAAATAGAAAAAGTATGTACACAATATTATAATGTTTGTGCTATCACAAACTATTTTATCTTAAGGTGAAGACTACAAGCCGATATTTACATACAATCCGCACAGTACAAACCATTACCATACATTGTCAGTTTAACACTGTACTTAGTAGCATTTAATCGAATACTGTTTAACATAAGCACTAAAACGTAACTTTACTTTTCACTTAGTACTTCCTTTACAGCCACTTGCCTATAGTAGGATTCAAATGGTTACAGACCAAAAAGAGATAGAGCTATGTGATTTTCGTGCGTGCGAAAGGGAGGGATGCAAATGTAACTCTTTCTTGGTTTCAAATGGAGACATCTCTGTGACGTCAGATTTGCATTCAAAAGTGCCCGTGCTACGAAATTGTGTTTTTATTAGCGAGATAAGGCACTGTCTCTTTCGCCTTTTTGGGGCTCTTGTGAAGGTCAACATGTTGGATACTGAAGTATCCTTACCAGAAATATTATTAATCCGAAAGTAACTCTGTCTGTCTGTCTGTCTGTTACGCTTTCACGCATAGAGTACTGGACTCATTTAAATGAAATTTGGTACCGATATAGTCCAAAGCCTAGAAAAGGTTATAGGCTACTTTTTAACCGACTGCGCTATAAGGAAGTAATGTTTTACCCGTTAAACATCTCTACGCGGACGAAGTCGCGGGCGGAAAGCTAGTCTACACTAATATTATAAAGAGGAAATATTTGTATTTTTGTATGTTTGTAATGAATAAACTCAAAAACTACTGGACCGATTGCAATAATTTTTACACCATTAGAAAGCTGCATTATTCATAAGTAACATAGGCTATATTTTATCCCGGTACGGGAAGTAGTTCCCTCGGGACGCGGGTGAAACCGCGTGAAACAGCTAGTCTTATATAAATCGACAGGTCCGAGAAATGCATCAACAAGCCTTAAAATATTTTTTATCCTATAGGTGGCAAGCGCCTTGTAAAGATACCGGTACGGGATTCGATTTGGACAAAAATGTGTGAGTTTCTATTAAGATATTAATTATCCCGGAGTCAGTATGCTGCGGATGCATATCCCTTGCTCGTGCCTCGGAAAGCAAGGTAGTCCTGCATTTGATCTCTCATCGGTCATGTCGGATTGCCGTATCACTGACCTGTGAGAGTGAGGGAACGGAGTTTTAAACACTAGTGTTTTCCAACACATTGTGAATGTCTTGAAGAGTTGGGTAGTATACATAGAGATAGTTCGCTATGGGCAAAATCGGTCAGAAACATTATAGTATTATCTATTAGGGTTGGCCACTACAGTAAAAAAAAATATCATACAGTGGAGTCGTCTTGTTGTTTCATATGCATATTAATGGTAGACTACAAATCCCAGATCGAGTTTTATTAACCATTGTAATTGAGCGCTCTGTATTAGTATATTAAAGTTAACGCTAACAATTTTGCAAGTCATACATAGTAAAATAGTATTCTGTTACACAATTTGAAATTGACCTAAAAGTCAACTACAGTGCCAAGCTAAATATACCAAACATAATTATTATTAAGTTTTCTAATATGAGAAGGGTCTAACGCGCCGTCAAGAACGCGAATGCTCACCTCATTCCCGTCGTCTCGTAATGAAATTGCTGCAACATTGGCCCATTTCATCTAGGCAGGCCTGCGTGCCTAGAGCCTTTAAAATACTCCCTTGAGTGAATAAGTTACTAACACTCTGACTGTGATGGGAATACTTGAAATTGTTTTCGGGATCAATTTGGTAGGTTACCATGGTAATATTTACAGTGGTTAGGTAAGGTTACCAACTTAGTAATAATTATTTATTTTTTTTAACCCGGTGAAATACGTTTCGCACTTTGACTCAAAATCAAAATCAAAAATGTCTTTATTTATATAGGCAATTACATGCACTTATAAATCGTCACATCTATTACTATAATAAAAACGTTGAGGCAAAAATTCTTGTACTTTTCTTAGAAACGCAAAAAAACCAGTCAGGGATATGTTTTGAGAGTAGGAGAACACAACCCCATACTTAGAAAAAAAATTGTATCTCTGTCTGTTTGTTTGTTTGTTTCGACTGACCTCCTAAACGGCTGAACCAATTTAAATGAAAGTTTACAGGAAGGTATTTTAAATTCCGGAAAAATGCATAGGATACTTGAAATCACTGACAGTTATCGGGTTCCCGTGGGATATTCAAAAAACCTAAATAAATGACTGATCTCTGAAACTATTACACCGATTTAAATAAAATTTAGCATGGTGGTACCAAACATCCCCGGTCAAGATCTTAAATACTTTTAGTCACAGAAATTCCTGTAGGATCGTTAAAAATCTAACTTTATTAGATCACGTACAAAAATGGTAGAAGGATATCGACTAAAATAAACCTTCTGACTAGGACTATACGGACTACTTTATTGAGCAAAACGTCATAGTAGGGGAGGTAAATAGCTAGATTTGCAGTTACTCGAACGAAATGGAATCTGAATAGAAAGATTACACTAAATAAGAAAAAAGTTTATAACACTTTCTTTAACTTGGTAACAAGCTGTTGAATGAAAAAAGTTATTTGGCCGCGTCAGTCATTCAAAGTGCATGTTAAATAATCCCTAAAAAGTGTCATTGTAACGATTTGGACCAGAAAGTTATAATTAATCTTTGTGTCTGTTAAAAAACACATAATCTTGAGATACTTCAGCGCGTTACATTTTTATGCAGGAGGTTCAAGTTGATATCAAAGTCTTGCTGTATAATAATCTGTCATTTTTTTTTCTTAACCTGTATCACCTCACTGCTGGGCAAAGTATCCTTCAAATTCATCTACTGCTCTCTGTCCAATGCTAGGACTTGCCAGTTCTTTGATACATGGACCAGATCGTCATACCACCTTTTCTTGGGTCTTTCTCTTCGGCGAAAATCGTCTTCAGGCACGCGATGTGTAACGATTCTGGTCTATCTATTGTTCTTTATCCTGCAGACATTTCCCGCCCATTGCCACTTCAGTTTTGATTTCAAATAACAACAGTACGGGAGTAGATGGTGTTATATTTTATTTTATCTTTTAACCTAATATCTATGATACTCCACTCCATAGCTCTTTGAAAAACCTTGAGTTTAAACTTCTGATTTTCGGTGAGGGACCATGATTCTGCCCCATATGTTAGGATAGGCAGTATGAAAATGTCGATGAGTTTGTGTTTCAGTGATATAAGAAGGTCACCCTTCATATGTATACCCATTCATAGACCAGAAGCTTTTCCAGGCGTTGTCTGCTCTACGGAGTATTTATTTGTCCTGCCTGTTTTCGAAGAAGGCTGCCTAGCCCAAGTTTATACTCCTCTATATATTGCTAAAAGCGTCGATGGCCGAGTGGTTAAGGTCGTTGCTTGCCACGCGAGAGGTCGCCAGTTCAAACCCCGCCAGGTACCAATGTGTTTTTCAAATTTGAAATTCATATGTACCATCATTCGACGCTTTAACGGTGAAGGAAAACATCGTGAGGAAACCAGCACACCTGAGAATTTTTTCAACGGTGTGTGAAGCCATGTCAGAGGCCTACGGGCGGTTTAAAACTCTGACACCAGGTTGTTCATCAACCATACGATAAGAAGATATATTGCTTTACCTGCCTGTTGACTGCTATCCTATCGCTGGTGCAGTTGGTTACGACCTTGGTTTTGGATCTATATATCGTCAGTCTAACCTCAAAGCTTTCTGCGCTCAGTTGTTCGAGCATCAACTCGAGTTCTGTCATTTGCGATGAGGAAAATGTCATCTGCAAAGCGAAAGTTTATCAGTCCTCTATCCCCTACACCAATTCCTTTTGTTGCCTAAGAATATTATAGTGACCTGAAGACTTCTTGGAGCGTTCTACTGAAAAGCTTTGGTGATAGGGAGTCACCCTGTTTAACTCTTTTTTGTATTTTGAATGTCAGGCGTTCAGTGTGCAGTTTGATATAGGCTGTGTTTTGTTTTCTAAATGATTTGGAGATTTTTTATGTATGTGGGTTCGACGTTTTGCTGAAGAAAAGAAAGCTAATTGGGTTGATGTGGGTGATACCGTCAAAGACTTTTGAAATATCCATGAAGACCAGGTACAAAAGTTCATTAAATTTGCAAAATTTTTCTTTTATCTGGTTTTCGGTATGGAGGTGGTGAGTTGTCCTATATTTGCTTGCCGGCTTGCATTGCTGGATTGTGTTTTTCCAATTGATAGGATGTTTGGTATTATCTGAATGTTCATATAGAGGGATATCGCTATTCTAAGCATATAAAGGGGGATTTATAAACATTCACGTAAAAATTTTGGATAGTATAAAATTTCATTTAAAAATCTTACAAGACAGAGTCTGTGTCTGATTAAGACTGCAAAACCCCCGTTGTGCTCCCCAACTATCACGTTTTAGCTGGCAAGTCATGTCAAATATTGTCAGATTTGATATGACATGAGTGTTTAGTTCTTGGTTAGTTCAAAAGATGTCACTGTGCTTTATTACTTCGCAATATTGCTTCAAATACTAAAAGTTATTAATAAGTTAAATTTTATTAAACATGCGTTTTAATGTTATTATCTCATTGTTTAATTACGAGTACAATACAATCTACGAGAAATAAAGTAGCAAAGCAAAAACTAATATAATTCGTCACATGGCGACATACATCCTTTATAGATACTTTTAGGCAGTGGATCTGTAGTTTGTATTTTTACCTTTTGAAGTCATCCTGATTCCTGATATTAAACATTAGTTTTGTGTACCAACGACATAGGTACAGTATGCTGTTTGCAACCATTGAAACCTGTTTCTGTCAAATAAAATAATTTTTAACGTGGTTTTATAGTTTTAAAATGTGAAAAATATTTTGTGAGTCCTAGCTACTACTCTCCTCATCTGGCTAGAGAGCATTGCATGGACAAAAAAATATTGGGCGAGTGAATCCTCTTTTAGATGGCCGATTTGTAATGAAAAATGTAGTATGTTGTTTATCACCTATTAATCAGTAAACAATTGTAGGTTCTTTCCTGGATATTAATTTAATCAATTACTAAGTTTAATTATATTTTCTTTTCTTAAACTTTTTATAATTTATGTGGCTTTATTTTTTTTAACTGAAATTACTTTAAAAAATGCTTCCTAAAATCAAAATGCTGGCGAAAGTTACTATTCCACGCAGACGAAGTTGCGGGCACAGCTAGTTACTAATAATAAGATTCTACCACCGGTCCACCGGACTCTGAGAAAGGGTTCTCTCCAGGTGGTGTGTCGGACTCCCCAGCGACTGGCAAAGAGATGGTAAATGCCAGCCGCGACTCCTGGGCGGACTGCAATCCTCAGGGGGTATACCGACTAAAACACTAGGGTGTGCCCCATTGCCTATTGGCGGTGTCGTGGTACCTGGGATAGCCTTCACTCACAACACTGCCGGCGGAAAGCCTGCATAGGCTTCACTCTAGCTAGTAATAATTATATGGCCAACTGATTTAACCTTATCGGAATATGTACTATTATTCCTCGTTTTGACGGTGAAAGAAAAACGTCATGAAAGAACCTGCACACCAACGAATAAATTCTAAGGTTGTGTAGTCGACCAACCCGCACTTGGTCAACGTGGTTGACTAAGGCCTGATCGCCCTCTTTCAGGGTAGGCCCGTGCCCCAGCAATGGGGACGTATATGGGCTCGGGAATTGAACCTACGACTCTTGGAACCATAGGTACCTAGTGAACCTGGGTCACTATATAACTACTGCTCCACCGAGCCAATTAAGTTATGAAAGCACGACAAACAGGCAAACATTAAAAGCGCTATATACAGATTACAGAGTTACTTAAGCATTTATAAGAATAATAGTAAGTACAATTTAATTATTGTAATCTAATACAATATAACAATATGAATACTTTGCAATTTTAAATAAGCTGTTCATGAAGAGCTTTTATTTCGTACGCGCATTACCCGCGCGGATAAGACAATAACCGAAGCTTTTAAGAAATAACGAAATGGGAAAACGTTAAATGGAAATAGCGGGAAGCATTGACCTACATCCAAACCGCGAGACCCCACCCACGGGAACTCCCCGCTAAATAATTAAATCGTAATCACAAGAGTAAGGGATAAAAAATTAAAAAAGTACACACACTCTCGAATATAGGTAGCTATTTTATTACGCGCGCATATTAGATCGGCGGATACGGATAAATAATGGAAAGATAAGAAAGAAATGAAGAGCGTTCTTATGTGATGTAAGTGAAGTACTTGGGGAAAGAGAATGAATGAAGTAGAAAGCTCATTCACGAACGAATGAATCAACTTGCCCTTTTGGTTTCGTTGAGCTGTATTTTTTCTTATGAGATGTAAGTGAGTGAAGTACTTGAGGGAAGTAAATGAATGTTACTTTTTTTATAATGAGCTAACAATATGACCTCACTCCACCTGATGGTAAGCGGTAGTGAGATCCAAATATGAGGTCGACAGGCACAGTGAGCGAATCGAGCTTGAAAGCTCATTCACGAACGAATGAATCCCTTATGGTTTTGTTTAAGATGTATTTTTCTTATGAGATGTAAGTGAGTGAAGTACTTGAGGGTAGTGAATGAATGTACTTGAGATGTGAGCGAATTACTTGAAAGAAGTTGTTCGTTCACATTCGAATGATTAAAATTTCCCTTATGGTTTTGTTGGAGCTGTATTTGTTCTTATGAGATGTAAGTACTTGAGGGAAGTGAATGAATGTTAGAAGATGTGAGCGAATCGAGCTTAAAAGCGCATTTACGATGGAATAACTCAACTTGTCCTTGTGGTTTTGTTGGAGCTGTATTTTTTCTTATGAGATGTAAGTGAGTGAAGTATTTGAGGGAGGTGAATGAATGTACTAAAGAAGATGCGAGCGAATTGAGCTTGAAAGCTCTTTCACGAACGAATGTCTCAACTTGCCGTTATAGTTTCGATGGAGCTGTATTTGTTCTTATGAAATGTAAGTGAGTGAAGTACTTGAGGGAAGTGAATGAATGTACTTGAGAAGATGTGTGCGAATTACTTGAAAGAAGTTGTACATTCACGAACCAATGACTCAACTTGCCTTTATGGTTTCGTTGGAGCTGTATTTGTATTTTTGAGATGTAAGTGAGTGAAGTACTTGAGGGAAGTGAATGAATGTACTTAAGAAGATGTGAGCGAATTACTTGACAGAAGTTGATCATTCACGAATGATTCAACTTTCCCTTATGGATTGTTATAGCTGTATTTTTATAGGTACATGTTATTGATGTTAAAGGAACAGAAGACTGTAAAAGAAGGAAAAAAGAAGAAAAAGAATATATGATACATAAAAAAACCGTTTAAGTGCAAGACAGACGTGCGCATGAAATGATCAATGTGTATTAAAAAAAATGTTTCAAGTTTTTTTATGGGCCCCAAAACTTCGTTTTATTTTTTTTATGACGGCGACTGAAAACATCGCGGTTCTTGCGATAAAACTGGGTGACAGACGAATGGACGAGACAGAGAAGTCTTAGTTATAGGGTACCGTTTTTAAACCCGAAACACATACAACCGGTCCACCCATTTAAGAGTGGTGAAACAGACAGACGTTAATACCGGTTAAACTTATAATACAATACTTTTTTGCGACGGGGGTTAAGTATAAAGAAAAAATATTATTACTTACTGAAATAGCTCCAAAAATAATTTGCACGTTACAGTCAACTTCAAGTACCTAATGAACGTGTTTTTTTGTATCCTTACTAATATTATAAATGCGAAAGTAACTCTGTCTGTCTGTTACGCTTTCACGCATAGAGTACTGAACCGATTTAAACGAAATTTGGTACAGATATAGTCCAAAGCCTAGGAAAGGATATAGGCTACTTTTTAACCGACTGCGCTATAAAGAAGTAAAGTTTTACCCGTTAAACGTCTTTACGCGGACGAAGTCGCGGGCGGAAAGCAAGTTTTCTATATATGGCACGAGTATTCATACTGAAATTATGTGATATTTGAGCACGGATTGGCCAACAAGTTTCCAAATTGGAAAATCTCAAATACATTTTAAATTTCAGCGTTGCGTCGTTTCAAATATTGAATTATTACAACAGAACAACACTATTGTACCCATACTCATAATAAATAATAGAACTTTGATTAGAATAATTTAGTGTGTGTGTTTGAGTAATGTGTTCGCACTCAAAATAGATACTTAATTAATTGTAGTTACTTAAATATTACATGTATAAAATAAGGTTAATGCGTGTTTGTTTTCAATATAACATTAACAATATACTTTGCTTTTATATATTAACTAGCGGCCGCCCATGTCTTCGTCCGCGTGGAAATAATTTTTTTCAGTAATGATTTATTAAAATCTATAATATACCTTGTAAAATTAGCTATTTATTAGCGATCCAACTTATTGAAAATTAAAGAACTTTATTAAAATATCCTATCAAAATTGGTCCATGTAAGATTTTAGACTTTCGCATTCCATTACACTAAAATTAGTCTTTATGGGTCTACACGCGATATTAGGAGTAGCAAATCGATATCAGTTCGCTGGCGACCACGATTGGTGTAACAAAGTCAAAACATCGGGCAGTAAGTAGCTAGCTATGTAATTTGCTACTCCTAATATCGCGTGTAGACCCATAAAGACTAATTATAGTAAAATTGGTCCAGCTGAAAATATTCATTTTGTTATTGGTACCCGATATAGAATCATACCCATTTAGTAAAAAGATGTTATTTTATTATTACAAACAAACACTTTAATTATATCTAGTTGAATACATGTAGAGATGATAACAGTTTTTTCAGACATAAAACAGCTTCACAGTAAATAAATGACAAATAAAACTCTACAGTCACAACTCACAAAGGCACCCTTATTCCAGGCAATTAATCACGGTTCAAACGCAAAACGTCACAAAACGGAAAACGCCGTTTTGCAAAGTATCAAGTGAGATTGCAAAAAGTACCTAATTATTAATTAGGTCGTTCTTGGCCGCGGTTGGACAGGGAGTCTTAAAAGTAATTATTCACGGAATCCTGTAATTATCAAGAGCTGCCAGGGCAGAAGAGTCCGATAAGCTCAGAGGAATAGTGGCACAATGTAGGCTACGACAGTGAAGTATGTATTCGGAAGGTCAGTCAGTTAGTAGCTATGTATTTGCTACTGTATTTACAATATAAGGCGTCCGACCGATTTCAGCCATGGCGGCCGATCTCAATTGAGATCAGCCTAGTGCGTAGGACATATTAGTGCACAAGTGTGCGCGCAAACAAAAGTGCACTCTCTGTTCCCTTACTCTCATAATTCGGTGAGACGGCAATCCGACATGACCGATGAGAGATCGGGCGCAGGACCACCGGCTTAACGTGCTTTCCGAGGCACGGGCGTTCATCGCCAACTTACTAACTCCGGGCTGAGTAATTTCATTACAAAAAAATTCACACAAATTTTGCCCGACCCCGGACCGGGGACCTCTCGGTCCTAACGCAGCACTTGCTATCAATAGACCAACGAGGCAGCTATTAATATCATGTGTAGACCCATAATAAATAGTATCACTACATAGTATAAAGCAAAGTCGCATCCCGCGTATGTCTGTATGTATGCAAATTTAAAACTTCGCCACGAATTTTGATGTTTTTTTTACGGAACGGGAACGGGAATTAGCGGGGAAATAATTTTAATAAATATAAAATAATAAATATTATACAACATCACATACATTGATCTGATCCCGTGGTAAGTAGCTTAAGCACTTGTGTTACGGAAATCAGGATCAACAGTGGATACAGAAATAAACTTAAATATATTATCTAGACACGCGGTAGCGTGTCAAGCCAAGTTCAAGAAACAGTACTGGCGAGCCGCACCGTGTGTAATATTACACGAACCATTTGGAACCACTTTTGAACCCCTCATAAATCAAAAACTATTTTACATAATAAGCGTATCAAATTTGGCTCATATATTGTGACTTGCAAGATAAATATGTGTTCTAAATTTCATAAGCTTATCTCAAACAGTTATTTAGATATTAATGTCCGAAAATCCTCATTTTTATCATTGACTGACTGACAGATCAAAATTCTAACCCAGTTCCAAATGACCTAGAGAGTTAAAATTTGGTATGCAGATAGGTAATTACATGAATACAAAGGAATAAATAAAAAACTGGCAATTTTTTAATAATTAGGTTAGGTTATATTATGAACGCTTAACATAAATACCTAATTAGTGCCTAATCACGCCTATATACCGGGGAAGGCAGAGCACTAATTATATATTTAGGTATACTTACTTATTTATAACTAAGAGTAGGTACTTATAGTCGGTTTTCATATTTATTACTTAGGGTAGGTACCTACATAAAGTCTAGTTTTAGTTTTGAATTAGTCCTTTTCAAAGGACCCACGGCGTTACGATGATATATACTTTTCTACAAAAAGTAATGATATCCAATCAAAAATATAAATGTGAAATGAGAGCCAAGTTCAATATTATGATAATTGCCTTGGTTGTTGACTTCAACGACAAAAGAAGTGAGATCTAAATGGGTGCCAAGTTCAATGGTCAACCCAGAAATTTATTTATAAGTAACACTATAACATACCTATCATATCTTCTTATAACATAAGATAATGTATGGTGGTAACCTATGAAGGTCTGTCTTGGCTAGTTTTCATATATGAATTATAGCCGTCGCAAGTTCTAAGCCTACAAGTATTTGTCGGTTTTTATTTTATAATTCCGAAAATTTGGATTGTTGGTAGAAACTAGCGAGCGAACATAATAATACGTTGGTAGGTTTATAGAAACTAGCCAAGACAGACCTTCATAGGCTTCTTAGACTTAGGTGCAATTGGATATTGCAAAATCCAATTTTTTATGTATAATCCTGTAGTCCACGCGAACGAAGTAGCGGGCACAGCTAGTATTATACAATAGTATTTAAAGTAGGTATTCATTACTAACATTATAAATGCGTAAGTAACTCAAACTAAAACAACTACACATAACACAGTTGGTCAAGTGCCTTGGAAAGAAATTGCTTAATTCTCAACCGACTCCGCAAAAAGGGTGTAATGTTTTATGCGATCCGTCGGTCCGTTTGTCACCAGAGGGCCTACCATGAGTTGGCTATCGAAAACTTACGTACGTTAAAACCTATCGAGTTGTTTTTTTTCATATGGCCGATTTCAGTTCTTCGCGTAACCACCAGCGGCGCTGTAAAAGTTTTTCATAGACATATTCACGTAGGCGATATCGAGTGCGTAAGTTTTAAACTCATGGTAGCCACACAGGCTGTATCTCAATAAACGTGAAAATTGGTTACGGTACCCCAAGTGCGCAGATCCGACTCGCACTTGGCCGGTTGTTTTGTAGCATTACGTACAGTAACATAGTTCATTCTCCATGGTCACGTGGTTTATTTAAGTAATATATAAAACTACTAGCGGCCGCCCGCGACTTTGTCCGCGTATTAATGGGTTTTAGTGGCAATGTATTAAAACAGCCTACATGACTTGTATTAGTGAAAGTTCCTTCAACGTTCTTCCATAGTCCCCCCCATGAAGCCCACGGGGGTTGAATTAAAAAAAAAGTAGCCTTTATGTTATTCCAGAGTGCCAGCTACCTTCATACCTATAAAAATCCATAAACACTTATAAGTTCTCCCATACTACGTTTCACACCCCCCCCCTCCCCCCCACCATGGGGGTCGAATATCGAGAAGTGTCTCTCCGGAGAGCCAGCTACCTCCATAAAATCTATAAACACGTAAAAGTTCTCCCATACTAATTTTCACCCCCCCAATGACCGCCATGGGGGTTTAATTAAAAAAAAAAAGCGCTTGTGTCTCTCCGGAATGCCAGCTACCTCCGTACCAAGTTTTATAAAAATCGACAAACACGTAAAAATTAATATAATAAACGGCTAAGGCCTTATCGCCCTAGTTTAGGGTAGGCCCGTGCCCCAGCAGTGGGGACGTATATGGGCTGATGATGATGATGATGACGTAAAAATTCTCCTATACTCATTTTCGCCCCCAATGAACCACATGGGAATTGAATTAAAAAAAAAGTAGCCTATATGTTATTCCAGAGTGCCAGCTACCATCATACCAAATTTCATGAAAATCGGTTCAGTCGTTTGAGCGTGAAAGAGTAACAAACATACATCCATACATCCATACATACAAACTTTCACCTTTATAATATTAGTAAGCATGTGCGATAAGATACTTTTTTTTCAAACTGACTAAGATGATGGCTTTGAGTAGCCTTGTCATCGTCACCAGACTTGCAGGGAAGCTGATGGCTCTCACTCCTTTAATGTCAGGACTAGATCACCTTCCAAAATATCAAACAATAGAATTTGATTGCATGCAACTAACAGCTTCGAGTAGCCTTGGACTAATTATCTAGCTACTTAGAATTCTTCTTCTTAGTCGTTCACTCTTGGTGGAGTGGTCGTGATTATGGTCTTTTAGTGCTGACCGCAGCCTTTGCAATTAACAACTAACTAACGTAGAATTACATGGTTGTTAATATGCAGGCAGTTTTATAAGCGATCCGAAGATTTATATAGATCGACATCGGTCGGCTGGTTGGTAAAGCTACATTCAGAAAACTGATGATTAGCCTTAAATTCGAACTTAAAACGACAAAAAGTTGATATTATAACGAAACGTAATATAATACAAAATTATATAATAAAAAATGTCGCTTTACAGCTTCAGTTTCTTTAAATATATGTTTGTATCTAGTTTGAATGATAGGTTTAGATATGTTTAAATTTTTGGTTTGTAATTTCGCGTCTATTTTATAATTGTTGAATTAATATACATACCCATTTTTTTTATTGTAATAGGATTATCGAGGTGACCTGGCTATACAAAAAGGACCAGATCACCTTCCAAAAATTGGTTAACCGCATTTATAATGCAATTAACCGGAGAAAAATTTTTTTCTTCAATAGTTTAGATTGAACAGTAAACTCTTGTTGGCAGGGGTGGCTTTATATGCGGTCTGGGAAACACAACGATACCGCGATGCAACTAGGGACACCGCCATCTATTGACGGGTCGTGAAACTACATGCTTTATGCATGTGCTTAGGGGTAGATGAGGATGACGTGTCACAGATCACATAAAGTAGTGTTGTAAATTTAAATTTTTAGTCATTGTCATTTATGCATAATAATTTTAAACGTTTTAGTACTTTATCGACATTTAATAGAAGAACCCACTTGTGCCTGGTAAAAGTTATTGAATACAATGGATTATGTAAAAAAGGTACAAATTTAAAATTCAACTATTATTTTCGGAATGGTGTTTTGTAATTTCCTTGAAATGTTTTCGTTTGCTTATGAATCTAGAAAAACATGTTTCTAAGATAAAGTAACGTAAATATTTCTGTCATAATAATTCATGATAAATAAAACATATAACATACAGACAAAGAAATTTACATGATATCAAGTATATTACTACTGCTGCATGCTTTAATTAAATAGCTTTTCAAATAACAATTAAATATGCAACACTCCAGCTTTTCATCTTGTCGACGACGAAGAGACAAATTGCCTTTCTCAACTAATGACTTCATTAAAATGTATTAATTATGTATTTAAACGGGGATGTAATTAACGATAATATTGGAGGCGGCAAACATCAAACGCTCTTGAGGTTGTTGACTAGCTAGTTATGATCCCAGTCAGTGTCCTATGAGATATTTACAATTAGTTGAATTAGTTCTGGCTCTGATTTGTTGGCACATTATCATCATCATCATCATCAGCCCAAATTCGTCCCCACTGCTGGGGCACGGACCTACCCTAAACAAGGGCGATAAGGCCTTAGTCAACCACGCTGGCCAAGTGCGGGTTGGTCGACTACACAACCTTAGAATTTCTTCTTAGGTGCTTGTTAGCACATTGTCTACGATTATTCGACGCTTTAACGGTGAATGAAAAACATTGTGAGGAAACCTGCACACCTATGAAGAAATTCTAAGGATGTATACGTATAGTCTACCAACCCACACTTTGTCAGCGTGGTCGACTAAGGCCTTATCGTTCTCGTTGAGAGTAGGCCCGTGACCTGGTAGTTGGGACGTATATGGCCTTATTATGATGATGATGATTATTATTATGTTTTTATGTAAGTGACCTATGACCTAACGCCTTTTTTGTGTTATAATGTAGATACTAGCTCATGAAACCAGTTTTATCCGTAGATTAAACTGCTGCTATACATTGTCAACGCGAGTTTTACATCTGAATATTTCAACAAGACCGGAAATTATTGCTATCTACATAATATCCGGTGTCTGTTTGCGACTTTTAGTGGGAACATAAAGTCGGTGTCATTTTTCAGCGGGGCTTTTTGCATCCAAAATAATATACAGTACATTTATTCGGGCTTACGATGTACGAGTTTATGTCGAGGTGGTTGTATATAATATCTTTTGGCTTTTGGACTTCGGCCCTTGCCATGATATCCGGTAGTCCGGGCATTTGTTCCGTGTCTGGGTATGTTAAATGTAAGTTTTTTACTCGACTACACCTTGACCATTTTTTGTCTTTGCATTTCTGGATTCCTATCTAAATTAATTTCTTATGTTGACCTATTTTGAGACTTTTCATGTTATATAGTCAGGTTTAATTTTTGAACCATGTTTTCTTTGTCTAACCATTGTTATTGTGCACTGTGATTTCAATCTCCGTAGCCGACCAAAGGCTACATATCCCTACCAATTTGGACCTTAACTATTTGACATAAAATCCAAAACCGATGCAAATATCGGCTCGAATCTTTAAAACTAAGGTTTTTTTAATAGTGAGAGTGACTCAAGAGGAAGGTTTTTGTGTAGAATTAACGCGATGCAAAGCAAGGTCGGGTCACTAGAAATAGTATTTAAAACGTTTTTGGTACATTTCTTTCACCGGAGCTAAATAAGTGCCACTTTCACACAAATTCCACGTCGTCATCACATCGTCGATTCTCCTCCATTGCTCTAAGAGTTACCGCGTCGGGTAAATTTGCCGTGTTTACTGCTGTCATTACCAATTCCTGTTATAGGCAGTAAATTTGCCTTGTTTATTGACAGTTGTTGAGCAATCGTTTTTCTACGATAAACATTCAATCGTTTCCGCACGTTTTCTTTTTATGTGATAGTATTTAGCGTAGACGGGTAAAAGGTTTAGTTTGTGAGACTTTGTCGAATATCAAATGAAAGAATGATAGGTACAAATTACACAAAGTGGTTTGAAATGTTTGTGTATGTTTTCCTTCTTTTTAATAAAAACTTACTTCGTCGTACTTATATGGGAATGTTAAGCACTGGTAACCTTGTAAAAAATGTAAAAATTCCTTAAATTATGACGTGGCAAACGTGGTTTACTTTTTTCTTTTTTATTTTTCTCTCTGTCAGTCGTGTTGAACGTGGCACATAGAGGAGCGTTCAGTTTCACACTTTTTATTATTATTATTTTTTTGTTTCTTTTAAACTTACGTGTTTGTAATTTATTATTTTTTCTGTTGTCCTTGTTTTTCTTGTTTCAATCCTTTTGTAACTATGTTATATGTTGTTTTAGTCGTTGTGTATATTATATTTATATGTAATTTTAAATGTGTGTATTATTATTATTTATGATAGTATTATTATTATTATGTTTTTTTTATTTAGTATATTATGTCACTCGGGGTATGGCCAGAATACCAGCGCTGCAGCTGCCCTCAGGCTGATGTAGCACATGCTGAGGCCTGCACCTCGTTGACCACATCCTGTCCTTATCTGTTCGTGTTAATTCTTTGTACTTCTTTTGTCTGTCATATATGTGTGTTTTTGCTTAAGTTTTGTGTTTTGTTTTCATATAATCTGTTGTATACCTATTTGTGTATGTTATGTGGTCAATAAACGTTTTCTATTCTATTCTATTCTAATCATAGAATAATATTTTTTATGACGGTTGGATTAATGTATTGGTTTGCATTGTATAGCAAAGTTATTTAGCTGCGCTGCGCGATAAATTTGTATTTTGTTTTTAAAAAAAATGTTATTATTACCTCATTTTAAGTGAACTGTATTATGTTCTTATGAGTAAATAAATGTCTTTAAACCTAAAACCTAAATGATTTAGAAAGTAAGTAAGTGAAAGTAAGTGAGAAAAAGTTAGTTAATGATTGGAAGTCATCTGATGACATCATCACTTATGATTATTCATACTTTGTGCTATATTTCGTAGGAAGTAGGTTGGTTCGTAGGAATCTGCATCATCATCATCATCAGCCCATATACGTCCCCACTGCTGTTGCACGGGCCTACCCTAAACTAGAACATACATATTTTTCTAGAAAATATACGAAAAAAATGGTAAACTTGTCGGTATCTTTTGATTGCGTTTAATTTTCTAATTGGAGAAAGCTCAATTATTTAGATATTCAAGAAACCACCATCATAATCAAATTCTTCCTCCACGCTTGCCGAAAAAAAATCTTGATAGACAGGTGGGCCTAAAAGCTAATTCATAAGGACTCATTTTTCCTTTCGGGATATTGAACTCTGAAAGTAGCAAAATCTGAACTTGCAATATTAATAGATCAAAGTAGTTAAGGTAATTAATGCCTAATAAAAGCGAACCTACTAAAAGAAGATTGCGAAATGCGAAATGAGATTTGGCACAGAATATGTATCGTAAAGAATATAATTAACTTTCCCAATACACGCGATGTCATAGCTTAATATCGCAGCGACTGTTCTATGTGATAACATGAAAATTAATGATATTGTTGTGACGTTGCTATTTTTATATATTCCCAGAACAATTCTTGGCTAACACCGCGTAAAGCTGTAAATGGTCCTAGGTTCAAGTCACGATTTGGGCCAAATTAGTGTGATTTATTGTGTTAAGAATACTCAGCCCGGAGCCAGAAGCGCCTAATCGGGCATCTCACTGAACTTTGAGAGTGAGGGAACTGAATACACATATACAAATGCACTCAACATTTATTTATGCATCATCAAAATTTGCTGATCTTCATTGCGATCGGCCGCCTAGGCCTAAATCAGACAGGACGTGTCCTTCAGATTTATGGCAGCCATTTTTATTTGTAATACTACCTGTATTATGTACTAAATTAATCCTTTTTTTTTCTACCTTGCCTTCTTGGCTCTGGCTTGATGCCCTCGATAGGTTGCAGCGACGTGCTATGTGTATCGTCGGTGATGTAAATTTATGTTTTCGAAACCCTGGAGCTCCTACAATTACGTAGACACATTGCCGGTCTAAATAATAATTAGTCCGTTATTTAGATTATTTAAAAATATTGTACTCGTATTTTTTATTTTCTTTCACAAACAAGAAATTATGAAGATATAGTGCTTAGAAGTTTCGTATGACGTCACTTTTACGTACAATTTTTGCGTAACAGTGACGTCACAAGCCCCCACTCCAGAAGTTTGATAAGCTATAATTTTGTCATTTTTCAATCAATTGAAAAACAAAAAAATACGTGTCCCATATTTTTGTATAAACTAACTTACGGACTAAATAGAATAATAAGATTTTGACGCAGTTGTGACGCCTATTATAAATGTTCGTATTATATTATTTTTAGTGAGTCATTTATTTATTTATTTATTCATCAATTACATTTGCAAGCTTACAGATAAAGATCCAAGTCACTTACAAACTAAAGTTAATACAAATAAGTTTTGGCAGCAATGATTTATTTAAATAGTATTTAATGTACCTTGTAAAATTAGCTATTCATTGGTGAAAGACCCGTTAAAATTAGTCCAGCCGTATTGGAGATTACCGAGATCAGACAGACTGAATGACTATAACATTTTTGATTGTACTATGTTATTGGTACCCAATATATATTTATACCGATTTAGTAAAAAGTTGTTAATTTTAAATAAAAACAGAAACTTTAGTTTTATTTAGTTGTTTTAGATATTATATTACTTTGGTAGGTCAGAAGGTATCTCCAAGGTGAATTTTCAGTTCAACGTACCCACTAACGTGAAAGACTAAGAACATAACTCCTAAAGGTATAGATCAAAGCTATAATGGTAACAAGCGTTTGTAATGAAGTGTACCCTCGGGAGCTCGCGTAAAAATGCCCGGGAAAACGGGATAAATGCTTTGTGAATTCGAGTGTTCGTTTTGCTTGTTTGGCAAATAAATGTAGAGGTACCAACTCTCCATCTAATGTTATAAATGCGAAATTGTGTTTTTTGTTTGTTACCTTTTTAAAAAACACAAAATTTAAATAAATCTTTACCCTTTGTGTTCTCAATAAATCTTTTAAAACATCAAAAGAAATATATGTAAGATTATAGACTTTCGCGTTCCATTACACTAAAATTAGTCTTAAGTCTCAGTTCGCTCGCGACCACGATTGGTGTAACCCAGTTGAAACGTCGGGCAGTAAGTAGCCATGTAATTTGCTACTCCTAATATCGCGTGTAAAACCATAAAGACTAATTTTAGAAATATATGTAGTTCAAAGTGTGGATGAGACCATAGAGATATTATCGCCCCGAACAAAAAAAAAACGGTATTTTTTATTGATTGCGCTATATGCGAGATCCTAGAAACTAGACAGCTTTGAGTGTTTTTAAATCGCGCGAGAAAAAAAACACTTGTCGTGGAAATCTAAGGCGGGCTTAGCCGCAAGTAAAAGCTAGTTATATATAATACGTACCCGGTACAGTTTTAAAGAAAAGCAAATGAAAAGGATATTTTCTGCATCCAGACTGTTGCGAATTGTTATTTGCCAACCGAGACGTCTGAATGGCACGATTTTCCATTGAACTCTCTAAGGAAAGGTGGGATTGGCAATTCAGATTGGTAATATAAGGGTTACTATCGCGCTGAGTGTAAATCAAGACAGATTACATCATTATCATCAGGATAGACATCATCACCATCCTCCTAATCGATTTAACTAAATAAAATTTAACTGTCTGTAATATTAAAATAAGGACTTTTTACTAAATTGGTATGAATCAATAACGAGTACCAATAACAAAAAAAACAAAATTCTGTTTATTCCCGCTAATCTCCCAAACGGTTGGACCAATTTTGACGGGACTTTCAATAATAATTAGCTATTTTAAACTGTCATAGTTACTCACATTACTGTAACTGTCCGGGATATTTACCATGTTGTTTTGTTTTAACAACAGTAACAGCAGAGCCATGTTCACCCGTGATCATGGCGCTTGCAACAGTGCCGAAATATCGGGAGCTCATTAAAACAAAACATCATGGTAAATATCCCGGACAGTTACAGTTTTCTAATACTTAGCTAATTTTACAAGGTACATTAAAGGCTATTTTAATTTCAAGTCTTATTACAAGTTTTTATACCGATTTTTCTTGCAAACAATGTGTAGGTTTTGTTTTACTTAAGATCATATACATTGGTCTAAAATCAGAAGTGGATGCTTAAGTATACTTAAATATTTAATTATAAGTACACCCAGATACGGCACAATCAGCGAATTTAGCCACACAATTTTTCGTCATCGGTGGGAATCGAGTGTCGATTAGAACACGATCTTAATACTTCGTTACCGTTTTCTTGTACTACAATAAGAGGGTTATACACCGTGAAAATTTAGTGGTTGTTTTCCCGTGGCAGAACGACCTTTAGTAATATCTACTATCGAATCATGCAAAAAATTCCATTCTAAACATATTTTTTTTCAAATTTTCAATATATTAATTTTCCAACTCGAAAACGAGAGAAGCTTAATCGAAACCAGGTACTGCTTGCCGCATAAAATCGATGCTTAAAACTAAAGAAGCTCTACGCCCTAAGTAATAAAGTGATTCGAACGTACTTTAAAGTTTCACTTATACCTTTCGTAAAACCGGCATTTATTCTAAAATTAGTCTTTATGGGTCTACACGCGATATTAAGAGTAGCAAATTACATAGCTACTTACTTACCGGCACTTATTGATTGTAATAAAAAAATAACTGCACAAATCTTTTGTGCTACTAAGGTAGAATCATTTTGCTGCGGGAAAACAACCACTCAAATTTCACGGTGTATAACTTATACTATTAAATTTATACTAATATAATCACATGTAAACAATAAACATTGTAATCCTCACCCACCGACGAAATATCCAAAAATAAACCCTTTAAAAGCACGTTACAACTTTCCATAATAAACGAATCCATTTTTGGCGCGTTTCAAAATGTAACGCGTCACGCGAATTGAAATGCATGAGATTGGGAACGGGGAACAGAACAGTGTTGTTCCCGAATTAATTAAAGTGTTCCTTTGGGACCTGGGGCTATGAGGGGCGGCCGCCGTTACAGCTGTCAACTGCGGAGGAATCGGGCAATGTGATTTATTTGTTTTGGAGATGATTATTATTATAATGAAGCTATTATTATTATTATCATGCAATCTTGTCGAGTTCAATGCCAAGAAGACACAGGTGTGTGTTTTTTCTAGTAAAGTGTCTCCTTTCCTTTCCCATCCTACTCTTCAGAGCACCCCCTTACCAATACAGGATAGCCTTAGCATCCTTGGCATAGATGTTCGCCGCGACCTGAACCAGCGGGATTACATCGAGAGCGTCATTAGAACAGCCTCCCGCAAACTGGGGATCCTGAACAGAGTGCGGCGATTTTTCACACCGGTGCAGCTCTGCCTTCTTTATAAGGCACAAGTTCGCCCTTGTGTGGAATATTGCTGTCACCTCTGGGATGGCTCCGCAAAATACTTGCTCGACGCTCTCGATAGGTTGCAGCGACGTGCTATCCGTATTGTCGGTGATGTAGAGGTGTCCGAAACTCTGGAGCCTCTACAACTACGTAGAGACATTGCCGGTCTTAGTGTTCTCTACCGTCTCTTTAATGGGGAATGCTCTGAAGAGCTATTTCAGCTAATCCCTCCCTCCCCTTTCCACTCCCGAACGACACGTGCAGGACAGCGCTGCCATCCACATACAATGCAGTCGCTGGTGGCTCGGACTAAGAGGTTCAGCTCTTCATTTCTGCCCCGTGCCATTAAGGCATGGAATGCCCTTCCAGCTCATGTTTTCCCTCCCTCCTATGATCCCGGGCTCTTCAGGCGGGGCGTGAAACGGCATTTAAGCAGGCCTTCAGGGTGAGTGCGACAGGCGCAATATGATCTACGAGTATTGTGCCTGTCGACCTCATATTTGGATCTCACTACCGCTTACCATCAGGCGGAGTGTGGTCATCTTGTTTGCCCATTATAAAAAAAAAAAAAAAAAAAAAAAAAAAGCTGTGTAGGTACTCTGCGGAGGTTGTGATTCTCATTCGAGGTCGTTTTATTAAAATTATAATGTTTTTTTTGCAATTTAGTCTTTTAATTTTTAAGTACATAATATGTAGTATTTGCTTAAATATTAAAAAAATTTTTTTTTCCTACTATTCAATATACTTGGTAAATTAAAATTTAAGTCAGAGTTCATTAAAAAAAATGTATGATGTCGTAATTCAAATAGTGGGTTTTGTAAAACAATACTTTTAAGATACTCTACGAACATATTATTATATTTATTTGTAATCTATTGCACTTTCAGAATTGAAGGTTAGTAATATTAACTGCCTAATTTAGGTCATAAATAAATAAAATAAATATCTGGGACATTTCCACACACGGTCATCTAACCGCAAACTATGCAGAGCTTGTACTATGGTCGTCAGAGACTGATAAACATACATGGATGTTTATAAATACATAATCAAACCCAGACACGAAATAAACACCGATGTTTATCACACAAATATTTGTACCGAGTGGGAATCGAACCCACGGCTCTTGGAACCGCCAGTCATCCTATTGTAATAGTTCAAGGCAGGCCCGTGCCCGTACATTGAGGACGAATATAGGCTGATTATAATATAGTAGAAGTAATAACAGATTGTATTATATAGCAACCTTACTATACCTAGAATCTCACCCTTGAGACTTCGCCTCCGCATACATATGTTTTACCACTTTTATACCTAGTTTTTATGAACGATCGGATCTAACTAGATAGTGCCTGTGAAGCCTCTTTTATGACGTTAGTGGCCGTAAAACAACAGCCACGATGACCTCACATGACCTCCATGAGAACGTCCCTAGTAATCATTGTTTTATGAGGTAGACGATGTTTCCTACTTTTAGTAGTCATGAAAAAAGGGGTGTCGAATAGAGCCTTAACACCCTAGAGACTACTAAATTGGCGAAACTACATGGCATTTTTTAAACAAATTCTTTCTACATGCTTTTGCCATTAAAAAGATATAGGAATACTAGTCATTTTTTTATGAATTATATTTTGTCTCTTTTAAAGATAGAAAAAAAAATGGTTTATTATAAAAGGCTAACAAGATAACCTCACTCCACCTGATACATATGAGATCGACAGGCACAATATACCATATCGAGCCTCACCCTGAAGGCCTGCTTAAATGCCATTTCACGCCCCGCCTGAAGAGCCCGGGATCATAGGAGGCAGGGAAAGCATGAGCTGGAAGGCCATTCCATGCCATAATAATACGTGGCAGAAAAGAGGAGCTAAACTTCTTGGTCCGAGCCACCAGCGCCTGCATTGTATGTGGGGGTCGTTCAGGAGGGATAAGGGGAGGGAGGGACTAGCTGTCTTCAGGGCATTCCCCATTATAGAGACGGTAGAGAACACTAAATTCTTTAAGTCGTGTCGCCTATTATCTGGGTATGAATTTGATATGTTGTTGAAGGCGGTGCAATTTAAATTGTACATACAGACGAAAACCTCCTCCTTTTTTTAAGTCGGTTAAAAAGATAATTTAAATATTCGTGTACGAGTGAAGTGGTATTAGTCCCTTGTCGGCGTGTATTAATATCCATTTAATACATATAGCTGTGCCCGCGACTTCGTTCGCGTGGACTACAGGATTTAACATATAAAAGTTTATCCTGCTTACTCTCGTTCCCGTAAGAATTTTTCAATATCCTGTTCCAACTAAGCTTTAAGTTTACTATGGTACCTGCATGCCAAATTTACAGCATCTAACTTCAGTGGTTAAGAATTTTCATACAAAAGGATTTTCCCGATTATTCCCGTTCCCGTGAGAATTTCGGTAATTCCTTTCTTAGTGCACCTTTACGGTACCTAAGCTAGGTCCCTTCTAAATTTCAAGTGCCTACGTTTAGCCGTTTAGTCAGTGAGTCAGTTTCTCCTTTTATATATTTAGATAAGAACCCGGCTTGGCTCGGGTAAGATGTGATTCATAATAAACATCGAGGAGCAAAATATAGGTAAATATTTCCGTAGTCATCGGTTCTTCAAGGAATACTAAAGGATTAAACAGGACATAGATTCTTTCATTGTGTTTAAAAAATCTAGTGAATAAAAACAGCAAAAGTTATTACACAATTAATTTTTAACATTTAAAATTAAGGAACATCAATCAACAAAACAAATTGCAATGAGTACTAATCCTAGAATTTGGCAAAGGTCCTTATAAAATTATATTATCTATTCTTCATCAGTATCTGTTATCGCCCTGAAAGAGTATATTATAAAAGATGTGTCAAAAACAATATTTCCGCGAAACGTCAATGACTGAATAAAAATAGTTTTGATAATATTCTCTCAATAATTCGTGCAAGATGGTGACTGTGATTCGTCTGTCAACACATTTTGAATTTAACAAAATACTCGACAATCCGAATTTTGCGGATATATGTTGTCGACTCGAAATCATTATTTTTTGATGTTTTATTATTCATGTAAGGTTTTAATCGAGTCTACCGTACCCCTTGACAAAATAATTAATATAAAAGATTACTTTGGAGCAAACATCTTAATCATTAAAACGATGGTTATGGGTAAACTATTAAAGGTAGACATATGTTCTCGCGGACTTTTTTAAAGATAATGTTAAGATGAACAATTCATCCATAGAACATTTTTGTATAACTTTAACTATATGCTCAGCGCACGCCACGGAAGGCCTCAGAAACGATACTTTCCCCCGTTTTTGAAACATTTTCGGTTACTGCTCCACAACTATAGGACCTAGCGTGATATTATATAGCCTATGTAACTTCTGAATAATGCAGCTTTCTAATGGTGAAAAAATTATTGAAATCGGTCCAGTAGTTTTCGAGTTTATTCATTACAAACATACAAAAATACAAAAATACAAATCTTTCCTCTTTATAATATTAGTGTAGATTAAACGGGGGAACCAGAACAATGTAACTGATAATGTGATGATTTCTATTATTTATTTATTCATGGGGGACCGAATCTAGAAATTCCGTAACGAAAAAGCCTCACGCTCCCCACTCGTCTAACGTCGTTTCAGTTCGGCAGTCTTCGACACGGCGTTGTGTGCGTGCGCATAGTGCGTTAGACGCATTGTACGACTCTACGAAACTCGCACGAATCAAGACGAGCTGCTCCGAAATCGGACGATGCTTTTTTTTGTTTACACATCACATGCATTCTTCTGATTACCAAAGTAAGTTGCTCAAGAACTTGTGTTGCAGATATTAGAAATAGTGGTATACTAGTAATATACTTATAACACACCCAGACACGGAACAGACATCGATGTTCGTCACACAAATATTTGTCCCGGGTGGTAATCGAACCCACGACTCTTGGAACCGTGGCCAGGGTGTCTGTTCCACCGCGCCAGTCGAATGATGATTCAAAATTCATGTCATATTATGTTCATGATTATTTTTTTGCATTAGTATAAGAGGGTACATGTGACATTTTAACTAACTACTCTCTATCTCTTATCGTTCTTAAGTGCCGTTTGCCGTTAAGTGTAACATTCATCATCATCAGCCCATATACGTCCTCACTGCTGGGGCACGGGCCTACTCTTAACTAGGGCGATAAGGCCTTAGTCAAGTGTAACATTAATTATTTGTAACTTAAATAAACAAAAATGAAGAAAAATAGAGTGGCGTCCGACCGATTTCAGCCATGGCGGCCGATCTCAATTGAGATCAGCCAAGTGCGCAGGACATATTATAGTGCGCAAGTGTGCGCGCAAACACAAGTGCACTCTCTATTCCCTTACTCTCATAATTCGGTGAGACGGCAATCCGACATGACCGATGAGAGATCGGGCGCAGGACCACCGGCTTAACGTGCTTTCCGAGGCACGGGCTTTCTACCGCCAACTTCCTAACTCCGGGCTGAGTAATTTCGTTACAGAAAATCTCACACAAATTTTGCCCGACCCCGGATTCGAACCAGGGACCTCTCGGTCCAAACGCAGCGCTTGCTACCAATGGACCAACGAGGCAGTCAAGAATAATATCTTGCTCCTCTCAATATAGTGTAAAGGCGATGCTATCTATAGTTACATTTCCAACAAAGCCATTGTAAAATCCAACTTTCAAAATAAGCGTGAGCATTAGCATGATTTATACGACTATAGATCTGCGGTGGCCGGTCTAACAACCTCTCGTAATGAACGACCCTCCAGGGTACCTACGAAAAATGGAGGAAATCTCAGCAGATGAAACTTAGTAGCGAAGCCACGTACGGGTTTGGGCGAATCAGCTGTTCGATGATAGCCGGGAAACAGGGATGGTTGTGGGAAGATTCTGTATTGTTGCAATACTTTTTAGTGTTGCTACAGAAAAAATATGTTTGCGTGACAATATTTTGATTTTATTGACTCTAATTTGAAATTATTTTTAACCGACTTCAAAAAAAGGAGGAGGTTCTCAATTAGTCTGTATGTATAATATATATATTTTTTTTATGTATGTTCACCGATATTTTCGTCAATTATAGACGGATTTCAAAAAATTTTTTTTGGTTGGATAGAGTTCACTTCCGAGGTGGTCCCATTTTCACCAGTCTCGGATCTGATGATGGGATCCAGGAGAAATCGAGGGCAACCTTCAAATTTTATAGGGACATGTACCGCGTTTTGCATATTATCTGAAATCATATTGGCATTTGCTTTTGGCTATCATAATTTTATGATGCTGAGCTGATGATGGAAGGTCAACTCCTTAATAGTTATGAGTAAAAGAATAATTATTTCAATACTGTATACATAATATTAAGACTACTAGTTATAATATCAGTAGGATTGCAGGTGAGCTAAACTATTAGGTTGACCAGTCTAGGATCTGATGATAGGATCCAGGAGAAATCGAGGGCAACCCTCAAATTTTTTAAGCACATGTACCGCGTTTTACATATTTTCTGAAGTTATATTGGCATTTGCTTCTGGCAATCATAATGTTATGATACTGAGCTGATGATGGAAGGTCAACTCCTTAATAGTTGGGAGTAAAGGGATAATTCTTTCAAATCTGTGTACATATTAAGACTACTAGTTATAATATCAGTAGTAGTAGTAGACGGATTTCAAAAATTTTTTTTTGGTTGGATAGAGTTCACTTCCGAGGTGGTCCCATTTTCACCAGTCTCGGATCTGATGATAGGATCCAGGAGAAATCGAGGGCAACCCTCAAATTTTTTAGGCACATGTACCGCGTTTTACATATTTTCTGAAGTTATATTGGCATTTGCTTCTGGCAATCATAATGTTATGATACTGAGCTGATGATGGAAGGTCAACTCCTAAATAATTGGGAGTAAAGGGATAATTCTTTCAAATCTGTGTACATATTAAGACTACTAGTTATAATATCAGTAGTATTACAGGTGAGCTGCACTAAAAGGGTGAAAAAAATATGTAACACTAAAAAGTATGAAAAAAAATTGTAAACAAAAAAAAAACCGCCTTCAAAAACCCGACTCACTAAAAATTACAAAATAATATAATACGAACATTAATCTGGGTATGAATTTGATATGTTGTTGAAGGCGGTGCCGTTTATATTTCATGCAGTTTTCCTCAAAAATTTAATTGGCACCGCCTTCAACAACATATCAAATTCATACCCAGATTAATGTTCGTATTATATTATTTTGTAATTTTTAGTGAGTCGGGTTTTTGAAAGCGGTTTTTTTTTTGTTTACAATTTTATGGATTGAACTCGTGTGTATTGTTATTCTAAACATTATTTAGAGACCCGACGTTTCGAGCTCTTTACAGCGCTCGCGGTCACGGGCAAGACCGACTCTAACTTAATATTTTTATGCTATTCTGGTGATTGTTTATTTTTTTATTCCAGTGAGTTTTTGCTTCGTATGAGTGCATTAACTTTATAAGTGTTGTCTCTACTATGAAAAATAATTTATTCAAGTTAATTTTAGTTTATGAAAAAAATACTTCAGTAAAGAGGCTGACAACAATTAGTTAAATAAAAAACACTGTTCATTAATACGTAATAAATAAATAAAGAAATACCTGGGACGTTTCCACACACGGTCATCTGACCCCAAACTAAGCAGAGCTTGCACTATGGGCATCAAAGACTGATATACATACATAGATAGATATTTTTACATACATAGATATTTATACATATTCACACCCAGACACGGAACAAACAGCGATGTTCATCACACAAATATTTGATCCAAGTGAGAAGCGAACCCACGACTCTTAGAACCGCTAGCCAGGGTCACTAACCACTGTTCCACCGAGCCAGTCAAAAATCGACCCGATCGAGTCGAATCGACAGTCCAAAGTAAGTCGAGTAATATAAAGTGGATACTTGATTAGCTCAGAATATATACGATATTTTCCAATATGTGTTAATAACTCATAATAAATCGCAGAGATGAAAATAGCAATTACACGTGAGACTACGAATAACCTTTAACGAGAAATCCCTCACACATCAATATTAATTAGCCAACAAATCTCTTAACTGAAGATAATATTCATAGTAATAACAAAAATTGCTTCGGCTTAATATATCTGCAAGCCTTGTTGGAGATAATCTCGCATTATTAAGGATAAGCTTGATTGAGCCAAAACAAGCTATGGGGAAATATTAGATTAATATTGTTATGATTATTCCGTGAACATTTAGGTATAAAAACGCATTGAGGGTAGAAGTGGGTGGGATATTGTTTAGACATTTATTAGCGCTGTGTCACAACCTACTTCTTAATAAACAAAAAAAAAACCGCCTTCAAAAACCCGACTCACTAAAAATTACAAAATAATATAATACGAACATTTATAATAATCATCTGGGTATGAATTTTATATGTTGTTGAAGGCGGTGCCGTTTATATTTCATACAGACAAGCACAGAGTGCTTCATTTTCCTCAAAATTTTGATTGGCACCGCCTTCAACAACATATAAAATTCATACCCAGATGATTATTATAAATGTTCGCATTATATTATTTTGTAATTTTTAGTGAGTCGGGTTTTTGAAGGCGGTTTTTTTTTGTTTACAATTTTTTTCATTCTTTTTAGTGTTACATATTTTTTTTCACCCTATTAGTTCAGCTCACCTGTAATACTACTGATATTATAACTAGTAGTCTTAATATGTATACAGTATTGAAAGAATTATCCTTTTACTCCAAACAATTAAGGAGTTGACCTTCCATCATCAGCTCAGCATCATAACATTATGATTGCAAGAAGCAATGCCAATATAACTTCAGAAAATATGTAAAACGCGGTACATGTGCCTATAAAATTTGAGGGTTGCCCTCGATTTCTCCTGGATCCCATCATCAGATCCTAGACTGGTCAACCTAATAGTTTAGCTCACCTGTAATGCTACTGATATTATAACTAGTAGTCTTAATATGTATACAGTATTGAAATAATTATTCTTTTACTCATAACTATTTAGGAGTTGACCTTCCATCATCAGCTCAGCATCATAAGATTATGATAGCCAAAAGCAAATGCCAATATGACTTCAGATCCAACCAAAAAAAATTTTTTGAAATCCGTCTATAATTGATGAAAATATCGGTGAACATACATAAAAAAAAAAAAAAATTATACATACAGACGAATTGAGAACCTCCTCCTTTTTTTGAAGTCGGTTAAAAATAAGTTTAGTGCAGTCATTGAAGCGACAAATACGGTCTTACCTCCGAATTGTTGAACCGATTTGCTTTCTAATTTTGGAATTAGGTCATATTACCCTTAACTTCAAAAGTTGACTTGTACACATTTTTTTTTAACTGCCTCGTTGGTCTATTCGTAGCAAGAGCTGCGTTGGGACCGAGAGGTCCCCGGTTCGAATCCGGGGTTCGGGCTAAATTTGTGTGAGTTTTTCTGTAATGAAATTACTCAGCCCGGAGTTAGGAAGTTGGCGGTTGAACGCCCGTGCCTATGAAAGCAAAGCAAAGCTTTGCTAAGGATGATTTTTTCGTAAAAACTATCCTTTTAAATGCCTCTGTTTGAAATAAAACTAATTTCACGTATATTGTTATTCTAAACATATTATTGAGAGACCCGATGTTCTGAGCTCTGTACAAACTTTCCTTTTTTTAGTTTTAGTTCAAATGTGTAGTGTTTGCGCAAATAAAAGACTACCGTTAATAGAAATACCGTTGCATAGTTTTAAAAATGTAAGCATACATTTATCCCTCTATAAGGACAGAGAAAACGACTTTGTTTTATACTATGTAGTGATAAAAGACAGACATTTTATACGAAGAAGAGAAAGGCATTTTATACGCAACGAAACGACTCTACGCGGATAAAGTCGCGGGCGGGAAGCTAGCTAAATATATGTATAATCCACGACCTCGTTTAACGGCATCAACAAGGGGTTAATACACACTCCCTGAGTGTAACCCAATTAGCGAAGAGCCTACACACATCATGATTTGCAACTAATCCAGTGTTTTCCCTTTAGCAGGAGATTATAAAATTTTCCGATTTAATATGATATGGGTTGAACCCTTGAACGAGTTTTGCAATCATGGCGTCTGAAGTTAAGTGGGGTTAAGACACGTTGTATGTTTTGAATTTATGGGACTACATTAATGTACCTTATCAACCATCATCTTCGGTCCACCAAACCATCATCATCATCATCAGCCCATTCCTGTCCACTGCTGGACATAGGCCTCCCCAAATGCACGCCACTTCTCTCTCCTCGGCCACTCGCATCCAGCTCCTACAAGCCGTCCTGCGCAGATCGTCACACCACCTGGCCTACGGGCGTCCTACACTACGTTTGCCGAGACGCGGTCTCCACTCCAGAACTCGTCTACCCTGGGGTAGACGAGTTCGGTTGTCGGTTCCCAAATTGGCGAGCAGCCACTTATTTCTGTCCTCGGCTACTCACATCCAGCTTCTACCATTAGTCATTACAATAAAAATTACTGTCATTTTGTACTGCTTCAATCAGAACTATTGATAAACATTCGTAACATAAAACTTTATATTATAATCAATACGCAATGTCGACCTACAATTGTGTGTTATTGAACATTTAGGACACCTCAATTTACACAAATTATACATTTTTACTCCAACGCAACTTTATAATTCGTTTGATGAATTATTTACCTACTTTTCATGCTTCTAAATAATTAAATAAATAGTGATGCTGATAATATTTTGTATATGCAACTGTAATCACCTACCGTATTTTTTATTTAATTTCAAAACCCTACAAAACAATGTTATGTTGATACCGATCTTCTCACTAATCCAGAATCGAATAACGATTCATATACTCTAATTAGCATGAAGCGATGGTATTAATTAAATTGTGATATTAATATTCCGATTGTGAGCGAATATTTCCAATATAATTTGTGGTGCTATCAAATTTAGTTTAAATACCAGCTAGATGTTAAGTATTAGTAATTTGGTAAAATTTAACCTAGTTTTATTCATTCTATTGCCATACTACATTTAAATGCTGGCTGAAGTTGAAAATGTGAAAAAAAGTATGCAAAATTGAATGATACTCGTAGTATTGAATGAGGTTGAACCATCGCTACGAAACTGCTACAATGTTTACTCGTAGCAAGCGTAGCAAGTCCGTAGTTAGAAATTCTAATCCGCAGAATTTGTTCAAACAAATATTACTTAATGTTATCTAACCTTATAGCAGCCAGTACTTATACACTTTTAAGGTCTTAAAGGGGTCTATACACATATTATAAAGGGCACATTTCGTTTTCGAATTCATAAATCCTTTCCACACGCCCAGTCGACTTAACCCATAAAATTATTTAAACTCTATCGAATCCCCCGATCTTTATTGGGTTGTTACGTCATCCCCATAAATAATGCATATCTCTGTAATCTCAACCATTCAGGGTCAATCTTTGGGTTTTGAGTAATTACCGAGCAGGCTTCTATAGGAGCGATTTCTTCATTAAGCAAGATAAGGTTTGGATTATAAAATTAATCACCGTGCCCTTTGATAAAGTGAAAGGGCTGAATGAGATGTATTTTTCTAAGTTGTTTATTAGGGTGTCGGGTAAAATGGCTAGGGAGCGTACTGGGTGTTTTGATTACGCGATTTCATACAAGTTATAACTTTAATATTATGAATATATTTTTATAGCGATTTAGGAATTTTCGGAACACAATTTCTATTTAGATTTTGGTTGCGTTTTCCGATTAAAATATTACTGAAACCTAGGAGTATATTAACTCTACATGGTGGTGGCCGTTATATTGACAATTCAATTTAAACAATATTTACTAAAGATAAGACAGAAGCTGTACGTGAAATAGTATACTAGTTAAAGGTTTTAGGGATGTTTCACGTATTGTTGATATAGCTTTATGAGAATTTGAAGGGTTTTGTTCATATATAAGGTTTCAAGCTTTAATATCATAAATAAGGCGTCCGACCGATTTCGACCATGGTGGCCGATCTCAATTGAGATCAACCAAGTGCGCAGGACATATTATAGTGCACAAGTGTGTAATATCATATACCAATTATAATAATACATACGCACTAGTCATATGACTATCTCTATCTCTAATTTACACAGTGATTTTTTTTTTCTGTAGATAAACCATCTTCATATTTTACAACAGACAATATAAAAATATTAAAGTGGCATAACCCTTATTCGCCAAGCAACGGTCGCTATTTCGATAATAAATTATTATTAGGCTCCCAGAAACCTAAGTGATTAGGGGATTTTACGCAAATTATTTATTGCTTGTTAAGAAAAAACTCTTTTGTAAGGGGCTTTTTGTTAAGTTTTGTACGAAATTATTAATTAGTCGATTAAGTTTTTCGAGGTGGGTAAAATATTTTTATGATCTTGCACAGATTACTTAGTTTCTTTTTGAAACGTATTTGTATAACTGAAACAATTTTGAACATAAATTATAATAGTAAAGACTACATACTACATAAATACTTTTATTTTAGCAGCTTAACATAAATTACTATTTTGACTTTAAGACTAAGGCTTAGGCCGCACTACGGTTTTTTCCCGCAAGCGGTAAATCGTGAAACCGCAAAACCGCCCTAGACGCACACACTACGGTTAAAAACCGCGAACCTAGCCACGATTTTCACTATAAATTTTGGCGCGGTTTTTTCCCGCTAACAATTCTGTAACAAATCGCGGTTTTAAAATCAGTCGCGGAAAAAAACCGTCAGTGCGGCCGCTTCCATTAGTTTCTTTTACACATAAAATCAGGCGGTTAAAATCCGCGGCGGTTTAGCCGTAGTGAGGCCTAAGCCTAAATTGAGATTCTGATTACGTCTTTCCATCCATAGGAAAATATATCTTAAAACAAAAATAAAGTCATATTTTATGAAAAATATGTATAAAATCGAAGCAAATAATATTTTATTTCAAAAGCTTGAGTTTATTAAAAATCTTTTTTTCAGTGCAAACGTGTATATAATCTTACTACTCGTATGTAACCATGAGCTTTCATTTTAATTTAAGTAAAAGATTCAACTTTAAGCTTTACAAAACTAAACATTTCAACTACAACAGCTTCAAATTAACCTCTTTCACAAGTTATGTTTCAGTTCAACGCTAAGATTATCTGTCGGGGGAAACTTAGTCAAATCATAATACAGTTTAATACAATAGTCTTGATTTGCTTTGTAGGTTAAGCTGGGCGTACAAGGAGTTGAGCTAATTGTTCGGTATAAACAGATTTTCAGACAATGTACTCGAAGCGTTATAATAGGCCCTTAAGGACTGCTTGCCATGAAAGTTGAATGAAAAGAGTATACTTCGAATTATGATTTTGTGACCTTTATGACATTTGGCTCCGTATAATTTCCTACAAAATATGAATATAATAGGCGTGACAAATGGTTTAAAGTTATCACAATCGCACATCTAGTCACGAATGTCTTAATCTAAATTCTAAGAGGGTTTAAGCACTGAATTGCATTCGTATATAAAGGAAGTCTTGACGTTGTTCACTCAATTTTGGATTTTTGGACATTTATGTCTTTTTTAAGAACTAAATATGCTAACTATGTATTTTTTTTTTATATTTTACAACATCACATACATTGTTCTGATCCCGTGGTAAGTAGCTTAAGCACTTGTGTTACAGGTATCAGAATCAACAGTGGATACACAAATATACTTAATAATATTTTATAATACACCCAGACACGGAACAAACACCGATGTTCGTCACACAAATATTTGTCCCGAGTGGGAATCGAACCCACGACTCTTGGAACCGTAGGTAGTAAACCTGGGTCACTAGCCACTGTTCCACCGAGCCAGTCCAGTATTTAGTCCGTAAGTTAGCTCACAGAAAAATATGGTACACATATACATGTAAGTTACATTATTTATGCCAGAGTTAATGTTTTTAGTGTTGTCGGTTAACCGGTGTCAAAAATGTGACTTCGCGATTCCATTTTCATATTTATCGGATGAAAAGCTATGACGACTGAGACGGGAGTCGCAGTAAAATTCATGAGATAGCGTTCTCGGAATAATTTGCATATTTTTGAGAGCGACGAATGGCGGGCCTTAAAAATGTATTGAGCCTTTGTGTTTATAGTTTGAATATGCAGACGTGGTTCTGTTTGTCGACACTGGAAATATTAATGCAGTTTAAAGCGGCGATGACTGTGAATGGGAATGTTTGATGGTCTCGTAAATATTTCTGTTTTATATACACACCTGTCTTGACTCTTGCTTTACTCGGAGCTTTACTTATGAAAACTTTAATTACGTAAAGTATTACTCGCTCACAATGAAATTGGTTTATGTCCATATCAGTCAGTTCAAACTCTAGACTATTTGTGTGCCAAATTTTATTTGAAGCGGTTTAGCACTTGTGGTGTGAAAGGACAATAGACAGACATAAGGAATTACTTTCATGTTTATTATATTACTTAGTATTCATCAGAGTATTGTCTTTTATTTGCGCAAACACTACACATTTGAAATAAAGCTAATCCAATCAAAAACATAAATGTGAAATGAGAGCCACGTTCAATATTATGATAATTGCCTTGGTTGTTGACTTCAACGACAAAAGAAGTGAGATCTAAATGGGTGCCAAGTTCAATGGTCAACCCTGAAATTTATTTATAAGTAACACTATAACATACCTATCATATCTTCTTATAACATAAGATAATGTATGGTGGTAGCCTATGAAGGTCTGTCTTGGCTAGTTTCTATAAACCTACCAACGTATTATTATGTTCGCTCGCTAGTTTCTACCAACAATCCAAATTTTCGGAATTATAAAATAAATACCGACAAATACCAAACTAACCAAGACAACTTACTAGACTTCTAACTAACTAAATAAAGAAAACTAGCCAAGACAGACCTTCATAGGCTACCACCATACATTATCTTATGTTATAAGAAGATATGATAGGTATGTTATAGTGTTACTTATAAATAAATTTCAGGGTTGACCATTGAACTTGGCACCCATTTAGATCTCACTTCTTTTGTCGTTGAAGTCAACAACCAAGGCAATTATCATAATATTGAACGTGGCTCTCATTTCACATTTATGTTTTTGATTGGATATCATTACTTTTTGTAGAAAAGTATATATCATCGTAACGCCGTAGGTCCTTTGAAGAGGACAAATTCAAAACTACAACTAGACTTTATAAATATAAAACAATTGAATCAGTTACTGTATTTTCCTACGTTTACGGGGTATAACCCTAAGTAATAAATATGAGAACCGACTATAAGTACCTACTCTTAATTGTAAATAAGTAAGTATGTATACCTAAATATATACTTAGTGCTCTGCCTTCCCCGGTATATAGGCGTGATTAGGCACTAATTAGGTATTTATGTTAAGCGTTCATAATAGAACCTAACCGCAGCAGTGGTCTCCTTTTTCACGGCTTTCAGGGTGAGTGCGACAGGCTCAACATGGTCTATTGTGCCTGTCGACCTCATATGTGGATCTCACTACCGCTTACCATCAGGTGGAGTGAGGTCATCTTGTTAGCCTCTTATAAAAATAAAAAAAAAAACCTAATTATTAAAAAATTGCCAGTTTTTTATTTATTCCTTTGTATTCATGTAATTACCTATCTGCATACCAAATTTTAACTCTCTAGGTCATTTGGAACTGGGTTAGAATTTTGATCTGTCAGTCAGTCAATGATAAAAATGAGGATTTTTGGACATTAATATCTAAATAACTGTTTGAGATAAGCTTATAAAATTTAGAACACATATTTATCTCGCAAGTCACAATATATGAGCCAAATTTGATACGTTTATGTAAAATAGTTTTTGATTTATGAGGGGTTCAAAAGTGGTTCCAAATGGTTCGTGTAATATTACACACGGTGCGGTCCGCCAGTTCTGTTTCTTGAACTTGGCTTGACACGCTACCGCGTGTCTAGATTTTACTAATTAACTGACCCTGACCTGAACTGACCTGACCCGACGTTTCGAGCTCTTTACAGCGACTGTGGTCACGGGCAAGACTATAATCGTCATTATAAAAAAAAGCGTGTTAAAAAAATGCGAAATTTTTCAATCAATTTGTAATTTAAAAAAAAAGAAACTAATTTTTAAAACAATGCACAAGGCAGAATGGCGGCGACGTGGTCCACAACCGGTCACGTCACGTTTCCCACAGAGGTGAAAAGTGGATCGCTGGAAGTGATCTCTGCCTACCCCTCTGGGAAAAAGGCGTGACTTCATGTATGTATGTAATTTGTAATTTCATACAATACATAATCAAAGAAGTAACACATTACATACCTATTGCTTCTAGACTTCGAAAGCTAGTTTACGATATATTGCCGTCACAACATAAACTAAAAAAAACATACAACACATGACATAAAGTGGAAACATCCTGTTCATTCCTCTTATCTTTTTATAGCCTATAAAACGGTGCGAGGGTATTATTGTGTTAAAGATAAAAGTCCCTTCCCTCAGTAACATTATCACATGTTAGCGCTGATGATCACGGGAAACTCGGGTCACCTTCATGCCTTTTGAAATAGTTACCCCTATTTGACTGGCTCGGTGGAACAGTGGTTAGTGACCCTGGCTGGCGGTTCCAAGAGTCGCGGGTTCGATTCCCACCCGGGACAAGTATTTGTGAGATGAACATCGATGTTCGTTCCGTGACTGCGTGTGATTATGTATTTAAGTATGTATATACAAATATTTATGTATGTACATCAGTATCTGTCTCTGTATCAGATTATTCGACGCTCAACGGTGAAGGAAAACATCGTGAGGAAACCTGCACACCTACAAAGAAATCCTAAGGTTGTGTAGTCGACCGACCCACACTTGGCCAGCGTGGTCGACTAAGGCCTTATCGCTCTAGTTTAGCGTAGTCCCGTGCCCCAGCAGTGAAGATGTATAAGGGCTGATGATGAATAATTTCAGGTGTTCACGAGTTCAACATTTTTGTTGTATTCATGACGAAGAATTCATCTTTCATTTTGTTTTCTCTGCATGTCCAAGTAAAACCGCCATACAAGTTTAACCGCGAAACAGCAACTATTCACCTTGATAAGCGGATAGTTTCGAAGCTGCCTCGTTTCCCCAACTCCTTCAAAGCTTGTTTTAAATTCTTATTCATTTACATAATCAAATTTGTATACGCCACAGTGGGTGCGTTGCCAAAGAAACCGAGCCAAATTGGGAGGAAGGCGACATGCTAACCACGTACGGTGCCTGTTTGCGGAATTCGTTGATTTTTCGGTATTTTTTTTTTATTCTTCGCGGCTTGTAAATGTTGCCGGTTTATAAACGGGGAATGGAGATGTTGGTGTGCACTCGGTGATATGTTTTTAGGGGTCGGCGTTTCAAGAGGAAAACGATTTTTTGTAGGATGACTCTGGAATGAATGAACGGAACGGCGGTCGGATTTGGATCGGACGTAGTGAACTGATATACATTTTTTCAACTCCTTTAGAACGGTTTCACACTAACTATGTCTACGTCCTATTCGATTCCAATTCGCCTTCGATATAGTTCTAAATCTCGCAAGATGGGTCATAATCTGAACGACCGTGTATGACTGACGTCACGAAGTGTAAAACTGTGGATTTTTTGTTACCTCAGGGGGAGAAATAAAAAAATATTTTTTCAATATTCCCCTAACCTTTCCTCATACTCACGACTTCTTACCATCAGATGGAGTGAGGTCGTTCTTAAGTCTATTAAAAGAACAACCACTAAGTTATTTCTTTTTAAAGCCGTTTTACGTCACAAACTGCAGTGGTAGAGTCAATCACTGAAGTCCAATAAAGCTTCCAGCAAATCCACTATTTACTTGGAATAGAAGCTCACGATTGCTACCGAACACAATAGGTACACTAAGGCAGAAGAAATGGCGAAATGCGAAATAAATTTATGTGTTGTGTTTATTTATTTGTATTACTCTTAACACTTTACATTTTAACTTTGTTAGAACATTAAACATATTATATTTACACAACATCACCGGCAAAGAAAGCTTATGGCATACAATGAAAGCTTATAATTATAAATTTATTTTTTTCTAATGAATTGCGCAGGGCACAAAAGTGCGCGCAAACAAAAGTGCACTTACTTTTCCCTTACTCTCATAGTTCGGTGACACGGCAATCCGACATGACCGATGAGAGATCGGGCACAGGACCACCGGCTTAACGTGCTTTCCGAGGCACGGGCGTGCATCCGCCTACTTTCTGACTCCGAGCTGAATGATTTCTTTACAGAAAAACTTACACAAATTTTGCTTTAACCCGGACATAAACCGGGGACTTTCCGGGGTCCTTTTTGATGTAATGAAACGTAAAAGTCTAAATTCGCATATAACGAAAAGTCATTCGAAATATGAACTTATTTTGAATGTTTCATAGTAAATAATTATGTTTTTTTTTTGTTTTGTTTTTAAAGTAAGCTAACAAGATGACCTCACTCCACCTGACCTCATCCAAATATGAGGTCGACAGGCACAATAGACCATATTGAGCCTGTCGCGCTGACCCTGAAAGCCCGCTTAAAAAGGAGACCACTGCTGCCGCAACAACGAGACAAGGCGTGAAGTCTCGCATTGGTATTGAGCTGTGCGGGTCGGAGTTGGCCAGTCCGCCGGACGGAAGGGCCCCCGTGTCTACGGGTCTCCCTGTCCGGCGGGCTGACCCGCTCCGCTCGCACAATACCGCCGCTAAGACTCTACTGGTCCGGCGCTTGCCGCAACAATTGTCCCTGACTCCCGTTCAGTATGTTCAATTAACATAATATTATCAACAGTATTTATTAGTTGTCACAAATTGTTTTAACAATAAACAAACATAAATTCATAGAAGCACTTTCTTGGCGTTCATTTACGATCTTATATCTTCTTGTAAACAAGTTGCCTTACTTAGTCTTCAGGCAATTTAATTCCAAATAGACCCTTATTTCAATGCCATAAGCTTGTCATTCGCTTTTCAAGTTTAGTTTTAGTTTATATTCGTACGTATAACATATATTCTAGTAGACCGCATATTTGCATAGTTTTAAGTTTTTGCTCGCCAACATAGAAACTTGCATCAATCAATATCTAATGCCATTAGCTTAACCTCTTCATACCCTTGTTAGAATAAATTATAGAGGATAGATTTAGGCTCTATCCATATTCTCCTAAAGACTTTTATTGTGAAAAATATTACTCTTTAAAGCGATACCCCTTAAAAGTAGCCTATTTTTTTCTTATGTGTACCAAAAATTAAGTATGTTTCATTCAGAATATAAAATATTTATATATTTGCAACAATTAATTTATATGTTTGACTGGCTCGGTGGGACAGTGGTCCCAGGTTCGCTACCAGCGGTTCCAAGAGTTGTGGGTTCGATTCCCACTCGGGACAAAATATTTGTGTGACGAACATCAGTGTTTGTTCCGTGTCTGGGTGTGTATTTAGTATATTTATTTAATTATGTTGATTCTGATATCTGTAACACAAGTGCTTAAGCTACTTACCACGGGATCAGATTAATGTATGTGATGTTGTGTATGATTTATTTAATTCTGTTCTTAAACTCAGTGACATTTAGGCATTTGTATGATTTGACGTGTGTAATTACTAATGTATGTTAATGAGAAATAATAAAGATTATAAACCTCTCTGCGGGATCGAATCAGAAATGAGGCGATCCGTCAGAGATCCAAAGTCATCGACATAGCTCATCGCATTAGCAAGTTGAAGTGGCAGTGGGCTGGCCACATCAGCCGTAGAACCGACAACCGCTGGGGTAGACGAGTTCTGGAGTGGAGACCGCGTCTCGGCAAACGTAGTGTAGGACGCCCGCAGGCCAGGTGGTGTGACGATCTGCGCAGGACGGCTGGTAGGAGCTGGATGCGAGTGGCCGAGGAGAGAGAGAAGTGGCGTGCATTTGGGGAGGCCTATGTCCAGCACTGGACAAGTATGGGCTGATGATGATGATGATGATATAAAGAAAAATATAAACTAATCTAACACAGAATCTGTGTAACAAATATAATAGCAGCCATTTTGAATCTTATATAAGTAAAAACAAAATGTTGTTGGCACCTCCATAAAGTAGGATATTAATAGACTGTTACTTTTACGACGGCACATCCGCACATCCGTAAGTTATGGCGGATGTGTCAAACATAAGTTATTGCGACCCGCTACGATTATTTACGGGGAAATATAACATAAGTTTTGTGTTGACACCTGGCTCTGTAGGCTTCTGAACATCGGAACATACTAGAAATGTGTTCAATAAGTTGTAACATATTTCAACTGATACCTTCAAAATATAAACTGTTATATTTACCTGTGATTAACGGATCTATAGTATTGAACACAATGTGCAGTATTGTAATTTTTTGAGAAGCTTTGATATAAGTACAATAGAATGTTCCTTTTTATAATTGACTGGCTCGGTGGAACAGTGGCTAGTAACTCAGGTTCATAACCTACGGTTACAAGAGTCGTGGGTTCGATACCCACTCGGGACAAATTTGTGCGACAAACATCGGTGTTTGTTCCGTGTCTGGGTGTTTATTAAATATATTTAGGTTATTTTGTGCATCCTCTGTTGATTCTGATTTCCGTAACACAACTGCTTAAGCTACTTACCACGGGATCAGATCAATGTAAGTATGTGATGTTGTGTAATATTTATTTACTAGCTGTGCCCGCGACTTCGTTCGCGTGAACTACAGGATTTTGATTTTTTTTTTAACTTAAAAGTCGTAGTCCCGTCAAAATCTTTTCTGCCACTTAAGAAGTTAGTCAACCGGAAGAAACATTTAAAACAAAATTATTTTGGTTTTTATCATCATCATCATCTGTTGTTTATCGTGTAGTAATAAATAAGTATATTACACAACATCACATGAATTGATCTGATCCTGTGGTAAGAAGCTTTAGCACTTGTTTTTATCAGAACAGTGGTATACATTTAAATATTTAAATAGCACAACCAGACACGGAACAGACATCGATATTCATCGCAGAAATATTTGTGCTGAGTGGGAATAGAACCCAAGAAAAGAAAAAAAAAGAAAAGTCCAAGTGCAAGACGGACTCGCACAACGCAATTTATTTTTAAAGTTTACGCAATTCTCTGTACTTGACGTTGCTTTATTCTAAATTTTGAGAATCTGAGTACTTCGCAGATAGTAGTTCCCTTTGCGAGTGTCAAAAATTGGCAGCATAAATGAATGTTTATTTTGATTGTGTTGGCTCAGGCGAAGGGAGAGTAGACCTGAGTATTTGATGTAACTTTCAGTTTGATATTTTCTCCTTGTCAAAAATTGACGATGATAAACGGATCCTATATAAGGGGTTCGGTTATTCTATTCGACGTACGAAATCCTAAAATCTATGTTTATAGTGAACAGCTTCCTCATATTGAATAGATCATCTTCAAGTAATCCTAATTGTTCATCGATCAATGTGAAATAAAGGACGTCCTATTCCAAAGCCAGGTAGCAGTTTATAGTTAGAGAGGAAAAAAGCGTCCATGGCCGAGTGGTTTAGGTATTTGCTTGCTATGCAAGAGGTCGCCACTTCAAACCCTGCCACGTACCACTGTGATTTTCAAATTTTAAATTCATACCTATGTACGATTATTCGACGCTTTTACTGTGTGCTTGAATCATGTTCTTTCTTAATCCCTGGCAAACCCCTCATTTTCTCTTTTCGAATTTTATGCTTTACCAAATTAAATATGCTTATGCTATACTTTTATATTGATTTTCATATTATTTTTTAAACTCAATATTGAATTGGTGCATACAATGTATTAATCGCATTGTAATCATGTCATCCTTTTTTCTGATACCAAACCCTTCAGTATTAATATCAATGTATTTTTTGACAACCAACCTTCTTCAATTCGGCAATTATGGAAATTTGAATGCTCTCGTTAATTTGACAGCTTAAAAATATGTCAATTAGGTGACACTATTTTGTTAAATTAAAATAGAAAAAAGGTGACAATTAGAATATTTTCGATACATGTTGTCGATTCAGAACCCTTCTAGTAATTTACGTAATTTAATGGTACTCCAAATTTATCAATTCCAAAAGACAAACTTCACATATTTGACGTATACCTACATACAAACTTTTCCACAATATAATATCGAAGTAATACGTAGAGCACAGTGCCATCTTTTGAACTACCAAAAAAACTTATCACGTAGGTACTCATATTATATCAAACTTGACAGCATTTATGGCATGCTGTACAAAGCGCGATGCGATCTATGTGTAATTTTATGAACAATAGCTGACCCAACAGACTTCGTCCTGTCAAAACATATTGTAAAAATTTGTTTGAAATTTGATTTTTTTTAGACAAATTTGGGTTTTTCGTACGGATCCCTACTTTTTTTGAAAATGTAATATAGCCTATAACCTTCCTCGATAAATGGACTATCCAACAGTGAAAGAATTTTTTAAATCGGACCAGCGGTTCCTGAGATTAGCGCGTTCAAACAAACAAACAAACAAACAAACAAACAAACTCTTCAGCTTTATAATATTAGTATAGATTTAACTTTCTTTCCAAAATAAAACATGTAAATAAAAAAAATTTTAATTACGTGTAAGCAAATATTCATATAACCTGTTACTTAACAAAACTTGTGGCAACATAAAGAAAAATAAAAAAAACACAGTTGTACAAATAACATATTTTATCACTATCGTATAAATATTTTAACCCAATTTCACGACTACTGACCACATAAAGGCTAGCTGTTACTGTACATAAAAATTGTTACATTAATACATAGAAAAAAACACACACAGTTACTTTATATTCAGTTAAATCGGATTAAACATTTTGTGTAAAAACAACCGCACTAAAATAACCATTCTCTTTCATCAAAAGCTCAAAACATGCCACTTCACAGCTGTCTATTTACAAGTTACATTAACTGTAACAGAACTGCAAAATCCTAAAGCAAGTAACAGGGCGTGCAATTTCGGACCACAATCGGATTATCGGCTATGTCAAATTAATCCCGTAAGCATTCATTATCAACTTGCAATTTATGGATTATTGAAGCGGATAATAATGTTACAGCGAATCAGCGGCTACTATTTGCTGAAATTAAACTACTGCATAAAAGCGTCGATGGCCGAGTGGTTAAGGTCGTTGATTGCCATGCGAGAGGTCGCCAGTTCAAACCCGGCCACGTCCCACTGTGATTTTCAAATTTGAATATTCATATTTACAATTATTCGATGCTTTAAAGGTGAAGGTAAACATCGTGAGGAAACCTGCACACCTACGAAGAAATTCCTAGGTTGCGTAGTCCCACTTGGCCAGCGTAGTTGCCTAAGGCCTTATAGCCCTAATTTAGGGTAATCCCGTGCCCCAGCAGTGGGGAAGTATATGGTCTGATGATGATGATGATGGGCGTATTACGACCTCTTAATTCCAGTCAGTTTAAAAATGGGCATCGGAATAATAAACAGCTGTTATGACTACACTTTTTTCTTTAATTTTCATTAATAATGGAGGGTTTATATCAGTCTCCTTCCACAACCATATCGCACAAGTAATTGTACCAGAAACAAGAAGTTAGTCGACGGCCATTTATAAATTGACTGGAATTATAAGGTCATAATACGCCCCCTGTGCTGTTGTGCTGTGTTCAATACCGAATGCTGAAATAGTGATCAAATATTTGACACTTTACCATTATGAGTGTGAAGTGAAGTACTTTACCACACGCGGAGGAATCATTTTGTTTGATTTATCATTTTAAACTGTCATGGTTACACACATTAGAAAACTGTAACTGTCCGGGATATTTACCATGTTGTTTTGTTTTAATGAGCTCCCGATATTTCGGCACTGTTGCAAGCGCCATGATCACGGGTGGGTTCACCCGTAAATGGTAAATATCCCGGACAGTAACAGTTTTCTAATTTTGTTTGATTGTTTGTAAACGCTAATCTATGAACGTAATGGAACACAAAACAATGATTTTTAAAATCGGTCTGTACGTTTGAACAATTAGGCGTCCGACCGAGTTCAGCCATGGCAGCCGATCTCAATTGAGATCAGCTAAGTGCGCAGGACATATTATAGTGCACAAGTGTGCGCGCAAACACAAGTGCCCTCTCATAATTCGGTGAGTCGGCAATCCGACATGACCGATGAGAGATCGGGCGCAGGACCACCGGCTTAACGTGCTTTCCGAGGCACGGGCGTTCAACCACCAACTTCCTAACTCCGGGCTGAGTAATTTCATTACAGAAAAACTCACACAAATTTTGCGCGACCCCGGATTCGAACCGGGGACCTCTCGGTCCTAACGCAGCGCTTGCTACCAATAGACCAACGAGGCAGTTTCGTTTGAACAATATTAATATAATTATAACCTCAGGAACCATTTTTACAACTTTGCATTTCTGAATTACTTTTTGTTGCAGTCGTCATGCGCACAAAAGGACTGCGATAGGTCTCTTTTGTTTCTCATGTTGTAGTTATTGAAACTTTTAAAGGAATAAAACTAATTTTACGGTTCAAAACTCGCGTGTATTCTAAACATATTATTTAGAGAGCCGACGTTTCGGTCTCTGTACAGCGCTCGTGGTCACGTTTTTTAAAGGGACCAACATTCCATGCCATGATGTAGAATTGTAAAATTAATCCCCTACTGCAGTTTTAAACATTTACCCCAAAAAACTTATCATAACCATAATCGGCCCATATTAGTCACCACCAAGCCACGAGCTCTATACTATTTCGATCAGGCCTAGTGAACCACGCAGTTAAGTGCAGTTTGGTCAACTCCACACAACATTAAAAAGAACCAGCCAAAAAAGCGTATATACCGTCGAAATGAGAAACCTCCTCCTTCTTGAGGTCGGTTAAAAAACAAATTCACCAAAATATAACCTTCAAATACCTCCCACGAACACTCCAGCCTTCCAAAAGGCGGTTTCCACTGGTTTTCCCCGCTAATTCCATCGCAGATCGCATCGTTAGTCTTGAAGATTCTGGGTGAGCATTGATCCGGCCATTTGGTGATTCTGCATAATTCATGAGGCAGGTAATACAGGGCGATAACGAGCGTGCCCCGGGGATGGCAGACATGTGCCGCGTCCGCCTCGACGACTCATTTGTGGCTCGGCGATAATTCCGAGGGTTCCATATTCTGAGGGGTAAAACGGAACTCTGAAAAAAAACAGGTTATTTTTCCACCAAAACTTACAAAGTGTCTAAGACACTAGGTAGGTATTGATAAACCTTGAACCAAAACTTAACTAAGTAGGCGTACAGCCTATAGTATTGGGAAGGTGTCTGGCAACATGCAATGTTCGGTATGACTGGAGCCTAAAATAGGATAGTCCGGTATTTCAGGACTCTTGGAAAACCCTAGCCTAACCCTATATTTGTCTGTCCGCCTGTCTGTCCATTTGTCTGTCCGTCTGTCTGCCCTGCCTGACTATCTATTTATCTGTTACCAGGCTTTATCTGAAGAAACGCGATAGTTTTTCGATTAGAAATGTTCACTAATCATCATCATCATCATCAGCCCATATACGTCCCCACTGCTGGGGCACGGGCGTACCCTAAACTAGGGCGATAAGGCCTTAGACGACCAGGCTGGCCAGGTGCGGGTTGGTCGACTACACAACCTTAGAATTTCTTCTCAGGTGTGCAGGTTTCCTCACGATGATACAAGTTTATTCTAAAAAATATCCCATATAACCAACGCGATATGTTTTCTTATTGAAATCTTATTTTACAATCATTCTTGGGTGCTGTTATTTATTAAGTGATCGGTACAAAACCCTTAGTCCGACTCGCACTTGACCAGTTTTTGTGGTTATCGTCGGGCGTTTCTTTGATGGGAGAGGTGAATAAACCCTTTAACATTTTATATGAGTCTAGCTAGGATATGAACGCTGTAATGACGTTCATGCTTTTGAAGCTAGTGATAGTGACCACGAGTTCTTTAAATAAGAAAGTAGGTATTACACAATATAATCATCATCATCATCATCAGCCCACCCCTGCACAAAGTGCACAGGCTCTGCTGGACAAAGGCTATCTCAAAGAGCCGAAGAAAGATAAAAGTGGAAGGCATTTGGGGAGGCCTATGTCTTTCTTCGCTTACAAGTTAAGGTATCATCGTGAGGAAAACATCGTGAGGAAACCTGCAAATCTGTTAATTCGGTTGTGTGAAGTGGTATTTCAATGTAAATAAATAAATATTACACGACATCACATACATTGATCTGATCCCGTGGTAAGTAGCTTAAGCACTTGTGTTACAGATATCAGAATCAACAGTGGATACACAAATATACTTATAAAATATTTACCTAATATATTTGATGACACACCCAGACCCGGAACAAACACCAAAATTCGTCACACAAATATTTGTCCCGGGTGGGAATCGAACCCACGACTCTTGGAACAGTAGGTAGTGAACCTGGGCCACTAACCACTATTCCACCGAGCTAGTCGTATCAGCCAAATCAAAGGTGATATCTTTATTAATATTATAAAGCTGAAGAATTTGTTTGTTTGTTTGAACGCGCTAATCTCAGAAACTACTGGTTCGAATTGTAAATTATTTTTGTGTGAAAAGACTATTTATCGAGAAAGGCTTAAGGCTATTTAACATCACGCTGCGATCAACAGGAGCACAAAACCAGTAGGAAATGTGTAAAAAACGGAGACGCACAACTAGTATTAGATAAAGAACTCGTTTCAATGACTTTCCGAATGTACAAAACGAGAACACGACTCACAATAGCCGCAACTTTGTGTCTCATCTGCCAATGTTCAAATAAAACGCTGCTTCCGACACAAAAGCTTCCGTGACATGTTAAGGCGCGTCGCGACCTATATTCTTTGTAACTATTGAAGCACGATGCCAACCTTTTTTAAGCAGATTTGGGCGGTGAGAGCTCCACGCCCTGTCTGGTTTAGACAATGCTACCCTGGCCTCCATTAGAGGTAATTCCTGTATAAGACAGTCCCTTGAGAGGTAGTGATTTCTGGCCCTCTTTCACTAGGGCGACTAGGATGTTGTGAGGGATTAATTAATAATTTCTTTATTTTTTCAAGTGTACCAAAAGTAAGTAAGTTTAGTGTACACTATAAACTTTATACTTAAAAAAAACTCTAAAGCTCTGCTTTGAAAGCTTATATTTACAGCTTAATAGTGGAATCTAATTCAGAACATATTTATACAGAATAAAATATTAAATTATTCCATTAATCTAGAATCAAAAACTAAAAAGCAAATTTCAATATTCAATTAAAAATTACGCTCGATTTTATAAGATTTTTGTTTAGTATCAAAATAAACAAATTTATTATTCATTACATCGATCAGCGATAGTAAATTTAAAAACCATGCCGTGTATTAAAAAACATCTATCTTCATCATTTTGTAGTTGCTTGATACCTAGTTAAACAATGTGTAACAAGTCATAAGCGAGATAAACGCCTGTTTAATTACTGTCAAAATCACTCCACAATAATTCCATTGTGAGTTCATAATTGCTACTATCCAACTTCATATCTGAGAAATACGTTAAGTACCTAAGTGTAGCAGAATCTTCGGAACATACGACATTGGAGGGGCACTTATCGGGCAAACATGTCGATAAAAAAGGTTTTTGGATGAGACAATGGCAGCTCGGGAATGGGGTTACGCCCTTTACGCGAAATAAGTAAAATAACTATCCGACATATGAATTGGTCTGACGCAAAGTGAGTGAAAGAGCTATTCTTTTTTTAATACGCTAACAAGATGAACTCACTCGACCTGATGGTAAGCGGTAGTGAAATCCATATATGAGGTCATCATCATCAACCCGTTCCTGTCCACTGCTGGACATATGCCTCCCCAACTATATGAGGTCGACAGGCACTATGTCTATTGACCGTATTGAGCCTGTCGCACTCACCCTGAAGGCCTGCTTAAATGCCGTTTCACGGCCCGCCTGATGAGCCCGGGATCATAGGAAGGTGGGAAAACATGAGCTGGAAGGGCATTCCATACCTTAATGATATATGACAGAAAAGAGGAACTAAATCTCTTAGTCCGTGCCACCAGCGCCTGCAAGGGAGTTTTAAAGTCAACGTCAAAACATCAGTATTGAAGCCGGCCTATGATAACATGTACCTCAATATGGTCTACTGTGCCTGTCGACCTCATATGTGGATCTCATTTCCGCTCTCCATCAGGTGGAGTGAGGTCATCTTGTTGGCCTAGTATATAAAAAAAAAATAAGACGTGTGGCACTCGGGGACTGCCGCGGTATAGCTATTGCATAGCATCGTCCGATTTCGGAGGAGCTCGTCTCGATTCGTGCGAGTTTCGTAGAGTCGTACAATACATCTAACCGCACGCACACAAACACCGTGCCGAAGTCTACCAAACTGAAACGACGTTAGACGATTGTGAGGTTTTTTTCGTTACGGAATTTCTTGGTTCGGACGCCGCGCTCAAAGCCCGCGATAAAAGCTATGCAATAGTTTAAAATGTTACTACCTATAAATGAAAATGTGCGTTAAGTATACTTGTGATTTCATAGCGAGTGTTAGCGGAAAACTCGACGGGGTGTATTTTGCGAGACAAAAATTTTGATTGGGCAAAAAGTGTACCGAATTTCTCTCTCATAAAAATACTTTGTTGCCGGAGTTAAGTTAGGTGATTCATCTCAGTGGCTTGGAAAATATGAAGATCACTTTATCCTACACTTCATCTTAGGTAAACAGTAAAGGCCAATGTAAGTCAAAATATTATAGGGAAGAATTTAAACAGTGAATGTCATGTTGCTACCTATATTTGATAGTTTAAAAAGGTAACCTTTCTTCTTTATAAAGTGATGGTGAGGGATTAAATTGCCTTTGTTATGAAGTTTTACAAAAAACTAGCGTTCGCACACGACTGCGCGTGGAAATGTGGGAATTAAAATAGCCTATAAATTACCTTTTGAAATTAGCTATGTATTAGTGAAAGTCCCGTCCAAATTGGTCCGTTTCGGAGATTGGCAGGAATAAACAGACAGACAGATAAACATTTTTTAATTGTGTTTTTGTAATGGTACCCGATAAAAAATCATTCCCATCTAGTTAAAAGTCGTTATTTTAATATAACACTTTAATTTTATTAAGTTGCTCTCCTAGGGAGGTGAATAGATGTGTTTACACTGTTTATAAGATATCCCTTTATTATAAATTCCATTGTGTGGGCATATAGAAGCTTTACGGTGGCACACGGGCGCACAATGTTATCAGAGTTAAGTGAGGCTTTATTCGGCTCTGGAATGTTTTCCTACATTACTGCTTTAGATAGAAAGCTAGACGAAACTACGACAAAAACGTATTAGACAAAGAAACTTAGTTTCAAACCCTTTGCAGCTGTACTTATGAAGGGCAAAGGCACTTTAGGTACCAAGCGAGCGATAGCGTCAACTTTTTCAATAGTTGAAGTCGAACTAATGGATTTCGCGTTGACTAGCCAAGTATATAAAAGAATATGGAAGTTTGTTCATACTAAGTGATGTTGGAGATAAGATAACTGTTCTTAGGACATAGATAAAAATATAGTGGATACGAGTTTACGTGACGATGACTGTGCTTTTATTTCCTATTTTTCTATAGTTATTTTTATTTGTATTTGTTGAAGATCTATGATTGATTTCTTTATTGTTATTATAATAGTAACCATCGATGGCCGAGTAGTTAAGGTCATTGCTTGCCATGGGGTGGTCACCAGTTCAAACCCCGCCACGTACCACTGTGTTGTTCTTCAAATTTGAAATTCATAAGTACGATTATTCAACGCTTTAAAGGTGAATACCAGTCACAACTATCTGTCCGGTGGTTGGTGAACGGTATACGGGTAAGCGACCCCGGCTCCTCGAGCTACTATCGACTCAGTCCAAATCATCCGAGGCGATAGTATCCTTCCTCCCCTTTTCCTTCCCCCGTCATATACCCTTGCTACTCGTGGGAACGCAATGACCTTGTTAAAACAATGCACAAGGCAGAATGGCGGCGACGTGGTCCACAACCCGTCACGTCACGTTTCCCACAGAGGTGAAAAGTGGATCGCTGGAAGTGATCTTTGCCTACCCCTCTGGGAAAAAGGCGTGATTGTATGTATGTATGTATGTAAAGGTGAATGAAAACATCGCGTGGAAACCTGCACACCCACAAAGAAATTCTTAGGTTGATCAACCCGAACTCGGCCAGCGTGATTTACTAAGGCCTTCTCGCCCTAGTTTAGGATAGGCCCGTGCCCCAGTCAATAATCTAAATCATAATTAAAATTTTAGTCTTTATGGGTTTCTTTATGGTCTTCTACACGCGTTATTAGGATTAGCAAATTACATAGCTACGTCTATATAAACGTCGGGCTGTAAGTAGCTATGTAATTTGCTACTCCTAATAACGCGTGTAGACCCATAAAGACTAATATTTAGTGTAATGGAACGCGAAAGTCTAAAATCTTAAATAATTAAAATTTGTTCATAACTAAATATCAGAATAAATGTGTTATTTTTACCTCCAATTTAAAAAATTATCTATTTCACGCAATGTTTTTGTAGAAAACAAATGAGAAACAGTGCAAAATTAATAATGGCCTATAAAACAATCGCCATTACCTTAAAAGATTTAGCCGAGGCCCGAAGTCCTCATGACGAAAGGGCCTCAAGGGAAATTAGAGGTCTCTGTCAGGGGAAAGTTTGAGAGGTAAAAAAGAGGACGAGGCTCTAGCGGGCTGTCTGACAAGAGCTATGGGCGAATACGAGGGTCCCCCAAATGGTTGGTGGAAGATATGACGACCGAAATATTTACTACAGTGCTTTGTTTTTTTTTGTTGCATGTGTTTGATGACGTGAACGGTAATTGGGAATGCATTTTTTTAAATTAATTTTTTGGGATTATATTCAAAGTTATACCTAAGTGAATTGAGTGTCAACCTACTAACATTTTTAGAAACATCTTCAGTTAGTTGAACGCAATATTATTTACTGTCACAGGCAATCGAAACTAAACATGACAAGAGGGCGCAAAGCATCAGATTAACATACTACGTAACTACAAGATCTTTAAGAAACAGAGAGTGCACTACTGTTTGCGCGCACACTTGTGCACTATAATATGTCCTGAGCAGTTGACTGATCTATATTGAGATCGGCCGCCATAGCCGAAATCAGTCGGACGCCTTATAACTACAAGATTTTAGACTTTGGCGTTCCATTACGACGTTTCGACTGGGTTGCGCCAATCATGGTCGCGAGCGAACTGGCGCCTCCCGTCTTCGTCTGCCACAACGGTTGTGAATTTCTAGATCCACCCCCGAACTAGCACTAATGTCATTTCATATTTTATGTTCATATGTAATTTGCTACTCCTAATAACGCGTGTAGACCCATAAAGACTAATATTTAGTTATAACTACAAGATCTACAATGTCCTAGGTAACGAACTGATCCGTGGCAGTACGGGATCTGCTATCGGACGCGTCCCCAGGTTGCGGATAGGGGAAAGCCCCCCAGATATGGGGGGTACCGGCCTTGTGCCGGCGCGGACAGAAACCCAGCAGGGGGGAGGGTGTTCATCTCCCTCTTGCGGCGTCACCGCCGTTCTTGGTGGCGCGCACTCTTGCGATTTCTCTCCGTTTTTGAAGAGAGGCTGGCAAGGTGCGTCTACGACCGTCTGGGCCGTTTTGTGGGGGCTATTTCGGTGGCGGTGGAGATTTGTCTTCCTCGTTGCTGAAGGGCTTCATCTGTCCTTTTTCGGCGGATGTTTTTGTCATTGTCTTCGGACGTGGGATGGCAGAGAATCTCTGCGGCGCGGCGGGTTTTTGCTTCTGCTGCCCCGTCGGGCAACCTGTTCCTAGCTGGGCCGCACCCTTGCGGGTCGGCTAGGAGTAGGGGGGTTTGCTTGCTTGCGCAAGTGGCCCCAAGAGGAGAGCACCTCGATAAAAAATCCGAATGGGAGGGTTTTTGGGGTATAGAGGGTCGGTCGTACCTCTATAAAAATTCGGCCAAATAAGTACCATGAACGCACAGAGATCCAGTATACTACCCCAGGAGGGTTCCCACAGCTCCGCTGTGGGGGAATCCCTCCCGTCACCTTCGGGTGGCGGCCGGCCCACGTACTCTGGGGGGGCTGGTAAAATCTGTACAGGTACAGAATTCGTTCGATGGATTGAGCGTAGCGTCGGAGGCGTCGGAGATGAGTAGGGCGTCATCGATGGCTAGTATCAGGACGGGGTTTGAGGGTGGACTTGAGTCGGGTGAGGAGTCGGACACACTCACCTATACATCGGGTGCTTCGTTTGAAAGCACAGAGTCTCGTAGGTCAGAGTTCCTAAAGAGAAGCCACTCCGGTTCAGAGGAGGACAAACTCAAGCAGCCAAAGAAAAAGAGAGGACATCGCCCAAGCATAGGGCATTGTGTTGGCCTGGCAGAAGCGAAGAAATCGCTGGCCGAAGCCACAAGGCTTGAGTTACAAGCAGAAAATGAGGCGGAAGTGTCATCCGGCCTGGCCATGATGACAACGGACGAGATCGCTGCGCAGGCCAAGGAGGACTGTGCACAAATAATGACGATGGCTAGAAAGTCCCAGAATATCAAGGGCAAAATAAAGGGCAGCTTTAAGGCCAGGGCTGAAGCCCTGGACAAGGTCACGTCAGAGCTGGCGGCGAGGAACCGGCTTTTGGAAGCTCGGTTACAGAAATTGGAGGGGTCTGCGACGCCCAAGTCTAACAGCATAAGTACCAGCTGCAGACAAGGCAGGCCAATGTTGGACACGGGACCTGAGGAGAGGGCGTCGTCCCCTATGTTTTCCTCATCGGCGGTGGATATTATGGATGTGGAAACACCGAGTTTAGCTGTACCGGCGGCATCCCTGCCATTCAGCTGGTCAGACTTGGCGGAGACCATCCGCAGAGTCTGCGCTGAGGAGCGGCGCAAGTACCTGGAGGAGGACCGAAACTTTGTCCGGGCTTTAATATCCGGATTAGAGGATCGACTCCTGCCAGTTAAGAGGCTGCGCCCGCCCCTCGCAGCAGATAGGAAAAGGGAAGAGGAGGAAGAGAGAAGCAGGAGGGAGAAGGAACAAACGGCAGTATTTAAGGTGCCAGAGCCACCGAAGCCGCAGCGTCCTAAAAAGCCTGCGCGAAAATCAGAAGTAGAACCGACGCCAGGCCCCTCCAGACGCACTCGATCGGCCAACTCAGCCGCAAAAACCGCAGCAGAGTCTGCAACACCGGTCGAGTCCGAACCGGAAATTGTTGAGGATCCACACCTACCATCTACCACTAAAACACGGAAAACGTGGACGGAGGTGATCAGAAAGGGAAAGAGGGGTAAAAAGTCTGCGGCACCAGTGTCAGCCCTTCCCCCCGGAACCGGTCCTAAGCCACAGTCGGTACAGGCCGGAGGGAGTAAAGCGCCTCCCGTAGTGAAACACCAAACTGCCGGGGGTAACAATAACGAGGGTGCTAAGAAGGCCCCCTCCAAGAAGAGGTTAGTCCCGCCCAAGAGCGCTGCCGTCGTCATCACATTGACGGCAGACGCTGTAAAGAAGGGCGAAACCTATAAGTCGGTCTTGCAAAGAGCCCGCGAAGGCATGGGTACAACCCACGTAGGACCAACAAGGGTACGGCAAACGGCCACGGGTGCCCGGAAGTTTGAATTTCCTGGGGCCCAAAGCGTAGAACACGCTGACCTCTTCGCTGCCAAGTTGAGAGAAGTAGTGGCGAATGTAGCGGTTGTGACGAGGCCGCAAAAGATGGCGGGGATCATCGTCTTAGATCTCGATGATTCCGTCACCAAGGAGGAAGTGGTCGCCAAAGTCGCGGAGGTCGGTGGATGCTCGCCGGAGCTGGTCAAGTCCGGCGAGATTCGAACAGGTCGTGGTGGTGTGGGCACGGTGCGTGTGCAGTGTCCTATCGCCGCAGCCAAAAAGGTGTTAGAAGGTGGCCGCCTGTTAGTTGGGTTTTCGGCGGCGTCGATAAGGGCAACGGAGGAACAGCAGCTCCGCTGCTATCGATGTTATGGCCTAGGTCACACAATGGCAATGTGCCCGTCGCCTAAGGAACGATCCGGGCTGTGCTACCGGTGTGGTAAGGAGGGGCACAAGGCCGCAGCCTGTACCGCTAAATCGCGCTGCGCAGTATGCGCTGAAAGCGGCAAGCCAGCGGACCACGTAATGAGGGGGGCCAAGTGCCACCCTCCAAGAAGGAAAGGGAAGCTGAGGGTTCCACCCCAGATAGCTTCCCCCACTGAAGCGGAGGCCAATTTGGCTAGGCCGCTCGCAGCACCGGAGGAGATGGAAGTAGTACAGAATGTCCAGGACGCCTAATAAACATTCATTTATTCTGGCCAACATCAACCATTGCCGCGCGGCCCAAGACCTATTGTCGCAGACCATGGCGGAATGGTTGGCACACCTGGTGATCGTGTCGGAACCGTACCTGGTACCTCCCAACTGGTTGGGTGACCGGGACGGCCTGGTGGGTATCGGAGTTCGTCGCTCGACTGATTCGCCTCCTCTTATACTCCTTGAGAGAGGAAGCGGATATGTAGCTGCAGCTTGGGGCAACATTGTTGTGGTGGGAGTATACTTCTCCCCTCACAGCCATATCAAGCCTTTGTCGACTTCATGGACGTGTTGACGGGAGTGCTTGGGAGATCCAGAGGTCGACAAATCCTCTTGGCGGGAGATTTTAATGCCAAGTCAGTGTTTTGGGGCAACCGCGCCGATAAATGCAACCGGCGTGGTCGTTTTCTGGCAGAATGGGTAGCGTCGTCAGGGTTGTCGATCTTAAATCGCGGCACAACTCTCACATGTGTGCGGCAGCAGGGAGGTTCAATTGTAGACGTCACCTTCGCGACCCTGCACTTGCCGCTCGTGTGTCCAATTGGAGGGTAGAGTTGGGGGAGACACTCTCAGACCACCGGTACATCCGGTGGGAGATTCTCCCTTCCAGTCCCAATGTATTGACCGGTTCGGGTCAGCACTTCCCCCGCTGGGCATTAACACGCCTGGATCGAGGAATCGCCAAGGAAGCCGCTTTCGTGCAGGGTTGGTTTGCTCCTCCGGTGGACGGCGTGGATGTCGACGTACTGGCCTCGCGGCTCCGCGAGGCGCTCACCGAGGTGTGTGACTCGTCCATGCCTCGGGCACGTCGACCGACTCCACGCCGCGCTGTCTACTGGTGGTCAAGCGAACTTGGTGACCTGCGCACCGCCTCTTTTGCGGCCCGCCGGGAATACCAGCGCTACCGACGCCGCCGAAGAAGGGATCCAGATGATGAGGTTAGGCTTCACGAGGTCTACAGAGAGGCGCAAAAGGCCTTAAAAGTGGCAATCGGCCAGGCAAAAGACGCCGCCAGGCAGGAAATGTTAGAGAGTCTCAATGACGATCCATGGGGTAGACCTTATAGGGCTGCGCGAAATCAGCTGCGCCCGATAGGTCCCCCTATCACTGAGACTCTCGAGCCGTCGCTCCTCGTGGAGGTGGTCCGGGGACTTTTCCCGGCCGCGGATCCCACGTTCGAGCCGCCTAGGATGCAGGCACGCCGTAGAGTCAACCCGGTGTCGGAGACCATATTGCCACTCACTCCAGAGGAGTTTGAGTCGGCCGTCCTCCCACTCCGGGCAAAGAAGACCGCCCCGGGTCCGGACGGCATCCCGGCCCGTATTGTCGCCCTGGCTTGTGAGGAGCTGGAGCAGTCGTTCCGAGGTCTTTTTGACCAATGTTTCATGGTCGGGAGGTTCCCGGGAATTTGGAAAAGAGGGTATCTGTGCCTCCTCAAGAAAGAGGGCCGCCCTGCCGAGTCCCCGTCTGCCTACCGGCCGATCGTATTATTGGACGAAGCTGGTAAGCTATTCGAGCGTACTATCGCCGCTCGCATCACCGAACATCTGGTGTCAGTGGGGCCGGACCTCTCGGAGGCGCAGTTTGGATTTCGGAGAGGGCGGTCAACAATCGACGCCCTGTCGCATCTGAAGTCGCTCGTCCTACACCAGTTGGAGAATGGGGGTGGACTATTGGCGGTGTCATTTGACATCGCCAATGCGTTTAATTCTATCCCCCACTACACCATATTGGAGGGAATGGCCTACCACGGGGTTCCTCTCTATTTAAGGGCCTTGGTGGCCGACTACCTATCGGGTAGACAGGTGGTCTACGTAAACCGATCTGGCGAGCTCTGTAGCCACCGGGTAGAATCCGGTGTTCCACAGGGGTCCGTCCTCGGCCCCCTTCTGTGGAACATCGGGTTTAATTGGCTGCTGCGAGGCACAGTTCTTCCGGGTACGAGCGTAATATGTTACGCCGACGATACGCTCGTCACTGCCCGGGGAAGTAATTATGCGGAGGCGGCGAGAAGAGCAACAGCTGCAAGTTCGTTAGTAGTCCGAAGAATTGGCCTATTAGGCCTGCGTCTGGCGCTGGAGAAGACCGAGGCCATTTACTTTCACAAACCTCGGAAGGGACCTCCCCCCAACTCTTACATCTTAGTTGGGGGTGTCCGTGTGGCGGTCCAGCACCAGATTAAGTATCTGGGTCTGGTACTTGACGCGCGATGGCAGTTTTTGCCGCACTTTAGCGGTCTGTCACCGCGCCTCTTGAAGGCGGCCGATTCTTTGGGCTGGCTACTTCCAAATCTGGGGGGGCCTAGGGCCAAATGCCGGCGGCTATACGCCGGTATCCTGCGCAGCATGGCTCTATACGGGGCACCTATTTGGGCGGATTCCCTACACCGCAGGAGGAATTCCGCTCTTCTTCGAAGGCCACAGAGGGCAATCGCGTGCAGAGTGGCGCGTGCCTATCGCACGGTGGGCTTCTCAGCGGCATGTGCCCTGGCGGGCACCCCGCCTTGGGAGCTGGAGGCCCAGCTCCTGGCCACTACTTATGAGTGGTTGAAGGAGCAGCGGGAGTTGGGCCTACGTCCAGCGCTTACTGAGCGCGGTGATTTTACGGACGGAGTTCGTGAAGTCGTGTTGGCGGCATGGGCTGACCGGCTAGCGGAAGAGGTGGCAGGGCGTCGCCTGCTGGATGCGCTCGGACCAGTGCTCATCAGCTGGCTCGAGCGAACGCACGGCTTTCTGTCGTTCCGTTTGGTGCAGGTGCTGACCGGGCATGGCTGCTTCGGTCAGTATCTGCACCGCATCCAGCGGGAGGAATCGCCTGTGTGTCATGAATGTGGCGCACAAGAGGATACGGCGGACCATACCCTTTTTCAGTGTCCGTCGTGGTCCGAAGAGAGATCGGCCCTAATATCCGCGGCCGGCGTCGTGACTTCCCTCCCCCAACTCGTTAGGGAGATGGTCGAGGATAGTGAGGTGTGGTCGGCGGCCGCCTCCTTCTGTGAGTCAGTCATGACACAAAAGGAGGCGGCAGAACGAGAGCGGGAGAACGATCCCTCCGCTCCTCCGCTCCGTAGGAGAAGACTCAGGCGCACAAGGCGCCAATACGCGCGCCAGATGCCGCCGCCCAGTGATGGCCAGCCGGCGGTAGGTGTGGGGACACCACCGTCGGCATTGCACCAACGGCCGTCTCTGAGGGACGGAAGCGACCCTGTGTATCGGGTTGCCCCGTCGCCCCCCTCGGCTGGGGGGGCTTGAATGGAGCCCATGGAGGCTGACCGCCGGCGGTGTTGTGAGTGGAGGCTATGCCAGGTACCACGACACCGCCAATAGGCGACGAGGTACACCCCGGTGTTTTAGTCGGTATACCCCCTGGGCATTGCAGTCCGTCCAGGAGTCGCGGCTGGCATTTACCATCTCTTCGCCAGTCGCTGGGGAGTCCGACACACCACCCGGAGAGAACCCCCTCTCAGGGTGAAGGTGCGCAACGCATTTCACCGGGTAAAAAAAAAAAAAAAAAAAGGTAACGAACTGATACAAATGATAGGAATAAATCAAAATGATGTATGACTAAAACCAGCGATTCGAAAGCTCTGTTGAATGGGACTCGTCGACTTTATTCCTATTAAGTAAGACTTTAGAATGGAAAAGAGATTTCGGACTAGAGATTACAGCGTTGAAAGTAGCTTGGGGCCATTAAATCTGATAGTATTTAGAAAATGACCTATGATATTATCTAATACTGCTGGCTGTTACAAATGTACTTGCACAATAATCACTTTAATTTTGTGTTATGTAATTCTGAGTGATATTAGGTATTTTTTTTATCTTTCTAAAAATATGATCAATCTACAATACTGTGTGTGTAGTTGAGAGTATTTTTTTTTTCATCTTTCCTTTCATTCTTAAATTAAACATGTAGCGCTACCATGAGTTAGCTATCGATAGCTAACTCATGGTTGTAAACTTACGTACGTTAAAAACCTATAGACTTTTTTTTCATATTGGTTTTAGTTCTTAGCGTTACCGCTAGGGGCGCTGTACATTTTTTCATACAAATTTTTACACAGGCGATATCGAGTCTTGTCACTTTTAAACTCATGGTAGCGCTACTGATGTGTGTTAAGATTGCTCAAGAAATCGGTTAACTACACCAAAAAATTATTATTATGAGACCAGTGATAAATTATTCAGACAGTTTGTTTTCAAACCGTTTAATTTTGTCATCAGACGTTCTTTAAGATGGTCTAGTATTATTTTTCTCAGTTTCGCTGAGCTTAGACTTTTTGAATCCGATCAAGTCAAATCAGTCTTCAAAATTGCGCGTAAGTCTAAAAACTTATTGATTTGACTTGATCGGATCCAAAGAGTCTGAGCTCCTTTACAAAATTATTATTATTATTATTAAGTACCTACCGGATGAAACTCTCAAGTCGCTCATTTAGTGGCCCAACCACCCCACTATGCAATGCTTGCATGATTTTATCTCGTATTTATATGAACTGGCAGGGAGCCCGTGTGGGACTCTAGATAATGCATTCGGTGGACGTAATTTATTCCGGGTCGGTATGCAAGCCTTTTGTAGACGGTCAAATGGCTTCCTAGTTGTCGCCGTTATTGAGGATATGCGTTTATTACCACTTGTTTTGTTGTCTTGGCTTCTCTCTATTTCGGTGAGAAAGTAAATACGGAAGTGTGTTAGGAATGGGTTGTTTTAGAGACACACTGTTTCAAGTATCTTGCTGTCGCATGACGGTGAGACACTTGAAACGGTCTTCTTCTATACGATAAGAAGGTTGGTTGAAGACGGTTTAAAAACTCTGACACCAGGTTGATGACACCTGGTGTCAGAGTTTTAAACCATCCGTAGACCTCTTACATGACAAATTTTCTCAGATGTGCTGGTTTCCTCACGATGTTAAAGCGTCGAATGATGGTACATATGCATTTCAAATTTGAAAAACACATTGGTACCTGGCGGGGTTTCAACTGGCGACCTCTCGCATGGCAAGCAACGACCTTAACCACTCGGCCATCGTCGCATTTTACTTGAAACGGTGACAATACTGCGACAAGTTACGTCAAATATGAACCTTGATACAGTGAGTGTGTTGGACCAATGTGGGTAGCTGTGTGACATTAGTGCTAGTTCGGTGGTGGATTTTAGACATTCACAAACGCTGTGGCAGACGAAGACGGCGGCGCCATTTCGCTCGCGACCAGATTGGTGTAACCCAGTCGAAACGTCGGACAATAAGTAGCTATGTATTTGCTACTCCTAATATCGCGTGTAGACCCATAAAGACTAATATTTAGTGTCATGCCTTAAGCTTGTTGATGTACCAAAAATAAACATAATAAGGGCGCATCAAATATCCGCAAAATGCCGGAAGCCCCTTATAAATGTAATGTATTTCCCCAGCTCAGCCAGGACCCAGGACCTTTCAGTCCTTACGTGAAGCTTGCCACACAGAGAGGTAGTTGTGGAAATATTCTTAAATGTTATCTAAATCACTTGATAACATAATTATATTTTTCACAACTACAAAAACAACTACTTATTGCAAGATGTAAAGATGTTGTGAGTTTTGTGTGTGTGAACCGGAACGCACCAAATAACTCACCAAATCACCAAAAGCGCTTAAACTTTCTTATAAAAAGTATTGTCATCTATAAAAAAAAAATATGTTAGCACTGTAAATAGCTTGGAACGGCGGGTCTCTAAATTATATGTTATGAATAACAAAATCCGCGAGTTTAATCCGTAAAATTATATTTATTACAGATAACATAGACACACAACGCCGCCTTAACTTTGTGAACTTAAGTTTCACAGATTCTTTGGTGGCAAGCTCCATCTCAATAATCAGAAAGTCCTACGTTCAAATTCTTAATTAAGCCAAAAACATGTTTATGTTTTACTATAAAGTAAATAGGTAGAGTTACAGTTCTATCCGAAAACCGTTAGTTTACCGTTTAGTTTACCGCCTTATCTCCCTTTGATCTACACTTCATATTTCTACGTCCGCTTTTAATAAAAATTGATACGATCTAAATGTAAATCTCCACTCACAGATCCGAAGCGAAGCAGGTCGATTTATTTTAATACCATCTTTGTAACATTCATGAATGCAAATAAATACTTTGACTTTGACTTTGACTTCGATTAGCATCAATTCTGCATAAATGCAGACTTTGTGAGTGCAAAATGTGTATTTTACTATGTTGTTCTTTATCGTTCTTGCATGTACGTAAATAATAAATATTACACAACATCACAAACATTGATCTGATCCCGTGGTAAGTAGCTTAAGCACTTGTGTTACGAAAATCAGGATCAACAGTGGATACACAAATAAACTTAAATAATATTTAATAATACACCCAGACACGGAACAAACACCGATGTTCGTCACACAAATATTTGTCCCAAGTGGGAATCGAACCCACGACTCTTGGAACCGTAGGTTTTGAACCTGAGTCACTAACCACTGTTCCACCGAGCCAGTCGATCGACGTACAACTGTATCTATCTCTGACGGCTTATAGGTGCCAGTTTGTCGATTCATACACACTGCACTACAAGACAACGCATATTGCGACACCACTAGTTTCTGTCTACATATTTCTATGAAATTCCTTCCTAGAAAACGATATGTTCCTACTTGGATATGTACGTCTTACGTATTTCCTTGAAATGGTCCCAGTGACAGCTTAGCTGCGTTTCCTTGGCTGTGTAGAGTTGTATTTGAACTGAAATAAAAATGAAATAAAAAAAACACAAAGAAGATACATACATACAATCACGCCTTTTCCCCAGAGGGGTAGGCAGAGATCACTTCCTGCCATGTGCTACGGTCCTGTCACACCACTTTCGCTTTATTCACATCCATCAACCTCTTCATGCGTGCTCGTCGATTACGGGTACTTTTGATTTGACCTCTCTTTAAAATTTGACCTTTTTGGTCTTTCTTAATTAAGAAAAGGTCTACGTGTCATCTACCGTCTCTATTACGGGGAGTGCTCTGAAGAACTATTTCAAATAGTCCTTTGCTTCCCTTTCCACTCCCGCACAACACGTGCTGGACTGCGCTGCCATCCTTAAACAATGCAGGCGCTGGTGGCTTGGACCAGAAGGTATAATGTCTCTTTCTTGCACTGTGTCATTGAGAATGCCCTTACAGCCCCCGTTGTCTCCCTCGCCTATTATCCCAGACTCTTCAGGCGTTGCGTGAAACGGCATTTAAGCAGGTCTTCAGGGTGACTGCGACAGGCTCAATACGGTCTTTTGTACCTGTCGACCTCATTTGTGGACCTCACAACTACTCACCATCAGGAGAGAGGACATCCTGAAAGCTCCTTTACAAAAAAGAAGCTCTTTTGCAAAACAATTTACTCTAGGCAGAGCCTAAAAAAAAAATCATAAAAGTGTCGATACATTTTTAAATGAGCAATGTTAATTAACTCCAAGTAATTACGACGAGGGTTGGGCACAATTTAATTTATTTAACGAGATTTCATCGCTTAATCTGATTGGGTATTTCATTACGTACAAAAAAAAACTTGTACGTGTGTACATAAATTCTCAATTTCCTCACACGTCTAAGAGAAGATTAACGGAGGCACTATGCACGCTATGAACTTTTTAAAATGCAGCTTGTGTGCAAGTTAAATGGTGATCGGGGGAAATTGATGGTTTTTGTGTTCCCAAAACCGTTTATTTAACTTTCGGATTGAACATGGGTCCTTTTAAAGCATTATTTTAATTTTTAAAGTAGTGGTATAAGGCGTCCGCCCGGTTTCGGCCATGGCGGCCTATCTTATTTGAGACTAGTAACCCGCCCTCGCTTCGCTTCGGGTATATCTCTATCTCTATATATATTTCAACCCCGTAAGAGAAACCTATTTCTTTTTATCTAAAAATAGCCTATTAACTCAGGAATAATGTAGCTTTCCGACAGTGAAAGAATTTTTCAAATAGGGGCAGTAGTTTTGGAGCCTATTCGAAACAAACAAAAAATCAAACTTTTCCTCTTTATAATATTATTATTATATTACATTGACTCCCTATAAAATTATACTCCCTAAATGATTTTGTTCTATCTGATGATGCGGAAACTATTGATATAGTTTTCGCAGCGCACGCGACGTAAGGAATTTTTCAGGTGTTTTTTTTACACCTTGGGTCCTTCGATCCTTACTAAAATTCCAATATTGTATATTGGAGTTTCAATATACATTATTGGAGTTAAGTAAAGATCCCTAATTTTTTAAAAATATAATATAGCCCACGTTACTTGGGGATAATGTAGCTTTTCAAAGGTGAAGGAATTTTTGAAATCAGTCCGGTAGTTTCGGAGCCTATTCATTTCAAACAAAAAATCTTTCCTCTTTATAATATTAGTATACATCAACCAAGGCGCAGAATAAAGTATAGAGCACAATTTGCGCGCAAACACAAGTGCACTCTCTGTTCCCTTGATTTCATATTTCGGTGAGACGACAATCCGATATGACCGATGAGAGGTTGGGCGCAGGATCACCGGCTTAACGTGCTTTCCGAGAAATGGGCGTGCAACCGCCATCTTCCTTCCCGGACTCGAACCGAACTTTTCGATCCTTACGCAGCGCCTTCTACCATAACGCGAACGAGGCAGTTAGTGGTATTCATAGATTAGGTACGTAATATAATCTCTGGGTATGATTTTTATTAAATATATTTGGGTTCCTACTGTTGATTCTGACATTACAGATATACAAGTGCTTAAGCTACATTATATACCACAGGATGAGTTCTTGTATGTGATGTTGCGTAATATTAAGTTACTTATTTCAGTACTTCTAGCCTTGTTGAGTTGGTTAAGGAAAACAATATAATAGACTATTTGACCATTTTTAGATACTACTGTAGTAGTACAAAGGTTTCAGTTCTAAGTTCTCTTCTATTTATCTTCTATCTTCTTCTGTCAGTTGCTTGTTTGCTGTTGGTGGCTGCCGCTATCTATACATAAAGGGCCTCCGCAGAATACCAGTGGTCGTGACAGCTCTACTTGCTGTTATGACTTTATACTGAGCGTAGACCCTTTTGGTATCTAATAATGATCTGTGTAATTTTGTTTTAGTTTTTGATTTAATATGTAATTGATCTAGTTATTCTCTATTTTCATGTGTTTTAGATACCAAATAAATATATTTTCTTTCTTTCTTTCTAAGTTTTCCCGTCCCGGGCTAGACCAATAATAGACAAATATTTTGTGTATTCTTTAAAAGAATTGAAACCGGAATATATCCACGCATAATATTGTCGAAGCTTTTTTGCCAACACCGTTATTTATACTCATACGTTGCCGCGCGGAAGGGAAAATTTATAGGCTCGACTCTGTTGGCCAACATTTTCCATTACATATTGCAACAAAATAGTGTTTTTGTCGACAACAGAACGAATTGATAGGTACAGTTTTGAACCTGAGAGGACCTAGTATTATCTATTATTTGCGCAAACGCAAAACATTTGAAAGAAAACAAAGGGATGAAACTTGTGTATGACAATTTTAGGTATTTGTAACTAAATGCAAAGTTAACACGGAATCAGATAAAAGTCATATTGTCTAATAAATACACCGTGAAATTTGAATGGTTGTTTACCCGTGGCAGAACGATTTGCCTTACCTTGAAAAAAAAAATTTTTTTTCTAATTTTCAAAATAGTAATTTTCCAACTCGAAAACGAGAGAAGCTATTGTTGTTTTTTAAGATGTGACGTATTCAGGTACAGCTTGCCGCATGAAATTGATGCTTAAAGCTAAAGAAGCTCTACGCCCTAAGTAATGAAGCGGTTCGAACGTACTTTAAAGTTTCGGTTATACCTTTCGTAAAACCGGCATTTATTGATTTTAATAAAAAATTACTGCACAAATCTATTGTGCTACTAAAGTAGAATCATTTTATTGCGGGAAAACAACCACTCAAATTTCACGGTGTATATTACTTATCCATTCTTACTTCTTTTTACAGTCTCGGTGGAACAGTGGTTAGTGACTTGTGACCCAGGTTCGTTCAATAAGTGCTTTAGGTTAAGCGCGCTACAAATAACCACTTGCCCGCTTGAAGGTTATAATGCAAGAAAGTTTTTGAACCAAATATTTTTCATCGAGGCATAAAATGTTAAGTCAAGTTTAGTTGCGCAAATAACGTTCAAATAAATTTTCTTTGATATATTTTCAGTTCACTTAAAAACGGTCTACGTTTATCCCTTTGCATCTGTATCTTAGTCTAGTTTAATCTAGTACAAATACACGAGTTAGTTACCTAATAAAATGTTTATAAAAACGGTTTGGGAAAAAAGCGTCGACCGAGTGTTTTAGGTCATGCGAGAGGTCGCCAGTTCAAAACCCGCCACGTATCACTGTGTTTTCAAATTTGAAATTAATATGTAAAATTATTCGATGCTTCAACGGTGAAGTAAAGGCATCGTGATAAAACTTGCGCACCTTTGATGAAATTGTAAGGTGTGTAGTCGACCAACCCGCACTTAGCCTACGTGGTCGACTTAGGCCTGATCACTAGTTTAGGGTAGGCCCGTGCGGTTCGAATCAACCCATTCAAAATCATTTTGGGCTATTCAAAAAGACCCATTCAAAAGGAGCTTTTGGGCGATTCGCACTGCGGTTCGAATCTTTTGCGGTGCGAAACGCCCCAAGACCCGACGTATGTGGGCTGATGATAATGATGATGAAAAAAGATTTCACCTTGTAATTTTGCAAATAGCTATTTATGTATCCAATATGTCTTCAATTTAGTTTGAAATTGACAATGGAATCTCAATTGCTCTTGTATTGTAAAACATTATATTCTTTGTACCGTCTTTTTCTAACATCTCTTTATGTTATGCAATATCCTCATAAAAAACACATGGAATTTTTTGCCGTCATTTTCCTTTTATCCTTCAAAAGAAATGCGAACATTTTTTTTCTATGTATAATGATTACTAGCTTACTTAACATCTAGTTATCGTAATTCAAATTGATATCTTCATGGGCTTCTTGTATATATTTACGCAATCACACGAGATATTTTTATCTTAATAATATTATAAAGACCATTTATCGAGTAAAGTTTGAGGCTATTTAACATCACAAAAAAGACGTGTGGCACTCTGGGACTGCCGCGGTATAGCTATTGCATAGCATCGTCCGATTTCGGAGCAGCTCTTCTCGATTCGTGCGAGTTTCGTAGAGTCGTACAATACGTCTAATCGCACGCACACAAACACCGTGCCGAAGTCTACCGAAATGAAACGACGTTAGAAGATTGTGAGGTTTTTTTCGATACGGAATTTCTTGGTTCGGTCGCCGCGCTCAAAGCCCGCGATAAAAGCTATGCAATAGCTTAAAAAACAATGGAAAATATGTTAAAAAACGAAGGAAAACGCGGACAAAGTCGCTGGCACAGATAGTCACATTATAATTTTCGTTTCATCGTCGAAACTTCCAGAAAAAACACAACTTTTCATTTCGCGGGCCCTTAACGTAATTCAGCGACGTTTCCGTTTCATATTACCAAAGTTGAAACGTGAAAATTTGTACACAGCGATAGGAGTCGTCCTAATTTCCACAAACGTACAACATGCATTTTTTAGTATAAGTGAGTGTTGTGTGTCGGACAAATGTGGGTAGCTGTACAAATGACATTAGTGCTGGTTCGGGGGTGGATAAAGAAAACAACAACTGCTGTGGCAGACGAAGACGGGCGGCGCCAGTTCGCTCGCGACCATGATTGGTGTAACCCAGTCGAAACGTCGGGCAGTAAGTAACTATGTAATTGCTACTCCTAAAATCGCGTGTAGACCCATAAAGAATAATATTTAATGCATTTTTTTAGAAAGATTTGGCTTAGTTTGTACCGGTTTATTACATCACTGCATAGTTTAAATAAAGTCGCTTTCTCTGTACCAATATATCCCTATACCTTCAAATCTTTACAAGTACGCAACGGATTTTAATGCGGCTTTTTAAAAGATATAGGGTCTCAAGAGGAAGATTTTTATTTTCAATTTATACAAAGCGAAGCGAGGGCGGGTCACAAGACATTGACATTGATAATAATATATCTAAGTCATGCTTTGATTTTCATTGTATTGACTAATTGTGATTTAAGCTTAATAAAAAAATATAGTAAAGCGGCTATGAAATGTGTTAATATTAAACATGCTATGCTAAGCTATTATTTTTTTTTAAATTATGTTTTGTTTACTTAATAAATTAAATACAGGAATTAATAAATATACTTGTAGTACCATCCTGCTTTTTATAAAAATGCATTTTTATTCGAGGAAGTTACCAGCGTTTCAAACCATTTTTCCGACAAACATTATCTAATTTAGCCCGCCCTATATTTTATATCGCGAAATACTGAGGCGAAAAGTTTGTGGCGACCACACTTTAGTACGGAAGCGTCCCTTACGTTATCCGACATGCTTGTTAAGGCCCTTCTTTAGAAAGACACTAGAAAAAATGGCACTATTTTTGCTTGTTTTTAACCGACTTCAAAAAAAGGAGGAGGTTCTCAATTCGTCTGTATGTATAATATTTTTTTATGTATGTTCACCGATATTTTCGTCAATTATATATAGACGGATTTCAAAAATTTTTTTTTGGTTGGATAGAGTTCACTTCCGAGGTGGTCCCATTTTCACCAGTCTTGGATCTGATGATGGGATCCAGGAGAAATCGAGGGCAACCTTCAAATTTTATAGGGACATGTACCGCGTTTTGCATATTATGTGAAGTCATATTGGCATTATTTTGCTTCTGGCTATCATAATTTTATGATGCTGAGCTGATGATGGAAGGTCAACTCCTTAATAGTTGGGAGTAAAGGGATTATTCTTTCAAATCTGTGTACATATTGATACTACTGGTTATAATATCAGTAGAATTATAGGTGAGCTTAACTAATAGGGTGTAAAAAAAATTAACACTAAAAAGGATGAAAAAAAATTGTAAACAAAAAAAAAACCGCCTTCAAAAACACGACTCACTAAAAATTACAAAATAATATAATACGAACATTAATCTGGGTATGAATTTGATATGTTGTTGAAGGCGGTGCCGTTTATATTTCACGCAGTTTTCCTCAAAAATTTAATTGGCACCGCCTTCAACAACATATCAAATTCATACCCAGATTAAAATTAAATTAAAATTAATATGCGAGATGACTAAAAAAATATAATTAGTCCGTTATTTAGATTATTTAAAAATATTGTACTCGTTTTTTTTATTTTGTTTCACAAACAAGAAATTATGAAGATAGAGTGCTTAGAAGTTTTGTATGACGTCACGTTATGGTACAATTTTTACCTAGCCGTGACGTCACAAGCCCCCACTCCAGAAGTTTGATAAGCTATAATTTTGTCATTTTTCAATCAATTGAAGAACAAAAAAAATATGTGTTCCATATTTTTGTATAGACTAACTTACGGTCTAAGTAGAATAATAAGATTTGAACCCAGTCGTCACGCCAATTCTTCCTATACGCAAAAGGATTGACCTAGTCCAAACTAATTTGTCCCAAGCCCGATAGGATAGACCAGTTTAGACAAAACTAGTTTGTATTGAAATCGGGTTTGGCGAAATCGAATGCTTTAATTTAAAGTCAACTGTCAGTTCACCCGTGATCATGGCGCTTGCAACAGTGCCGAAATATCGGGAGCTCATTAAAACAAAACAACATGGTAAATATCCTGGACAGTTTCAGTTTTCTAATGTGTGTTACCAGGAAAGTTTAAAATTATAATCTGTGCAAATGTTTATTCGTTATTTTTTACCTCCACCTGCTGATGGTAAGCACTAAATATTAGTCTTTATGGGTCTACACACGATATTAGGAGTAGCAAATAAATAGGTTATATTTAGTGTAATGGAAGCCTATAATCTGATGTTAAGCAGCCGTGAGATCCACATATGAGGTCGATATGGACAGTAGACCCCATGTAATCTGTCGCACTCACACTGAAAGCCTGCTTCTTAGTTCTCTTGTTACATTTTAGTTTACAAAATGGGTTTGTAATCAGTGAGTTTGTACAACTTCTTCTTCTTCTTATCGTTATGGTTGATGAACAACCTGTTGTCAGAGTTTTAAACCGCCCGAAGTCATCTGACATGGCTTCACACACCGTTCAAAAATTTCTCAGGTGTGCTGGTTTCTTCACGATGTTTTCCTTTACCGTTAAATCGTCGAATGATGGTACATATGAATTTAAAGTTTGAAAAACACATTAGTACCTGGCGGGGTTTGAACTGGCGACCTCTCGCATGGCAAGCAACGACTTTAACCACTCGGCCATCGACGCTTTTATGAAACAACTAAATAGGGTAGTGTCCTAGTAACATACCACCTTGAAAGAACAACGAACGCACTCACTGCACACAGGATTATTGCAGCAAACCGCTTAGATCCGGTTTAATATTAAAATTAGCGAGGAAACGAGGCATGCTGTAAACCCTTGTGAAATTCTAAATATATTAAAAGGATACATCATGTTGCATGCTTTGGAAAATTCGGAAAGAATTTGTGAAAAATTCAAATAGAAGATACTTTCTTTCAAAGTTTTCTCCATTCAAAGGAAAATAGGACAGTATGTTAATAATATTTGAAGTGGATCGATAGTATTATTATTTTTGACTGACTCTGTGAAACAGTAGTGGGTGACAGTGCCTGGCGCGAAAGTGAGACACGAATCTGTTCTAATTAGAGTACCTTGTGACATAGCTATATCTTTCATTTGCGTGCTTTTTCGCATCTTTTGTTTCCTCAAGTCAGTAAAGTGTCAAAAGATTTACAAGGCTTAGTAGTCGATTCGCACGAAATTCATTCGCCCGAACGTGCGAAACGTCCACTTTATAATGTACTAGCTTTCCGCCCGCGACTTCGTCCGCGTAGAGACGTTTAACGGGTAAAACAAACATACAAGGCAACCGCAGTAACCTATATACTTGCCTAGGCTCTGGACTATATCTGTACCAAATTTCGTTTAAAGCAGTTCAGTACTCTATGCGTGAAAGCATAACAGACAGACAGACAGACAGACAAAGTTACCTTAATATTAGTAAGGATTCATCAAAAAGATTAGGTAAGGATACCTGACCACGAGCGCGAAACGACAATAAATGTGTACAGAATTATAATACACGCAAGTTTAATCCGTAAGATTATGTTTTATTTCATGTGTGTAGTTAGCGCTCAAGTCATAGACAACACTACGAATAAATAATTTGGAAATGTATCTTGGTACGCACCAAAAAAAAACATTACGTTCACTTTATTTCAAGGTCTTCTCACAAAAAAATAAAGAAAAAAGAACTCATAATTATTCTTCCCGCGAGAATTCCTTCCCTTTTAAAGACCGTTTCCATTCTTGATCACAATACAAACAATTTTCCCGGCGAAAGGACGGGAATCAAAATACGAAAACTTAATACGTTTTTCATTTGCAAAATGAATGTCCTAACTTCATTATTCTTTGCAAAACCATTTGCGGGACAATAATAAAAGTTCCATTATTCGTTTTGTAAAGGAAACCGCTAAACACCGGAGTTGGAAGGGGGCATGGATTAGTAACCTGCTTCTTCAGCGATCCTTTGTGAAATATTACGTTTATAAAAAGAAAATAAAGGTTTTTAAAAAAAAATAGGTTTGAGACAACCTTCAGGGTGAGTGCGACAGGCTCAATACGATCTATTGCGCCTGTCGACCTCATATTTGGATCTCACTACCGCTTACCATCAGGTGGAGTGAGGTCATCTTGTTAGCCTTTTATAAAAAAAAACCTTGCCCGGAAGTGGTAAGATACAGTTTTGATTTCTATAAAGCCTAATTGATATGAAACTAATAATATAATATAACGTTAATCGTTATTGTATTATTGTAAACGAACAGCAATTTTACAATTCAAATTTTAAATACAAAAAAAATTGCACACATGGAAGCGTGTCAAAGCCAAGTTCAATCAATGGAACTGGCTAGCCACCGCCGCTGTATCATTACCACAACTGTCAACCTCTCTGGCCATGTACTGGTTGGTCGATACAACCTTAGAATTTCTTTGCAGATGTGCAGGTTTCCTCACGATGATTTCCCTCACCGTTAAAGTGAACAAATGAATTTCATAACACACAACAATTTGATAACACAGTCGTACGTGGCGGGATTTGAAGTGGCGACCTCTCGCATGGCAAGCAACGACCTCTACCACTCGGCCATCGACGCTTTTTTTTATACAGAACCCTGATTCTGTAAACTGGAACCGTACTCGGTCAAATTCATTTGTGGAAACCTTTAATTTACACCCGGCTGTTGTGATCAGGGGCTTCTTAGACAAAGCAGAGGAAGCAATCAGGAATAAAGAATTGTGTTGTTCAGTTTCAAAGAAGATTACATGGTTGGTTTGGTCCCAACAAAAAGGGTGTTTCTTTGTTAGACCCGGTGAATTTCTTAAGGTTATTACGGCCTTATTTTGCCTCCAAAGTCTAATACAAGTTTGCATTACGATTCCTTTGTAAGCTGCCAGTGTTGAAGCTCGGAGTTAAATAAAACGTAACAGGTTATATAATTTTTTTAAACATAAGACAATGTTCCCAAATTTAGAAACTGAAAGACAAGAGTTATTGATTTCAGATCCAAAAGAGTCTTTAAAGGATATTATATTTAAACACTTTGTAATTAATATTAAAGAGCACTAGTCCATACTTAAGTGACAGCAGTACAGATACAACTATGGAATAAAAGTTCCATTAACAGATAATATGATATTTTACAAATAACAGGTACTTATTGTCAATGTCGTTAAAAAATGTTACGCCAAAGAACGTAATGCTTTATGAATGCTGAATTAATTTCACAAAAAAATCGGCTGGCTCGATGGAACAGTGATTAGTAACCCAGGTTCATTACCTACGGTTCTAAGAATCTTGGGTTCGATTCCCATCCGGGACAAATATTTGTGTGACGAACATAGGTGTTTGTTCCGCGACTGGGTGTGTTATTAACCATATCCAGCCGGATGAACATTAAATTAGTATAAAATAAACCTATTTAAGTATATTTGTATATCCACTGTGGATTCTGATATCCGTACCTCGAATGCTTAAGCTACTTACCACAGGATTAAATCATTGTATGTGGTGCTTTGTAATATTTTTGATTTTTAAACAATTGCATAGCTTTTATCGCGGGCTTTGAGCGCGGCGACCGAACCAACAAATTCCGTAACGAAAAAAACCTCACAATCGTCTAACGTCGTTTCAGTTCGGTAGACTTCGGCACGGTGTTTGTGTGCGTACGGTTAGACGTATTTTACGACTCTACGAAACTCGCACGAATCGAGACGAGCTGCTCCGAAATCGGACGATGCTATGCAATAGCTATACCGCGGCCGTCCCCGAGTGCCACACGTCTTTTTTTATTTAAATGTAGGTATGCTACAACCTTTACTATTACCGTAACTGCCTACGAGAAGCCAAGAAAATATTCGGGTTACTTTTATATTTGCCCGTAATTAAAACGAATCGCCCGTAATACGGCCTAATTCGACATGACCGCTGCGCTCTAGTATTTGCGCTGCTGCGGCGGAATTTATTTCATTTTCATTCTGAATCGCGGATGTGTGAATGAAGTAGATGTGTCTTTTTTTTACAGTAACTGGGTAAAATTTTTAGAAAACCAGAAAAACAAGGTTGATACTTTTTATGAATGTTAAAAAGCTCGTGCTATTTTTGGTATTTAAAATGTAAGATTAGCGCTAGCGGGGTTAATGAATTTACCTACCGTCACGTTGCCTATTAATAGAGCAGTCAATTTGTTGATGACTAGCTTTCCACCCGTGATTTCGTCCGCAAGAAGACATTTAGTCGTACCAACCGAGAGTAAATAATAATATACAAGTTATATAGCGTATTATTTGCCCGTAATTAAAACTAAAAATATCCTGGCTAGTATTATAATTGCTCGTAATTAATACGAATCGCCCGTATTACGGCCTAATTCGACATGACCGCTGCGCTCTAGTATTTGCGCTGCTGCGGCGGAATTTATTTCATTTTCATTCTGAATCGCTGATGTGCGAATGAATTGGATGAGGCTTTTATTGTGCCATAGCTGAATTCATTACCGCCGTCTTGATTATATCAGTGAGTATTACAAAAACTAAAATATAATAATTCATTTTTGCCACCAAAACAAAACACGAAATGTGTTTCGTTTCATATAACGAAAGTTGAGCTGATATACTGGCCGTTATCTATACTATAATAAAAACGTAGAGGTAAAAATTCTTGTACTTTTCTTAGAAACGAAAAAAAACGAGCCAGGGATATGTTTTGAGAGTAGTAGAACACAACCTCATACTTAAAAAAAAAATTGTATCTCTGTCTGTTTGTTTGTTTGTTTCGACTGACCTCCTAAACGGCTGAACCAATTTGAATGAAAATTTACACGAAGGTAAATTAAATTCCGGAAAAATGCATAGGATACTTGAAATCACTGACAGTTAAGTGGTTCCCGTGGGATATTCAAAAAACCTAAATAAATGACTGATCTCTGAAACTATTAAACCAATTTAAATGAAATTTTGCATGGTGGTACCATACATCCCCGGTCAAGATCTCAAATACTTTTAGTCACAGAAATTCCTGTAGGATAGTTAAAAATCTAACTTTATTAGATCATGTACAAAAGTAGTAAAAGTATATCGACCAAAATGAACCTTCTGATTAGGACTCTACGGACTACTTTATTGAGCAAAACATCATAGTAGGGGAGGTAAATAGCTAGATTTGCAGTTACTCGAACGACATGGAATCGGTAGAAAGATTACGCTTAATAAGAAAAAAGTTTATTACACTTTCTTTATAAGTGGGGGGACAGCGATTAATACAGGAGGATAAACAAGCTGTTGAAAGAAAAAAGTTATTTGACCGTGTCAGTCATTCAAAGTGCATGTTAAATAATCCCTAAAAAGTGACATTGTAACGATTTGGACCACAAAGTTTTAATTAATCTTTGTGTCTGTTCAAAATCTTGAGATACTTCAGCGCGTTACATTTTTATGCCAGAGGTTCAAGTTGATATCGAAGTCCTGCTGTATAATAAACTGTAATTTTTTTTCTTAACCTGCACCTCACTGCTGGGCAAAGTATCCTTCAAACTCATCTACTCCTCTCTGGCCAATGCTAGGACTTGCCAGTTTTTTGATACATGGACCAGATCGTCATACCACCTTTTCTTAGGTCTTCTTCGGCAAATATCGTCTTCAGGCACGCGATTTGTAACAATTCTGGTCCATCTATTGTTCTTTATCCTCGCACATTTCACATCACATTCCCCGACCTTGCTACATCAGTTTTGACTAACAACAATACCAGTACGGGAGTGGATGGTGGTATATTTTATTTTTTCTTTTAACATAATACCTATGATACTCCGCTTCATAGCTTTTTGAAAAACCTTGAGTTTGGACTTCTGATTTTTGGCGGGGGACCAAGATTGTGCCCCATGTGTTGGGATAGGTTCAGTGATATAAGAAGATCACCCTTCATATACCCATTCATGGACCAGAAGCTTTTCCAGGCGTTGTCTGCTCTACGGATTATTACTGTGTCCTGCCTGTTTTCGAAGGAGACTGCCTAGCCCAAGTATGCTCCTCTACATATTGCTTCACCTGCCTGTTGACTGAAATTCACCAAATCAGTGGTGCTGTTGGTCATGACCTTGGTTTTGGATCTATTCATCGTCAGTCTAACGTCAACGCTTTCTGCGCTCAGTTGTTCGAGCATCAACTCAAGTTCTGTCGATGTATACGTATTTCGACTAGGAAATGTCATCTGCAAAGCGAAAGTTTATCAGTCGCATATCCTCTACACCAATTCCTTTTGTTTCCTAAGAATATCATAGTGACCTGAAGACTTCTTGGAGCGTGCTACTGAAAGCTTTGGTGATAGGGAGTCACCCTGTTTAACTCTTTTTTGTATTTTGAATGTCAGGCCTTCAGTGTGCAGTTTGATATCGGCTGTGCTTTGTTGGTAAATGATTTGGAGAAGTTTTTCTATATGTGGGTTCGATGTTTTGCTGAAGAAGAGAAAGCTAAATGGGTATGTGGGTGATACCGTCAAACAGCTTTGAAAAAGGCCAGGTTCAAAGGTTTATTGAATTCGCTATATTTCTCTATTAACTGGTTTTCGGTATGGAGGTGGTCAGTTATCCAATATTTGCTTGCTGGCTTACATTGGTGGGTTGTGTTGTTCCAATTGATAGACTGTTCGATATTATCAGAATGTTTATATACATAGAGGGATATCGCTATTCTAAGCAAATAAAGGGAAATTTATGAACATTCACGTAAAATGTTGGACATTATAAAATTAAAGAAAGTTATCGTATATAAAGATCGTTACAAATAAAATCACAAAGATCATTAGAAAACTGGTCAAGTGCCCCTTGGATTTTTGTTGTGTCAAAGGTTTAAGTAATTGTTATTATAAGCGCGATTCTACGGTCATCGCCCCATGGAAACCATCAGAGATTATTAGTTCTTCATAATCCTGCCCAATTCTTTTAACAGTGTCTTTGTAATTAGCTTTAGCAGCTATCCTTTTTGAGATCACGCACCCCTTCCCTCCCGTATGAAGTGTACATACACGGCAGAGGTACATGAAAGGGTGCAAGGAGTCTCCCATTTAAAAATCTTACAAGACAGAGTCTGAGTCTGATCAATACTCCAAAAACTCCAGTTGGGCTCCCCAACTATCACGTTTTTAGCTGGCAAGTCATGTCAAATGCTGTCAGATTTGATATGATGTGATGAGTGTTTAGTTCTTAGTTAGTTAAAGAGATGTCACTATGCTCTATTATTTCGCAATATTGTTTCAAATACAAAAAGTAATTCATAAGTTATATTTTATTGCGCTTTATGTTATTATCTCATTGTTTTATTACGAATACAATACAATCTACGAAAGTAGGTATATGGTTATCGTTTCAGATTGATTCACATTTATGATAGTAAAAAAAATGTGTATTAACTTTTTATTATAATATACTATATATTTAAGATGTTGACAATTTTGTTCACATATTTTATGAATATTTATTGTGAATTCAATTGCCAAAATCTAAGAAAATTAGTATTTAGTCCTGTAGTCTACGCGAACGAAGTCGCGGGCACAGCTAGTTATCAATATATGTAAATATTAATGTTTAACTATCATGGTTACACATCAGAAAACTGAAAATATCTGGGATACACATTATTAAAAATATTTATGGTATTTACCATGTTATTTTTAATAATGAGCTCCCGATATTTCGGCACTGTTGCAAGCGCCATGATCACGAGTGAACTGTAGGACTGCGAGAATGACAGTCTAAGAGCAGACATATCAGTCTACCCTCTTTCTCATTAAGGAACTCGTCAAAACAAAACGACATGGTAAATATCCCGGGTATTTTCAGTCGCCATAATCTAAATATAATTACGATTTCATTCGCCGCATCCACCATTCCTAAGTCCCGGCTCAATGCCGCGCGGTCAGTTTCCACGCTACGATAATTAATCAAACGCATACTGATCAGCGGTAGGCACTAAACACCATGTGAGCCTAGCTGGGAGCTAAGTGCATGACCTAAAGCCTAATTAGGCTAACCACAGATCTCTAAGTCTGGGACTAACAGGGATTACGCAACTAACTCGCAGCTGATGAAAATGATGTTATCAGACCTCTATTGTAGAGCCTGAGTCTTGCGCCCGATCTCTCAACGGTCATGTCGGATTGCCGGTTCACCGAACTATGTGAGTAAGGGAACAGAGAGTGCACTTGTGTTTGTGCTTACACTTGTGCACTATAATATTATTATGCCCTACGCTGTTAACTGATCCCCATTAAGATCGGCTGCCTTGGCTGAAATCGGACGGACGTCTTATTGGAGAGCCTGCTGTTTTATGAACTGCCTCTTTTTTGTTTATAAATAGAAGAATGAAATATTTAACATGTGGATGTTATTCATTGGCCAGACATAGGATCAGACTTCAGATAGTAATGCTATTAACGAACAAAGTCAGACATGAGTGTCCACAGTTCATATCACTGTTTTATTAGAAACGTTAAAAATATCACAGCGATATGATAACTAAGTGAGGTAAAAAGTTCTTATTTAGTCTTAAAACTATTTTTGCATCCTTTTTTAAAACAATCCAGTATCTTTGGCGGAAAACGCGACGAGCAGACAGAGTTATTTCCGTACTTATAAAGCAAGGAAGTAAAGATTGAAATTCCTCGTCATTCTCCAATCAGTAGGAGGAGTAAATTAGATTCCAAAAGTTTCTAAATATTTGATGCTGCCTGAAAAAGTCTTAAGCCAATCAGGCAAGTCAGGTCTCAAGCTCTAGGAAGTTAGCTAATTTCCTTGAATTCGAACTCAAGATTACTGAGCACTGCTAAGGTTTCAACTTAGCCAACTTTTATGACAAAGACGGGAATGGCAGTAGGACAACCAGGGCCGGATTTGCCCTTAGTTCCATGAGGTTCGCGTCTAGGGGCCTACCTAGGTAAGGGACCGTCAGTGCCAAGATCTGTATCTTTGTATTAATGTTAAAAAATCCTACATATTATATTCTCATGTATTGTATACGTAAAATTGTTTTTTTTTAACCTTTAATAATAAGTTTATCATGATCGTCATCATCTTCATCGGCCCATCGAAGTTCAATCCTGGATATAGGCCTTCACAAACACCCGACTATTTATTAGTTTTTAATATTTAGAAAAATATAACTTTAATTTTAAAAATATCTGACTGTAAACAAGGCAAATGCTAATAAAACTTGATAATTAGACCAAAATGGATTGCTCACGAAAGGAAGAGCCTCAAGTGCCAAATGTTTGGGGCCCTAGCGCTCCAAATCCGTCCCTGGAAACAACCCCCATAACTTACAACTTAGTATTACTTTACAAAGTATGATTCTGAATCAGATTACATTTGGTCTGTCACGAACTCGGATAATAAACCGCTGAGCTCTGCAGATTTTCTAGAGTAGATAAAATATTAGTGTAGAGTAATGGCCTATCAATTCTGTATTCCCATAACAGATCAACAAAATTGTATTAATTACTAGCTTTCCGCTCGCGACTTCGTCCGCGTAGAGACGTTTAACGGGTAAAACATTACTTCTTTATAGCGCAGTCGGTTAAAAAGTAATTGTCCTTTCTCAGACTCTGGAGTATGTCTGTACTAAATTTAATTTAAATCGGTTTAGTACTCTATGCGTGAAAGCGTAACAGACAGACAGAGTTACTTTCGCATTTATGATATTTGTAACGATATTATTAGTTAGTTGTTCTTGCTGCTAATTTGATTTATTTGTTTATTTTTTGTGGTTTTTAATCTTGTGTAATAACTACTTAAAAGGATTTTATGTATTTTTTTTAAATTATTGGAACAGCGTCCCTCTCGCTCATTTTAATATAGTGCAGTGAAAGGCACAAAACATTCTTCAGATTGTTTTTTTTTAGTCAATTGAGCCAAACTTTGAAGTTTTACGGGTAAAACACTTGGCAATATCTTCACAGAATTTCGTCTGAAGTTAATAATCCTGCGAAAGTCTTCAAAGCCTAATATTGCAATCAACTTTGTAACCGTCAATAAAAGAGTTCAAATTCAAAACGGTTTTAATGCAAATCCTCACTTCTCTGGCAAACAAACTGCTAATAAAATTTCTTTTTTTTTATAAAAAGGCCACTTTTATATCTTAATCTAATTTGCATAAGGCCTTCTACCGAATCCTGGTAAGACGATGGATTACATTTAGTCCCTTTGTTCTCATGGCTTGATGACGATTTCTCGGAAACGCAAGATAAAAAATTGGATTTAAAGATTTAAATACGTAATTAAACTGGTAATGAACGTTTTAGGACCAGGAAAATTTTCAGAGGTTTGGCTTCACGCAAATATTGTTACAGTTTGAGAGCCATTTTCTATACCCGATGGAGGTTAAAAGCTTTTGGAATTTAGGGTTTCGTATATAAAGGGTTGGAACGTTTTACTTTAATTTTGCACTCTGTTTGTGTATCTATGAGGTTGTGTATCTGTGACTCATGGACCGTAATAGCCTTATAAAAACTTTAAAATGGTTTGGTCTTTTTCTTCTTATCGTATGGTTGATGAACAACCTGGTGTCAGAGTTTTTAAACCGCCCGTAGGCCTCTGTCATGGCTTTACACACCGTTAAAAAAATTCTCAGGTGTGCTGGTTTCCTCACGATGTTTTCCTTCACCGTTAAAGCGTCGAATGACGGTACATATGAATTTCAAATTAGAAAAACACATTGGTACCTACAGAATATTAGTTGAAATATTTCAGTGTGGAGTTTTATATAAATATATTAAGGTGTCCGTTCGATTTCGGCCATGGCGGCCGATCTCAATGGAGATCAGCCAACTGTGCAGGCAATCCGACATGACCGATGAGAGATCAGGCGCAGGACCAATCGCTTAACGAGCTTTCCGAGGCACGGGTGCATCCGCCAACTTCCTGACTCCTTACTGAGTAATTTCCTAATAGAAAAACTCACACAAATTTTGCCCGACCCCGGACTCGAACCTGGGACCCCTTGGTCCTATCGCAGCCATGCTACCGATAGACCAACGAGGTAGGCAAAAAATACAAGGTTACTGAAGGGTCGAGTTGACACGATCAGTGCCAATCCCTTTCCAAGTTAAGCTGACAAAGGTCTTTTCCTAATAATTGTAAGAAATCTCACAAAATAAATCAAATGCAGTAAACCTCTGAACGAAATACTATGTACTTAATTGAAAGAAGTTTTACTTAGAGTAAGAACACAAATTTCTTCGAGCCTCGTCTCAAGTTGCGAAGTTAGTGAATCTTCCCTTTGACTTTGTAAAAGGGTAAAGTCACAGTATAGAATGTATAGGGTATTCGTTTTTTTTTGTGAATAAAAATCATTCCTGTATAAAGTGTTACCTACTCTTGTTATAACGTTCCAAGAATAACAACAGTGATAGTAGTTATTATAACAACACAAATTAGAATAAAAATTATTAATACAAATGATCATAAAAGACAGTTTAAATGTCGCTTAATTCAACATTTTAATAAGAGTTTTGAGTTTAGGACATATTGAATCGGCAAATCAGCACAATATCTTACTACTGGTATTTTGTGTTAAATCGCTCATTTTAGAATTAAAAATTAGCGACCCTCCTTCGCACGAGTCCAATAAAATTGTTATTGCATTTCTACTACTGGGTCAATGTATTGTACTAAAAACTCACACACACTCACACACACAATTTTAATATCTTAATTTAGTTTTAATATATCCGCCCTAACTGAACCCGACGAAATTGTTATATTGTAATCGTTTTGGTTCCTGCGATACAGGCCTAGAGCCTAGTGCAGTGGCCGCTGTTCAAGATTCTCCACTGTCAAAATGAGCAGGTTTACACGGTCGCAATATGTTTCAGTTATAATGTAAGTGTTTTTATTTTTGTAAACCTGTTTGAGATTACGAAATAAATTATTATTATTATTTATTTATTTAACTACAGAGAAGCAAATATGGTTTATAATAAGTCGAGATGAGTTATGCAAACAAAGGTGTTGCTTTACAGACAATGTACCATGAGCATCTGTTATAATGCCATAGTATGTCCATAGATAGTTAGTAAGTAATAGTTAGTAACAATGTAACTTAAAGACAATGTTAGTAGGTTAGTGCAATACATTAAAATGTATTCCTCATTTTAGGATTTCTTCCAATTGGCAGGTTCACCGACCCCTTATCACATGTAGATCAATGAACCTGCCAACCAGGTTATACATGTATATGTATAACCTGGTTGGCAGGTTTATTGAAAGAAATTCTAAGAAATAGTTCATTTACTGCACGTTTCCTTACTGTGGCGATGATTTCTCTGGTAAAGTAGCGTTGGTAATTAACCTATGTTCCAGTGTTTACACGTTGGGGAGGGATCGAGAAGTACGTAATTGAGTTTTAGCCACTTCGGCATTTTTAATGATCGATATTAGCGCTCGAGAACGATCTACGAGTATAATGTCTTGGAAGTCTGCGACATATTTAGCGGTGTAAGAGGGTAGTTGCCTGCTACGCCATTTTGTTTTATAGCGACGAGGATTACCTGTGCGCTTGTTTTAAGTTGTTAAGGGATTTTCTATGTTATTGACTAGATTGGTAAAGCGCCGATGGCCGAGTGGTTAAGGTCGTTGGTTGCCATGTTCCGCCAGTTCAAACCCCGCCAATGTGTTTTTCAAAATTTGAAATTCATAATAAATGTACCATCATTCGACGCTTTAACGGTGAAGGAAAACATCGTGGTGAAACCAGCACACCTGAGAAATTTTTCAACGGTGTGTGAAGCCATGTCAGACGCCTACGGGCGGCTTAAAAACTCTGACACCAGGTTTTTCATCAACCATACGATAAAAAGAAGATTATAGATTAGTGGAACATGGTTAGTGCCCCAAGTTCACTACCCACGGTTCCAAGAGTCGTGGATTCGACTCCCACCCGTGATGAATATTTTTGTGACGAACATCGGTGTTTGATCCGTGACTGGGTGTGTTATTATATATTTGTGTGTATGTGTGTCCATTGTTGATTCTGATATCCGTAACATATGTGGTTAAGCTTATCTAAAAACAACAAACCAACATTTCAGGTGAGCTTTCAAACAAAAGCTATATTTTTTTAGCTCGCACTTGGCCGGTTTTAACTTGGTTACCCCAGTAAACCAAATGACACCTCTTTCACATTAAGAACAATTTTTTTTTGTTCGGTAGCTCCTCTTAATAATAATTTTACTCTGGGAATTAATTTTACCTTGAATGTCTATTTTAACTGGGCTAGTAAGACTATAATTTAATTAAATATTTGTCTTTATGCGACTGCAGTTCGCTCGCGACCACGATTGGTGTAACCCAGTCGAAACGTCGGGCAGTAAGTAGCTATGTATTTGCTACTCCTAATAACGCGTGTAGACCCATAAAAACAAATATTTAGTGTAATGGAACGCGAAAGTCTAAAATCATAAATAATTTAATTGCCGAATCAAATAAATAAGTAAATACGTAACATTTGTGAAATTTTAGTTTGTAGTTAAATTCAAAAATATGTATCTTATTTTAGCGAGATTATTATAATGTAGGTGGACTACGGCCACCCAAATTTATGTGGTATTAACTAATTCCCGAAATAATATACTCAGACGAAATAGGAATGTGTTTAGGGGTAACGTTTTGTCTATAAACATATTCTGGGGGAAAATACTATCCTCACCCATTTAATACTGCGGTGCACCACATAACCAAAATACTTTAAGCCTTACGGCCTGGCATTAAAGTTAACAATCGCACATAATCTTTGATGCCAGTACATTTAAATGCTATAAATACATTCCCGCTCTATAAAATGAGGAGCACCTGCTACAAAGAGTAATAAAAACATACTCTATTGTGTTCTAAAAATACTAGGAATGTACTATGAGCGTATGAGCGTACGCCAGACGGGTAAAAATAAAATTTACATGCGATACACACGAGTGGAATGAAGAATAAACTTCAGTTCAGTTCGGGAGAATTAAGGCTAATTAAGGCTACTCAGAGGTCATTCAGGTAAGGGTTAGGTAACAAAGATGTGGCAGACCATGTGATACAAACTGTTTTTTTTCCTAACTGAAATTTGATGACGGCTTGGAGTAGCCTCGTCATCATCACCGGACTTGCGGGGGAGCGGATAGCTCTCACTCCTAAAGGTCCGACATACGATGATGGCTTCGAGTATGTAGCCTCGTCATGATCACCAAACTTGCGGGGGAGCGGATGGCTTTTGAAACTTGGAAGTAGGTTATGTTAACCTCTATATCTTGGAAAGCACGTTAAGCCCTTGGTATGACTGATCAGTCATCAAGCATGTAGAAGTACAGTCTCATCAAACTGTGAAGGAACAGGAAGTGCACTTATCTTTGCAGGCATATTATATATTGCACTATATTATTTTCTCCATAATTGGCTGAATAACATTGTCCATCAAGTGTCGGCGCAACATTGTACACTTCATCCACTCGGGTCTGTCATTCTACAGCTTTGTGTCTACTCCTTTCACTCCCATATCATCTCTCCCGGAATCAATCCATGAATTCTTCGGCCTTCCTCTACTATTACGACCATTGACATTCATACTCAGATGAGATTGTTTGTAGAAAATCTCTACATCGCGCCTTGGATCGATGAGGCCCTCAGAATCTTTTTACCTTTCATGCAGCCGAAATAGTTTATTTGAATCAAACATATGAATTATTGAGCATTACAGTAGGATTTGATGGTAACCAATTGTATAGAAAACTCAGAGCAAAACAATCGACTCATATCCATTAACATTTTCCGCCATCGCTGAAATCTTGACAACATTATTGCCCTCTACATCGTGGTTTGGTAAGCACTACATTCAGAACACCGACAATTAACAAGCTATAGTCCAGTCATTCGTCATCCTTTCCCCCCGTGTCCTCCGAAATAGCTTAAGCCCCCGGCGCCGCCTGAAATATCTTACCGTCTGCTGGGATTATGTCTGATTAATTATAAAGTATCGCTGACCGCCGACAACGTGCCGCTGAGCGACCGGACAAATAACATGCTGTATTAGCAGCCAGATTAATGAGGGCGGTTTGGACTCGAGTTGGACACTCTTCAGGTTTAAGTGATTAAGAAATTGCTCATGAATTAAAAGTCTCTGGTGTATCTACATAGTTGTACGTGGTACGTTTGAACTTGCGATCTTTCGCATGGCAAGCAACGATGTTAACCACGTGGCCATCGACGCTTTTTTGAAAACGCTTGGTAGTTTCAAATTTGAAATTCATGTTAGCATCGTAACTCTAACGGTGAAGCAAAAAATCGAGAGGAATTCTGCACCTACGAAGAAATTGTAAGGTTGTGTCGACCAACCCGCACTTGGCCAGGTTGCTTGACTAAATCCTAGTTTAGGGTAGGCCCGTGCCCCAGCAATGGGGATGTATGTGGTACTGATGATGATGATGTACGTACATACTCGTATAAACGGTGCTATTTGACGTGCTTGATGACGCATTGGGCAGTGCTTCTTAGTATCTTGCTTTAAGAATAAATATCTGGGACATTTTCACACACGGTCATCTGGTACCCCAAACTAAGCTGCGCTTAGTACTATGGGCTTCAGAGACTGATATACACACATAGATATTTAAAAATATAATCACACCCAAACACGGAACAAACACCAATGTTCATCACACAAATATTTGTCGTGAGTAGGAATCGAACCCACGACTCTTGGATCCGCCAGCCAGGGTCACTAACCACTGTTCCACCGTTCTTATTCGGCCGACACTATTTGACTAAAGCGGTGGAAAATTTGGTAATGCCATTGTCTTGTGCTGAAAGTCGTAGGTTCGATTCTCTCGATCTTGGAGGGTTTTCCGTCTATCTGTCTGTCCATCCGTTTTCACCAGGCTGTAATCTTAACAGCAATTCCTGGTCAGTTGAAATATTCACAGATGATCACGGTATGTCTACTGCCGCTATAATGAAAAATGCTAAAATAAAAATAAAACAAATATTTGAGGCAGTTCCCATACAAAAAAACACCATTCTTTTACAATTTTACCACGTACCCTTTCATGCACTAGTCCGTCACTTTTCCGGTTTATATTTTTTTTACTACGGCACCAGCTCCGTAGACAAAGTAACAATATCGAAACGATAACGAAGTTCGAAAAGAACGAAATGTATGGGATTAACATCAAACGCGATAAATCACGTGGTCAGTCCCATACATTTTGTTCTTTTCGAACTTCGTTATCGTTTCGATATTGTTACTTTGTCTAAGCTCCCTGTAGTCTTTGTGTCACCTACCCGTAATTAGCCCCACGTTTATACTTGCCCCGCTTATGGAGTAGGCACTAAATATCCACAAGCGGCCAATCTCCCAGCGAAACTTGCCGGCAGCATAATTAGTTAAGGCGGGGTTGTTTTATTAACGATTTTTTAAATAATCCGTTCACTATAAAACCATTCTATCCACTTAGCAATAGTTACTAATACAATTCAGTATTACTAAACTCCAAAAAAAGCGTCGATGGCCGAGTGTTTAAAGTCGTTGCTTGCCATGCGAGAGGTCGCCAGTTCTAAACCACCATGTACCACTGTGTTTTTAAAATTTGAAATTTATTTGACGCTCTAACTATGAAGAAAAACATCACGAGAAAACCTTCACACCGACGAAGAAATTCTGAGGTGGTGTAGTTAGACCAACCCGCACTTGGTCAGCGTGGTTGACTACATACCGCCCTAGTATTGTGTAGGCTCGTGTCCCAGCAGTGGGGACTTTTCGTTTCTAGTTTCTGTAGTCGTTGATTTTTTAAAGTATAGACTAGCGGCGGAGCGGGTCAGCCCGCCGGCCAGGGAGACCCGTAGAAACGGGGGCCCTTCCGTCCGGCGGACTGGCCAACTCCGACCCGCACAGCTCAATACTAATGCGAGACTCCACGCCTTGTCTCGTTGTTGCCGCAGCAGTGGTCTCCTTTTTCACGGCTTTCAGGGTGAGTGCGACAGGCTCAATGGTCTATTGTGGCTGTCGACCTCATATTTGGATCTCACTACCGCTTACCATCAGGTGGAGTGAGGTCATCTTGTTAGCCTCTTTTAAAACAAAAAAAAAAAGACTAATGAGGCCGGACAACTTCGCCTTAAGCTTCAGCATTTGGTGTCAAGTCTGCGTTCCGTACAATATCGGGTTACACCGAACTTCCGTCTTCGTTATAATTAGTCAAGCATAATTTTGTAACAGTTTAAATTAAAGCTAGTACAGTGTTCATGAAGACACGTGGGTAGGTTAACAGAGTTGTAGTTTAAGAGTAAATGATCTTGATAGTGTCGAAATAAAACTTATTTTGCATGACACTCGCGTGTTATATGATTTTAAACAAAATAACATTTTGAACATTTGACCGGCTCGGTGGAACCGTAGTTAGTGAAGCTGTTAACAAGGTTCCAAGAGTCGGGGGTTCATTTCTCGCCCGTTACGAACTCTTTACAGGGCTCTCTGGGTTTGGTGGACTTCGTCATAAGGTTATTGCATAATCCTGCCATTCTGCCTTGTGCATTGTTTTAACAAGGTCATTGCGTTCCCACTAGTAGCAAGGATATAATATGAAGGGGGAAGGAAAAGGGGAGGAAGGATACTATCGCCTAGGACGTGGTCCACAACCCGTCACGTCACGTTTCCCACAGAGGTGAAAAGTGGTTCGCTGGAAGTGATCTCTGCCTACCCCTCTGGGAAAAAGGCGTGATTGTATGTATGTATGTATAATCCTGTACTTTATTCATAGAAATGAAATAGCTATTTAATACCCTGTTAGACGTTTCAGTTATTTTGAAATTTATATTATATTTTGTCCCATTATATTTTGGTTATTTTCATAAAAATCACTGACATTTTATTTTAAATGCCCGGTTTATTATAAGGATATGTCATTCCATAAATCCCTTCCTCGATTGATCTCCGCCCCCGAATCACGTCATCCCGCCACATTCACAGAACGTATATTAAACAAACTTAATTATTTCCCTTTGATGTTCCAATATTAGACTGTTTTATCGTCACTTTACATATTCATTGCTGAGTTAATGTGTGCCGTGATTACAAATGTTGTTTCGTGTTGAAGTAATAAAACGTAAATCAAATCAAATGTAGGTAAGGACGTGTTGTAGATATTAAACACAATGATATTTAATAACACACCCAGACACGGAACAAACATGAACACTGATGTGGTAGTAGCTGAAGCACTTGTGATACAGATATCAGAATCAACAGAGGATACACAAATATAGTTACTTAAATATATTTAACCCTTAACAACCCACAAGTGTCCCGCGGACACATTTTTGCGTTTAAGTTTTGATAAAAACTAAAGTATTTATTTTTATGAATCAGCCTTTTACCTATTTGATCTCCAATGTTTTAAGATTGTAAAAGTGCTTTTAAAATATTTTTAACATGTAAGATCTATTAGTTATTTTAAATATACAAAAATAGTACTTCATCAACCCACAAGTGTCCATTAGACACAATAACATTTTGTTTGAGAATGTGAACAAAGATTATTTTTATTTATATTAACGTATAATCTTATGATGTCGGGTGGGTCATAACGATTAATATTTTATACCCATAATAATCTGACACCACTTTTTTGTGTTATAATTGTCGTCTTTGTTTTCGTCTCGCATATCAGTGATTAGATACACAAGACACCACATAATAGTCCTCTTATTCAGTATTATTCAGATAAATAGATAAAGGGCAACCAATAAGACGTAAACTTCAACTTGAACATGTTTACAGTAACGATGAAAATACTTTTGTGCATACTAATTCGAGATTGAAGAAATGTGACAGAACCAGCAACTGTAAACAGTTATGAACGAATTATAGTTATAATTCTTGGAGTGAGGGTGATGATTATGATTCATGAGTGTAGGTAGTAGAGTTCAGTATAAAACGAATAGATACCTAGCAAATTCAAAATATATTTATATTAGATGTTATTATGTAACGTAGTGTAGGACGCCCGCAGGCCAGGTGGTGTGACGATCTGCGCAGGACGGCTGGTAGGAGCTGGATGCGAGTGGCCGAGGAGAGAGAGAAGTGGCGTGCATTTGGGGAGGCCTATGTCCAGCAGTGGACAGAAATGGGCTGATGATGTTTATGATGATGATGAGATGTTATTATATGACTGGAACACACGCAAATAAAAAATACAAAAAAAAACTATTTATGCGTGAAATTGCAACAGTATTGGTAACACCTCATACACGGAGACAAAGTAAGGAAAGTCCATCAAGTAAGCACTTAGCAGCCATGAACCACGTAGAAGCTGACCTACTCAATTATCTGAATCTGCTGTGAAAAGGATAAAGCGTTGTTAGTTTACTCTTCGATATTAACAGCGTCTCTATCAAGTGCTGTGATAAGTGCAATCATATAATGACTATTACAAATTTTGAAAAAATATACATCTTTAACTATACAAGTGCAAAAATACATTACTGAAGTTCATTCAAATATCTTTTTAATTTAAATTACTTGTTTTTCACTCATCACACCTTATATTTATCAAATGTGTCTGTTGAACACTACTGGTCAGTTACGTTACAAAAGCTTACTGGGTAGTTAAGGGTTAATAATACACCCAGACACGGAACAAACATCGATGTTTATCACACGAATGTTTGTCCCGGATGAAAATCGAACCCACGACTCTTAGAACCGTAGGTACTGACCGTGGGTCTAACCACTATTCCACCGAGTCAGTCATCAAATAGATTCAAAACCTCCATCCCAACTTACTAATTTCGTTCTATTATGACACATGTCATAAATAACCTCCAGTGACGCAATTTGACACGCAACATTCGCGATTTTCGCAGTTAATTGTTGCGTGCGTCATATTGACGCAGTTGTGAAGTGTATTGACGCCGCGTCATATGCGTCTGACGTGTGTCATCGGTCTCGGAGATATGAGATGTTTAGACGAGTATTTGGATGAACAATGTGCAGTAAATGTTGCGATTCCTATTGTTAGTCCGTTTTTAAAAAATGTTTCACGTTAATATAAGATAGGTTGTGATTATAATATGAACTAGCGCCTACGCCTTCGTGCGCGTGCTATTGACAGCAATGGTTCATTAAAATAGCCTTAATTATACTTTGTAAAATTAGGTATTTACCGTTTCGAAAATTGACGGGTATAAACAGATAGACAGACAGGCAGATCATTTTTTTAAAATAATGTTTTTGTTGTTGGTACCCTATATAAATAAGTAAACATTTAGTAAAAATTTATTTTAATATTACAAACAGACACTTCAGTAGTTTTATCAAGTTGTATAGATAAAGGAGGATGAACAAGTAATAAACATTCTAAAAATAATACTCCTAGAATACATTATTCAAATCGACTGTGACTGCCTCGGTGGGACAGTGGTTAGTTAGTGACCCTGGCTGGCGATTCCAAGATTCCTGTGTTCGATTCCTGTATTAATTGTGTGACGAACTCGGTGTTTGTTCCGTGTCTGGGTGTGTTATTCATAATTTTAAGTTTATTTGTGTATAGACTGCCGATTCTGATATCCATAACACGAGTGCTTAAGTAACTTACCACGGGAACAGATCGTCGTATGATGTATGTGATATTGTAAAAAAAAATGACATTCACGACCTGTTAATCAAAATGAAACTGTTTTTTTTGTGCCTATAATTCTGGCTTAACTAAAATTAAAATTAGTCGCAAGCGACCACAATTGGTGTAACCCAGTCGAAACGTCGGGCAGTAAGTAGCTATGTAATTTGCTACTTGCGTGTAGACCCATAAAGACTAATTTTAGTGTAATGGAATGCGAAAGTCTAAAATCTTCCTTAATTAAAATTTATATGATTTACATAACCTAACGATATTAACTGGTCAGATATCGGGCAGTTAGCAGCCACGTATTAGTTATCGCGATAAGACGTGTTTTTCATTACTAAAACCCATACTAAATGCGCGGCCCAGTTGAAAATCAAACTAAACTATGACAAAAACGTGTAAGTTTATAACATTACGTAGTTTCTAACAGCGCTCACTAAAAACTCCGCCGCCAAAACCACTCCTAACTTCAGACAACACCCATTCGTGTTACCGCCAAAGAATCCGACAATAAACTTCCAACAGAAAACTAATTTCTAACCAGAGTTCAAATTTTAAAGCCCGTTCGAAATAGCTTGTTTTCGACGGCAGTAAATCTGAGCTCGGCAAATAAAGCAGTCATTATCCACCTTTGTGACGAGAACGATTTGAATTCCCAACGCTCAGTCATTGTATTTAGTTTACTTTGACGAGAATAGACTTGTAGGAATCAAATATTTTACTGGGTATTTCCTATTTGCTAAGAATCATAAGATTTGGCAACAAATAAAAGAGGTTGATGAAAAAAATAACAATAAAATGTTTTGACTACACTTTCATAAACATACTAGCTTTCTGCCCGCGACTTCGACCGCGTGGAAACCCTATTCCCGCGGGAGTTCCGAGATAAAAAGTAGCCTATGTGTTATTTTGGGTCTTCAGCTACCTGCGTACCAAATTTCATAGTTATCGGTTCAGTAGTATTTGCTTGAAAGAGTAACAAACATCTATCCACACACACAAACTTTCACGTTTATAATTAGTAAGATGTCCGGAACCTTGGTCTCTGTTCGACATATTGTCTTCGCTTTTTATTATTAAGTATTATTAAAAAAACTTTCCTACCAGATGCCAAGTCAAAATTGGCTCCAAATAGTTCAAGCAATACAACACACGATGCTATGTTTGCTTGAACTTTGGCACGCAATATCTTGTCTAGAGCAGTCAATTGTTTAATGACTGCCTCGTTGGTCTATTGGTAGCAAGCGCTGCGTTAGGACCAAGAGGTCCCCGGTTCGAATCCGGGGTCGGACAAAATTAGTGTGAGTTTTTCTGTAATGAAATTACTCAGCCCGGAGATAAGAAGTTGGCGGTTGAACGCCCGTGCCTCGGAAAGCACGTTAAGCCGGTGGTCCTGCGCCCGATCTCTCATCGGTCATGTCGAATTGCCGTCTCACCGAATTATGAGAGTAAAGGAATAGAGAGTGCACTTGTGTTTGCGCGCACACTTGTGCACTATAATATGTCCTGCGCACTTGGCTGATCTCAATTGAGATCGGCCGCCATGGCTGAAATCGGTCGGACGCCTTATTATAATGACTGCTTAAGCACTTAGGTAACTAAAAATTTGCATAGGAAGTTTGGATTTGGTACCTACTCAGGTAATCAGTAAACCTTTAACAAACGGGCAGAGCATGTTTTAATATTTCATAGGTTCTCCGAAACCGTGAACCTTATGTCAGGCGATTAAAGTCAAAAATAATGTGATCTCTATTTGTGCCATTATTTGATTCGAAGTCAGCGTTCTAATATCTAAGAATCGTTATTCAGTAGCGGTACCATGAGTTGGCTATCGAAAACTTATGTACGTTAAAAACCTATCGAGTTGTTTATTTTCCATATGACCGATTTTAGTTCTTAGCGTAACCACCAGGGGCGTTGTTAAAGTTTTTCATAGACATTATTTATATACGATATCGAGTCCGTAACTTTTAAACTCATGGTTCAACTACAGTGTTCTTTCGTTATTCAATCAAAAACAAAATGACACAGTCAAACCTTACCCTCTAAGTTAACCCTAACGTGGCAGAAGCGGAGAAGTTTGTCACAACCCCCTAGAGACGTTCGGGTCTCTAAGTCAGTTCAACACTCGAATCTGTAATTCAAATGCTGTCTTGGTTTATTACAAGTAGTTTATGGGCCCGGGGTAATTTACGATTAGGTGTAATTACTTAGAAACCGGACGTGTGTGCGACACGATTTTATTAGGCAACTTAGTTGCCCGACCCGACTTTGCGTGGGAATTGAATTGAAAATTAAAGCTAGGATTGGATATATACTTGATTTAGAAGTATTAACCTACCTAAGGTAGGATGGATTGCATATTGGATACAAAGCCAGATGTCATAATACAATATACGAACTCTTAATCACGAATACAAAAAGGGAATGATATGAAATTTCAAAGACAGACAGAACTGTTACAGAACTGTCTTTGAAATGTCCTTGCCCCTGTCCTTTTTATCTTATTTTGGGTTATTACCCAGAACTACAAATAAGAGAAACAAAAACTTTTGAAAGTACTCAAACCAGTTAAAAGTTAAAATATAAATGATAAGACATTTTAACTTAAAATCAATGCAGTTCTTAAGTAAAATTTTCACAAAAGAAATGACAGTTGAAATGTATCAAGGAAAAAAACAGTTAAGTACAATGAACAGATTGTCAAAACCACAATTTCAATCCGCAATCCTCGGTCAAAAGCACAACAAGTCAAACGTTAGCCAGACATTCGAATTTACAGCCCCAGACATCCCAAGTCACCAATTACAACCCGCACAGAATCGACCAATTAAAATCATCCCAAAACAATTAGCTCAACTACAAATTAACAAAACTCAGTTCCCGCCAATTATAACGAGCGGCCATTTTGAACCGCCATGTTGTCCAGGATTATTATCTTTTACGGTTATTGCATTCAGCGCGTGTACCTTACTCGATATTCGAATTAATTTAAATATTTCGATTTTGCCGCCACCGATTCAAATGTAACAGAACATAAAAATGGAGTGTTATGTCCCTGTGTTGTACGGTTCGGGAGTTTTGATTGGGAAAGTTGGCCGAGTGGCTTTTTTATTGGCCTATGAAAGGGCTTTAGCCAAACGCTTTTTTTTAATTGCTCTCTGATGGAACTCCAGGGATTTGAAAACGTTCACTTTTCGTGGAAAACACTATAAATAACAATTCCATCTAAATTCGGTTTAGGAAACACGATATGGTTCCGTTGAAACCTAGCAATAAATTCGTTGTAGACTTTAAATTTGCTGAATTCGATATTTACCAAAAGATACGTAATTTATTTCTGCCGCGCTTGTAAAAAATAAAAATTAAACAGAAATTAGTATCAAGTATGGCTTTATTCAATATAGACCCTTTTATAAACTAATGTAAATTATGAAATAATAGTAAATAATATTTCTATAATATTAATCCGTCACTAAATAAGCCTGAATGTTATTTTCCAATACAAAGTGGTCCCTCCGAGAAAAACTGTTTTAGTTTACTCAATGTCAATCGAAATGTTAGCTAACAAGATGGGCACGACGTAGAGAAAACTTAAGTAAATACCTTTTAACAGGTTGAGATCATTACTTGAGCGTAGTGCTTATTTTTTTAACGGTACAGAAGCTAAACATGGTCCTTTATGACATAGCAACGAAATATATTTGTAGGTACAAACAGCTAGAATACAATCGATATTACAAATAACATTGAAATGTTTTATTTTAAATCTCCTCTTCTTAGTCTTTCACTCTTGGCAGAGTGGTCGTCTTATGATGGTCTTTGGGTGCTAACCGCAGTCATGGGGTTTCATCCCATACATTAAAAATGATATTCCCAAAAACTACAACAGATGGCGACACGAGTATTCAATCGTTGATGATGATTATGCAAATCCCAGTTATGTTATCTGTGCCGCAGCCTTCGCAATTCCTCTCCACCGGTTTCTGTGTGGCACTGCGAGAACACTCTGGGATGTGTATTTAAAATCATCCCACTGCTGGGGTTGAGGATAGGCCCGTGACCTACCCTCAACTAGGGCGATTAGTCTTAGTCAACCACGCTGACCAAGTTCGGATTGGTGAACCTTAAAAATTCTTCGTAGTTTTCCTCACGAGGTTTTCCTTGACCGTTATAGCGTCGAATAATCGTACATATGAATTTCAAATTTGAAAGACACTGTGGTGCATGTTGGGGTTTGAACAGGCGACCTGTCGCATGGCAAGCAATGACCTTAACAACCCGGCCGTCGACGCAATTGTTGTATTTGTAACAAACAATTTGCTATAGTTATTTATTTTTACGTGTCGATTGCTGCTCGTTGCTTTACTTTTTATTTCAAATTAATAAATACGAATACAATGAATGCATACAAGTTAAATTATTTTATTTGAGTGTAAAGTACAACCATTAATAATAATCCTCAATACACAACACCCAGTCGTATATAGAGTGTTTGCTTATTATTTATTTTACTAGCGGCCGCCCTCGACTTATTTTAGGTGGAAATGTGGATATCAAAATAGCATATAATCATCATCATCTTCGCGATTTCCCGGTTGCATCCTTGCGGAGCCCGGGGTCCGCTTTCCTACTCCTAGCTCTCCACTTCGCACGGTCTTCGGCATCCTTTACGGAGAGTTTGTTGGCACGCATGTCATCCACTACGACGTCAAGCCAGGCCTTCTTGGGCCTTCCCCTTCTGCCGGGACCCGGCGGTAGCGACATGGCTAGACACTTGTTCCCTACGTAGTTTGCCGGTTTCCGTAAAACATGACCGTACCAACGTAGGCGGCACTCTTGCAGTTTATCAGCGATGTCTCGGACATGAAGGCTGCCGCGAATACGGGAGTTCTTTACGCGATCTGCTCGCGTAACTCCCGACATCCAGCGCAGCATCTTCATCTCCGTGACCCGCAGTTCCTGCTTGTGCCGCTCAAGTAATGGCCATGCTTCACTACCATATAAGAGAACAGGCCTAATGATGGATTTATAGACCTGTCCCTTCAGTTTAACCGGCATTTTAGGGTCGCAAGTGACGCCGCTCACCTCCCGCCATTTATCCCAAGCAGCAGCAATGCGTGCCTTGACGTCTGAGTCGATGTCGCCGTTCGCGTGGAATACAGATCCCAGATACTTGAACCGGTCCGTGCGCTCGACCGTGTCTTCGCCTATGCGGACGGACATGGGATCTGTAGTGTTGCAGGCCAAGTACTCTGTCTTCGCCACGTTGAGTTTCAGACCCCCGTTCTCAAGCGATTCCTTCCATGTGTTAACACGTCTCACCAGCCGTCCCCTGTCCGAGTCCACCAGCGCGATATCGTCAGCATACATAAGTAGCCATGGTGGCTGCTCATGGTGGTCTCTGATGCTGTCTGACAATACGTCTAATATCAGGCTGAAGAGGAACGGACTCAGGACGGAGCCTTGGTGTACTCCGACGGTTATACGGAAGGGGCAAAGTGTCGCCAACAGCGGTCCTAACTACAGAATCGGAATCACAGTACATGTCTCTAATGATATCAACATACGTTTCTGGCACTCCCTTGGACCTCAGGGCCCACCAAATCATCGCACGCGGAACACAGTCGAAGGCCTTCTCCATGTCCAGAAATAGGAAGTGGAGAGGCGTGTTCTTCGTCCTGTATTTCTCCATGATGATTCTTAGGGCAAAAACGGGGTCCATAGTCCCGTGACCGGGGCGGAAACCATATTGACATCCAGAGACAGTGCACTCCTGACGGATTCGAGAGTCTACTATCCGCTCGAATAGTTTCATGGTGTGGGACATGACCTTTATACCGCGATAACTACCGCACTCTTGCACTGATCTCTTGCCCTTGAAGACCGGGGTGATAACACTCAGTCTCCATTGGCGAGGAATCCTGCCGGTGCTGAGTATGCGGTTATAAAGGTCAGTTAGGATGCCCACACCACGACCACCCATTGCCTTCCAGGCTTCGATGGGGACTCCATCGGCTCCGACAGCTTTCCGATTCTTCATGCGGCGAAGAGCATTCTCTACTTCTTCAGGCGTTACCGGTGGCACAAGTCCAAGATTCTGAGGGAGGTCCGGTGGCTGCACTTCTCTATGCTGTTTATTTAACAGCTCGTGGAAGTAAGAGCGCCATCTCTCCTTCACCGCGAGGTCCTCGCATAGTAGGTCACCGTGAGGGTCTTTAACACAGCGGCACTTGGAGATATCCTGTGCCGCTTTGACCCTAGAACGTGCCAATCTATAGATAAGCTTCTGCCCCTCAGACGATTCCAGCCTATCGTAGAGCGGCTGTAGGTGGGCTCGCCTGGCTCTGGCAACAGCTTTCTTTGTTGCACGTTTTGCGGACCTGTATGCGTCGCGATCTTCGGGAGAGTTGGACGCTTGCCACTTTTTAAAGAAGGCTTTCTTCACCCTAGTCTCCCTCTGGACTGCGTCGTTCCACCACCAAGTCTCCTTGTCAAATTTGCGTCCACCCTTAGACGTGCCAAGCACTGACTTCGCCGCTTCGGTTATGGTTGCCTGAATCCTGTCCCAGTGGTTCTGAACTGATTCGCTCTCAGCCTCAGCGCACTTGTCGCCGATAGCTGAGACGAACACCTGGGATTTGTCTTCGTCAAGCCGCCACCACCTTATTTGACGCCGACAGCGCTCAAAGCTTTTGGCTTTGGGCTTCACGCAGAGATCCATGACAAGTAGACGGTGTTGTGCAGTGAGACTCTCTCCGGGTATGACCTTGCAGTTGACTACTTTGCCGATGTGGTGCCTCCTAGTGAGTAGGAAGTCGATCTGGGTAGCGTGCCGCCCACTCCTGTAGGTGATTAAATGTTCAGGCCTCTTCTGGAAAAACGTGTTCACAATAGCCAGGTCGGCAGCCGAACACAACTGGAGGATGTTCTCCCCTTCAGTGTTGCGTCTGCCGAACCCATAGCCACCATGTACACGCTCGAACTCCTCAGGCTCCTCACCCACATGACCGTTCAGATCGCCCCCCAGAACGACTTCCTGAGATAGCATATGATATACCTTGTAAAATTAGATAATAACAAAATAGCATATAATATACCTTGTAAAATTAGCTACATATTATTAGTGAAAGTTCAGTCGAAATTGGTTCAGCCGTTTCGTAGATTCGTGAGAACAAACAAACAGACAGCCATAAATGTTTTACTTGTTTTTTTTGTTATTGGTACCCGATCTAGATTCATACCCATTTAGTAAAAGTCAGTATTTTATTATTACAGACACGTCAATTTTATATAGTTGTATAGACCTTGCAGATTAAACTCTAGTAAAATACAATTCTAAACATAATAAGCCCCTGACCACGAGCCCTTTAAAGTGCTCGAAATGTCGTATCATGTTTCTCCAATAAAAGCATAAAATAGGAAGCGTATATCGTATCTTATATTTGTCAACAAACTGATTGGACACATCCCATGATTTTGTATCAAACTCTGCGGGCAGCACCTACATACTTCTCTCATTCAATCAGATCCCGTTTCATGGCGGTATACGAATGCGGTGGAAAATGAAACCCTGCAATTATTGTGTGCAGTACACGACCGTACGTTCGCGTAGATGTGAAAATTGATATTTATTATAGCGATGATTTTTCTAGTATTATATATTTTTTAATTTTATAGTATTAAATCTAAGATTTACATTGAGCTTTAATATTATTAAAACAACAGATAAAAATATTGTACTTAATTACATAAAAAAAAAATTCTTCGCATAACTTTCAAACTACTGCTCGTAATTGGATTGTTACTTTTTGTGTTAGATATTTTTAGGACAGGGTTTGCATAGATAATAAGTATTTTTAATGGTTTAATGGTGCGGCTCTATTAGGCCCACAGTTAGCGGCATTTTGTTCGCGTCTGAGCCGCACGGTTACAAATACTATTTTAAAAACTCGTTTCAAATAAAACTAATTTACTTGGGACTTACTTTCATATGCATTAAACTCGGGTGTTTTGTTATTCTAAACGTATTGTTTTAGAGACCTGTCGTTTCGAGCTCTTTACAGCGTTTACACAAAAGTTCGCGCCAATAATAGACAATTACTATAAAAATCTCGTTACGTATTTGGTTGAGTTATTTATTTATTAATTTAAGTATATATATGTGTGTAATTCAACTCTTGACTTGATTTCCTTAACATAAGTGCTTAGCTACTTACCAAGGGATCAGATCAATGTTGTTGTATCTGATGTTGTGTGACATGTATTATTTTTTAATTTAATAATATAATTTAATCACTATTCATTCTCCAAACGACTGCCCCTTACTCCGCTAATAAGGGTGACGTGAATTGATTCAACAAGAGATTAATCACAGTAACAGCCCAAGGGATTCCGAATACCAACACTGGAATAACTTCTAAAATTGGTACCAAATTAAGTGGCTTGTATCTTAACGACACGGGTGGACAAATAAAGACGGCATGATGTGTGTGGTGATAAATCAGCTGTTTGGGAGACAGACGGCGCCCGGTGTTATTGAACTGTGTATTTTTGTGTTAAATATACAATTGGACTCGAGTTCAATGTTGTTGGTGAGACTTTACTGAATAAATGAGCTCTACGGAGGAGTGTTACTAACTTTAGGGACTAAATAAACGCGCTCTACTTAGTTCAATTATTATATTTGTACTAATTAATGATGTATGGCCAGAAGTAAAAACGTTGTTTTCATTTTTATATGTAGAGTGATACATTTTTGTGAGTGTTCCAAATTTATACACCATCGATAATTTATAATAAGACGAAAGGTTTGATGGTTTATTTCGAATAGGCTCCGAAACTACTGCAGGTATGTTGTTACTCAGTAACGCATAGTTATAATACATGTATTTTACTTGTACTTCTTTGTTCAAACATGAGACAAATCTTTCTCAAAACTCACGGAAACAAAAACACTTTTCTTTCGTCTAAATTAAAAATCAGAGTAATTACCCTGATTCCGTGGGCGCGGTGTAAATTAAAACGGAACGGTCACCGCAGCAATCAATCTGTCTATTTCCGGCATCGACACGGACGGAACCCTCTTGAAATGTTCGTTGAGTTGTCGATCCATCATTGGCTTGACGCATCGACGCACGCGCCGCCAGTCGTTACAGTTGTCTGGAAAAGCACTGATATATTGTTTATTTTTATTTTAATTTTTGCTTTACTACTACTAGAACTACTTCCAATAGATTTAATCCAATGATATTTTTTATTTATTTCTTATTCTAATAGCACTAGTCTATGATACGTATTTAAACATACTCTTTTTTTAAAAAAAGTCTTATAATTTGTTATTTACGGATGAATTTAGCGTTGATTACGACTTTAAGCCAATTGTTTAGACGTCAATGTAAGTTTTATTTCAAACTAGTGGTCCCGGCGAATTTCATACCGCCAATACTGATTCTTTTTCTATATTTTCTCATTGAAACCTTCCCTGGACTACGACGAACATTTTAAAACCAAAATTACCTAAATCGGTCCGGGCGTTCTCGAGTTTTAGTCAGACTAACGAACGGCAATTCATTTTTATTTATAAGAAAGAAGAAGATGTGTTGGCGCAAATAATAGACAATACAATAAACTTACTTGTCGTACATCGAAACGGACGGAACCCTCTTGAAATGTTCGTTGAGTTGTCGATCCATCATTGGCTTGACGCATCGACGCACGCGCCGCCAGTCGTTGCAGTTGCCTGGAAGAGCGCTGATATATCATCCTCAGTAGACATTTGTATCGGTTTGAACAAATACAAGTTTTGAATCTTTTGAAAACGTACAAAAATATGATAAAAATAAGTTTTAGCGCGCATTGTAATTAGCCGCAAATGTCTAAAATTTAAATGCACCCGTAATGGAGCAATATTCATATGAATAGACAACTTGATAATCATTTAATTTAATAATTTTGCTTGATAAAAAACCTGTTATTTTCCTTATTCCGTCTATTTCTAAATTAACATAACCTCTTGAAATGTTCGCCGCGTCGTCGATTCGACATTGGCAACACGCGCCGCCAGTTGCGTTCAGTTGTCTGAAACAGCAGTCATGTATGCTTCTAAGACATAAAAGGAGACATACTCCTTTTAGCCATTTGTTAGGACAACACGCGGTCATGATTCGTTGAAGAAGGAACTAACATCATGATTTGATTTAGAAAATAACTTGTAATTTTTATTTAAGAACTATGTATTTTGAATAAACAAAATAAATAAATCACAGTCAGAAAAAAGAAACAGTCCACTGATGAAGTAGTACTTAACAATAGAATTTTGAAAATGTCCTGGATATTACCATGTTGTTTTGTTTTATATTAAAGCCCTGTTACAAGCTGTCGGATTGTCGATTAAGATCCAAATTAAATAATCACAAACCAGTTTTAATTTACCTATCGCTTCAGCTGTCGAAGATATAATTGAATTTCCAGTAACGTTGTGATGTTATAAATAAAGAATCCAGCTGCTGTATTTATACAGTAATCATTATTATCAGACTAAGGTCCAGTTCAACCATACTCTGTTAAATTTTAACGTATTGTTAAGTCAGTTAACGGGCTGTTAAAGTTTTCGAGTGTCCCACCACGAGTTAATGCGTGTTTATTTGTTATAACAAGCATACTGAGCTCCGTCTAAATAACATGTCACAAATAACCATTTCAACTCGGTTGCTTTTAAGATAACAGTGAGTTACGTACTTGTCATTCAGTTAAATGTCCAGTTAATTACGGCTTGTAATTTTTTTCCTGGAACATTTACTGACATAACAGCCCGTTAGTTTTTAACAATTGATTAGTAAATGACTAGTTAATATTAACAAACATAGTTTGGTGAAATCGGACGTAACAGCACTAAAACAACGTAGTTGCAATTGATTCAATTAATTCAACGTTCGATATTTATAATCCCATGCAATTTTAAGTGCTAAGCACGTTTAAATGTAAAATGTACGTTGAATTCTACACATGAAAATCGTGAAAGCCGTGAACTGTTATCACTGGGTCGTTAGCACAATTCCGCATACCCGCTGCGGGATTTCGTGCGAATGTCAACCTTATCGCGTGGAGTTAACTCCTAAAATGTAATCGAATTGCATACTAGTGGCTTGCTGATGGCAATGGAAATGGAATGGCAGTGAGATACGTCCGTTTAAACATTACAACAACATACCCGCGGAGGAAACAAATCATCACAGTCACACAAATATTTGTTCCGAGCCTTAGGGGTGAGAGCCATTATGTAAGAAGCATTTTCCTGGAGACTGCTAAATGTTTAAGTTACTTAGCACGGAATAATGTGACATTTATTTGTTTCCTGTAACACAAGCTTCTCTAGAAAGAAAAAAATACATCATCATCATCATCATTAGCTCATATATGTCCCCACTGATGGTGTACGGACCTATCCTAAACCTTAGGCCTTATTTAACCACGCTGGCCAAGCGCGGGTTGATCTAACAACCTTACAAATGAATAAATATTTCACAACATCACGTACATAGATCTGATTCCGTGGTAAGTAGCTTAAGCACTTGTGTTACAGATATCAGAATAATCATTCAATAATCAGATGAAAATAAGAACTGGCGACCTCTCGCATGTCTAAAAACGATCTAACTCCTCAGCCATCGACGCTTTTACAAACATATCGCACACCCAGATCAACACCGTATTATCTCAAAAAATCTCAAAATCCACTTTTTTATATATTTGAATACCCGAAAATTTTCCGCACATACCACTAAGACAGGCTTATTAATGCTTCCAAAAATGATCAATAGATGGTGTGCTAACTCTCTATTGGTGATAACGCGCTGTCAGAGTCACGCCGCGAACACGGAACCATTTCCAGTTGCGACTTCCAGCAGCACGCAGATCTATTATGAAATAGTGAGTTATTTCGTGATAATGCGGTGTTGTTGAAAATTACAGTATAATATTTAGTTTTAATTCAGTATTTGTGACGACACTCCTGCGACTTATTTGATACTATTTCAAAATAATACTCTATTTGTGACGAAGGTAAGTCAGATTATTTGTATTATTCCAAAATGATTTAGTATTGTCCGAAAAAGGTGAAAATCTGTGAAATGATGCACTATTGATGGTAGATATAAATGATGTTCTAGTTCCTTTAAATAATCATTTTAATTACTTCTTTTGACTTTGAATTGTTACATATTTAATAAATTAATAGAAAATTATTCACATTTCAAATAGTTATTTATAAAGAAAGAGATACACATATTTTTTTAGCCTGTTGTTGAATTATTTAAATTTGAATCTTGTATTCGCCAGATGATGAAGGGTTCTGGTCTCCAGTTACTTCAAAAGGTAATGGAAGCAAGCACAGAAAACAATCTAGTGGCCCAGACGGTATTACAGCGTTGGTACTTCAAATATGTGCAGCGGAGTTGTCTCCAGGGCTCACACGCCTGTACCGCCTCTCTTATACCTCGGGCATTGTGCCCCAGGCTTGGAAGGTAGCAAATGATCAGCTTGTTCCCAAAAAAAGGAGTCAGGTCTGATCCAGCCTACTATCGAAGAGTCAACAGACACAGTCTGATCCAGCCTACTATCGGCCCATAGCTATAACCTCAGTACTGGGTAAGGTGTTTAAGCGGATTATTAACGCCCGGCTCATAGGCTACCTAGAGGATCAGTCGCTACTCCATGACCGACAATACGGTTTTAGACCAAAACGGTCCACAGGTGATCTTCTAGCGTACGTTTCGCAACTCGGGGGGGAGGCTATGGAGAAGCATGGTGTATCTATGGCAGTAGCCTCAATATCGCTATAACTTTTGACCGTGTATGACATCGTTCGCTTATAAGATTATGTAGATAGCGGGATTATTGGTAGGTCGTATCCTTTGAGACGAACGCACTTTTTGTTTCTACCCTATAAATTCTGGTGTACCTCAAGGTTTCGTCCTGTCACCGACTTTGTAACTGCTGCATTACAATAACATATTATTGTAACTAGGTAATAAGTAAATAAATATCCATTACTATGTGGATGACAGCACTGTCCAAACACGTTATTTCGGAAGACGTGGGGTAAAGCAGACTGAAACCGAGGAAAAGAGGAACCTTCTTGTCGCCGAGTTTAACGGGGTCATGGACCGCATTTCCGAATGGGGTGCATGCAATCTTGAACCAAGAAGACACAGGTGTGTGTATTTTCTGGTAAAGTGTCTCCTTTCCTTTCCTATCCTACTCTTCAGAGCAGCCCCTTACCAATACAGGATAGCCTAAGCATCCTTGGCATTGATGTTCGCCGTGACCTGAACCGGACCTGACCAGGATTACATCGAGAGCGCCATCAGAACAGCCTCCCGCAAACTGGGGACCCTGAACAAAGTGCGGCGATTTAACTGGGATGGTTCCGCAAAATACTTACAACAAACCACTACTACACCAAGTATGACCACAACTTCTTCTGCCAATGACACCTCCCCACCAGAAAGCGAACCCAAGTTAACTAAAAAGAGAATACGAAACCCTCCTGGCTGGAAGTTAAGATAGCTAAAACATTTCAAAATACAAGAAAAGATTTTAAGTAATACTTTGAATAAGTAAGCTGAACAGTGTTAAATATTTTTTTTGTTACCAAATTTTATAAAAATGTTTTGTTTTTAGAATGTAGTACGTTCAAAATATATATGTACCTACTGATCCTAGTAAAATATCATTTAATTTATATCTTTTTCTCAAAATAAATCAAATAAGTCGCTATTATCCATTGAATTTCAATTAAAAAGCAGTAGAATAATAGTGGATTATTTCAGAATCATTCAGTAAAAAGCACATAATTCGAGATAATCCTTTTTATCGTCATTAATTTCTGCGTTAACACTGTATTAAGTCAAAAAAGGATATTTTTTACTATACTAAGGGATTTTGAATCAACTAAACTATAAAATCCTTTTAAAGATTTTATTTTACACACGAAATACTCTAAACATAGGCGATAACTGTTACGTAGCATGAGATAATGGTTTTTCCTCATTTCTGTAAAATGATCTTTTTCGACTTAGTGCAGTGTTGATCTGGGCGTGCGATATAGTGGAGCGCCTTAAGGTTTATACCTCGGAATCCAGGGCCAGTCGATGAATCTTTATATCAAGTTTTGAAATGTGTTTAGAATAGTATATAAAAAAATGTTAAAAAAAATATTTTGTGCGATCTCAACTTTTTAATTATTATTTTCTATACATAGTATAAAATGAAGTTGCGAAGGGCGCCCAAAATGTGTTTGTTACCTAGGATCTCAAAAAGTACTATATCAATAACTATGCGGTTTTCAATAATGGAAAGAAGACATTCCAGGGATTCTATAGGTGTATAATTTAGGTGTACCTACTTAAGAAATTATTAGAGTAATCGTAACAGTTGTCAGACGGACGGAAGAAAAACGACTTCTTGACACGATCACGCTAGATTTCCGCAGAAATGAGGAATTTTCCCGTCGTAAAAAGTAGCCTGTGTCCGTGTCTAGAATCCTATTTTTAAATTAACCAATTCTTATAAAAATCCGTTCCGCCGTTAAGGCGTGAATGAGGTAAACTTTTAAAACGAATGATTAAAAATCACTAACTTTATTAGTTTTCTGCCTACTGCCTACGCCTTAAGTACGATAGCATGAATATTAATAGCCTATATCCTTTTCTAGGTTACTATCTAGCTTCGAACTAAATTTCATCAAAATCCGTTCAGCCGTTTAAGCATGATAGAGCAAAACTCCCAGCAAAAAACAATAAAGAATCACAAATTCAATTCAGTTTTCTGCCTACTTCCTACCTCCTAAGTGCGATGATGTGATTATTTATAGCCTATAACCATTTCCAGGTTATCATCTATCATCATACCAAATTTCATCAAAATCCGTTCATCGGTTTAGACGTCAAAGAGCAAAAGTCCTAACAAAAACGGCTAAAAATCACTAACTCAATTTAGTTATCTGCCTACTGCCTACCCCCTAAGAACGATGGCGTGATTATTTATAACCTATAACTATTTCCAGGTTATCATCTATCATCATACCAAATTTCATCAAAATCCGTTCAGCCGTTTAGACGTCAAAGAGCAAAAGTCCTAGCAAAATCGACTAAAAATCACTAACTCAATTTAGTTATCTGCCTACTGCCTACCCCCTAGGAACGATGGCGTGATTATTTATAGTTTATAACCATTTCTAGGTTATTATCTATCACCATACCAAATTTCATCAAAATCCGTTCATCCGTTTAGACGTCAAAGAGCAAAAGTCCTAACAAAAACGGCTAAAAATCACTAACTCAATTTAGTTATCTGCCTACTGCCTACCCCCTAAGTACGATGACGTGATTATTTATAGCCTGTAACCATTTTCAGGTTATCATCTATCATCATACCAAATTTCATCAAAATCCGTTCATCGGTTTAGACGTCAAAGAGAATAAGTCCTAACAAAAACGGCTAAAAATCACTAGTTATCTGCCTACTGCCTACCCCCTAAGAACGATGGCGTGATTATTTATAACCTATAACCATTTCCAGGTTATCATCTATTATCGTACCAAATTTCATCAAAATCAGTTCAGCCGTTTAGGCGTTAAAGAGTAACAGACAGACAGAAAGACAGACAGACAGACAGAGTTACTTTCGCATTTATAATATTAGTTAGGATTAGGATTAGGATAGTTAGGATAGTAAGGATTAATACACAAGATGCATTTACAATGCCGAGGGCAGAGATGGCGGTGGCGGGGGCTGCGTTTCGTCGTTGTGTCATATAGTTAATGGTAAAATTATTTTTGTAAATCATTATTTTTTGTAAAAATTGAATAAATTAACATTGAAATAACTCAGCAAACATAATTTATCACATAAACAATTGAAATTTCAACTATAAAAATTTTTTGTAAAAAAAAAATTGTTGTAAACGAGATCGGCCATTTTTTTTTTTAACTTTTTTCTTTCAGGTTTTAATAATGCAATCAAGCACTTCCTATACACATTCATTGACTGGCCCTGGATTCCGAGCTTTTACCATTTTCATGTTTTACGGAACTCCACTAATACATATATTGTAACATCATATTAACGGGGTATTTTGGCAGTGCCAAAAAGCGCTTCCTGTTGGCTTGGCAAGCCGTAGACAGCTAAAAAAAAACTTTTAAACCTGTAAACACACTGTCCCATTTCTTTACTGTGCTATCGCGCTCTGAATATGACGAGTAATGTCACACAGGGCGTAATGTAAGGCATTTGAATTAAAAAGGGGTGGCGCAATAAGACACGAAAATTATGATTGCTCCCATTTTTCTGCAACTACCTAATGTCTAATGGTGGCCGTTACAATGCTATGCTATTACTTACCACCGGACCTTTTTGTTGTCTGAATCTTTGAATCGGTTGGAGTCTGGTGAGAGATATAGTGCTTCGATGGCCAAGTGGCTAAGGTCGTTGCTTGCCATGCGAGAGGCCGCCAGTTCAAACCCCGCCACTTACCAGTGTTTTTCAAATTTGAAATTCATATGTACGATTATTCGACGCTTTAACGGTGAAGGAAAACATCGTGAGGAAACCTGCTCATCTATGAAGAAATTCTAAGGTTGTATAGTCGACCAACCCGCACTTGGCTAGCGTGGTTGACTAAGGCCTGATATGGGCTGATGATGATGATGAGATACTGATATGAGCAATGCAAAGAGACAAATTAAAACTATCATATTACTATTGGTTGTCCTAATAATAAATAAATAAATAAATAAATAAACGGCCGCCTGTGTAGGGTTAGTTATCATTATTTTTAATACAATATATAGTTATGAATATGATATAATAAATTATAGATAATGTTACCAAAGTAATAGTAATCTGCATTTGAAATCTGTGCCCTGCCATTTTTGGAACTTTACTGACTGAAATAAAATGGTTTAGTTCATCTTTTCTGCCACGTGTCATTAAGGCATGGAATGCCCTTCCAGCTCAAGTTTTCCCTCCCTCCTATGATCCCGGGCTCTTCAGGCGGGGCGTGAAACGGCATTTAAGCAGGCCTTCAGGTTGAGTGCGACAGGCTCAATATGATCTGTTGTGCCTGTGGACCTCATATTTGGATCTCGCTACCGCTTACCATCAGGTGCACTCCACCTGAGGTCATCTTGTTAGCCTATTATAAAAAAAAAGATGCGAAAAAGCACGTAAATGAAATTGATATATCAATATCACAAGGTACCCTAATTAGGACAGATTTACCATATCTACAAGTTGTTTATTATAATATCATTGTGTTTACCCATTAATGTCAAAGTCAAAGTCAAAGTCAAAATTTCTTTATTTATATAGGCATTCACATGCACTTATAAATCGTCATTGTATTAAATAAATAAGTAATTCTACCACCGGTTCGGAAAGCCGATTCTATCGAGAAGACACCGGCAAGAAACTCGATAGTTACTCTTTTTAACCGATTATCACATAAACTTGTTAAATATAATTGCCATGTCGTACAGTTTGAGTATGTCACAGTATCAAAGAGAGAAAAAAAAACTTATACTACAATTACTGTTAATAATAAAAAATAGAAAAAAAAAAGGAAAGGAAAAGGGTAAGATCGAACAGTCCAATGTGAAATCCAGATGAAATTTTCAAGATGCAAATAATTATTGTTTTGTGCTTAATTGTTGTAAGTCTCAGACATCTTGTCATTATAGTATGTAAATTAGTGAGAAGTTTTGCAAATTAGCTTTGAGCTTTACGTCAATGACCTAAGCTTAAAGTTGTCTGCGATATGAAAGGAATTGTATTGCATTATAAGGTGATTTCAGAAGGTTGTTTCAAATAAAAACTTAGGGTGCTACCACACTGGTTTATTAAAAAAATACAAATATTAATAAATGATGGAAACTGTTTAATTATGATAGAAAATATTAGATATTGAATGATCCTACTTAGAAAGTATTGTTTAAATATAGAAAGAGAATAATAAATTAGAAAGTGTTGTTTTTTTTTAAACATCAAAAAAGTGTTGCACCAGTTTTTGGTATTTATCATGTCTGTAACTATCAAAATAATTGACGAACTATCTAAAAGAAAAATCATTTTCATTTCAATCACAATACTATGTATACGATTATGAAACACATTCAGCCCCCATTGACCTTGTCGCCCTAGTTTAGGGTAGGCCCGTGTCCCAGCAATGGGGACGTAAATGGGCTGATTGAGCCCCCGACTAATATTCGAACAATTCTAATGATATACTAATTTCTAGTTAAATTACATAACTGAATTATTGTATTCTATGAAGTAAGTAAATCTATCGAAAAGCCGAATTTGGCATTAATTTCAGAGCCAATTTCTAGTTAACATCAATCCAAATTCCGAACGTTCTCAATAACCTTGCGTTCAAAGATTAAAACATCTTATCGAATCAATACAGAGTGCGAACTCAGCAGTTATTACGGACTTGAGTTTATACGAGCCAGCATAAAGACACTTCTCAAATGAACACTTTCCTGTCAATTATATGGCAATTTAATTTTCATCTCGAGACGGGAGGCAAACGTCGCAAAGATGAAGTAGCATAGTTGCAGAGACTAAATAGTTGCAGATAGGTCGAGATGAAAAAGGTAAATTGGATTTATTTAAAAATAAAAATGATCATCATCACCAGCCCATATGACGTATGTATGCCCCACTGTTGGGGCAAGGGTCTACCCTGAACTAGGGCGATAAGGCTGGCGCAGTGCGGGTAGATTGACAGCATAACCTAAGAATTTCTTTGAAGGTGTGTGGGTTTCGGGATGCTTTCCTTCACCGTTAAAGCGTCGAATGACATTATGCATGTCAAATTTGATAAATGCAACTAGTACGTGGCGGGGTTTGAACTGGCAACTACTCGAATGGCAAGCAGCTAACTTGACCATGAACGAAAAAAAGTTATGCGCCATCCCAACTTATATTATTACGCGATGGTGTTAGTTTTTTTGTTTGTTAAAAAAAATCGAAAGACACTAGTTGGTGCTGGTTAAGTGTATTTTAAATCAGACGATAAAAAAAACTGTTACGATGGGAATCCGATGCGGGAATCTGCGAGTGAAAAATAGTAGCTCATACAAATTTGGCCAAATCGGGGTTGAACCTCAGACCTTTCAGTATTACATCGCAATTGACGAATAAACAACGGGGCAGTGAACATCCAGAACACAATCAAAAAAATTTAATTACTCTATAATCCCAACATTAGCAATTAACCAGTAATATTAATTTTGATTAATATTCAAGACACATAAACTATGTCCAGTTACTGTGGTTAATGCATTCTATTAACAGTAAATTAGCCCACAGCCTGCTGATAACGCAATCAAGGGCATTTACTATCTGTTTTGATATTATTAAGGTGGATTTACACTTTTGAACAACCATTCAGTAAGTGTAAAATAGACAAAATATGGTTTAATACGTTACAATATCATTGACTTGCGAAATATATTAAGGTGGGATATCTTCTTCTTATTTTGAAGCCATTTAAAAATACAATAAGGTTGTCGCTTGCCATGCGAGGGGTCGCCAGTTCAAACCCCGCCTGGTACCAATGTGTTTTTCAAATTTGAAATTCATATGTACCATCATTTCGACGCTTTAACTGTGAAGGAAAACATCGTGAGGAAACCAGCACTTGAAACATATATAGTTGTTAGACCTACTTAGGCAAATAGCTGAAGTAGAATAGTAGCTGAAAGAAATTATTATTATTTGCTTGCAATGTTACTCATTGTCTTACATTATAGTATTATTTTACCCCAAAAGTCAACTGCTCCATCGCGGCTCGAGACTCAAGATTATCGAATTATGCATTTTGTATTATTTTGAGCTTGGTATTCTGGCAATATACAGCTCAAAAACGGTCATAGTTGTACACATTACAAAACTGAATATGTTCGGGATATTTAAAATCGGGTCACCCGTGATGATGGCGCTTACATGAGTGCCGAAATATCAGAAGCTCATCAAATAAAAAATAACCCATATACATATTCAGTTTTCTAATTAATATGTTGCCGTCTATTTGTCAACCGACTTCAAAAAAAGGAGGAGGTCCTCAATTCGACCGACGATATGTTTTTTATTACATTGTTTGTAAGACCATTGACACACACCTGAGAGATTTTTCAACGGTGTGTGAAGCCATGTCAGAGGCCTACGGGCGGTTTAAAAACTCTGACACCAGGTTGTTCATCAACCATACGATAAGAAGAAGAAGACCATTTTGTTGACTACTTTAAGTCATAACCTTTACCTTGCTAAAAAGAAAACAAGGGCGTGTGAAGCTGCCTTAACAATGCAAACGCAGTTCGTAAACACAAAATAGGATTAATTGGCCAATCACATGGCTTAATAAAGTAAAACGTTTATTTAACCAATGGAATTTATAAAGCTTTCTGCAAACAGGGCAGAGCATTCAAATAATTTAATAATCAGCCCATAACAGTTGGTTGCTACTGCAAATATTGACAACGTTTCCGGCTTACGGTGGTAAATGCAGCGTAACCTTTGAAGGTAAATGTTTCAATCAGACTTTTCAGAATTAGAATTGACTGGCTCGGTGGAACAGTGGTTAGTGACTCAGTTTCACTACGTACGGTTATAAGAGTCGTGGGTTCGATTCCCACTCGGGACAAATATTTGTGTGACGAACATCGGTGTTTGTTCCGTGTGTGTTATTAAATATATTTAAGTATATTTGTGTATCCACAGTCGTTTCTGGTTTCCGTAACACAAGTGCTAGCTACTTACCACGGTATTTAGATCGATGTATGTGTTGTTGTGAAATATTTTTAATCACATATTTGGTTTGGGGTAGTATTACAACGACCTCTTAATTTCAGTCAGCTTAAGAATGGTAGAGCATCGACTACTTTCGTACTTCTGTTATACTTAGTTGTACGCTATGCTCCCTCTATCATCTCTATAAGTTTTAATAAAAAGTGTAGTAGGTATTAACGGCTTTTTATCATACTCACTAACTACCGATGCCTATTTTTAAACTGATTGGAATTAAGAGGCCGATATGCGAATTATTTAAAAATTAATGGAACAAAATCATTGTAGACTTCTAGAGGCTGAAAAAAAATAAACAAATTTTACCAGACTTGAATATGGAAGAGTAATGTTTTACGCAATAAACAACTCAATGTAGTAGCAAAGAACTAAAGATAGGTAAAAAACGAAGTTTACTTCGCAGTGTCGCTTCTGTACATTTTTAAGTTCCCTGTAAGCTCACTGTGAATTGTTGGATATGTATGAGGAACATTTGTCTCTCTGACAAAGTACTTTCATGGCCGAAGGTATGCCATGGCCTATACCTTCCACGCCGCCGCATACTGACCCTAACCGCTCACAAAATAAGTCTCATTCTCCTTTGCACTGATATTTTTAGGTGTCATGTTAATAAAATTTGAATGTAATGTCTCCGAATGTCTCGCATTAATTAAGAGAGAGAGATTTGTAGCGAAACTAGGGAGGTTTAATGTGTTTCTTTTAAGCTTTTTGTGTTAGTCCGTTTTACGGATGTAAACCGGGATATAGCGGGTTTAATTATAATAATAGACTTTGCGTGTTAGGATGGGGAGGTGGAAAAAGTCAGCGGACTCTTTTTGATTTTTTTTTCGCTCAAAAACGTACCTCATTCCGAGAGTGCCATTTGCAAAATGTTGATTTAGCAAAGAGGTTTAACATTAAATGTTGATGCCGATTCTCATTGTTATTCTTTTCGAGTGAGATGAGTAAGTATTTTTTTTATTTTCATACATTACAATGATTTTACTGCTCTTACAGATTTACCAGGTGTAACGTAATATGTTTTTTGATGATTTTATTACCATAATACTGTTTAGTCAGAAATAAAAAGAGTTTGAATCGCACAAGAAGGGTTTTGTGTAAATATTGTTAACAAAATAACGCTTTTTGTTGTTGTTATTATCGACTGTAATAGGGTTCAGTCTTGCCCGTGACCACGAGCGCTGTAAAGAGCTCAAAACGTCGGGTCTCTAAATTTAATAATGTGTTTATTTATTATAACAATACACGCGAGTTTAATATATAAAATTAGTTTAATTCAAACGTGAAGTGTGTACGCCAATGATAGACAGTACTAATAGGGTTCTATTTTTACCTTTAGGGTACGAATCACTTAAAAGGGACCGTATGAACAAAATTATGTTTTTTTTTTTTAAATTAACTCGTTTAAATTAGATAAAGTCAAGGACAACTCCTATGGATAAAAACTACCTATCGTTATAATAAATTAATTAAAATCGGCTTACAGTCTAAACATTACTCTCCATTATGTTGATACGATTACCTCAATTACTATACTTTGTTTAATCATAATGTCCTTTGTATAGTAAAGTTTGTTAACGGCCATTAGGTATGTTATTGGAAGGTTTTCGAGTGAAAGAGGGAAATGAAATGTGTTCGTGATTAAATAAGTTAATACATCAAAGTCTGCGCAAGTTGTTATGATTTGATGGATGGTCGGCCGGTCCCAGCGGTACGACTACACTACTGACAAACCAGGGTTTGCTTGTATTAAGTATTATTAAATTGTTGTCTTGATAACAGTCAGGGGATACCAGTCACAACTATCTGTCCGGTGGTTGGTGAACGGTATACAAATAAGCGACCCCGGCTCCTCGAGCTTTTATCGACTCAGTCCAAATCATCCGAGGCAATAGTATCCTTTCTCCCCTTTTCCTTTCCCCGTCACATATCCTTGCTACTCGTGGGAACGCAATGACCTTGTTAAAACAATGCACAAGGCAGAATGGCGTCACGTTTCCCACAGAGGTGAAAAGTGGATCGCTGGAAGTGATCTCTGCCTACCCCTCTGGGAAAAAGGCGTGATTTTATGTATGTATGTTGTCTTGATAGTGTGAGATAATTTTTTTAAAGCAGAGAGCTAAAGGCTTATTTGACGTGTTTCGTTGCGGAGACAAACATCTGCCATGTTTATTATGGGTGAGATCCATTTATCCGGTCATTTCATCATCGTAGTCAGTCAGATAGATGAAAAATTAGAAATTTTGTGTTTTTTTTTTCAAATTTTATGGAACTCACATAATTGTGCGAGAGATATGAGTGGTTGGATAAATGAAGACTGGACATAACAATACTCACAGTGGGAAACCATAATCCTTCTTTATTCACCAGTCGGGTAAAAATGTCAGCCAACTGCCAATCTCAATGGCAATCAGCCAACTGTAGATATAATAGTGGACAAATGTGTGCGCAATCACAGAGTGTACCCTTCATCTACACCGTGAAATTTTAGTGGTTGTTTTCCCGTGGCAGAACGATTTGCCATGAGTAATACTAACGAATCATGCAAATTATTCCATAAAAAAAAGATCAAATTTTCAAAATAATAATTTTCCAACTCGGAAACGAGAGAAGCTATCGTTGTTTTTTTAAATGTTACGTGATCAGGTACTGCTTGCCCTACCTTTCGTAAAACCGGCATTTATTGATTTCAATACAAAAGAACTGCACAAATCTATTGTGCTACTAAGATAGAATCATTTTAATGCGGGAAAACAACCACTAAAATTTCACGGTGTATATTCCCACTGCTGGGGCACGTGTTTACCCTAAACTAGGGGTATCGGGCCTTAGTCAAGTACAAATAGGGGTTCTAGTACTGTGTACGTTTCTTCGCGATGTCTTCCTTCACCGTTTAAGCGTCGAATAATCGTATATAAGAATTTCAAATTTGAAAAAAGTAGTACGTGGCAGGGTTTGAAGAAATGACCTCTCGCATGGCAAGCAACGACCTGACATTAGGTAGGGTTATTTCTCTAGAATAAATCACAAACTAATGAAAGTCTGCCTGGGATTCAAACCCCGGATCTCTCGTCCATTGAGTGTTTGCCATTAATATACCAACGACTAATTCACCTATCTTATCTACTACTATAATTGGCTGAGAAACCTTAATTACCTTTACTATTATGGTATTGTTAATAGATACATATCTATAATTACTCACATAACTAGATATTACTATGTTCATCATTATTTCGCTGTAATATTCAATTATGCCAAGCGTGAACAAAGCATCAGTAATTAGATATCTAAAGCTGTGGATAACAGTATTGACACATTCATGACATGGATGCCAGAACTAAAATTATCGGCATTGTCGAAATGCTAAAAAATTAATCAGTTTTCCGGACTATTGATTCTATAAGGTAATAAGAATCATTATTTTATCATAGAAAAAATAATAATCACCTTCTGGTATAGAAAGTACTTAGAATCATTGTCAACTTTTTTTTCTAAATCAAAGTTAAAAAGTCCGATTTCTGTTTCGGTATACGGGTTATTTTTTTACCAATAACCCACACACATTATACTGATTTTTTTTGTCAATTAATTGTTATAGTATTTAGAACAACCAATGAAACAAATATGTGGCAGAAGCATCCAAATGATTGTATCAAAAGTGGTTGATTGAAGCTTAAAAAGTTTATTGGCACCTTGTTTGAAAACTTCATTTTTAAAGTAACACAGTAGATTTGATAAAGAGTTTGTTTTTTTTCTGAATGATGGTGGCCAGACAATAGCAGATTTGATTAAATAATAACGCTTGTATGATCTGATCATGCTAGTAACAGCCACTTTACATTAATTAAGGCAAATATCGACCCTCCGCTGTAGAAGCCTGGTGACCACGTCATTCCCCAGATGAGGATTAAACCCTGGGGATCCGTGACGAGGATTCCTGTCAGGCACTGGCCTGGGACACTGGTCCTTCCTTACAATTTCTTACTCACGTAGCTGACGTATAAGGTACAAGACCATTTAGTACTAATATACTAATTATATTAATTCCGTTGTCTCCTTGACTCACGCCCTACTTCTGTGAAGCCTCTGACTAGCTAGCTGGCTGTCACGTCGGTGCTTAAAAACTTTTTCGACACAAAATCATTACTTTGACGAGTGAAAATACAATCGAATTTCTAAAATTGTTATCTTTTCAACTAGGTATTATTTTGTACATGATGGGTTACATAATGTAAGTTGTATCAGCAGAAAGTTTAAAACATAAACTTAGGGTTCGAATCCCGGTGTTCTGCATTAGAGATGTGATTTTGTTTCTTAATTGACTACGATGATGGCTTGGGGTAGCGTTGTCATCATCACCGGACTTGTAGGTGAGCGGTTGGCTCTCACCCCTAAATAACTTTCGCGCGGTACGGGTGACTCATATTAACTTAAGCATTTCTACCGTGCGTGTAGTATATCGCTTGAAATATCAATTAAAAAAAGAAAATAGTCGTTTCTTTTTCAGTACGTTGCCATTTCTGTTGTATAAATGATACATAGCACTTGTGTGACCGATATCGCAAACAACAGTAGAATACACAAATACATATCATCAACATCATCATCAGCCCATATACGTCCCCACTGCAGGGGCACAAGCCTGCCCTAATCTAGGGCGATATGGCCTTAGTCAACCACGCTGGCCAAGTGCGGTCAACTACACAACCTGAGACTTTCGTCGTAGGTATGCAGGTTTCCTCACGATGTTTTTCCTTCACCGTTAAAGCGTCGAATAATCGAACTTACCTTTAAATTTGAAATTTGAAAATCGCAGTGGTGCGTAGCGGGGTTTGAACTGGCGGCATCTCGAATGGCAAGCAACGATCTTCACCACTCGGCCATCCACGCTTTTACACCTAAAACGTCGACACAAATACATCTAAAAAGACAAAAAAACAACACACAAAGCAACCAATATAAACGAATAAAAATCCGTACAATAGTGAACCAGTCAAATAAATTATTTGCTTGCCCTAAATAAACTTGTTCACTTCGATATTATCACATAAACCTCGGCATTCGATGTAGGTTAACGTTCTTTTCAATTAGTACTTGGCAAATATCCAACTGGTTCGATGTTAATTTGTTAAAATTGCTTCTTCCTAGAAACTTTTTCGCTGATGAAATGGAGTGGTCATTAATGGATTCCTGATTAACCATAAAATACCTACTTAAATATTGGAGAAGTTGGACGATTTTTTATCCAATTTATCAACATGGTGATTGCTTTGTCGATCTGCTATAATTACTCTACACTTTCTACATAATATGTAGATAAATATTACTAGCAGTACCCGCGACTTGGTTCGCGTGGACTATAGGATTTTATATACAAAAGTGTTTTCCCAGTAACTCTCGTTCCGTTTTAAGTAAATTTAACGTTTATTAGGGTACCTGCATGTCAAATATCAATCATCTATCTTACCTAGTTTAGACTTTCTCATACAAAAGTTTTTACCCGCAAACTCCCAATTTGCAATATCCTGTTGGAACTAAGCTTTAAGTTTACTAAGCTACCTGCATGCTAAATTTCAAGCGTCTAAATTAAGCGGTTTAGATTTTTCATACAAAATAGCTATATGTATGTACTTAACATTGTAACGAAAAAAAAAATCTTTTAAATATTAAAAATTATGACGTTTTATCAGCAATTTTCTTTTTAAAGCATTCCTGTGGCGGATTAAAAAAGCGTTGCGTTGTTATCTAAAGATTAAAGTGAAATGCTTGAGTGGCTCAGCTAGTAAGCGAGAGAATACTTATTAAGTTATTTTGTTTATCTTTGTAATAGAAACAAATTTATTTAATTAAAAGTTGCCTTATTTAAATTAAAGGCTGTAATTATTCATTTACATTTTATTTAATTATTCATGGCTCGTTTAAAAAGAAAATAGGTGTCTTAAATTTATACAATTTTGACACATAATTTTTTTTATAGTTGTAACATATTAATTTAAAAAAACTCACATTAGCAATCTTAAATAACCACTGCTAGTATGTAGTTCGGAAGCTCCGAACATTTTACGGGAAGTCTCTTGAGCGATATAATTGTAAATATAAATATCTGTTCGTCGTACATCGGTAAAAAAAAGTTTTAAGCCGAAAGATTGTGAAAAGTAATTAATGTTTCGATACCACCAGTTGCAGATAAGGCTATAAGAAAGTTCCATTGACCGGATCAGCTTTTTATCAACAGAAGATACTATTGCAGCAAAAACTAGACAATAGACAAGGGATAAAAGCATTGAAAAACGAACATAATGGATTTCAAAGGACGATGGACACAAAGTAACCACCGACCAATAACTGCCAGATAAATATAAAATAAATATTTCACAACATCACATACATCGATCTGATCCCGTGGTAAGTAGCTTAAGCACTTGCGTTACGGATATCAGAAACGACAGTGGATACACAAATATACTTAAATATATTTAATAACACACCCAGACGCGGAACAAACAAAGATGTTTGTCACACAAATATTTGTCCCGAGTGGGAATCGAACCCACGACTCTTGGTACCGTAGGTAGTGAACCTGGGTCACTAACCACTGTTCCACTGAGCCAGTCAGATGTTTTGTTTCATGACTGATCATTAGTTATTAAGGGGGCTAGTCTCAATGGGGGCTATCGCTTCGGAATTTCCCATAACGTCACAAGAAATAGGACCACTTCTCAGAACATAACTTTAAGGTGACCTTCGGGTTATTGTTGCGAAAAAAAACCGTTTAGAAACGACCCGGCACGTGCCAGTATCGGGTAGTTAATAGGAACTTCAAAAGCAAAAGAGTTTTAAATATTCATCTAGACTAAAAAATGAAATGGGTTTGTGATTGAAAAGAAAATGTTATAATAATTTTGTTTACCTTTGATAAGCTGGCTTCAAGGGCTTGCCGGAGTCGAGGGTTCGATTCCCATCCAGGACATTAATATTTATATTATATAGGTAATGGAATTCGGTGTTGACTAGATAAAATTATATTCGTGAATTCTACAATAGATTTGGATTACTGTATCACAAGTTCTTTTTAAGCTACTTACTAAGGGATCAAATACATTTTAAGTTAACTGATATATTTGATTACCCAAGTTTCAGTCATCATTATCCATATACGTCCCCACTGCTGGGGCACGGGCCTACCCTGAACTAGGGCGATAAGGCCTTAGTTGACCACGTTGGCCAAGTGCGGGTTGGTCGACTACACAACCGATGTTTTCCTTCACCGTTAAAGCGTCGAATGATAGTACATATGAATTTCAAATTTGAAAAACAAATTAGTACCTTGCGAGGATTGAACTAGCGACCTCTCGCATGGCAAATAACGACTTTAACCACTCGGCCATCGACGCTTTTTCAGTTTAGGGGTGAGAGCCATCCGCTCCCAGCCCGGTGATGATGACAAGGCTCCTCCAAGCCATCATCGTTAGTCAGTTAGGAAAAAAAAAAGGTTTTTCAGTGCCATTTAGAAAAATCTAATGGTCAACAATACGTGCGATTCATGTATTCAACACATTATCGAGAGTGCGAGTCCATTCAGCGAGGAGTCAAGTAGGTATTTCCAAGTTTAGAGGGTTGGACCCTTGTCACTGGGACGTCCGGCCGGACGTCAATCTTATGGTAACTTGCGAAAAAGTATACTAGTTTTGGTGTTAAATAAAACTCTTGTATGATTTTTTTTAACCGACTTCAAAAAAGGTTGAGTTTCAATTCGTTTGTATTTTTTTGTCCAAATTTTACTGTGTCTGTGGTGCACCCCGTCCAGTCAGGCATGAATGTGATTTTTTCCTTTTTTTTATTTACTGTGATGCACTGCTGCCTTCCGATATTATAATACGCATAGATGTAAATTTTTTTTACTTTGTAATTTTAAAAAAAAATCCATACCTTATAAGGCGTCCGACCGATTTCAACCATTGCAGCCGATCTCAATGGAGATCAGCAAACTGCGAAGTACATAATAGTGCACAAATGTACGCACACAAGTGCACTATCTGTTCTCTCGTAATTCGGTGAGACAGCAATCCGACATGACCGATGTGAGATCAGGCGCAGGACCACCGACTTACCGTACTTTCCGAGGCACGGGCGTCCTTCCATCTGCCAACTTCCTACACCGGGCTGAGTAATTTATTAAAGAAAAACTTACACAATTTTTTCCCGACCCCGGACTCGAACCGGAGTCCTCTCAGTCCTTGCGCAGCGCTTGCTACCAATAGACCACCGAGGCAGTTCAGAGTGTCAAAGTATTGAGTCATACATACATACATACATAAAATCACGCCTTTTTCTCAAAGGGGTAGGCAGAGATCACTTCCAGCGATCCACTTTTCACTTCTGTGGGAAACGTGACGTGACGGGTTGTGAACCACGTCGCCGCATTATTGAGTCACATTTTTTTTTTATAATGGGCTAACAAGATGACCTCACTTCACCTGATGGTAAGCGGTAGTGAGATCCAAATATGAGGTCGACAGGCACAATAGGCCATATTGAGCCTTAAATGTAATCATATTAATAAATAGGCTATAGCTAAAATAGGTTGGACGCCTTGTATTATACTTTGAAGCTTACTCCGCAGTATGTACGTACGGGTTAGCAAGTTTAACACAAACTAATCCTGTTTAGGCAGACCCCGTTTCAACCGAATCAGCTTTTTGCCGACATGCCATGAACATTCAAAACACAGAACCATGAATATGGTTGGTTGAATTTCGAGCATTTCGCTACGTTGTAATAGCAAAAACATAGCGAACATACTACTGTAGTTGACTATGGCTTGGACTAAGTTTATACGACCATCTGATTTCGTTAGACTTAGGTACGTATTCAAGCTTAATGGGTATTTGCTTGGATTTCTGATTACATATCAACGTATAGGTTGGCTACTTTTGGCTGGTTGATTAAGCCTTTCTAGATACCTTACCTTTTGGGCTAGCTTACGTAAAGTAATTCGCGTTATGAATGAATGAGAGGTTCATATCTATTATTGTCTACAACTGTATGTAAATAAATACTATACTTGTATACTAATAAGACTATATTTCTTTTTTTTTTCAAGGTGATTAATTTATTAATTATTTATGATTTTTCTATTCATGTTCAGTTTTAAGTGCTACATACTATAAAAAAAAATATATCTTAATTTATGAAGGCAATGTACACTTGAACTCATAAATCGTCACAACAAAAAAAAGTAAGAATTTACCACCGGAATTCAGAACGCCGTTTCTAAAATGTTACCGAACCTTTAAACATATCGAAAATTAAAAATCACAGATTTGATGATAACACTTCAAGAGATTCCACTTCATAATCTCAGTTCAAAGATGGTGGATAAAAACATCAAAATTTATCTAAAAAAGTTATTGACTGACAGACAACTTTACTGCGGAGATCTTATAGAGTCAGTGTGCGTCATTCTGACAAGGGTTCCGTCATCGGAACTTGGGATAACTTCTCAAATGAGTTAGGCTTTGGATACTATGAAGATTGAAGTATGTAGTTTTATCTTTTTGGATGAAAGAGTTTAGATCAAAATAGGCTGAAAATTTTGCTCACAATTTTGAGAGGAAATAAATATTTGACATCTGACAATGACTGGCTCCATTGAACAGTGGTTAGTGAACCAAGTTCACTTCCTACGGTTCCAAGAGTCGTGGGTTTGATTCTCACCCGGGACAAATATTTGTGTGACGAACATCGGTGTTTTTTTCCGTGTCTGAGAGTGAGATATGATGACTAATGATGAGAGCTAGAAACGTCGGGTCTCTGAATAATATGTTTAGAATAACAATACACGCGAGTTTAATCCCTAAAATTAATTTTATTTTAAAAGACGTGGTCATCTTTGTTTTTTTTTACAGCTGTGAGTTTTAATCGTAGAATAATGGGCTTTTCGTACTGTTAACCCAATTTTCAGAATTCAACAAACTTTTAAAATGCAATAAAGCACGTAATAGCTCTTTTTGGTCCGCGACTTCAGCTAATGCGTTTGTGCATTTAGTTCACTAACCGAGAAAAGATTTTTTTTTCTAATTAATTTAAAAAACCTGCCAAATGCCAATTAGGCAAAACTTCAAGGGTTCCATACTATTAAAACGTACTTAAAAACACTTTTGTTTCAGGGAAGACACTTTTAATGTAGGTATATTTTTTCACACTTTAACTGCCACGTTGGTCTATTGGTAGCAAGCGCTACGTAAGGAACGAGAGGTCCCCGGTTCGAGTCCGGGGTCGGAAAAAAATTGTGTGAGTTTTTCTGTGATGAAATTACTCAGCCCGGAGTTAGGAAGTTGGCGGTTGAACGCCCGTGCCTCGGAAAGCACGTTAAGCCGGTGGTCCTGCGCCCAATCTCTCATCGGTCATGTCGGATTGCCGTCTCACCGAGTTATGAGAGTAAGGGAATAGAGAGTGCACTTGTGTTTGCGCGCACACTTGTGCACTATAATATGTCCTGCGCACTTGGCTGATCTCAATTGAGATCGGCCGCCATGGCTGAAATCGGTCGGACGCCTTATGTCTGAGAGAAAATGTTAGAGTCAGTTAATGAGCTAGAGCCCTATGACAGTTAGACGGACAAGCAGACAATTAGAAAAGTATCATATTAATGTGCGGTTCATTAGCACCTTTTAGTACGGAACCCTAACAAAACTAAGCTAATGAAATACTAGTTGCAACCGAGCTATTTCCACAGCCAATAGAAGAACTAACAACCATTTAGTGCGCAAACTTTCCCAAAATGACTTCAATAACATTAAAGCAAATGTTATTCAAAGCCCAACTTCCGAAAAGCCAACAAAAACACGTCAGGAAATATGAAATCCTAATAGAAAATTTAACTAGCAATCACGTACCTCAAACGTTATGGCAGCAATTTTAAAATACCCGACCCGTACCGCCAATCCGGACTCCGGACAACTTTCGTTTTATTGAGGCACGCTGTCACACCGTGTGATGGTTTTTAATACATAAAAAAAACATACATAAAATCACGCCCAAAGGGGTAGGCAGAGATCACTTCTAGCGATCCACTTTTCACCTCTGTGGGAAACGTGACGTGACGGGTTGTGGACCACGTCGCCGCCATTCTGCCTTGTGCATTGTTTTAACAAGGTCATTGCGTTCCCACGAGTAGCAAGGATATATAACGGAGGAAGGAAAAGGGGAGGAAGGATACTATCGCCTAGGATGATTTGGACTCGATTCGATAGTAGCTCGAGGAGCCGGGGTCGCTTACCCGTATACCGTTCACCAACCACCGGACAGATAGTTGTGACTGGTATCCCCTGATAAAAACGTTTTAGTCAGGGGATACCAAGGGGATAAGGTTTTGTTAATTCGTTTAGAGTATTACAAAGTGACCTATCTCCGTGATTTCGCTGGAATGGCTGGTACGTGATTTATTTGGATCAGTTGTTGTACCTTTTGTGTATTTTTAGTAGAGTATTACAAAAGGGTGTGAAAGGAGAGCCTATATTTATTTATTAAATCTAAAAATCATAATTACGTACGCAAATTGTTTTTATGCCTGCAAACTTCATCAAGTCGTCATGGTTTTTAAAGAATAAAGAAACTTTATTGACCACAGATACAAAACATAATCAACAAATAAATAAATAAACAGAAGAAACAATAAAGAATAAAGATAAAAAATAAACACACTACACTATTTTGACTGACTCGGTGGAACAGTGGTTAGTGACCCTGGCTGGCGGTTCCAAGAGTCGTGGGTTCGATTCCCAATCGAGACAAATATTTGTGTGATAAACATCGGTGTATTTATGTTTATTTACTACTAAAATTAAAATGGTCCTGCTACGGGAAAACAACCACATAAATTTCACGGTGCTTAGATTTCAAAGTGATACCTAGTTATAGGCTTAAGCTACGGTGTAACTGTCATCCCCAATAACGAAATACACGAGTCAATACCTCGGAGTGAAACGTCAATGCCGATTGCACATTTACATCCTCTGGCGACGGGGTGGCGCCAAACAGCGCAATAACATTGTGATTAGTATAGCGAGACGGTATTAATTGATTCTTGTTTGACTTCTACAAAGTTTGAGAGATTTTAAGCTTTCGCGTTCTATTACACTAGATATAAGTCTTTATGGGTCTACACGCGAAATAAGGAGTAGCAAATACATAGCTTCTTACTGCTCGCCAAACCAATCATGGTCGCGAGCGAATTCAATGATTGGTGAAACCCAGTAAAAGGTGTTGTAATCCAGTAAAAGTCGAAACGTCGGGCAGTAAGTAGCTATGTATTTGCTACTCCTTATATCGCGTGTAGACCCATAAAGACTAATATTTAAAGTTTTAGAGAGTTGAGAAGAGATTGTTGTTTGTAGAGGTTAGTAGAAGTGTTTTTAGTTTTTTCCAACTGACATACGATGATGGCTTGGAGTAGCCTCGGACTTTCGGGGGAGTGGATGGCTCTCACCATTTGTAGATGTGAATGATACTGACTTTTGATAATCGGACTAATGTAAACATTGGCTAATAGTCAAAAGTCAAAGTGAAAGCCAATTTTTTTTTGTTGCTTTAATTTGATGAGTGAAGCTTATTTTAAATGTATCTAGTATTTATGCATTAAACAATAATGTTATCCGATTGGACATACATACATATACATAGATATCTCTTGCACCTCTAATTCGTGTTTATGTATTATTAATCTATTAAAGTACAGGTTTGTACCTTTGTTCACTATCTACTAAACTATGAGCCTAACCTAAACACAGGAGCACTATGTATCTGTTTTAGCGCTTTTGATCAAAGATGTAATGAATAGCAGTATTACACAAACTAAACTATGTATTGGCGCAAGAGACAAAGGCAAGATCAAATATCCTATCAAGCTTATGGCTGGATCAATGTATATCAGAGTATAGTATGTAGACCAACGAATTTAACAATGGACCTTCAGAAGTGCATAATATATAAAGCTCATGTTAAGGCGGCATATGCCCAGCGCTGGGAAGACACATACTAAGATGGTTTAATTTTTATTCTCATAAAACTTGTAACGTCAGTTCTGGGTAAAAATAGTATATGACGCGTAATCTTCATTTCTTGTTTATGAAACATAATAAAAATAAGTGCATCGTATTTTTTCATTAACTGATCTAATTAACGGACGTAATCTAATAAAATGGTGACGATGATTCTCAAAATTCTATATTACCAAAACCAAATCCATAAGTTAATACATTTTATTAAAATAACTATGTAAAAATTATAAAGTAAAATAAGCCTAAAATAACTAAATAAATTCATTGTTACAAATGAAAAATAAATCACCGATTGCTCTACATCGACCCATAAGTCTAATCTCATTCGTAATAAAGTATTTGTGAACGAAACGTTCGCGTTCGCACCAAATTAATACTTACCAGAACTTCGCACTGACAATATTGGAGGGTTCATGTGAACTCCCGTTTCACCAGTAGCCCTTGTAAGCGCCGTCATCAGGCAAACCATCGCCCATTGAAACCGACATTAGTATTCGCCGTCGGGCCTGCTAAATAATTGTGGTCAGCGCAGTCGCGTAGGGCCGTCACCTGGCTTAGACAAAGTAACAATATCGAAACGATAACGAAGTTCGAGAAGAACAAAATGTATGGGGTTGACCAAGTGATTTATCGCGTCTAATGTCAATGTTACCGGTTACATGAGTTAGCTATCGAAAACTTACGTACGTTAAAAACCTATCGAATTGTTTTTTTCATAGTACCGATTTTAGTTGTTACCGTAACCGCTAGGGGCGCAGTACAAGTTTTTCATAGATATTTACAAAGGCGATATTATTATCGAGTCTATCACTTTTGAACTCATGGTAGCGCTACTGAACAAATATCGAAGGAAATCAAAATCAATGCTGAGTTCGAGGATTCCATAACCAAAGGGTGAAAAGAGGCCTCAATTTTTTTTAAAATGCCCTAACTCTCCCTGATGATAAGCGGTAGTGAGATCCAGATATGAGGTCGACAGGCACAATAGACCATATTGAGCCTGTCGCACTCACCCTGAAGGTCTGCTTAAATGCCATTTCACGCCCCGCCTGAAGAGCCCGGGATCAGTAGGGAAGGAAAACATGAGCTGGGGCATTCCATGCCTTAATGACACGAGCCAGAAAAGAGGAACCGAACCTCTAACGTGAACTTTCTGTTACTAAAACGTCGCTGTCCATTCGTCCAATTGTCACCTAGCTGTATACTCAAACCTGTCCTTCCGGGAATCGTGCCCACAAGTGGATCTCCTGATCACACCAAGCACTCTCTGTACTCTTACTTTCACAGTCCGCTGAAACGGAAATCCGACATGACCGATGAGAGATCGGGCGCGGGACCACCGGCTTAACGTCCTTTTCCGAGGCATGGACAATGTCCATTGGACATGCATGCGCAAACTTTTTTACTCCGGGATCAGTAATTTCCTTACAGAAAAACTCTAAACAAATTTTTCCCCACCTCGGACTCGAACCGAAGACCTCTCCTTATGCAGTGCTTGCTACCAATAGACCAACGACGACGTTAATTTACTAATCTAGTATGTATGTTGTATAAGCCTACCTGTGTTCACCTCACATTATTATATGAACCGCACGCCAACTAACAGTCAGGAGGAGTGTGATTTGATTTCTAATTGGTTCGAAATGCCGATTTTACCGAGATAATTCCGGTAAGAAACTTGAAAGTCTATCCAAGATATTTAAAGGACAATTTAACATCTGGTTAAATCATCTTATTAGAACGCCAACTCTTTAAATTGTTTCGTTTTTATGTGCAATAAAGTATTTTATCTTGTACATGTCTGTGCAAAATGTTTCAGACAAGAAAATTGGAAATCTATTCACGTTTTTACTGACGAGTTTATGAGGTGTCAAACATAAAAGTAAAATAAACATAAACGTGAATTGAGAACGTCCTCACCCATTTGCAAACGATAACAACTGCCGTTCTTCGAGGAACGTGCTTGTTTGCCGTCACTTGCATCTTTTCTAGCTTGCTTTGGCAAAATTCGTTGTTTGTCTAGGAATTATATTATTTTATTTAAATTTTTAACCTAAACCAAGTAGGACAGATTTTTGAATTTTGGTAGGTATTGGAACGTAAACCTTTCTTGCAACGCGATTTTAAAATTCCCACGGAAACAGGAGTAATTGGGAAAAAAAATTGTATGTAAAATCCTTTAGTCCACGCAAACGAAGTCGCGGGCACAGCTAGTAATTATATAAAAGACAAATATTCTAAATAACAAATATACTGTCATATGAATGAGTTCGTGTTTGAGTCTTGTAAGTAAATAAATAAATAAATATTACACAACATCACATACATTGATCTGATTCCGTGGTAAGTAGCTTGAGTAAGCACTTGTGTTACAGATATCAGAATCAACAGTGGATATGTTATAGGCAATGTGTATAATGCAGGCATTCTATACAATGCCTAGGAAATGTATAGAATGCCGAGGTTGCTTAGGCAATTTATGAAATGATACTCAATGTTTGAAGTATTTCATACTTTACCTAGGAAACGTATAGAATACCTAGGCATTGTATAGAATGCCGGTTGAAGCTTAGGTAATGTATTAAATCGATTTGTCTTCTCCGTAATTTGGTTAGTTAGATAGGTACCTACTGATCTTTTGAGAGCTTAATATATTATTTTAAACTGTCATGGTTACACACATTAGAAAACTGAAATTGTCCGGGATATTTACTATGTTGTTGCATGCCATGCATCATGGCGCTTGCAACAGTGCCGAAATATCGGAAGCTCATTAAAACAAAACAAAAAAAAAATTTCAGTTTTTTAATTTTAAGAGCTTACCCTAATTTTAACCGTCACAAGCAGACAGCTCTGATGAATGAAATATGTTTAATATTGTATTTTATCTGTTGGTATGCCGTGTTTTTTGCGTATTGAGCGTTTGTCACATAGAAGTTCTAGGACAAACTAATTTGGCCTAAGCTAAACTAGTTTTTCCGTCACAGGTATATTATGGGTGGTTTAAAAAAATTTAACACAAATAGGACTCTTTTTTTACCTCAGTCTAGGGTGCCAGGAAGTCCTGAGCTCGCAAGTACTACATAGTTTATCCAAGGCCAAACGAGTTTGTCCTGAAATCGGGTTTGTCCGGTAACATCTAAATATATAAAAGGAGAAACTGACTGACTAATTGACTGACTTACTGACATATCGACGCACAGCCTAAACGGCTAAACGTAGGCACTTGAAATTTGGAAATAACGTAGCTAAGGTACCGTAGAGATGCACTAAGAAATTAATTCCCGAAATTCTTGCGGGAACGGGAATTAGCGGGAAAATCTTTTTGTATTGAATCTTAAACCACTTAAGTTAGATGCTTTAAATTTGGCATGCAGGTACCATAGTTAACTTAAAGCTTAGTTGGAGCAGGATATTGGAAAATTCTTACGGGAACGGGAGTTAGCAGGAAAAAACTTTAAAAACAACGAAAGAAAGATGATTGATATTTGGCATGCAAGTACCTTAATAAACGAAAAACTTACTTGCAACGCGATATTGAAAAATTCTCACGGTAATCGGAGTAATTGGGAAAAACCTTTTATATGTAAAATCTGTAGTTCACGCGAACGAAGTCGCGGGCACAGCTAGTGTATGTATATGATCAACAAATTGCAACTACATAATATCTAGATATCACTGTTCTTGAGTTAAAGCCTTGTGACAGATGGACGGATGGACCATTTATGTATTACTAGCGACCCGCCCTCGCTTCGCTTCGGATACATCTCTATCTCTTAATAAATATATTTCACTCCCGTATAGATAAATGGACTATCCAACACTGAAATAATTTTTAAATCAGACCAGCGGTTCCTGAGATTAGCGCATTCAAACAAACAAACTCTTCAGCTTTATAATATTAGTATAGATTACATTGACTCCCCCCCGTACCCCAGTGACGCTTACATGGAGCCTACATCGCATGCTGGCTAACTAAGCGGCAACAGCGCGACTTTTTTCTAATACTTGCATTTTTAAACTCGTGATATCTTCCGAATTAAATGGCCGAATTGAATAATTCAAAAAGTTATAAAAAGGTATTGAAGCGGTCTTGAAAATAAAATAGTTTATTTTGATGAGGATTAATACCAAAGTACAAATAAAGAGCCTTTTCAAGCGGTGGCATATAAATTAAGTTTTTAAATTAAAAAACCCCTACTATAATATTTAGGCATATGCTGTCGCGACATTTTTTGTAGATAATGATGAGTTCTATCATTAAAAGTTTTCGCAGCGCACGCGTCGTAGGGAATTTCACACGTCATTTTTTTACACCTTGGGTTACATTATTGGAGTTTTAGTAAGGATCACTATTTTTTTTTAAATATAATATAGCCTATGTTACTTCTGAATAATGCAGCTTTCTAATGGTGAAAAAATTATTGCAATCGGTCCAGTAGTTTTTGAGTTTATTCATTACAAACATACAAAAATACAAATCTTTCCTCTTTATAATATTAGTGTAGATTTGGTTTTGGTTGGTAGCAATTGCCACCTAACCCCTCTATGCAAAGCAATAACATATTATTCAAAATATACCGAAGTTAAGGTTGATTAACTCTGTCTGAATAATAAATAAATAAAAATGTTTAAGGTCCTACCCGTGGTCGTGGTCATTATACACATTACCTGATGCACTTCGGGCATTTTATACAATACCTAGGCAATGTGTGAAATTAATCGTATTATACACATTGCCTGAACGTTTTGGGCATTGTATAGAATACCTAGGTAATCTATACAATACCGGATTATACACATTGCCTATAACAGATACACAAATATACTTAATACACACCCAGACACGGAACAAACACCGATGTTCGTCACATAAATATTTGTCCCGGGTGGCAATCGAACTCACGAACCTTGCAACCGTAGGTAGTGATTCAGGAACACTAAAAACTGTTCCACCGAGCCATTCTAAAGTAACTACCTAGTAAGTAATATTGTAATTCTACTGTGGCCAACCCTACGCGCGCTGCACGCAATAATTCCGGACACAGCCGTCCGCTGCGGTCGGTCATTACTCGCGCGCTCCTCTTATCGACGGGCCCTCGGCACGCGCCCGTGGATATGTAGGTGGATTTTAAACTTGATAAACATATCCTCTTTGTCAATCACATTTGGAAATCATAAAATAAAAAAATATAAATAATATGTCCGACTGACTTTCGCTATTGCGGCCAATCTTTATCGAAATCAACCAACAGCGTAGCAGCTTGTAGCTGAAGACAGATTGCTGTCCGACTGATTTCAACTATGATTGCAGATCTCTATGCAAATCTGCCAACTGTGCGTTAAAAAATAGGTTCAAGGCATCCGACCGATTTTGGTCATGGCAGTCGATCTCTATAGAAATCGGTCGAATGTAGACATCGTATTAGTAGGGGTGAGAGCAATCCGCTCCCCCGAAAGTCCATTGATGATGATAAGGCTACTCTAAGCCACCATCGTAAGTCAGTTAGGAAAAAAAAGACACCGTTTTAGTACCGTGGCCAGCCCTACGCGCGCTGCACGCAATAATTCCGGACACAGCCGTCCTCTGCGGTCGGTCATTACTCGCGCGCTCCTCTTATCGACGGGCCCTCGGCACGCGCGCGTGGATATGTAGGGTGGTTTTAAAACTAACTTGATTAACGCTTTATGTTTCGATCTTATTTTAATTTAAAAAAAATAAGGAGACGGACCGATTTTGATCTGAATGATTTTATTTTATTATACAATAAGTGACCCGCTTTCGCTTTGCTTTGTATTTATACAATAAAACCTTCCTCTTAAATCCCTCCATCTATTAAAACTGCCTCAAAATCCGTTAAGTAGTTTTAAAAATTTAAGCTTACCTAGAGACAGACAGACGCGGGGAGCGTCTTTGCTTTATACTATGTAGGTAGTGATTTAATAAAAAATAAGAAAATTCTACAAACGGATCGTATTTTTCTTTTAATAAACTTACAAACGTTATGCTTACCTGTTAAAAACTACGCTATTAAACCACTGAATCTGAATCTAATCCGGTTCTCATCACTACATAAAACCTAGTATAAAACGTAGTCGCTTCCCGCTGTCTGTCCGTCAATATGTACCTTTGCTAAGTTTCCTAAAAAAATTGATAATTTTTTTTAATAAATAGAGTGATTCAATAGCTAAGTATATCTTATCTGTATAATAAATAAAAACTCCGAACTTTTATTTTCGCGGACAGCGGCGTGCTTAATATAGGTAAACCGTTTACAATTTAGTAAAATGGAGTCTTCTTTTATTAGCGTTTTTACGTCACAAAATAAATAGAGCGGTATCTATTTAATTCATTGAGAAGCTTGATTGTTTGCCTCGTTGCTTCAAGCAACAAAGAAACTTCTTAACTTTGAGGACGCCTTACAAAAGAAAAGGCAATAAATATCAGCCATGACAACAAGAACATGCTATAGAGACACAGATTCTCAAAGTTTATAATTAATAGAGGAGCGATCTGGAAATTAAACTTTATAGTAAGTATTATTTTGGTACTAGGCGCTGGCGACTTCGTGACGTTAGTTATCGTCGTATTTTTAATAATATAAACTATGCCTTTACGAATTGTAGCTAATGCACTATTCCTATATGTAAGCTGTATTATTGTGAAAGTATCGTCGAAATTATTTCAGTAGCGTTGAGGTACGTGAAAAAGTAACAAACATGCATACATAACAATATGGCGTCCGACCAATTTCGGCCATGGCGGCTGATCTCTATTTAGATCAGCTAACTGCAAAGGACATATTATTATAGTGCACAAGTACGCGCAAACACGAGTGTACTCTCTGTCCCCTTACTCTCATAGTTCGTTGAGACGGCAATCAGACATGACCCATGAGAGATCGGGCTAGGACCGCCGACTTATCGTGCTTTCCGAGACACGGGCGTGCAACCGTCAACTTCCTGACTCCGGGCTGAGTAATTTCTTTACAGAAAAACTCACACAAATTTTGCCCGACCCCGGTCTCAAAACGGGGATATCACGGTATTTCGCCGCGCTTTTTACTGATAGACCAACTAGGCAGTTTAATGCATCCATAATGGACCTAACGACTTACCATTGGAGTGAAGTCATCCTGGAAGTCTTTTATTAAAAATTTATATCCATCTTTCCATGAACACAAACTTTCGCATTTATATCAGTAAGATTTTAATTCTGAGACCTTTTTTTTATCCCAACTGGCCGACGATGATGGCTTGGAATAGCCTTGTCATCATCACCGGATTTGCGGGGGAGCGTATGGCTCTCACCCCTATTTGGAGATCTCTGTTTATGCTATTCAGTCAATGGTAATAATCGAATCGAATATGGCCGCCATTACTGAAATCGGTGCACCGTTTAATTTTTTTACATTGATAACTCTTTTTGGAAATTAGTAATAATAATATGCTACAAAGTAAGAATAATTATCGTAATAATTAAATTGAATCCAATTTGCTACATTTTAATTCCATTTAACCCTTAACAACCCACAAGTGTCTCGCGGACACATTTTTGCGTTTAAGTTTTGATAAAAACGAAAGTATTTATTTTTATGAATCGGCCTTTTACCTATTTGATCTCCAACGTTTTAAGATTCTAAAAGTGCTTTTAAAATATTTATAACATGTAAGATTTATTATTTATTTTAAATATACAAAAATAGTACTTCATCAACTCACAAGTGTCCAATAGACACAATAACATTTTGTTTGAGAATGTGAACAAAGATTGTTTTCTATTTATATTAACGTATAATCTTAAATGATGTCGGGTGGGTCATAACGATTAATATTTTATAGCCATAATAAACTGACACCACTTTTTTGTGTTATAATTGTCGTCTTTGTTTTCGTCTCGCATATCAGTGATGAGACACACAAGACACAACGTAATAGTCCGCTTATTCAGTATTATTTAGATAAATAGATAAAGGGCAACCAATAAGACGTAAAATTCAACCTGAACATGTTTACAGTGACGATGAAAATACTTTTGTGCATACTGATTCGAGATTGAAAAAAATGTGACAGAACCAGCAACTGTAAACGGTAATGAAAGACTTATAGCTATAATTCTTGGAGTGAGGGTGATGATTATGATTCATGAGTGTAGGTAGTAGAGTTCAGTATAAAACGAATAGGTACCTAGCAAATTCAAAATATATTTATATTAGATGTTATTATGTAACGTAGTGTAGGACGCCCGCAGGCCAGGTGGTGTGACGATCTGCGCAGGACGGCTGGTAGGAGCTGGATGCGAGTGGCTGGTAGGAGGAGAGAGAGAAGTGGCGTGCATTTGGGGAGGCAGATGTCAAGCAGTGGACAGAAATGGGCTGATGATGTTTATGATGATGATGAGATGTTATTATATGACTGGAACACACGCAAAGTAAAAAACACAAAAAAGAACTATTTATGCGTGAAATTGCAACAGACAGACAAAGTAAGGAAAGTCCATCAAGTAAGCACTTAGCAGCCATGAACCATGTAGAAGCTGACCTACTCAATTATCTGAATCTGCTGTGAAAAGGATAAAGCGTTGTTAGTTTACTCTTCGATATTAGCAGCGTTTCTATCAAGTGCTGTGATAAGTGCAATCATACAATGACTACTACAAATTTTGAAAAAATATACATATTTAACTACAGAAGTGCAAAAATACATTACTGAAGTTCATTCTAATATCTTTTTAATTTAAATAACTTGTTTTTCACTCATCACACCTTATATTTACCAAATGTGTCTGTTGGACACTACTGGTCAGTTACGTTACAAAGGCTTACTGGGTAGTTAAGGGTTAACACAAAAGTATGTTTTTAATATAAATTAACATTTTCAATTCTCCAAAGTGGATAATGCTTATATAAGTAGATAATTAATAATTGGGAGAATCGAATACAAACATTAAAACAATTCCATTAGGTGTAAATGGGAGCAAACCTGTGTTTATAATTATTTATACGACAGGTATTAAAGTTGCCTTTTCCGATTTTCATTATTTCCAAATTATGCCAGCAACTTTGTCGGTGGAAATCTTTTAGGCATAATTTCATTATATACCCGGGACTACAAACGCGTAGCAGTTTGTCGTGAATGCGTAGCAGTTTGTCGTGAACGCGTAGCAGTTTGTCGTGAAACTTTAAATTTTTAAAGTTTTTAAGGTTCCATACCTAAAAGGTACGGGACCCTAATACTAAGCCCCCGCTGTCCGTCTGTCTGTCTATGTATCTGTCTCCAAGCTGTATCTCATTTGAACTGGAGCATACCACTATCATCATCATCAGCCCATATACGACATTACTGCTGCACAAAGGTATCTGAAAATATTTTATTATAACATGTCTGCGCATGAACGATATATGTTTAAAAATATTATTTTACGATAAAATATAATGTAAATTACATACATTTCATAATAATATTGTTTTGTTTTTTGTGAGTGCAATATTGTATTTTTAAAACTTTCTAGTAGCACTGTAAACAAGCTGCACGGCTTGTGTAGGTATGTTACTAACTACCTTTCAGTTATTGCTAATGTTTTCGGCGTATAATAATGTATTCTAAGTAAAATGTACATTTGATTACATATCAATTCGTACTAAATAGTTAAGATTAATAAGAACTATTCGTTGTTATGTAATTCAAAAAAATGAAAAAAAAATATGATAAAATATAATGTTAGGCCCTACAGTCCAAAAAAAAATTACTAAATAGTCTTATTTATGCAGATTTAAAACTAATGGCGATATGTCTAGGGCCGAAACAGATACAGGGCGGTCTACAAAGGAGGCCAATTCCTTGCAATTTGAAATTTTAAAAGGCATGATGATGATACATATTTCTTTTATAAAATATCTGACTAATCTGCACATTGACTGACTCGGTGGAACAGTAGTTAGTGACCCAGACTCACTACCTACGGTTTAAAGAGTCGTGGATTCGATTCCCATCTGGGATGAATATTTGTATGACGAACATCGGTGTTTGTTCCGTGTATGGGTCTGATATTAAAAATATATTAAAGTATATTTGTGAATCCACTGTTAATTCTGTCATCCTTACCACAAGTGCTTAAGCTGCTTACCACAGGATCACATCAATGTAAATGATATTGTGTTATTTTTTTTTTCAATCAGATTTTTCTTACACCAAAGTTTGAGAGCCTGTCTATTTAAACACAAAAGGTGCTACCACCCTAAGGTCTCTAGGTAAGTATTTATTGCTAATCTCTTTGCAGGCACGCAGGCACTAACGTTACAAAGTGGACAATAGCTTATATCCAAGCCAATTTACACCGGACCATGTCAGTGGTTTAGGGGACACGAAGGGGACAGGGGACGGATGTGAGATTGTTGGCGATTTTACAAAGGGGACCTATATAAGGCGTCCGACCGATTTCAGCCATCGCAGCCCATCTCAACTGAGATCAGATAAGTGCGCAGGACATATTATAGTGCACAAGTATGCGCACAAACACAAGGGCATTCTCTATTCCCTAACTCTCATAATTCGGTGAGACGGCAATCCGACATGACCGATGAGAGGTCGGGCGCAGGACCACCGGCTTAACGTGCTTTCCGAGACACGGGCGTTCAACCGCCAACTTCCTACCTCTGGACTGAGTAATTTTATGTGGCTCGTTCGGCGCGTGCGGTGCGTATGTTACTGACAAATGTGCGATCACCTTTATTCGACGCTTTAACAGTGAAGGAAAACATCGTGAGGAAACCTGCACACCTATGTGCAGGTTATTAAAAATAATGTAAGGAAGATATTTTTAGATTGTGTAGTCAACCAATTCGCACTGGCCAACGTTGTTGAAGGCCTGATCGCCCTAGTTTAGAGTAGACTCGTGCCCTAGCAGTGGGGACGTATAAGAGCTGATGATGAAATAATATAAACATACATACATACATAAAATCACGCCTTTTTCCCAGAGGGGTATGCAGAGATCACTTCCTGCCATGTGCTACGGTCCTGGCATACCACTTTCGCTTCATCCACATTCATCAACCTCTTCATGCACGCCCGTCGATTACGGGTACTTTTGATTAATATAAGTCAGGTAGTCAGGGGACACCAGTTACAACTATCTGTCCGGTGGTTGGTGAACGGTATACGGGTTAGCGACCCCGGCTCCTCGAGCTACTATCGACTCAGTCCAAATCATCCGAGGCGATAGTATCCTTCCTCCCCTTTTCCTTCCCTATCATATATCCCTGCTACTTGTGGGAACGCCATGACCTTGTTAAAACAATGCACAAGGCAGAATGGCGGCGACGTGGTCCACAACCCGTCACGTCACGTTTCCCACAGAAGTGAAAAGTGGATCGCTGGAAGTGATCTCTGCCTACCCCTCTGGGAAAAAGGCTTGATTTTATGTATGTATGTATGTATGTTGATTAATATAGAACACTAAGATGATTAACAATAACGTTCTCTGACACTCACAGGTCGCATCATTCTATACCCTGTACATTGTCGCACCGATGCGATTACTGTAGGTGTCCCGTAAGCCGTTCTATGATAGAGCTGAATTAGTTTCGCCCGAGGATTCGTGTCTGTGGCCGCCAACCAACTCTTCATCTTGATATACTGAAGGGTTGGTATACAAGTGCCAATTGAATGTAGACTGATATTATTGAGAGACACCTACGTCGTTACGGTTTAGACAAGGAAATCATTATCACTACAGAGTATAAAGCAAAGTTGGTTCCCACGTCTGTCTATCCCTATGTATGCTTAAATCTTTAGAACTACACAACGGATTTTGATGCGGTTTTTTAATAGATAGAGGGACTTAAGAGGAAGGTTTTTATGTATATACTGGAATTTAATGTATGTATGTAGCTCGAAGCAAACCGAGGGCGAGTCACTAGTGAATTATAATATAAGATAAATGGATGAATTGAGAACCAAGTCCTTTTCGACGGTTAAAATATTATCGCTGAATGTGTTTCTAAGCGCTAGTTTTTAGAAAATTATTGCTTTTATAATATCTACCTTTTTTGTGTATTATACTTGACTAATATAGGTTTTGTACGTACACATCTTTCGTACATCTTTTTTGATACTGAATGATAATAATAATGTAAGCTAGTTCTTTTCCAAATAACTTAAACAAGTAACATTGAAATAACACCTACACAATGATTTAAATACGCGAATTTCACCCCTCAAATTCATTATTTATAATTTCAAATGAAATACCACCTGTTTTCTTCAAGTATCGGCTCAATCTTAGTACTAAAGCCATGACCTTTAAACATAGACAGCGGATTATAATATCACTGAAACTCAGACAATATCAAACTAATTAGGATGCAGAGAGTACAGCGTATTATATCAAAGCAATGAATTACCATTCGAGAGACCAGACTTGGTCACATATTATCATGACAGACACGTATTGGAGCAAAATAGGTTCGGTAGATAGATACTTGAGGCGAAATAGTTGGAATCAACTTAAGTGGTACAAAAAACATATAGTACGGAGTTCATCAATATAGATTTGGGACCAAACAAGATCTAGATTAAGAGCACTGTTAGGAGACAATTTTTGGATGGATTTTTTTTTATAAAATGATAGATTAATGCTTAGATCAACTTCAATGGAAAACACAACTAGTGTTTGTGCTTGTAGGGTATCCGCAGAATTGGTATTCCGTTGGTACGTATCCACACATACAACTATTGATTTTTTTAATCATGATGTACAAAGCTATCAATTTGCATGATTGAAGTATATTGACACACACTTCTGTCTGTCTTCAATCACATTCTGGAATCAAAGAACTTCAATCACATTCTGTCCTTCCTTCAAACGACAAAATGTGATTGAAGTTCCTTTTTGCTTTTCAATATCCAGAACCCGAATAGTAAACGTGTCCATTTCTCTCAATATCTTGCCTCAGAACCTTTTGCCCTCGCTAGCTTTTACCACCGGCTCTCATGTCAAACCGCAGATCTCATTATCAATTCAACACACGGCCGTGATACCACCTAACTGTCTATTTGGGGTTAAAAAGGCGAGGCGAGGTGAATCACATAAGTGGATTGTGATTTTAGTCAGCTCATGGAATCCGGATCAATATGAGGACTGGTAGTTTAGTTTATCTGTCTTTAGGGAATAGTAGACTCGAGCGTTATATAAGATCCTATTGTGTATTTATTGAAGGTTAACCGGTATTTTTAATAGATAAAGCATTCAAGTTAATTTACATTTTATTTTTTATAGTTATAGGGCGCTGTAGCGGCAACGAGGTAGACCGGACATATTTAGTTTTCTAATGTCTGTAAGTGTAACAATGACAGCTTAAAGTTATAATATATTAAACATAAAACATTGGAAATTCTTTTTTCTTTTAGTTGTTTGTATACCTTAGCTGCGGAAGGGCCTGCTGACCTGTGTCACAGATTTTAACCAAATCTACTTCAGGCACCAGTCCTTCACAAAGCCAATCACCTTAACAATTTTGTAGTCATTAATGTAATAGATTTAGTATCCAGTGCTTTGTGAAGTGAGAATAAATGATTTTATTACATTATATTATTATAGTTTTAACTTAGTTAGTTAAAAGTGTGACATCACCATTGAATCATCTGCAGCAGCCCTTAGGCTGTTGTAGCACATGCTGAGGCCTGTACCTCGTTAACCACATCCTGTCGTCATCTGTTCGTGTTAATTCTTTGTACTTCTTTTGACTGTCATATATGTGTGTTTTTGCTTGAGTTTTGTGTTTCGTATTGATATAATTTGTTGTATACCAATTTGTTTATGTTATGTGGTCAATAAACGATTTCTATTCTATTCTATTCTATCTGGCGTTTTAATTAGTATACGCAATCCAAAAAGTAGATAAGTTAATCGCGTTAAGTTCATCCGAGTAAAATCACTTGAAAAATGCCTACTTCGGGCAACGAAAACAAGTATTCGGTCTAGTGGTAACCGGAAATCTGTAGTGGACATTTGAAATACTAAAAAATAAACCGAGAGACGCTCGGTTAACTTTTCCGGTCGACACAAAAATGTGTAGAATGCAGGAGTGAATTAAGAGCGTATGCTTTTTGGGGTTCTGCAACGAAAAGGTAAAAACGGGACCCTATTACTAAGACTTTGCAGTTCGACCGTCTGTCCATCAACAGGTTATATTCAAAAGCTGTGATAGCTAGACAGTTGAAATTTTCACAAATTATGAGTTTTTTTCGTCACATCGTGAGGAAACCTGCACACCTACGAAGAAATTCTAAGGTTGTGTAGTCGACCAACCTGCACTTAGCCAGCGTGGTCGAATAAGGCCTTGTCGCCCTAGTTTAGGATAGGCCCGTGCCCCAGTAGTGGGAACGTACATGGGCTGATGATGATGATGATGATGATGTGTTTTTTGCTTTTTTATTTACAAATATTTGTCCCGAGTGGGAATCGAACCCACGACTCTAGGAACCGTAGGTTTTGAACCTGAGTCACTAACCACTGTTTCAAGAACAAAAAATAAAAAAAATGGTAACAACATAATAAAAATAATGTTACAGTGGTGCTCTCACACAAAAACAAAAATTTTGCAATATTAGGCACCCTCTATGGGCTAGTCGGACACGCTCTTGGCGGCTTTTTGATAGATCCTTAAATAGGAAAAAACGGTGGAAGTTTTGTTTTTGTGCACTCATTTGCGAGTAGAGAATGTTACTGTTTCACAATTTAACAATGGAATAATATATTTTGGTACCTACGTTTATTATAGTTAAAGAGCTAATTCATATTAGTTGTTTATCTTTTGCGCTAGCAGACGTGGGTTTGATCTCCCTCCGGGACAACTAATTGTGATGAACATTGGAGTTTGTTATATAATTAAACTGTTATGGTTATAAACATATAAGAAAACTGTAAATGTCTAGGATATGAACCACGTTGTTTTGTTTGATGAGCACCCGATATTTCGTGAGCTCATTAAATAAGAGGAATAGGAGGTTGCCCGCCATGCCTGAAATCGGTCGACAACTTATATTATAATTTATTTTCTTCCAATATCCGGAAACATCATCATCAGTCTGGGTCCCCACTGATGGGGCACAAGCATCCCTCAAATCAACCACCCTGGCCAGGTGCGGGTTGATTGACTTCATAACCTTAGATTTACTTCATCGGTGTGCATGTTTCCTCACAATGTTTTCCTTTACCGTAAAAGCCTCGAATAAACGTCCATACGAATTCCAAATTTTAGACTTTCGCGTTCCAATACACTCAATATTAGTCTTTATGGGTCTTAATAACGCGTGTAGACCCATAAAGACTAATATTTATATGAATCCGAAATTTGAACAGTAGTATTTGGTGTGGTTTGAAATGGCGACCTCTCACATGGCAAGCGACCTTAACCACTCCGAAATCCGAAAATAAAACGCAAATACTCCTTAAACAAATCATTGATCGCAAAACCTACTTTGCAAAAGCACGTATCTACGTCTAACATTGTAAACAAACTTACCACTTAATAACGGAGGCTTATACGAAAACAAATAACAGGTTACCGAGACGGGTGGTTGAATTTGTTGCCCTATTTCAGTTTACTACTATTTTATTACAGCGTTGTTTAAACTCGTATAGTGACAGCTTTATTACTGCTTTACAGCAAGCTTATGCAATAGACTGGAGAGCTTATATTGTGCTTTTTGTTTATCGATAGTACGATCTTTTTGAATTGTGTTTGAAAACTTTTGTTTTTTAATGTATCTGCTATTCTTTTAGTACAAATAGACTAGTTTTATATATAATTTTAAACTGTCGTGGTTACACACATTAGAAAACTGAAACTGTCCGAGATATTTACCATGTTGTTTTGTTTTAATGAGCTCCCGATATTTCGGTACTGTTGCAAGCGCCAGATCACGGGTGAACTGAAATATCGGGGGACTCATTAAAACAAAACAACATGGTAAATATCCCGGACAGTTACAGTTTTCTAGACTAGTTTTATTGCGTATGTGCTTATTTATTGTATTTAAGATAAATTAATATAATATCACATATCCAATTCACATACATATCCCAGTTACTACCGGTATTAGTGAGTTAGAACCTCTTGGTTTCCAAACTAACGCGTTTCAAAATGGCCTCCTCAACAAAATGGCGTCACAGCACAATTTCCTGTGGATCCAGATAGCCAGTTGGCACAGGTCAACACGCCCATTCGCGGCACGGCTTGGATAAAAAAAAACGGTCAAGTGCGAGTCGGATTCACTCATGGAGGTTTCCGAGTCAAGAAATATTATTTTATAATATTTCTTTAGTAAAAAAAACTAACTTTTAGTTTAAAAATAAAAAGGATTTTTTAAGAAACCTAAAGTTACCGTAATAAATTAAATTACATACATACATACATACATACATACAATCGCGCCTTTTTCCCAGAGGGGTAGGCAGATATCACTTCCAGCGATCCACTTTTCACCTCTGTGGGAAACGTGACGTGACGGGTTGTAGACCACGTCGCCGCCATTCTGCCTTGTGCATTGTTTTAACAAGGTCATTGCGTTCCCACGAGTAGCAAGGATGTATGACGGGGGAAGGAAAAGAGGAGGAAGGATACTATCGCCTCGGATGATTTAGACTGAGTCGATAGTAGCTCGAGGAGCCAGGGTCGCTTACCCGTATACCGTTCACCAACCACCGGACAGATAGTTGTGACTGGTATCCCCTGACTGTATAAATAAAATTAAATGATGATTTTTTTTTCATTTTTTTATTTATGAATATTGTAATTTTATTAACATATACCTATTCAATTTATTCTGGGCATATTTCAGATATCTAATTAACCACTGTTCATGAGACACAGCCTACTAGTGACAGACGGACAGACAATTCTCCTAACTAACTATCACGGTCCCTGAGATACATCCTAGTAAATAAATAAATATCACACAAAATCACACACATTGATCTGATCTTGTGATAAGTAGCTTAAGCCCTTGTGTTGCAGATATCAGAATCAACAGTGGATACATAAATATACTTAAATATATTTAATAACAACCCAAACACGGAACAAACACAGATGTTCGTCACACAAATATTTAATTTTGTCCCAGATAGGAATCGAACCCACGACTCTTGGAACCGTAGGTAGTGACTCTGGGTCACTAATCACTGTTCCAACGAACCAGTCCGACCTATTGACCTGGTGCCGTAGAAAATGTAACAAAATCGAAACGATAATGAAGTTCGTAAATAATAAAATGTATGGGATTGACATTAGATACGCGATAAATCACGTGATCAATCCCATACATTTTGTTCTTTTCGAACTTCGTTATCGTTTCGATATTGTTACTTGTTCTTGTGACTGTTGTCTAAGCACCCTTTCCCACAGAGTTATTTTTTTCCGTTGAACCCTTAAGGTACAGAACCCTAAAAAGCTCTCTTAAGGGTATAGCCGGTTAAGGAAGCGGGACCGTTTAAATATTTAAGGCGCGTTTAAAGCTTCAGCGAATAGTACACTTTTCGTGAATACTTTAACGCTTATCTTGTAAGTACACTTGCCATGTTAAGACGGGGGTGTAGTATTCTGTAAGTACTCCCCTGTGTTGTGTCTTTAAGAAACAAAAGATGGAGATATTTTGTGACAAAAATGCCTTATCGGACAAGGGGAACATTGACCTTTCTATTGAAGTTTTTAACTAACTTGATTTTCTTCGTAGGTGTGCGTGCAGGTTTCCTTACGATGTTTTCCTTCACCTTTAAAACCGTTCTAAGGTAGTGTAGTCCACCAACCCGCAATTGGACAGCGTGGTCGACTAAGGCCTAATCGCTCTAGTTTAGGGTAGGCCCGTGCCCCAGCAGTGGGGACGTATATGGGCTGATGATGATGATGATGATGATTTAACTTGACTCGTATGCATGTTAACAAATCTTGCAAGTTTAATTCGACCTACTTCTCGGTATCGGACTGAGCTGAAAATTTTCATGCTAGTCCAGAACCGAGAAGTTAAACAAAATGTTTATGTTAAACATAAACTTGACCTAACGCTTCTACTATGATCGGCTCCGTACGAGAGACCTCCTCAGTTGTAAATAGCAGGGTCACAAAATTTTGTACACGAGCATTCGATTATGATAGGCAGTTGGTAGGCCCCCCATGAAATAGATGGATGGATGGATGGGGCATCCAGAGTCGTTTAAGAACTATGGAACTTCTTAATATTCAACTGTTGGGACTTGAAGTTTTCTATAATATGCATTCGTTAATGATAGGCAGTTGGAGGATGCTGTAGCATCTATTTCATTGTAGGCCTACCAACTATCCTCCGGATGATTCTAAGGTTAAAAAACAGTAAATAAATCTGGGACATTTCCACACACGGTCATCTGATCCCAAACTAAGCAGAGCTTGTACTATGGGCATCAGAGACTGATATACATATATTACTAATATTATAAATCCGAAAGTAACTCTGTCTGTCTGTTACGCTTTCACGCATAGAGTACTGGACCGATTTAAATGAAATTTGGTACAGATATAGTCCAGGGCCTAGGAAATATTATAGGCTACTCTTTAACCAACTGCGCTATAAGCAAGTAGTGTTTTACCCGCTAAACCTCTCTACGCGGACGAAATCGCGGGCGGAAAGCCAGTACGTACATATAAATTTTTTTAAATACATACTTAAATATATAATCACACCCAGACACGGAACAAACACCGATGTTCATCACACAAATATTTGTACCGAGTGGGAATCGAACCTACGACTCTTGGAACCGCCAGCCAGGGTCACTAACCACTGTTCCACCGAGCCAGTCAAAAAACAAATTGAACAGTAATTTCGAATTGGATTTAATAAGAATCAAACAACTAACTAAAAAGTATTGTTATGTAACTCACATTTATATTTTAACTCCTAAGCATTTACACGCGTATTAATTTTTTCTTCAAGAATCACTTTTTCAACTTTGTCTATCTTCTTTATAATACTTAGGGCTTTCTACTGCTGAAGGCCATTATCATTCAATTGTCAGACTAACTTTTCAAAGTCAAAGTCAAGAACTCGCAAGTTTAAGTCTCTACCTGTTTCACATACCTAATTAAAAAGTATACAGGCGATTGTTTCAAAAACAAACCCTCGTTTGTACTCAAAAGATGGGAGTTTCTTTATAACAAGATTACAACCCCAAAAATTCTTGGAACGTTATAAAATACAGCCCGGGTGGGAGTCGAAGGCGATATTTCTTGTGAACTGTCAAAGTTCATTTTCACTTCCCAATAAAAAGTTAATCTCAGACAAAGTTTGAGAATCTCTGCGAGTGTGGGACTTTTATTTTCTCAAACCTCTTGCAAGAGTTTTGTATTAACAGGTAATTAGGTTTTTGATTGATAGATATTGCTTCTGTATTATGAAGTGTTTATTATCCACTAGTTTTCCGCTCACGAGTCCGTTAAGTGGTTTAAAGAGTTAAATCGTCATCATCTGACTCGGTGGAACAGTAGTTAGTGACACTGCCTAGCGATTCCAAGAGTGGTGGGTTCGATTCCCACTCGAGGAAAAATAAATATTTGTGCGATGAACATAGGTGTTTGTTCCGTGTCTGGGTATGTATGTCACAATCAGAGATCTGTGTGTTATTTTCCGTTTTATAAGAAGCGTAAAATTAAATACTCTTTGTGATTGGCCGAACCACGCCAAATCTTACGAATGAATATCCGTAAGTTTATAAATTTACCACACGACGTCGCAAATTGATAAACTTCCTAGAATTTAGGCGTAAAATAATACATTTTATCTCTTGTGTAGAATCCTACGAAAGTTGATAATTTTTCCTAGGAAAGTTATAAATTTGCGGTTCTTGTTATTTTCCTGTGACATGTATATGCATTTAAGTATGTGTAAGTATTAAATAAATATCTATGTATGCAAATCAGTCTCTGACGCCCATAGTACAAGGTCTGCTTAGTTTGGGGTCAGTAGACCGTGTGTGGAAATGACTCAGATTTTTAAAATTTATTCATCTTTCCTGACCGATATTTTGGCCAAAGTGACGTAGTATCTTACTATTGAGAGCGCCGCATGTGTGCTCTCTAATGCCCGACATATTCGATTTTTTGCAGCGAACGTACGTCACAAGTCTGCACTCCTCCAATATAGTTTTACTAGCTTTCCGCCCGCGACTCCGTCCACGTAGAGACGTTTAACGGGTAAGACATTACTTCTTTATAGCACATACAGTTAAAAAGTAGGCTTTCTCAGGCTTTAATAATAATAATAAAACGCATTTATTGACCACAAACAGATAATTAGACTATATCTGTATTCTGTACCCAATTTCATTTTAATCGGTCCAGTACTCTATGTGTGATTGCGTAACAGTGAGAGTTAGTTTCGCATTTATAATATTAGTAAGAATAGTAAGAATTGGCCGCAGATGCTCGGTACTTGAACTCCTGATGTTTAACTACTAACTACTGTATGTAACTAGTAAATAAAAAAAGAAAATACTATCGAATATTGCTGTCCAGTGTCCAGTATCCAAAACTCTATGCATGAAATTAAAACTTTGAACATTATATAAAAAAAATGTCAGAATAATGTACTAAACCGTTATATTGCAGAACAATTTGAGTCTAGCGGTGCCGAGTGCATTTTTATTTATCCTCTCAAAACTCCGCTGTGTCTGCTTTTTGTGAATTTGTTTCGGAAAATTGGAATAAAGTGAGCATTTAGGACAATTCTTTTGTACATGTGTAGTGGATCTTATTTACAGCCGTTCAGAGGTAGAATGAGTAAGTGGCTTACCAATTCAATTGTTAGAGTACTTTAAACGGCAACTGAATAGTTTTTCAATCGAAACTTATTGAGGAATCAATCGGATTGAAATGGATTGAAAATAGACAAGATATATACCATAAAGGTGGCTCTCAAAGTGTCACTTGTCCCTTACACGAAAACAGACTTTACTATCTGGAGAGATTGTAATGAAAGAAACGCAGATATTATTATTTTATTATTCTCAGACTCACAGGGTGATCTTACTCAATCTGATGACATGCGGTCGTCATGTCTACATATGAGGTCGACAGGCACCATATACCTTATTGAGTCTGTTGCTTTCGTTTTAAAGGCTTGAAGAGGTAGAGAAAACACGAGTTGGAAGGGAGTTCCATGCTTTAATGGCACATAATTGTGGTTAATATCCATAATATTACATGATAAATAGTGAACTTCTAAAACCAAAAAGGGAACAAGGTAAGTACTAAATAACTTTCATCATCATCATCATCATCAGCCCTCTACTATCTACTGCTGGACATAGGCCTCTCCAAAAGCTCGCCACTTATTTTTAATAAGACTTAATAATACCCAAATGCCAAATACCGGTAAATACACCACCAGATATTACAATCCTTACTAATAATATAAATCCGAAAGTAACTCTGTCTGTCTGTTACGCTTTCACGCATAGAGTACTGAACCGATTTAAACGAAATTTGGTATAGATATAGTCCAGAGCCTAAAAAAGGATATAGGCTACTTTTTAACCGACTGCGCTCTAAAGAAGTAATGTTTTACCAGTTAAACGTCTCTACGTGGACGAAGTCGCGGGCGGAAAGCTAGTTCCAAATAAAATACCTTTAACTACCGTCCAGGAACTACCTAACAATATCCTCACCTATTAACCTGTACATTTAATAAAAGCAACAACCGGTTACTGGCAGTAGAGATAATCTAGGAACGTCGTTGGGTCGTTAGTGCACCGAAATGCACCGAATAGAAACTGCATTGTGGGTAGGTGGGGAGCTGTGGCCTGTCGGAGAGATTAGCGGGTAGCGGATTATGGACATAATTTTCAATATTATATTCAATGAAACTTTTAGTTTTAGAAACGAAGCAATGAATTTAAACTTTTGCGTTCCATTCCACTAAATATTTAGACTTTATGGGTCTACACGCGATATTAGGAGTAGCAAATACATAGCTATATTCAGTTCGCTCGCGACCATGATTGGTGTAACCCAGTCGAAACGTCGGGCAGTAAGTAACTATGTATGTGCTACTCCTAATATCGCGTGTAGACCCATGAAGACTAATATTTAGAAGCAATTATTGACAACAAACTCATAGATTTTATCTACTCTCCCTATATGAGGCTCTATGCACACAGTCAGACAAAACCTTGGGAAACGAATTAAAAGAGTGCAACGTTTTGCTAGCACACCTCATCATCATCATCAGCGCATATACGTCCCCACTGCTGGGGAACGAGCCTACCCTAAACTAGGGCTGTCAGGACTTCGTCAACCACGCTGGCCAAGTGCGGGTTGGTCGACTACACAACCTTAGAATTTCCTCGTAGCTGTGGTGCATATTTCCTCAAAATGTTTACCTTCATCGTCAAAACGTCAAATAATGGGTTGAGGCGGGGTTTGAACTGCCGACCTTTCGCATGGCAAATAACGACCTTAATCTATTTGATACTTACCTACCTATTGAAAACCTACTTGCAAAAAATATTTTTTACGCATTGAGATGCGCTATCCGCCCCGCTGACTATGATACTGCGGCCTTTCTCAATATCCAGAACAAAAACTATGTAAATATCTGACCACATTATCTACAATGATCTAATTCTAAGCGAAATTACTTGAACACCTGTGCTATTCATGCACACGCATACAATACGGTTAGAAGATGAAAGATAAACATTAAACAAATGATATTATTATGTTACTTTGTTATAACAAATGGGCATTTTGATCCATCTGCTTGATATAATGGGTTCTTATGATGAGTTTTGCCCGTGACCACGAGCGCTGTAAAGAGCCGACGTCTCTAAATAATATGCTTAGAATGACAATACACGCGAAATATTTTTACAGATTAAAATCTGTACAATTAGTTTTATTCCAAATGGTTCTTATGAGCTAAGGTTTAAGACATTTATTTCTCATTAAGATTAAAATAAATCACTTACATAAGAAAAATAACGAAACAAAAACATTTTTAATCATTCGTCGTCTTAAGTGAGTTCTTACAAAAACAAAATCAATGCAACATAACAAGATAAAATAAAATATCGCCCGTACAACGCATTCACAGCTGTGAATATATATGAGCTACATACATAGTTTTATCCCAGTTTCAATGAGGTATACTCGTAAGTTTGCCACAAGAATCACTCGTGTGGCAGCTCTACCTTTAAGTAGTAGTATATTGAAATGCGTTTTTGTGCATCTGCTAATAAAGTTGTCCAGCCGTATTAAAGGACCTACAAGGTAGACAAGTTACTTTTTTTATTTCACCAGGTTTCTTCAAACCAACATTTTCATCCATCCTCATCGATTACGAGTACCTACGTTTGATTTGAACGTGGAATGCGAAAGCGGTGTGCCAGGACCGTGGCACATGGCAGAAAGTGATCTCTGCCTCTGGGAAGAAGACGTGATTTTATACACCGTGAAATTTTAGTGGTTGTTTTCCCGCAATAAAATTATTCTATCTTAGTAGTACAAAAGATGTGTGCAGTTCTTTTTTGGTAAAATCAATAAATGCCGGTTTTACGAAGGTTTAACCGTAACTCGAAAGCACGTTCGAACCGCTTTATGACTTAGGGTGTAGAGTTTCTTTAGCTTAAAGCATCGATTTCATGCGGCAAGCAGTACCTGAATACGTCACATCTTCAAAAACAACGATAGCTTCTCTCGTTTTCGAGTTGGAAAATTATTATTCTGAAAAATCGAAAAAAAAAAAGTTTTTTTTCGAGGAATAATTTGCATGATTCGATAGTATTACTAAAGGCAAATCGTTCTGCCACGGGAAAACAACCACTAAAATTTCACGGTGTATATGTATGTGGCAACAATAATATTTCTCTATCTATTCATGTCTCATCACTACAACTTTCTACCTTAAGTCTTTACAATTTTAAGGTGTTACTGTGCACCGCGTGCTCTCCCTGATAAAGTATCTGCGGAATAGAGTATCAGCGTCGCGGTGTCTCCCGACTCCTCTACACATGCCGAGCAGATTGAGAGCAGATGCCTTTTCAGCTACCTATTTACTTTAAATATTAGTATTTATGGGTCTACACGCGATATTAGGAGTAGCAAATACTTAGCTACTTACTGCCCGGCGTTTCGACTGGGTTACCAATCATGGTCGCGAGCGAACTGAAAACCCATAAAGACTAATATTTAGTGTAATGGAACGCGAAAGCAAAATCATACCTATTTACTTTGTTTTTATTTTTTTTGTAAATGTATGTGTATTTTTAAGGTGTGTAACTGAATAATTAAATTTCTTTCTTTATACTTACTAGCTTATGAATCTTCGCCAACTCGGAGACACAAAACTCTTCATCAACTCTCGAACTTACATTCTTCACTGTACACAGTCACCCACATTAAATGAAATTGCATAGCTTTGTTCTTGCTTGCAATTTTGCTTACACTGATAACTTCGACTGAAACACACCATGCAATTAGTCGGTATTTAATTTCGTGGCACGGTTCTACAGAGCGTGCATTATTTTATCTTGCAGCTAAAGGATACTGAGTGCACAATTTTATATGCAACGGTTAATGAGTGGAAACAATGCAAAGTTAAGTATTTTAACAGCGAACGAAACCAGCGCTTTAATATGGAATATTCGGCATGAATGTTTTGTTTGCGCTGCATAAAGCGGAAATAATGTGTATTGTTATAAAAAATGTGTTTGTGTTTTCACTTTAAAATGACTACAATAAAGTCTCTGGTTAAATAAATAGTACACGTGAATTGTTAAAAAGTATATAATATGGGTCTACTAGCGATAAAACGGGTTAGCAAACATAAAACTACTTGCTGCCCGACGTTTCGAATGAGATGCACCAATCATGGTCGCAAGCAAACTGACTAATGCTATCTAGTAGCTCTCATAATAGCTATGCTATTTGCTACTATGCTAGATTAATAATAGTAATAATAAACACCTGCAGAATTCTCAGAAAATTTATGCAGTTAGATGAAACCGACACAGCCCATGATAACGCTTCACAACCCTCATAGACTGCTGCATTTACTTGGCTATGCCCGTAGATGTAGCAAGACTGTACCAGACATTTTGGTCTGAGAATAAAAAACAGTACACAAAAAAAATTATAATAAAACATTTTATTATTGACCACAAAACAAAAAAGAAAACAGGAAAACAACATGGGACATAAACATAAGATTAGCATGTTGTTTTAAATGTAATCGTACGCAAATATCTACAATCGTATGGTTAAATCTTATCAAGCGTCTTAGTAGGTAGGTAGGTAGTCTTAGCTTCCGTGTAGTCAGATTACTTTAGCCCTAGGGAATAACATTGCCTACCTATGAAATACTATCTTATTCAATCAATTCATTGCCAAAAACAGATTAAGTATTTATCTTCTGTAATCAATGAAATATACTCTTTTTATAATTAAAATGTGTTTTTTGTGGACGGACATTGGACAAAAACTATGTTACTTAGGGCTAAAGTAAACCGACTTTACCAGTACTGGGCCGGCAACTAATAAATAAATAAATAAATATTTCACAACATCACATACATCGATCTGATCCCATGGTAAGTAGCTTAAGCACTTGTGTTATGGAAATCAGAAACGATAGTGGATACACAAATATACTTAAATATATTTAATAACACACCCAGACACGGAACAAACACCGATGTTCATCCCACAAATATTTGTCCCGAGTGGGAATCGAACCCACGACTCTTGGAACCGTAAGTAGTAAACCTGGGTCACTAACCACTGTTCCACCGAGTCCAACTGCGTCCGCGAGAAATTTCTAAAGGCCAAAGACCCTTCAAAAGGTAAATTTCGTTTAATGCAAACCTTTTCATAAAAATAACATTTGAAGGAACGATAGAATCTTCCACTTAGTTATGCGGGAAAGTACATTTTGACGATTTTTTTTTATTAGTGTTCCATACCTAAAGGTTCAAATCAGGACTCTTTTACTGAGCTGCGCTGTCTGTCCGTCTATTCGTCCGTCCGAATGTCACCAGGCTCTCAAAAACGGTGATACCCAAACTTGAGTTGTTCACAAATGACAGTTTTCTGTGCCGCTATACCAACAAATCATGATCATCAACGATAGACGGGAGTGGTCAGCGTTTGGGAAGACATATGTCCAAGAGTGGACTGAGATGGGCTGATGATGATGATGATGAAGGTGGGCTCATATATAAAAAGCATGCCGTTTTCCACGGCTTACATTTAATTTGCAGTTCTTGAAAATATCATGTCACTTAATTGATTGTAATGAAGTTGAATTTATGGGTATGTTCTACAACTGTTTCCGATGCCCTTCTTATAACTTGAAGATGTACACACTCGTCTTTCTTTGTACATGCACAAACAAATTCAATAAAATAATACGAGTCCTACTTGATATCAATAAGGTTCTCATAGAGACTTAATTGCCATCAATAATAAAAAGAGGTAAGAGATTCTTCTTACCTTCTTAACATTTATTTTCTTTTGTATTGTATAAACTTACAACTACTTACTTACGAGTAAATAAGCGTCAAAGGCCGAGTGGAGGGGGTCGTTGCTTGCCATGCGAGAGGTCGCCAGTTCAAACCCCGCCACGTACCAATGTGTTTTCAAATTTTAAATTCCTATGTACGATTAATCAACGCTTAAACGATGAAGGAAACATCGTGAGGACACCAGCACACCTATGAAATAATTCTAAGGTTGTGTAGTCGACCAACCCGCACTTGGATAGCGTAGTTGACTAAGACCTGATCGCTCTAGTTTAGGGTAGACCTGTGCCCCAGCAGTGAGGGCGTATATGGGCTGATGATTATGAATAAACGTACAGTTGTTAAGGTCAATATCCTCACTTAAAGATCTAAAATTACTCATAAAATTCACTCACAAGTTAGACAAATTAAGCATTGAGATAAATAACATATTCTAAATTTATCTCAACAAAATTAAACAACGAATATTAATACTAATTTGTAATTCAAGCAACTTATTATGAAATATTTCGGTTTAAAGCAGACAGGCCTTAGTTAATGAATGTTAGCTTAATTAAATAATGGTAGAGACTTTGTCGAGTGTATGACTTTATGTATTTGCTTAGTCTCGAATAGCACTGTTGATTATTATAAAGATAATAAGGTTGTTACGATTAAATAGTAGACGCATGAGTGAGGTTTCTGAAAGGATAAATAACTTAACATAAATTCAGCAACACAAGGGTAATTTAATGCAAATAATATTCGTACTCGCGCGTTTTAAATTAAAACATTTGTTATTATACTTTATGATATTATTTTAACTTTTATTTATATATAGTGAATATTACTACATTTTAAGTTTCTGTGGCTTTTAAAGATTTTAACAGACTCTGGCTGTGGTATCATCTCTTAATGGTGATAAGTATCTCATAATTGCAATATAAAAAACAATTCAACAATAAAGAAGGACTTGGTTTTGATATAGTCCTACAATAGGGAACATACCTGAGTTTTTTTTGACTGGCTCTGTGGAACGTTGGTTAGTGACCCATGGTCACTATCCACGGTTCCAAGAGTCGTGGGTTCGAATCCCACCCGTGACAAATATTTCTGTGACGAACAACGGCGTTTGTTGTGTGCTTGGGTGTGTTAAATATATTTAAGTATATCTGTGTGTGTATCCACTGTCATGGTGAGCATTTGGGGAGACCTATGTCCAGCAGTGGACGGACGTGGACTGATGATAATGTCATGTATTATATAAAAATGTAAACTAACATACATCTATACTTATATTGTAAAGCTGAAGAGTTTGTTTGTTTGTTTGAACGCGCTAATAACAGAAACTACTGATTCGAATTGAAAATCAAAATTGTGTTGTATAGACCATTTTTCGAGGAAGGCTTTAGGCTACATAACATCACGCTGCGACCAATAGGAGCAAAGAGACAAAGTGTGTAAAAATAGGGGGAAACGTTGACGAAGTTGCTAGCACAGCTAGTATTTTATATAACATAAATAAAAGACTCTACTAATAATACCATTAACATTCAATTTCGTTGCAATTTAATAAAAATACTCTTTATGTACTATTACATATAGCCACCGACAAAATGCATCCCAGAGGTTAAAATGAAGCTTGCAATTTATCGGCTCTTTTCATAGCAAGTTAAGGTTCAAAGTCGCATAACAGTAGTTTATTCACGTAATTCCTGATAGAGCATTGTTTATTGCTACAGGACGTGACGACACGTATCAATATTGGGATGTGGTCACGCATTCGGATGCCACATATTGTGGGCAACTATTCAAATTTATATATATAATATATAAAATCGTATTTTCCTCTTTCGCGAACACTATACATCCAAAACTCGACTGATGGAAATAAATCCTACTTATATTATAAACGTGAAAGTTTTCATGTGTGGATGGATGATTGTTACTCTTTCAATCAAATACTACTGAACCGATAACGGGGATGGGGCCCTACCAAGATCTTTGGGCCCAAGCCAACCTCACGTGCAAGTGCGTACCCCTGCTGACCAACGAACGAGGCTCTGGCACCAGCTTTCCCTTCGGGGTTGGGTGGTCGGACGGCAGTCGCTCCCGTAAAAGCGAAACTCGCCACTCAAAATGGTAAGAAAAGTAAGGAAAAGAGCCAGAGATAGGGCGCCGCCGCAAAACGGCGCGCAGGAGTTTCGCCCGACTCCTGTGGCAAGTGGGCTAGGGCTACCGCGTTGGGGACGGACGCGGCGAAAGACGTCAGTCCCAACCCCACGGAAACTCCGCTTCGCGACGTGGAACGTGGGCACGCTTACCGGTCGCGCGAGAGAGCTGGCCGACGTACTCACCAGGCGGAGGGTGGCAGTGGCGTTCCTGCAGGAGACTCGGTGGAAAGGCAGCAGATCCCGGGCCATTGGGAATGACTACAAGCTGATCTACACAGGAGCACCTAGTGGAGAGAACGGGGTTGCGGTAGTGCTGTCCGGGGAGTTGCAGGATGACGTGTTGGAGGTGAAACGCTACAGCGACCGCTTAATGGACGTAACGGTGCTTATCGAAGGGGTTACGACCCACTTGATAAGCGCATACGCTCCACAGGCTGGTTGCAGCGACACCGAAAAGACTTCATTCTGGGATAGACTTGGAGAGGTGCTGCGTGGAATCCCACCATCTCAGGGAGTCGTTCTGGGTGGCGATCTGAACGGTCATGTGGGTGAGGAGCCTGAGGAGTTCGAGCGTGTACATGGTGGCTATGGGTACGGCAGACGCAACACTGAAGGGGAGAACATCCTCCAGTTGTGTTCGGCTGCCGACCTGGCTATTGTGAACACGTTTTTCCAAAAGAGGCCTGAACATTTAATCACCTACAGGAGTGGGCGGCACGCTACTCAGATCGACTTCCTACTCACTAAGTAGTCAACTGCAAGGTCATACCCGGAGAGAGTCTCACGGCACAACACCGTCTACTTGTCATGGATCTCTGCGTGAAGCCCAAAGCCAAAGCTTTGAGCGCTGTCGGCGTCAAATAAGGTGGTGGCGGCTTGACGAAAACAAATCCCAGGTGTTCGTCTCAGCTATCGGTGACAAGTGCGCTGAGGCTGAGAACGAATCAGTTCAGAACCACTGGGACAGGATTCAGGCAACCATAACCGAAGCGGCGAAGTCAGTGCTTGGCACGTCTAAGGGTGGACACAAATTTGACAAGGAGACTTGGTGGTGGAACGACGCAGTCCAGAGGGAGACTAGGGTGAAGAAAGCCTTCTTTAAAAAGTGGCAAGCGTTCAACTCTCCTGAAGATCGCGACGCATACAGGTCCGCAAAACGTGCAACTAAGAAAGCTGTTGCCAGAGCCAGGCGAGCCCACCTACAACCGCTCTACGATAGGCTGGAATCGTCTGAGGGGCAGAAGCTTATCTATAGATTGGCACGTTCTAGGGTCAAAGCGGCACAGGATATCTCCAAGTGCCGCTGTGTTAAAGACCCTCACGGTAACCTACTATGCGAGGACCTCGCGGTGAAGGAGAGATGGCGCTCTTACTTCCACGAGCTGTTAAATAAACAGCATAGAGAAGTGCAGCCACCGGACCTCCCTCCAAATCTTGGACTTGTGCCACCGGTAACGCCTGAAGAAGTAGAGAATGCTCTTCGCCGCATGAAGAATCGGAAAGCTGTCGGAGCCGATGGAGTCCCCATCGAAGCCTGGAAGGCAATGGGTGGTGGTGGTGTGGACATCCTTACTAACCTTTATAACCGCATACTCAGCACCGGCGGGATTCCTCGCCAATGGAGACTGAGTGTTATCACCCCGGTCTTCAAGGGCAAGGGATCAGTGCAAGAGTGCGGTAGTTATCGCGGTATAAAGGTCATGTCCCACACCATGAAACTATTCGAGCGGATAGTAGACTCTCGAATCCGTCAGGAGTGCACTGTCTCTGGATGTCAATATGGTTTCCGCCCCGGTCACGGGACTATGGACCCCGTTTTTGCCCTAAGAATCATCATGGAGAAATACAGGACGAAGAACACGCCTCTCCACTTCCTATTTCTGGACATGGAGAAGGCCTTCGACTGTGTTCCGCGTGAGATGATTTGGTGGGCCCTGAGGTCCAAGGGAGTGCCAGAAACGTATGTTGATATCATTAGAGACATGTACTGTGATTCCGATTCTGTAGTTAGGACCGCTGTTGGCGACACTTTGCCCTTTCCGTATAACCGTCGGAGTACACCAAGGCTCCGTCCTGAGTCCGTTTCTCTTCAGCCTGATATTAGACGTATTGTCAGACAGCATCAGAGACCACCATGAGCAGCCACCATGGCTACTTATGTATGCTGATGATATCGCGCTGGTGGACTCGGACAGGGGACGGCTGGTGAGACGTGTTAACACATGGAAGGAATCGCTTGAGAACGGGGGTCTGAAACTCAACGTGGCGAAGACAGAGTACTTGGCCTGCAACACTACAGATCCCATGTCCGTCCGCATAGGCGAAGACACGGTCGAGCGCACGGACCGGTTCAAGTATCTGGGATCTGTACTCCACGCGAACGGCGACATCGACTCCGACGTCAAGGCACGCATTGCTGCTGCTTGGGATAAATGGCGGGAGGTGAGCGGCGTCACTTGCGACCCTAAAATGCCGGTTAAGCTGAAGGGACAGGTCTATAAATCCATCATTAGGCCTGTCCTCTTATATGGTAGTGAAGCATGGCCATTACTTGAGCGGCACAAGCAGGAACTGCGGGTCACGGAGATGAAGATGCTGCGGTCATGTTTTACGAAAACCGGCAAACTACGTAGGGAACAAGTGTCTAGCCATGTCGCTACCGCCGGGTCCCGGCAGAAGGGGAAGGCCCAAGAAGGCCTGGCTTGACGTTGTAGTGGATGACATGCGTGCCAACAAACTCTCCGTAAAGGATGCCGAAGACCGTGCGAAGTGGAGAGTTAGGAGTAGGAAAGCGGACCCCGGGCTCCGCAAGGATGCAACCGGGAAAACGCCAAGATGATGATGATGACTACTGAACCGATAACGATAAAATTTGGTACCATGCAGGTAGCTGAAGACCCAGAATAACACATATGCTACTTTTTATCCCGGAGTTTCCGTGGGAATAGGGTTTCCACGCGGATGAAGTCGCGGGCGGAAAACTAGTAAATAAATGAATATCTGGGACATTTCCACACACGGTCATCTGATCCCAAACTAAGCTGAGCTTGTGCTATGGACGCCAGAGATTGATATACATACATAGATTATATAGATTATTAGATTATACATACTTAAATACATAATCACACCCAGACATGGAACAAACACCGATGTTCATCACACAAGTATTTGTCCCGAGTGGGAATCGAACCCACGACTCATGGAACCGCCAGCCAGGGTCGCTAACCACTGTCCCACCGAGCCAGTGTCGTTTTTGTGGCTCGGTAGAACAGTGGTTAGTGACCCTGGCTGTTTGTTTTTGGCCGAAGAAGGTTCTTGAGAATGGAAAGTAGGCAGAAAGGTCTAAAAATGGAATATAACAGTATTGAAGTTTGATAAAACAATTAATTGTGGGAGACTTTAAAATAGCTTTTGGAGCTCTTTTAAATTCTCCGTAGAGTCTTCGTAGAGTCCAGTAATAAATATGTAAAATCATAATCTTACAGAATTTTTTAAGAAAATTCACTTCATTAACCACTTATTTAGTATTATTTTATTATTACAAAAACCGGTGCGATGGATCTCTCATCGGTCATGTCGGATTGCCGTCTCACCGAGCTATGAGAGTAAGGGAACAAAGAATGCACTTGTGTTTGCGCGCACACTTTTGCACTATAATATATCCTAAGCACTTGGCTGATCTCCATTGAGAACGACCGCCTTGGCCGAAATCGGTCGAACGCTATTTATATTTTTTATGGTTACAAAACTAGTATTTATGAAGAAGACGACGTTTCGAACACTTTTCGGCGATCAGAAAGACTCCTCTCGCCACCACAGTCGTAATATCCTCCATTTCCTTTAAACTCGGAAGTATATTTTAACAGTAGCGAGCATTTGAAACTTAACGACCCTCTATAGTCCATTCAATTTCGCAAAACAACTACAAAGTGCGGCACATTATGCGAAAACGTCACAAAAAGACTTAATTTCCCATTCAAATGTAAACGCAAAGGGTTAGTTCGCCATATTTTTTCTTGCTCCTGCGACATTTGAATAAACTACATTATTTGCAAGTTAAACTAAAGCATGTTCCGGGAGTTAAGTTAAACACTAACCAAGCGTGAATCTCCGAGCTGGAGTGATAAATTTTAACTTCTGTCAGGTGAGATGGTTGGTAGGGGTGGGTTACCACACAGTGATTTTTCTTGAGTTAACTTAACTCACGGTTTTAGTTACCTGAATGCATGCACCAAGTTGCGTGCATTGAGTTAACTAAAATTTGCGTCATGTAGCACTATTCACAGCTCTTTGCTGTCTCTTGAAACAATATCCCAGTTCATATCATCATCTCTCCACTTCGCACGGTCTTCGGCATCCTTCACGTAGAGTTTGTTGGCACGCATGTCATCCACTACGACGTCAAGCCAGGCCTTCTTGGGCCTTCCCCTTCTGCCGGGACCCGGCGGTAGCAACATAGCTAGACACTTGTTCCCTACGTAGTTTGCCGGTTTCCGTAAAACATGACCGTACCAACGTAGGCGGCACTCTTGCATTTTATCAGCGATGTCTCGGACATGAAGGCTGCCGCGAATACGGGAGTTTTTTAGGCGATCTGCTCGCATAACTCCCGATATCCAGCGCAGCATCTTCATCTCCGTGTCTCAGTTCATATGTATCATATTTATAGAAATTTACAAATCTAATAATATTTGATTATTTGCTTGATGTCATATTGATTGAAATAAAATATGGCACGGAGATAGTTTGAAGTCCAATGATTTCTATTTGTCTTTACATATAGCGTTAATTTTCAACGAATAGCGCTCGTAATATATTATATTTATTTGGTAATCAAAAAAAAAAGAATATGATAGATTCTAGATGATATGGCAAAGGGATATTTGAGATAAGTAAGTAAGTAAGTCAAATGTGTCACTTGTCAAATCACTTTGAAATAGTGCATTGTAACACCTAGCGCAGCGAAATGACATAATAACACATATAAATATCCCATTTAAAATAAGTTATTAAATAAACCATAGATTAAGTAATTATGATATGTATAAAATATTAGATATAAGTTGATTTGCGAACCCTTACAGGGTTCATAAACTGTAACTACTATGTAAGGTACTTTTATGTGTGTATAAATAAATTGTAGTGGGGACCGGCTAAACGGTTCATGTCGAACCTCAGGGATCTTTTGTGTTACTCCTACCTTCATACACCTACCCCTGAAGATCGAATGCATTATTATAACGCAATAATTATTAGTTATTATGGGTCTACACGCGATATTCAGAGTAGCAAATACTTAGCTACCTATTGCCGACGTTTCGACTGGATTACAATCATGGTCGCGAGCGAACTCCTACATAACGCAATAATGTCCATGGGTCTGAGGTATTCTTCTGGTTTCGGATAAGCCGTTCCCAGAAGTCTGAGCCTCTGTCTGGCCAGTGAGTGACATTCACATAGGAAATGTTTCGTGTCTTCCATTTCTTCCTTGCAGGCTATTGATGACAAAAATAAATGAGTTAACTCGATGAGTTGAAAGTGTTACCCATCTCTAATAGTAAGTTTGGTAAGGAGCCGTTAAGACTGACGAATCGAGGAAGCGGTAAGCTAGAGATAAAATATACTTCTAGGTTTTATGGCATTATAGCTTGAGAGCTACTAGTACGATACTATCGCTTCGAGACTTAGTGCTTTGGTTTCCTGTGCCGTTACTTTCTTTATTAGGTACTTACTGGTTTAATCGCCTTGGAAAACGTGGTACTCCGATGTTCCTATCCCTGACCTGTCATCGGTCATGTCAAATTACCATCTCGGAACTATGAGAATGAAGGTACAGAGAGTGCACCTGTGTTTGCACACACACATGTGCACTATTATAATAATGCTTGTGCTGTAGATTGATTGCTGTTGAAATTATCATTAAATAAAATTCAGTAAGTAAAGAAGTATTGTCAGTAACTTCTTCGCTACAATAAGATTGAGTTCACAAATTTAAAAAAAAAATTTCAAATCATTATGTTATTTTAAATTATGTAAGCAAGCTGAAGTGGCAGTGGGTTGGCCAAATCAGCCGTAGAACCGACAACCGCTGGGATAGACGAGTTCTGGAGTGGAGACCGCGTCTCGGCAAACGTAGTGTAGACGGCCGCAGGCCAGAGGACCTACCATGAGTTGGCTATCGAAAACTTACTTACGTTAAATCCTATCGAGTTGTTTTTTTCATACGGCCGATTTTAGTTCTTCGCGTAACCACCAGCGGCGCTGTTTGTCATAGACATATTTACGTAGGGGATATAGAGTGAGTAAGTTTTAAACTCATGGTAGCCCCACTGGTGGGGTGACGATCTGCGCAGGACGGCTGGTAGGAGCTGGATGCGAGTGGCCGAGGAGAGGGTTACTAGACAAATATTTGTGTGACGAACATCGGTGTTTGTTCCGTGTCCGGGTGTGTTTTTTAGTATATTTGTATGTCTACTGTTAATACTGATATCCCTGACACAAGTGCTAAAGCTACTCACCACGGGATCAGATCAATATGTTGTGTAATATTTAAAATAGGTCCCATTTTCCTTTGTATGTTTTATAAGCGGAATAACTTTATTCCCGTTACCCAGGAGCGTTTTCAAATCAGGGGGATGTTTTGATAAGTTTGAATAAAAACCCGACTCCAAGTGTTGCGTGATGCGAATTCCGGGTGCGGGTATGGTTGCCAACTTTTTTTATAAGAATAAAGTTATGAGTATTAAGTGTTGGGCTCGGAGAAGGAAAAGAAAAAATCGGTTTTTAAAAAATATAACATTGTTAATGAATACAGAATGGCGGCGACGTGGTCCACAACCCGTCACGATACGTTTCCCACGAGGTGAAAAGTGGATCACTGGAAGTGATCTCTGCCTACCCCTCTGGGAAAAAGGCGTGATTTTATGTATGTATGTATGTTAATGAATAAAATAATACAAAGTTGACAGTACCATATTTTAAAATTAGAGATGGAGAATAGCCAAATGGAGGACATATTATTATAGTGCACAAAATTACGCGCAAACATAAGTGCACTCTCTGTTCCCTTACCCTCATAGTTTGGTAATACTCCAATCCGACTCGACCGGAGATAAAAGGCGCAGGACCACCGGCTTAACGTGCTTTCCGGGGCACGGGCGTTAGGGTGTCCTTTATATTCTGAAAAATACCTGTATACTATTAGATTTGAAAATAAAAGTTCAACTAGAACCTTGGACACTACAGGTATTTTTCAGAATATAAGGGACACCCTAACGGGCGTGACTACAGGCTGACTAATTTCTTAACAGAAAAACTCACACAAATTTTGCCCGACCCCGGACTCGAACCGGAGACCTCTCGGTCCTCACGCGTGATCGAATACTATTCTAAACAGTATATAGGGCAACCCTACGTCTGAGGGACAGCGGGTATTAGAGGAGTCCGGAGTGAGAGGAATACTAACGAACCCCAGATGTGGTGTATGAGGAATAGTTACGGATTTTGTTTTGAGTAAAAGTGAATTTTATAGCACCTCTTGAGTACTGGGAGAGGTAAAGAGAATTGCAGTTTCGCTCTTTTTGAGGGGAAAATTTTGTGCGATATAATGAGTATGTTAGTATGTCGTAATCGGAGCAATTGAAAATTGTAAGCTCTCGACCTATCAAAGCTTAAGATTTTCAACTGCTTCGATATAGTGAACATGGATTGTTTTCTTATCCATCTAAATAATCTAAATACAATCAGGTCGAAATTTGCTTAGTAAGGTATTTCTAAGGAAGGGAGAAGGCGAGTAGTTATTTCAACTAGTCCCTCCCTCCTAATTACAATCTCGAACAACACGTGCTAGCCAGCGTTGTCATTCACATACCATTCAGGGACTGGTGAAAAGGCGAAAAGTCATCTCAATATATAAAAGGAGAAACTGACTGACTGACATATCAACACACGGCCTAAACGACTTTCTAAACGTAGACACTTAAAACTTAAAATGGACGTAGCTTAGGTACTGTAGACGTGCACTAAAAACATACTTTTGTATGAACAAATCTAAACCGCCTAAGAGAGACGATTAAAATTTGACATGCTACCTGCATGAACGTAAAGCTTACTTGCAACGTGATATTTCAAAATTTCTACGGGAACAGGAGTTTACGGGGAGAACTTTTGTATGTCAAATTTTGTAGTCCACGCGAACGAAGACGCGGGCCCAGCTAATCGTAAAATATAATTGAAATAGACAAATAATCCACTATCAAGACATTAGTTCAACCCAAAGGATGTGTGTATTTTGCACTCGAAATCCGTATGGACGTCACGAATAATATATAAAGTGCCCTTCGCCGTAGGCTCGAAACTTTGGTATCGAGGAAACAGCCGAACTATATTTAGACTATTTGTATATTCCGTGTGGATTTACTTATAATGGAGAACATGGTTGGAATGCCCATTGACTCCGAGATAGGGAGGTTTTCCTCAGGAGGGAAAAGGGGAGATATGGCACACGTCGTTTGAAAATGAGTAGCTTTAGGGTACTATCCCTAAGGGAATAAGGCTGGGTTACAGACTGACTGATGATAGAGTCACGTGACCACAAAGCCGTATCTCAAAATGAAGAGAAGGCGTATTCGACCTCTTAATTCCAGCCAGTTTGAAAATGGGCATCGGTAGCTACATGATATATTTGTTACTAGTAGACCCGACAGACTTCGTCCTGTCAAAAGAATGTGAAAAATAAATCGAATAATTGCCGGTTTTCTCGGCAATTATTCGATTTTTTCTTTCTTTCTTTCAACGAACATTTAAAAAAAAGAATTTTAAAATTTGGTTCAGGCACTGTTGAGTTATGCGCTTACCAACACATTCTGCGATTCATTTTTGTATTATAGATTGAACAGTTCTTTTTAAAATAAACCTAATTTTACGGATTAAACTCGAGGCTTTTGTTATTCTAAACGTACGATTTTTACAACGCTGTAGGATCAAAACTGTAATGGACAAATATTTGTGTGACGAACATCAATGTTGTTTGTTTTGGTGTCTGGGTGTGTTATTAATTATATATAAGAATATCTGTTGTAGTGTTGGTTGAAGCTGCTTACCATGGTAAGTAGTTTCAGCATTTGTATGCTGTTAGCACTTGTTATCTCAAGTGATCGGAGAATTGTATGTGATATTGTGTAATGTTTATCATTATCATATAGTACATAGGAAGTCAAAGTCAAAGTCAAAGTCACAATTGAGATCGGCTAACTGCGTAGGATATATCAAAGTGCACAAGTATGCACAACTGTGCGCAAACATAAGTGCATTATCTGCACTTCTTTCTTCCCTTACCTTCATAGTGAGACGGCAATCCAACACGACCGGTGAGAGATCGGGCGCAGGACCACCGGCTTAACGTGCTTTCCGATACACGGGCGTGCAACCGTCAACTTCCTGACTCCGGGCTGTGGAATTTCTTTACAGAATAACTCACACACAATTTGCCCGACCCCGGACTCGAACTGGGAACCTGTCGGTCCTAAAGCATCGCTTGGTACTAATAGACCAACGAGGCAGTCAAAATAAAAAAGTCAGTAATATAAATGCCAAGGTAAATCCTGTTAATATCAATAAGCCAATAAGTTGTGTGAAAGGCACGTTCGGAAATTATTTACTTTAGAAAACCACTCTCAAATTTCTTTCCCATTCTCATTTAAACTCGTTTTCCACTCCGAACAAAAATGTTTTCGTAATTTTTATTCTGGTAACATAAAACAGTTTCATACGTGTTTACCATGAAGTGTTGTTTACCTTTTTGTTAATGTTTCTCTTCTCGTAATGAATATAGAATGAACAATTTATGTTGTTGGGCGGGCGCCGTTATTTCCTACCTAACATTTTACGTTGTATTAAAAAGGTTGATTGAAGTTTCTATTTCAGGGATAATCGAGGTTTCAGAAAAAATGTTTCGAGTAATTGCGGGTTGCTCCAAAGGGTTATTTAACTAATCAATTTATTTGTGGATAAATTTTGGAGGGAAGTAATCAATCTGTATTAACAGGAGGGAAATAATTAATATACATTAATAGTTAAGCGTCGATGGCCGAGTCGTTCAGATCGTAGCTTGCCATGCCAGAGGTCGCCAATTCAAACCCCGCTACGTACCACGGTTTTCGCGTTTTCCCCTATTTGGTATACTTTTTACATTTTCTTTGGTCGTTTCAGTTGCAACTCGATTTTATATAGCCTAAAGCCTTCCTCAATAGATGGTCTATTACACAATTTTTTTTTTCAATTCGAACTCTTCAGCTTTATAATATAAGTATAGATATATATATAAAAACCATCCTGTAAAAAAACTAGCCAAGTCTCGATGGAGCAGATTGCTCATCTCTAAAAAGTAAAGAAATCTAGACAAAATCGTGCCAAGCCTAAGGTTCCTTACTGCGATTTCTTCATTATTATAGTTAGTGTTGTGTGACTTAGCCGTTGAAGGGAACACAAGGGTACATAACCAGGTGCTCCATAACAATATCATACCAATCTGTCGCCAGAACCGCTACCTATTGACGATGAAAAATTGTCAATTTGACAACGTTGAATGAATAACAAGTGAAAATTAAGGCTTGATACTGGTTTTGTACCCTTCAACGGCCAAGTCACACAACACTAACTATAATAATGAAGAAATCGCAGTAAGGAACCTTAGGCTTGGCACGATTTTGTCTAGATTTCATTACTTTTTAGAGATGAGCAATCTGCTCCATCGAGACTTGGCTAGTTTTTTTACAGGATGTTTTTGATGGGATTTCACTTCTTTTTGTAGAAGCAGCTAACCAAATTAAATATTTTTTGTAAAGGCGGTATGTCGTTTTTTAAATATTTTTAGACGACTTTATAATATTAGGCTGTTGTTTTCTAATCAGGATCACCAGGTACTCCAGATCTTCGATTATCGTAGTTTTTATAGTTTTCCCTTTATGTGACTATTAAACCCTAACTCTGTACCAAATTTCAGCGCTCTGAGTTTATGGGAAGTACTAGTTCTATTTTGATGATCATGAGTAGGTGAGTGTGTGAGTGTGTGTCATAAATGCGAAACTTTGCTTTCGCTTAACTTCGGAACTATAAGTCCCACAGACTTGAAATTTTGGATTTTAAGTATGTTATCACACCTTAATGGATGAAAAATTTCAGCGTTCTGGTCTTATCCAGAGGTTCTCAAATAGGGGCCTGAAAATGCGGCGAAATGGTTCCAGTAAAGGATGGTACGGTAGTGTTTGCTTCGCGCTCGACTTGGCGGGGGCACTGCCGTGCCCCAGATAAGAAACCAACTAAATATTGTTGAACCCAAGGCAAAAACAAACGTCCTTTCCTGGAACCAAACTTTTCTAATGAAATAGAAAACGGGAAACATTCACATTTTCTTGGAATCATACAAAACGTATTTCAACATAGTAACGATAAAAACGCTAGAAAAAGTATATTTAATCTGAATACAAGAACATATTGAAACAAGCACGAAATTTTTCTCAAAGAGACTTATAAAATATTTAACATACATAAGGTGTCATCGCGTTTAAGATTTCCAGGACAGTTTATTAAAAACTAGAATTTCGAATGCTTTTCAGGACGTTTTACGAAAAAAAAAACTTTACATTTTACATAGATACATAAATGATAAGTAACCGATATTGCTACCTAATATTTTAGAATTGAACATTAAATTATATTTTTAACACTGCATAAACATAAATAATACATGACAGGAAAACGTAGTGTAGGACGCCCGCAGGCCAGGTGGTGTGACGATCTGCGCAGGACGGCTGGTAGGAGCTGGATGCGAGTGGCCGAGGAGAGAGAGAAGTGGCGTGCATTTGGGGAGGCCTATGTCCAGCAGTGGACTGTAATGGGCTGATGATGATGATGACATGACAGGAGACCATGACAAGTGGCTCAGGATCGGCCTAGGTGGAGGTCCTTATTATCGGAGGCCAAGACTCGTTTTGGGTCGCTGCGCCAGTCTGGTAAGTAACGTAATTCTTTGCCTAGTTTCAGTAATACTTGTGTTGAAACTATATGGTCATCCTAAATTTTGCAAACTTTTGTGTATTGTTGGAAGTCGTGGACGGTCGTTTATCAGCCTGGTGTTCCGTCAAATACACATACAGAGGAAATTGCGGATAGTACGTCCGCCGTACACAAATTTAATACTGAATTTTCATGCAGTATATAAAGTTTTTGTGTGCAAATAAAATAACTTTTTAGTCTACCTACGAGAAATATACACCATGAAATTTTTGTGGTTGTTTTCTTTAGTAGTAGGTACTATCGAATCATGCTAGTTATTTCGTGAAAAGATTTTTTTAAGCTATTGCATAGTTTTTATCGCGAGCTTTGAGCGCGGCGACCGAATCAAGAAATTCCGTAATGAAAAAAACCTCACAATCGTCTAACGTCGTTTTAGTTCGGTAGAATTCGGCACGGTGTTTGTGTGCGTGCGGTTAGACGTATTGTACGACTCTACGAAACTCGTACGAATCGAGACGAGCTGCTCCGAAATCGGGCGATGCTATGCAATAGCTATACCGCGGAAGTCCCCTAGTGCCACACGTCTTTTTTTTTTAAATAATTATTATCATCCCACACGGACATTAAGTAGTAAAAAAGTCATCCTAAGGAACCGTGTTGCATATCAGAAGACAGGGACAGAAGATATATCAAAACTAAAATATAATATAAGAATTTCAAATTTGAAGACACATTGGTACGTGTTGGGTTTTGAACTGGCTATCTAACGCATGAAAAGCAACGGCCTCAACCACTCGGTCATCGACGCTCGAAATTTCACCTTTCAGTTTTTTTTCCTAACTGACATACGATTATGGATTGGAGTAGCCTCGTCACCATCACCGGATTTGCGGGGGAGCGGATGGCTCTCATCCCTTATAACCTTTCAGTAAACATTATTGTTAACTATCAGTTCAACTCCCTTATAACCCTTAATAGTGCAACGGGAAAATAGACCCTACTAGATACTGAACCGTTAAAGATTATCACAACTAGTTAGTTCTATTTCTTTGTGTGCGTTTTGTGTCTTGTGTATGTATCTATGTGTCATTGTTACCTCAAGTCGTGGTCAATAAATGTTTTTTTTTCTTTCTTTCTGATACCGAAGAAAACGAATTAGAAATTTCTATATACAGTGCCGTAATAAGGAATAAATATTCACGCTATAAATCAACAAATGCCGGCCAAATAAACTACTTTTGAAGTCCGTGCCTGCAACGAAATTATTCTGACTTGTAAGCAGTCTAGTTGCGAGCCAAAGTAAGCAAAATAACTTATTCTTGTATCGAGTTTTATTCAAAGTAGTGGCAAGAAGCACCATCTGCCTTTGTTTATAGTTAAGCATTTGGAACTGAGAAGCTTGAAGAAGGGAGATGATATAGCATAGCTTACCTTAATTTAGTCCAATTCTCAAAATCGTCTGGCGTTAAAACCAGATTTTTTCAATCGTAAGTACAGGTAGGTAAAAAAGCGGCGATGGCCGAGTGGGTAATGTCGTTGCTTGCCATGCGAGAGGTCGCCAGTTCAAACCCCGCCAGGTACCAATGTGTTTTTCGAATTTGAAATTCATATTATGTATCATCATTCGACGCTTTAACGGTGAAGGGAAACATCCTGAGGAAACCTGCACATTTCGAAGAAATTCTAAGGTTGTGTAATCGACCAACCCGCACTTGGCCAGCGTAGTCGAATAAGGCCTTATCGCCCTAGCTTAGGGTAGGCCCGTGCCCCAGCAGTGGGGACGTATATGGGCTGATGAAGTACAGGTAGGGTAGTAGAAAAGTTAGTTGAATATTTGACCAAAAACAATATAAATAAATAAATATCTGGCCACAAACACACGGCCATCTGACCTCAAACTAAGCAGAGCTTGTATTATGGTCGTCAGAGACCGATATACATACATAGATATCTATAAATACATAGTATAATAAATAATCACACCCAGACACGGAAGAAACATCAATGTTTATCACACAAATATTGTACAAACGTTGATAACATAATAGCAACTGTTGAAGGGAAGTTGTAATCAAATCAAACAACTGACTGCATACGAAGATAGTTTATTACTACTGCTTAATAATGACACCATGCATGGCATACGTCACCTCACTGTAAAATGTTCATAAATTACCTTTTTATTCTAGCGAATTGGATAATGCCCCTGGCGCATTCGTCAAGAGTGTGGGTTCGATTCCCACTCGGGAGTCACGACTCTTGGAACCGATGAGAGATGGAACCTGGGTCACTAACCACCGTTCCACTGAGCCAGTCAATTATGTATTATTAAATAGCATAGCATAAGCATAAACCGTTATTTCCAACGAGTTTGAAATTAAATAAAAAAATATTACACGACATATACATTGATCTGATTCTGTGGTAAGTAGCTTAAGCACTTGTGTTACGGATAATTCAACAGTGGATACACAAATATACTTAAATATACACCGTGAAATTTTAGTGGTTGTTTTCCCGTGGCAAAACAATTTGCCTTTAGTAATACGAGTACTATCGAATCATGCAAATAATTCCTTGAAAAAACATTTTTTTTTTAATTTTCGATATAATATTTTTTCAACTCGCAAACGAGAGAAGCTATCATTATTTTATAAGATGTGTCGTAATGAGGTACTGCATGCCGCATGAAATCCATGCTTTAAACTAAAGAAGCTCTACGTCCTAAGTAATAAAGAGGTTCGAAAGTGCTTTGGAGTTTCGGTTATACCTTTCGTAAAACCGGCATTTATTGATTTTAATAAAAAAAAACTGCACAAATCTATTGTGCTCCTAAGATAAAATTATTTTACTGCAGGAAAACAACCACTAAAATTTCACGTTGTATTTAATAGCACACCCAGATACGGAACAAACACCGATGTTCGTCACACAAATGTTTGTCCTAGGTGGGAATCGAACCCACGACTCTTGGAACCATAGGTGCTGATTAGGTCACTAACGACTGTTCCACCGAGCCAGTCCGATATTGACCTAATAATCTCTTAATCCACCTGGCATCCTAAAATAGGAGTCAACATTATCCCAATTAAAAACATAAATAAACATAAAAAATTAATAGTTGTATCTTTCATCCGTCCAATGTTGTTATTTCATACAAATCAACGGAGCAACCGGAGAAAATCTGAGCTCTGAATTCGCAAAATTCTACATAGGTTGCATGATCTGGGTATTATTTTAAGTGCTTACGTTCAGAGCTTTTGTAACTCGCAATTTCTCCTGTTGCCTGTATACAGTGCATCTATAACAGTATAACAGTTAGGAACATACAATTAATTAAAAAACTGAAAGTGTCCTGTATATTTACCATGTTGTTTTGTTTTAATGATGTAAATATCCCGGACACTTTCAGTTTTCTAATGTGTGCAACCATGGCAGTTTAAAATTATACAATTGATCCTTACTTTCCTTACTAATATTATAAATGCGAAAGTAACTCTGCCTGTCTGTCTTTTACGCTTTCACGCATAGAGTACTATACCGATTTAAATGAAATTTGGTACAAATATAGTCCAGAGCCTGAGAAAGGGCACAAGCTACTTTTTGAACGACTGCGCTATAAATAAGTAATGTTTTATCCGTTAAACCTCTCTACGCGGATGAAGTCGCGAGCGGAGTGCTAGTATCTAAATATATATAAGGAGAAACTGACTGACTTACTCACTGACTAACATATCAACGCACAGCCTAAACGGCCTAACTTTGTAGGCACTTTAAATTTGGGAGGGTACCTTAGAGTGCACTAAGAAAGAGATTCTCGAAATTCCCACGGGAACGGGAATTAGCGGGAAAATTCCTTTATATATGAGGGATTGCGCCGCCCTAGGGAATGATGAGAAATATATAAGTGGGGAATAGAAATTGAATTGGAAACAAAAAAGTTATGGAAATCAGAAGAAATTTTAAGTAGACAATGTAAAGACTAGCTGTGCCCGCGACTTCGTTCGCGCGGATTACAGGATTTTACATACAAAAGATTAAATAATAAATAAATAAATAAATATCTGGGACACACGGTCATCTGACCCCAAACTAAGCAGAGCTTGTACTATGGGCGTCAGAGACTGATATACATACATATATATTTATAAATACATACTTAAATACATAATCACACCCATACACGGAACAAACACCGATGTTCATCACACAAATATTTGTTCCGAGTGGGAATCGAACCCACGACTCTTGGAACCGCCAGCCAGGGTCACTAACCACTGTTCCACCGAGCCAGTCAGATTATCCCCAATAACTCCCGTTTCCGTGGGAATTTTGCAATACCGCTTTGCAAGTAAGCTTAACGTTTATTGGAGTACCTGCATGCCAAATTTCTATTAGACGCTTAAAATTTGGTATGCAGGAACCTTAGTAACCCTTAAGCTTAGTTGCAACATGATATTGCAAATTCCCATGGGAACGGGAGTTATTGGGAAAAAACTTTTGTTTGTGAAATCCTGTAATCCACGCGAACGAAGTCGAGGGCACAGCTAGTAATATATAAAGATAATTTATATAATTTATTCATCACGTACGTAGATCTGATTCAAATATAAAACAGAATCATTAATTTGATACCGTTATACACTTTTTGTCCGACTACAGCGAATCGAAAAAAAGAGTTATAAAGGGCTAATTGTGATGACAACATTCATTTAAATAATTAAGTTGCGAAGTTTTCTTACTTATCTTAACTTAACTGTGTCCATTCCTAGAGTTTTTGAGTTAGCATATAACGAGCGGCGCTTGTGCGGCACTCGTCAAGCGTGTTTACTGTTCAAGTTGGAATGGTAATAAAACTTCCAGATAGCGGGATGCTAACGGCATTACCCTGTATTAGTGTAACTGTCATTTTGAATTGGAACAATTTTAGGATTCAGTATCTTATACGTGGAATCAGGGCTTTAATACTGCAATAATACTAAATGCCTACTAAATTTGATAGAAGTTTTCCACCGTTAAAATGTACACAGTGTACAATTTGCAAAACATTACTTTTTTATAGCGCAATCCTACTCCGTGTATTTTTTTTTCTTGAGCCTGTGCTTAAGCCTACCTCTAGAATCAATGAATTGCTACGATTTCAACCAGATTTTCAACCCACTTGCAGTACAAAAAGCACCGTATCTTTCCTTATAAAAAAGATAAATAGATAACCATATCAGGAATTGGACCTAACAGCCCATACTCCTCTTGATAGGATAATACAATCCCAAATGCGATCACATCAATATGCCATAAAACCTCAGCCATCGTGACCGAGTGGCATAAATCACTTATCAAACAATATTCATGGAGAAAAACTTGGACATTTGATACACGCCTCGGATAGGAAAACTATTCCAAATCCATTCATGAATAAATTCATGAATTGTCTCGATTGCTACTATTGTCATACACATTCACCAAATTACATTTTCACTGCAGACCAACATAAACTAAATGGAATAAAGTCCAGTTTTCCATGTCCAGTGTAGAGTCCAAATTGGCCATTGGTAAACAAGTTTCAAACCGATTCGCAGTTTAAATGGCACTTATTTCGAAGTTGCTAAAGCTCAAATTTGTTTGAGATCACGCAGGAAATAAGGTTGGACAGTTATGAAGAAGTCGTTAAGAGTTCTTTTCTGTGGATTTTCGGACGCACTTGTGCGACTCGGGTTTCTATAGGAACCGTCCATGGGCCCATTTTACGGCATTTAAATATTTCTATCGTCATTCGTTTTTAGGGTTCCGTAGCCAAAATGGCAAAACGGAACCCTTATAGTTTCGTCATGTCCGTCTGTCCGTCTGTCCGTCTGTCCGTCTGTCCGTCTGTCACAGCCGATTTACTCGGAAACTATAAGTACTACAGTGATGAAATTTGATGGGAATATGTGTTGTATGAACCGCTACAAAAATATGACACTAAATAGTAAAAAGAATTGGGGGTGGGGCCCCCATACATGTAACTGAGGGATGAAATTTTTTTTCGATGTACATACCCGTGTGGGGTATCAATGGAAAGGTCTTTTAAAATGATATAAAGTTTTCTAAAAACATTTTTCTTAAAGTGAACGGTTTTTGAGATATCAGCTCTCAAAGTCGTAAGAAGTATGTCCCCCCCTCTATTTTTATAACTACGGGGTATAAAATTCTAAAAAATAGAGGTGATGCATGCTAATTAACTCTTTCAACGATTTTTGGTTTGATCAAAGTATCTCTTATAGTTTTTGAGATAGGTTGATTTAACTGTAATTTTGGTTAAGTTATTGTGCTTACACTGAAAACGATGGCTGAACCTTATAAGATAGATCTGACATAATAAGTTTATTATATTTGGTGCTACGGAACCCTTTGTCCGCGAGCGCGGCTCGCACTTGGTCGGTTTTTATTATTTAGTAAGATGTGGACAGCGCTGTCAGTAGACTCCGAATGCCACACGTACTTCACAATATAATATGAAAGATGATAAGTCGCTTGTTGATAGCATTCAACATAATTTTAATCTTCAATTACAACGTTGAACTACAATCAAATCAATATTTTGAACTTGAACAGCTTGCGCTTGACCTCAAACTAAGCAGGGCTTGTACTATGGATGTCAGAGGTTGATAGCTGTACTCGCGACTTATTGAGGGTGGACAACCCTTATCACTCAGGGGTATGAAACATAGATGTTGGCGATTCTCAGACCTACTCAATATGCTCACAAAATTTCATGAGAATCGGTCAAGCCGTTTGGTAGGAGTACGGGAACGAACATTAAGGCACGTAAATTTTATATTTAAGATTTTCACACGCAGACTCGAAACAAACACAATTGTTCAACCACATTAATGTTGGTCCCGGGTGGGGATCGACAACTCTTGGAACCATAGCCAGGTTCACTAACCACTGTTTCACCGAGTCAAGTCAACTGACTGATATATCCATGTGTCCACTGATGATTGAGTGGTAAATGACTTAAGCTCGTAAAACCATGGCGTTACGGTCGGTCCCCCGGTTTATGGGCCATCGCCCAGTCTCTGTCAGACGCCATCAAAATTATTGGGGCATCAGAAATCTGCATCGTTATGGAAATTTTCTTAAGGCCCATTCTTTGATGGTACCCAGGATTTTAAATGTTGACGACGCCTGATTACTGGCAGCTGTGCGAAGCTTTTGTTTAAAAATGTATAATTTTTTTTTTGCGGTTTAGCAATTTTTTTTGTTCGTAATAAAGATTATTGTGTGTTGGCCACGGCACTGATTAGTGTCCATAACTTTTTGTGTAAAGTGATTACACAACTCTATGAATTGTAAATATTTTTCGTAATAATCTCAAGCAGAATATGAATTATCCAGACGAGACTTTTAACTTGAATTCTAAAGTGTGTAATAAAACGAGTCATGATTTATTTTTTATTTTTCTGCAGTCTATGCTGAGGCACGTACCTTGTTGGTCACTGATGCTAAATATTCGTTGTATATATTATGTTCTGTTAATTTGTATTATTTTATGTTAAATTTATTTTTTTCTTGTAATATGTGACCAATAAATTATATTCTATTCTATTCTATTCTATTCTATTTAAAAACTAAGAAAAAGGCTGTTCACTTATTGTATCCTCGAATCTATGACCAAGAAAAAACCCAATAGTGAAAAAAATTGGCACTAAATTTGTGACCTAGTCAGTGCGTACCGATAGGGCTAAGTTATAACACAAGCCTCAGGGCGCGTGTTCACTCGTGAGGAAATTATATATTGCTACGCATACGATGATTTACGTGCATTCCGTACGGGAAAAAGGTTCGGAAGATTGCAGAGTCGCGATCCTTGCTTTCTATCCGGCTCGAAGGACCATCCTTAAGGAGAGGTTATTCGGACTAAATCGCTGCCTTACTATGCTTCTAGTTGAGGTAGCGTCAGAACGATTTGAGCTTTACTGTTTTTTTAGATATATTACTCCTTTATTTAACTTTTTAAAATAAACCTAGTGGGTATTTCTTATAAAAAAATATTGATTTTGAATCTTTTTACATTATTTAATATAATATTAGACCCAAATACAGCTTCATAAGTCCACAAAATATTGTTGCGAGCTAAAAGCACGTCCAAGCTGTAATACAAATACCCAATATGTTTTCCAGAATAAAACGTTCAAGTAAGTTTGTATAAAAGTCTCGGGAAAGCCTTAGATTCCGCTAAGTAAGTGCACAGTCTTACCTTTATTCTCGAACAAATTTATCTAACACACGCTAAGATACGTACGCTGCAAATCTCCCAAGATCACATTTGGCAACGCCCCAGCGCCTTAAACGAATCGCCCCATACAACGCTTGTTTGAGAATTTGTTCCGTTGAAGGAACACGTGATCGTATTCATAGTTTAATTGTCTGCAGGTGAAGTTGTTCTCACGATATGCTTAATATAACACGTAACTACTATATAATTATATGTTTGTAGCAAAACAGTTGTTATTCATTATATAAATGATGTAATTTTGGGTAATCAAACTTTGACGGAAAAAATAATAAAGAAATTCATAAAACGTTTAATAGCTTCATATACTAGTATAGTTTGGGTGGGTTGGCAGGTCCTGAGGTCGCATTTTCCTAGGATCTGTCAACGCTCCTTTTTTTTCTACTGACTTCAGCACTTGCGTTGTTCTCATTTCTTTTTTTTTAATTGCTTTCTAATGTATAACTTCTACTGTTTGCATGCCGTGGTAGCCTTTAATTAAGGCAGCACTTCAAAATGTATTTTATACTACTAACATCTCATTGTAATGGTGTATGCTTTGTTGGCTATCCTTAAATAAATAAATAAAATAAAATAAAAATATATCCGTGTGTTTATGTGTAACACAGACTTAAGACCTACAAGGCACCGATTCACTCAACATATTGTTCTTGAACTGTAATACATTTTAGTAGAAATTAGTCTGCAAAAAATCTTTAGTCGTTTCTGAGGATACCTAAGCAAACGATATTTTAAAATATTTATTGTTCAAGACATCTTCGTAAAGCGATTTTAATACCTAATGAGATAAAAATGAGATTACATTTTCAACTGTCTCGGGAAATCTTCTTATGTATTGATCTTGCTTTTTAAATGTGTAGTGCACACACAAATATAGATTATACTATGATGTCACTTCTGTTTCGACAAGACTTTTATTTCAAGTCGTACCTATTTAGTGTTCTCGGAATGATGTGTTTGACACAGCCCAAGGCAAGAATACCACTAAAAAGTATTAGCATTTTTGCTGTTAACACGGCTAATCAACGTTAAATTAATTTCTTAAAATATTATTTAATTTAGCAGTGAGCTATTGTAATAATTATTTATTTCTTAGGGCATTGAACGTGAAAGAAACTTTAGGGTTGAAAAAAGCAATTTAGGTTTTCACAGAAGATTAATGTTGCAACATCCAAGTACATTATTAATTCAGGTAACCACGTCTGACACTTGTAAGAAAAGACGAATGGCCACACTGCTTCATTAACTTCTGTTAGCCAAGATCCCTCAGTTAAATTTTGCAGGGATCAGTATATTTTTGACACTAAATTTATATTACTGGGGAATACCAGTGGCATTTTTTTAATAAATTTAACGTCATTTATAAAAAAAAAATATATTGATGAAAAAAGTTTGCTATCACGCAGTCAGCTTTGTTTAATATTAACCCGGTATAAGCAGATATTAATGAAAAATAATGTACCTGTTAAGAATTAAGTTATTTTGATTAAAATTTCTGCAGAATTAAGCGGTGGAATCATAACCTAAGTTTTGTGTTACATACATACATACATAAAATCACGCCTTTTTCCCAGAGAGGTAGGCAGAGATAACTTTCAGCGATCCACTTTTCACCTCTGTGGGAAACGTGACGTGACGGGTTGTGGACCACGTCGCCGCCATTCTGCCTTATGCATTGTTTTAATGGGCGGCCATTTTTTAATGAATGATAACAAAACTAATGACACGACATAATGGAGACAATGTCCCGAATTAAATTAGAAAATTACCTCAATTAAGGAGTGACAAATTGTACTTTTATAACATTTTCTAACTTCAAAGCATAAAATATAATTAAGGAGAAAAGTCTTTATCTTAGTATAATAGTTCTCTTCATATTTTTCTTGAACCTTTAATCTCACAAAGCGATGCGACAATCTCGATAAGTATATTATTAAACTGCATAATATAATTAGAAAATAGAGTAGAGTAATCTTTATTTTATAACTTTTTTAACACGAAGATTTTAGGTCCAGTCGACACAATTTTCACTATTTATAATATGTACTCTTATAAAAAAAAACAGATAGATATCAAAGTTAATGTTATACATGAAACTTATACAGTTGCTGCCTATCGTCAAGAAAATTCTAGTAGTTCCAAAAGTTTTATTATAAGTCATACATAATCTAGGTAAGTTTAGGACAATAGCATTATCTGATCATATCAATTGATCAGCTAATTTATTTGAAATAAAACAAATTTTATTTTACGGATTAAAATCGCGTGTATTGCCAATCTAAACATATTATTTAGAGATCCGACGTTTCGAGCTCTTTAGAGCGCTCTTCGATTTTTTTTTTGCCCGTGACCACGAGCGCTGTAAAGAGCTCAAAATTCGTTTTATTTCAAAAGTATGTATGCTTGCGCAAATAATAGACAATACTTCGGCTAATGTATCTTTTCAAAATCAAATTACACTTATACAAAGAAGGTACAACCGTTAAGATTTGGGCAGACATTTATGCAGTATTGCTGCTGGTACAGTATATTTGACTTTCTAGTTTCACCTGAAGCCATTAGTTTGACTAAAGACCCCGACTAATTGATGTTTCAAGTATACTGAGTCGGTTGCAATTCGTTATTACCTACCTACCATATAATATCTGTAATGCTTATTTCATCGTCTTCCTATCTTCAGATAGCAATAAATGCTTTTATTGCATTTATCTTCAATCAAATATCTTTCCCCGAACCACTAAATTGAACCAAGATAATGTCTGCGAAATATCGTAGCTAACGTAGTAATGTATAAGTTCGTAGCAACCGTAGCATGTTTCGTAGATGGCATCTACGAGACTGCGTAGACGTTCGTTAACCTCAGATATTTTATTTGCTCCTAAACTAATATTGGCAGTTTGATGGAAGTAAATTTTCAATTCCAGTGCTTTGTTTTTCGCGTATTGCAAATATGAATTTGTAATCGTGTGTACGCTCGTAAAAATGAGGTTTATTTATTCAATCTGTTTGTGAATTTAGTATTTTACACGTTTTATGTCAAAACAATAAACAACAGTGTTTTCAACCTAAATTATGTTTTGTTTTTCTGTGAAAAGCAACAAATAAAGGAAAAGGCTTATTTTAAGGTAAAAACAAGATTCGGAGAGAGTGTTTGGGGGTCACTTTAGATTTATTATGTTAAAGTGATAACTGGGTATTCCATTTTGAAGTACTTACCTATATTATACAATATTTAAGTATTTACTACTTAGTTCGAAGTTTGCAAATGACTATTATAAAAATAAACCGCTCATTTTTGTATGCAATTAACTTTTCTTTCTTTCAATGGACATTTTTAAATGTAATAGGTAGCTATTTATTTGCAGATTTTTAATCACGAGAACTCATCTTATAAAAATGAACGAATATATAAAGTTTAATTTTACGATTATATTAAAAGAAACTATCGAGGACTTTGTCCGCGTGGAAAGAGTTTTGGTAGCAAAGATTTATTAAAATAATCTATAATGTACCTTTTAAACGCAGCTATTTATTAGTTAGTCAAAATTGATCCAGCCGTTTCGGAGATTAGCGAGAATAATCAGACAATAAAGCAAGAAGATGTATATTTTCAAATTGTGTTTTTGTTACATATTTTTAACTGTAATGGTTACACACATTAGAAAACTGAAAATGTTAGGGATATTTACCATGTTGTTTTGTTTTAATGAGCTCCCGATATTTCGGCACTGTTGCAAGCGCCATGATCTGGTGCTCATTAAAACAAAACAACATGGTAAATATCCCGGATATTTTCAGTTTTCTAATGCGTTTTTGTTACTGGTACCCGATATCCATTCATACCCATTCAGTAAAAAGTCGTTATTTTAATATTAAAAACAGACACTTCAATTTTATTTAGCTGTATAGATTACTAGTGACCCGCCCTCGCTCGCTTCGGGTAATCCTTTCTTAGCTATGTCTACGTCACAACATCTACCTGCATGCCAATGTCAGCCCGATCCGTCCAGTGGTTTGCGCTGTGCGTTGATAGATCACTATGTCAGTCAGTCATCTTTGAGTTATATGTGAGTATCCTTACTAATATTATAAATGTGAAAGTAGCTCTGTCTGTCTGTCTGTTACGCTTTCACGCATAAAGTACTGAATCGATTTAAACGAAATTTGGTACAGATATAGTCCAGAGCCTAGAAAAGGATATAGGCTACTTTTTAACCGACTGCGCTATAAAGAAGTAATGTTTTACCCGTTAAACATCTCTACGCGGATGGTGTCGCGGGCGGAAAGCTAGTCTATATATATAAAAGGAAGTCGTGTTAGTTACACCACTTATAACTCGAGATCGGCAGAACAGATTTGGCTGAAAATTGGTAGGGAGGTAGCTTAGAGCCAGGAGAAGGACATAGGATACTTTTTATCCCGTTCCACAGCGTTCCCGTGGGACTTGACATGAAACGTCAGTCACTATTCATGTGTGCGTTCAGAAATTCATTTTTAGTAAATGTCTCAAAAGTTTAGGTACTGTTATAACTGTTTGTTTCAGATATTAATTTGGGTAAATTATTTATTTGATTTTTAATATCCGAAAATAATACCTCAGATTATTATAAGGGTGTTGAATCCACAAAATTCATCTATATTATTCAGATTATTGTCTATTTCAGAGATTTTCATTTAGCAAAATAGTGACATCTAATTGACATATGTTCGTTTATTGACAAACATTTCAATATCTATAGTGACCAAAGAAGCTTCGTTGTCAAAAAATTTCAATCATCAAATGTGTTTAGTTCAGAAGAAAAGACGAGCTGATCGCACTACAAATAAATACCTGCATCAAACGGAGAAGATAGATATTAAATCTTTACACAAGAAATTTTTGCAAATATATTTTATGCGCAATTCAGCATAAGTAAAAGTAAGGCGTCCAACCGTTTTCAGCCATGGCGGTCGATCTTAATTGAGATCAGCCAAGTGCGCAGGACATATTATAGTGCACAAGTGTGCGCGCAAACACAAGTGCACTCTCTATTCCCTTACTCTCATAATTCGGTGAGACGGCAATCCGACATGAGCGATGCGCGGTCCTGCGCCCGAGAGCAGATCGGGCGCAGGACCACCGGCTTAACTTGCTTTCCGAGGCACGGGCGTTCAACCGCCAACTTCCTAAATCCGGGCTGAGTAATTTCATTACAGAAAAACACAAATTTTGCCCGACCCCGTATTTGAACCGGGGACCTCTCGGTCCTAACGCCAAATTCAGCATAAGAATCAGTATTGATCAGCGTTGTGCACAACAATTTGGTGAAGATAATATACACATCCTGTCCTTATCTGTTCGTGTTAAGTCTTTGTACTTCTTTTGTCTGTCATATATGTGTGTTTTTGCTTGAGTTTTGTGTTTTGTATTGATATAATTTATTGTATACCTATTTGTTTATGTTATGTGGTCAATAAACGATTTCTATTCTATTCTATTCTATTCTGTATATTGTGGAACAACTTCACACATTTTTCCATCGACACAATAGGGTAGTTTCCAAAGGCAAACTTTACATGCGATTTCACAATTCATAGTAAGATATAGGTAAATTAATAACATTAGTCAAATCGAAATTAAAATTTCTGACGAAATGAGACAATAATAGACATTTGAAGTTTGGTGGCAAAGTCCATTTCAAAAGTTCGAAAATTCTTCAAAAATGCTTTGCCATCGTATAAAATACAAAATTAGTAGTAACTTTCACTATGAAAAAATATTCGTAAACGTAACATTTTATATAGCTACTGAACAAAGTTCTTGCGATATGCATACAGTGTGCTGCAACATTTGTATGAAGCGATTTGGGCTCGCCCAAATGATGTGCTATTGAAACATTACTATCTCGGGGAGTTTTCCAAATATCAAACCATTCTTTTAACAGTATACCTTCCTCATCCAGATATATCAAAATAAGCCTATTGTAATATTGGGTAGAAAAGTTACCAAAAATCGATATCAAGCATTAATTACTAAATAAGGTATGCGAAGTATCTTACTCATACCCAAGATGGGACAACAACTTTCAGCTATAAAAAGCATATATACGTATAATTGAGAGACTCCATCCTTATTTCAAGTCGGTTAACAAAATAAAGTAGTGCATCAAAGCTACGTTAAGGCGGTACGAAGTTCGCCGGGTCAGCTAGTTATACAACATACATACATACATACATACATAAAATCACGCCTTTTTCCCAGAGGGGTAGGCAGAGATCACTTCCAGCGATCCACTTTTCACCTCTGTGGGAAACGTGACGTGACGGGTTGTGGACCACGTCGCCGCCATTCTGCCTTGTGCATTGTTTTAACAAGGTCATTGCGTTCCCACGAGTAAGAAGGATATATGACGGGGGAAGGAACAGGGGAGGAAGGATACTATCGCCTCGGATGATTTGGACTGAGTCGATAGTAGCTCGAGGAGCCGGGGTCGCTTACCCGTATACCGTTCACCAACCACCGGACAGATAGTTGTGACTGGTATCCCCTGACTTCTATCTATCTATCTAGTTATACAATATTTAAGTATTTACTACTTAGTTCGAAGTTGTGTGTTGAATAGTGATTTGCACTATTATAAAAATATACCGCCCATTTTTGTATGCAATTAACTTTTCTTTCTTTCTTTTAATGGACATTTTCAAATGTAATGGGTAGCTATTTATTTGCAGATTTCATAGGTTTAATCACGAGAGCTCATCTTATAAAAATGAACGAATATATAAAGTTTAATTTTACGATTATATTAAAATAAACTATCGGGGACTTTGTCCGCGTGGAAAAGTTTTGGTAGCAAAGATTTATTAAAATAATCTATAATGTACCTTTTAAACGCAGCTATTTATTAGTTAGTCAAAATTGATCCAGCCGTTTCGGAGATCAGCGAGAATAATCAGACAATAAAGCAAGAAGATGTATATTTTCAAATTGTGTTTTTGTTACATATCGTCGGCTTAGAGTGTAAACCTGCCAAATCCATTTTTTTACTTTAATACGTTATTTATACCATTCGAAAGTGTGAAAATAAGTACACAACCCAATCGTCTCTCCTGAAAATATACCGAAAATGGATTTAGCAGGTTTACACTCTAAGCCGACGATATTTTTAACTAAAATGGTTACACACATTAGAAAACTGAAAATGTTAGGGATATTTACCATGTTGTTTTGTTTTAATGAGCTCCCGATATTTCGGCACTGTTGCAAGCGCCATGATCTGGTGCTCATTAAAACAAAACAACATGGTAAATATCCCGGATATTTTCAGTTTTCGAATGCGTTTTTGTAACTGGTACCCGATATCCATTCATACCCATTCAGTAAAAAATCGTTATTTTAATATTAAAAACAGATACTTCAATTTTATTTAGCTGTATAGATTACTAGTAACCCGCCCTCGTTCGCTTCGGGTAATCCTTTCTTAGCTATGTCTACGTCACAACATCTACCTGCATGCCAATGTCAGCCCGATCCGTCCAGTGGTTTGGGCTGTGCGTTGATAGATCACTATGTCAGTCAGTCATCTTTGAGTTATATGTGAGTATCCTTACTAATAATATAAATGCGAAAGTAACTCTGTCTGTCTGTCTGTTACGCTTTCACGCATAAAGCACAGAATCGATTTAAATGAAATTTGGTACAGATATAGTCCAGAGCCTAGGAAAGGATATAGGCTACTTTTCAACCGACTGCGCTATAAAGAAGTAATGTTTTACCCGTTAAACATCTCTACGCGGATGGAGTCGCGGGCGGAAAGCTAGTAGATTATAAATGAGGAATTTTTGATTCTTATTTTATAGACATTCTCTGTTCAACCTTTCTGGTAGTTCAGTAATAAACTTCAGGATACTCCGGCTGTTTGGCGCTCGATTTACGGACGAATGTCAGCTGAGTCAGCCCGTAAATTACGGCATCGAATGCAGCGGAATATTCAGTAGGAATTTTCAGGGGCTGAAGATTTTAAGGCGAACATACGAGTTTGTGACGGATGCGTGGCGCAGGAAGCAAGCGCGCGGTGTATTCTCTAAATATGGGTATGGTTTTATACCAGAGCCGCTTTTAGATGACCGATTTGACACATGTCATACTGACTGCACTAGTGAGGGACAACGGTAAAATTGCCGGAGCATATAAGTAACAATTATTTTCACTTTATAACCATAACATTTTTTTATTAAAAACATTTATTCACATCCAGAATATTAAATTGAAGTTTCTTAAAAAATATATTTTTTTTTAAATACAATACTTGTTAAATCCTTCATCCTAATCTTAGAATATACCTGGTGAGTATTACCCATTACGTCACTTTGAAAACGTGTCAAACGGTATAACCTTGTAAAAGCGTAACACAGAGTGGAAATTTTACGTTTTCTTTTTATAATTAAATTATTTTAAGTAATAAAAGACAAATAATTAGATAATTAGGTACATTTGACATTTTGAAATAACGTCTTATTTTTAAAAGTGGTTCTTTATGATTCGTTCAATATGATCCTCTTAACAAGGATAAATGTAAAATATAAGAATAAACAGTGTCAAATCGGTCAACTTAAAACGGCTCCATAATAATAAGTAGTCGCTTTAGCTGTTTTGGTTAAGCTATAGTTCCTAATACATTCATAGATGAAGTTCTTGTATGCTGTTTAAGCTTTTCATAAATTTTAACGTTTTCACTAAAGTAGTTGGTTTGGTTTAACTGGCTCGGCGGAACAATGGTTAGTGACCCTAGCTCCGGCTCCAAGAGCGTGGGTTCGCTTCCCAATCCGGACAAACATAATTGTTTCTTCCGTGTCTGGGTGTGTTATTTAAATACATGTCATTGATATATCTCCTGTCCTTATCCTACGCTAAGTGGGGTCGGCGCAACATGTGTATTTCTTCCACTCGGGCCTATCATTCGTCAGCTCTGTGTCTACTCCTTTCACTCCCATATCATCTCTCACGCAATCCATCCATGTCTTCTTCGGCCTGCCTCTACCGTTACGTCCATTGACATTCATACTCATCACTCTTCTAGTTACATGGCTTTCTTCCCTCCTCATAACATGCCCGTACCAAGCTAACCTTGCACTTCTCACCTTTTCTAAAATTGGTATATCTATTTGTATTTATATGTAGTTTCTACGTGTTTGTACCCATTTTAAATGAATGGAATAGAAGATTTTTATACTCGTTTTATTATACGTTAAGCGTGTAACAAGGTAGATACCTACTATTGTACATATATTGGTGATAATATTGTAGCCATATTTGACTGTATGTACAACATACGATACTCCTATCACAGAAATGGCTACTATATACGAGTAGGTCAGGCTTGGGATGTCATCGGCTCGTACAAACACTGCCTTGGACTAAGGCCAGTCGCTTTCGCCTACACACAACCTGTGGTCGCTGAGATATCGAATATTGGGTGATACAATGTATCGATTATCGGCGGAGAGTCGAAAATGTACTTTAGATACACTTTGGCTACATACATAGGTACATACATAAAATCACGCCTTTTTACCAGAGGGGTCGGCAGAGATCACTTCCTGCCATATGCTACGGTCTTGGCTCACCACGTTCGCTTCATCCACATTCATCAACCTCTTCATGCACGCTCGTCGATTATGGGTACTTTTGATTTGACCTTTCTTTAAGATTTGGCTTTGGCTACATGTATAACAAATTTTTATATGATGTTAAAATGCTAATGTAAATTTTAATTTGAAAAAAAAAAGAAAAAAGAACAATGTTTCAATGATGTAGGCATTTAGAAACTAGTCTCTTATAAAATAACAGCTTTCCGTAAATTGGTTTATTCTGTTAAGTGAAGTCGGTCAAGACCATATTAATAATGTTTTTCCCATTCTCTAGAATATAGAGTACCTGTTTACCGAATTTCATTGAAATCGCTTGAGCAGCTTTGAAGTAAGATACTGACAGACAGAAAGATTCAAATTGATTTAATATATATTTTTTTGCCTTGTTCATTATCTCAAAACGTTGCTCAAATAGGCCCCAGCCAGAATATCAGCGCCCCAGCGGCTTCCTGTCGTTGTGGCATATGCTGAGGCTGGGACCTAGTTGACCACAAATTTATGTTGTGTTCTATTGTGTTATTTTTTTTCTTTCTTGTTGCTGTTCTTTTGTTTGTGGTCAATAAATGCGTTTTATTATTATTATTATTTTATTTATATAAATATATTTCAGATTTTTCCGTGGTCCACATTTAGATTTTACAATGTATAACGTAATTATTGAACTTTGAAATGAAATGACACAAAAATATAACGCTTATGTCGTTTGAGATCATCTCTACTGAATGCGTCATAACCTAAATCGGTTGGAAAATTATATGGAAATTTCACGTGCTTGAATTTTGGTATTTTCCGCCTACCATGTAGGCACTGATGACCCGAAACAAGAGGTTTAGTACCTCTTTTCTCCGCTGTGTCATTGAGTCATAGAATTATCTTGCAGCCCATGTGTTTTCTTCCTTCGATAATCCCTTGTTCTGCAGGTGGGGTGTTAAACGGATTCTATGTAGGCCAGGCCCTCAAGGTTAGAGTGACAGTCTTAGTAATTTATATTTGACCTGTTACATGAAGGATGATTATGAACCTCACGGCCGCTTACCATCAGGTGGAGTGAGGTCAAGCTGAATGACGATTATGATGATACGTATTTTACTTTTTTTTTCCATCCAATTTAATTTTTTTCTCATGTAGACTTTTTGGTATCGATGTTAGGTACATTGATACCAAATTATCATATGCCCTCCTAACCTTACGATAACCTGACGATTAACGAGGAGTATATATAGAGAGGGTGTAATTGGAGATGTCAACAGGGGAAGACCAAGAAAGATCTTTCATGACCAAATAGGTCAAATCTTAAAGAAAGGTCAAATCAAAAGTACCCGTAATCGACGAGCGTGCATGAAGAGGTTGATGAATGTGGATTAGGGTGTGTCATTTTTTTCAACATTCGAATTTTGATATGTAATACTTTCCAAAAGTTGACATTGATTATTTAAAGAATATATGTATCTAAATTTTTACTTTTCGATAATTGTTTTGGCTCGCTCAAAGACCTTGAAGTTTTGAAAAAAAAAATTTTTTCCCAAAATTATTATTTGTACTTTCTCATCTCTTACGTGTCTAATTTAAGTCTTAACAAAATTCTATACTTGTTTACATCTGAATCTATAACTAAACGATGAGTTAGACGTCATTTGATTTTTTTTGTACCTACCCCACAGAGTTTAATATTTAGTACAAACTGCTTATTCGTGACTGACAATTATATCAAACGTTATATTTTGACTTGTGTGCTAGGTTGTATGAAAAATGAGTTCAACAAGTACCAGAGGTAGTACAAGACTTCGTGTAATTGATAAAAATCCTAAAAAAAATTAACAACAATGTTCTGTCAATATACGTGGACGTTTAAAATTTGAAAAAAATCGCCTACTGATTTTTCAAAATTTAAATTTACATTGAGCTTAAATAGCATTAAAAACAAGAAATCTAGCAATCACGCGTCTAAGGTAGTACAACGTGTCGTTAAAGTGTGGGAAAAGGCTTGAATCCCAACTGTGACTGAAACAAGAGTAAATCAACTTTTGAAAATAAACCTATCGCTAAGTTTGAAACCTTTATCTGTTTCACTGCCGCAAATTCCATGCAATTTATTAAGCCCAGATCAGAAACATCTATACAATATCTGTTTAGCTGTTGCCAGTAGAGAAGTTAGCCCAGATTTAGCTAAACAAAATCCAGGGAAAATGTCGTCGCATGCACGTTGGTGCAGTAGACAACTGCTATCATAATTCTACGCTTATATGTTCTTACAGAGAAAGCGTCTATGAAATTACGATTGCTTGTTTGCTTTTTATAATTGCCAAGCCTTCAGTCCAGCGTGGTTTCAGATCAAGTACAAAAGCTCGTGCAAAGATGGTGCTAGAAATTTAAGGTTTCTTATAAAGTCCTTTGTCCTTTGGAAGAGGTTTCTTTCCGAAGACATGAAGAAAATCATTAATTCTGTATGTAATAGAGCGCAACGCCTATTTCGCACACACTGAAAATTTGCTGTTAGCAATATTGACGGATGATAACGAGAAAATAAGAGAACTGCAGAAGAGTTATCAAAGGTCGTACTACGCCACATACTTCTTCGGTGCGAAATTTCGTTATAACTAAGATCAACTTCGATTGCCACCATTACTATGAGTTGATTAATTGGAATGACTGATTTTATAGGAACCGCCACTTTTACATCATATAGAAACGGCGATTTTAAAACATTATATCAGAAAAGGAAATTAAAGATTTTTGAATTTCCAAAGTTTCCCTGTCACACTCTAGCGGTGGAAATAGATGTCAAACTGACCACTGAATTTGCAGGTTCTGTTACAGGTGTCAAAGCCAAGGAATGATTTATTGCTTTTTAATTAAATTCTTGGAACACAATGCCTAAATTTAACTCAAAAAAAGAATTTAAGTACCGTGGCTTGATATATGCAAAATTGTAAAAAAAAATTAAAAAAAAAACAGATTTCGCAGGGTTTATTTTCAATAAAAACATAAAAAAATATGTTTTGTTTTCTTTATATACCATTATTTTACCTTTGAAATAAGCTATTATATCACATTCTGTGATAAAAAGTTAATAAAACTGTAAATTAATTTATAACAAAATACACCTGAAAACGGTATTTTTTCGATTATTGTAACTGTTTGAGCTAGCCAAAAGTACCAAAAAAACCAATATTTTTTTTCATATTCTTAATTTTTTTATCAATATGCAACTTTTGGTTGCTATTACATATCAATAACAAGAACTTTTTTTTTTCGCCATACATGGTGACACACCCTAATGTGGATGAAGCGAAAGTGGTGTGCCAGGACCGTAGCACATGGCAGGAAGTGATCTCTGCCTACCCCTCTGGGAAAAAGGCGTGATTGTATGTATGTATGTATGTATGCTCTTAACCTATTAGTCTCGTCTTAGGTAGATATTTTTGAATAGCTGAAAACCAGCGCTGTCGTAGGACTCGGTCTGGCAGCAACAGCTGAGCCATTGTCATTTTCTTTACATTTTGTTTCTTTGTTTTTATCCGTACTCTATTGTTTTTGTTCATTATTTTGTAAGCAATAAACATATTTATATTTGTACACCTGTCAAAAATACAGCTACAAGACAATCTTCTAAACGAATTCTAAAATCTTTCATACCTATACACATACGCCGACTTTCCGCAAATAACTTAGCGATCCCATATAACTCTAGTAAGCAATATTGGACTCCTTGTTACATGCGTGGTCTGCAATTTTATTGGAAGTTGCATGGAATGCACACAGTAAATGCATTTAGTTCGGAATGGGTCGAACCTTCACATCGAGTTAACAGGGTTATTCTTAGAACGTGGGCACATTCGACCCAGCTGAATCCTGACCCATTTCGCGGATGTTTCCGATGAAATTGTCAATATTATAAGGTTTTCATGTATTTCGAGGTGAAGTTTTCTTTTCGCTAATTTGACGGGTTCTTCTCAAACACCTGCTATATGAAGTGTTGACTTTAAATGCTTTGAGTTTTTCTGTTAGAAAATTACTCAGCCCAGAGTCAAGAAGTTTGCGAATGCGCCTGATCTCTCATTGGTCATATCAGATGGCCGAGTTATGAGGATAAGGGAACAGAGAGTGCACTTGTGTTTGCGCGTACATATGTGCACTATAATAATATGTCATGCGCAGTTGGCTGATCTCCATTGAGTTCGGCCGCCATGGCCGATATCAGCTGGGCGCCTTATTTGTTTGTTTAAGTATTCCATTCGATACAAACTAGTATTATACAACAACAGCGGTTATAAGTTTGATCGATGGTGGTGCGCTTTATCAAAAAAAATGTCTTTTAAAGGAATCGGATATATTTTGGTTCATTAAGTTGTTTGTATGTACTTGTTACCAAACTTGAACAGCTTATTTGGAAGATAGAACAAAAAATAAGTACCTATTCTAAATTGAATACGACAGTTCAGATCTCGAGTTACTGGGACCAGTCTTATTTCATAGAGATATCCGCTTTGAAATTTGTATATAATGAAATGCGATCCCATTCCTTGCATTCGGTCGAGACTGGAATTTCATAGGTTATTTCATACAAGCTTTCCGCTCGCGACTCCGTCCGCGTAGAGACGTTTAACGGGTAAAACATTACTTCTTTATAGACACCATCTGTATTTTAAATTATATCCAATCAAAAACATAAATGTGAAATGAGAGCCACGTTCAATATTATGATAATTGCTTTGGTTGTTGACTTCAACGACAAAAGAAGTGAGATCTAAATGGGTGCCAAGTTCAATGGTCAACCCTGAAATTTATTTATAAGTAACACTATAACATACCTATCATATCTTCTTATAACATAAGATAATGTATGGTGGTAGCCTATGAAGGTCTGTCTTGGCTAGTTTCTATAAACCTACCAACGTATTATTATGTTCGCTCGCTAGTTTCTACCAACAATCCAAATTTTCGGAATTATAAAATAAATACCGACAAATACCAAACTAACCAAGACAACTAACTAGACTACTAACTAACTAAATAAAGAAAACTAGCCAAGACAGACCTTCATAGGCTACCACCATACATTATCTTATGTTATAAGAAGATATGATAGGTATGTTATAGTGTTACTTATAAATAAATTTCAGGGTTGACCATTGAACTTGGCACCCATTTAGATCTCACTTCTTTTGTCGTTGAAGTCAACAACCAAAGCAATTATCATAATATTGAACGTGGCTCTCATTTCACATTTATGTTTTTGATTGGATATCATTACTTTTTGTAGAAAAGTATATATCATCGTAACGCCGTAGGTCCTTTGAAAAGGACAAATTCAAAACTACAACTAGACTTTATAAATATAAAACAATTGAATCAGTTACTGTATTTTCCTACGTTTACGGGGTATAACCCTAAGTAATAAATATGAGAACCGACTATAAGTACCTACTCTTAATTGTAAATAAGTAAGTATGTATACCTAAATATATACTTAGTGCTCTGCCTTCCCCGGTATATAGGCGTGATTAGGCACTAATTAGGTATTTATGTTAAGCGTTCATAATAGAACCTAACCGCAGCAGTGGTCTCCTTTTTCACGGCTTTCAGGGTGAGTGCGACAGGCTCAACATGGTCTATTGTGCCTGTCGACCTCATATGTGGATCTCACTACCGCTTACCATCAGGTGGAGTGAGGTCAACTTGTTTGCCTCTTATAAAAAAAAAAAAATAAAAAATAAAAAAAAAAGACTTAATTATTAAAAAATTGCCAGTTTTTTATTTTTTCCTTTGTATTCATGTAATTACCTATCTGCATACCAAATTTTAACTCTCTAGGTCATTTGGAACTGGGTTAGAATTTTGATCTGTCAGTCAGTCAATGATAAAAATGAGGATTTTTGGACATTAATATCTAAATAACTGTTTGAGATAAGCTTATGAAATTTAGAACACATATTTATCTCGCAAGTCACAATATATGAGCCAAATTTGATACGTTTATGTAAAATAGTTTTTGATTTATGAGGGGTTCAAAAGTGGTTCCAAATGGTTCGTGTAATATTACACACGGTGCGGTCCGCCAGTTCTGTTTCTTGAACTTGGCTTGACACGCTACCGCGTGTCTAGATACTACCTATATCTTATAAATGAATGATTTGATTTGATTCTACTGCATGTACTGACGCACGCTATTTTGCAAGACCTGGGTCATTAAAGTCTGAAACCTAGGAAATGAGGAACCTTCTTGTCGAGCTGAACGAGGTCTTAGACCGCATCCAATACCAAAAAGAAGACTCAGGTGTGTGTATTTTCTATTAAAGTGTCTCCTTTCCTTTAGCATCCCACTTTTCAGAACACCCCCTCTACCAATACAAGACAGGCTCAGGATACTTGGCATCGATAGTCGCAGCAACCTGAACTAGCGGAATCATATCGAGGGCGTCGTATTACGCAAACTCACGCAATAGTCTCACGCAAACTGGGGTTCCTGAACAGAGTGCAGCAATTTTTTAATCCTGTAAAGTTCCGTCGTTTGTATGAGGCACAAGTTCGCCCGTGTGTGGAGTATTGCTATCATCTTTGAGCGTAACTCGAACGGAGCCGTCTCAGAGATAAGAGCAATACTTGATTGATTAAGCAAAGTACTTGATTGATTAGCTCTTGACAGGTGCTGCAACGTGCTATCAGTATTGTTGGTGTTGATGAGGTATCTATAGCCCAGGAACTATTGTAGTTGCGTAGAGACATTGCCAGTCTTGGTGTTCTATACCATCTTAATAACGGGGAATATTCTAAAGAGTAATTTCAACAGGTCCCTCCCCTTTCATTCCACTCCCGAACACCACTTGCTGGTCAGCGTTGCCATCCATATACCACGCAGGGACCGGTGGCCGATACCAATGCGATCCGTTCCTTTTTTCCACCCCGTGCCATTAAGGCATGGAATCACCTTCCAGCTCATGATTTCCGTAATACATTCCCAGGCTCTTCAGGTGGGGTGTGAAACGGCATCTTTACATGCCTTCAGGATAAGGTCGAGCGGGTCAGGCTCAGTAGGGTCTTTTGTACCTGTCGCATCACTGAGAACTTCATGTTTCTATCATAAAGTTATTCGAAGACACTTGCACGAATGTGACATGTCCAATGAACCCACTTTAACACTGTAATGTTTTCGGTGTTAATGAACGAGTTTACTTTAATATAATGTTTGCATGTATTTGAATAAAATTAGTATTCAGGTTTGAACTGTGGCTGAGGTTGGGTCTTCTACTTATTGTACCATAATAATATTTGTCTATTCACGAATTTGAATAAGTAATTTTTGTATTAGCAAACTGAAAAGTATCTGAGAAAACATTTCAATTATTTGTTTGCTTGCTAAGAAATGGAAATGAACCCCGGGAAAAACAATGGCTAAATATTTTAAAGTTTTTGTATGATACATTTTCCTTTCATTTTATTAGTACATGTTTTGTTGGCTAGCTAAATATTTAAAGTTTTTCTTTTTGAGTCGATAAGGTCAGACGTTTTCTCCAATATTTTTAAGGCTTCCAGTTGGTAAATAAAAATTTTCACGCGAATGTAGGTACTTGCGAGCAGCATAATCTAGTATATTATTAGAAACGAGGTAGGTATCTTAAATACTAGGTAATAAATTCCTGATGTAAACAGACAGGTTTCACTGTCAGACGTAAACAACTTAGTATTCAAAACATTTCGGAATACTGATTTTAAATTTTTGCAACAAAAACAATGCAGTATAAAAGTCCGTGTGTAAGACAGTTAGTCACATTCCGGCGAGTGTCTTTGAAAATAACTTTATTATCAAAATGAAATTCACACTGATTGCAGCTGTAGTTTTCGTGGTTTTGAGCGCCCTGATCTCCAATGCGGCCTGCGATCCACGCCACCACCACCGTCGCCATCACCACAGACGCGGCAACCACCATGGACGCTAACTTGTCCACCAGCGGACGCTAACATGTCCACCAGCGGACGCTAACTTGTCCACCCGACGCTACGCTAAAGTGTCCTCCAGCGCAGTAGCCTCCACACCTGTCTCTCCACCGTAATGAATACTTAGCAGTCTATAGTTTCTTACTAGCAGCATTCAGTCTACGTACGTAACTGGTAAGATATTAACTTTAATTTGGTTTCCTACACCATATCGTTGTGATATCATTTATTGTAAAACATATATTTTTTTTTAATAAAATGTTGGTCAAAATAAAAAATATTTTATATTTATACATAACGCCTTTATTGAATTCTAGGGTAAGTAGGTAGAATATATGATTCCTAATTTTATAAAAGAGAAATTCGTTATGTTCAATAAAAACGTGCAATGTATTTCATATTTCAGGCTAAATAGTGTCCAACAAGTTTTGCCTGATCAATGCCTTGAATTCATGAGAAGATAATAACTGATTGCAAGCACTTAAGAAATGTAGACTTATTTTTTGTTCAAGTAAATGAAAAGCGTTCGCCTATCATTTTCAATTTTATTAGATTCTTGCCGGGTTATTAAATTTTACCTATAGTTAAAGATAAAATTTATTCAATAGAGCAGTCCATAACATGAAGCAGCCATGCATTTGCTAGAGTTTTATATCGTGTGCAGTCGGACTCGCAGACCACTTGACCCACCAAAGTAACAAGGCTACAAAAGGGTACACTGCTAGCTTCAACTCGTCAAAATCTCATCATCAGCCCATATGTCCTAGCTGCTAGGGCACGGGCCTTCCCTAAAATCGTCCGCGTCCGATAGATTTCAGTTATGGCGGCCGATCTCAATTGAGATCAGCCAAGTGCGTAGGACATATTATGGTGCACAAGTGTGCGCGCAAACATAAGTGCACTCTCTATTCCCTTACTCTCATAATTCGGTGAGTCGGCAATCCGACATGACAGATGAGAGATCGGGCGCAGGACCACCCGCTTAACGTGCTTTCCGAGGCACGAGCGTTCAACCACCAACTTCCTAACTCCGGGCTGAGTAATTTCATTACAGAAAAACTCACATAAATTTTGCCTGACCCCGAACTCGAACCGGCGACCTCTCAGTCCTAACGCAGCACTTGCTACCAATAGACCAACGAGGCAGAGTCCTAGGACGATAAGGCCTTATTCGTCCACGCTGGCCAAGTGCGGGTTGGTCGCCTACACAACCATAGAATTTCTTCGTACGTGTGCAGGTTTTTTCACGATGTTTTCTTTCACCGTTATCGACAAAGTATCCTTTGTGCCTTTGCCGTTCGATAGATCGACTTATACACCGAAATTCAGAATTCATTACTGTCATCTATTTTTAACAATACGATGGCTGTACATACATAATATACTAAAGCTGGTATCGTAAAATTGGCGCATAAATGAAAAACATAACTACAGAATATCTTGTTACATTAATATGCAAATGAGATATTAACATTTTAATACAATGTCAGGTGTCTTATCTTATATTTTTGAAAACATATCAGTTCCTAACGTAAATTTAAATTTTAATATCAGTTCCTATTCAGATAAGTATTAATGTTTTCATCTTATTATTTTGTAATTTTTTGTGTGTCGGGTTTATGAAGGCGGTTCTATTATAATAATAGAACTGTGAATTATTTTTATTTTAGCTGAGGAATTAAATCTTATGTCCTGACTTTTGAGGGTCACGACTTTATATCATTAGGTCACCTAAAATACTTTTACTTCTCTAAAATATTATAACTAGTAGTCTGAATGTGCATACATTATTGAAATAATTATCCTTCATCTCCTAACTTCTAAAGATTTGACCTTCCATCATTAGCTCAGCCTTGTACGACTGTTAAATAACCTCATCAAAATACGTTGCTTCATATCTAAGTAAGCATGTTATTAATTTTTCATCATCAAAGAAAACCAACATATTTTTTCGTTATAAAGTTTATTTATTTTTCGCATTGTTTAATTTTGGTAAGGTGATCTCGTCGATCAAGTTATATTCAGCGCTGATAGCAAGTGTACATGAATGGATGGTAGAACAGCCGAGCGGCTGGCAGTCTTCAAAGCCATGTGTGTCGGAAGTAGCCGCGTCTACAGTAGTGGCTACGCTACCGTACAGTCAGCCAAGAAAGTAGTCTACCACTTTTGACAACAGTTTCTGCGAGATGATGATGATAATGATCGCTAAGGTTGACTTTTCACCGACACAATCTTATAACCAGGGTATTTACCTTGTTGTTTCATGACGTTCAATTGAATCTCAACCGTAGAGTAGTAGACCACATTTTTGGCTAACTGTTCGCGGACGATAGCGGCCACATGGCTACAAACGAGTCCCCACTTGAACGTTGCGCTGTGTTGCGTCGTCGCATCGTAGATTTCCATACAATTTTGATGACATGCCCCATTAGACCGTTACATTGTCGGACGCGACGTATCAACGGATCCGACGACGAAGAGACGACGGGTGGATGCTGCGATACATTATTTGCGAAAGACGAACGTCGACACAACGCAGGTGTGGCATACAATGCGTTGTTCCGAGACGCAACGCGACGCAATGCGAAAGTGGGACCTCACTCTAATTCAACGTCCAACTATCTTCGTCAATCAGAGGCATGCCCCGTTTCTTCCTCCCGACTGAGCCGCCGACCTTCAAGCCGGGCTCGCAGGCCACATCGCCTACCAAAGCAACTAGCACCATTGCAACAAAAGCGTACACTGCTACCTTCATTTTGACAAAGTATCCTTTGTGAATGTGGCTTGCTGTTCGATAGATCGACTTTTATACTGAAATTCTGCATTCATCAATGTTATCTGTTGTACAACAATACGTTGGCTGCAGTACATATAATCAAGCTGGTACCTAAAAATTGGCGCATAAATAAGAAATCTACCTACATAATAATAATATCCTGTTACATTAATATGCAAATGAAATATTAACATTTAAATAGAATTTCAGGTGTCATATTATTATCTTATACTTTGACTGTAAACAATCACGTAATGCCGTCTATCAGTAGAGTTACGACTGCGCAGAACATTAAGAAGTGAAAACTTATTTGTGAAAACTTAGGTATTCTCTCTTTTCACTTACTGTACTACGCAACGAATATTCTTTTACATGCTTTTATTTAATGATAGGCTAACAAGATGACCTCGCTCCACCGGATGGTAAGCGATAGTAAGATCCACATAAGGTCGACAGGCACAATAGACCATATTGAGGCCTGAAGGCCTGCTTAAATGCCTTTTCAAGCTCGGCCTGAAGAGCCCCGGATCATAGGAGGGAGGGAAAACATGATCTGGAAGGGCAGTCTATCACAGGGCAGAAAAGAGGAACAGAACGTCTTGGCTTGAGCTACCAGCGCCTGCATTGTATGTGGATGGCAGCGCTGTCCAGCACGGGCAGTTCGGGAGTGGAAAGGGGAGTGAGGGACTAGTTGAATAAGCTCTTCATATTCGATTTTAAAATATTATTAGATATGAGGATATTGATGTTGGTTACATAGTTATAAAGTTTAAGTAAGCAATATTATACAATTGTTTGTCCAGTCCTGAACAAATAAAAATAAATCAATATTCAGGAACAAATTTTGCGACTGGCTCGGTAGAACAGTGACCCAGAGTATACCTACATTTGTGTGACGATGTTTGCTGTTTGCTCCGTGTCTGGGTGTGTTATCAAATATTTTGAAGTATATGTGTGTACTCACCGTTGATTATAATATCTGGAACACAAGTGCTTAAGCTACTTACCACGGGATCACATCGATGTATAAGAACCCGGCTGAAAAAAGTGAGTGCGTAAAGTTACGGTCTGAAACTTGAATCTCGCTGGAACAGTTTAAGTGACCCTGGCTTGCGGTTCCAAGAGTCGTGGGTTCGATTCCCACTCGGGACAAATATTTGTGTGATGGACATCGGTGTTATTCCGCGTCTGGGAGTGAATATGTATTTAAGTATCTATATTTAAATATCAATAGGTATATAATTTGAAACTGTCATGGTTACACACATTAAAAATTGTAAACAAAAAAAAAACCGCCTTCAAAAACCCGACTCACTAAAAATTACAAAATAATATAATACGAACATTAATCTGGGTATGAATTTGATATGTTGTTGAAGGCGGTGCCGTTTATATTTCATGCAGTTTTCCTCAAAAATTTTATTGGCACCGCCTTCAACAACATATCAAATTCATACCCAGATTAATGTTCGTATTATATTATTTTGTAATTTTTAGTGAGTCGGGTTTTTGAAGGCGGTTTTTTTTTTGTTTACAATTTTTTTTCATACTTTTTAGTGTTAAATTTTTTGTTACCCTATTAGTTCAGCTCACCTGTAATACTACTGATATTATAACTAGTAGTCTTAATATGTATACAGTATTGAAAGAATTATCCTTTTACTCCAAACAATTAAGGAGTTGACCTTCCATCATCAGCTCAGCATCATTACATTATGATTGCAAGAAGCAATGCCAATATCACTTCAGAAAATATATAAAACGCGGTACATGTGCCTATAAAATTTGAGGGTTGCCCTCGATTTCTCCTGGATCCCATCATCAGATCCTAGACTGGTGACCCTATTAGTTCAGCTCACCTATAATGCTACTGATATTATAACTAGTAGTCTTAATATGTATACAGTATTGAAAGAATTATCCTTTTACTCCTAAGTATTAAGGAGTTGACCTTCCATCATCAGCTCAGCATCATAAGATTATGATTTCCAGAAGCAAATGCCAATATAACTTCAGATAATATACAAAACGCGGTACATGTCCCTATAAAATTTGCGGGTTGCCCTCGATTTCTCATGGATCCCATCATCAGATCCTAGACTGGTCACCCTATTAGTTCAGCTCACCTATAATGCTACTGATATTATAACTAGTAGTCTTAATATGTATACAGTATTGAAAGAATTATCCTTTTACTCCTAAGTATTAAGGAGTTGACCTTCCATCATCAGCTCAGCATCATAAGATTATGATTTCCAGAAGCAAATGCCAATATAACTTCAGATAATATGCAAAACGCGGTACATGCCCCTATAAAATTTGAGGGTTGCCCTCGATTTCTGCTGGATCCCATCATCAGATCCGGGACTGGTGAAAATGGGACCACCTCGGAAGTAAACTGTATCCAACCAAAAAAAAATTTTTGAAATCCGTCTATAATTGACGAAAATATCGGTGAACATACATAAAAAAAAAGAAAAAAAAGAAATATTATACATACAGACGAATTGAGAACCTCCTCCTTTTTTTGAAGTCGGTTAAAAAACTGAAACTGTACGGGATATTTACCATGTTGTTTAGTTTTAATGAGCTCCCGATATTTCGGCACTGTTGCAAGTGCCATGATCACGGGTGAACTGAATATCGGGAGCTCATTAAAACCAAACAACATGGTAAATATCCCGGACAGTTTCACTTTTTTAAATATCAAGTCAATCAAAAATACAAACTCTGCTTTTTTCTGTTTGGGTATAGGTCACCGTGTGTGGAAACATCCCAGATATTATTTATTTATTGGTAGTATTAGCTAGGTCGATTACGTTCTAAACAACGGAGATTGATAAAGAAATAATACGGTCTAATTGAAAAACCTCCTCCTCAGGCGGGGTCATGAATGCGATTTTTTTTAATTTAAAATTTACATTGTGCTTTAATAACATTAAAAACAACACATAAACCTCCTCTTAATATTATTATTTCTGGGTCTACACGCTTTATTAGCAAATAACATAGCTACTTACTGCCTGACGTTTCGACTGGGTTGCACCAAACATGGTCGCGACCGACCATGTCTAGACTTAGTTTTGCTACTCCTAATAACGCGTGTAGACCCAGAAAGACTAATATTTAGTGTAATGGAACGCGAAAGTAAAAGTTATCCGACTTCAAAAAGGAGGAGGTCCTTTTTGAAGTCGGATAAAAACAATATCATCGCACCCGGATTGGTGGGTTCAAAATAAATCAAAGATTCACTGTAACTTGTTTACGAACTTATTATTATTCAAAGTTTAGCCCGAACCGGTCCGATACTTAAAATTCCCTTCACACCCCATGTTTCAATAACCGCTGATCGCAAAACTTTCTCTTTGATACAATATTGGTATTTTGTTCGGAAACATTTTCAATTTTTAATTAAAAGAAAGTATAAGACTTCGGAGAAAGTGTAAACCTTTTTTAATTAAAATTTGTCACTGGCTCCACGAAATTGTAATTACAAATTAAGGCAGTCTAAATAAGAAACGCTGAATTAACATTTATATTACGGTATAATGACAAAATACGATCGATTTGCCGAACGTTACATAACACATAAATTATATTTTTGTAAGTTGAAATAATATGAATAATGTATTATTATGTTGCATAAATAGATGCCACACCGTTTTATATCCGTTAAAATAGAATAGAAAAAGTTTATAGGCACACAAAATCAAACCTTGGAAATCTTGGATCTTAAGCTCAGAAGTAAGACTTAAACATAGAGTCGTGGGTTTGATTCCCACTCAGGACAAATATTATTTTGTATGACGAACATCGGTATTTTATTTTGTCTGGGTATGTTAGTATAATTTTTTTTTTTTTTTAAAGAGCTAACAATATGACTTCATTCCACCTGATGGTAAGCGGTAGTGAGATCCAAATATGAGGTCGACAGACACAATAGACCATATTGAGCCTCTCGCACTCACCCTGAATTTGTGTATTCCTTGTCGTTTCTGATATCCGTAACTCAAGTGCTTACGCTACTTACCACGGGATCAGATCGGTGTATGTGATGTATGATTTTAGACTTTCGCGTTCCATTACACTAAATATTAGTCTTTATGGGTCTACACGCGTTATAAGGAGTAGCAAATACACGAATCATGGTCGCGAGTGAACTAGTTCGTGAGTGAACCATGATTGGTGTAACCTACTTGAAACATCGGACAGTAAGTAGCTATGTATTTGCTACTCCTAATAACGCGTGTAGATCCATAAAGACTAATATTCGGTATATTTATTTAATTAAACTTTCGTGCTAATAAGGTCCTCACTTATCATAAGTGTGATGGCTTCCATGGGTAAGCCATGACGCTGGTTTTCAGTGTTTGCCCTTTTAATAGTTTGTAACGTCAGCAAAATTAGATAGATTTTAACCTTAGGTGTTGAAATTCGTTGAAGTCGGTCTTGCTGTAAGGTTTTGCGCCGCAAAAGAGAGGCGACTGAGACTGCCACTTGAGATATACACCGAGACATTATAGTGGTTGTTTTCCTGTAACTGAACAATTTAATTTTAGTAGTACTATCGAATCAAGCTAGTTATTTCTTGAAAGAATAAACTTATTTTCCCATTTTTCTAAGAAATAATGATTCAACTCGAAAGCGTGAGAAGCGATAGTTCTTTTAAGAGATGTGACGTAATCAGGTACTGCTTGCCGCATGAAATTGATGATTAAAGTTAAAGAAGCTCTACCCTAAATAATTAAATGGTTCGACCTTGCTTTCGAGTTTCGTTTATCCCTTTCATTAAACAAGTAGGTATTTATTGAATTGAATAAAAAATAGCTGTACAAATCTATTGCAATGATTCTATCTTACTAATAGAATCATTTTACTGCGGGAAAACAACACTAAAATTTCACGGTGCATACGTAAAGTCAGCCAAGAAAGTGGTCTACAACTTTTGACAAAAGTTTCTGCGAGACGTAACGATCGCTAAGGTTTTCAATAGTCACTGACACAATCTTATTGCCAGAAAAAAATAACCTAGTTGTTTCAGGACGTACAAACGAATCTCAACCGTAGGGTGGTAGACCACATTTTTGGCTGACTGTATAAGGTATCTGACCGATTTCGGCCATGGCAGCCGATCTCAATTGAGATCAGCCAAGTACGCAGGACATATTATAGTGCACAAGTGTGTGCAACACATGTTCACTCTCTATTCCATTACTCTCATAGTTCGGTCAGACGGCAATCCGACATGACCGATGAGAGATCAGACGCAGGACCACCGGCTTAACGTGCTTTCCGAGGCACGGGCGTGCATCCGCCAACTCCTGACTCCGTGCTGAGTAATTTCTTAACAGAATTACTCACACAAATTTTGCTTGACCCCGGACTCGAACCGGGGACCCCCCGATCCTTACGCAGCGCTTATTACAAATAAACCAACGAGGTAGTTTAACACACGATATACAATACAAGTAAATGTAAGTCGCGGGCAGAAGTTAGTATCGAATAATTTTGCCGCTCTGCACCCCCTGTCCAAATTGTAGCGCAGGATACAGTTGACCAATATTGGTAAACTGATACCCCTATTGAAATCGAATGTCCGAATAATCAATTAGCGGATATTTTTGATGGTGGTTTTAAACCACAAACTGGTTTAAAAGTAGTACCGTATTGCTGTCAGCGCATTTCATGATACTCGAACGATGATCTGCGGTCGCGGTTTATCTCAAATTATGCTTTTTTTTTGTTATTTTTTTTCCGAATTCATGTAGGTATTTTGATAAGCACTGTGCATAATTTATTTAAAATCGAATACTTGAAAGACAATAAATATTAGAAAATTACATAGCTACTTACTGAGTTTGCTCGCGACCATGATTGGTGCAACCCAGTCGAAACGTCGGGCAGTAAGTAGCTAAGTAATTTGCCACTCCTTATAACGCATGTAGACCCATAAAGACTAATATTTAGTGTGATGGAACGCGAAAGTCTAAAATCCTTAAAGACAATAATAGACATGTGACACTTAAATTGAATTTGTAATTTATTTCTGATCGTCGTTCCAGTACTAACCGATACTTTTATTAATTTGGTGAGGTTTTTTGATAAATAAAGAAAAAAATACTATGTAATTTTATGAAATAATGCAAAGTAATATACAGCGTAACAATAAAACTATTATTAAAGACAAATTTTACAGGTATTGATTACATTTATACATACTGAAACCTGAAAATAGGCATAGGCCTATTTTCAGGCTTAGTCAGGCAGTCTGTGGAGTCTATATTCTCTAAAACCAAAAACGAATACCAACATTTTTTCTAGTCTTTATTGGTATGCGTAAAATGAGTGGTATTCGTTTTTTGGTATTGGTCAAAAATAGATTCCAACTGTCCCTTCCGTAAAATAAAAAAAAAACTAAGAGCGATTTTTATTCGATTCATTTTGTACGGCGAGATCACATGAGCTATATCCGGGTACGATTAACCGCCGCATCCGGTCATAATTACCGGTTTCAGCCGTAAATTGGTACCGAGTGCCCGTATAGAATACAAAACGATACGGATTTGCTGCAGTGATTTTTATGCAGATGTAAATGGCGTGCACCGGATTGCATCAATTGTATGCAGCACACTAGTTTAGCTAAAAAAAATACAATATGACGTATAGATTGATTTTCGGACTACAATTTTCACCGTAAAATTGTAATGGTTGCTTTCCTGCTGAAAAATGATTATATCTAAGTAGTATAGATTTGTGCAGTATTTTTTTTTATTTAAAACAGCAAATACCAGTTTTGAGAAAGTGATATACGAAACTCGAAAGCACGTTCGTATCGCTATATTACTTAGGGCGTAGCGTAAGCTTCTTTTGCTTTGATCATCGATTTCATGCTTCAAGCAGAATTTATTGATGGTGTTCCTTCATCATCAGCAATATACGTCCTTACTGCTGAGGCACGAGTCTGCCTTAGACTAGGGCGATCAGGCCTTAGTCATCTACGCTAGCCGAGTGTGGGTTGATCGACTACACTACCTTAATTTCTTCATAGGGTTTTTTCACATTGATTTTCTGCACCGTCAAAGCGTCCATTTATCGTACATAGGAATTACAAATTTGAATGCACAGTAGTAGTGGCGGGGTTTGAACTGGTGACCTCCCGCAATGCTTGCCAAGCAATGACCTTGACCACTGTACTATCGACGTTTTTCCTTCAATGACGGTAAATCACACGGGTGATATCTAATGGAGGTAAAGTGAAAATCTGAAGCATGTTCAATTAACTTACTTGAATTATTTTATTACCAGCTGTACAAAATGCAGCTTAAAGGTTTCTTATCTATTTTCGTCCGTATGAAAAGGAAAACGAAACGACTCGATTTGATTTCCGAAGAAATTAAAATGGTTGCAACGATGTTTTCTGCTATCGGTTCATTTGATTGTGCAACAGGTTTCATCAATACAAATCGGATTGTAATGCAAAAAAAAAACTCTATTTTTTATTATCTATGAAATGAGAAATACGTTTCTCTAGAAACATAATAATAACATTTTTCAATAACTCACCAAAGCTTTTTGAGTTGCCAGTTGTATTCAACCGTTTCTACGAATCTTATTCTCTCAGTTTTTTTTTATGAACATTCGAAAATGGAAATGAAGTAAAGATTTTTTTTCCTGGAAGGATCGAGGAGTTTTAGCGGCCAGCAGTATTCATAGATGTGCATCAGGTTTTGGAGGTACCAACATTTCCCAGCTAATACGAAGTTGGAGCCGATCCAACGGTATTGAGGCATTCTAACACAATGTTACGAGCGGAGAATTCGGATTCGCGCCGAATTTTATTGACGGACATATTTCGTGAATTGAATATCACGGCGAGATTGTTACAAATACATTTGCTACGATTGTAACAATACGTTTTCTGTCCAAAATAGTGGCGTTAAAGGAACCAAAAGGTTGCAGTCGTTTGGATCACTGGTAAAGTAGAAAGGGATTCGTGAATAGGGAGTTCGATTTAAACTCTACAACCATTTTATTATTTTATACAAATTTTATAGAGCAAGAACTTGCACTAGCGGACATAAGTATTATTAAAAAATCAGTTTTTTTAATGATTTATCAAATATCTAAAATACTTATCTTAATCCTAAAAATCTTTAGAGAATAATTTCCTTACCTTGAAAAACGATTCACACATTCACCGCCACACATTCTCAAACTCAAACTTGAAATATTTATTACTTTTCCATAATGTACAGAAGGGTTGCTTAAAGTAAGGTTCTCAATTACATTTCGGTTAAGTATGGCTATAGGAACAAAAGACTCCCGTAAAACAACGGTTTTCAAATTGATTCTCGCCCGCACTGGCACATTAAGCACTCCATCCTAGCTAACGACCCGGAAATCTACTATCAATACTAAATTTCGTTCGCAAAGAGAAAAAAGAAATGTCCAAACGAATCCAATTTTAAGATGGGAGAGAACGAGGTCTGTTCCACTTGGAGCTTCCGAGCTGACGCTAATTGAATTATATCCTTTGGAGAAATATTGGAGACACCACATAGTACAAAACAGAACTGATAGTAGGGCATTTCATTCTAAGATTATTTCAACAAAGGTCCGCGCGCAAAAATCGGTAAATACATGAAAGGGAAAATGTTCGCCCTAATTTAGGGTGGACCCATGCCCCAGCAGTGGGGACGTGTATGTATGGGCTGATGATGATGAATATGATGGTAGGAAAAGTTTTTAGAAGATTTTGACGTAAAACAAGATAAAGTACTGTCTTTAAAATGGTAATTTTGGCGAGTATTCACTGTATGTTCCTAAAAAATGGAGCAATGATAAGGTTTGTAGACTATAATAACAAAGCTTATATTTGAAAACCATGGCAATGACTATTGTTTCGTTTTTCTATTAATACCTAGTGGTGAGAGGCCATCCGCCTCCCTGAAAGTCTAGTGATAACAGTGATAACGAGGCTATTCCAAGCCATCATTGTGTGTCAAAATCTTTTTAATACAATTTTCAGGAACGACTTTGTCTCGATAAAATAGTCGTTTCCCTAACTAAACATCATTTAAATACCCATTAAACATGTTTGTCAGTTATACTTTTCTATCTAGTACTATGTCATATCAATTTGGAGTGCATTCTATGTCGTGCATTCACTAGTTCTAAACATCTCGGAGGCTACGTGAGTGACAACCCTGTACGTGCAGCTACACGATTGTTAATAGAAATCGCTTCTATTGGCTATCGATCCATTGTTTATACTGTACTATTAATCTGAATCTAGTATTTATTATGTGAATTTATATTATCCGGTAGATGATCTCCACGACACCTTAATATTTACAACTAAACTCTTTGCATAGAATTTCAATAGTATACCAGAGCCGCTCTACGTTGACTGATTTGGCACATGTCAGACTGACTGCACTAGTGAGAGACAACGGTAAAATTGCCGAAGTATATAAGTAACAGTTATTTCCACTTTATAACCTAAGGCAAGGTCTCACTCGTAATTATGTCACAATTTTTATTAAAAACATTTATTCACATCCAGAAGATTGAATTGAAGTTTCTTATTTAAAAATATATTTATTTTTAAAATAGAATACTTATTAAATACTTCATCCTATTTAAAAAAAAATACCTGGTGAGTATTACCCATTACGTCCCTATAAAAACGTGTCAAACGGCGTAACCTTGTAAGAGCGTAATACAAAGTAGAAATTTTACGTTATCTTTTTATAATTCAATTATTTTAAGTAATAAAAGATAAATAATTAGATAATTTGGTGCATTTGACATTTTGTAATAACGTCTTATTTTTAAAAGTTGTTCTTTATGATTCGCTAAATATGTTCCTCTTAACAAGGATAAATGCAAAATATAAAATAAAAAGTGTCAAATCAGTCATCTAAGAACGGCTCCGGTATAATAACTTAAAATAATGCCTAAAATCTTTACAAGTCATCTGCATTAGTGCAGTTATAGCACCGCTGTTAGTTGTTAAGAATTGTAGTCGATTTTGAACGTTAAGTATTTAGTGATTTATCTCACGTACTTAAATGCTTGAGAGCAAATACCTTTTAACCTTTCCATCTTAGAGATCACGAGTTCAAAGGAGTAATATCGTCTAATTGACAACTATACTCTATACTCTATCTATAGTCTATTACTAAGTTAATCACAAAATCGTAAAACACTATCGCAAGTTAGTACCCATCTAGCAATATTCGTTTTGGTGAATCGTACGAATAACTATTTTGAAAAGAAGGTTGGTTGCCACCACTTATCATTAAAATGAGATAATTAGCAATTTATTTAATGAATTAATGAGAGGACAAAGTTCTTGCATTGACAAAAACAAAAGTTTTTGAAACAGGCTTCTTTAGTGAGACTTCAATTTATCATCCATTCCACAATACTCGTATTAAAACGAAACAAAATTACAAATTTTCTCACCAAAATATCGTTCAGTTGCATAAAACTCTCTCTTGAGTGCCTCGAAAAGCTTGTTATTAATAGCAAATTATTCAAAGTGGCATTTTTTTTTATAAAAGGTGACTAACAATTACAATCAAACAAGTTAAAAAAAGTATTTTGAAAAATAACGGGATAAATGCTATTGCTTCACTGTTGACCGGAGATTTCAATATCCGTCCTTCCGACAATCGCAACCAGACGTGCAAACCATTACACCAACCAACAGCTTATTGAAGCCGTCAATTTTTTCTCGAATATTACCTGTTAGCCACAGGTGGCGCCATCATTCTGTTAGTGATACATACTAACGGCCGTAGACATTCCATTGCAGAAATGTAAAGTACATAGTTGATGACACACTGGCGATTAATGCAATTGTTAATAGCTTGCACTAGCTGTTTTCATCATTTGAAAAAATGCAAGCTTTAACTTTAGCACTTAAAAACTTTATTTCACTTGAATACTTTATTTATTCAAAAAGAAATACCAAAAGTTAGTGTCGTATTGCACAGTTATACAAACTATATGCTTATTACAAAATACTTAATAATAATATTTTAAAATAATTGAAATGATAAATCTTACCAACTAACTGTGTACACTTCGGCAGCGGCTTAAGTTTACATAAGTCGAAATGAATGTAATAAGGCGTCTTCCTCGTCTCGTATTATGCGTATATCCACGATCCTGGTTCTACATTCTGACCTACCTTTCTATTTTCGGTCCTGTCTGTACTTTTTTCAACCAGTCCTATCATCTCAAACCAATCTACCCGCCAGAACATCCCATAGAAAGGGCGGAATAGATCATTTGGAACCGGACACTCGCCGTAAAGCCGTTGTTTACGCAACCGGTCAAAAAAGTTTGCGAGGATCGTTTGCCACGCAACTTGTGAGGTTTATACCATGTATAAACGAACCTACTAGAGACGGGTAACGAATTGCTGAGGATAGTTATTGAGTTAACTCATTTCAATGCTCCAGGTTACGAAAACAGTATTGTTTTGGAACGCGTACTTCCATTATAAGCAGATGAATGGCGCAGTCCATAAGGTTGATTGAAATAATTATAGTATAGGGATCTATACTACAAGGTACAAGGGCTGACGATAAAGGGATCTTTATCATCAGCCTTTGTACCTACCCTAAACTAGGGCGGTTGACTAAGGAGTCAACGACGCTGGCCAAGTGCGAGTTGGTCGACTACACAATCTTTTCTCAAATTTCTTCAATGTGAAAACAAAGTGGTACATGTCGGAGTTTGAACTGGCGACGTTTCGCATGGCAAGCATCAATCTTTACCACTCGGTCATAGATAGATCCTTTAGTTTTGAGAAACTAGATTCAGTACCTTTTTTCCTTAGTTACAACTATGAGGTGCAATATACATAAATAAATATTGAGTTATTGAGGCGCCCAAGGAATGTGACCCATCTCTATACAAAACAACTGGTTCGCTCCATTCAACCCCGCCTCTACTTGTTTTATTAGTTGATTCGCTCGCGATGTGCGGTCTACTTCGATCGTGATTGATCGAGGCTGGGCCGGATCATGATTCTGAGGGTCCTGGGTCAAACCGGTGGCCTGGCTGACTAATCAGCCATTTATGATTGAAAGTACAAACGAAATTACTAAATCCTGACCCACTTCGCAGGTATTTCATTAAAACTGCTAGTACCTTAAAATATTGACAGTGTTAAAACTATACTTGTCCGGGTATAAAAGCGATTTAACTTGATTTGATAGTTAAATAGGTAGCAACACATGTCGCGTCGGATCCATTTAGTATTGTTTTTGTTGAGTTAAATGCATTAAAGTATAGATTTAATTCTTCGGAGTCTTAAATCTGAATTTTGATAGTTTTAATCATTAAAATTATGCACTTAATTCATTTCAAAAACAACTTTTTTACAATGGGAGTTGATGATCTTCGGGTTCTAGGGCTGCAGCCCAAAAAACCTATATAAGAACTATTTTATGGGGTACAGGGTTTAGGGGTAAGAGCCATCCGCTCTCCCGCAAGCCCGATGATGATGACGAGTTTACTCCAAGCCAGTTCTCGAAGGGCAGATATAGTGATAATATCAGATATTATGTGACCTTCTTTTATAACTAATTTGTTTAAAAAATTAAAAAGATAAAGTTAATATTAGCTCGACCTAGAAATCAAAACCAGGACCATGAAAGGAACGAGTAAAATCACCAATAAACCTTAATTAAGACAAATTCATTACAACAACAAATATAAGGAGTCTAGTTTTTTTCATTTCTCCTCTTTGATCGATAGTGAGGGAAACCAACGACGAATAAATGTAGACGGATATGAGTTTCACTCATGTTTGTTCGTTCGGCGATCTCATTCGACTCCAGACTCGATTGATCATCAAAACTTGTTTTGTTAGATACATTCCCAAAAATATGCTGGGAAACTGGGGTATCTGTTAACAAGCAAAGATAGATGTTCAGTCCTAGGGAAAGCCAATTACAGAATGCAAGTGATGCGGGATCTAAGTACCTGACGATAGGTACTTATTGGAGGCTTGTTTGCGTATTTGATAGAGCGCCTGTCTCTTACGCCAAGAGTGTTGCGTTCGATTCCCACTTGGTACAAGTATTTTGTTTATGTATAGTTTCATTATTTATGGGTGTGTATTTATCTACTCCAGTAACATATTATTTGTGTAAGGATGTGTTAACCATTCATTGTTGTTATTGATTTCCGTGAAACAAGGTTGAATTAGAAATTACATTATTTATTTAATTAAACTGGCTCGGTGGAACAGTGGTTAGTGACCCTGGCTGGTGGTTCCAAGAGTCGTGGGTTCGATTCCCACTCGGGACAAATATTAATTGTGTGATGAACATCGGTGTTTGTTCCGTGTCTGGGTGTGACTATATATTTAAGTATGTATTTAAAAAAATATAAATGTATGTATATCAGTCTCTGGCGCCCATAGTACCAGCTTTGCTTAGTTTGGGGTCATATGACCATGTGTGGAAATGTCCCAGATATTTATATATTATTTATTTAAATCGAAATTAAGTCAATACAATGTATTATGTGGTTGTTGGGTAACATTTTAAATATGTACAAAATTTTCATCGCTATTATATGATTTATTATAATTACGTAAAAGAAACGACACATTTTAAAATGTCTCTGATTTAAATCAAATAATCTACATTTACAAAAAAAAAGGATAATTCCAAAAGGTTCCAAGTAGAACATACCTTTTAGTAAGTACAGCGTTCATCCCTTATAATTGAAATAATCATAAATTAGAGTGTAGGTGGGACATTAGGAGATCGGGAACGTTTCAATTTAACTAATGTGCCGTTCATCCCGCGTCTACCCTGCTGTGATAATTTACTGTTTTTCGTTTCAAATATGGTTCTATTATGGATTTCTTATTCTTAGTCGTATCACTTTTGACAGTGTGGTCGTGGTCATCATATAGTGTTGGAGACGGGCGCCAACTTGCGCTTTACGATGTCCCGCCATTTCTACCTGCTGGTAGTCATCCTGCTGCATATAAATAAGGCGTCCGACCGATTTCGGTCATGGCGGCCGATCGCAGTTGAGATCAGTCAAGTACGCGCAAACACAAGTGCATTCTCTGTTCCCTTACTCTCATAATTCGGTGAGACGGCAATCCGACTTGACCGAAAATAGATCGGGCGCAGGACCACCGGATTAACGTGCTTTCCGAGGCACGGGCGTCCAACCGCCAACTTCCTAACTCCGCGCTGAGTAATATCGTCACAGAAAAACTCACACAAATTTTGCCTGACCCCGACCTCAAACCGGGGACCTCTCGGTCCTTACGCAGCGCTTGCTACCAATAGACCAACGAGGCATCCTGCTGCTGACTTTATTTTGGTCGGTGCATCGCATGAGAGACCTCCCGCGCGGTCGAGATCCTTCCACTTTACCCTTTATTATGGCTTTGGAAGGATATAAACCTATTTAATGGAGGAGAGAACATTATTGTGCATTTATTTCATGACGACTTGTTAACTATTTGGCCTGCGCCCGATCTCTCATTGGTCATCGGATTGTCGTCTCACCGAACTACAAGATTAAAGGAGCAGAAAGTATTAAAGTGTTTGCGCGTTCATTTGTTTATTTTTAGACCGGAATTTTCATTATTAGGTAGGATAAAGACATCACTTTAAGGACCACAAAAATATAAATTGAGTGTGTAAGAAAAACAACAGTTAGGTGCACATTCAACGTCACGTAGTAAATTTTCACCTATAATTATTAAAAAAAATCTGATTTTGATTGATGAGGTTCAAAGAACTATAAGTGTCCTGAGGAGTTGGCTTCAATTGAGAAAGACGGCCATGGCCGAAATCGGTCAGACGCCTGCCTTACAGAGTCTTAAAATCATAACCCTTTCCAAAATGTCATCGCCATAGACCACGATTTAGTCAGCATACTTCTTCTTCTTCTTTCTTCTTTCTTGATGAACAACCTGTAGAGCTACCATGAGTTTAAAACTTACGCACTCGATATCGCCTACGTAAATATGTCTATGAAAAACTTGTACAGCGCCGCTGGTGGTTACGCGAAGAACTAACATCGGCCGTATGAAAAAAACAACTCGATAGGTTTTTAACGTACGTAAGTTTTCGATAGCCAACTCATGGTAGGCCCTCTGGTGTCGGAGTTTAAGCCGCCCGTAGGCCTCTGACATGGCTTCACACACCGTTGAAATCTCTCAGGTGTCACCATACTCACTTACTATTTAATAAGTCAAGTACTTACGGTAGGTATGTAACGCAAGCTTAATTACACAACGTATCATTAATCCGCTGTGCTATATTAATTAGTACTCCCACTTGTGTTACCTGACACGTTAGTGCTTTACTAAGTACCTAATGACCTAACTGGTGCTCGGCGCCAGCTAAGCACTTACTTAGGACTAAACTTAGACGTCTAGGCTGATTGTTCTGGATCTAAATACTGGGTGCTAGAGTACAAAGAGCTTTTGTTCGTTTTAACCACCACATCTACTAAGTATGCCTATTTACGTACTGTGTAGAATAAGCTGCAGTTTTATGGTTTGAAAACTCATCATTTATTGAACAGCGTTTGAGTGAAAATACGTGAGAGAAAATACATTAAAAAAACAGCAGTTTTACAGCGTTAGAAATGTGGAGCTGCTTAAGTTTATTCTAAATATTAGTCAATCTAATCATGGTCGCTCGTGACTTTGGGTGTAACCCAGTCGAATCGTCGGGCATTAAGTAGCTTTGTATTTGCTACTACTACTAATATCGCGTAGATCCATCCATTAAGGCTTATTATATAGTGTAATGGAACTTAACTAAAATTAAGGAGTTTTAACCATAAGTTTGATAACTTGCTTCAGGTCGCTTGTAACAGAGCCGCTGTATTTGAAGCCAGTTCAACCAGGTCCGTTATAGTTCCATCTCTACAACCATGGTGTATTTTATGAGTCTTGGTAGCCAAACAGTCATTATTTTTACAGCATTTTAATAATTCCTAAAAACTAATGGTGTTTGACGATGTTTTACGCTAAAATCGTTACTAACAGAAAAGCCGACATGCGCTTGATAAATTAACAAAATAAATTAATATCGTAAAATTAATTTCAAACAAATATTTATATGTGAATATTAGTCTTTATGGGTCTATATGCGTTATTAGGAGTAGCAAATTACATAGCTACTCCTAATAACGCGTATAGACCCATAAAGACTAATATTTACGTTTCGACTGGGTTACACCAATCGTGGTAGGCGACCACGATGTCACAAATGTCGGGCAGTAAGTAGCTATGTAATTTGGTTACTGCTCCCTCTAATAACGCTTTGTATAGACCCATTGTAAAGTAGTACGTTATTTTTCTAATATTTTTACTTATTTAATTTCAATATATAAATTAAATAATAAATCATCAATGAAAATATCATTGCCAGCTCATGGATACCAAAAATATAAAGGCTGTCTGTCCATAGATATATTCTTTTGCCTGCGTGCAATTAGTGCACGACAAAGAAATGTCAGTTCAAACTGACATCTGTCTAAAAAGACGTATAAATATGCGGCGCATGAACGCCACTTAAGAGGCTTCCTCTTGTGCTCCTGATCATCCTTTGTAATTTAACGCGAATTTACGGCTTCCATTGCCAAATTAGCTTTCTACGTTCACGTCTTAATAGATTCTGTGATACCCCAGATCGGGTGAGTGTGTTGCAAATAGGCTAATAGGTTGCCATTTCTTAGGTCGTAATTATGCCTTCTTATTGTTTAGTTTTGTCAACCTACCGGCATAATTACTTTTTATAAATTTCTCGTACTTTCTTTTGCTTTTGATAGTTATTTCCAAGTGTTCCTACTTTCCAAATTAGTGTTTCCACCTATGTTTGTTTCGCTAATGTCTTGTCATTGTAATGGATTCCCTCACCTCAACAATTAACTGAGTGGGAATGCTGCTCCCACTGGTTGAGTTGAATTGGGTGGTGGTTTAGAAATCCATTGTGGTGACACTTGGTGACTCTCTACCTACCAACTTTCCAGGGTTCAAAGTCTGGACTGGACTTTTAAATTGCAGGGCACCGTCGCATTCAGCGGTACACGGGCTGTAGTGCAAGCGGGACCACCTACCTTCGCTGCCACCAGCAATCCCATGAGCTTGCCTACACCACGTGCTTGACCGCCTACCACGTGCCTACGCCTTACTGCACATGCGGGTCCTGACCCGCGCCGCCTACAACCCTCGTTGCAGAAGCTGCCTGCACGACCTACCCCTCCGCGGCTGCGGACTACCCTACCAGGATAGTAGCTTTCTAATCGGTTTGATAATCACAGCTCAATCTCGACCCTCGTCCCTCTCGCTCTCCGAATTAATTTGCAGAGGTGTTTTCCAAAATAAATTTGTGCTGTTAAATATTCTTCTTTTATTTATCCTCCCCTACCTGCATACTTTGTTTCACCATAAAGACTGTCGCTAATATTTAGTGTAATGGAACGCGAAAGTCTAAAAATCTTATTTATATGTGGTAATAAAAAGTGGTGGGTTCTGGGCAAAACTTACAGAGGGCACAGCCCTGCTACACCTATCGCGTCTGGGTTGCGGATAGCGAAAGTGTCCTCCAGATATGGAGGGTAGCTGCTTTAGCAGTCGCGGACAATTGGGCGGTCCTTCTAGAGGGTGCTGGGTATGCTTATGGCTAAGCATTCTCTATAAAATATTTTACGCAAAACCCAATGATAGAGGATGACGGTGACGAGCTATAAACCGCCACCAAATCAAAGCTCGGACCAAGGACTCGACTCAACCTCGTGAACCTTGGATGGTAGTTAGTCTAGGAGATGCCAACTCCGAAATCAAATAGCACCTACTGCCTTGTAGTGACAGGACAAAGCTCTGATCGTCAATGGCTAAGGCGTCATCCCGGTGGAAATTCTGATGTGTTGTGCCTTTGTAGGAAAGTGCAACATGATCTTCCCAACCATCGTATGAAATGGTGAAAATAATGATAATGTTTTGCCATGCATTCCGGCTAGCACCCGGCGCTTACAGGTACCCGGGCCTGTGGTGGAAAATTGGACCTACCGAGGTTGTAGGGGGTGGGAACCCAGGCCCCTTCACAGTAAATACTACTGGCCCTAATGTAAGTAATAAGAAGCTAGTCCAGCAAACCTTCCATCCCTGATCTATTCGTCACCAGACCTAGAAGTTCGTCCCTGGGAGCGCTTTAAGCAACATCGACATGCTGAAAGCAAATCTTGTACATCAAAGTCTGGATAAGTCGAACCGTACACAGATCACCATGATGTCACCCCTCCCACCTGGCAAAGAGTACCTAACAGCCGGAATCCCAAGAGAAAGAAATTTACACAAACGCCATCGCCAGACCGTATCCAAACATCTAACCAGTTTACTGGTCTGAGTATTGACCTTGAGAGGAGCATACCAATACAAAAGTAAAAAGCCAAACAAACCTCCCTAATAATTCTCTATGGGTGGTTGAGGATGTCAATAAACTGACTGAACTACTAGAAACAGTGGCAGAAGAAATCAGTTTACCTACACAAAATAGTAAATAGGAACCAACTCAGAATCAGCAGTGTGGAAATCGAGGGGTCTACAAAAACTGATAACAATTGTACGGGAGAATGGTCTTATAGATAGCCATACATTTAACAGAAAGGACACCAGAAACTGTAGATGAGTGAGTTCAGAAATCTACACCATCTACTCCACTCAGTATAATCAAAGAAGAGATAGAAGCTACTGGCAACATAGTCACTGGAGAAATTATCAATGCTAAGTATGGACCTGAAAAGAAGGCAACTTCCAACATTTTTTGTCAACTTGGCACCAGGCCCTAATAACAAAGCGGTCAAACTTCTTAAGTACTTATATCATCAATCAGTAGTAATAGAGGATCCCAGAAAAAGAACATATATTGTTCAATGTCATAGATGCCAACAGTATGGCCACTCAAAGAATTATTGTATGAGACCATACCGCTGTGTTAAATGGAGTAGAATCCCCATAGAACAATGGAATGTGGAAAACGTGATCGCAACACTCCTGCTTTTGTGTGCTTTGTGCAAAGGACCCCATCCAGCTAACTACAAAGGTTGCAGAAGTCTACAAGAAATACTAGCCCTGTAAAATAAAAAGAAATGTCCCAACAAATAGAAGAGACTCAAAACTATTGAACAAACTCAAACCACACAAATTCAAAAAATACAACCAGGAAAACCTGAATCTTACACAAGGAAAACAGAACCTCAGTCCAAGAATGGAACATATGCCGCGAAAACATTCAGTCAGAATCCTCATAAAAGCACAAATCGGAGTGTAAAACATGATGTTAACCAAAACACCTTTCCCTGCTGGATACAACTTCAACAAACATATCATTAGAGTATGTACTCCTAAAACAAACTGAAAAGTTTGATCTCATCATTCAACAAATGGGCACACACTTATGGGTCTCATAGTTCAAACCTGGTTGACCAAAACTCTCAAAATGACTACCTTACGTCTAGCTACTATTAACATAAATGGTCTAACACCTAATAAACATGAAGTGGAATTGTTCATGAAGACACATAATATTGACATATTCCTTATTTCGGTAAAGCCCATTGTACCACTAACACTTATCTAAGCTTCAAAGACTATGAGTGTCATCTGACATCACATCCTGATGGCAGAGCACACGCTGGAACTGCAATAATAATCAAAAATCGATAAAACATCATCAGATGCCTGACGTTCGCAAAAACAGAACATATACAAGCTACAACTATAGCAGTACAAGATAGAATTGGGCTACCTTAACATAACTGCAACAGTGTATTGCCCGCCGAGACACACAATTAATGAAACAATGTTTGCTGACTTCTTCAATACTCTTGGGAATCAAGCTATATTGCAGGTGGAGACTGGAATGCGAAGCACATATATTGAGGCTCAAGAGTAACAACTAACAGGGGTAGACAATTAAAGACAACTCTAAATAATATTCAAAGCTTCACAATAACAACTGCAGAACCAACATATTGGCCAAGTCATGCTGACAGACTCCTGACCTGCTAGACTTCTTTGTCGTTAAGGGACTCTCTAAAGAATATGTTAAGGCTGAATCGTGCTATGATAGTCCCTCAGACCATACACCGGTTATACTTACGGTAAGCTCAGGATTGATAGAGACAATGAAACCCATTACCCTTTTATAATAAAAATACTGATTGGGAAGCTTTTGGACAATACATAACAGACAATATACAAATGAAAGTGGCCTTGAAGATATTTCGGCTGATGACATAGATGAAGCAACAGCAGAATACATCACAAGACTAATTCAGAGAATCTTGCTGGCTGAATGTCATGGCAGACCTCAAAATCAATGGCTACTGACTATCCTGCAGAAGTCAAAAAGGCAGTACTGTTATGAAAGGAGAAAACTGTGTAGAGTGTGACGAATTGACCAGATTAGATCAGGACAAAAAGACTTCCATATAGCAAGTAAGCAATTGAAAGAGATCTTGGCTGACTGGCATAACAAAACGCTCTCTGCTCGCTTGGAATCCCTTACACCATCTCCACAAACAAATTACTCGCTGTGGAAGTTTACAAAAAATTACGACAGGCCACAACCAACAATCCCCTCTGAGGTACACAATGTTTGGGCAGGGACCCCTCAGAGAAAAAGCGGATTCTTTTGCCGATCACTTGTCACAGGTCTTTAACCCTAATCCTAGCAATGACAGTGAAACTGATAATATGGTGGACACAGTTTTGCTTCAGGATTATCAGATGTCGATACTCCCGCGCCTTGTGAGCAGTTCATGAGACGGCAAACAATCAGAAGCTTAAAGATAAAAAGGCTCAGGTTTCGACCTTATTACGAAGGAAGTATTAAGGCGGTTACCGAGAAAAGCAGTGAAGTCTTCTTAACAACATTGTTTAATTGCATTATCAGAGTTCAACACTTTCCTCAACAATGATGGAAAATATCGCAGATTCTCATGATACACAAAAGGTGGGCAAACCACTTCACGAAGTCTCTCCTCGTACAGACCCATTAGCTTGCTCCTCTAATATTATCCAAAGTCTTTGAAAAGCTTCTTCTCCACCGAATTAAAATCTTACTTGATAAGGATAACATTATACCGTCACATCAGTTTGGGTTTAGACCTCAGCACTCTACCGTAGAACAGGTCTACCTGATGCGATAGGGAATAAGGAAAGAGCTTAGAAGAAAAAGAGTACTGCTCCTCAAGCATTTCTTGACATACATCAGGCATTTGATAGGGTATGGCACAGGGGGCTTGATTACAAAATAAAGACCTACCTTCCCCACAGTTACGTGGAATTGATGAAGTCCTATCTCTCTGATCGATTGTTCCAAGTACGAGTTACCGATGTCACATCGAAGCTCTTAGAAATAAATGCCGGAGTTCCACAGGGATCAGTTTTTGGGCCCAGTGTTGTACACCATCTACACAGCAGACTTACCAGTAATAGAGCATTTGGCGTGACAACTGCCACATACGCGGATGATACGGCGAATCCTTGCCAGCAGCGCAGATCCCTGTGGTGGCTTCTGAAATGCTACAACAGGGGGCTGGATAGAGTATCATTGTGGCTAAATAAATGGCGAATAAAAGCTAGTGCTACGAAATCAGTACATGTCACCTTTGCCCTGAGAAGTGGCGACTGTCCTTCCATACAACTAGACCAAACTACTCCTGCCACATGCAGATAGAGTAAAATACCTGGGCATGCACCTGGATCGGCGACTGACATGGAAGAACCATGTAAGAGTAAAAGAGATGAACTCAACATTCGATATAAGAATCTATATTGGCTGATTCAGGACGAAACAGTTTATTGTCTATTGATAATAAACTACTATATATAAAGCAATGCTTTAAGCCTGTATGGACTTACGGCATACAACTGTGGGGCAGTTGTAGTAATTCCAACATCCTGATACTGCAGAGAATGCAAAACATAAATCCTTCGATCTCTATGTAACGTACCATGGCCTGTTACCAATGCAGAAATACACAAGGAACTACAAATGCTCACAGTAAAGGAAGAAATCGCTTCATCTGTAGAGAAATATAAAGGGAGGTTAGAAGTCCACCCAAATGAACTGGCCGCACAGCTGAAAGCATGCATTACCTGGATCACAAGCGACTTAAAAGGAAAGACATGTTAAGTTCCTAAGGAAAGAGGAGATGGTCTCACTGGAGGACACACTCTAAAAGCGACTTCAACACCCTCACCACATCTGATAAAAGTAAAAGCACTGATTGCAGATAAATAATAAATTAAAAAAAAAAAAAAAAAAATATGTGGTAATGAACTCAAACACTTATCTAGTTTTTATACAATTTGAAATTTAAGGCTTGACTCAGCATTTAACCGAGCTATTACTGTGTTATTCAACAATCAACATCACATTTCTGCTAACGTGGCGAATAATTTTGCTTGTGGTGTCGGTCCAAATAAAACGAATTAGCCGTCGGCAGTCACTGGAACAGATTTAGTGAGTTTCAGTTTATAGTGCGGGTGGTCACGTTGAAATTGCTGAGATAATTTAAGCCTGTGGCGTAACTATACCATCTGGGGCTGATGAAAAATTCCTTTCATGGTGCTCCAAAATAACAACTTTAGGATCTCCTAAGGATTTGCCATATCTGAGAACGTTGATGAGAATTCCGATTGCAACACACTTAAACCATATTTACGAGGATATTACCACATTTCGGATTATATCGTAACGTCGCACTCGTTACGAACGACGAGGAGTAAAATTTTTTACCACCGAAACTATGGTTTTCGCCTCTTGTACTATAACAAATTCAGGCCAAACAGTGTCAAAGGCAGTGATTAGATGTTTACAAGAGCTGCGCAAACTCATCGGGTGCCTAACGAGTCGGCAGTTTTGAGCTAATTTACTAATGCTGTATTGCGGTTCACAAATACGCATCAAACGATGTAAATGTAGCCAATTTTTGAATAGAAGATATTTATTAGATCTGAATCAAAACTTGTGAAATATCAGTTCTCGACCTAATAACTAATAACGTCACTACATCGTATTAGGCAAAGTCCCTCCCCGCGTCTGTCTATTCCTATGTATGCTTAAATTTTTAAGACTACACAACAGATATGATGCCTTTTTTTTAATAGATAGAGGGATTTAAGAGGACGGTTTTTATGAATAATGTACCGGAAGCGAAACGAAGACGGGTTACTTATACAGGAATGAATAATATGGAGTAGACAGTGTCATAGCAAAGGAAAAACACTGATAACTGAACTGCATGAAGGAATCTCATTTTATAGCTATATGTTTTTTATTTAAAAGAAGCTTATTTTCTTCCAAAGGTCAGTACAATCCCCTATATTCCTCGTTTTTTTTCCTAACTGACATACGATGATGGCTTGGAGTAGCCTCGTAGTAGCTCTTAGTACCGCTAAATACCACATTGAAAATAAAGGCCTTATTTAAAAAAAAATAAGTGCTAAAGCTTACATTATGGCCGAGAATCAACCAACCCGCACTTGACCGGCGTGATTGACTAAGGCCTTATCGCTTTAATTTAGGCCAGGCCCGTGCCCCAGCAGTAGGGACGTATAAAGACTGATTACGGACGTAACCGCTCGGTCAAATATTATATGTACTGAAACTCAAAAGGTGAGACCTACTTGCGAATTAATTCAACCATAATCTACCTGACTAGGCTCTGCCAAATTAGCGAGCCGACCAATCAGCTATTCATCAAACCGCCGGCCAATATTTGAGTGCGGTCTGTGGGAGATAACTGCCAATCCGTTCGCGGCTGATTACACTTCGTGATCTGATAATTGGCTGCATCTTTTACTAGTCAAAATCAAAACCAATCACAAATGTGAAAGTCTGTTTGATAAAAAAATAAGAGAATCGGCGTATAGAACCAATGGTAGAATCATTTAAATAAACAAAGGATTTTTTCTATCGATTTTTGTAATAAAACTAGTTTTACGGATTAAACTATGTTTACGCGTGTAGGTATAGTTATCCTAAACATTATTTAGAGATCCGACGTTTCGAGCTCTTTTCAGCGATTGTGGTCAGTCTTGCCCGTTAGGTTTTATTTCAAATGTGTAGTGCTCGCAAATAATAGACAATAGTATAGATTTTTGTTTTTTTTTTCATTTGACTTCCATGATGACCTCACTCCATCTGATGGTAAGTGGTCTTCTGAATGAGTTTGACAGGCACCATTAAACCTATTGAGCCTGTCGGTCGACCTCATCCTGAAAAAGGTAAGACAGATAGAGTTTACCAGAAAACTATCGAATAGATTTAAATAAAATTTGGTACACATTTAGTGCAGATAATAAGCAAGGATATTTTAAACGAGTACTTTATACAAGCGACTAAAATGTTACGCAATAAACAACTCCACGTGGACGGAATTGTGGGCGGAGAGTTAAGAATGGAACATAAGTGTGCGAGCAAAAACAGGTGCAACATTTTTTCCTTCAATCTCATAGTACGGCACTATACACTTGACATTTTTGTGGTTGTTTTCCCGTAGCAGAACTATTTACCTTTAGTAATACGCACGAAACATTGTTTTTCAATTTTTCGAAAAAAATCTAGAAAGTGTGAGAGAACTAACTTTTAAGTAATGTGACGAAACCACGTACTGCCTGCCGCTTGAAATTGATGATTAAAGCTTAAGAAACTCTACTGTCTAAGCGGTTCTAGCCTGCTATCGAGTTTCGTTTATCCCTTTTGTAAAGCATTACGTCGTATTAACTGATTTGACAAAAAAAAACTGCACAAACCTATTTTATTACCAAGATTATTTTACTGCGGAACCACTTACATTTCACGGCGTTGATGTCCTGCGCAATGTAATGAGAAATTCACTAGATGGCAATAATTAGCTAATCTCTATTGCGAATCGCTGCTTCAACCGAAATCAGTTAGGCAACATTACCTCATCATTAGGGTCCTAGCAATTTGCTACAAGTAAATAGTATATTTACATGTATTCGCTTCCGTATATAACTTACTACATAATAAACTTTAAAGTAGCGTAGCTCGGCATAGAATCAAACCACTCTATGTAGAGTCGATCAAAGTCAAAGGAAATTCACTTATACGTACGTATTTGTATACGCTACCTTCAGAGAGCGGACGTACAAAGAGTGTGGCTTTTGATGCAATTTGCGTGGGCATAATAACTGGGTAGCTTTATTGATGTGTTTATTTGACGAAATTTCATATTTATCATTCATTTAATACTTATAAAAAGCGTCGATGGCTAAGTAGTTAGAGTCGTTGCTTGCTAAAGACTTGAAATAAAGGAAAACGTCGAGAGGAAACCTGCACACCTACGAAGAAATGCTAAGGTTATGTAGACGACCAACCCGCACTTGGCTAGCGAGGTTGACTAAGGCCTTACCGACCTAGTTTAGGGTAGGCCCGTGTCCCAGCAGTGGGGACGTATGACGGCTGATGATGATGATGATTATGATCAAAGTTATTAAATTGATGATCATCATAGCATCACTTTTTTACCTTCACATTAGGATGGTAATGTTTTACGCAAAATTCGCCTGTACTATTCCCATTTTGCTTGCTTGTAAACTTTTGAACTACCTTAACAATCCTACTGTCCTCTAACATATAAGATCGTTATCTGTCGGTACTAAAGGTAACCAAAAAGTCCCTTACATGACAATAAAATGTTAGGTCTGATTTCACTGCCATTTGTCTTGCCATTAATAATCTAGGGATTCATCGGAAGGCTTCATTTCCATCGCTCAGTGAAAGTGACGTTCCGTCAGCGAGGCTTTGAGGGTAAAGACGCTTTGATAGGGCGCATTCACACCGACTGTTTGCGGCCTTGATGACGCCGCTGCGCCGCCGGCTGTTGACTCTGACGCTGTGGCGGATCTTTGAACGATACCTCTATTTATCTATCTACTTCGTGGGCTTTGCTATAAAATATCTTGAGGAAGGAATACACCGGGTGGATTTGAGAAGAGAGGCGAACTACACTCGGCGTCAAAAAAATCGCACCTCTAAGAAAATCTCGTTCAAATGTCAGTAACTCTTGATATGCACATGCAGTCGAATGAATTATAATTTTATTTAAAAGGTTACTTAATTAACTTAATAAAAAACATAATTTTTCATTATTAAATAAAACTTAATGCTCATAAAAACCGTACATATATAAGGATGGTAATTATTTAATAAAACCTTACATTTTTGTCACTTTCATCATCATCATCATCATACTATCTAACTATCAATGTTTCATCTCTAAGTAAAGAAGCTTTGATCGGCCTTAATGACGCTGCCGCGCCAAAGGCTATTGACTCTGACGCTATGACAGATCTCTGAAAGAAGATACTTCTATTTATCTATCTACCTCTTGGGCCTTGCTATAAAATATCTTGAGGAAGGAATACACCGGGTGACGGATCTTTGAATTATACCTCTTATTCTTTGTCATACAGTATGAGTCTTCGTTAAGTCCACATAAAATCGGGGATGCTTCGCTTAATTTTGTCGATAAGAAAAAACATAATAAATAAAAATTTAAGTTTAAAAATTTTGCTAACAGCTATGCTGGCGACTTCGTCCGCGTTTTTCCCCATTTTTACACATTTTCCACTATTCGTCTGAATCCAAACTAATGAGAGCTTGCACGCACTATGGGCGTCAGAGACTGATGATGATATACATGTTATTTAAAATAGATACTTAAATACATAATCGAGTGTGATGACACACGGAACAATCACCGATGTCCATCATACAAATATTCCTCCCGAGTAGGAATCGAACCAACGACTCTTGAAACCGCCAGGCAGGTTCACAAACCACTGTTCAACCTGAGCTAGTCAAATCTATCTATACATATATCAGCTATTAACAAGTCCCTTTCATAACAATAAAATCTAAAGTCCAATTTAACCGAAGAGTTGAGAGTTTACTTGCCATTCTTAATCCCTATTATGCGCTGATCAGATCTAGAGGAGATGAATATTAATGAATCGTTCAAAGTGAATCTATATCAGAATAAGTGGAGGGCTTTTTGGAGTGTCAACAAAACATTTCTGTCTTTGTGCTGTTATTCTTGTTTTACATACATAAAATCATGCCTTTTTCCCCAGAGGGGTAGGCAGAGGTCACTTCTAGCGATCCACTTTTCACCTCTGTGGGAAACGTGACGTGACGGGTTGTGGACCACGTCGCCGCCATTCTGCCTTGTGCATTGTTTTAACAAGGTCATTGCGTTCCCACGAGTAGGAAGGATGTATGACGGGGGAAGGAAAAGAGGAGGAAGGATACTATCGCCTCGGATGATTTGGACTGAGTCGATAGTAGCTCGAGGAGCCGGGGTCGCTTACCCGTATACCGTTTATTAACCACCGGACAGATAGTTGTGACTGGTATCCCCTGACTGTTGACTTGAGGAGCTTGATTTAGGTATTCTCACAGTTTTATGAGGTAATTTTTTTTTTCATTATAGACTTACAAAATGACCTCACTCCATCTGATGGTAAGCGGTAGTGAGATCCACATAAAAGGCAGACAGGCACAATAGACCATATTGAGCCTCACTCAGTCTGAAGGTTTTCAACTTGGTAAAAAATCTCAAAATATACGGACGGACGGAACCGGACAGAAACTAAATCCGCTTCCCCGAAACTCCGGTGAATATGACGAGGCTGGAGTAGCCGTTATCGTATGTCAGTTAGGATAACAAAAAATCCTGGGCTAAACTAGAATACAGGAAACCAGAATGACAGCTGAAGCTACCTAGCTACCGCTACGGCACATGCTGAGGCAGAACCTATTGATCACTTTAACTGTATGTGTTTCGAAACGTCGGGCAGTAAGTAGCTATGTATTTGCTACTCCTAATATCGCGTGAAGACCCATAACGACTAATATTTAGCGTATGGAACGCGAAGGTGTTTGTTTAATAGTGTAATTGCGTATTTATGATCAACTAGTTTTCCGCCCGCGACTTCGTCCGCGTAGAGACGTTTAACGGGCAAAACATTACTTCTTTATAGTGCAGTCGGTTAAAAAGTAGCCTATAACCTTTCCTAGGCTCTGGACTCTATCTGTACCAAATTTCATTTAAGTCAGTCCAGTACTCTATGCGTGAAAGCGTAACAGACAGACAGACAGAGTTACTTTCGGATTTATAATATTAATAAGGATAAATGTTTTCTTTTTTTTCTGACTCCCAACGTATTCCCCAAGCTAACAACGTGATTGTTTCGCCAACGGTCCCAAATCTCCGCTAGAGGGCCCCGTCTCCGGCTGTCTAATTACTGGAATCATTTGTTGTTGTCTCAACGGTCCGGAAGCGTCCTCTGTCGTTGAGGCGACTGTTGTAAATGAAATATATTTTCCTTCGCTTGCTACTTTGTTCGCGTTAAGTCGTTTATAGCTATTATAATCACTTAACTAAATCACTGATACTTTTGAATGTTGTTTAGTTTTTGATACGGACGTTTTAAGAATGTTTTTTGTGAATAATTTTTGAATTTGGTAAACTTGTCAGATTATGGGACACATTATGTATCCTTCAGAAACCTTTAAATTTTTTCACCATAATTGCTCAAAGTTCTATGGATCTTCTGAAAGCAATTTGAAGGTTTCAGAAGTAATTTCAATTCTAGCTGGTGAGATAATTTACTTAATGAATTCCCAATAAACTGGTCGGTACTTTGTATGAAGAGCGTAAGAACGTTTTTTGGCAGGTATATTTTAATAAGCGCTACAAACAAAAGCTACTTATCGATTTACAAACCGTAATTTACAAGTAAACAGATTTTGTGGCAGAAGATTGTACAGATGCACAATCGCATTGTTTTTCCCAAACTGCCCTACGATAACTAACTACCCTCGTCCCACTTGCAATCTTGCGCCAAACGTAACAACTAGTACCTTGTCAAGACGACCGCCGCTTTGAGCGCTGGCCATTCGGAAAATTGCCCAATTCCCACTCCACCGTAACGAGTATTAAGTAAATAGCACTACCTATTACTGGTCCTATTAATGTTCTGAGGTGTAGATGGTTACCTGGCAATGGGAGTGGGTAAACATGGCCGAATGCCCAACAAAGAGCTTACAAATCGTATGAAATATATTATGTTTATCGTGCACCGTGTATTTGATTCGGAGAACAGATATGTGGCTTGGTGGGTGTTTAATCGAGCTTATCGTGTGACAGAATAATAAGATTGAGTTTGTACTTCACTCAGGATAAATATTCTTGTTATGTGGATGTTTTGGGTTTGAATATGTTTGTATATTTTATGTTTATGGATACCGTACCGTAAACCTTGGTGGTTTAATGGGTACTTCTGACTTAAAGACTTTATAGCAAGAAAGTAGTTCCAACGATTCTGAGGTAACAGGAAATCCGAAAATTGTAAACTATCTGTTCAAATTTTTGTTTTATAACCACTTCATTAAAAACTAAAAAATGTGAGTGTAGACCCATAGTTTAGAGTTTATTAAACGTCTATGTCTACACGCGAACGTGCTCGCGTGTGGACGCGTAAGGCTAAAATCGTATGTTATAATCACTTCTTAAATCATCATCATCATCATCATCTATACAGGTTTGTCCACTGCTAGACATAGGCTCCACTTTCTTCGCCACTCCCGCCTATAATACCTAACATTATTCGGATAAACCATCATTCATTTACAAATTTAACCGGAACTATAAGTTCAAAACCTTCTTAATCACACTTAGACCGTCTTTTGTCAATCTATATAAGGCGTCCGACCGATGTCAGCCATGGCGGCCGATCTTAATCGAGATCAGCCAAGTGCGCAGGACATATTATAGTGCACAAGTGTACGCGCAAACACAAGTGCACTCTCTATTCTATTACTCTCATAATTCGGTGAGACGGCAATCCGACATGACCGATGAGAGATCGGGCGCAGGACCACCGGCTTAACGTGCTTTCCGAGGCACGGGCGTTCAACCGCCAACTTCCTAACTCCGGGCTGAGTAATTTCATTACAGAAAAACTCGCACAAATTTTGCCCGACCCCGGACTCGAACCGGGGACCTCTTGGTTCTTACGCAGAGCTTGCTACCAATAGACCAACGAGGCAGTTAACAATCAAAACAACTATCATTTACCTACCATTGTTTCCGTTGCCCGGCGCCTCCGCTCCGCTGTCCGACCAGGTTGGGTGATTGGGCGGTCTCTTCCGACCGCATCGTCCAATCCAGAAGTTTACGTGATACAATGCTGACAAATAATGGTGATATTATTATTACAATATGTAATGAAAGCGTCGATGGCCGAGTGGTTAAGGTCGTTGCTTGCAAAAGGTCGCCAGTTGAAACCTCGCCACGTACTGTGTCTTTGAAATTCGATATTATGAATATGTACGATTATTCGATGTTTTAAAGGTGAAGAAAAACATCGTGAGGAAACCTGCATACCTACGAGAAAAGTCTAAGGTTGTGTAGTCGACCAACACGCACTTGGCCAGCGTGTTTGACTAAGGCCTGTTTGCTGAGCCCCGTGCTACAGCAGTGGGGACATATTATGGGCTGATGATGATGATGAATGAAAAGCTATAGAAATTTCAGTAGCACCCAGCCCCTGCTATAGACTGGTGCTTCATATTAGCAGAATGATCAGGGATTATCAATTAATGCATGCATAATTATAACCTTTCTCTAGAATCTTTCTTCCTATAAAAAATAAGTGCATCGAAATCCGCTGCTTAATAAAGGACACATACACAAGGGCAAGCAAGAGCGACTTTGCTTTATACATGTAGTAAATGTTTGCTACGTATTATAAGGATAGTCCTTTGTTTCCATGCCTCCGGTCCGCTCTCCGACCGGGTCGGGTGGTCTGGTTGCTCGGTCGGGTTGGTCCGATTAATAGAAAATCAATTTTGCGTCAAACAGATCGGTTTGCGGCCAGGTGGGCCGCCGTAGATTATTCGGAGGTGCTGGCGTAATGTAATCCTCGGTGTTTATTGCGATTTGCTTCTTGTATGGCTGGATTCGTTCATTTATACTAGTAGTAGTACTTAATAGTTGGGTAAAACCTTAATTATAATGAAATTTAAACTTAAACCTTGTTTTAACTAATGGGATAAATTGATCTCACTTTTCTAATATTTACAAACCATCACAATACACACAAATCCATTCAAACACACAACACAAACACATACACACACATACACACACACACACACACACACACGCACGCACGCACGCACGCCCAAACACACTCACATAGGTAGAGGCACTTTATTGTATAAAACTTGCACACCTACTGTGCATATTGTAACATAACATGGACTATTGACAGTCACAAAGTATAGAATTTATGTATTTCAAAGACGATTTTAACGTTTGGAAAACTCAGGTATACCTAAAACACAAGCTTTAAGTTTTATCTATTCCAAAAAATTATACTACACCTGCTTTTTTTGTGGCTTACTCGGTGGAACAGTAGTTGGTGACCCAGGTTCGATACCTACGGTTCCAAGAGCCGTGGGTTTGATTCCCACACAGGCCAAATATTTGTGTGACGAACATCGGTATTCGTTCTGTGTCTGGGTGTGTTATTAAATAAGTAAATTTGTGAATCCACTATCGAATTTGATAACCGTAACAACAATTACCTTACCACGGGACCAGATCAAAGTTTGTGATGTTGTGTGATATTTATTTACTTTTTAACCGACTTCAAAGAAGGGGGAGGTTCTCAACTCGTCTGTATTTATTTATGTTTGTTACTTCCGAACTTTCGCCTAGATGAACCGATTTGAATGTTTTTTGTATTTTCGAATTTGAAAGCTGGTGCTTCCCATTTGGTCCCATAGCAATTGGTTCGGTTCTGACAATGGCATCCATAGCCGATAGAAGGTCATCTCCTTAATTAGTTAGTAAACGGTTAATTCTTTCAATACTGTATGCATATTATTCAGACTAATAGTTATAATAGTAAATGTCACACTTAAAAGTATGAAAAAAACAGTTGTACCAAAAGAAGAAAAATCGCCTTCGCGTCACACTAAAAATTACAAAATAATAATAATACAAACATTTATAATTATATGGGTAGGAATTTGATATGTGTTTGGAGGCGGTGCCGTTTGTATTTCGTGCACACTAAACACTAAGTAACGAACACATTGGTGTGTGTTGTTCTAAAAAACATGTTGCACCACCTTTTAAAGGCCTTTTGAAGGCGGTTTTTTCTTTGCGTTATTTATTTATTGTACCTGACCGCTCCACTTCCTACCTTAGACCAAGTCCGTCCTATCCAGGGCAGTCGAAGGGGTCCAATGACGTCACGGGCTGATCGATGGCTGGACACAGGTACACCGCGGCTGCCATTCCGCTCAATTTATCACGTTATTTACCCATCTTGGAGATAGATAGCCGGGCGATGTAACAGTTTGGATAATGGTTTAACAAGGGATGGGCTAGCAAGGGTTTAGAGTAAGGAGTCCGACTGTTTTTGGCCATGGCGGCCGATCTCAATTGAGATCAGCCAAGCGCGCAGGTTACTTGTAGTGTGCGCGCAAACACAAGTTCACTCTCTGTTCCCTTACTCTCATAGTTCGGTGAGACGGCAATCCTATATGACCCATGAGAAATCGGGCGCAGGAACGCTGGCTTAACGTGCTTTCCGGGGCACGGGCGTGCATTCGCCAACTTCCTAACTCCGGGCTGAGTAATTTCATTACAGAAAAACTCACACAAATTTTGCCCGAGCCCGGACTCGAACCGGGGACCTCTCGGTCCTAACGCAGCACTTGCTACCAATAGACCAACGAGGCAGATATGATTCTATCTTAGTAGTACAATAGATTTGTGCAGTTCTTTTTTGTTAAAATCGATAAATGCCGGGTTTACGAAAGGTTTAACCGAAACTCGAAAGCACGTTCGAACCGCTTTGTGACTTAGGGTGTCGAGCTTCTTCAGCTTTAAGCATCGATTTCATGCGGCAAGCATTACCTGATTACGGCACATCTTATAAAAGAACGATAGTTTCTCTCGTTTTCGAGTTGGAAAATTATTATTTGAAAATCTGAAAAAAAAAATTAATGATTTTTTGCATGATTCAATAGTATTACTAAAGGCAAATCGTTCTGCCACGGGAAAACAACCACTAAAATTTCACGGTTTATAAATTCGTTTTACAAATACATTCAACGAGCCATTATATAATGCCCCATTGTAAAATTGAGACTCAGTAACATTCTGCATTCTCAATTTGGAGCCTAGAAGCTGTATTGCTTCTAAAATCACCAGGCACTATTGGTCCTGTTCAAATCTGACATGTCGGATTATAATCTCTAGCTAAGGAATTAACGGAATGGAGACTGCACCTGTGTTTGCGTGAACACTTGTCTTGTGCCCTTAGATTTATACACGGGTGCAAATACTTTGTTTAAACAATTTATTGAAATAAAACATTTAATCAGCGAACTGCATACCACCAATACTTAATTTCGTAAACACTGGTGCGGATTAATAAAAGTGAATAAAAACAACATAAACTAAACCCTCTTTTTGACGTGGTCGGGTAAAGAATACCCCGCCGAATCAAAACGACCCCAAACACGCAATCGGAAACGTGCGAAATGTCTAAAAGTCGCCAGGTCGTACAATTTGACCTAGATTTAGGTCAGCGGTAAATCCCGGCAGGTAGTTACACACAGGTAAATAAGGCGATAAATCGGGAGAATGGGGGGGTCGGTTCCCGTTGTGACGTCACAGGACCCTTTCACTGGGCTGTGCTTAACTGGCATTAGCTTATCGGCGGAATGGATGTTCATTATGTCCGCACTAGATTCTCTCAGGCGGGCGATCATAATTTCATTTGTGATTGCTTGAATGTTTATCTCAATAGTTTTATTTTTTAATAGTTCTTCTTATGTCAACTAATATGGTTGTTTTAAGAGCAGTGTTTTTCTCGATTAGAAAAACATTATAAGAAAAACGCTCACTATGTCTACATATATCACTCCAGTTGAAAATATGCATGATAAATAAAATTTACGGGCAATGTGATTAAATGCCCAATGTGATGATCGGGCATTATTCATAATACCCAAGCAATGTGATAAACAGATTGTTTATAATCACAGCCCACTCTTATTTGGAATTATTCATATTGCCCGGGCATAATGCCCATAATCACTTAGCCCATAACGTATCCATGAAGAAATATCATACTAAATCAATAAAAACACACTATCTACATTTCCCTATACACATAGTTGACCACGTTTACCCGTCAACCTTTTGACCCGCATCATGGCTTCCGATGCCCATAATCTGGTGTATTGCCGTGAATAATAAACGAGAGGTATTAATCTCGATACACCCAACTCGATGATAGCAGACATTGAATACTTTATGAGATGTAATCGCGATTTGCGAGGATTTTGTTTGGTACGTCGATGAAGTTATGAAATCACAACGTTTCATCACTTAATCAACACATCGCGGTGTACTTACTTGTTAATGTTATGTGGTCAATAAATTATTAAGCTATTGCATAGCTTTTATCGCGGGCTTTGAGCGCGGAGACCGAACCAAGAAATTCAGTAACGAAAAAAACATCACAATCGTCTAACGTCGTTTCAGTTCGGTAGACTTCGGCACGGTGTTTGTGTGCGTGCGGTTAGACGTATTGTACGAAATCGGACGATGCTTTGCAATAGCTATACCGCGGCAGTCCCCGAGTGCCACAAGTCTTTTTTCTTATAAATTCAATCTAACTACAAATGAAGGGCACAGGGAAAAATCATGCAATGTCACTTAAACAATGAACGATTGAATGATGTTAAATTAACATTTTGTAAAAGATTTAAAAAAAACTTAACTAAAACAAAGACATAATAATTAATGAAGTTAAGTTAGCAGAAAAAAGTAAACAAATGCAGAAAATACAGGAAAAAAATATACAATGGACAATCAAATTTTAATTCTTATTGTATATGCATCACTTTATTTTATATCGTGAGAAATCCTCTATACCTACGAAGAAATTCTAAGGTTGTGATGTCGACCAATCAGCACTTGGTCAGCGTGGTAACGAACGAACGGACCTATGTAGTTATTTAAAACTAAGATATTAATATACTGCGTTTGATCAGTATATAAATATGTTTTTTTATTTCTTTGTCCCTTTACACACGCAAAAGACATATAAACTCAAGGACATAAAAAAATTCTCATAATATTAAGCTCATTTTGTATTTTTTTTTCAATTTTGTGTCATGGTGTTGTTTGTACCTATATAATTAATTCTTTCTTTCCTTTCAAGCATTTCCTGTAATATGGTATTAAACTTCGCTGGTATACATAAAAAAACATATACGTTTATACAATAATATTGAGCATTTCTTCGAATACACAGCGAAACCCTTTTCCAGATCATAATTTGTCTGTTCATTTTTTTTTATTAATCCGGATGTAAATATCCGATACCGTTACCAGGAAACGGTATTAGCGGCGTTAATAAAAATAAGCAAAGCAATTTTCCGTCGCAAAAATCAGCATCAAACCAGCTTGGATACCATTACCTCGGGAATGGTAAAAAGTATAATTGGCCCCGATGGAACTCGGCCGGGATCGAACCGGGTATACTGCATTTGGTTCTGTATATGTTACTGAGTGTAGGTTGCATGAGTTATTAGCAAGCAATAGCGTCATTTCTAGTTATAACTTTTAATAATGTAACTTTACGAGTATTTTAGCTACTAAGTCCATCCGCGTAAAATCGTTTGTTAAAAAAATGTGTGCGTGTACTAGTGTACACACGTAAGAAGTGAAACTAAGATGGCGCGTAACGGAAAAATGTGACGCGTAACCGAAAAATGTGACGGTAAATTATTTTCCAACGTCGATAAAGAAGTTTTTACTTAAAAAACACATTATTCCATCGTGTTATGTTGGGTAAAATGTAGCCTATGTTCTTACTTATTGTCGTGACCAAAATGTATCTAAATTTGTTTTGTAGTTTTAATGTGTTAACCATTTTTTTCCCACATCCCACGTAGGACGGATGACCTGGTAATAAGTCCCTAGCGTCGTCGGGTAATTTAAAACTTTGGATCGAGTTTTCTTACTTAAAGCTTAAAGTTTGGAAGAAAAAAACTGTGCATAAACTTGTTACTAACGAATGCGTGAGTGAGCAGAAGACAAAAGTTAGAAACCAGCAAAGAAGAAGCAGCTATATATAAAAATATACAAGTACCCATTCATATTTGGATCTCACTACCGCTTACTATCAGGTGGAGTGAAGTAATCTTGTTAATCTAATAAATAAAAAAAATGTTTGGTTACACAACAATATTTTGAGAATCGTTTGATGAATAGGTACATACATAATTTCTTCATTCTTCCCCACCGATCCCCAAAACCTGGGTGGGAATTCTCGATGGTTGCACATGCAAATTGGCCGGGTGCAGTTCGCAGCGGTTTATTAGCGGAAACGCATTTAGTTTTTAATTACTACCCGGCAAGAAGGTTAACTTTGTTCACGTTTTTTGTTTTTGTTTGTATTTTCAGCTTGGACGGCGTTAGTTCAGAGCTGATTCAGCAAAGCTTTGAAACAAAACTGAAAGTTATCTCGCTTATTTCGCCTTAAAGGTGTTTTGAGTTTAATTGTCTTTGTAACAATTTGGTTATAAACCGTGTTCGTTTTGACGTCCAATAACTTTAAGGGTATATTTTATACATAAATAATATTTTTATGTCTTAAAACATTGATCCCAAAATGCATAGTTTCGAAGGTATCACTTCAACCAATTTTGATAATATCATTAGCTCTAAAATTGTCACCATTACGAGAAGTCTTTTTTATTGCGACGTTGTTATTTTGTTGAAAATAAAGACAATTTTGAATGTCAAAATGTCAAAGTTAATGTGTGTACATCATTTTTATTGATTTGTTACTTAGTTTATCCATAAATTAATTATCATATTTCACGTACAGGTATTTTACATGGTATGTCATATTTTTGGCGGATTATCTAGTATGAAAAAATATAAATATAAATTTGACTGGCTCGGTGGAGAGGTGGTTAGTGACCCTGGCTGGCGGTTCCAAGAGTCGTGGGTTCGATTCCCACTCGGGACAAATATTTGTGTGATGAACATCGGTGTTTGTTCCGTGTCTGGGTGTGATTATGTATTTAAGTATGTATTTAAAAATATATATGTATGTATATCAGTCTCTGACGCCCATAGTACAAGCTCTGCTGCAAAATGTCCCAGATATGAAAAATAAAAATAAAACGAAAATAAAAATTATCATGCCATGCTTTGGAATATCAAAAGGAACACGTTGTATATTTGTTGAATTCATGACTGCATTCACTTGTTGTAGATAAACTTAGACAGAGGTACTATTATACTACTACTATACTATACTTCGCTAACGAGCCAGTCAAAAGTATGCAAGCGAATGCAATTACAAATCCAGCGAAATAGCTTTAAAAAAAGCTTCTCAGCTTTCTATTTTTAGTATAACCGTGGCACGGGCACTTATTAAACCAAGACTTCCTTGAATAGGGAAATCTCGAGCAAGAAACAAAATGGCCGACGCTCACAGTTTTAGCAGGAAATAAGGAAATTGCTTTAAAATTGTATAACTTATCCTGGCCGCTAGATGCAAAAATAATGAACTGCAAAAAAGCGAATCTGTACCTACCCACTGATTCCGTTTTCTTGGTAACATGAGAATAGTAGTGAAATACATAAAATAACTTTCAGGCCGCTTTGTTTATCGCTTTATAAAGCAGTCGGTTATAAAGAAGCAAAAGTATATGGCTAGGTATATACTTACTACACATGTATGTTTAAATATATATCTGTGTAAAACTGGACTATAGACTAAGTTTCTCTTTTCTGCCTCATGACATTAAGGCATGGAATGCCCTTCCAGCTCATGTTTCCTCCCCCCTCCTATGATCTCGGGCTCTTCAGGCGGGGCGTGAAACGGCATTTAAGAAGGCCTTCAGAGTGAGTGCGACAGCCTCAATATGGTCTATTGGGTCTGTCGACCTCGTATGTGGATCTCACTACCGCTTACCATCAAGTGAAGCAAGGTCATCCTATTAGCCCTTTATAAAAAAAGACAGACAGACCGAGTCGCACGCATTTATATAAGCAGGAATTCATGATTCGCATTCAACTCATAACATTTCATATGGCCACATGACGGATAATACTGCCCGTCCATTACAAAGCTGTTAGTTAATCTCCTGTCCGCATGTCCCGCGCGGCGCCACTGTCGCGATATTTACGATACCGACGTGGATTATACTCACCACGGGGTTAAAGTGACCCGCTAGTTAATTATGTAAATACGGATTAAGGGCTAAACGGCAGTAGTACTTTATGACGCTGAGGTTCGAATGTCACGGAAGAACATGTTTGGTGTTTTATTTCGAAGATTTTGAAAGATTTGGACAGGTCAATGTACGTATGTGATGTTGTGTAATATTTACAAAAATATGTATAAATAGAAATAAATAGTAAATTAAAAACAATTTATTTCGAAGACCGTTATTCCCTGTAAAAAGATTAATAAAATGGTATGAGGAAAAAATGTTTTCCTTCATATGGGGGACCAGTATATAAATTTTAATTAGAATCAGAACAAATACAAAATCCAAGCAATATTTTTTTTATATTTGTTATTAATATTTTTTTCTGACTGAATTTCGATATTTAATGAGATCATCCTTATATCATATTTTCCTTCTATAGAAGGTAAAGATCAATTCCAAGCTATAGTTTTATTCACAGCTAGAATTCTTTGGTAAATTTTTAACCACTTTGTTACGCCTTTTAAAACATTCCAACGTGACCCCAATAACTTAGCTCCTACGAAAATATGAAGACGACTATCAGGTCCCAGATCCCTCAGAATGAAATAAAGGAACCCAACAGACATGTGTGGAAGGGTCGCCTTAATAAATTGGCGAAAACTTATGAAAACCTTCGTGAAAATGTGCTGGTGTAAGACTAAGCAAGGGTGAAGTTTATAAGCGGAATATATTCAAGGGTGAACCTATTTTTGGGCATAGGTGTTGAAAAACGCATAACGATAGAGAAAAAAAAAGGAAATATAGTAAAGCTATTTTTGGTCTACGTCAGAATGGCTGGACATCTGTGGCGGTGGTCTATGAGAATATAAATTGCTACCTCATCATCTCAGCGTGTTGCTGTCCACTGCTGAAAAATAGTCCTCTATCAAAACTTTTCACCGCGGTTTATGGCTACCTGCATCCAACAAAACCTAGCGATTTTCACCAGTACTTCGATCCTTCTGGTAGGTGGCCGTCCCACACTGCGCTTTTGCACTACGTGGCCTCCAATGAAGGATCTTTCTGCCCGAGCGAACCACTTTATTGCTAACAATTGCTTAATATCTAAATCTTATCTCTATCTCTAACATCTCTATCTAATATTTTTTATCATCTCTCATAGACCAACGTTACAGGCAACCAGCCATTCTGACGCAGACTATTTTTGGACTTAGGTATTGTTGAAATACGAAAACGAAATAGAGTAAAGGAAAGGAAATAATGTTTTGAAATAATATTTACAGACATTTACATACAAATAGATATAAAGCGACATATAATATAGGAAAGGATTAATCACACAAAAAAGGATAAAAATGGAATATGAATCCGGGTTGGTGAAGTAACAAAAATCGAATTATATTTTCATCCATACCACGATCACGGTGATCTAATCTGACGCTTGCAACAGGGCGGAAATATCGGGAGTTCTGATAATATCCGGGATATTAACCATATTGTTTTGTTTTAACGAGCTCCCGATATTTCGGCACTATTTCAGATCACGGGTGATCATCACCGTTGGTAAATATCCCGGACATTTTCAGTATTCTAATGTGTGTAACCATAACAGTTTAAAATTATATATCAGGAGTTCATCAAAACAAAATCACCGGACATTTTCAGTTTTCTAAAATTAATAAGGGAAAATTGGCGTCGTGACCAGCTCATAACAACTATGCAACTTGTCTATCGGTCTGTCTTTTCGCTGTCGCTTTCACGCCTAAGCTACTGAATCGGTTGGACGATATTATTATTACGTTACGTTATCATAGAAATGATTCGAAAATCTCGGATACATAGTCCGGCAGTTTTTAATCAAAGAATGTTAAGAAACCTGTATATTTGAGATTGATGTATATGATCACAGTGGTAAAATTGCTGTTTTTACGTACGCCATAGAATACAACAGAATCGAAAAGAAAAAGTTTGTTACTAGGTTTTCAAGTACCTACACTAAATAAAAAAATCTAATAATACAAATCAAGCCAAAAAATAATTAAAGGTAGGGTGGATGGGGTAAGCTTTAATATTATTATCTTGTATACTCATACAATATACAAAATAAACCGAATAACCTAGACTTCCATAGTACCTACTCACAAAGGGTATGGTCTGACCGTAATAAATTGTTCTGAAATGGGCTGAAAACTTCAATGAGGCTTAAATAAGCCGTGTCGCCACAGGCCGACCTTATTAAGCTTGTATCAGCTTTATACAGGCTACATACAAGTACAGTACCTATCATAAAGTTTCACACTTGTATATATTTTGTACTAGTGACCCGCCCTCGCTTCGCTTCGGGTAAATTTTACATACAAACCTTCCTTAAGAATCACTCAGCCCGGAGTTAGGAAGTTGGCGGTTGAACGCCCGTGCCTCGGAAAGCACGTTAAAGCCGGTGGTCCTGCGCCCGATCTCTCATCGATCATGTCGGATTGCCGTCTCATTCGGTGAGAGTAAGGGAATAAGAGTGCAACTGTGTTTGCGCGCACACTTGTGCACTATACTATGTATTGATACATATAATATAACTGTAATGGATCGTTGTTTGAACATGGATGATTTATAGAATAAAAAAAATTTATAGGACACATTTATCAACGCAATTGTAATCCAAACTTTTTTTTTAAACTTTTGAACATATTGTCTATTTGTTTGTCTGTGTGTTTATGCACGTTATTCTCAGAAACAGTTTGTCCCATCTTACAAGTAGTTAGTTTTCAGTGATATATTGTGTTAAACTCAAATTATGTAAAATTTACTCTCCGGTTTTCATCAATCGGTAATATACATAAACATCATAAACGTAAAAACTATGCGATTCTAAGAATCACGTGAAAATTGCTGGATATAATTAATGTAATTGATAAAAAAAATATCGCATAATAATCGTATTATATGCGCTCATAATTTCAGAACAACTCCATGTAATAACTTTTTCATAGCTTCAAAGACCTCTGACTCAGTACCTACATTAAATATTTTCTTTAATTTTGAATTTCAAATTGATAAAAAAGCCATAATAGGCAGACAGACGGACACAAAAGTGATTGCAAAAAGGTTTCGTTCCACCTTAAGAAGAACCCTAATAAGTAATAAATAAGAAAAGGTTCCAACCGGAGACAACTATCCCTTCCAATCCCATACACCATAGCTCCCAATGACTCTTTCATTCGATCTCACAGTCGATTGTCGTACATTCAGCGACCGAAAACGGCTTCACAAGACGCCAAAGGGCCCCATGCCCATTAAACGAACCGTTCGGTGAATCGAATAGCCATTCGAATATGTATTTGATTGCTTGTACAATCGAGCAAACTGAAACCTGATCCAGTTGTGGATTCGGTTAAAACTGTCAATGGTCTAACGTAGAATCATAAACGAAAACCTTTGGTCATGTATGAGACTTAAACAAATAAAACATTACAGCTTAAGAAAATTTATATGACGACACTCTCATTATCGACCGTGAAATTTGATTGGGTGTTTTCCCGTGGCAGAATGATTTGCCGTTAGTAATACTTATCGAATCATGTAAATTATTCCGCGAATAAAAATTTTTTTTTTCAAATTAATAATTTTCCAACTCGAAAACGAAAGAAGCTTTCGATCTTTTATAAGATGTGATATAATCAGGTACTGCTTGCCGCATGGAATCGATGCTTAAAACTTTAGAAGCTCTACGCCCTAGGTAATAAAGCGTTTCGAAAGTGCTTTCGAGTTTCGGTTGTACCTTTCGTAAAACCGGCATTTATTGATTTTAATAAAAAAGAACTGCTCAAATCTATTGTGCTACTAAGATAGAATCATTTTACTGCGGGAAAACAACCACTAAAATTTCACGGTGTCTATAGGAAGTGGTTCAAATCTTCCTTGGAAGATTTGTATCAATACGAACATACATACTCGTACGTACAAAAATGAAGTTAAATAAAAGCTTGTAAGAAGACAGCTAACGTGTTAATTAATTATGTAAAAATAATTATATACTCTACGGTGACTAACTGACTGACATAGTGACATATCAACGCACAGCCTGACCCACTGGACGGATGGGGCTGAAATTTGACATGCAGGTAGATGTAATGACGTAACAAGCCGCTAAGAAAGGATTACCCGAAGCGAAGCGACGGCGGGTCACTAGTATACTACATATATATAATAACATCATATTTTTAGACAGGAAGTGAAACGGCTTCAATACATTCCTTCAATAGGTCCTATTGTGCCTGTCGACCTCATACGCGGACCTCACGGTTGCTTACATTACGTTAGTGTGGTAATTAAAAATTTAATTTACTTTAAGTAATGCAATTTAATTTCATTATAATAATATAATGGATACCTCCTAAATATCCCTGCAAAACTTTTCTCATACATTAATAGGTACATTCAAATTTTATAAATGGATTTGTAAATAAATATTACACAACATCACATACATTGATTGATGTGATCCCGTTGTAAGTAGCTTAAGCACTTGGGTGATAAAATATACTAAAGCATACTTAATACACATCCAGACACGGAATAAACACCGATGTTCGTCACACAAATATTTCCCGTTCCGGGTGGGAATCGAACCCACGACTTTTGGAGCCATAGGTAATGAACCTAGCTCACCAACTACTGTTCCACCGAGTCAGCCGAAATACGTACATATTCACCATTGACCTTTTCTCAGAATCGGGACATTAATAGGCCATAACTTCCCTCATGGCCGGGATCGGGTCGTCGCCATTACAGCTCCGCGGATCTACGGATATCTCCGATTGGCTAGTGCGTGGGTAGAGACACTACGCGTCTGATTTATGACGGACATAAATTGTATTTTCGTTATTGTATAGCTGTAATGCGGGTCAGAAGTCTTGGGGTTTGTGAGAAGATGATATTTTGTTATTTGACCTTGTATCAGAGTAAATTTTTTAAATACCTAAGAGTTCAAAGGAGGGCTGAGTTGGCTGTGTTAGCAGAGTATCTGTTATAGATAAATGAGAAATATATGTTTAAAAGCATAAGTAGATTGTTTAGTCTTCTAAGTAACTTATTTGAATTATAATCAATTCTATGTTTTTAGAATGGACCTTTAAACAAAACCTTAGCATTTACTTCTCACAAACAAAGTATTTCACATTATAAAACAACACATGTAATCAAATGACGCTAGTTCTGGCTTGTCAGTTGTCACTCGTCAGTTGTTTTCTACACACTACCCTTCACTTCAGCCCAGTTTTTTTTCATTGATGATGGCTGGAAGTACCGTAGTCATAGCGGACTTGCGGGCGAGCGGATGGCTCTCACCCCAAACTTCGGGGCAGTGGCGCCATCTTTAAAGCCGTACAAGTAGCTCAAGAACTGTCTCCAAACTGACTGCAGTGTGGCCACAACGAGGCGGAGGAACAATCTCATTAGCTGCGCATTTCGTGGACTCCCGCCCATCGGGAGATTTATACCGTTGTGCGGGACGAGCCGCCCGTGTGGCTTAAAGTGGGAATTATAGTTTAAAACAATCCAGTTCTATAAGAAAATTTAGATTAATAATGTAAAGCGCTCAAGCGTCAAAAAAATTAGTCGTTAGCCAATAAACACCAAAATATCACATTGTTCTTATTAGTCCTTACTAATATTATAAATGCGAAAGTTATTCTGTCTGTTACGTAATCACACATAGTGTACTAAACCGATTTAAAAAAAAATTTGGTTCAGAAATAGTTTAGAGCCTGAGGAAGGACATAGGCTACTTTTCAAGCAACTGGGCTATAAAGAAGTCATGTTTTAGCCGTTAAACGTCTCTACGCGGACGGACTCGCGAGCGGAAAACTAGTTATTAGTCTTTTAAGTCTACACGCTATATAAGAAGTAGTAAATACAATACTGACCGCCCGTGTTCGTCTGCCACAGCGGTTGTGAATTTCTATATCCACCCCGAACCAGCACTGGTCCCACGGCACCCACATTTGTCCGAGACCCAACACTTGTAGACCCATAATGACTAATATTTAGTGTAATGGAACGCGAAAGTCTTAAATCTTACAATCAAATTATGGGCACTTTGGCACTTGTACGATGTTTTTTTTCATGCCATGACACTTCAGTCAACGTTATATGCTCTAAGACTTCGGGATTTAAACCAAAAGTCATTATCTAATGGACTACTACCAATGATAAAACAATAAGTATGAATATGGTGTCCGACCGATTTTTTGCCATGGCGGCCAATCTCAATGGAGATCAGGCAACTGCGCAGAACATAAGTGCACATGTGTAAGTGCAAACACACATGCACTCTCTGTTCTCTTCACCCGCAGTGAGATGGCTATTCGATATGAGATCAGGCGCAGGACCATTGCACGGGCGTGCATCCATCTACTTCCTGACTCCGGGATAAGTAATGTTTAACAACTCACAATGTAAAGCCAATTTAAATATAACTATTAGCCCATTTGAATAAGTGATAGTGTTTATAAACTGCCTCGTTGGTCTATTGGTAGCAAGCGCTGCGTAAGGACCCAGAGGTACCCGGTTCGAGTCCGGGGTCGGGCAAAATTTGTGTGAGTTTTTCTGAAATGAATTTACTCAGCCCGTAGTTAGGAAATTGGCGGTTGCACGCCCGTGCCTCGGAAAGCACGTTAAGCCGGTGGTCCTGCGCCCGATCTCTCATCGATCATGTCGAATTGTCGTCTCACCGAACTATGACAGTAAGGGAATAGAAAGTGCACTTGTGTTTGCGCGCAAACTTGTGCACTATAATATGTCCTGCGCACTTGGTTGATCTCAATTGAGATCGGCCGCCATGGCTGAAATCGGTCAGACGCCTTAAAAAGTGTTTATTATGGGACCTACAAGTCGCTTGTAACTCAGACTATACACCCACGGTTCAGCCAGTGATAATCACACCCTCAGCTTTGAGAATTAATTGGTAGGACGGAATCAATTCGGGACAAATGAAACGGAGAATGTAGACAAATCCGATCCGAATTTAAACTTATGTAACATCTCTTGTACTATGTATTTGCTACTCCTAATAACGCGTGTAGACCCATAATGACTAATATTTAGTGTAATGGAAATCGAAAGTCTAAAATTATACATAAACATCTCTTGTAGTCACATCTTCAGTATACGTAAGTAATACGGATGGACAATTATGCATGTACTTCTTTTGGGGTAGTCGAAATATTTTTTGACTTAATAGTTTATGTAAAATGAGAAGTAGCTGGCAGTGACTAAGAGTCGAATAAATCACCTGTTTTTTCATTAGCCTAAAGGGAAAATGATTAATATTTTTCAAATAATAAAACCTGCTTAACTCTATCTATATCAAAGCAAATCATGCAGCATGTATTAAATTGGTTTAACGAAATTTAAATTTTTTTTGTCAGATTTTGGATGCGGATTTTATGTTTTCCTGGAATATTGAAGTCAAACATTACTATTTAATAAATAAATATCTGAGACATTTCCACAAATCCACACACGGTCATCTGATCACAAACTAAGCAAAGCAGAGTACTATGAGCGTCAGAGACTGATATACATACATACACATTTATAAATGCATAATCAAATAAAAAATCAAACCCATCATCACACAAATACCGAGTGGGAATCGAACTCACGATTCTTGGAACCGCCAGTCAGGGTCACTAACCACTGTTCCACCGACCGAAAATCGATAATCATTGTTAAGTTGTCTAACCACCCATTAATTTCAAATGTAAAACCTATTCGAACTAACACCCGTCCATTCGATCTTGACTCAGACCACAAAGCAATGGCACCGAAGATAATTATTATGCCATTAGTATTTTACGTTCTCCGATAAATTTTCTATGACCCGCGGACTCGGAAACGTAATTTATTGGGTTATTATCCTAGTCTGGTTTGATATAATAGAATTGGAATGATAAAACCATACATTCCTCTTCATGAATAATGTTTGGGTCTTGTTATGAGAGTTATTTGTTAAGGCCGAAGAGGCGTTCCATCTTATGTAGGCATAGAAATTATGTAACTACTCTGTTCGGTCTGAAGTGTTTCGCCAGAAACAATATGTCTAGGCTGGTGAATGTCTGAGCGATGGGCTGGCTAGTCGTCATTTCCGTACTTTTTAGGGTTCCATACCTAAAAGGTAAAAACGGGACCCTATTACTAAGCATCCGCCGTCCGTCTGTCTGTCTGTCTGTCTGCAAGCTGTATCTCGTAACCGTGGTAGCTAGAATGCTGAAATTTTCACAAATGATGTTTCTCTGTCGCCGCTATAACAACCAATAAAGATTAAACAAAAATAATACTATGGGTTACCTATTTATTGCTTAATATTAATTACGGTAACAGGTAGACGCTTAAAATTTTCAAAGAATATACTAAGAAGTATTACCTGTTAAATAATAAAAAAGTAAAAATCATAAGGACCCATACAACAAACGTAATTTTTAAGCAATTTTTACCAAGCCGGTGGACCTGCGTCCGATTTTTTTTCGGTCATGTCAAATTGCCGTCTCACCGAATGTTGAGAGTAAGGGAACAGAGAGTGAACTTGTGTTTGCGCGCATACTTGTTCACTACAATATGTCCTGCGCACTTTGCTGGTCTTGAGATCAGCTCTGCCGTGCTAATTAAAAACGCAGTAAGTAGGGTTTACGGTATTTCGAGATAATGGCGGTCAAAGTTTTTTTTTTATATTTTGATTTTTTGATTACTATTTGAACGGTGATTAAACATGTTGCGTATTTAAAATATAGATCAATACACATACTTTCATAAAAACTTGCCAAATCAGCTGTAAGTTTAGTATATTCAGAGCAAAACGAAAAAAACAACTTATGTTTAGCATGTTCCTACTAGGCAACACTAAGCTTTACAAACTAAAACTGCAGTAAAGTTGGAGTTACTGCACTTTTCATTAGCAATCACAGGTTACTGCGTTTATGCCTTGTAGTGTAGTTATATCGCTTACTTCTTATCACAAATTATAAATGCAGTGCTATAGAAACTCTCAGTTTCTAAAAGTTGATAATTAAAGATAAAATGTCGCGCTAACTTAAAAAAAATAATGTTTATTGCTTCAATATTCGATAATCTAAATTAAATTCTTACAATTGTGTAAACTTTTCCAGTATATGGGACTAAATATTGAAATTAACTTTTTTATTGGCACTTACTGCGTTCTTTCTTAGTGAAACCTTATTTTCTTTTAATATTATTTTGTACTAGCTACAAAAGATAAATGCAATAAGTGAAGAACAATAGTTTCAAAAATTAGTGTAAAATCATTACTTTCAACTGGAACTTGATTTAAACTATCTAAGATTACAAAGGAATAGTTAATACAACCATTTCAGTACTAAATTTGTTTATTTAAATAATGTAATATAAAATTGTCACAACTTAAAAAAAATCTTCCAAAAGTTAATCATTCAGTACCTTAATAATACTCAATACAGTCTCAAAATAACAATCAATATAGTCATTAAGTAACATTAACCATATAATTTACATCCTTTTATGAGATCAAGACGTGTTTATCTGCTCTTTTTTAAAACATACATTAAAAATCAACAGTTATTAAAAATAATAGCACTACAATAAGGCACTTTGTACGTACTTCTTTATTAATTATGAGATCAGTTTTCATTACTTTACTCCTTAACTAAACCATTAAAAAAAATTACACAAATACAGTCATAATCATAAAATCTTTGGATTAGGTATATCAAAATTAAACATAATTGCGACAGTTTTTTATGAGATCAATTTGACAAAAATATACCTTCAATAACTCTAACACTTAGTGTGAAGTGCGTAAGTTAGGTTTAAAGGCTTCCAAAAGTCTACCAATTGTAAAACTAGATTAAAATAAAAACAAATAAAAATCAGACTAATTATTCAAGATTACTCTCGGTTTCTTTATCATCTTCGTTCAGCACAGGCAAATTCAACCAAAATTCTTTTCTATTGTCAGGCATCAAGTTTAACAACTTCTCAATTATAGCCGATTTTGTTGTCGATCTAATTCCTCTAGGAACCTGTTTTTGTTTGGCTTCTGGTAAATTTTGGCCCCTCATGTATTTAATTTGGAGAAAATCCAATTTTTGGTACTCTTCGTCATTGTGATTAGTTTTAAATTCTAGCACGAAAGAACCTCGTTTAGCTACAATCACCATGATGTCACGCAAATAAATTCTTGGCACGAGTTTTTTTACTTTGTGCTGTGAAGATAGATCTGAAAATGAAAAAAAATCAGATACTTCCATAGTTTTTACATCAGCCGGTGTCTGTGCTTTCTTCACAGCATTCACAAAATCATTGAAGTCATACGTTTTTCCTTGTTTTTGTAGGGATTGCTCAACTCTGTGATGGAAACTATCCGCAGACATAAATGTGTGTCCCGGTTCAAAATATTTGAAGGTAATAGTTTGCGCAGAAATCAAAATGCTATTGATAATGTAAATAAGAAAGGAGAAGATAGTCCAATTTTTGTTCTGGGACGAACAGTTGTCCATCCACAAAACAATATGATCTGTATCCCTCTTTTGAATAAAAAATGCTCTGAAAGCTGATATAATATCTTCTTGGTTTCTCCCGGAAGTACTCTCATTCCATATTGCAGCAAAAGGGATAGAGTTATTTTTGCTTTTTCCTAATGGAACGAAACTCTGATTGAATGCGATTATTCTTGGACAGAAAATAACACTTTTAAACTGTTCCATGCGAGGCAACATTATGACCTTTTGTAAATCTACTGAATAATATGCTGTATTTTTGTCTACTGAAGATTTTTTGTCCTTTCTATATGCTTTGCGCGCATGTTCAAATTTTGGTTGGTGTACTTTATATTTGACACATAAAGAACATGTGTCTATTTCATCATCCCTGTTTTTTTTATGTTGATTGTGGTGTGCACACACCTCACATTCTTCATTGCCTAGATGCGCAAAAGATATGTTCATATCCTTCCGTACAACTCGTCGATATGTTTCGTACGATAGTTTTACGTTAGGAAACTTTTCACAAAAATGTTCGTACATAGCTGCAATTGTAACGTCACTAGGCAAGTAAAGACGAAAAGGTGCGTGCTCACGTCTGTAATGGGAAATAGCTGGATTATATGATTTGATGTCATTTTTTATAGTATCTGTATCTATTCTACTTAGCCTTTCATGTTGTCCTCTTTGGTCTTTTTGTTTATTAGCTGGCTTTTGTAATGCTGATTGCAATCTTCGATCATTTTTTGGGTTATACCCTAACGTTGATAAGAAAAATGTTTTACACACTTCAAATTTACTGGTGCCCAAATAAAAAAAATAAGAATACGAGACATTTCGTTTGGGCACATTACTCTTAGTAAACATTTTTCTATTGGCAACACTCTTGGCTTCGACTAAATTCTTCATGTATAAACCCCGTGCCTCCCAATTCAGTGAAACGTATTCTTCGTTGATTTGTTTACGCTGAATTTCAGTGATCTTTTCTGTACATTTTTTTATACACGTTGCTGGACAAGGGTCTTTTAAAGAAAGCTTTTCAATAAAATATTTAGCTTTCTTAACTCTTCTTTCTTTTGCACTCTTTAAACGCTCTTCTTTTTCGTATATGTCGGCAGGAGTCATCGCTCGCCTTCATTATAGAATGAGTAACAAGCTGCACGTGCACGGGTCACGTCACCGACCAGCTGCGTCGTTAGTCACTCCCCCTCGCCGCTCGACTCGACTATAAAAGGCGCTCACTTTGAACAGTGCAGGCAGTCTTGGCTCTGGCGTGGCACGGAACACTCGTTGTACCGTTGCAATAGCTTATCCTAGACACCTTTGGATAATTAATTCGATTGTCGAATTAATTATTATCGTTAATTATAAAACTGCTGCTGTGCAATTTGTAATTAATAAATCAAACTCTAATTGTAGTTTATGTCTTAGGCATTTGCTACAATTGCTAAGATTGTTATTTGATAAAAGTGATAAGTGATGGATATGGTTCTCATTAAGGAAAGTAATAAAGTATTAGCTCGGTTTTAATAGAACTGATGTATTATTCATTATTAATTATGTAGTTACATACCCCCGCTTCCTACATATACTTCCTTTCTTTGTCAAAAGCGATACATATGATGTTTCTATTCCTGAAGCTGATGAATTATGTTTTTCGCAATCATTGTATGTATAATCATTATCAAAATGCATGAAACAGAGATAACAATGGCATTTACCGCATGCAGAGAACACTTCTTCCTTACAATCTGCATACTCACAATAACAAATTTTAGCTGCTTCATTTTTATTTTCTTTGTTGATTAAGTTCTTGTCATTTTCTTTATCTTTGTAACTGTTCAATTTCTTAGCTGGTACAGATTTTTTACGCTTAGTACTCTTTTCAGATTCCTTGAAAAACTGATGATTTTTACATGCACTAAAAGGTGTTTGGCTCTCATAATGCTTCATGCAAAGAAAACAATAACATTTTTCACAACATGCAAATACGGTAGAAGAACATCCTAAAAGCTCACAATGTTGAAATGTTTGAACTCTGATCTGAGACTCTGGCTCTATCTGAAGAATATTAGAAAGAATGTATGTATCGCGAATGTCTCTGTCTTCGTTGGATGTTGCACTACCGTCATCTTCCGGAACGTAATCTGCGTCGCTGCTGTGATCACTGTCCTGAAATGGATCTTCCAAAATTTGATTCCACTCATTTGATGGAGGTAGCTCTTCATTGCAAAGTAAATCATTTATAGGGCACTCGTATATTGCATCGGCATCAAACCCTACATTTACTAGCTTACGAACATGATTCATTTTTGTTTTGATATTTTCTTGCTGTAGGCTTGTAGCAGCAGTACTTTTCTCATTTTCAATAAGCAAGTGGTTCTTCTTCAAACCCAAAGTCAATTCATCTATTCCAAACATTTTAATATCTCGAGACGAATTCGCGTACTCATTTTTAAAGTCAAATATGGCACTAAACTTTTTATATTCATATTCCCTCGAATGCAGTTTTTCAATATCTGTTTTAATATATTTATCTTTTTTTCCATATATCTCATTTATTATTTTATCTTTTCTAGTAGCCATGATCTGAAAACAAGAAGCAATTATGTATGTAATGTACCAACTTTTATTTTATCTTTATCACGGAATATAAGAAAAGATATAGGAAGAAGTATAACGACCTGATATAACGTTAATACTGGTGTATAACATGTTTAGTCCATTGAAAAGTTACATTTAGGGTTGCGTTTTTAAGAGTAACTTACTGAAAAATAGTACCCACTTCGGAGCGCTGTAAAACCTTAGCTGAATGAAAAAATTACGCGAGTTAAAGTTGTTCCTCAGAAAACAATGTACAAAAATGGTAAGATATAATTTTTTCGTTACAATGATTTAAAAAAAGTTCCATCGAAGAATATAAGTTTCTCGAATTCCTGAAGATTTACGCTAATTACTTTTTTATTCATAGTTCTACGACAAAAAGTTACTGAACCAAAGTCGTAGAGAATTTTATTTGCAACATAATATTTTTAGTATAAACCATTTCAACCCCTATTTTCAAGATGTTGGTCGTGGGACAAGGGTTGCGACCCCATTAACTTGTTTTTAGCTTTACACTGACCCCCCCTACACATCAAAAAAGACGTGTGGCACTCGGGGACTGCCGTGGTATAGCTATTGCATAGCATCGTCCGATTTCGGAGCAGCTCGTCTCGATTCGTGCGAGTTTCGTAGAGTCGTACAATACGTCTAACCGCACGCACACAAACACCGTGCCGAAGTCTACCAAACTGAAACGACGTTAGACGATTGTGAGGTTTTTTTCGTTACGGAATTTCTCGGTTCGGTCGCAGCGCTCAAAGCCCGCGATAAAAGCTATGCAATAGCTTAAAAATAAAATTGCGTCCTCTAAAAAACGCAAGATAAGTCCTACTTTTCATTGGACTATTTACAATATAAACTAATCAAGTTCGGCAACATGACAGTAGGTGGCAACATGACGTTTATTGAATTGTATACTCTATACGTTCAGTAATAACGTTGATCAAAGACAAGTTTATGTTTGCAGCACGAATTATTGACACTTGTTTAGGGATTTCACATAGTGCCGCCTGCGCCAGTATCTATATTCGCGTATATGACTCAGGAAGATCAGACATTTCATAACTAAAGCCCATAAAAATACAGGTAATAGGGCAGATAGACTTCCGAGTTTTTAATATTAGTTAGGCTAAAAATAGTGCAAAACTTTGGTAAGTTAATTTAGATAAAATAATCAAAGTAACTTGTTTTATATGATTTTATTAATTTATTAAATATTCGTGTACCAAAAAGTTATTACGATCATTTTATTTCTTTGAAATACTTACGTAATTTTGGCGCCACGCCGCCGCCCGCCGGACAGTGAGCACACAACCACTCGTCGTATGGTGTTCCAACAGAATGTCGAGGACGCGCAGCGCGTGCGATTGGCACCTATCGCCCCCGCACCCTCCCCGATCCCCGCTAGCTCCTGCTACTAATCATAAGCGCAGTAAAGTCCAACATTACTGCGATGTTTCTTTGTAGTTTCCTAAAGCATACAATTGTCTTCTGCCAATTAATTACGCAGTGTACATTATTGCTGCTATTATTTTATGCATAATCGAGAAGGTTACCCGAAGTGGATATTAATAAATAGTGCAGCAGTTAATCTTACTGCATTTTTAACTTGTACCTCATACAAAACTTATTTAAGGAACATACTTAATATAAATGCATTCACATGTCTTACTGCACTTTAAATAAGCATTCTCTGTTCTTCCGATAAAAAAGAGGGCTTAGTAAGAGCGCAGTATCCGATTTCACTGCGTTTAAAAGTAGCATTTTTAATTATTAACTGTAAAGATAGTACATACCATAATAGCATTAATTCTTTTTACTGCGATTATAACTAGTTAAAACTAATTGAGGCCATAGAAATACCGGAGTGCAAAGAACAGTATCGACTTTTACTGCAGTTTTCCTAAGCAAAACACATCTGATGAAATACATTACTGCGTTCTTTCTTATTAAAAATCCTACTTCCCGAATAGCTATAAAAAAATGGATAAAAGTACCAAATAGAGCTCATTGTGAGGATTCCGAATATGTATGTAACTCAATTTTGCAAAAAACCTTCCTTACTGCGTTCTTAGTTAGCACGGCAGAGCTGTCATGACCGAAATCGGTCTGACGCCCATGATTGGTGTAATCCAGTCCAAACATCGGGCAGTAAGTAGGCGCATAGAGACAAATATTTACTGTCTCTTATGCCTTGGACCACAAACGACAGTTCACTGGGTGATAATCACGCCGCCGGCCTCGGAATTAAATCGCGGAACGCAATCAATATCGCCCCCGTCCGAACGGAAATATACTGTTTTTCTTCGGAATTATATTGTTAATACCGGTCTAGCTTCAATTGCTTATGAATTTATGCAATGCGGTCTTTTTGGCCGATTGAGCTGAAAAGAAAGTTGTGTTTTAATTAGCTTTATGTGAAAGCTTGTTAATGGAATGTAGATTAATTTGAAATTTAACTTTGAACTGTCATGGTTACACACACACAAACTGACTTTGTCGGGATATGTACCATGTTGTTTTATTTAAACGACCTCCCGATATATCGGCACTGTTGCCATGGTCACGGGTCAACTCAGCGATAACATGGTTAATGTCCCGGACATATTCAGTGAAATCTAGCTATGGAGCCTACGATTTTTGTAGAGGGGTTTACAAACAATTCTGACTCAAAAAGATAATAATTCGTTTAGAAGGATAATGGTCTTATTTGTTCCCACATAATTCTAAGATGAATTTTCCACCGGGAGCTCTGGTAGATTATTAAATTTTTGCAGTCATTTCTTATTCATTTTCTCATTAATAAAGCAGGATCAGTCACTAAATACCAGTGAATTGTATACTCTTTCCAAAAATGCGAGTTTAACTCACCAAAATCAAGCACTTCTTACTGTTAGCTCAAAAGTAAAAAAAAACACTTTAATTAAAAAGTAGAACACGTTGAATCACCGCCGTGCTAAACAAAGAACGCTTCTCATCTATTTAAAGCCGTGTGTACTTTAAAAAGAACTAAAAGCTCCACTATGGAGGGTAGTCTTATGGGCATAAGTGACTGTTCGAATTAAATGCCGCGCAGCACGCAAGGTGATGTGACCATACGTTTAGTTGGAAGGACGACGGACAAATGGATGTGCGGGTGAAATAAAATCTTGGTGCATTAACGTTTGAACTCGGCAGTACAAATGGTCCCGTTAACCTTGGTGCATCCAGGCGTAAACTTTTCCTTGTGTCTAATAAGCTAGGCATGGCTTCGATTTGAACCCGGGATTTTATTTATTCTAGGCTACCGAGGTGACCTCACTCCACCTGATGGTAAGCGGTGGTGAGATCCACATACGATATCGACAAGCACAATATACCATAATGAGCCTGTTGAACTCACCCAGAAGGCCTGCTTGGATGCCTTTTCACGCCCCCCTTGACGAGCCCGGAGTGAGGGAAAAATTTAGCTATAAGGGCATTTTATGCACGTCATTAATGACGATGTATTAATTTATATTTTAGGGTTGAGGGCCATCCACTCCACCGCTAGTCCGGTAATGATGATAAATGCTATTACAAGCCATAATCGTTTTCGCATTTTTTTAAATTCCTCAATCAATCAACAACGTAAACAAACATCAACAAACCGTACAGAAATCAGTTTACCCAGCAGTCGTATAAAATGCAATGCGAACAAATTATTCATAGTTCAATACAAACTTATTCGCAACTGTGAACGCGAAGATCTGACGTTGCAGCGAGATAGCCGCGCCGTAGTGTCCGAACGAAACCGGTTTGTGACCGAAACCGAAACCGAAGGTTCGGTTACAATGAGGGTTATAAAGTCTTGGTTGAAACTGAATGAAAAACCAACTTAGTATTGTAGGTAACTTATATTAAGTGTTCTTCTAAATCTTTATTTCTGTGTTGTGCTATGTAATAGCAATCCAATCAAAAACATAAATGTGAAATGAGAGCCAAGTTCAATATTATGATAATTGCCTTGGTTGTTGACTTCAACGACAAAAGAAGTGAGATCTAAATGGGTGCCAAGTTCAATGGTCAACCCTGAAATTTATTTATAAGTAACACTATAACATACCTATCATATCTTCTTATAACATAAGATAATGTATGGTGGTAGCCTATGAAGGTCTGTCTTGGCTAGTTTCTATAAACCTACCAGCGTATTATTATGTTCTCTCGCTAGTTTCTACCAACAATCCAAATTTTCGACCGACAAATACCAAACTAACCAAGACAACTAACTAACTAACTAACTAAAGAAAACTAGCCAAGACAGACCTTCATAGGCTACCACCATACATTATCTTATGTTATAAGAAGATATGATAGGTATGTTATAGTGTTACTTATAAATAAATTTCAGGGTTGACCATTGAACTTGGCACCCATTTAGATCTCACTTCTTTTGTCGTTGAAGTCAACAACCAAGGCAATTATCATAATATTGAACTTGGCTCTCATTTCACATTTATGTTTTTGATTGGATATCATTACTTTTTGTAGAAAAGTATATATCATCGTAACGCCGTAGGTCCTTTGAAAAGGACAAATTCAAAACTAAAACTAGACTTTATAAATATAAAACAATTGAATCAGTTATTTTCCTACGTTTACGGGGTATAACCCTAAGTAATAAATATGAAAACCGACTATAAGTACCTACTCTTAATTGTAAATAAGTAAGTATGTATACCTAAATATATACTTAGTGCTCTGCCTTCCCCGGTATATAGGCGTGATTAGGCACTAATTAGGTATTTATGTTAAGCGTTCATAATAGAACCTAACCGCAGCGGTGGTCTCCTTTTTCACGGCTTTCAGGGTGAGTGCGACAGGCTCAACATGGTCTATTGTGCCTGTCGACCTCATATGTGGATCTCACTACCGCTTACCATCAGGTGGAGTGAGGTCATCTTGTTAGCCTCTTATAAAAATAAAAAAATAAAAAAAAACCTAATTATTAAAAAATTGCCAGTTTTTTATTTTTTCCTTTGTATTCATGTAATTACCTATCTGCATACCAAATTTTAACTCTCTAGGTAATTTGGAACTGGGTTAGAATTTTGATCTGTCAGTCAGTCAATGATAAAAATGAGGATTTTTGGACATTAATATCTAAATAACTGTTTGAGATAAGCTTATGAAATTTAGAACACATATTTATCTCGCAAGTCACAATATATGAGCCAAATTTGATACGTTTATGTGAAATAGTTTTTGATTTATGAGGGGTTCAAAAGTGGTTCCAAATGGTTCGTGTAATATTACACACGGTGCGGCTCGCCAGTTCTGTTTCTTGAACTTGGCTTGACACGCTACCGCGTGTCTAGATTGTCTTAAAATCGTTGTCTTTCCAAAGAAACAAAATCACAAATATCATGTAATAATGATTATAATTTCAATGGCCTTATATTACTGTTTTGTTATATATTGATTGACTTACGAGAATTAAAGAAACAAATAACCGCACAAAACCGCCATACTTGTTCACAAACTACCCTACACTTTTGTGTGGCCGAAAATATTCCTCATCAGCCCATATACGTCGCCACTTTCACTGCAAGAGCCTACCCTAAACTATGGCGATTAGACCTTAGTCAATACGTCAGACAGGTTGCCTAATTTCACACACCTCAGAACTTCTTCCCAGGTGTATTTTTTTTGGTTTTGTTTCGAACTGACTTACGATGATGGCTTGGAGTAGCTTCGTCATCATCACCGGACAAAAAAGATTCGCTGTGACCGAAACCGAAAATGCAGACCCTACCGTTCCCCGTCCACGTACCATTCGGATTTATTTCTGTTGCACCACTCTCATATATCACGGCTCTATTTGTCTCTTTCGTGACATTCAACGCTGTGTCTACGTCATGGCTACAGTTGTATGTAAAAAAGTGTTAAAGGTTCATTTTAAATACATACATACAAACATACATACGTAAAATCAGGCCTTTTTCCCAGAGGGGGTAGGTAGCCATCACTTAATGGGTATATAAATAAAATAATAAATAAATATCACACAACATCACATGCATATACACCGTGAAATTTTAGTGGTTGTTTTCCCGCAGTAAAATCATTCTATCTTAGTAGTACAATAGATTTGTGCAGTTCTTTATTGTTAAAATTAATAAATGCCGGTTATACGAAAGGTTTAACCGAAACTCGAAAGCACTTTCGAACCGCTTTATGACTAAGGGTGTCGAGCTTCTTCAGCTTTAAGCATCGATTTCATGCGGCAAGCAGTACCTGATTACGTCACATCTTATAAAAGAACGATAGCTTCTCTCGTTTTCGAGTTGGAGAATTTATATTTTGAAAATTTGATAAAAAAAAAATATTTTTCGAGGTATTATTTGCATGATTCGATAGTATTACTAAAAGTAAATCGTTCTGCCACGGGAAAACAACCACTAAAATTTCGCGGTGTATACTGTAGATTTTTTTTTCTCAATCATTCCTAATAGCACCAAATTAGAAAAATACCTGTTTTCCTAACTGACCTACGATGATGGCTAGGCAGGAGCCTTGCCATCATCACGGGACTTGCGGTGGAGCGGATGGCTCTCACCCCTAAAGAGTGGGTTGGTTGGCTGGTTGGTTGGCTAGAGCCATTCTGTCCCCCGCAAGTCCGGTGATGATGACGAGGCTACTCCAAGGCATGTCAGTTAGGAAAAAAAAACCGTATACCCTAAGTTCAAAAACCTAGAAAAAAGCCATGGCGGCCGATCTCAATCGAGATCAGCCAAACACAAGTACACTCTCTATTCCCTTACTCTCATAATTCGGTGAGACGGCAATCCGACATGACCGATGAGACATCATGCACAGGACCACCGGCTTAACATGCATTCCGAGGCACGGGCGTTCAACCGCCAACTTCCTAACTCCGGGCTGAGTGATTTCACAACAGAAAAACTCACACAAATTTTGCCCAACCCTGGATTCGAATCGGGGACCTCTCGGTCCTAACGCAGCACTTGCTACCAATAGACCAACGAGGCAGTTCAAAAACCTACCAAGTTGTTAACTTACATCTAAATTTAGCCAGTTTATTTTCAGGCAGATTGCCCGCTCAACCATGTAAGCCTTTGAAGCGATAAAACCGCGACCTTGTGCATTTGGGTCAGTAGTTCGCTGTTAATAGCATTTGTGCGATTCTCCAAATTGAACGTTCGGCTAAGGTAGGGCCAATCTGTACCATTATAAGCTAGGATCCTTTAATTGCTATTTAAAGGGCCCTCCGGGGAAGGGTTGATTTAAGGGCTAACGGAATGCGGCTAGTAGGTAGTTACTAGGCATTCACCCACGAATGTCAAGAAACGAACGGATTTGTTTGAAAACCAATTACATTTGCCGTTTGTCCAAATTCTACTTTGGTTTAATTAGAGGAAATGGTCACATTACTTTTGCCTGTGTTAATAGGTAATTCTGTAATACAGTAAGTAAATTTCCAATAACCTTTAGATAAATACTTAGTATTACATGCCATCGACTTATACGTTTAGATTATATTGCGATAGGGGCGGTAAGATAAGTGTGAGTGCTGCAACTGCAACATTATCACAAACGGTCAAGCCTTTTCTGTCAATAATACTGATTTTCTGTTACAGTGTGTACCTGAATAAAAAAGACGTGTGGCACTCGGGGACTGCCGCGGTATATGGTCCAAGATCCCAGAGCTGCCAGACATCACTTATTTTCTAATGGACAAAATATATACGATTGAGTAGTGTTGGGGTGTACTATCATCATATGACTAGTTGCTACCTTGACCAGACGGCCATTTTTCAGATATCAACCAATCAAGGTACATAGAAACACTGCTCACCTCACTTAAATTCTGATGGCTGATTTTAACATATATTTCACACAATATCATTAAAAATCAGGATTCATTACTCCCAGACACATGCGGTCGGCGGTTTTACCTTACAGACGCTTTAAAGCTATGAAAAAAATTTTACTTTACAAACTATTTTATTAGAAAAACTTAACTTGCAGCAAGAAAGTAGTTGTTTGTGGAGATTTTAATATTAATATTTTGGATATTGACTCTCAACTATCTACTAGGTTTTTGAACTTATTTAAGTCATTTGGACTTAGTAATTTATTTATTGAACCAACTCGAGTAACTCCTGCAACAGCTACTTGCCTTGATAACATATTTTGTAATTGTGAAGTGAATGATAAATCTATTATTAATTTTATTAACTCTGACCACAGTGGTCAGATGGCAATATTTGAACACCATCATTACAATCCTTCATTAAATTTTACATACAGGCCCATTACTACAAGGCGCATAGAAAACTTTAAGAAAAACATTGATTATAAATTTTCCCATTTTCAATATAATCTTAACCAAAACATTGATGTATCATATAAAAACATGTTTGACATAATTTTTAATGAATTTAATGGGATTTTTACTAAAAAAACAATAAAAGCTAAAGATCCCAAGTCCAAATTTAGTGATTGGGCAACTAAAGGCATTTACAAAAGTAGAAATAGATTATATGAATTATATGACATTAAATCACAATCAAATGATATTAATGTTATAAATTATGTTAGAAATTACTCAAAACTATTTAAGAAAGTGTGTGCAATTGCGAAGTCTAATTATTTTAAAGAAAAAATTAGTAAATCAAATAATAAAATAAAAACTACATGGAAAATTATTAACAAAGAGACTTGTAAAAATAAAACACATGACAACAAGTTCTCTCTCATAGTTGATGATAAGCATATTGATTCTGATAAGGAAGTTGCAAATGCTTTTGAAACCTATTTCTCTAATATTCCTATAATTACTACAAGCAAACTAAACTCATGCTCACACCAAGCTCAATCCCTCCTTATAGCAACTGTAGAAAAATGTTTAGTATCTTTTAAATTTACCCAAGTAAATCACAAAATAATTTTGAGAGCCTTTAAAGAATTAAATTTTAAAAAGACTGAAGATTTATGGGGTATTTCTGTGGAACTATTAAAATCAATTATAACCACAATAGCCCCGCATTTAGCTATCGTATTTAACATGTGTATAGAGGTAGGTCATTTCCCAAATTTGATGAAATTTAGTAAAGTAATTCCTTTATTCAAGGCAGGTAATAAAAGTGATCCATCCAATTTTCGCCCTGTTTCTATACTACCCGCACTTAGTAAAATTTTCGAAAAAATTATATACACTCAATTAATGTCTCATTTCAATGAAAATAAGCTATTACATAAAAAACAATTTGGCTTCACCAAAGGAAGATCCACCACTGATGCGGGAGTGGCACTTGTCAAGCATATCTTTGACGCATGGGAGAATAAGCAAGATGCAATAGGCATCTTCTGTGACCTGTCAAAAGCCTTTGATTGTGTAAATCATGAGATATTGCTTATGAAATTGAATCATTATGGAATCTCAGATGAGGCGAATAATTTGTTGAAATCATATCTTAAAGATAGGGTGCAAACAGTTAATGTCAATGGAGTTGATTCTTGTGGCGCTCCCATTCTCATGGGAGTGCCTCAGGCTCAATTCTGGGACCTTTACTGTTCTTGATTTATATAAATGATCTTCCTTACTTAACTGCGGATCTATGTGAGACGGTACTGTTTGCTGATGATACATCTTTGATTTTTAAGGTTGACAGAGGTAAAAATAACTACGACGAGGTAAATAGTGCCCTCTCGCAAGTTCTGCGCTGGTTTAATACAAATAATTTATTGTTAAATGCAAAAAACCAAATGTATAAGATTTACAATGCCTAATGTAAGAAAAGTTGATACTAACATTATTGTAAATAAGGAAATTGTAGAATTGACTGAATCTACAAAATTTTTAGGAATCACTATAGATGCTAAGTTACAGTGGGGACCTCATATCTCTGTTCTGGCAGATAGACTTAGTTCAGCTGCGTATGCAGTCAGAAAAATCAGGATGTTGACTGACATTGAAACGGCAAGATTAGTTTATTTCAGCTATTTCCATAGTGTTATGTCATACGGTCTTCTGCTGTGGGGATCTGCTACAGACATTCAAACCATTTTTGTACTACAAATCGACCGCGCGACTCCCTTAGAGATATTTTTAAAGATATAGATATTTTAACCGTAGCTTCTCAGTTCATTTTAGATTGTATCGTATATGTTCATAAAAACATGCACTTATTAAATAAAAAGTCGGATTCTCACAATTTTAACACCAGAAATAAATATAAGCTTTCCGTTCCAAGACTCAGGCTTCAAAAAGTGGGAAAATCATTCATAGGTTTAAGTATAATATTGTTCAATAAAATTCCGCAAAATATTATTGAATTGCCGTTGTATAAATTTAAAGTCTATATTAAATCTTGTCTTTTGAAAAAGGGGTACTATAAAGTAGAAGACTATTTGAATGATAAGAATCCATGGACATGATGAGCTGCTCGCTTGGACATCCAAGAATTATGTAACTTGTACATATTATTATTTATTTGTAATTAATTAACCTGCATTAAAAAGCGTCGATGGCCGAGTGGTTAAGGTCGTTGCTTGCCATGCGAGAGGTCGCCAGTTCAAACCCCGCCAGGTACCAATGTGTTTTTCAAATTTGAAATTCATATGTACCATCATTCGACGCTTTAACGGTGAAGGAAAACATCGTGAGGAAACCAGCACACCTGAGAAATTTTTCAACGGTGTGTGAAGCCATGTCAGAGGCCTACGGGCGGTTTAAAAACTCTGACACCAGGTTGTTCATCAACCATACGATAAGAAGAAGAACCTGTGATTTGACATGCGAAAGAATTTCATGAAATCTACTTGCAGAATAAATTATTTCATTTCATTATTTCATTTCATTTCATTTCATTTCATTTCATTTCATTTCATAACTAAATTCAATTTAAAAAAAAATCTATAACAGTTGGGTCTGGTGAATGTTTGGCCCCTTGGATCGGTCTGTCCGTTTGAAAAACGTTTTAAAATAGTTGTTTGAATAACATATATAAATATCAAGCATCAGAAAATAAGTAAAATTAAGTAAAAGTAAATTTTTTTTCATAGCATTAAAGCGTCTGTAAGGTAAAACCGCCGACCGCATGTGTCTGGGAGTAATGAATCCTGATTTTTAATGATATTGTGTGAAATATATGTTAAAATCAGCCATCAGAATTTAAGTGAGGTGAGCAGTGTTTCTATGTACCTTGATTGGTTGATATCTGAAAAATGGCCGTCTGGTCAAGGTAGCAACTAGTCATATGATGATAGTACACCCCACCACTACTCAATCGTATATATTTTGTCCATTAGAAAATAAGTGATGTCTGGCGGCTCTGGGATCTTCCTCTAATAGCTATTGCATAGCATCGTCCGATTTCGGAGCAGCTCGTCTCGATTCGTGCGAGTTCGTAGAGTCGTACAATACGTCTAACCGCACGCACACAAACACCGTGCCGAAGTCTACCGAACTGAAACGACGTTAGTCGATTGTGAGGTTTTTTTCGTTACGGAATTTCTTGGTTCGCTCGCCGCGCTCAAAGCCCGCGATAAAAGCTATGCAATAGCTTAAAAATATTTGAAAAACAGCCAAGTGCGAGATAGACTCGCATACGAAGGCTTCCATACCAATATTGTAAAAAAAGTAACATATTTTATGTATGGCCCCCATTAGATAATCGTTCATAATCTCATCATTATTAGATATTATAAAGATATGGGTACTATCCTAATTTTATCCTTCTATGTTCGTCCAAGGCATGGTAAATTTGGATACTCTTAAGACTAGAAGAGTAATGTTAACTTTGATACATTTCTTATCAATAGTACATCATAGAATAGATAGTCCTCATGTACTCGACAGGTTGAGACTTTTGGTTCCCAGTTGTGTACCGCGGGATAGTGCGGGATTGGTAGCACCGCGTCGCCGCCCTAGGCTCCTAGCCCGGCCACTCGCGCGCACCGAGCGCGCAGCGCACGCGCCTACTACCCGCGCTTTGCGTCTGATCGGGGACATACTCGCTCAGCATGACGGTATTGATTTATTTGCCGACCGCTTAGAGCATATTATTGACAAATTTAATGAATATTTGACAAAATGATAATTCTGACTTAGCTATGACTTTTGAAATTTTATTTTATTTGTTATTAATAGTAATGTTTGTGTAATTGTGTGTGTTATATGTATTAATAGAACTTTAATGAATATTTGACAAAATGACAATTTTGACTTTGCTATGACTTTGAAATTTTATTTTATTTGTTATTAATAGTAATGTTTGTGTAATTGTGTGTGTTATATGTATTAATTGAATTCCTATCTAATGTTATTTCGACATTATAATATTGGAGTGCTAAAATTTTACAGTCATTAATTGTATGATAAATTGATGAATGTGAATAAATAATAATGTTTAATAATATTTTGATTATAGTAAGTTCTTGACATGTAATAACAATACTTTGACAATGCTGATGATGAATGCTTATGTTAAGTTTTTGACATGTATGTAACGTATGTATAATGTTTAAACACACTGGCGTTTTGGGCAACTGTAAGCCAGTGTGGAAAAATTAAATGAATAAATAAATAAAATAAATAAATTGTTCATCATAATTTGTAAAAGCTTCTACGGTCTAGATACAGCAGTTATAGAGATGACAGATGGAAGTCGAAGTGAAGTAATAGGGTGCCGTTTTTATCTTCAAGGTATGAAACCCTAAAAATCTAAAAAATCCCCTAGAATCCTATTTTTATAAAAAGTAGAGAGTCGTTTCTTTGCTTGATTTCGAGACTTGTTTGCGTTGCAGAGAGATAAAATTCCCTTTTCAAGCAAGATCAAACCTTTCCTCAAACAAATAGTGCGAATGCAGGCGAAACCGCAGGGCACCCCTGGTCTTGTGTACACGTATACTTGCTATCGGTCTTGACTTATGGTAATGCAAGTGAGGTTTCAAGTTAATCAGCGGTGTGGGGCGAGTCCGCCACTGGGGCATGGCGGCCTCCCATCTCCTATCTCGCCCCACAATCGTTGTTGCCTAGATAAGGTTTGGTAGAACACACGGATGTCTAATTGGATTAAAAACGCTAGTATTTTACGGTTTTTGCACCAAAATATCCATCACTAGTGACCCGCCCTCGCTTCGCTTATATTACACATACCTTCCTCTTAAATTACTCTATCCATTGAAAAAAACCGCATCAAACTCTGTGAAGTAGTTTCAAAGATTTAAGCATACATACATAGGGACAGACAGATACGGGAAGCGACTTTGCTTTATTTTATGTAGTGAAGAGTATTTTTTACACTTTGTGAGAAATTTATACGTTGCAATAATTAAATTCAAGCGCCTATGGATATCTCTTAAAACTATAAAAAACCAAGGTCCTAACTCAAAAATATTACCCCTTATTTGAATCAAGCAATTGGAATCCTTATTTGCATACATTTTTCACAAGAATGTACGTATTACGTCATACACTTATTCGCTAAATAGGCTTATTACTAATAATAATATTTCTCGTTGAATACACTCTGTCTTGAATTAGCTTAGCTTAGCTTGAAACATAAGGAAACAAAAAATCAACATTTATTCTTATCCACGATTTGGAGTTTTAGTAGAATACGCATTCTTTACCGGTGGTAGAATCATACAATTGCTGTAAAATGTTTGTAAATAAATAAATTAAACAAAAAAAAAATTTTTTTCAGGTTTTTGTGTCCATAGAATGATTAGTGTGTTAGAAACAATTTTCTTATGAACTAGTTAGTTATTGTAGTGCTGACATATTTATGATAAAAATTTAAAAAGTTATTTAATTTGGCCGGTAATTGTTTTTATCCAATGATTTTGGATATATCAATCCTGCCGTTCACTGATTATCTTCAAAATGCTGTTGTTGCTGGTTCTCATGCGTCGCAGCAGAGACAAAGCGTTTTTGAGCATAATCGCGTATGCTATATGAATAAAATATTCGAAATTTTCGTCTCTGTATGGAGAACCGCCACTATAAAGCCGTCGCTACCCTGAAACTAGCCCGTGAGTCCAACACTGACCCAGACTGGCGCTTCCGCCGCGTTCGCGCCGCCGCCCTGCACTTCGCGTGCACCGATATTGTACACTCAGGGACAGGGAGCAAGTAGTCAACAACATCTATTTATTTATAACTTGACTGCAAAAATGTTTCATGAAAATGTATTTGCAGAATTAATCATTTGATTTCATTTTTCATTTCGGCGTTAGTTGTTTTTTACGCAATAAAGTCGTTAATAATTCTGTTTAACTACGTCACATACTCCTGCGGTGTTGTGACGATCTGCGCTTGACAGCTGGTATGTAGCTGGATGCGAGTTTCCGAGGATAGAGAGAAGTGGCGTGCATTTGGAGAGGCCTATGTCCAGCAGTGGACAGGAATGGGCTGATGATGATGATGATAACATGCTCCTGCATATGAACACTAAAGATACATTATCTATGCACTTTAATGTTAAGCCTGTTTAATGTATAGGTTGAGTAAGAGGACAGAGTCGCGGGCGGAATATTATATTAGGTAGTTTTCAGAAATAATTGTCTACTATTTGTTAGGTATGTGTTTTATGGGTTATACTTCTGGTATATTGCAGATTTGTAGCAAGGACCTAAAACTAAACATCTGATGACTATCATTGCTCCATGAATGTAATACTTGCATTAGTTACCGTTTATTTAAAGTAGCTTGGAAAATTGACTAGAGTACATATTTTTATACTCATTAAAATAGTAGGTATTAAATTAAAATAAAAATTATTCTATTAGCTACGCAGCATAGTTCAATCATTTGATTATTATTTTGAGATGACGTGAAGTTTACAGCTACAGCTCCAAGCCTATCCGATATTAGATTAGCGACGATATAGCCCTTCCGCTCACATTCAATTTTGACGCTGCATTTAATGTAATAGAACGCCAGACCGGGTATAAGCATACCGATAAGTTTGCTACACGTTAGTTAAGTATGAGGTCAAAGCACTTACGTATACTTATTACATACCCATATTATTTTGTAATGACAGATTTATGTATCTGTTAAGTATTATTTACATACTGCAAATATTAAATATGTGAAATTTAAAAAGAATGAATGGCCACTATACAATAACAATAAAGCGTCGATGGTGGAGTGGTTAAGTTCGTTGCATGTCATGCGGCAGGTCGCCAGTTCAGACCCCACCACGCACCACTATGTGTGATAAGGCATGAGTAATCAATTAAGTCAAAAAGTACTGCGCTGATTTCAAAAATTATTTCACTATTAAAAATTTGCAATCATCCTGAGTACCATAGGTTATATTATTGCTATAAAAGATTAGGGATCCTTAGTCAAACCTACAACCAAAGCGAAGTGAGGACGGGTCGATAGTAAATTATAATATTAACTTACTTAACTATGTTGGCTGGCTCGGTGGAACAGTGGTTAGTGACTCAGGTTCAAAACCTACGGTCCCAAGAGTCGTGGGTTCGATTCCCACTCGGGACAAATATTTCGTGTGACAAACATCGGTGTTTGTTCCGTGTCTGGGTGTATTATTAAATATATTTAAGTTTATTTGTGTATCCACTGTTGATCCAGATTTTCGTAACACAAGAGCTTAAGCTACTTACCAAGGGGTCAGATCAATGTATGTGAGGTTGTGTAATATTTTATTTTATTTAACTTATATCAAGGTATGTAGTGCTTAGGTACGAGGTTATACTACCCTTTAACTCCAAAAAAAATGTACACTTCCGGATTTTCCACAAGCCAGTTCATAACAAGTCCAGGTAATACAGTTGAGTGTATCATCTGTGTAGGGCCTGACATAACCCATCTCACACCTTAGATTACGGGTCTCGGGGGCCGGCACGTTGAGACATGTTCCATTGCAAAGGACTGGGAAGTACCTAATACTTTCTGTGTAATACAGAGGCTGTAAATAACTTTATATTATTGAGTGTATGGTTAAGTTAATGAATATTTTTTCCTGATTCCTTCCTAAGTTGGGAGTCAAAGTGCGGCGACACAAAAAACTCAGGTAACAATGCTATGCTTAACTACAAACTTACCTATTTTGGCTGACATAGACTCCAAAAATGTCAAAAATAGTAAAAATCAACGAATAATATTGCATTTTTTTATACGGAACGAATCGAAACTACCTATTCTAAAACTTCTCTTTTTACGGACGAATTTCGACTAAGATGCAGACATATACACCCTGAAAATCAGCGTCGTGGTTCCGTAGAGCCGCGGCATAATGCTGAGTGTAAGCCTTTTTGGAACATTCTGCTCTAGTTTTAAGTCATTTTATATTTCTATTTTTGTGACTGAGAATGTGTTAAATAAATATTTTTCTTTCTTTCTATATACATAATTGAATTGATCCACTATCCACCCGCGATTTGAACACTGTCCTTCCGGGAATCGCGCCCAGACGTGCGTCACCATTACAACAACTAACAGCTATTGAAGCCGTCGAATTTTACCCGCATATTACTTGCTAGCCGCAGGTGGTTAACGGATGATTATTTTCCGTTTTTCGAAATATCAAGTTAGTACAAGATTTAGCACTTCACAATTTGAATTTAACATACGTAATTATTTAAAAACATCGTACATCGTTCGTGATTTAAAGTTAAAAACCTAGATAAGTGTTCGTCTTGAATTTTTAACCCTAAAGCAATTTTTGCACCAATAGAGTTCCAGTTAAATTCGTTGCGCCAATAGGAAAAGTCCATAGAGTAGGTCAGCCAAGATAAGCCAAGCCACGGGTAAGTCAAGCCATAAGTTGTGCTTGCAGGTTAAGTTGCGTGGCTAAAGCTCATTTATAAGCTTTGTGCAAATTAACTAACTGTTCAAACATCATGAGCCGAGATTTAAGACGAGTGATTGTGTTATTCGTTTACTGAAATTTAATTAAATGCCTACTGGAAGGATGAAGCGATAATTTTTGAAGGGTCTGTTATCAAAAACAATTTTTTCACTGGCAAATTGTCCTGTCGTAAAAGGTAATAGATGTGTCATTAAATAAAGCTTAATATGTGTTTATACACCGTGAATATTTTCTCGCAGTAAAATTATTTTATTTTATGAGTTACATAGATTTGAGCAGTTTTTTTTTTTAAATCAAAAGTACCAGTTTTACTTTTTTTTGAAATGATAAACGATACTCGTAATGCACGATCGAACCGTTTTATTACTTAGCGTAGAAATTCCTTAGCTTTAATCATCGATTTCATGCGGCAATCAGCACCTGATCGCTTGTCTCACTTCTATTATATTTTATGTGTTATTCTGATATGTAATATATATTATTGTGAAGTTTTATTAAACATCTGTCAATAGTATTTGCGTGAAAGTGTAACAAAGATGAATAATACATAGGATTTCATGTAGTTACTACTATTCTTATTGTTAAGGAGTACGAAGCGCCGTGAGCTAGTGCTATATCAGCTATATGTACGTATGAGTGTATTGTAGGCATGCGTAGACGCATAGATTAGTCGCGAACTGTCACCAACGTCAATGTCGTGTTATAATCTTGTATTACCAATATTTTATAGTTAAACCAATAAATAGTGATTAAAACCTTAGTGTTTGTTTATGCCCTAATACTTATGAGGAATACATAGGATGCCATGCATTTACTATATCGCGGATAGACCGAAAAAAATACAATACAAATAAAATTCGCATTTATAATATAAGTCTGCAAAACATTATCACATGTTACCCGTTTTATAACACCGTTGCATTCGGACCGAGTACCATAATTCGGCCGCCATTACGGTAAGTCCGCCGCTTGCGCGTATAGCGCCGAGTTGAATTAGCTGCAATAAGGGACACTCGTACACTGTACCGCTATTACCGCTTAGCATAGCTGCTAGCTGCAATTTTATTATATACCTACCTACATACATATAATAAAAATGTAACCGATCCCAACCAACAAGATCAACCAACCCGCGCTTGGCCAGCGTGGTTGACTAAGGCCTTATTGCCCTGGTTTAGGGAAGGCCCGTGCCCCAGTCGTGGAGACGTATATGCGCTGATGATGAACCGATCTCAGTCTGTCCATGGGTGATATATGAGAAAAAAAGACGTGTGGCACTCGGGGACTGCCGCGGTATAGCTTTTGCATAGGATCGTCCGATTTCGGAGCAGCTCGTCTCGATTCGTGTGAGTTTCGTAGACTCGTAAAATACGTCTAACCGCACGCACACAAACACCGTGCCGAAGTCTACCGAACTGAAACGACGTTAGACGATTGTGAGGTTTTTTTTCGTTACGGAATTTCTTGGTTCGGTCGCCGCGCTCAAAGCCCGCGACAAAAGCTATGCAATAGCTTAAAAATATTATAGGAGGCAGTCAACGCAGTAGTATTCGAAACATTGATTTATTCGTATGATTTTTGTCTGTGGACTATCGTGCACAAACAAAATTTCGGAAACGGCATATCCACTCTAGATTTATTTTTGATAAGCTGTACTTATTTTTTAGGGCTTGTTTCATGTCAATCGGTGCACAAATAAAAAAGTTATGCTAATTTAAAGAATCACGTCCAACTCTCTGGGCGCTTGCGTCGGTATTAAATTAGCTGCAATATGTGACAACACTCACACAATACCGCTCAGCATAGTGGCTGCATTTCAATGAGGTAGAATTAATAAATAAAGTGTTTATTGTATTTAAAGCAATCAAGGATGATAATCGCTTAAACGACGTTCGTTAATAATTTAAAACATACGTTTCTCTACGCTCTTTATAGTCCTTGTAATCTATACAACTAAATAAATAGAAGTGTCTGTTTGTAATGTTAAAATAACGGGATTTCACTAATTGGAGTTGACTCTATATCGGGTACCAATAACAAAAACACAACTAAAACAATTTTCTCTGTCTGTGTGTTTTTCTGTTGGTCCCCGCTGATTTCCGTAACAGCTGGACCAATTTCGAGGGGATTTTCACTAATACATAGCCAATGTAAGAAGGTATATTACAGGCTATTTAAATTTCCACCGTTATACGCGGACGAAGTCATAGGCGGCCGCCTGTGCATAACAAGTTTAAGAATTCAACGCGTAAAACATTGCTTCCTTATCACCCAATATATGTCAAAAGGACACGAGCCTACCCTAAACTAGGGCGATCAGGCCTTCGTCAACTACAATGGTCAAATGCGGGTTGGTCGACTTCACACACCTAGTAACTTCTTCCCAACTGCAGGTTCCTCACGATGGTTTTCCTTCGCCGTAAGAGCGTCGAATGAACGTGCATTTATCAGAATATATGAGTATCTAATTCTCCTTACCCGGAATACAGGTAGATAGAGCCAGGGCATCAAGAGTGGTTGATTTATGTATTTCCTAGGTAATTGAATTTGAAACTTCGAGGGTCGCCAGCTTAATCAACGGATTATTCAACCACTTATAAACTAACCTCATCCCAAAGTCAGTCGTCCACATAGAGACTTATATTTTGTTATATGTTTTGCCTTTTTGGTCTATTGGCAAGCGCTGCGTAAGGACCGTTACGAGTATTTAGCCTGGTGTTAAGAAGTTGGCGGTTGCACCCCCGTGCCTCGGAAAGCTCGTTAAGCCGGTGGTCCTGCACCCGATCTCTCATCGGTCATGTCGGATTGCCGTCTCACCGAACTATGAGAGTAAGGGAACAGAGAGTGCACTTGTGTTTGGGCGCATTCTTGTGCACTATAATATGTCCTGTGCACTTGGCTGACCTCAATTGAGATCGGCCGCCATAGCCAACGCCTATTATGTTTTAGGAAAAATAATCTAGTACGTACTTAATTATTTATCAATGTATGAAAATAAGATAGATGTCTCAGAAGTATTTTATTCACTTTTATTTGTTATAAATTCTTTAAACTTCATTTTTACAACTGTGGGGCTTACAGCTGAGCATTGAAACTTGATTTGGATATTTGATTTCTATTGACTCGTTATAAAAGGTTTTCAGTTAAAAATAAACGAAAATAATTTTGAACTTTTAGTCTTTGTATAGAATAAAAGAAAAAATATTTTTATTTAAAACCTTCTCAATAGTAGTCCCCGCAAGCCTAATCCCCGCCAGCATCCATACCACATTTTGTAAAAATCTATAAACACGTAAAAGTTCTCCCATACTAACTTTAACCCCCGCCCCACCTCCCAATGAACCCCATGGGGGCTGAATTTTGAAAAAAAAGTAGCCTTTATGTTATTCCAGAATGCCAGCTACCATCATATCAAATTTCATGAAACTCGGTTCAGACGTTTGAGTGTGAAAGAGTAACAAACATCCATCCCTCAATCCATACTCACAAACTTTCACGTTTATAATATTAGTGAGGATAAATAAATTTAAAATATGTAAACATTGTTACCATTCGTGGCCGATCTCGTAATTTATTTTTATACTTTTCATACGTCTACAAATTGAACCCATGTACCAGGCTCAATCGGGTATATTGTGTCTGTCGACCTCATATCTTGACCTCACGGCCGCTAACGATCATTCGAGTGTGGTTATCCTTAAAAAGTTTATAAAAAAAACACCAAATTGGAAACAATTTTTAACCATTGAGTTGAGATAAAAGATAAGCATCGGAACAATAAATTTCCTAATTGACTTCCGGGCGTATTACAGTCCCCTGGTACTCGTCACGCGACGCTAGTAATTGTGCAAATTGACTGTTATTTCGTGTTAATTGCTCCGCAGACGATTAAACATTTATTTGATTACTTTTTGTAAATGTAAGTGTGAGGTTAATATTGCGTAAATATTTAAAAATACCACTACTAACTTACCATTTACTATGGTCTGATCGCCCTAGTTTAGAGTAGACCAACTGATGGGGTACACCCAGCAGTGGGGACGTATATGGGCTGATGATGTTGATGATGATATAATATAAAACTATTCGTAGCTGCTGTAGAGAATAAAGGCATATTTAATTAAAAAAAATAAGTGGCGAGCATTTTGGGAGGCCTATGCCCAGCAGTGGGCGAAAGTGGGCTTATGATGATATAACACGAAATAAATATTAATGTAGGTAAAAATGTTGCCAAGACGAGTCTACGTAGCTTATTAAATTATTTACATTACATGCGGTAAAAAAAAATGCAAATACATAGCTACTTTACCACGAGATCGCTTATTGCACCAGCCGAAACGGCGCCAGTTCGCTTGCGACCATGTGAAAAAGTTATCAGATCCTTAGGTATGCAATATGATGTAAGTTCTGTGTGCGTGAACCGGACCGCACAAAATATCTCACCAAATGGCGAAAGTGATTACTTTCTTATAATTACAAAAATTAAAAACAACTGTCACTTTTAGCCATGCCCGTAACCACGAGCGCTTAAAATGCCCGAATTGTCTCTAAATAAAAAGTATGTTTAAAATAACAATACTCGCGAATTTAATCCGTAAATAATTATAAAATGAAACCTCAACAAAGGTCAAAATCGCGCTCATCTCCGCCCGAGCCGTTTAATTCACGTCCAATTTACAAATACAATTTATTTCGCGGACCTAATTCAATATTCTTCCTTATAATGGTGAAGGAATTGAGCAAAATGAGAAAGAAGTAAAAAAAAATTGAATCTACTTTAACAAAGGCGTCCTGTTTGTTAGACGATGACAATAGAGGTATTGAAAGGAGGCTGTAGTGTAGGTACTTGAGATTATAGTGAACCCGTGCCATTTTGTTTTTTCAACGCTTTGCCTTTATATTTTGCTCGTGTAAAGCTGAAGATAATTAAATGTACCTACAGGGTCAGTAAATAAGGTTGGTGTAAAAATAATGCGTCTGACCGATTTCGGACATGGCGGCCAATCTCGATTGTCAAAATGTGCGCGCAAACACAAATGCACTCTCTGTTCCCTTACTCTCATAGTTCGATGAGACGGCAATCCAACATGAACGATGAGAGATTAGGCGCAGGACCACCGGCTTAACGTGCTTTCTGAGGCACGGGCGTTCAACTACCAACTTCCTAACTCCGGGCTGAGTAATTTCCTTACAGAAAATCTCACTAAAGGTTTTTCTGACTCGAACCGGGGACATCTCGATCCTTTCCCAGCGCTTGGTACCAATAGAGCAACGAGACAGTTAAGGTTGTTACTGATGTTACAAATCGATAGGGTGGTAAGATTTTTTTATGTTATTTAAGGGATTTAAATGTACATTAGAGAACTGTCCGGGAAAAGTAGTTTTGTTTTGATGACCTCCCAATATTTCGGCATTGTTGGAAGCGCCATGATTACGAGAGAACTGAGTTCAGTTTTCTAATAATGTGTAACCATGAAAGTTTAAAAATAACATTATAATATGGTATATTTATGTCAAGGGTTCCAACCCTTCCTACCAGGAACAAATCTGTACCCTCCGTGAACAGTAATATAAGTCGACTTATATCACTTATCGTTTTATTGCATCATTGTAAACAGAAAAATATGGGCTATTTTTCTGTCCAATCGGCGTAGCTCTAGCCCTAATAGAACGGGAAATACGTTTTGTGACTCTTGATACAATTGCCTTTTTTTAATACTTTCAATGGTTTCATAAATGTATAGTGATTTAACTTCACTTATATTAAAATACATTTATTTTTTTTTATTTTACAAAAGTGTAAAATAATATAACTGGCATGTAGACCTGTTGGCACTAAAATATTTTAAATAAAATGAGGTGTATAATAATATAATTTAAGATGTATTGGTAGTCACAAAGGTCTTGTGATTGATACGATTTGTGAAAATTGATATAACTGCAATCGTATCATTTGACACCTATCACAAATTTACAAATATTCGTGTATTTTGATACTATTTAAATTATAACAAAATTTACATTTATTTTTTACAATTTCAAATTCGTGTAAAATAATACAACTTAAGTTAAAGCAAAATTATATAGCCAAACGTGACCGTACAAAATACTTCCGCATTGTGTAAAATGATACAAGTAGAAATCCTGCCCTCCCCAAATCTTTCTATCTTTGTCTAAAAAGGCGTATTGCATCCTTTGTTTAAGAAGGACTTCTGAATCTCCATTTTTTATAGGTTACTGCTAAAGCAGGAGCTTTTTTTTAATTTGAAAAATTTAGTAGAAACTAAGAAAGATTGCTTAGACACAGACAGAAAAAATAATACAATCACATAAGTTGATGCAGAAAAGAGTACAAGAGATGTTGAAAATTGCTCTGGAAAGAAGACTGTATTATCTGACTTACTGATTGTATTACTGACTGACTGTGTTATCTGAGTGAAAAACAAGTTTTTGATGAACTGTAACTATACATGAGTTTAAAAATATATAGAAAGGGTCCGAAGGCAAAAAGAAAAATAATGAAACACATAAAGATGAAAAAATAATAGTCTGATTTTATATTATTATAAAAGGCAAGATGATTTATAATGAAGATGGAAATATAGAAAAGAAAAATGCAAATACAGATGATATAAACCGTCTTAATATCGAATCGCAACATGAAAATGAAGCAAACTTTGAAGTTAACTCAAAAAAATAAATCAACCAAAACGCTATTACATCACAGAATAAGAACATATTAGTGTTACAGACAAAAAATCCAATTAAATAACTTTTTCAGAAGAATGTTATGAAAACGTCAGTGGAAGAAAGGGTCACAAATACGACAAACGCTAATTTGGAAGTAAATATGGTCCGTACATATGAAATTGGCGTTTTTGTAAACAAAAGTCGAATATTTTACACATAATATATTTAATTTATCAAAGTATTCATGTAGGAAGTTAATTGATCACTTTACTAAAAAACTAGTCGGACGGGAACTAATAAAATCTTTGAAAGCGATTTGGACTACCATCAGACCGTTGAATTTTTTCCCTTGCAAGAAGTTATCGAAATTTCGAAAAATATGTAAAACTGTTAGAGTAAGGTCCGGGGAGTACGGAGGATGTCTAAGACATTACGATTGAAATTCGTCTATTTTGGTAGCCATCCGTTGTGCAGTGTGTGGTCTAGCATTGTCGTGAAGCAGCAGTGGCGTGCAGCGATTAACCAGCCTAGGTTGTTTAGCCGCTAGCTTTTCCATCATGGTTTGAAATTGCTCACAGTAGACATCAGCCGTAATAGTCCGGGCAAATTTGAGAAAACTGTTATGAACAATGGCGGCTCTGGTCCAAGAAACGCTTAAAAGTAACTTTTATAGGGTTGAATTTCATTTCACAGACAGTCAGGGGATACCAATAACAACTATCTGTCCGGTGGTTGGTGAACGGTATATTTTGGCTCGCTGGCCAGGATCCAACCATTGCGCTGAGCGCTTCCGTTTGTCGTCAAGAATTCGTTTTTCATTATAGGTAATAATTCGGTTTAAAATACAATCATTATTGTACCCTGTCAGTAATGTAACGCAGCAGTCGACACGTGTTTGCCGGTTTGCTTCTGTCAATTCGAGAAGTACCCACGAAAAACAAATAAATGACGGTCATCAAAGCTCCAATACATGATTAAATAGCTGTACAAATTTAAATTTGGAATTCCTTACCAAAGTGGAGAAAATATAACTAAAAGTGGTCAGTACGAAAAACGCCAATTTCATATTTAAGAACCTAATATTAACAGCGATATTTTCTCATACATTTATTGGGAAACTTTTGTCTACTAGTCTAGAACAAAAGGAAAATAACAATGCGAATGATTTAGAATTAATACAAAAAGAAAAATATTGTAAGGATTCAGATATAGATGAAAGTACCACAGAAAATAAAATTATTGATGAAGAAGATTGTTTCATGATATATAATGGAAGATAAGAACAATTTAGAAACTGAAACTTAACAAATTTTACTAACATGCAGTTGGAGGATGTAAAGGAAATAAATACTATTGAGATAATAATTAAAAGAAACGATAAGAACGAAACAAGAAGACCATTAAATGCTGAACTAAATATTATTAACGAAAAGCCCATTGTTATGGGAAGAATAAATAAAGAAACGATAAGAACGAAACAGGAAGACCATTAATGCTGAACCAAATATTATTAACGAAAACCCATGACAATGGGAAGCGATTTATCTGATGCACCAAATACGTATCTACAATATTTGGAGTTATATTACTATACACGTATATTTATGCGATATAAGTTAACATGAATCATTATACACATCTTTATTTGCATATAAATGCGGTGTATTTTGATATAAGTAATTTAAAACACATATTTTTTGAAAAATGATATGGGTACTGCAACCAGGACCTTTCGATTAAAATCTTTTGTTCAGGACTTTTTCTGTTTCATTCTTTCTACTACTTTTATTTAAGAAATAAAAGAATATGTATCATTAGACACATTTGCGTTACAAATTGTGTATAGTAATGTATATTAACTTATAACATTTTACACGATTCACAGGTTTTGTGGTCATTGATACAAATTATAGTTTATTATTATTTTTTTAAATATATAAACAAATTATTAAGAAAAAAACATATTTTCAGATACTTCTTTGTATAATAAAATAAAAATGCTTTCATTAAAAACGCTACGTTTAATAAGGAGACGACAGTAATTTTTCAAAATTTCTAAAACTTTGAAGTCGATTTTCTCAAAACTTGATTTTTTGACTTATATCACTCTTCACGGAGGGTACAGTAAATATTTGTGTGACGAACATCGGTGTTTGTTCCTTATCCAATATAACAACTAAGTGACTCTTACATAGTGATTCACACCTCTATAGCACAACATTTTTCCCTCCCCTCCGGGCTCTCTCAGCCTCATCTATTTCCCATTGAGGTTCCTGTAATGAAGTACAAATAGCGTTAGTTTCAGTTCGCCGCCAGTGAATTTATGTGGCCAATATTGGTGTGGGTAAAGCTGGGCTTAGTATGACGTGCGGGCTCTTGCCCCTCGGTTCATTTGCCTAAATTGAATTTTGCCTCTTGCTGTTTACTTGTGAGAGCCACGGAGCATATATCAAATGGAGGGCTAAATTGAGGGTCTTGGAGAAGACTAAGATGCATTATGTGTCTTCTTCTTTTCAACTTGTAAAGACAAAAGGTTTTTGCCCGTGACTCGTGGAGTCGAGTAGAAAATGACTCCATTATATCGGAAACGTTTAGGATAGTAGCTCTTGTCGAAAGAACAAATCTACTAAAAAAATATTTTAAATTAGTACAACATTTTATTTACACTTTGGTAGAACTCTAAAAAAAACAAAGGCTAGTTTTTTAAGAATCGACAGTAAAATAAAGTGATAGGGTTTGACTTTAATTATTAAAATGGGTTATTTCTAGTTAATAAATGGAATTAAAATTATTTTTATTGCCTACAGTTGTTGCATTCATTCGTTATACAGTGATCAATACTTATATTTAACCGATATCAGCATGCAAAAATTTTACGAAATGATAATTAAATCCTTATACGTTTGTAAAAAAATATTATCTAATTTAGAAACTAACACTTAAACTAAGTCATGGTCCAATGAGAGACCTAGTATTCATCAATAATGAGAGCTATGACTAATTCAAAACCATCAAGCAAATCAATAATACTAAAATAATCTTCACAAAGTCAAAGTTAAAGTCAAAATTTCTTTATCATATAGGCAATTAGACGCATTTATAAATCGATACAGTAAATAAATAAGTAATTGATTAGTGATTCTACCACCGGTTCGGAACGCTGAGTCTACCGAGAAGACACCGGCAGGAAACTCGATAGTTACCATTTATAACCCATTATCATATGACATTGTTGAAAATTAGCTATGTCATACAGGTAGTGTATGTCTAGGTAGAAAAGAGAGAAAAAAAACACTGATACTAATTTACTTTTAATAAAATTAAGGCCAGCTTGTACAGTCCAGGGCCTAAAAGTAGCACAGAAATCTTTGTTAAGCTCGACAGTAAATACCTAATTATTTATGTCCAGTAAATATCATGTTTCAGCAACAAAAGAAAAAAGGTAATCCTCTTTTAAAATAACCACCAAAAAACAATATCAGAAAGGCAAAGTGGAATAATGTGTCGGTCGACGAGCGTCGGCAAAATGTATTTTCATTGTGAAATTATTCAAATTTCAATTTAATAATTTTCGGTGGCCGCAAAAACTTCGCTTGGCCGCAATTAATCTTTGCCAGTGACTGAAGCGCCTTTAAAGAGTTATAGAGATGATTTTCATGAGATTATGAAGTCATCATCATCATCAGCTCATATACATCCAAATTGCTGGGGCACGGGCCTACCCTAAACTAGGGCGATAAGGCCTTAGTCAACCACACTGACCAAGTGCGGGTTGGTTGATTATGATGTGTGGATGACAAAATTAATAAGTATCACATAACATAACATTTTGACTGGCTCGGTGGAACAGTGGTTAGTGACCCTGACTGGCGGTTTCAAGAGTCGTGGGTTCACTAATCAGCCCGGAGTTAGGAAGCTGGATGCACGCTAATGCCATGAAAAGCACCTCAAGCCGATATTCCTGCTCCTTATCTCTTATCGGTCATGTCGGATTGCCGACTCACCAAACTACAGGAACAGACAGTGCACTTGTGTTTGCGCGTACATTTGTGCACTATAATAAAATGTTCTGCGCAGTTGGCTGATCTCCATTGAGGTCGGTCGCCATTTTATTTTATATAGGTACTAGCCTTACCATATTTATTTATTTACTGGGGTGACTCAAAAATTGTACATCATGAGATTTTGAGAAATAAAAGGGTTTTTTTTTATAAAGAAATTTAATTAACATACTCAGACCCGGAAAATATTTATACCAAGTAAGAATCGAACCCTCGAATCTTGGCGCATGAGACAGAAACACTATCCAATACACTATCAAGCCATGATTGACTATGTACACAGTTATCAATACGATTCGTGAATTTTATCGGATGTCTCTTTAGGTATATTCGATTTCACGGTAATATACATAGGGGTGTGAGCCATTCGCTCTACCACAAGTCCGGGGATGATGACGAGGCTACTCCAAGCCATCATCGTATGTCATTTAGGAAGAAAAAAAGGTGATGTACCCAAAGCAAACATTATATAAATAAATCATAGAATATAGAATTACAGACATCCTAAATCAGATTCTTTGAGAAAAGGCGCTAACGTAATCCCTACGTAAATACTTTGTACTCCCAGGGCTAGGAGAAGTCTCTAAGTCATTTTATCGAACTTCATCTCCAACAATAACACAATTAGGTTAAAGTTTTACGTTAAGCAATGCCCTTTCAGCTCATGTTTTCCCTCCTATGATCCTGGGCTCTTCAAGCGGGGCGTGAAACGGCATTTAAGCAGGCCTTCAGCGTGATAGCATCCGGCTGAATATGACCTCTTATGCCTGTCAACCTCATATGTGGATCTCAATATCGCTTACCATCAGGTGGAGTGAGGACGTCCTGTAAGCCTTTTTAAAAAAAAATGAGTAACTCGACGTTTACCAGACCTTTTTAAATAAAAATATCTGTACACCGAAACATATATATTCAATTAGATCAAAAGTGATTATTAGTACCTAATGAATTTTATTTGCCTTCATCATCATCATCAGCCCATATACATCCCCACTGCTGGGGCACGAGCCTACCCTAAACTAGGGCGATAAGGCCTTAGTCGACCACGCTGGCCAAGTGCGGGTTGGTCGACTACACAACCTAAGAATTTCTTCTTAGGAGTGCAGGTTTCCTCACGATGTTTTCCTTCATCGTTAAAGCGTCGAATGATGTTACATATGAATTTCAAATTATTTGCCTTGTTTAGACGTAATTGTGAATTGTGAAAATCAGTACATTTCATATGTATTTGTTAGCACGTTCAAATTCTATTCACATATAAATCGATAATATTACACCTAAGAAGGTAGTAGCAGTACCTACTCTCTTGTAGGTAGGTACTCAACATCTAATTTGTTTGCCAAAAATGGTGAATTATGGGGACTTAATAAAAATTAAACAACTGTTTATCCCATATTTCCAACAAATAAACATATTTCTATTAAAAAAAATCTTAATATTACCTAGACTAGTAAAATAGCACAAATATTTGTCAGCTCTATGACTAAAGACTCGGCAGACAGGCTAAGAAATCAATAGAGCGATTAGCAACTCTATTTGTTTTGCGTTTCCAATTCAGAGCCTGGGAAATGTCTGCTTTATCAGAAACTTGCTTTCGAAGTGGACTATCTAGACACGCGGTAGCGTGTCAAGCCAAGGTTCAAGAAACAGAACTGGCGAGCCGCACCGTGTGTAATATTACACGAACCATTTGGAACCACTTTTGAACCCCTCATAAATCAAAAACCATTTCACATAAACGTATCAAATTTGGCTCATATATTGTGACTTGCGAGATAAATATGTGTTCTAAATTTCATAAGCTTATCTCAAACAGTTATTTAGATATTAATGTCCAAAAATCCTCATTTTTATCATTGACTGACTGACAGATCAAAATTCTAACCCAGTTCCAAATGACCTAGAGAGTTAAAATTTGGTATGCAGATAGGTAATTACATGAATACAAAGGAATAAATAAAAAACTGGCAATTTTTTAATAATTAGGTTAGGTTCTATTATGAACGCTTAACATAAATACCTAATTAGTGCCTAATAACGCCTATATACCGGGGAAGGCAGAGCACTAAGTATATATTTAGGTATACTTACTTATTTACAATTAAGAGTAGGTACTTATAGTCGGTTTTCATATTTATTACTTAGGGTAGGTACCTACATAAAGTCTAGTTTTAGTTTTGAATTTGTTCTTTTCAAAGGACCCACGGCGTTACGATGATATATACTTTTCTACAAAAAGTAATGATATCCAATCAAAAACATAAATGTGAAATGAGAGCCAAGTTCAATATTGCCTTGGTTGTTGACTTCAGCGACAAAAGAAGTGAGATCTAAATGGGTGCCAAGTTCAATGGTCAACCCAGAAATTTATTTATAAGTAACACTATAACATACCTATCATATCTTCTTATAACATAAGATAATGTATGGTGGTAGCCTATGAAGGTCTGTCTTGGCTAGTTTTCATTTATGAATTATAGCCGTCGCAAGTTCTAAGCCTACAAGTATTTGTCGGTTTTTATTTTATAATTCCGAAAATTTGGATTGTTGGTAGAAACTAGCAAAGCGAACATAATAATACGTTGGTAGGTTTATAGAAACTAGCCAAGACAGACCTTCATAGGCTACCACTATACATTATCTTATGTTATAAGAAGATATGATAGGTATGTTATAGTGTTACTTATAAATAAATTTCTGGGTTGACCATTGAACTTGGCACCCATTTAGATCTCACTTCTTTTGTCGCTGAAGTCAACAACCAAGGCAATATTGAACTTGGCTCTCATTTCACATTTATGTTTTTGATTGGATTTAGTTAACTCTAGGTAGATCTCTGTACAAATTGGCAAACATTTTACTAAATTGTTAAATGAAATTTGTACGAAATAATAATAATAAATATAATTATAATAATAATGATATAATTGTAAGTAAGATCATATAAGTGAAATTTTAATGTTTGTTTTTCCGCAGTAAAATAATTAAGTAGTAAAATAGACGTGTGCAGTTGTTTTTTCAAATCAATTATTACTTACTTGTTTTATCAAAGGGATAAATGAAACTCGAAAGCACTCTCGAACTGGTTTATTCCTTAGGGCGTATGAGTTACTTAGCTATAATCGTCAATTTCATGCGGCAAGCAGTAACTGATTACGTCACATCACTTAAAAGAATCACTTCTCACGCTTTCGAGTTGGATGTTTTTTTAAGCTATTGCATAGCTTTTATCGCGGGATTTGAGCGCGGCGACCGAACCCAGAAATTCCGTTACGAAAAAACCTCACAATCGTCTAACGTCGTTTCAGTTCGGTAGATTTCGCCACGGTGTTTGTGTGCGTGCGGTTAGACGTATTGTACGACTCTACGAAACTCGCACGAATCGAGACGAGCTGCTCCGAAATCGGACGATGCTATGCAATAGCTATACCGCGGCAGTCCCCGAGTGCCACACGTCATTCCAACTCCAACATCATCGTATTACGATTTCGAAGCTTTTCTCTACCACAACAATCCTGGCCCCGTAGACAAAGTAACAATATCGAAACGATAACGAAGTTCAAAAAGAATAAAATGTATGGCATTAATATCAGACGCGATAAATCACGTGGTCAATCCCATACATTTAGTTCTTTTCGAACTTCGTTATCGTTTCATTATTGTTACTTTGTCTAAGCCCCCTGGCTTGTCTTTGAATGTAGAGACAAGAGCCTTCACTAAAGGCCTGTGATCGAATCACCGTCTACCTAAGTCCTCCAGGGTCCACCAGCCCTTCAATCTCAATCAAACTCGATTCCCAACGCGCCCAGTCAACTTGCCACAACTTGTTTTTCCCCATTAGCCCCAAACTGATTTAAAAGTTGCCCCTTCCTTCGCCTTTTTATATGCACTCGATATTACTTTTGTTCAAGAGTTTTATGATGTTAGCCGTTATTTATAGGGTAGTTACAAGTCTTGGAGTGAACGTACTTGAGGAATTTAAGCGACAAAGCTTAACTTAAAGGTGTTAGAGCAAATAGTTGAAATCGTCCTTTTGGATCCAAGTAGTTAGTATAGAAGATGCAGATTGAACAACTCTATTATAAAAAAGTTGCTGTATTTTTCATCGTTAGAGGGTATAATTGTGTAATATGAGCTAACTCATTAATGTGAAAATGAAGATAAAAGATATTTCCTTCCATGTCACACCTCTTAGGTTTCTCAGGCATTTGCTATGTTTTAGTTTAATTGTACTGAGATTTACGGATTTATGTAATTTGTCGAATGCAATCATAATAATTTATGTTCGTCACATACATTATTTGTCCCGAGCGGGAATCTAACCCACTACTCTTGAAACCGTAGGTTATGAACCACTATTCCACCGAGCCAGTCACATAATAATAGTGCTTTTTGACATTTTTTTTTTAAATTTAAATTTCTCCTCAATAATTATTATGATTGCATTCCACAAATTACATAAATCCGTCAATCTCAGTACAATTTAATTAAAAACATAGCAAATGCCTGAGAAACCTAAGAGGTGTAAAATCATCCTTATTTTCACATTAATGAGCTAGCTCCAAGATGCCTAGGACCTAGGCGTCCTAGGACATAAGCCCGTCTAGAATTATACGGACAGGAGCGACAACGCGGACGAAATTTATTCATGAGCCAATCTAACTCAAAGGTAACCGTGTAATTTGATCTGGTCGCGTCTTGCTTGGCTCCGAGTTTCATAGCTCGAAGGCTGTTTTGGAAAGTGCACTTAGGTACTTCCTGGATGCCTTGGAACTTAACTACGGGTATTCCAACAACCTATGCAGTTTTTTTTTCTAATTGACATACGATGATGGCTTGGAGTAGCCTCGTCATCATCATCGGACTTGCGGGGGAGCGGATGGCTCTTACCCCTAGTAACCTCTTCAGTAACGTTTTCCGGTTTCCGGGATCTAAGAAGGCCTTCAGGGAGAGAGCGATCGGCTCAATAGGTTCCATTTACGAACATGTGGTCTGAAGTCATCCTAAAACGCTAAGATTATAAAAAATATAATTCTATATCGACCTCTAACACATTTAAAACACAATAAGCAAAGTTTGATTGATTTTTAGTTTTTTTTTTTAAAACTGTGTTACGTAAAAAATATTTTTTCTTTGCGTTATTGTTCGTTGATTAGAACAAAATAAGTCTTAGCTTTAATTGAAAAAAAGTTCTAAATTTACAAAATAAAAATGATTCCAAAAAACAAAACATTTAACTGCCAAGACTTCACATAAAATGAAAAATTGTATTCTTTACTTTTTCTCATTATAGATTTCGTAGAAATTCAACATTGCTATACGTTAATAAACATTTTGTAAGAAGAGTAAAAGTAATACAAGTGGTATTACGAATATAAGAGCCAACAGTGGTATAATAGCAAACTGAAAATGTCTGGGATATTTACCATGTTGTTTTGTTTTAATAAGCTCCCGATATTTCGGCACTGTTGCAAGCGCCATGAACTTTCATTTTCAGTTTTCTAAGGTGTGTAACCATGAAAAAAGTGGGGCTACCATGAGTTTAAAACTTACGCGCTCGATATCGCCTACGTAAATATGTCTATGAAAAACTTGTACAGCGCCGCCTGGTGGTTACGCGAAGAACTACAATCGGCCATATGAAAAAAACAACTCGATAGGTTTTTAACGTACGTAAGTTTACGATAGCCAACTCATGGTAGGTCCTCAGTTGTATAGTTAAATCTTAGTACATTTCATATTATCATTTCCAGACACGAAATAATAGGCAAAATTTGTTCCTTCAGGGGATTGAACCTACACCTCCTAGCGCAATAAGACACAACCATTACGCCGATATAGTAAGCAGGATGTCAGGCTATTGACGTAAGGCTTAACGCACTCTTGTTCCGGGAAATCCCCTGGATAGAGACATTGAATGTGTAAGCCGCTTCGCGCCCTCGGTTTGAGTCGCTAATCTCTTAACTTGAGAGATGGTTAAACTGGAACACTTGTGAATACGACTGTCTAACCGTAGGGGTACCATAGCCCTACAAATCGGAAAAGATATTTTGAAAGAAAGAAAGACAATAAATGCATTCAGAGCATTAAAGTTAGATACAGATACAGTACATAAAAGACACATAGGAAACAAAATCTACACTAATATTATAAAGAGGAAATATTTGTATTTTTGTATGTTTGTAATGAATAAACTCAAAAACTACTGGGCCGATTGCAATAATTTTACACCATTAGAAAGCTGCATTATTCAGAAGTAACATAGGCTATATTTTATCCTGGTACGGGAAGTAGTTCCCTCGGGACGCGGGTGAAACCGCGTGAAACAGCTATATAATATAAAGCGACTGTAATGGACACTATACATCGAATGCCATGGAGCTAATTTTTAGTGGCACTAGCGACAAGGACGCGGTTACAATGCTAAACAAAAAAAAGTACTTGAAATCCTTATGAGTAAAGAGGATAAGGAAAGAAAACCGCGCAATGTAAAAATAACGTACTCTTTATAATACATCATTCATCATCAGCTCATATACGTCCACTGCTGGAGCACGGATCTACCCTGAACTAGCGATAAGGCCTTAGTCGACCACTCTAGCCAAGTGCGTGTTGGTCGACTAAAGAACCTTAAAATTTTTTCGTAGGTATGCAGGTTTCCTCGCGATGTTTTCCTTCACCGTTAAGGCGTCGAATTATCGTACATTTGAATTTCAAGTTTTAAAAACACAGTTGTACTTGGCGCGGTTTCACCTGGCAACCTTTCGCATTGCAAGTAATGGCCACCAATATAAACTACTCTGCCATCGACGTTTTTTTATGCATGATATTTTTTTTTTGTGTGATGTTTAAACATAATTTTAATTAATTTATCTTTAAAAAAATTGTGGAGTATTGGCAAACATAAGCAAAGCGTGTTACTCTTTAAACGGGATGTAAAAAACCGTTTCACTAGCTCGGTAGATCAGTGTTTAGTGATCCAGACTACTACTTGCGGATCCAAGAGTCGTGGGTTCGAATCCCACCCGGGACAAAATATTTGTGTGACGAACATCGGTGTTTGGCTGAATAATTACATATATTAAGTAGGTACATTTGTGTATCCACTGTTGATTCTGATATACGTAACACAAGTGCTTAAGCTACTTACCACGGGAAAAGATCAATGTTTATGATGCAGTATAAAATTGATTTATTTTATAACAATTTATCTAATCACGCTTTATTTTGAAGTGGGTTAAAAAGTCGTTTGAATTTAAGTTCCAAGTGGAATATAACTTATTCGTAAGAGCAGACGAGTTCTGCAATTACCTGCCTCCAGCCTTCAGAACTTCACTAGTACATAATTAATTGAGCTAGAACTTAGTCTGAACATAGTTCTGGATAGGACACTATCTAGGTGTAATCTAGTAACCTTGGTGCTATTGGATCTAGACTTAAATTGGGCTGAAATTGCTGAAACTGTTATATTCTGATGAAGTGTGTCTGAGGGATAAGAGGTATCCCTTAATATTATTATAGAGTTTGTTTGTTTGTTTGTTGTCTTTACGTTGTATCTGCTGCTCTATAAATCTACTTGCAATTTACAAAGAAATACATAGAAAAAGAGATGAAACACTTTTCAATTGTAATGGAACGTCAAAGTGTAAAATGGTATGTAGCAGTGCAGTGTCAGTAGTAAAATAGTTGCATAGCTGTTATATGTAATAATAATAATAATAATAAATAAATATCTGGGATATTTCCAGACACGGTCATCTCACCCCAAACTAAGCAAAGCTTGTACTATAGGCGTCAGAGACTGATATACATACATATATATTTTAAATACATAATCACACCCAGACATGGAACAAACACCGATGTTCATCACACAAATATTTGTCTCGAGTGGGAATCGAACCCACGACTCTTGGAACCGCCAGCCAGGGTCACTAACCACTGTTCCACCGAGCCAGTCAAAAGTGACAATTATATTACTCTACTCGGGACAAATATTTGTGTGATGTGCATCGGTGTTTGTTCCGTGTCTGGGTGTGATTATATATTTATATGTACTTATATCAGTCTCCCATGTACAACCAGAAATTTTGGCGGTAGTACACTTTTCAAACAGATTTCTTTAAACGCCATTAGCCCCGCCCACTGGCCAATAGAAGAGCACTTAAAGAAAATCTGTCATAATCCAAGCAAAATCGTTCCAATAGTAGGAGGGCTAGCAAGAATTTTTTGGTAGGTATTTGAGGCAAGCTGAAAACTTATCCTGTACCACTCCTATTATATCCCAGTACGAAACTGCAGACCTGGCTGGTGAGTAGCGGGGCTAAAGCAAACCCCCAAAAATATTTTTCATATTTTTATTTATAACTAAAAAATAAGACTCACTAAGACAAATTATTTCGATGGAACTTCTACCTGTCAGGTGAACTGACAAATTATATTTTTTTGGACTATAAAATATATTTTTAAATAAAAAAAATTGGGGGTTTGGTTTAGCCCCGGTACTCAGCCAGGTCTGCGGGTTTGTGTTGGGATATAATAGGAGAGGTACAGGACAAGTTTTCAGCATGCCTCAAATATCTACCAAAAAATAATCGCCAGCTCCTTGACCACAATTGGGCGGGGCTTGCTCTGACAGACGCGAAATTGCCAAGCGATTTTCACCTTATAGGTGGTCGACCGCCAGCGTTGCCGATAGTACTTATATCGCCCATAGTACAAGCTCTGCTTTGTTTGGGGTGAGGTGACCTTATGTGGAAATTTCCCAGATATTTATTTATTTTATCAGCGCATAACTGCCTACGTATAATCTGTCCTGTAAACACCTAAGCCTCTAATACAAGATTATGCAGACCACAGTAACCTGATGTTTATTTATCTGTTCCTAATGTAGGCATTACAGCACCGTGTCTATCACGACAGGAATATCAAACACTATTTTGTTTGCGGCGCCATATTTTCCTAGGCGAAGATAAAGTAGACATAGCAAGAATGTGTGTACAAGTAACCAAGAAATTCCTTTGACGTATGTTCCGCAAATAAACCGGAATGGAGCTAAAGGGATGTAAATGATTATGTTAATAGTTTCGTTTCCGCAGAGAGAAGTTTGCGTCGATGTTTACAGAATGAATACATGAGTGACTGTGCTCTGACGTATGTTGGGTGCTAAGAACATATATAGAATAAGAACAGAGTATTGCTATTGGTCTAGATGGAATGACCTTTTAGCTCTTGTGTTTCCTCCTCCTTTGATCCTGGGCTCTTCAGACGGGGCATGAAACGATTATTTAATCGCGGCGATATGGCGGCATTTTAGACTTTACGAAATATATCAATTTAAAAGTTAGGCGCCTTAAACAGTGGCCTACAATATATAGAGAATAACTTTCGCCCTAACTACAACTTAAAGTAAATACATCGTCAAGTAATTCAAACTTTATTGATGTGATGGCACACAATCGTAGCAAAGCTATATTTTGTATCTACCCACAATAAATTGAAACGAAAAAGTTGTCGCGTCTTCGACCAAAATAACACGGACCATAAAAAATACGACGGCAATTGGGAACTTCGCATGGGAAGAGAGTTTCCCCATTAAACACCCTCCCCCCTCCTATGGGGGTGTAATGTGTGGACGATGACGAAGAATAAACATGCCTTGATAACGTTTAAATTACCGGCAATAGCCTTTTCATGGCTTCACTTAGGGGCTTAACATAATTTGGATTCTGTGAGGATGCAGCAGAATGGCTCTGTTTAGGTGGTACTAAATTTTGGAACGCTTACTAACAACGTTTAAATTAAATTTTGAATATTCGTTTTTGGTCCTACAGCTTCCAATATTGAAATAAGGAACAGATAGGTACCTCATGACGTTATATTGTCTATAAAGCTTTTAGTTTTGTCTTTTATTTGCGCGAACAAAAATTTGTTTGTTGGATTCAAAAAATCTTTTTCTTAACATAATATCGACGGGTGCAAAGTAAAAAGAGTCATCTGCAAAATAGCAACTTTACAGGAGAGCGAAAAGATCGAAAAAGTGTGTTATTTTCTTGATGACTCGGTCAATATTTCTGAAAATTTTATCAGTATCAATTTGTATTCTAATTTATCTGTACATTATATTAGTTAAGCTAATTTGTTGATAATTTACGAGATTTTGTAGTTAGTCGTTTCTACATTGTATTTTATAAGATGCTAACTAAGTATGCTATTTATTTTCCTGAACTCAATTTCTATTGAAACACTTAATTTTAAGATATACGACCTTATTTATATGTATTACCAAAACATCTACTGCAAAAAGTAAAATTATGGCAGATAACTTTTTATGCTTCGTATTTAATGACAATCATAAGTGAACAAAGGAGGTCAAATGAAATAATTTTAAATATTATTTCAAATTGTTTTTTTTTATTACAAAAATATAATGGAATTTCTATGTAGTCGTAAATAACCTTCTAAAAAATTACTTATTTACAAATGAATTTCACATTTTGGCCTAATTATTGCAGTCACAGAATCAGAATATTTTACTCTCTTCTTAAGTTAATTATGAACATCAGAATCAACATTTTATAACCCAACCATTAGGTGAAAATAGAATATTAAATGTAACGTTTTAATGACAATTGCTATTGTGCAATTTAATACAAAACCTAAAATTTTTTAAATGATTGCATTGATTTATTTCTCTACCGTTAATCAGTCTAATAATTATCATCACGGAAACAGAAATTAAACAAATAAATATACATTTTTTATTACAAACGAACAGTTAATTTTTTTCGTACCCGTAAATTAACTTCCTTGATATTAAAAAAACATTAAAAAATTACTTGTTTACTAATTTAATAGCACATTAATTTGGCTGACTTAATCATTCTTCTTACTATCATCACAGCATTAGTTTAACCCTTAACTACCCAGTAAGCTTTTGTAACGTATCTGCCCAGTAGTGTCCAACAGACACATTTGATAAATATAAGGTGTGATGAGTGAAAAACTAGTTTTTTTAAATTAAACAGATATTAAAATGAACTTCAGTAATGTATTTTTGCACTTGTGGATTTACAGATGTATATTTTTTCAAAATTTGTAGCAGTCATTATATGATTGCACTTATCACAGCACTTGATAGAAACGCTGTTAATATCGAAGAGTAAACTAACAACGCTTTATCCTTTTCACAGCAGATTCAGATAATTAGTCAGCAGTATGGTCAGCTTTTACATGGTTCATGGCTGCTAACTGCTTACTTGATGGACTTTCCTTACTTTGTCTCCGTGTATGAGGTGTTACCAATACTGTTGCAATTTCACGCATAAATAGTTTTTTTTGTGTTTTTTATTTTGCGTATGTTCCAATACAATAACATATCATCATCATCATCAACATCATCAGCCCATTTCTGTCCACTGCTGGACATAAGCCTCCCCAAATGCACTTCTCTCTCTCCTCGGCCACTCGCATCCAGCTCCTACCAGCCGTCCTGCGCAGATCGTCACACCACCTGGCCTGCGGGCGTCCTACACTATGTTACATAATAACATCTAATATAAATATATTTTGAATTTGCTAGGTACCTATTCGTTTTATACTGAACTCTACTACCTACACTCATGAACCATAATCATCACCCTCACTCCGAGAATTATAACTATAATTCTTTCATTACCGTTTACAGTTGCTGGTTTTGTCACATTTTTTTCAATCTCGAATCAATATGTATGCACAAAAGTATTTTGATCGTTACTGTAAACATGTTCAAGTTGTAAGTTTACGTCTTATTTATCTGAATAATACTGAATAAGAGGACTATTATGTGGTGTATTGTGTGTCTAATCACTGATATGCGAGACGAAAACAAAGACGACAATTATAACACAAAAAAGTGGTGTCAGATTATTATGGCTATAAAATATTAATCTTTATGACCCACCCGACATCATAAGATTATACGTTAATATAAATAAAAAACAAACTTTGTTCACATTCTCAAACAAAATGTTATTGTGTCCGTTGGACACTTGTGGGTTGATGAAGTACTATTTTTGTATATTTAAAATATCTAATAAATCTTACATGTTATAAATATTATAAAAGCACTTTTAGAATCTTAAAACATTGGAGATCAAATAGGTAAAAGGCCGATTCATAAAAATGAATACTTTAGTTTTTATCAAAACATAAACGCAAAAATGTGTCCGCGAGACACTTGTGGGTTGTTAAGGGTTAATTTTATTCTTTTCCTAGGTTAATCTTTATTTGTTATACATCAGAAACAGAAGAAGGTTTAAACATTAAAAATGTCGATTATGAATCCGAAACATAACACCTTTTAAAAGACAATTAGACTCTTGTAAATCTTTAAATATTGTATGAAAGGAGAAACTGACTGACTGACTGACATATCAACGCACAGCCTAAACGGTTAAGTTAGAAGCTTAAAATTTGTCATGCGTACCTTAGTAATCTTTAAGTTTACTTCTAGAGTTCTATTAAACTTACAATTTTTGGAACGTTCATCAGTCTAATAATAATCCAGATACAAAATATTGTAATTCTTTTGATAACAAAATGATAATTTGCCGAATATTTTTAACACCTTGAACTCCTATTATTTTTTGGTACATACTAAGATCTACACAAAAATCAATCAGTATCTTTATTTTCAGCATTAGAAGTATGTTTTAATTTTTTATAATATCGTGATACTAAGTAGGTATTAAACTTTGCTGACATATAGGTTTATTAAGTCATTTATTTAGATTGTGTAATCATTTGAGTTTCACCATAACCAGATGACTCTTTATGCGACCTATAAGCGCGGGACGCGGGGCCCGCTCCGGGTCCCGCGCAGAAACGACCAACGTCACTTGGTCGTTTTAACTTCGTGCCATTTGCAAAAATATGCGTAGATGGCTTTATATACGTTCGAAAATTAAAAGAAATAAAGTGAAATCTGAAAAAAAAATATGCCAGGTTGTGGAATCTTGTTTTGTTAGTACGAAAATGCAATAAAAAGAAAATCGTAAATTTGTAGTTGGCTTTATTTACTTTGCACCCGTCGATATTTTAACTGTCATCTTTTTACCGAGTTTAATAAAGAGTACAATTAGTTTTATTACAAAAATATCGAGCTTTTCACAAAATTCACAATCTTTTTTTTATAGTTTAACATTTCTTAGCCAAGCTATTAAAGTAACATTCGAATTAATAATATTGTTAGGTGCTGTGTAACTACCTTAATTAGAGGTAAACAATACAATATCAAAACAAATATTGATTTATTTAGTAACTTAGTTCAATACAAATATTTGAGTTGGAAACTCCATTTTTTGCAAAACATCGCCGGTGGTAGGACAAACTGCTCTTTCTACCGATCACATAGAGAATAGAGTTACCTATGTACAACTGTTAAACATTAAATATCGATCCTGTTCCATCATTGATATGGCCTTTAATGACTGAACGATTTGGAAGTGCTAAAAGCCTATATGAACAAAATTGTTTAAGTTAAAGTTTCCAGTTGACATAATGGGAATTCGACTAAGATCGCGCAGGGGATCAGTTTGTTTAGGATCACGTGTCAAGACTGTCGTTTGACCCTCGAGAGAAGGCGCGTGACCTCAAAGCGAATCAAAGTGACCTTAAGGAAGTATCTTATACCCAGCATATGTGTTTCCAGTTACTTAATTCATAATTTCGTGTAAAATATTATAAATCTCAAAAGATCTTGAAGCAATCGATAAGATTGGTAAGATTTAGAAAGGCTCCATGATATTATTCAAAATTTAATTTTATAAATAAAATCAACAATATATAGGTCCCCATTTCTGGGGAACAGGCCTACCCTAAACTAGGGCGAATAGGCCTTAGTCACCCACGTAAACCAAGTGCGGGTTGGTCTTCTTCACAAAGCAATTTTTCACCGTAAGAGCCTTTAAATACATTTTTGTAATTCGGATTCTGGGGTATAAATTTCCTTTTTTTGTCCAATCTCAATATCTGAACCTCAAACTTGTTCTAAACAAGCAAAAACTATATCGGAAACCATGTGTCGTGAAACCATTACCTTACTTACTTTTTTCAAACTCAATATCTGTCTCCAACTTGTTACTTACTGCATCTAAACACGCAAAAACTATGTCGGAAACCATGTGTCGTGAAACCGTTTCCGGATCGTTGCGTTTCGACCACTCCAACTTTTGTATCTCATATATTAGTTGGTGCAGAGTTATAATTTGAGTTGTTGAATTAAACTGGTTACAGTTCGCAGGAAGATAAACTATCCTCAATGCAATCCGCATAATTGTACCGAAGTTTAAATGTGTTAAAGTGACCAGTATTTAGTGTAATATCCATCCCATGTGCCATCTAATTTCATGTCCCGCTTGTCCGGAAACCGAATACTGCGCCGAATTCGTTTGATTTTACCTTCGACTCGATAAGAAGAAGAAGTGTAATATCCGTCTATTTATAAATAAATTTCCCGCGCCCGCAAACCTGTTTATAATCGTTATTTATTTATTTCACAAGATACACCAATAATATATCTATAAAACAAACGTTACAAGTAAGATATAGAAGTAGAGTTCCTTTATATATGCCTATTATAGTCGTATCTGTCTCAGTCTCTCGAATATCGTTGTACAAAATTTTATGTAAATTAGTTTAGTAGTACTGGCATGAAAGATCGCCCAATTTACTAACGATTATATTATATTAGTAAACATCAAATCAAAATTATTTATTGCTTACCACACGTTTTGAAATTGGTATGACAAATAGTGAACGATTGATAGAGTTATACCGTAAGACATGCCGTGTTGGTCTCAGCAGTCTAGCACGAGTTACTTGTACCGACTTTTCGTAGCCCTTGCGTTTTATAATTATTTCCAATTATTATAATGGGGTATTACAGCCGATTACACACTCAGGGCACTCACGTTGCAATAAATAAAACAAAATATTTGCCCAAACAACACATTACCCCGTACAAACAGGAAAGAAAATCGTCACTCATTAACAGGGAGCCCGCAACTTCGTTGTTATATCGGAAAACAGTTGAACTCAGCTCGGTGTCACCTTATTTACTCCTCATTACTGGTTTCCGACCTTCGACAATTAATTGGAAAATTCCCAGCGTGCCCTGGGGAAATTCCCGCGTTCGCAACATGCCAACCAATGAGGGCATCCCAGAAATGTAGCGGTGAGCGTGTGGCTCATAGGCGCCCTACAATTGTGAAGTTTTATCATGATAGTTTTGGGGTTACGTTATATTTTATTATAAGGTAACTGCCTCGTTGGTATATTGGTAGCAAGCGCTGGGTAATGACCGAGAGGTCCCCGGTTCGTGTCCCGGGTCGGACCAAATTTGTGTGAGTTTTTCTGTGACGAAATTGCTCAGCCCGGAGTTAGGAAGTTGGCGGTTGAACGCCCGTGCCTCGGAAAGCACGTTAAGCCGGTGGTCCTGCGCCCGATCTCTCATCGGTCATGTCGGATTGCCGTCTCACTGAATTATGAGAGTAAGGCAATAGAGTGTGCACTTGTGTTTGCGTAAAACAATGTGCTTACTATACCTGCACTCTTTCTATTGGGCTAATCTTTTTCGTTCGTTTTTTTGGTCATACAAATGTAAAAACAAATGCATTCAAATTAAGAAACACTGATCATTATCAACATCGCGCTCGTAAAAATACGGATGTTGGTTTCGAAATAAAAAAAAAATATTATGCCCGCTTTAAAAAGGTCGAACATTTTCATTTCGAACGTGATTTGATATGACTGATTTATTGTCAAAATATTACATGCCAGTACGTGTTCTATTTTCAAACTAAGACACAGTACCTCTATTGTACCTCTATGTATATCATTAAGTGAAATAGTGGCCAGGATTCCCGCCGATTTGCCGGGCAGCGAGCCGCGGCATAGCGTACGTGAGTTGAATAGCCATCCGTGCTCGAAATGGAAAGAGGCTGTATCGGGGTGAGGAAGCCATCATTGCTTACTATGTAACAATACCGTCAAATCTTTGACTCTGCTGTGTATTAATTTTGTATTTTCAGGCGATGTGAATCGGCATCTGAGGAGGCCTTCAGGGTTTTTTTTTCCTAATTGACTTACGATGATGGTTTGGAGTAGCCTTGTCATCATCGGACTTGCAGGGGAGCGGATGGCTGTCACCTTTTAGGCCTTTAGGGTGTTTTCAACAGGCTCAATAGGGTCTATTGTGTCAATTTCTTGACTCTAGTCTTTTTTTTCAGTCTTAAGTTCTTTAATGAATAGATCTGCGAGTATGCTTAAAATACTCTCAGACTGAAGTACTGAAACAACTTCCATATAATTAATCTGGTGATAAATATAATCGAAGTAAGAAGGCGGTATTTTATTGACTAAGGCCTTATTGCCCTAGTTTAAAGTAGGTCCGTGCCTCAGTATTGGGGACATAATATTGGCTGATTAGAATTTAAATTCGCTTATAAATATAGTAGGTTAATTATGCTATGAAGTTGGTATTTATATATAAAATTTCTAACAGTCAGTGTATTAGGATATAAGGAGCAACAATTTTCACTACGCATACTTACTGCTCGACTTTTCGACTGAACTGCGAGAAAATCGCGTGTAGATCTGATATTATATATATAAATAAACTATATATTATACATCGTGAAATTTGAGTGGTTGTTTTCCCGTGGCAGAACGATTTGCCTTTAGTAATACTTTTTTTTTTCGAATTTTCTAAATAATAATTTTCCAACTCGAAAACGAGTGAACCTTTCGTTGTTTTTGAAGATGTGACGTATTCAGGTACTGCTTGCCGCATGGAATCGATGCTTAAAGCTAAAGAAACTCTACGCCCTAAGTAATAAAGTGGTTTGAACGTACTTTAAAGTTTCGGTTATACCTTTCGTAAAACCGGCATTTATTGATTTTAATAAAAAATAACTGCACAAATCTATTGTGCTACTAAGGTAGACTCATTTTGCTGCGGGAAAACAACCACTCTAATTTCACGGTGTATAGTTTTAATGTAATGGAACGCTAATTTATTAAATCTAATGAAAACCAATCAAATCAATCAGCTGTTTTGCTACTTAAAAATAATAACGCGTTACGCCCCAGTACTAAAAACAAGTTACGTTGTATATTATTTTAAAACAGAAGTCCGCAGTAATCATTTGAGTAATTTTAATCAGCTCGCCACTAATCCACCGGATTCTAGCCAAAGGTTCCGCAGGTTTCTCATCAGATAAAAGGTAATACGGAAAGTGCATGACAGCCACTGGTTGTAGCGAAGCTTACGTAACCACGTATGTACGTACCTTCATTTCTTTATTGAATTAAAGTACACTTTTTGGAGCCTATTCGTAGTTACAAACGTCTGCAATTCTGTAAGGAAGTCAAATCAAATCAAAATGTCTTTATTTATATAGGCAATTTACATGCACTTATAAATCGTCACATCTTATATATAAAAATGAATCGCAAAATGTGTTGGTAAGCGCATAACTCAAAACGCCTGAACCAATTAGGCCAATTATTTTTTTAAAATATTCATTGAAGTCCAAGGATGGTTCTTACGACGAGAAAAATCGAATAATTGCCGGGAAAACCCTAAAAACAGCCCTTTTCTTTTAAATTTTTTTTTTTTGACAGGACGAAGTCTGTCGGGTCAACTAGTTAGTAATAATAATATTCTACCACCGGTTCGGAATGCCAATTCTATCGAGAAGACTCCGGCAAGAAACTCGATAGTCACTCTTTTTAAACGAATCATCATGTTATACATTGTAAATGAGCCATAGAATCATGTCATTTTTCCAGAAGGCAGAATTACGAAGCATATGGATAATATTATCGAAATATGACTAAGGCCTTATCGGCCTCGTTTAGGGTAGGTCTGTGCCCTAGCAGTGGGAACGAATATGAGCCGATGGTGATGATGAATATTATAATGTACACCTCTTTCAAAACTTACGTGCCCACTGCTGGGGCACGGGACTACCCTAAACTAGGGCGATCAGACCTATGTCAACCACGCTGTCCAAGTGAGGGTTGGTCGACTACACAACCTTAGAATAATAAAATCGAGTACATTTTGTGTTGCTACACAAGCTCTTTAGGATTTTCACCAAATCGTTTTTGCTAGAATTTACGTGCGTACGAAAAAAAAATGTAATGTAAATGCGGCAAAAAAGTCCAGAATCATCTTATCCCCATTTGGGAGCCGAGGTGGGAATTATAACAGGAGCAATCGTTTACTCGCCGAAACGCCACTCACATAGCTAATGTTGCGTGCAAGATTCGCACAACGGAAAAAAATATATTTTCACGCTTTCCTTTGCTTTTATTTGTGTACGAAATTGAGCGGACTTTGACGGGCTAATTTTGGTGGTTTTGGTTATTTCGTTATGTTTTAACTTTGTCGTATGCATGTTACGGGTATCTAATGTTAGAAGATAGAGTAAACCTTTTTTTTTTAACCCGGGTGAAATCCTACATGGATCCCCATTAGTTCGCAGGACTAAAAGGGTATGTCAGACTCCTACTGACTAAAACACCCGGAGAACCTAGGTTTACCCGGGTTTACCTAGAATCACCCAAGCTAGTTAAAGTCAGAAACAGATTAAACAACTCAGTTTACCCAACACTGGTTGGGTAATGTTAGGTGCTTGTCTGAATAATAATTGATATTAATTTTAATTCCAAAAAACGTCGATGGCCGAGTGGTTAAGGTCGTTGCTTGCCATGCGAGAGGCCGCCAGTTCAAACCCGACCACGTACCACTGTGTTTTTCAAATATGAAATATTAATATGTAGGTACGATTATTCGAGGAAACCTGCACACCTACGAAGAAATTATTAGGTTGTGTACTTGTGTAGTCAACCAACCCGCACTTGTCCAGAGTAGTTGACTCAGGCCATATCGCCCTAGTTTAGAGTAGACCCGTGCCCAAGCAGTGGGGACATAAATGGGCTGAATACAATTATTATGACATTTTAATATTGAGTTTACCCGTATTCACCTATGTCTAGGTGTACATGGTAATCCATCATTTAATTCCAGTGCATTCACTGCGCGAATGCAATGTCATACCGTTTTGAACCCGACATTACCAACAATAATGCACGAAGTTTGAAATGCAACATGTCATTGTCATTGTGTCTAGACTGCAACCGAATTGGACTGAAATTCGCTCCAACAAGTTATTTGAGACGATTATAGAAGCTACCGTATTATACACTGTTTCGTGGAACTGCTGTAATTATGGAGTATTAATGAGGATTCAGAACTGTCCTCCTGCGTGTTACTTAGTTGTTGAATGGCGTTATATATGTATAATATAGGTACGCTTAGGTTGTGTAGTCAACCAACCCGCACTTGGCCTGCGTGGTTGACTAAGGCCTTATCGCCCTGGTTTAGGGTAGGCCCGTGCCTCAGCAATGGGGACGTATATGGGCTGATGATGATGATAGGTACGCTATTTAGTATTTTTATGCTTATTAATACCCAGTCCAAAGTAAGGCCGGAGATCGGCATTCGCTTCTCCTTTTGAATGAAAATTCGTAGTTTAATAAATGTTCTTGGTGCATTCATTTTAAAGGTTCCACACCGAATGGTTCCCACGAGATCATTTATATATGACTCCATCTTCGAGACGAGATAGTTTCTATTTATTACCCTACAATCCGTCTCGTGTTATTGCCCTACAATTCGTCTTTTCAAAATTATAAGCATGTATGCAACAGTATCCAGTGACACGTCTAAATAGTCGCTAGTAAATAGTAAACACACAAACTCACACATATAGTACACATACACACCACACACACATAGTTTCATACCACTTCACTCGCACACTTCACAGACAGCAAAAAATAAAAATATAAATATAAAGCAATAAAAATATTATAATATAAAATAATTTAAAACTTTTTTTTAACTATATTATTATTTTACGTGTAAGCACAGTTTTCAAATAGTTGATAATGATTTTATTTTTGTTTCAAATGTAATCTGTCGCTCTCCTGGTTTTGTTCCCTATACCAGGTGCCCACGATACAGGACCTTTCCTAGTGTGGGACCTACTGTAATGCTCAATATTTCACATGTTTTCACATATTTCACAGTTTCGTACATTATCAAATCTTTAGCAGTACGGTTTATTATACTATCTATTGTACAAAGCATTTGACTGGCTCGGTGGAACAGTGGTTAGTCAGTTCCAAGACAACTCTTTGTTCGATAACCATCCAGTACAAAAATTGTGATGAACATAAATACAAACTTTGTGATGAACATATTTGTGTTTGTTCCGTGTCTGTATGCGAATATGACGGACGGAGATATCAGGCAGACGGAGTAGTTAATTAACTTAATTATATCTTCAAAATAAAGAGCAGATTATTTAAGTCACGGCTATCCAAAAATCAGCAAATCTGGTACTAATTATTGGTGTGAGACGATTTTAGACTTTCGCGTTGCATTACATTAAAAACTACGTCGAGTATTTGCTACTCTTTTTATTCGGTGACTCACAGTATCAAAAGTTTGGTAGTTAGTAATAGACAGTAGAACAGTAAGTTAATCGTGCAAGCGAAAACGCCAACCGTGTGTATATTAACTGTTCCGTCCGCCTGATTAAACTGCTACAACCCCCGCCTATAAATACCGGTGGCCTCTCACAGATCATGCCTTCCACAGGGTAGGTAGTGTGTTGCAGGGTAGGTTGTGTGTGTTTAACTGCCTTGGTGGACTATTGGTAGCAAGTGCTGCGTTAGGACCGAGAGGTCCCCGGTTCGAATCCGGGGTCGGTCAAAATTTGTGTGAGTTTTTCTGTAATGAAATTACTCAGCCCGGAGTTAGGAAGTTGGCGGTTGAACGCCCGTGCCTCGGAAAGCACGTTAAGCCGGTGGTCCTGTTCCCGATCTCTCATCGGTCATGTTGGATTGCCGTCTCTCCGAATTATGAGAGTAAGGGAATAGAGAGTGCACTTGTGTTTGCGCGCACACTTGTGCACTATAATATGTCCTGCGCACTTGGCTGATCTCAATTGAGATCGGCCGCCATGGCTGAAATCGGTCGGACGCCTTAGTGTGTTGCAAAGGTTCAGTAGCGGTACCATGAGTTGACTATAGAAAACTTACGTACGTTAAAAACCTATGGAGTTGTTTTTTTCATACAACCGAATTTAGTTCTTAGCGTAACCACCAGAGGCGCTGTACAAGTTTTTCATAGACATAATATTTACGTAGGCGATATCGAGTCCGTAACTTTTAAACTCATACGCGCTACTGTTATTTTATATCGTCTATCTTGTTAACCTGCGTTCGCGGCTTTGGACGTCTAATAATTTTAACTATAATGTAAGTATTGTCATACATTGTTCTTATTCCGTGCTAAGTGTTTTTATTATTTTTTCTGATCGACGTTAAGAATGATCTCACTCTATCTAAAAGTAAGCGGTCATGTCACTATATAGAGGTTGGAAGGCACAGTAGTAGGAAAGGAAAAAAAAACGTCGATGGCCGAATGGTTAATCTTGTTAAATTAAATGAATAGCAAACTTGGTTTTAAAGAATAACTCTCATAATATCTAAAATTAAGACAATAACTTTTGAGGGCTTTCATTAGAAATTAGTAAAAAATCTTGTCTTTTCTCATCTTCCTTGCCCATATTCTTCCTTTCAATACCACAAAGTATTCAATATTTTTTTTTGGCATACCTAACCCACACAATTTTGTTCAGCCACCTGAAAACCTTTCATAAGCCCATGTGTTCTCGATCCCGAATCCAATTTCATAAGAACGCGATTTTTTCGATTCTCACGAAAAGGTGGAGCGTCTAGCTCCTCTCAAAAGCAGGTGTTCTTGCCCAATATTAAGATATAATCTCGATTTTCGGCACACTTAGGCAAATTACATCGTTTTGGCTTATATCCACTTCACGAAGGTAGAGACACCACGTATTATACTTGAAGGAGAGATATTCCGCACATTTTTTAGTTCCATTCTACGAGAAGTTTTGTGGTTTCTTCTTCATCTATTCAAAGGTACCTACATATATAAAATTTTGATGATAATTTAAATGTAATGGTTCGCTGTTTGTACATTGACAATACTTATGTAAAAAAAATATATTGAAGACACAGCACAGCTATTTTTTTTTAATTCTGCCCCCATGGCGGTCATTGGGGGGGTGAAAATTAGTATGGGGGAACTTTTACGTTTATAGATTTTAATATACGTGTTATGGAGGTAGCTGGCTATTTTAATACAGCATTGCTAACTAAATCAAGGCTATTACCAAACGAAAGATTTTTGGATTTTTTTCTATTCTTAGAAACAGCTTATTCTTTCTAAATTGGATTTCAGTATTATTTGCCTTAAGCAGTACTTGAATTTTTTTTCATGTCAATCAGTTTATAAATAAAAAAGTTATGCCAATTTAAAGAATCACATCTAACTTGATGGGTAAATTTTATTGCACGCCACAAATTCTATGGCACAGCTAGTAAGCAAAAATATCTTGGGGCAATGACTTGATCAAATAGCAATATAATAAGAGATACTACAAATCCTCTACCTTCAGAAGTAATACCAATTATATATCTGTTTTTGTACCTAATCACTGCCGATCCCTGTTTAGTCTCCAGGGAAATTCGGACATAATTTGTGTTTTACCAATGTTTCGTAGATCTTATTTAGCTCCTACTACTTCATCATCAGCCCATATACGTCCCCACTGCTGGGGCACGGGCCTACCCTAAACTAAGGCGATAAGGCCTTAGTCGACCACGCCGGCCAAGTGCGGGTTGGTCGACTACACAACCTTAGAATTTCTTCGTAGGTGTGCAGGTTTCCTCACGATGTTTTTCCTTCACCGTTAAAGCGTCAAATGATGGTACATATGAATATCAAATTTTAAAAAACACATTAGTACCTGGCGGGGTTGGAACTGGCGACCTCTCGCATGGCAAGCAACGACCTTAACCACTCGGCCATCGACGTTTTTCCTACTACTTAGTGTCTTACAAAACTTGAGCAAAGGTCAAAGTTCAATGCCCAGTTCAAAGCTTTTCAAATCGAATTGGAAATAGCGTTTTGTGACACACATACAATATACATACAATACATAATTTGATTGGCCCTAATAACTAAGTATATCGAAAATTCGTTTGGAGTCAGATGGCCGTCTGTGGATCCCAAATCCTTACTAATATTATAAATCCGAAAGTAACTCTGTCTGTCTGTCTGTCTGTCCGTCTGTCCGTCTGTCTGTCTGTCTGTCTGTCTGTTACACTTTCACGCATACTGGACCGATTTAAATGAAATTTGGTACAGATATAGTCCAGAGCCTAAGAAAGGTTATAGGTTACTTTTTCAATAATTCGACTAAATAACAATAACATTTGCGCTATATTTTGTAATCCTGTTTCCTTCCTTCCGTTCCAAGATCTAGCTTCAGTAGTATATTTCGTTCATGTTAATTAGATTGGTCGACTTGTCCGGGAAATAGAGAAGAGATGGCTAACTCATTTGGAGAACTTGCCAGAGATGCGCAATGCACCGGTTTTTTAACTCAATAACTCAGTATTCACTAATTTATTGAGCTAACTCAAAACTGCTACATGTATAAAGTGTTCTTACTTATGGAATGTCTTTGTCTAAAGCTAAATAATGCTTTATTCATTCATTTTTTTTTTTCATCACGATCGCTCCAAAACCAGTACTTAATCTTGATCAAAAGTCAACAAAACTGAAGTGGAACTGGGCAGGTCATATTGGTCGATTAGACGCCGAAAGATGGGAACAACTTGTCATAGAACGGCAACCGAAAGCTCGTCGACCAATGGGAACACCTAAGAAGATATGGCTCGATGATCTCGATGCTCAAGATCTAAACTGGCCATCTCTAACCACAGATCGGCAGAAGTGAAGAAGGAAAAACAGTGTCACGCGGCTGCAGAACTGCAATGCCAATGATAGCAACACTAATGAAAATTCAATGTGCTTTGTCTTATAACGGGTCAACTCAATGAGTTAAGTCAAGACATCGTTTCCCTTCTCTAAGCCAACGGTATCAGTGGAGAGACTTAAGTATTCGATAAGTTTTAAAGGATTTAGTTCTCAAGACTTAACTACCAACGCTTTTAGGTAGTACCCACAGAATTTAATTTGGAAATTGGACGGGAACTCACACTAATAAATAATGGTCGGATTGGCTATATCGGCATGTCGGATAGTGGAGTTGCCTAAGGGCATTATGTTATACTATAGATAATTGCCTCTTTTGTTCATGGTAACTTTATGGAGTTGGTTTACAAGCATGTACAGGTAATAGCATGGGCGTGATAGGTAATAGCTAGACTAGAGCTGAAACATTCATCTTTCCCTATAGGTCTCATGTTGATATTGATTAAAACTTTATCTGTAGTTAATAGGTCTGGCCAGGTAATTTATGCAAAATGCTTAAGTGCTATCAAAATTCGTAAATGCTTTGGTGGACGTAAGTAACTAGCTTTTTAAAAAGCAAGGAATTAGGATATATGGCAATGTAGGTAATCCGGACATATCATATTGAATAGGTAAAGAAAGGTAAAAAAAAAATATAATTATGTGCGCTACGGAACGGTAACGAGCTATTTTGCGAGATAATCCTTGATTTCTCCATAGATTTATTAGGTACATTATAAAGTTGTGTTTATTTACTTTCTTCAGTACTCGTCTTTCGTTTTATTCTTGTTTTAATTTTATCTTTTCCATGACAAAATATTTATTCTGATTTATCCTTATGTATCCTGATTTTATTAAACAGCTAACTAATTAGAAAACTGAAAATGTCCAGAATATTAACCAAGTTGTTAAGTTTTAATGAGCTCTCGATCTAGACACGCGGTAGCGTGTCAAGCCAAGGTTCAAGAAACAGAACTGGCGAGCCGCACCGTGTGTAATATTACACGAACCATTTGGAACCACTTTTGAACCCCTCATAAATCAAAAACTATTTCACATAAACGTATCAAATTTGGCTCACATATTGTGACTTGCGAGATAAATATGTGTTCTAAATTTCATAAGCTTATCTCAAACAGTTATTTAGATATTAATGTCCAAAAATCCTCATTTTTATCATTGACTGACTGACAGATCAAAATTCTAACCCATTTCCAAATGACCTAGAGAGTTAAAATTTGGTATGCAGATAGGTAATTACATGAATACATAGGAAAAAATAAAAAACTGGCAATTTTTTAATAATTAGGTTAGGTTCTATTATGAACGCTTAACATAAATACCTAATTAGTGCCTAATAACGCCTATATACCGGGGAAGGCAGAGCACTAAGTATATATTTAGGTATACTTACTTATTTACAATTAAGAGTAGGTACTTATAGTCGGTTTTCATATTTATTACTTAGGGTAGGTACCTACATAAAGTCTAGTTTTAGTTTTGAATTTGTCCTCTTCAAAGGACCCACGGCGTTATGATGATATATACTTTTCTACAAAAAGTAATGATATCCAATCAAAAACATAAATGTGAAATGAGAGCCAAGTTCAATATTGCCTTGGTTGTTGACTTCAGCGACAAAAGAAGTGAGATCTAAATGGATGCCAAGTTCAATGGTCAACCCAGAAATTTATTTATAAGTAACACTATAACATACCTATCATATCTTCTTATAACATAAGATAATGTATGGTGGTAGCCTATGAAGGTCTGTCTTGGCTAGTTTTCATATATGAATTATAGCCGTCGCAAGTTCTAAGCCTACAAGTATTTGTCGGTTTTTATTTTATAATTCCGAAAATTTGGATTGTTGGTAGAAACTAGCGAGCGAACATAATAATACGTTGGTAGGTTTATAGAAACTAGCCAAGACAGACCTTCATAGGCTACCACCTTACATTATCTTATGTTATAAGAAGATATGATAGGTATGTTATAGTGTTACTTATAAATAAATTTCTGGGTTGACCATTGAACTTGGCATCCATTTAGATCTCACTTCTTTTGTCGCTGAAGTCAACAACCAAGGCAATATTGAACTTGGCTCTCATTTCACATTTATGTTTTTGATTGGATATTATGGATACCGATACCTGAAAGTGTAACTATGACAGTTTAAAATTATAAATATACTAGTTGCTAACTAAGATGGCGCAACGACCCAAATAAGTCTTAACTCTTTCTAACTGCCAAGATTTCAAATCAAATCAAATAGTTTTTATTGCACTTGTAGATAAGCATACAGGTATGGATCTAAAGCAAATGATTGTACTGTAAGATTTTAGACTTTCGCGTTCCATTACACTAAAATTAGTCTTTATGGGTCTACACGCGATATTAGGAGTCGCAAATTACATAGCTACTTATGTTCGCTCGCGACCACGATTGGTGCAACCCAGTCGAAACGTCGGGCAGTAAGTAGCTATGTAATTTGCTACTCTTAATATTGCGTGTAGACCACCATAACGACTAATTTTAAATTATTGTACTGCTACAACTTAATAAATAACTCACAAGTTTAGATGAACAGGCAACAAAACGCCCTCAGTATCCCGCGGAACAAATTGCCGCCGTTTAAACTAAACAGCTTTATCCCGGGCCAATAACTTAAATGAGCGCTGACGCAAAAACTGCGCACTACCGGGGAACTCGCAACTATTGCCAATAAAACTTTGTTTGGAACTACCCACTTTTATCGCGGGCACTTTTTCTTTTAAAATACTTGTATACAAATATAATTTGCTGGTCCGTTCGCGTAGGGTCGTTTATCGGGGTGTTAGTGACTAAGTTTTTAGTTGGGTAAAAAGCTTGTGGCTGGAATAGGAGCTGAAAGTGTATTTAAAATGTGCTTTATTGTGAAAATGTGTTTAACTTATATTTTTGAGTTATTTTTAAACTTCTTTCTTTCTTTTTGTCAAAGACATTATTAAGAAATTCGCCGAAGCTCATGAACATCGACTTCATCATCACGTAAATGTCCAGGCTATCCAGCTCCTCCACATCACGGACACAGTGAGGAGACTCAAAAGGACAAAACGTTTTGAGTTAGTGTAAATTAGTGACAAAAAGTGAAGTGTGTGCCACTCATTATGAACACAAGAACAAAGTGTCTTCCCCTTAATAGAGACAAAACACATTCCTAGATATTACTTTATTTTAGCAGCTTAAGTTAGACAAAAATTACTTATTAGTCTTTTAAGACTAGATTGTAATTTTAATGGCGTATCTATCCATAAGGAAATACCTCATAAGGAAAAAAAAAATTTAAACTTCGACGTAACAAAAATAACTACCGCTATGCACTTTGTAACAAATAACCAACAATAATAAAAAATACATTTTGAAGAAAAGTCTAATCAAAAGTGATTGTGATCGACGAGCGTGCATGAAAAAGTTGAAAGATGTAGAAGAAATGAAAGTGGTGGGCCAGGACCATAGCACATGGCAGGAGGTGATCTGAGTAAGAGACTTAGTAGTAGAAGTAGAGAGAGTAGGTAAGCATTGCTAAATATTGGATAGTGATATCAGATTAAATTCAGGTACCCAGCTACCGTATTTAAAAAACGTTCCAAACCTAGACTTAGTATGGCCGTCCGCATGCCTTAGCAAAAACTAGTAGGGCTAAGAAATTCTACGTTGAGTCGATATCAAGTTCTTACCGTTGGAAGTTGGAGACATCCTTAGAATTGCTACCACGGAATCCTCCGGCGCTTTTTCTCATGTCTTCAACAAAACAATACTCGGGCATCATACAGCACGATGTTTTTTTGGTATATTAGATTGATGGCAAGCACATTGTGGCGCAAATTCCTGGGTTTGATTTCTAGGTTAAGCCAAAGTAGTAAATTTTTGTATTTAAATTAGTTATTCTGCAACCAAATTACTCAGTTTAAAACTTAATTAAACGTTACGTGTTTTTATATGAAATCGTTTAATTTGTGACACACACCATAGGGGATGGTAATGCAAAAGTAATTCGGGGTGCATTTAATTCGTAAATGAAAATAAATAAAAAACTTAAAAAATGTTAGCCCTAAATAAATAAAATTATTGTAGTAATTTCAACTTCCACGACTAGACTCTAAATGATCTAACATAGAATCCATCTGCATTAGCGCGCACACTTAATATCCTTTACCAATCATTAAGACTCGCCTCCACAACAGAAATCACCTTTCGAATATCATAACAATTTTATTGCTAGTTCTCTCAATAGTCACAGGATCGGCAAAGGCTAAACGCCCAAGTTGCATTGTAGTGACACACGATCATTACTGGCATTATTTGATAATACGAAGGCCGATGCGGCGGTCTTAATAACATTCCCGGTGGCTGCTCGTAAAAGTATACTGCGGAGTCGAGGCGGGCTTACGCAAGGGGTTTACGGATGATCTGGACGGCAAGCTTTCGTAGCAAGCTTTCGTAGCAAGCTTTCGTAGCGTCAAGTAGCATGAGAACTTCGTCATCTCACCACTGGTTCGGAACGCCGATTCTACTGAGCTACCTGCAAGAAACTTGATAGGTACAAGTACTCTTTTCAACGGATCATCACATAACATTGTTGAAAATTAGCCATAACTAAATATTAGTCTTTATGGGACTACACGCGATATTAGGTATAGCAAATACTTAGCTACTTACTGCCCGACGTTTCGACTGGGTTACACCAATCATGGTCGCGAGCGAACGTTAGCAATGTCATACAGTTTGGGTATGTCATAGTCAGCGTTGCCAGACGTCCCGATTTATTAATCAAATTCTAATGTCCCGCATGGGACAGGCTTAGTCCCACTTTTTGGGAATAACTGGACGGTGTGTGGATCGTACTAAGAGAGCGCGCACGGGAGGCACAGACAATTGTGGACTGGCCGTCAGCCCCGTGTTTTTTTTTTATTTTTACACAACTATTTAACAATAGGGTGAATTTAATTTTAATAAATCATGTTTTTATTAAAATATAAAATCTATGGATATTTTTCTAACTATTGTCAAATAAAAGTGAATTCAAATAAAAAAATAAATTTTTATTTTTTGATTATTATACGTTTTATTTTACTTTGTCCTCCTATCGACGAAAAAATTCCGCTCTTTTCACTCTAGTTCCAAATCCCGACTTGAACGGCAAGAATAATATTTGGCAACGCTGTTCACAGTTGGAAAGGGAAAAAGAAAAAACGCATACTGTGTTACTATTGATAATAATAATATCCCTAACCTTATTACCCGTATGTATCTTCGCTTCAGATACATTTTATTACATGGCCCGTGACATGTTGAGTTGATGGCGTTGCGGTATCGTTACCGCCGCCTATGGGCAGTTTTCACCGGTTAATGCCCGTTTTGCCCTCCAGCGACGAATATTGTAGCGCTCTGGACACTACACAAGTTTTTTTTATTGCTAAACCAGCGTGGAGAAGGTTTAAAGTGCTTTATTGCATTGGGAAAAACCGTCGTTGGCCGAGTGGTTAAAGTCGTTGCTAGCCATGCGAGAGGTCGCCAGTTCAAACCCCGCCAGGTACCAATGTGTTTTTCAAATTTGAAATTCATGTGTGTCATCATTCGACGCTTTAACGGTGAAGGCGAAGAAATTCTAAGGTTGTGTAGTCGACCAACCCGCACTTGGCCAGCGTGGTCGACTAAGGCCTTATCGCCCTAGTTTAAGGTAGGCCCGTGCCCCAGTAGTGGGGACATATATGGGCTGATGACGATGATGATGATTGGATTGGATCTGAGTTTGGGTCACCCACGCATTAGGTTATTTTAGGTAAACAACATCACATAGATTTGTGCAGTTTTTTTTTATTAAAATCCATAAATGCCGGTTTATCGAAAGGTTTAACCGAAACTCGAAAGTACGTTCTAACCGCTTTATTACTTAGGGCGTTGAGTTCCTTTAGCTTTACTTTAAGCATCGATTTCATGCGGCAAACAGTACCTGATTACAGCAGATCTTAAAAAAACGATAGCCTGTCTCGTTTGAAAACTTGAAAAAAAAAAAATTTTTTACAAGGTGTAATTTGCTTGATTCGATAGTATTACTAATAAAGGCAAATCGTTCTGCCACGGGAAATCAAAAACTAAAATTTTACGGTGTTTAATCAATAAGACACCCACACAAGGAACAAAGACCGATGTTTGTCACACAAATATTTTTTACCGGAATCGAACCCACGACTCTTGGAACCGTAGGTAGTGACTCTGTGTCACTAACCACTGTTCCACACATACATACATAAAATCACGCCTTTTTCCCAGAGGGGTAGGCAGAGATCACCTCCAGCGATCCACATTTCACCTCAGTGGGAAAAGTGACGTGACGGGTTGTGGACCACGTCGCCGCCATTCTGCCTTGTGCATTGTTTTAACAAGGTCATTGCGTTCCCACCACTGTTCCAGTCAATATGAAATGTTGTGTGATATTATTTTACACATTTCTGCACAGTTCTGAGAACTTATTATTCCGGCCTTTTATGTGTACTACGTAATCGCTTGAAGTCCAATTTGTACTACTTAAAAACAAGCGGAACAAACTTAAATCCCCCCATAATAAAGTAGCATTCACAGGCTTCCCGTACCATACCGGGAACACACCATTCCCGCTTATTACATCCCGTTTGAGTCTTTGTGAGGCGGATCAGACGGTCCCTGGTAAAACTAAGCTCAGTATTCAGTTAGTGAGGATGACTCCGCTTTAAACTTTGAGAAAAATCCCCTTTTAAGGAAAATTGAAACGGTATTTTTTCGCGTTTAGATAAGCGGTAGTACGGTAATGTTATCTAACAGTATTAAATAAGGCGTGGCGGCCGATCTCAATTGAGATCAGACAAGTGCACAGGACATATTATAGTGCACAAGTGTGCGCGCAAACACAAGTGCACTCTCTATTCCCTTACTCTCATAATTCGGTGAGACGGCAATCCGACATGACCGATGAGAGATCGGGCGCAGGACCACCGGCTTAACGTGCTTTCCGAGACACGGGCGTTCAACCGCCAACTTCCTAACTCCGGGCTGAGTAAATTCATTACAGAAAACTCACACAAATTTTGCCCGACCCCGGACTCGAACCGGGGACCTCTCGGTCCTAACGCAGCATTGCTACCAATAGACCAACGAGGCAGTTACACACAACAACAGAACAGTATTATAAGTTCATACTAACAGCCCCGCAATTTTGGTGATGATGACGAGGTTACTCCAAGCCATCATTGTACGTCAGTTAGGAAAAACAAAAAAAAGATATCTACGCGCCTCAATCTCATATAATACAACCGTCGCCTGAGAGGGAGAGAGGGAGAATAACATACTATTTTGTTCTGATTGCGGTTGAAGCTCTTTTTCCAAAACGGATTTTTCATACATAAAAATAATAATAATGAAGCATTTCGTCCTTCACTACTTAAAGATATCAGAATCAACAGTGGATAAACAAATATACTTATATAATACTCGTACAAACCCAGACGCCCCGTGACACAAATACTTGTCCCGGATGAGAATCGAACCCACGACTCTTGGAACGGTAGGTAGTGATTCTAGGTTACTAACCACTGTTCCACCGAGCCAGTCAGTGGGTAAATACAGCTCGGTCAAAGTGAACCGATCACAATGTTCCACAACATCAACAACATACGAGTAGATAAGGAGATAAGATTGTTATTGCTAGCTTAAGTTTACTTGCAGCCTTGTACGAGCATTGTTTTGGTTGTATGTTTGGCTCGAAGTTGGAGAGACGCGCGTTATAGCAAGCAGTAATTATAGTACAGCCTTCGCCGACTTACCATAATCAAGTGAGGGACTAAACAAACATTGAATCTTGGTTAGATATTCATCCGATTTAAATATATAACGCTTTATTACGAAAAGTGTGTTAATACCTACATAAGAAGCGTTTAAAGCAGCAATTATAGAACGACTAAGCTTATAAAGCGATATTCTCTATTGCAAAAAAAAATTGTAAACAAAAAAAAAACCGCCTTCAAAAACACGACTCACTAAAAATTACAAAATAATATAATACGAACATTAATCTGGGTATGAATTTGATATGTTGTTGAAGGCGGTGCCAATTAAATTTTTGAGGAAAACTGCGTGAAATATAAACGGCACCGCCTTCAACAACATATCAAATTCATACCCAGATTAATGTTCGTATTATATTATTTTGTAATTTTTAGTGAGTCGTTTTTTGAAGGCGGTTTTTTTTTTGTTTACAATTTTTTTTCATCCTTTTTAGTGTTAATTTTTTTACACCCTATTAGTTAAGCTCACCTATAATTCTACTGATATTATAACCAGTAGTATCAATATGTACACAGATTTGAAAGAATAATCCCTTTACTCCCAACTATTAAGGAGTTGACCTTCCATCATCAGCTCAGCATCATAACATTATGATTGCCAGAAGCAAATGCCAATATAACTTCAGAAAATATGTAAAACGCGGTACATGTGCCTATAAAATTTGAGGGTTGCCCTCGATTTCTCCTGGATCCCATCATCAGATCCTAGACTGGTCAACCTAATAGTGTAGCTCACCTGTAATGCTACTGATATTATAACTAGTAGTCTTAATATGTATACAGTATTAAAATAATTATTCTTTTACTCATAACTATTAAGGAGTTGACCTTCCATCATCAGCTCAGCATCATAAAATTATGATAGCCAGAAGCAAATGCCAATATGACTTCAGATAATATGCAAAACGCGGTACATGTCCCTATAAAATTTGAAGGTTGCCCTCGATTTCTCCAGGATCCCATCATCAGATCCAAGACTGGTGAAAATGGGACCACCTCGGAAGTGAACTCTATCCAACCAAAAAAAATTTTTGAAATCTATCTATAATTGACGAAAATATCGGTGAACATACATAAAAAAAAAAAAAAAAAAAATATTATACATACAGACGAATTGAGAACCTCCTCCTTTTTTTGAAGTCGGTTAAAAAGTACTATTTCTTTTTGTACAATTCTAAATATAAATTGTTAATAGCCATATTTTATGTCACTTTCAAAGCTGTTAATTTTGTATATTTTTATTTTAAGCGAGAGGTGTGCCTCTCGCTTTAATCCTAAATATTTACAAATTAAAAAGAAGGGATAATTGATATACCCTTAAAAAGCTTTTTTAGTGCGCAAAACTTTTCCAACTTTACTTTAAACAAGGTTCTGTTCAAAACCGAAACTAAGAAGAGCTTGTACAATGAGTGTCAGAGATTCATGTACCTCATCATCATCTTCATCAGCCTTTTATTATATCCCACTGCAGGGTATAGGCCTCCTCCGTAGAACGCCATGCACTTTGGTCCTGCGCCACACCTACATAGATAGATATTGTACACAAATATTTGTCCCTGACATGAATCGAACCCACGACTCTTGGACCACTAACCACTGTTCCACCGAGCCAGTCATAAAAATCTAAGGACTTGGACTAAAAAAGTCCAAATGGCAACTTTAAAACTGGATTTAGGTCATTCTCCACTAACTAAGGTATCACCCCTTTCAACCTTCCAAATGCTGTGTATCACACGGCCCTAGCTACTGGAATAAGGAAAAGTGTTTGAAGGTTCCGTGAGGAAATAAATCTGTAAATCATCGAACCGGCAAATGTGACAACATTGACAGGTAGAATGGTATATTTGTACGTCTTACCTTTTACTGAGAATCGAGGGATCAATCCCCAACCAAAGGAGTAAGTATGTGTCTGTTAGCACCTGTTCTTTTTATGTATAATGTGTATTTGCTGATAACCGTCGATGGCCGAATGGTTAAGAGTGATGCAATGCGAGAGGTCGCCAGTTTAAACCCCGCTACGTACCCCTGTGTCTGCACACCTACGATGAAATTCTTAGGTTGTGTAGTCAACCAACTCACACTTTGACGAAGGCTTTAGTGTGGTTGACTAAGTCTTTATCGCCCAAGTTTAGGATAGGCCCGTGCCTCAGCAATGGGGACGTACGTATATAGTCTGATGATGATGCATAATGATAATATGCATATGCTAATAATTTTGGTGATTCTTTAATACAGAGAGATTGACAGAAGCAATTACTTTAGAACTCTTCAAACTTAGGTAGACTCTTTCTTCTTAATAAGACAATGTATTATTTATTTGCTTGGAATCCTAAACGCAACAATATGATTATCTCTCTGAATATATGTATTCTTGAAATAAAACTAATTTTACGGATTAAACTCGCGTGTATTGATATTCTAAACATTATTTAGAGATCCGACGTTTCGAGCTCTTTACAGCGCTCGTGGTCACGGTTAAGACTTTACTCGTGACTTGACACGGTTAAGTCAGTCTTTTAATCCGTAAAATTAGTTTTATTTCAAATGTGTAGTGCTCGCGCAAATAAAAATAGACAATACTATATGTATTCTTGTTTGAATACACAACGCCTTATTGTGTCAATTGTATCCTTCCTCCTTCCTTATAGTAAGTATTAAGTTAGTAAAAAAACATAATATACAAGGTTATTTACGGTTTTGTTCTCAGTTTCGTGGAACGGAACCCCAAAGGCGTGCACTCACTAAAGCGGTGTCGAGTGGGAGCGAGCGCGCCTGCTTACACCGCATCGTAATGGGCTTAGCTTTTGCCGAGAGGACTTTTAGCGGGAACACTGGGCTATGCTTCTGGGAAATTGTTTGTAGGGTCTACTCCTGAACTGCTGGCAAAAAGGACTAGGAATAAAAGTTGCAATGGACTTTTTTTTCTTTATGTGGATACATTTATTCCATCACTAGCGCCCACTACTTCGTCCGCGTGGAAATGTTTTTGGCAACAATGATTTATTCAAATAGCCTATAATAACCTTAGTAGTATAATAAGCTATAATTTCGTCGGAATTGGTCAAGCCGTTTCGGAGATTAGCGGGTACAGACAGGAATTTTAGTATAGACTTCTCCATTTGGAAATTTGAATGGTATGGGTGTACATAATATACATACATTTTTGCAGATATTTTTCTTTGAATAAATTGGTAGAAAAGCGTGCTAAAGCTATTTCAACATCGCTGAATGAAAAACCCACCTTTTTCTATAGCCAAGCTCTAAAATATTATATAAAAAATATGAAATAAATATTTGGGACATTTCCACACACGGACGCCAAACTAAGCTGAGCTTGCTATGGACGTCGGAGACTGATACACATAATACATATTTATAAATACATAGTCACAGACTCGGAACAAACATCGTTGTTCATCATACAAATATTTGTCCCGAGTGGGAATAAAACCCACGACTACCCGCCAGCCAGATAACGAACAACTGTTACACCGAGTTCACCATAATTATAAAAGATCCAAAATCTTTTCTAAATTAAATACGCCCGGGCGACTATAGTCGCCCAAAACTTTTCGACCTTAAACGTTAGGGCGACCGACTATAGTCGCCCAAAACTTTTCGACCTTAAACGTTAGGGCGACTAGAGCAGCCCAGCTGACGGGTGCGATTATAAACGCTTTTTTGTCTGTGGAAGTGTTGAAGAGTTGTTTAAAGTCGATACTAGATGGTGCTGTTTGAAAAAACGCGTCTGGGACGGTAAAATAGTCCAACACTTGTTATCGCGTCTTGAAGAAATAAATTGTCAAATAATCGTTTTGTTTGTGTTCTCAAGTGCTTGTGGGCTCTGCACTTAAGATGTAAGTATTATTTTATTTATTACCAAATTGTAGAAGTGTTATATATTAAAATAATCCTCGAGATAATATCTTTCAAAATATCTATAAATTATATGATTCCAAAGTCAGGTAAAATATTTTTATAGGTGATGAAGTCGGCGTGTCTCAAATTTCACCTCTTTGTCAGCGTATTTCGTAATCAAATTGTGTGATGTATTCTGATTATTACTAAAATATTTATTTTAATTGGTGGAACAGATCATTATTAATATTTAATAATACATATACAAAGATAATATGTCGAAAATAGTGAGTATTTTACATTTTTTGATACCTTCCCCAGTTGTAGGTATGGGCGACCATGGCCGCCCGTGACGTTTACGTAAATACCGCACCTAAGGGTCGGTAACACACGAGGAATCGTTGGTGTATTTCATTATGATTTTTCGTTGCTGCTTTAATGGTTATTGATACTTATGGCGTGGTTAACACTTTTTTTTCACTGTTTGATGGTTTGACGGTTATGTATATTTTTTCTAATGTTTATTTAATTTCTGCGAAAACTAAGTAACGATTTAATTCTAGGTCTAAAAATCAATACTGCAATGGAGGTCCCAATAGGGAGTCGTCTAAACAACCGTGAGTATTTAATTTTAATATTTAATTTCGCACGGCCGATACGTATACGTATCGGCGTACGTATACGTATCGGTGAGAGGCGAACGGGCCTCGCACGCGAGCCATTCGGGCGCGGCCCGCGCGAGCGACGGACGGGCGCGCGCGGCGCGCGCGATGTATTTCGATGAATTGCAGGCAGCTACAACATTATTATTACTACAATTAATAAATACTATTTATTTTAGAATTACAAGTACTTGACTGGCTCGGTGGAACAGTGGTTAGTGACCCAGGTTCATTACCTACAGTTCCAAGAGTCGTGGGTTCGATTCCCACTCGGGACAAATATTTGTGTGACGAACATCGGTGTTTGTTCCGTGTCTGGGTGTGTATTAAGTATATTTGTGTATCCACTGTTGATTCTGATATCTGTAACACAAGTGCTTAAGCTACTTACCACGGGATCAGATCAATGTATGTGATGTTGTGAAATATTTAATATTTATTTATTTATTTAAGTAGCCAAGAAAGTGGGCGTGGACGTGGACGTGGCAGACGGCGTGGACGTGGGCGTGGGCGTGGGCGCGGGCTCGGCGGAGGGTGAAATGCAGAAGTGTATGTGTTTTTTTTTACTTTACATATTTTAATTACTGTTAATATACAAGTTTTATTAATATAAAATTTTAATTACTGTTAATATAAAAGAGGCAGGCCGAAGAAGACATGGATGGATTGCGTGAGAGATGATATGGGAGTGAAAGGAGTAGACACAGAGATGACGAATGATAGGCCCGAGTGGAAGAAATATACATGTTGCGCCGACCCCACTTAGCGTGGGACAAGGGCAGGAGAATGATGATGAATATAAAAGTTCATATTGTTCTGAATTTTTTTGCAGTTCTGTTCTAGAACAAGTAACGCTAGAGAGGCAGCTGACGCAACGTCGGATAGCCGCGCTACCGACGGAAACTCGCCGGGAGCTTGTCGCCCGTAAGCGTGAGGCTCACCTTGAGCGGATGCTTATGCCGGATGCGCCACCACGCAAACGACAAACAAAGTAAATACATAATATTTTTTTATATTATTTTATATATTTTTTTCCTTTTACGTAAATGATTATTATTCAATAACGAAAGCATATTTTATCATTCTGTAAAAAGAAATTAGTAAATGAATATATTTCTTATCATTCAGCTACTACATTGAAATAATGAACGATAGAAGGAATACTATATCTACAAGTTCAATTTTGTCAACGAGCCAAAGCTCGAAAGTAAACAAAATAATCGATGTACTATATGAAACCCATTATACAGAAATGCTAAGTATGCAACTATTCAAACAGATGGACAAAAAAGTTTGAGATGTTTACAATAACACCACTTGCAACTCGACCCGTCCGGTCATAAAAACTACTAGGGATGTTCCTTCACATTATGAAATAGTCTCTATCGGTAATTGCGTTTTTTTTTGTATTTGTTTATATTGTTATTAATACTTTGAAACTAAAATGAGTAAGAACCATATCTTCGCTACACTCATCCACCTCCTCCTCCTCATCCTCTGAAGGTAGGGCCCCTTCCTCGTCATTCCCATACAGGATGCCGAGGAAGTTCGAAGGCGGCTCTTCGTTCATACGCCACGGTTTCATTCTATACAATAAAAAGAATACTGTAACAACAATAATCATGCAAAATTATTTCTCTTTATAAAAAAAATATTTATTTTCTTGTATAATAGGTTTATTTACTATCCAAATATATAAAACTTTAAAATTACAAAGTTACAATATAAAATCATTTTGCGATACTCCTATCATCATCGACCATAACAAAACTTTTATCGAAACATTACCCCTCACTACTGAAAACATAACATTTGAAAGAGGTTGCGCAATGTCTACGTTGTTAGCCCTATACAAATAAGGTTCAAATTAGCACGCGCGAATGTTGAAGGAATAACCGCCATTTTGTAGGGACTGTTCACGAAATCGACGTAAACATGGCGTAATTGTTATTACTTATAATTCAGATAAATGAATAAATACGTTGTAATATCGTTGTGTAAACGTGTTATAATTACTTATTACATACTTCTAGCCGTAATTACTGACAAGTATTGACATAAATCCGCTAGTAAAAAGAAAAATTATAACGACTTTTGTTGAACAATTATTCATTATAATACAATGTATTTTTCACAAACTATTATCTAAAAAGACTCATAGTAAACATAATAATCAGTTATAAATAATAAAACAGTACTTACTTCAGATAAATCCTTAAATTTCAGCTCCTAAAAGTTACACTCGCACTAACATTGCGCAAAAATTTCCAAGAATTTGAATGACAGTTTTGCCGAAACAAAGAAACTACCACAGACACAATTGTGTTTATTCGTTCAGAAAGAAGACGGGCGAATCTGGGCCTATCGTGTACACAAATAAAATATTTATCAATATTTTTTCTAAATTTTTAATTTTTAATCACGATATATTAAGCCATTTTACCATGGGATATTAAATAAAATATATAGTCATAATATTATTGACTTTCGTTACTTCCTAGCTTCACTGTCATTTTTTGACAATATTGCCAAATGAAATAAAATAATGATATAAATAAAGAAATTATATAAAATAGAAAATAAAAGCAATGAAAGTGAATAAAGTGTTTTTGTTTTTAGATTATGTTTTAAAAAAACGTTTTAAATAATTAATTATATTACAACGTTTATAAAAACATTGTAAAAATAAATTGATCAACACTTTGATTTTTTTCTTGCACTGGCAACAAAGTAGAACTCTTATCACATCAAACGTCAATCTAAACATCATTCGCTTCGATGGCTTGAACTTACGATAGTGGATATTTCATTTTGTTGTGTCTTCGTGTGCTTTTATTATTAACCGCAATCCGCAGTGTGTTAATGTCCTAAAACACAATCTGATAAAATCTAGTCAGTAGTAGTCTTTAAATACAACGCAGGACACTGAGAGTTTGTAAGAATAACTTATTATGAAGCAAATAATAACACCATTCTCCCGTGTAGCAGTTGTAAAAAAGTTTATTTATTTCAAATGGCATTAATATCAAAATGAAATAGTGTAATAATTGTTGCTGTAACGTTAGGCCCAATTTTGTACGGACGTTCGCCCGTCTCCTTTATTCACGAATCTAAAAATGTATACATGTCCATACAAGAAACGCCTCTATCGCCCACAGTTATGGTTTAAAGTCCATTGGGCGCATATGGTTTGACTGGCTCGGTGGAACAGTGGTTAGTGACCCTGGCTGGCGGTTCCAAGAGTCGTGGGTTTGATTCCCATTCGGAACAAATATTTGTGTAATGAACATCGGTGTTTGTTCCGTGTCTGGGTGTGATTATATATTTAAGTATGTATTTAAAAATATCTATGTATGTATATCAGTCTCTGACGCCCCTAGTACAAGCTCTGCTTAGTTTGGGGTCAGATGACCGTATGTGGAAATGTCCCAGATATTTATTTATTTATTTATTGGGAGAGCGCGACACCCGGGTGCCGCTTGGGGTTTGACAGAACAATTCGTTACAACTGACGCGACACCCGGGTGTCGCTTGGGGATCTATGGGTTAAAATCTGTCTATATGTAAAAACTAATCAAATTCAAATTCTGTTCGTAAAAATAGTAAGCATGGCGAGTAATAAGTTATTTACAGGCAATGTATCTGTAATGTATCCTGGTCGATACGCGGAGTCAACCATGTGTCATAAGATGATTATTTTAGGACATGATTAATTTTTTGTATCTAGTAATATCTATTCTATAGCACTTTGTTTGTTGCAGAATTCAACCCGACGGAACCTGTCGCAGCCTCTCCTAGTCAATCTCTTAATACTTGTGTCACGAACATTGGTGTTTTTTCTGTGTCTGGGTGTTATCTAAAGAAGCTGACTGACTGACTGACTGAAAATTCTTATAAGAATTTCATTCTAATAAAAAAATTATTCCTATAAGAATTTTATTTGTATAAGAATTTTATTCCTATGAGAATTTTTCATTTTTTACAAAACATCTTGGTATTTTCTTCATTTTTTTTTATTTATTATTGTTTTATTATTTGTAAATAAAAATATGCCTACATTAATTGTCTATCATTTAAAATAAAATAAATATAAGTACATCGACATTCATTTCCTTTCCGTTAACTATTTGCACACTTTTCAGTTCGTAGAAGCCCTTAAATGGGCGGCCATCTTGCTATAATTTTGATATCAAAATGATACGATCGCGATGATAGATTGTTGTGGAATGAGTTGTTTGTTTTTGATAATGTATGCTGCACTTTGCATTCCAATTACTGACATATTGGTATTGAAATAAAGGTTATTAAATGTACTTTAATACAGATTGAATTAATTTAATGACATAGATACAAAAAGTTACGTAAATACTTGTTTAAAACTAATGTTTTACTAAAATTTTACGTAAAAGTCAACTTCTTAATTTTTTTTATCGTTGTGGGTTGATAGTTGTACTTTGTTTCATATATATAAAGATGCCCTATAGTTTCAGCTTTGCAGGGGTATTTTTTGTTTTGCTAAAGTTGCAGTAGTTTGCTAGAAATTACACTTTTAATTAGCAACGGCACAGCGCGCTCAGAGGGGTTCAAGGCCAAGCGCGCGGGGGGGCGTACAAGACATTTATAGCTGTCAAACTCGGGCGTTGCAATGGGTAATGAACTCTCCAATCTCTGCGAGGAGGTATCCAGTTTGAGATAATCCACCTAGTTTAAACTTTACCCCCCGTTGACTATTTTAATTTCCTTTGCGACTCATTATTTCAACTTGCAAGTTGATAATCATGTCCGGGTTAGACCGGGTAGTGAAAGAACTGAGCCATAGTAAAAGTAAGAAGTCAGATTAGAGAAAACTGAATTTGTCCGGGATATGTATGCATGATGTATGTCAGTTGACATGTGATCATGGCGCTTGTAATAGTGCCGAAATATCGGGAGCTTATTGAAATGAAACAACAAGGTAATCACTACGTAGTATAAATAAAAGTCGCTTCCGGAAAGGAAGTTTTTTTTTTGTATAATATACCCGAAGCGAAGCAAGGGCGGGTCACTAGTTAAATAATAATAATAAATATTGCACAACATCACATACATTGATCTGATCCCGTGGTAAGTAGCTTAAGCACTTGTGTTACGGATATCAAAAACAACAGTGGATACACAAATATACTTAAATATATTTAATAACACACCTAGAAACAGAACAAACACCGATGTTCGTCACACAAATATTTGTCCCGGGCGGGAATCGAACCCACGACTCTTGGAACCGTTGTCAGTGAACCTGGGTCACTAACCACTGGTTCACCGAGCCAGTCACTAGTTACTGTATAAGATTCCTCAAAAGCTGTTACAAACTACCCTACTATCGTTCACTTGTACTATAACGTTTCAGCTAGTACAAGAGCCCGAAGCCAATTTAGTCAGAATTCAGTGCTACTCGTTAAAAGTTTAACCAGCCGGTAGATTGTTAGCCGACACTTCATGTTGTGTGAACGAGGAACTACCTATTTTTATTTGTATACCAACAAACGTGTGTTGGATAAATAAAACATTTTGTCAACTAAGTATTAACTCCCGATCTGTTAGTTGCGATGGAAATTCGTCGGGATACATGTTCCCCTCGGGGACATAAAATTAATTTCTCAACAGGGTTTTATGCCTCGTCGTTAGATGGTTCTTGGTGATGTTGAATTTAGTTTTTGACTGTACGTACAGTACAGTCACACAGTTTTCGTTTTTACTACATTTAGTATTTGAATGCAAGGTAGGTATGTACAAGTTTTTGGCTTTTTATACAGATTATTAACCTTACACATTTCATTCAATCCTTACTAATATTATAAATGCGAAAGTAACTCTGTCTGTCTGTCTGTCTGTCTGTCTGTCTGTTACGCTTTCACGCATAAAGTACTGAACCGATTTAAACGAAATTTGGTACAGATATAGTCCAGAGCCTAGAAACGGTTATAGGCTACTTTTTAACCGACTGCGCTATAAAGAAGTAATGTTTTAGCCGTTAAACATCTCTACGCGGACGAAGTCGTCACAGCCACTGGACGGATCGAGATGAAATTTAGCATGCAGGTAGATGTTATGACGTAGGCATCCGTTAGGACAGGATTTCCCGAAATTCCCACGGGAACGGGAAATAACGGGAAAATCCTTTTGTATGAAAAATACTAACCGCATAAGTTAGACGCTTGAAATTTGACATGCAGGTACCTTAATAAATTAAAAGCTTAGTTGCAACAGGATATTGTAAAATTCCCACGGGAACGAGAGTAATAGGGAAAAAACTTTTGTATGAAAAAATCTAAACCGCGATATAGATAGACGATTGAGATTTGGCATGCAGGTACCCTAATGAACGTAAAGCTTACTTCCAACGCGATATTACAAAATTCCCATGGGAACGGGAGTTATTGGTTATTAATAACTTCTGTATGTAAAATCCCTTACGGGGTTGAAATATATTATATAGAGATAGAGATATACCCGAAGCGAAGCGAGGGCGGGTCACTAGTATTCGTATAAAACGTCCACATACGATGCAAGCACTGGTGTGGTTCGGGTCCTCTTTTCTGCCCCGTGTCATTAAGGCGTGGAATGCCCTTCCATCTCATGTTTATCCTCCCACCTCCTTTATATCAGTCTCTGTCGCCCATAGTACAAGCTCTGTTTAGTTTGGGGTCAGATGACCGTGTGTGGAAATGTCCCAGATATTTATTTATTTATCTTATAATCTCGCACTCTTTAGACGGGAAGTGAAACGGCATTTAAGCAGGTCTTCAGGGTGAGTGCAACAGCCTCAATAGGTCTATTGTGTCGACCTCATATGTGGCTCTCATTACCACTTACCGTCAGTTGCCGTGAGGTCATCCTGTTAAGCTTTTATAAAAAAAAAGACAGATTGACCGAGGGTCAGAAAGAAAGTTGTGATCGACGCGCTGGACTTCCCCCCCCCCCCCCTATTTAACGAGGCCTTCACTTCTATGAAGGCTTGATGAAGGTAGACCCCTAGCAGAGGGAGCATGGTATCCAGCCCGAGGCGATTTCAGCGGAGATCGGTTGATGTGAGCGTCGGGACGTTCTTACTGTCCCTCGGGACACTGTCCCAGGAGCAGCTGCCGGAAGTCCCACACACTGCTTCAGTCAAATGCTTGACCGGGATGAGGGGTCAGAATGACCTCCGAAAAATAAAAAAAAATAAAAAGGGACAGATCTATTTAATTTTTTTTTGTTTAAATTCTTTTTATCCAAGAGTTGTTATTTACCTTACAAATCAATGTGGAACCTTTGAAATTGTGTACGTTTGAAAAGCTTTGAAGAACTGAACGTTTGATGTGGTGAAAGCGACCATCAAATACACTGTGTGCACATCCCTTATTTGTTTTTCGCATTGGAACCGTAATCGCTTGGAATTTATGTTTTAAATCTTTTGCAGACCGTAAACTTAAATAAAAAAATTAAACCTAATGACAAAAATATTCCACGATCATTGCTAAAATATTTTAACTAAGAAACTTAAACATAAAGATTGGTTTTTAGTATTTAAGGCACTATTACAAGCGTGAAAAATGAGTGAATTTGTGTGAAATTATTATACTTAAGCTGAACGAACTTCCATGCGGAATATGTAGATGGGCAATAAACACATCCACATGCACAGGATTAAGTATTAAAAAGTCTATCAGGCCATTCCTGCCAGCGCCGGCTTATTTATACCAGCACCGGCGCCATTTTGCGTGCTGAATACAAGATGGCCGCCGTTAGTTGGCGGGAAACGCTAAGCGATTACTGTTTAGCTCTGGTTTGTTAATGCTCGACGGGGGACTAGTTTAGGTGAACGCTAGCGGGCAATGGCGGTCTTCGTATTTATCTGAAGTGTTTGCAAGGGCGAAGGGAGATGTTAGATGACTGTGTAGTGTCGTAGTTGAAATGGTCATTCTTTTTGATATTCATGCCGTTAATAAAATGTATTTATTCACATTTTTTTCTATGAAATGGAAGTAGTAAGTAAGATAGTGAAGTGCACATATGAGGTCAAGAGCCGGAATATATTGAGGCTGTAGACCACATTCTGAAGGCCCGCTTAGATGCCGAATTACGCCGCGCCTGAATTTGGACGATTTATATTACGTTGTTGTCCAACAGTTTTTATTATTCACCACCAATGTCCTATAGTAAATCTTACAAAAATAAATATGAATGAACCCCAACTTACTCTTTTCATTTTCCAAGATAAAATAGTTTAATACCCTAGCTATGTTTTTGCTACTATCCAGAACATTTCCTTCAGGTACTTTGTCCGAACTAAAGTCTAAACCCTTCGTACGACCTAGATCACTACCGACAGTTTGCGTGAGTTATTTCACCTACAATTACAGTTCGTACCATTAATTATTCATTACATAAGACTTAGTTTCCCCCACACAAATATGTGTTCCCAAAAACATTGTCGGAGCAAGCATTGTCATGAACTTTTGAACGATGCTATTTACATTCGCACACTAATCTAAGTTGATGCTGGATTACAAATAGTACATAAGCCCTTATTTTCATATGAGTACGAACTATGTGCATAATACGTTGCTCAAATAGGCTCCAGCCGGAATACCAGCGCCCCAGCGGCTTCCTGTCGTTGTGGCATATGCTGAGACTGGGACCTAGTTGACACTAATCTATGTTGCGTTCTATGTTGTTTCTTTTTTCTTTTTTGTTATGTGGTCAATAAATGCGTTTTATTATTATTATTTATTATTTATATTGTTATGTGGCAGGACATAAAATAGAACTTGGTTCAAGGAAATCGGTTTTGCTAGTACATTAGGGATCTTAGTACATAATGGACTTTTCACATTTCCAAGAAAATATTTGTTTGTAACAGACATAATCTGAAAGATTATTTGTATTATTAGATAATTATCGGATACTAATTTGATCTTTGATATTGAAGAAAAGAGTACTTTCCTTTTAAGGCATTGTAAGTAACGTCTTTCTTTTAAAACAAAAAAAGATAAGATTCGTTGCAACATCACTGATTCTTACTATGACGTAATAACAAACGCGAAAGTTTTTGAGTATGTGTTTTATTGAATAGCTCTTAAATATAACTTCACAGTTTAACTGGTAAGAAAAACATAAAGACTGTTTTTTTAATTTGATAAATTATTTCAGGTATTCCAGTCATTTTAGACATTTTAAACGAAAAAAATACGCAAGATATTAGCAAGAAACATATTTTCGTTTTGACTTTTATCATTTTTTGAGTCGGCACGATATCAATATCGATTTTTCACTTTCCATTATTACCCTGTAATGAAGGTGTATACTAAAATTCAGCTTACTACTAATTTTTCCGCAGATAATACCTTAAACGACTGGACTATAAGCTTTTTACTGGGCTTGCAAAAAAGTGATGTTATATTGGATAAACGACTTCACGTGAACTAAATAGCAGATAGAAGCGAGCGTTTTATATTTAAAACTAAAAAGATGTAAAAAAAAAGTATACAGCCACGCCAGCCATCCACATACGCCGCTGCCGCAAAGCTTCATAAACTGAAATTTTCTAACCCCTCCGAGTAGTTGCATCATGCACGAGCAATTGTCGAAATTTTTGAATATAGCATGGAATCCTGGGATACCGGCGCAAACGCCCGGGCTGCATTCCTCGCTGGGGATGTGGGCGGGGTGAGGTGCAAGTTGGGAACTGTTCTACTTAACTGGTGGGTAATTTTATTTTCTATATTATCGGCCACCACTTCGTCCGCGTGGAAAGGAAAATAAAAAAGCTTTTGAATTATCAACACATTAGAAAACTCAATATGTCAGGGATATTTACGCCTTATCACGGGTCAACTCTCACGTTGACCGGACATATTAAATAAAAAAATATCTGGAACATTTCCACACACGGTCATCGGACCCAAAATAAACAAAGCTTTTACTATGGACGTCAGAGACGTAGTAATATTTATAAATATATTATACTTAAAAACACAATCACACCCAAACACGGAATAAACACCTTTGTTTATCACACAAAAATGATTTGTCCCGAGTGGGAATAGAACCGTCGACTCTTAGAACTGCCAGCGAGGGTTACAAACCACTGTTCTACCGAGCCAGTCAAATTAAGTTTCTAATCTATATGTCTTTTTCAGAATTCGGGTGTAGGTTATAACCTACACCTACTCTAATAAAAGTATACTTCTTTTGAAGAAAGTGCCCTAATAAAAGTATACTTTTATTAGAACACTTTCTTCAGAGACAGGGAGTCGAATATAAGAAAATTGAGATCGATAAAACTTCACAAAACCACCATTTAATAAATATTAGTCTTTGAAGGTCTACAAGCGATATTAGCAAAAGCATAGCTACGTACTGCCCAACGTTAAGTAGCTATATATTTGCTACTCCTAATATTACGTGTAGACTGATAAGGAGTAATATTTAGTGTAATGGAAGTCTAAAATTTCACAGAACCTATGATTTACGCCACATGTAGAGAAAGCACAAAAGGACTCGGAATAGGAATATTCAATATTCGTATGTGGACGTTTATTAGATTTCCGCATTCTTTTGAAACGCATAAATGATTAATTGCTCAACTTGTGTATGAGCTATGTATGGAGTTAGGAACGGTTTCTTAATATGTGTCTCATGGAGCCGTATGAGGAATGTGGGAAATAAATTCTTCAACCGCCATTGGATTTTATCTTCTAGTGCTCCGCACACGCTTTACTTCGGGTGAATTTTTAAAAACCTTCCTTTTAAACCTCTTAATTTGATAAAAAAATCGCTTCGATGTCGTCGTCGTCGTGCGTTGTTTTTAAGATTTAAGCATACAGGGATATAGTGACAGCAACTTTGTTTTATGCTATATAATGTAGTGATACAAATAAAAATGTAACTGATGGATGATATGTGATAATAAATATTATAGGAGACTGTTATCAACGCAGCAGAAAAACAATGAATTTTGGAATTTTGTTCTGTTTGCCTGTTTACTGCTTTTCCAAGCGGACGAAGTTCTTAAGTGTTATTTAAGTTACAAAGATAAATTATGGTTAAGAACTTAAAATAGGCTGAACTTGAACACGGTAAGGTTAGTAATTATGGACATTGAGCAGCAAATATTGTCTGTTGCTACTTTGATATTCGATTCGATAACTTTTCTATCACCGATCTGTACAAATTCCATATCCTAGCTCACCAGCCACTAGTCCTGATTGCACCTTTTTTTTCCTAACTGACATACCATGATGGCTTTAACTCTATATATAGAGCCTCGTGATATCACCAGACTTGCGGGGGACTGCTCTCACCTCCCTCCCTACCTGATTGCACCAAAAACAACGATTTGATTTGACTTCTTACACTCTACTCCTCAATACAGGATCCCACATCGTAGTATTATCTATCCCGGTCCCGGGATGGAAGGAACTAGAGATTTATAGGTACAGGGTCGCCGGCGGTTGAATGTGCTGATAGGTAATTTATTGGTGCAAAAGTGGGGTACACGGATTCGCCAACGATCGGTTAGTGGACCGACGCTAATGGCTGGATTTATGGAGATAAGATATGAGCTGACCCGTGATTGGGGGAAACTGGTTCGGTTAAACCGTGCGGTTAGTTGGATGTGCAAAGTGCATCCTGTGATCGCGATGTTCTTGTAGCAATTAAATATTAAAGCACCTACATGTGTGTAGATTACAGTGACTTTGATGTAGATAGGATCCAAATTCGACATCTAACTGCTTAGATGTCGAAAAATTTGGATCCTTAAGTGTCAGGGCCACAGGATCAATAGGATCATTATACATGCTTAATAGACCCTAAATTATGCATGTGGCATCTCGATGTTGACCACACGGCTGCAAAAAAATAATACTACTATGTTACACGGTCTTCGTTGTGTCCGTATTCCGCGTATTTGATAAAAATAACAAAAAAGGTTACCTTTCAGTTTAAATAGTTAAGTGAGGCTAGTCTTTACGCAACCCAGCCTATGGCTTATAAGTAACTTAGTCCTTAAAGATTTATTTGATTTTAGTTTCATATCATTATGGATCTAATACCATTTGACATGTAGTTGATGATAAATATAAAATAAAAACTAGGAAGTACGTAGATGTTGGTACTAAATTATAAAAGACATCAATTCAAAATGAAATTCCATACAATACTCCGATCATCAGAAATTATTATTTATACTGATACTATGGTATTTGCTATCTGAAAACGATATCTGAGAACCAATAACTGAACGCTGTGATTATACAAGTTCCATTCCGATTTCCGTTTTATCGCGATCCCGTTCGACCCATTCTGTGGAACCGATCAACTCGTACAAACAACGTTTTGAGGTAATGCAGGCAGATTAAATAAAAACACGCGTCACGCCGCAGTTGCAGTAATCCTCAGCCGGTTCTGGTCGTCACGGCCTTGCTTCGCGTGTAATCTAGCCACGGATAGGGGCTAGGAAGGGCCTAGACCGGATTACTGTCAGTCGTAGTGATAACAAGCTCCTATCGCCTATTGTAGGATTGTTGACGGGTGTTTTGTTCGCGATCAAATTAGATTAGGTTTGAGACACGATACGGGCTACATTGATCCGGGATGTTAGGTATGAAATTGTTTTATTTTCCTAGAATGAAATCGATGACATTTTATTGAAAGATGGAGTTTCTGATAGCTTAGCCCAGTAGTCTAGCTATTCATCTCATCGCTAGAAGTTGTTATTTTAGTCGAGTATTTTTTTGTTGAAAATTGTAAGATCCCTATTAGAAATGAAATAGTAGGAACAACGTTTTTAGTTTTAATTATACGTAAAATCATTGAAAAATATTGCTTCTTAATGTCTGAAGTTTTGCCTGATTTATTTAATTTTATAATGCACCAATAATTACCGCAAGAAATGCTATAAACGCGTTTATTTCTAACAAGCTCTTTCACGCGGTTTCACCCGCGTCCCGAAGGAACTGCTTCCCGTACCGGTATAAAAATTAGCCTATGTTACTCAAGGTAAATATAGCTTTCCATATAATTCATGAAATCGGTTCAGTAGTTTTCGAGCTTAGTTGTTACATACAAAAATATAAATCTTTCCTCTTTACAATATTAGTACAGAATTAATAGATAATATCTATAAATATATTAGTGCCAATATTGTATGTGTAACCTTCCAACAAAGCCAAGCTTGCTTATTCCTGTGGCTCAGCACATTTGAGAAGGATGTTATGCAAAAATGCAATCGGTCGCTTGCAGCTGCCGCAAGTTGATTCACGCCACGCGACGGGAACACAGTATTCAAATAGTTGTTCAAGTGCGAACATAAATATTCGTATTGGTTCGGTATATTTGGCCTGGGACTTTTCAATTGGTAAATTGTTTTTTCCGGAAATCGTTTTTTTTTTCGGAATCCATTGATATGATTGGGGCTGTATTTCATGTACTTTTTTTGTTGTTGAAAGAATGGAATTTTTTAATGTTTTTTCTACTGAATTTTTAACTCAATTAAATGAAGTTTTTGTTAAAATAGTCCGAATACGGAACGGAGAGAAATATAACATGGTATTGGGTATAAATTAATTTGAACTGTTACCTAAATGCCTTGCATAATAATCCTTACTTCCTTACTAATATTATAAATCTGAAAGTAACTCTGTCTGTCCGTCTGTTACACTTTCGCGCATAGAGTACTGGACCGATTTAAAAGAAATTTGGTACAGATATATTCCAGAGCCTAGAATAGTTTATAAGCTACTTTTTAACCGACTGCGCTATAAGCAAGTAATGTTTTACCCGTTAAACGTCTCTACGCGGACGAAGTCGCGGGCGGAAAGCTAGTATTATCATAAAAGCGACTAAAAAGTAACTACTTACAGTCACATAAACCATTACAAGCCAGTTAATACCTTACGAACATAACTAACATACTTCCCCATATTACTTTTCGAGGACAAACAAACTCCATCCGGCGGAAGTGCAAACAATGTCCATGTTAACTTTGCTATATAAATTTCCAGGAGCAAACAGACCCCTAAATGTAGGGATTTGTAAACGCGACATTGGCACACCGCGGAATGAAGTTGTGTCAAATAACGAACCGGAAGTGGAGCTGCCAACTTATAAAGTTTGCTACTACATTTTGGGGCTGGAACGGAGCTGTCTTTGTTCGTGTATAAAGATAAACATCGCTTGATTGCTGTACAATATTTCGTTTATGACTGAGTTAATGTTTTCTGTAATCGGTAATAGATCGAAATACAGGTTCGATTGTAAATAGAAACACATTTAATATTCTTCTATGCCATAGTATGAAGTGAGAGAAGTGGCGTGCATTTGAGAAGTGGCGTGCATTTGAAGAGGCCTATGTCCAGCAGTGGACAAGTATGGGCTGATGATGATGATGATGATGATGCCATAGTATGAATTACAAAATGGCTGATGATGGCATCATAGCACGCCTTCAAGGTGAGGGCGAAAGGCTCAATAGGGTCTTTTGTGCCTGTTGAACCTCAGGTGGACTATATGGCCAGTTTAGGGTTGAGAGCCATCCGCTTTCCCTGCAAGTTCGGTGATGATGAAGAGGCTACTCCAAGCCATGAACGAGTCAATTACGACAAAAAATGTGAGGTCATCCGAAACTTCTATTCAATTTTGAAAAAATCTCCACTCCAGACACGGCCACCTGACCCCAAATACTATGCAGAGCATGTATAGTGGGTGCCAGAGACAGATAACTATTGGTTATTTTCACCCAGACACGGAACAAACCCAATTAGTTCATCGCATAAATGTTTTCCCCCGGGGGGTATCGAACCCACGACCTTAACCAGAGTTCCTGTTCCTTAACCACTAACTACTGTTCTACCTAGCCAGACAGTTTATTGTTAAATAAACTGAATTACAGCATGAATTTAATCTACTTGAATTTGTGATATCACGTAACTATGCTTATCTGAAAACATTCACCTGGCCGCCCTCCAGTTTAGTTAAAAGCTCAAACGGAAACAAAGAAGTCACTATTTATAGGAGCCATTCTACCAGCTGATTTAACATACCGCAATTCTAAGATTACAATACCCGTTGACCGTGAGATATTTTGGTGCATCGAATAAGTAAACTGTCTTAAAAGCAGTGATAGCCGAGTGGTACATACGACTGTTAGACTGCCAAGTCAAAGGTTGTAGGTTCGAGCCCCGGCACGCATCAATGTCTTTTAAAATTCATGTGCATATTATAAATTAATTATCACTTGCTAAAAACGGTGAAGGAAAACGTCGTATCGCCTACGGGCGGTTTAAACTCTTGACACCTGGTTGTTCATCATCCATACGATAAGAAGAAGATTCCATTCTTGGAGGATGACCTCAGCCCACCTTCTGGCAAGCACCCGAGAGATACACAAAAGTCGATAGGCACAATAGACCCTATTGAGCTTATTCCACTCACCATGAAGGCCTGCTTATACCTACGCCGTTTAACACCCCACCTAAAGAGCCCGAGATTATATCATCATCATCATCATCATCAGCCCATACTTGTCTACTGCTGGACATAGGCCTCTCCAAATGCACGCCACTTCTTTCTATCCTCGGCCACTCGCATCCAGCTCCTACCAGCCGTCCTGCGCAGATCGTCACACCACCAGGCCTGCGGGCGCCCTACACTACGTTTGCCGAGACGCGGTATCCACTCCAGAACTCGTCTACCCCAGCGGTTGTCGGTTCTACGGCTGATGTGGCCAGCCCACTGCCACTTCCGAGATTATAGGAGGGAGGGAAAACATGATCTTTGAAATGTGATTATAGATTTGTGTTTAACATGCTATGTATTTTTATTCAGTGATTTAAAAAAGAGTTTATGAGCTTGCTCCGTTATTTTTTATGTAACGCATTTCTATCTGCGTATGTAAAGCGGTATTTTACGTATAACATAGTTTTATACTCTACGAAATATTTTTCATTTAGGCTTCTACAGAAAATATTGAAAAGAACTGGTATTTTTAGGCTTTGTATATTCAAAAACAGTTTTCGTTCATGTATTTTTGTAAACGTGTAGTTTGTCCTGCAAAAGCACCAGTAGTGTTTCTGTTGCTTCAAAAGTGTATAAAATTGTTTCAGAAATATTTCGCGCGGTCGTTTCTTGTTATTTGTTTTTATAGGTAAAAATGATACGCGTACATACATTATTTTTAATCCGTTATTATACATGTAAAAGGCGAACGACCAATTTCGGCAATGGCAGGCGTTCTTAATTAAGATCTTAGTGCGCAGAACGTATTATTGTGCACAGATATGCGCGCAAAGTGCATTCTGTTCCCTCGATTTCATAGTTCGATGAGACGTCAATCCGATATGACCGATGAGAGATCGGGCGCAGGACCACCGGCTTAATATGCTTTCTGAGGCACGGGCGTGCAACCGCCAACTCCGGGTTGAGTAATTTCTTTACTGAAAAACTCACACAAAATTTATCCGAAATATATTTTTTTTAATTCTATCTAAACAACACACTAGTAAAACTCTTAAAAATTGCTTGTGCTAGAATTTCCTTATATTTATAGAAGTGGGTTCTCCGTTACAGAAGAGATTTTACGAAAATACACCCCAAAAGGTTCCAACCCTAATAATCTAATAATCCTATCCAGTTACCACAGATTATAAGATATTATTTCTAGATAGCGGAGTCTTAGTAACACAATTCCGTTCTAGCGATTGGATGAGGTACCCTAAAATCCGTCTTTCCAGTGATATCCGGAACAAGGAATTGTTCCAATACTGCTAGATATAAAAATGTTGGCAAAAATGTTTCCCGGGGGGCATGTTTTAACGAGCTAGGAGGGACCATTGCTTGTGTACGATAAATGGATCTATTAAAAGAACGGCAATAGGGATTTGTGTTTTATGCTATATTTCCTTGATATACATAATTTTATATGGTGATTTTTTTTGTGTAGAGAATGTCAAATCTGGACAGATTGCCATTCTCTCTGCATCATTTTATACAGGGGCAATGTGCATGTAGAAATTTAAGCAATTACAAAATACACAACTCTATTGCCAAGGTAAATCGGAGATCAGTTTTTGGTTTAAACCAACATTTAAAAAAAACGGAAAAATTCAACTGCCTCACCGCGGCCCAGGAATTCGAACACCCGTCCTTCCGGGGATCGAGCCAAATTTGACGGCTTCAATTAATAGCTGCTGGTCTGGTGTGATGGTATAAAACACTTCTGGGCGCGATTCCCGGAAGTGCGGGTGTTCGAATCCCCGGGCTGCGGTGAGGCAGTTGAATTTTTTCCGTGTTTCTAAATATTAGTACAGCTAGTGCAAGCTTTAGCACTCAAATTTACATAAACCAATATTATTTCAAAGGGATAAAGATATGTAGGTATTATTGACCATTGTGCGATTTTTCAAATTTTATCTATACTAATATTATAAAAGCTGTAGAGTTTGTTTGTTTGTTTGAACGCGCTAATCTCAGGAACTACGGGTTTGAATTGAAAATTATTTTTGTGTTGTATAGAACCTTTATTGAGGAAGGCTTAAGGCTATTAACATCACGTTGCGACCAATAGGAGCAAAGAAAAAGATGAAATATTTGTAGAAAACGGGGAAAAACGCGTACGAAGTAGGTGGCACAGCTAGTCAAAAATACACCAGACTTAAACTAACTTTACATCGTCTACACAGACACAAGTCAGACGAGAACCATTGAAAGGAACAAAACTTGAGAACAGAACAAAATACAATACATTCAGTGTAAACTAGCATCAATTCCCACAACTTACTCCCATCAATCTTTGCGACGGTATTCCAATAATGATGTAGTTTAAATTCAAGAGGATTCCAACACAAAATACATGATAAATCTCTATGCGAACTTGAACCGTATTAACACAGAAGGGTAAAACTGTGATGATGATACGTTTATGCCTATTTCTTCGAAGTTTTTATACCTACGATTATTAAAACGGGAAATTTGAAAACTAACCTACCAGTCTCGCAGTCTCACAGTTGACCCGTGATCATGGTGCTTGCAACAGTGCCGAAATATCGGGAGCTCATAAAAATATAATAACATATCCCGGACATATTCAGTTTTGTAATGTGTGTAACCATGACGGTTTAATTATCATCATAATCATGAGCCCTTACATATGTGTTCTATTTCTTTGTGTGCGTTTCGCCTTGTGGATGTATCTATGTGTCATTTTTACCTCAAGTCGTGGTCAATAAATGTTTTTCTTTCTTTCAGCCCATATACTTCCCCACTGCTGGGGCACGGGCCTAGCTGAAACGAGGGCAATATGGCCTTAGTTAAACAACAAACAAGATTACCCTGTGTTTGATTCAAAGCTCATTTCATTTGTTTCAAATACGATTCATAACAATAATGTCACAATCAGCTAAATACTCCTTAGTATCCAGAATAACCCTCTGCAACAGTTTAGCTGGAAACCAAAATTTACAGACCCTTCAGAGCAGCAAATATAATAATGGGATGTTTTGAGATACACCGTTTGTGTTTTGCATAACAAACATAGCCCCCTCTAGTAGGACATTTCTGTACAATGGTTTGAATCGTTTGTCGTGTACTAAGCAGGCTAAATGTACTAAAGCGTAGAACGGGGGTACAGTGAAAATATTATGAGGCAGTGTAACGGAGATGTGAGGAGAGATGAGATGGGTTAATTTAGATTGATATGTATTAGGGGTGAGATTTAGTGGGTATTTGATAGCGATAGATAAATAAATAAATAAATAAATATTGCACAACATCACATACATTGATCTGATCCCGTTGTAAGTAGCTTAAGCACTTGTGTTACAGATATCAGAATCAACAGTGGATATACAAATAAACTTAAATATATTTAATAATACACCCAGACACGGAACAAACACCGATGTTCGTCACACAAATATTTGTCCCGAGTGGGAATCGAACCCACGACTCTTGGAACCGTGAGCGATAACTATATTAAAATTAAAAAAATTGTTTGTCATGGAAAAGTGATCTTGGTGTTGATGCGTGGTAATCCTACTAATTTTACAAACGTGAAAGTTTGTATGTGTGGATGGATGTTTGTTACTCTTTCAAGCAAATACTACTGAACCTATAACGATGAAATTTGGTTTGCAGGTAGCTGAAGACCCAGAATAACACATAGGCACACTTTTTATCACGAAGTTCCCGCGGGAATAGGGTTTCCACGCGGACGAATTCACGGGCGGAAAGCTTGTAATTATAATAAAAATGGACAGCGATCGCGTTCAATTGGCCTATTGGCCTATCAAATAAATAAATATCACTGTTGATGTATGTGGAAAGTAGATTCAGATATCCGTAACATAAGTGCTTAAGCTACTTACCAAGGATCAGATCAATTTACGTGATGTTGTATAAGAGCCATGGCTTTAATATTTATTAAATATTATCACAATGTATGTGTTGTTCTTATTCCGAAATAAGTTGCTAAATCCCTTGTGCTACGGATATCAGAAGGAACTGTGGTATACCCAAATATACTTAAATATATTTAATAAGACACGGAACAAACACCGATGTTCGTCACATTAATATTTGTCCCGAGTGGGAATCGAAACCGCGACCCTTGATCCGTAGGTACCAGGGTCACTAACCACTGTTCCAACGAGCCATCGAATAAAACCGGTGATCGTCATACAAATATTTGTCCCGGGTGGGAATCGAACCCACGAAAACGTAGTAAGGGACACTAGCTACTATTAAATGAATGGATAATGATAAATGTACTAGAATATTCTAGCGTTGATAGATGGATATCCATCTACCAACGAGATGATACAATCGATGGCACCATTGTTAGTGCTTTATTAAAACTAAAGTAAATGGCAGTAATCTGATTTTAATTAATTCAGTATAATAAAGTAATAATCGTCATAATATTCATATGTTCACTACATAATATAAAACGAAGTAGCTTTCTCTGTCCCTATATCCTTAATAGTGATTTAATCTTTATAACTTCGCAACAGATTTTGATGCGGTTTCCTTTAATAGATAAAGTTTTTATGTAAAATTTACCCGAAGCGAAGTAAGGGCGATTCACTTGTAACAATTTCAATTTAGGTTGAATAAAGTCACAAATCAACTTGTAATTTCAAAGCGGTTATCATTTAATCAATCGTGATGAATAAATTAAGCTTCCAAAATCGAATTTCTCGACTAACCTCGTTGCGTAGTAGCGTCAGTATTTAAATCACCGCCTTAGTACCTCGTGGTTTGGCAGAGCGGCCATCTTGAAACTCAGACAGTCACGCAGTCTGCACTGAAATATCGACGGAGAACATTGTTAATTCAGACTTGAATTTAGTTGGGTGTGGCCTAAGCCATAAGTATTCGCACCATGCTTGTGGGATCCTTTGCTAGTAGAGAAGCTTAGATGCTAGTTTTGACTTTTTGGTGTGGGGCGGTACAAGTTTGGACAAACTTCCGGCGCCACGGTACAGACCGGAAGTAATATGGTTTCTGTGCAATCGGTATACGAAATTGTTTATGCTTAGCGACGTGACGTTGGAAAGCAGACTTCGGTAACTTTACGCGAGATGTTGGATGCTTATTTTGTTAAGCCTAAAAGCGTCGATGGCCGAGTAGTTAAGGTCGTTGTTTGCCATGCGAGAGGTCGCCAGTTCAAACCCCTCCAGTAAGTATGTGTTTTTTAAATCCATGTGTACGATTATTAGATGCTTTAACGGTGAAGGGAAACATCGTGAGGAAACCTGCACACGTACGAAGAAAATCTAAGTTTGTGAAGTCGATCAACTTAAACTTGGCCAGCGTGATTGACTAAGGCCGGATCACCTAATTAAGGATAGGCCCGTCGCCAACAGTGGGGACAGTTATGGGCTGATGATGATGAAGACGTGAGGTGTTAATGATACGAGCTGAATCGTTGTCATTTGTCGTTTGTATTTGTGATGAAACACTTGGACTTGGAAGGTGCCTTCCTGTATTACTTGACTGGCTTCATGGTACGTTTGATAGAGCTTCTGTCTGTTGCACCAGGAGTCTCGGGTTCCATAACCACCCGGGAAAAAAGTAAATGTAACAAACATTACTGTTTTCCGTGTCTGGTTGTAAACATTTTTAAATTTGAAAGTAAACCCGCAACACAATAATGATATTTGAATGTATCAATTCATGTTCCAATAATAAGGAAAAGTGATTTATATGGATTACAAATCTCTATTATGTTCCAAAATATAAATGCGGGTTACAAGATCAAACATAACGGAACGGGTTACCACTCACCATTCAATTGGATCCTTTCACCGCAACCGTTACGTTGGGCAAAATGTATTTTTGAAACAAATAAACAACTTAAACAAAGCCTTTGAGGAGCGGCTAATAAATGGCCTATTATTGTCATTCGCCTTTTATATCGCAAAAAAGGGGAAAACATTGACATACAGCCTTTTAAATAATTACTTTCGTTTTTAAACGAGGGAGGCTGTAGGACGGGCGGGGGAATCCCCGGATTTGAACGATTGTTTAAAACGGTCCTGAATTTGCTTAATGTGTTTTTGTGTTGGCTCCGACATAATTTGTATTCTTCGGTATTCAGAATAAATAAATATATAAATATGCAATTCGGGATGAAGAGGCCGATATCCTAATGCGGTTGGCCGTTTGGTGGTTGCGAATTTGGCTTCTGATTCGATCAATTGTTGGCCTAGACTTTTTTATTATGAGTATGCACGCGGGTGTTTCCTAACTGATAATATTTTAGTATAAATATACATATTACACAACATCATTTACAATGATCCGATCCCGTGGTAACTACTTACGTAGCTTAAACATTTGTGTTGCGGATATCAGAATCAACAGCGGAAAAATATTTGTGTGACCAACACATGTGCTTGTTCCGTGCCTGGGTGTGTTATTTAATATTTTTTAGTATATCAATGTTCATTCTGATATCCGTAACATAAATGCTTAAGCAACATTCCTATTGCGGAATCGGATCAATGTATGTTATGTGATATATTTACATTCAATTTCTAATCAACAGAACTGTGCAGGGGGTTTTTACAAAGTAACAATATCGATGGCCCCACCGAATAAACGTGTAATAGCCATTGCACAAAAAAAATTTTTTTTGGTATTTCGTTACATTAGCCTCTCCTCTACCTCCCCAATTTTTTTTAGAATTTTTTGATTATAAACAAGCCTGTAATTGCATTAAAAACCTTTTTTCCACGGAAATAATATATTTTTTTGTCACAAGAATATTATTTTAAGTGACTATTACATGCTTCATACTTTCTCTGTTTCACAAGAATAAACGTGTATAAACAGCAAAACGTTTGATATTGTTTGTTCTTTGTTGTTAAGTATAGGCAATATGCGTTTGCACGTTTATTCGTGTATATTTTTTTGACGCTTTATTGAGTAATGTGTCTTGCACGAGAAGTAACTTAGCAAATAATTTTGCATTGTTTCTTACCATAATAGATAAGTTTTATAATTTATTGCTATAAATCGAGCACCAGTATTCCATTATTCTTAACAAAAAAAAAGTAGAGTAAAAGTGCCTTAACCAAATATAAACGACAATCAATTTTTGCAATCGGGTCTCGCAGGGTAATAATAGATAAGTTTTATAATTTATTGCTATAAATCAAGCACCAGCCGTGTGGTTACGGCGTAAGAATACCAAGTGTTGAAGTGGAAGCTATGTATGAGGACATTAGTATTTATTTATTTATTTAAAACATACATACATAATCCTTACAGGCTAACCTAATACAATTATATTAGGGGCCATACATAACTCCAAAACACATTTCACTGTTGTAATGGGAGACTTCAATGCAAAACTGGGCCGTAGAAGCGATGGTGAGCTGAAAGTGGGACGATTTGGATATGAACATCGGAATCTCAGGGGACAGATGCTAGCTGACTTTATGGAGAAAGAAGGACTTTTTGTGAAGAATTCATTCTTCCGAAAGTCACCGCACAGAAAATAGACCTGGTTGGGTCCGAACGACTGAACTAAAAATGAGATAGACTACATCATGACCATTAGGAGACGTCATTTCAACGACGTCTCTGTGATCAACAGGATTAAAACCGAAAGTGATCACCGTATCGTTAGAGGCACATTGAATATCAATGTCAAACCGGAAAGAACGCGTCTGGTGAAGTCTACGCTCCGACCATCGAAGGCACATATCCAAAACCCCGAGAACTTTCAGCTTGAACTGTCGAATCGCTTTCAATGGCTGGACAGCTGTTCATCAGTGGAAGATATAAATAGCAGGCTGTAAACTGAAACTGTTCATACGGTACGGTCCAAGTTTTTCAAAAGCCACCGTAAAAAAAGACCTCAAAAACTATCCGACCATACCCGACACCTTATCCTCATCAGGCTAGTCGACGTGTTTTGACGCTGAAAACTTCGGATGAAGCTGAGTCATATAGGCAGCTGAATAGACTGATTAGGAAGTCTCTGCGACATAATTTACGCTCCTTTAATACCCAGCGTATTAAGGAGACAATTAAGTGGAACCAAGGCTCCAAAGTGTTTGTAAGAGACGCGTCTATTGGGCAAAGCCAACTGACAAAGCTGAAGACTGAAGATAGACGCGTGACGTCAAACAAGTCCGAGGTGCTACGGGAGATAGAGAGGTTCTATGGGCAGTTATATACCTCGGTCTGTGCTGAGCCAGCTATTGTGGCGACAGACCCCAGAGCCAAGCTAACCCGACACTATACCGAAGACATCCCGGACATCAGCCTGTACGAGATAAGAATGGCTTTCAAACAACTTAAGAAAAACAAGACACCGGGTGAGGATGGAATCACTACAGAGCTTCTGAAAGCGGGTGGAACACCGGTACTAAAAGTCCCTCAGAAGCTCTTTTATTTCTCCCCGCTCGACGGCAAAACGCCAGAAGCATGGAACAGGGGTGTTGTGGTCTTGTTCTTAAAAAAAGGTGACAAAACCTTACTGAAGAACTACCGGCCCATAACACTGCTAAGCCATGTCTACAAGCTGTTCTCTAGAGTCATCACGAATCGATTGCAGGCTTGATGACTTCCAGCCTTCCGAACAAGCCGGTTTCCGAAAAGGCTTTAGTACCATAGAGCACTTGCCATGTAGATTATCGGTACATTGAAGTGTTAAAGTGTTTGTATAACAGCGGCACCATGTCAGTCCGAGTACAGGAAAATCGCACGAAGGAAATCCCCTTACAAAGAGGAGTACGACAGGTAGTTGTCATATCTCCGAAACTGTTTACTGCTACTCTGGAGGATTCCTTCAAGCTGCTGGAATGGCAAGGACTTGGTATCAATATTATTGGCAAGGCGAAATACATCACTCACCTTCGATTTGCTGATGACATCGTAGTCATGGCCGAGTCGCTGGAAGATCTAGGACAAATGCTCGATGACCTCGATAAAGTTTCCCAACAAGTGGGTCTTAGAATGAACATGGATAAAACAAAAAATATGTTTAATGTTGCACCCACCGTACAAACTGTTGGGAACTTTACTCTCGAAATTGTGGACGAATATATCTACCTCGGACAGGCAATCCGTTTAAGAAAATCAACTTTAGAGAGAGAGGTCAGCAGGCCGATGCAAATCGGCTGGGCAGCGTTTGGGAAACTGCACAACGTGTTCTCGTCCAAAATACCTCAGTGTCTCAAGACAAAGGTGTACAATCAATGTGTGTTACCTGTGATGACTTACGGCGCTGAGACGTGGTGCTTCACAAAAGATCTTTTTAGAAGGCTTAATGTCGCGCAGAGAGCTATGGAGGGCTATGCTCGGCATTTCTCTACGTGATCGAATCAGAAATGAAAAGACCCGTAGAAGAACCAAACTTGCTGACATAACCCACCAGATAAGCAAACTGAAGTGGCAATGGGCCGGCCACATAGCACGAAGATTGGACGGTCGGTTGGGCCGAAATGTCCTGGAGTGGAGGCCACGTACTGGATAGCGCAGTGTGGGACGACCACCAACCAGATGGACCGACGACCTGGTGAAAATCGCTGGGTTTTGTTGGAAAGAGGAAGAGAAGAGGCCTTCGGAAGAGGCCTATGCTCAGCAGTGGGCAGCAATGGGCTGAGATGACGACAATTTCATTAAAGGTTATGTTGGAATTTATTTAGTTCTCAAAATGCTTATAAGATAAGCCGTTTGTTTTTTTGTTGATTTTTGCTCAATTTCTATAGTAATGAGAAATATCTCTATGAATGTCAAAGGCTGATTATTATAAAAAATAGTTTTATTGTTATTATTATGATAATAAATAAAAATAATATATAAAAACAGAAGTTTTGTTTATTTTCCCTTTAAAGATTATGCAACATTTTAATATTACATAGCGTGAATTCATAATGTTAATATGCATAACACATTGTAAAACTAACTTAATGACACGAATATAAATGTAATTTTTATTACCATCCATAGATCACCAAATATTTCTGTAATACAAGCGTGCAAACAATTGCAGCCGCCATCAAAAGACGCGTGATTTCCCTAGAATAATAGTGTATCATTGCGTTACGTTCATCAAAATCGTTTAAATTCACACGAATAAACGTGTAATGATCTATAACAGTCAACTGACTACTCTAATTTCACTCGAGTAATTGTATAATATGGATTTTCTTGATTATTGACTAAATTAACGACTTTTCCTTAAAATAAATTATATCAGCTAAAAAATTATTTTTTTATCTTTAATTTCATTATACATTGTTTTAACCTACCTATAATAATACCCGAGATAGTAAGGATTAAACGTTTTTATTCTCTCCTGTAAAATTGACGTTTTTCACTTGCACGTTTATTCGGTGGGGCCATCGATATCAAAACGATAACGAAGTTCGAAAAGAACAAAATGTATGGGATTGACCACGTGATGTCAATCCCATACATTTAATTCTTTTCGACCTTGGTTATCGTTTCGATATTGATACTTGGTCTACGGGGCTTGTATCGTTGCGGTAGGATGATATCGTGAGGAAACCTGCACACCTACGAAGACATTTTTAGGTTGTGTAGTCAAGCAGCCGCACTTGGCCGGCGTGGTTTACTATGACCTTATCACCCTGGTGACACAAATATACTTCTCAAATAGTCACCGGGTAGGTCCGTTCCCCAGCAGTGGGGACGTATATGGACTGATGATGATAATGATACGGATAAGAGCCGTGCGTTACAAAATCCAACGATGATGAAAAGGCTACTCCAAGCCATAATCGTAGTCGGTTAGGGAATAAAATGTATCGTTGCGAGTTGTACTTGTGGTAGCAATAAAAAATTCTCAAGACAAACCATTGAACGCGTTGGGAAAGGTAAAATAATGTTTTGTACGTGTCTGTACCGCTGTGAGTCGCATTAAAGTGTAGACGAGCTCTGAGATATAGCGGCGAGATGAGCTTATTTTTCAAAGAGAAAAATAATGTGTTTTGCCAACGGATTTTTTAGAACGAACCAAGTATTTGGTGTTAGCAATTTAAATGTTAAACAAAGAGGCTAATGAGGTAATTAGGGAACGGATTAAGCGAAATTAAAGCTAGTTTCTATTAGACGATACTTTTCATTTACAAACCCTTAGAGTGGCAGCCATTCGATGATGAAGCCAAGACATCATCGTAGACAGTGAGACAAAAAAAAAGCTTGACACTTTAAACGAAATGAAACGAGAAAGTTTAATTACAGTAGTGGCAATAATTTGATCAATGAAATACTTACACCTGAATTAATATGGATCGTCGTAAAAAAGTGTATTTATGTAATGCATTGCATAAAAAAAAAATACTTGTCAAAAAAAACCGAGACTCAAAACTCAGGTTTTCTTCGGTAAAAAGTTGTGAGATCCATGTTATACCAAGTGGGTTATTGATTTATTCAGTCCTAAGTTTAGTGACCTTCTGTCTAAAGTTTTTACGTAATTATCAAACCTAGCAACATCTTACAGTGACCATGTCAATATTAAAAATATTAAACTTTTTTAATAAACATATTGACACGGCCATCGCATCATCGCTGGACTTGGCGGGGACACTGCCGTGCCCCCAGATACTATCCTGTACATCAAACAACCACCTTAGGAAGTTTGAAGGTTGACCTCTCTAATACTTGCACTTTGGTCACTTTTCTTACTGTCTGCGTAAGTAAAAGGGTTAGATCAAAAAACAATTTACGATCGACATTATAGCATACGAGAATGGTTCCGTAGGTGTCTTCTGTCTAAAGTCTACTTTTATCGATTGGAGTGGCACGTCATACTTCCTGATATCAAATAGGAATTTAAGCTAAATGCCTAACGTCAGGTAAAAAAAGGTTCACATTTCTGCTGGTCTCCATTTCTAGATCAATAAGAAAGTCACAACTTACCGATACAATTTCCAAGCTAGAGCATACAATTGAATGTCTGTTACATAATTTGGACGCATTTCAGTACAGTATTGATTACGGACTCATTGTTACTATGAAAGGGAGCTTTATGAAACCACTTTGAAGCTTCCCCTCTAAACCCGCAGAACCCTGCAACTTCCAAAAAGATTTAGGTGTAACTCGAAGCCCGCGTATTCCTGGGAATTTCCCTACAGTCGCCAGATGTTGGAGAAATGGCTGCCGTCTTTGAAAATACGTGTTCCCGTGAAAGCCAGCCAGTATACAGCTGTTTCCGTCCACTGTCGTTTGTTTTGCACGTCTACCGGAAATACATTTTGAATTTTGGAATGCGATAAACGGCGGATTGAATTTTATTGCCGTATCTGTAATGTTTGCCTATTTTTGCTTTTTAAGAGGCGGTAATTTGGGGTGAGAGTTGAGGCGAGTTTACAACGGTTGTTGTGATCATTGTATTTCCGCTAAGATTCAAAAGAAAATGTTATCTGATGACTGAAACTTGAAAAACGTTTTGTTATAACAGAAATGTCATGATTATTTTTTAAAATTTATAATATTTCAAAACAAACATAGGTATTTCCTTCAATCGCCAAAACATGTATGGTTTACTGATGAGAATAATAAATTGCTAAAGTTTAATAATTTGATTTATTGGTCTGTGTATTATTAATTCACGCAAGTTTGTATTTCAGTGTCATTTTTGATACCTGTACAATTTCTTAAGCTATTAACATCGGAACCAGAAGAATGTATGTAATGATGATATGCGATATTTATATTTATGAATTAATAATTGGAGCAAACTCGATCTGTAGTGATAAGTATCTACAGTGCTGCTTATTGTAGCCCTTTCCAAAGTTTGATGCCACTTTAATTACTGTTAAAGCACTGCTGAGTAGCGAGTAGGAAGCCATCCGTCTCGGCGGAACCCAAGCTCGCTATTTGTTGCCCCTCTGACCCACTTGCATCTTCTAACGGCTGGGTGGGTCACTGATGCAAGCGATGCAATTGAAATGCAGTAGAAATTACATGGCCAAAATTCAGGATTAGCTTACAAGGAAACATTTCTAGCTTTCTTCCCGCAATTTCAGTACCCGTGAAAATTCCACCATTACCGCATAAATAATCTCAGTCGGTTAAAAAGTGGTCATGTGTCAAAAAACTGAAAAGGTCTAGGATCATCATAAACTCATATACACCCCACTGATGGGGTACGGGCCTACGGTGAAATGCGTTGCACACCTTCACCCTGAGAGGGGGTTTTCTCCAGGTAGTGTGTTGGACTCCACAGCGACTAGCGAAGAGATGGTAAATGCCAGCTGCGACTTTTGGGCGGACTGCAATGCCCAGGGGGTATACCGACTAACCCGATACACAGGGTCACTTAGTGCAATGCCGACGGGGGTGTCGCCACACCTACCATCGGCTGGCCATCAGGGCGATGAGGCCTTAGTCAACCACGCTATCCAAGTGCGGGCTGGTTGGTTGAAGAAATTCTTAGGTTGTGTACAACCTAAGAATCTCTTTGTAGGTGTGTAGGTTTCCTCACGATGTTTTTCTTCACCGTAAAAGCGTCAAATAATCGTACATGTGAATTTCCACTTTTATCGTACCAACAGAAACTATACCATTGCGTTATACAATCAATTACTATTCCCTGAAAGTGCCGCCCAACCCTCAGGTGCCCGGGTGAAATCTAGGAACACTTGCCTAACTACTACACAAACTTGAAGTTTTCAACTTTGACAATGTTTTTCAGGGAAAATAGTCGAGCTGAAGGCGGCTTTAACTTTGCTATTCTCACGGGGTCCTGAAGGCACAGAATGCTTGGTACATGTTGAACAAGTTTTCACTTCGGGGAATCATATTGACAGATTTACGGTATGACATGCCACGTAGCGCGCTGATTGCTCTGCGGATCGCTTGGAGCAAAGCGATTGATTTACAAAATACCGGATATTATGGGACTTTAAAATCATCATCATCATTATTTTCCAGCCTTTATTAGCTATGTGTATGTATGTGTATTCTTCTTCCATTTGGGCCTATCATTCGTCAGCTCTGTGTCTAGATACTGCTTTTACTCCCATATAAACTCTCACGCAATCGATCCAAGTTTTTCTCTACTATAAAGGGGCTTTACATTTGAAAAAAAAAGAAACCCATTTGACGGGAGAAACTCGTTTATTTTTTTTAAATAGAATTATGTATTTAGAGGTACTAATGGTCGTTGGAGACTTGCTTTGCTTGCACGCTTAGCTTTTTATTTTTTAAGAATTGAAAGGATGTGTCATTAAATTGAAATAAGTCTTTATGGGTCTTCACGCGATATTAGGAGTAGCAAAATTACATAGCTACTTACTGCCCGACGTTTCGACTGGGTTACACCAATCGTGGTCGCGAGCGAACTGGCGCCGCCCGTCTTCGTCTGCCATAGCGGTTGTGAATTTCTTGATCCACCCCCGAACCAGCACTAATGTCATTTGTACAGCTACCCACATCTGTCCGACACACAACACTCACTGAATCCGGGTTTATATTAGACGTAACTTTCCGCGGTATGCACTTACTAATCACTGGGTTCCATGCCGATGATAACTTGAATCCATCTTCCCTATTGAAATTTCTGTGTTTCTTAATTTCAATAGCTTCTCGCACTATTCTTGCGTTATAGTGACGATCTGTTGAGAGGACCTTCGGGTCATGTAGCTCCATCCAATGATTAGTACCCATTTCTAATAGGTGCTCAGCCACCGCGGACTTGTTCGTTTGTCGATTTTTAACAGCTGCAATATGTTCTTTCACCCTCACGGCTATAGCCCGTTTGGTTTGTCCAATGTAAGAACTACCACAACTGCAATCGATTTTATATACACCCGGAGTTTGGAAGGTAATAACGTCTTTCGGTGTACGCAACATTTTTGACATTTTATATAACGGAGTATTTACAGTCTTAATGGAGTACTGTTTTAGAACTGTTCCAATCTTATCCGTTATACCTCTTATATATGGTAAAAATGCTGATTGCCGATTAACCTCTGGGTTCCCTTCCCTTGTATTTCGCCTTCTAGTCCGCCCCGGCGTCCCATATCCGTTGCGTTTCAGTACCTCCTGAACATGCACGAGCTCTGCCTGTATATGCTCAGGGTCACATAGTTCATACGCCCTATTTATCAACGAAGACACAACAGATTGAAGGTGTCTGGGGTGGTGGTGTGAAGAGGCATGTAAATACCTGTCCGTGTGTGTGGGTTTTCTGTATACAGAGTGAGCTAGGGTCCCATCCTGTTTCGCACAAATTTTCATATCTAAGAAACAGGATGGGACCCTAGCTCACTCTGTATACAGAAAACCCACACACATGGACAGGTATTTACATGCTTCTTCACACCACCACCCGTGTCTTCGTTGATAAATAGGGCGTATGAACTATGTGACCCTGAGCATATACAGGCAGAGCTCGTGCATGTTCAGGAGGTACTGAAACGCAACGGATATGGGACGCCGGGGCGGACTAGAAGGCGAAAGACAAGGGAAGGGAACCCAGAGGTTAATCGGCAATCAGCATTTTTACCTTATATAAGAGGTATAACGGATAAGATTGGAACAGTTCTAAAACAGTACTCCATTAAGACTGTATATACTCCGTTATATAAAATGTCAAAAATGTTGCGTACACCGAAAGACGTTATTACCTTCCAAACTCCGGGTGTATATAAAATCGATTGCAGTTGTGGTAGTTCTTACATTGGACAAACCAAACGGGCTATAGCCGTGAGGGTGAAAGAACATATTGCAGCTGTTAAAAATCGACAAACGAACAAGTCCGCGGTGGCTGAGCACCTATTAGAAATGGGTACTAATCATTGGATGGAGCTACATGACCCGAAGGTCCTCTCAACAGATCGTCACTATAACGCAAGAATAGTGCGAGAAGCTATTGAAATTAAGAAACACAGAAATTTCAATAGGGAAGATGGATTCAAGTTATCATCGGCATGGAACCCAGTGATTAGTAAGTGCATACCGCGGAAAGTTACGTCTAATATAAACCCGGATTCAGTGAGTGTTGTGTGTCGGACAGATGTGGGTAGCTGTACAAATGACATTAGTGCTGGTTCGGGGGTGGATCAAGAAATTCACAACCGCTATGGCAGACGGAGACGGGCGGCGCCAGTTCACTCGCGACCACGATTGGTGTAACCCAGTCGAAACGTCGGGCAGTAAGTAGCTATGTAATTTTGCTACTCCTAATATCGCGTGAAGACCCATAAAGACTTATTTCAGTGTAATGGAACGCGAAAGTTTAAAATGTGTCATTAAATATTGAAATCAGTTAAAGTATTTCTGATTTTTTTAATTTGTCAGCATAATATCATCTATTAATATTATCTGCATTGTGCCTTTTCTTATGATTACGCAATCACACTGTACGATTTTATCGCGTGCAAGGTAAAATTTATCTCAATAAAAGTTGTCAGTGCCCGTGTTGTCAATTAAAAAACCCATCAAAACAAGATAAAGCGTCACAAAATTGCACCAATAAACTGATCCGATCCAAGATTTTCTACGAATCACGAGTCCTTTAAAACGACCAATCAAGACCAATTCTGGAAAATCCTGACGCGAGGCTAGTGCAAATGAACGTACCCAATTTTCAGATCAGGAATTTTGTACGAGTACCTAGATCGTTTTGAAAGTATTTCATGTTAGTACACCAACGACCAGGTTTTTCTGAAGCAAAAATCGTCTCAAACAACTGCCCAAATTTGCTGACGAATACTTTGACACTGAAATATTGGGCAGCTTAAACAAAGCTTTAGTTATAACAATATTGTAAGATTTCTGATAATCAGTACTCAAATATTTATTAAACACAGGTTACAAAAAAAGTAAATTTTATTTCTTCACAACCTTTTGCTTGAAAGAAGAACAAGCAGACAAAGTAATATCCACATTTAAAATATTGGTAAAGGCCTAAAATTGGTCAACGAAAAAATCTGCTATAAGTCTAGGAACTGCATGCGTACTGCACACGCTATATTTGCTACACGCAAGAAATCCAAAGGTATACTGCATTCGAAACCTACTGAAAATATAATTGTAACCCGATACTCGCGAGTATTCAACGCTACACGATTTTCCGTCGAAAAGGCCGACAAAATTGATATTAAAACCCGCCTCCGTTGCTGTTCGTTGCGTTGTGAACCGCCGGAGTTATGAATGGCCCAATTAACAGGGTAATTACGAAAAATTACTCGACCTGTCAAACTGTCGGCGATGTGGTAACTAGAGACGCGCGTTGTTGAAGAAGGGAAGATAGAAAGGGTTGATAATAAACAAAATCTGATATGAAAATTTCGTGTCACAATTTTTTGGGACTACAAAGTCTTGGCTTGGTACATGCTATTTGGGTACAGGTTAACCGATACAAAGTGTTTGTTGTAAATTTTTAAAGGAGTGTTAGAGATATTATAAATACATACTTAAGTACATAATCACTCCTAGTTTTTTACACAAATATTTGTTCCGAGTGGAAATCGAACCCATGACTCTTCGAACCGCAGTGAGGGTCACCATTGTTTCACCGAAATGATTGCTTAATTTTTGTTTAAACCAAACATTTCGGAATCTCTGTATAAATAGGTCAACAGGAACATCACTAGAGTTAACCAACCGACTTTGTTTCGACGGTTTGTTAGCGTATCGGCTTTTAATTTTGTCACGGAACTCCTTTCTATTTAGATTCATCATCCGTAATCATTATTAATGTGAGTGCCTTTGTCAGTTTGTTCAGATATTACAGTTAAGGCGGTGGCTTAACGGTTGGTAATTTCAGTGGCATCAAAGTAATGATGTTTTGAAAGAGAGCCCTTGGTTTAGTAACCCTTGGCCCTTGGTAAGTTATTAGAGTGGAAATTATAATATAGGTCATAAATTGTGTCGTCCAGGGTCATTTACAGGTAAGGGGGATAATGAAATAGTGGTTTGAAATAAAACTAAGTTTATATATTACCTACTAGTTTTCCGCCCGCGACTTCGTCCGCGTAGAGACGTTTAACGGGTAAAACATTACTTCCTTATAGCGCAGTCGGTTAAAAACTCTATGCGTGAAATCGTAACAGACAGACAGACAGAGTTACTTTCGGATTTATAATTGTTAGGGTTCGATTCCTTTGATTGTAATTATATTAAATTAAAAACATAGTTATACAACTTAACTCAAAAACACAATATTATTTTATTCTGGCAACATTGTATGAACGCGGATTGGTTAAAGCACGCTCCAATAAGAGAGCTGTATTTTCCCGCCCGGCGTTATGGAGGGGGGAACGGGTAGAAGGCCGTTGGGCAGTCAGTTGGTGCATTCTTGCTTGAAGTGTCTCGGTGTAAAGATCTAAGTTAATAAGTGTAGCGCTGTGTTAATTAGATAATAAAAAGTGAAAGTTAATCCAGTTTGTTATTTATCAACCTACGAAATTAGTGAGTTTTTATAGTTCAGAAGTGTGAAGACAGCGTTTTAAAAACGTAAGTACACGCCCAAGATGTTTTATTTTACTCGGTAGTTGCTTTGGTTATACATTAAGTATTAAAATTTCCATACCATTCTACGCAAAGTGCGTAGGTAGTTTAAATTCTTCTTATTCCTATTTCGTTTAATTATTATTTAACCATTGATGTTACTGTAATGCAATCTAAATAATAGATAATATCTACGCAGTAGAGCGGTGCCCGATTGCGAGTACAATGTCGTTATTATCTGGTTATTATTTCATGTTAAAACCAGTTTGTTAATTGACTGAGACGTTCGGCGCACGGTTCGTTTCGTGTGGTATTTATTAAAGTTAGGTGGCGTGATTAATATAAGTATATTAAACCTTTTGTAGGCGTAAAGAAAAGGTGATCAGTTTTATATTATATTTATGGTGATTATTCTATTAATTACAAATAACCTAATATTAGCTATCATATGATATAGCCTTAGTTTATTCAATATTTATTTTTTTTATACCATATCAATCAGTACAAGGGTCTCGTTTTTACCCATTGTGTACGGAACCCTAAAAACATAATTAGACTATTTAGGTATTAGTATTTTAAAGTGTAGATGGATGTCCTCGAATACCTATCTACCTATTTATCATTTTATTAATAAATATATTTTTTTTTTCTCCGAGGTTATCGAAGATGGACCGCCTAAGTAACAGTCGTAGACTGGAAACTCCAAGCCATGGCGCAAGGGATCGCAGTCGGAGCAGAGTGAGCAGCCATGCCCGTCCTCTGTCGCAAGGACGGGGACGACGTAGCCCAAGTGAGGATGGCTCAAGTAGAGGCCTGGACTACAGCCGTGAACGAGTGAATCTTTTGGAGAGACAGCTGTTGCAGGAGCGTCAAAAGCTTCTTGATGCCGAAAGCCGTCAGCCGCGGCAGTCGTCGCGACCTTCAAGTCAGCGTGTGGAGTCACGGCCTGAGTGTCGTCGTGTTTCACCGCGACCGAACGAGCAGCCCCCGAGCATGGAACGTGGTCGAGCAGAGCATCGGGCATTTCCTCTTTCGTCCGAGTCACAGTAATGAGCAGACGTGTGTCTCCTTAATTCCGTAAATAGTGAACTAAGTGCATTCAACTTTAAGCCAAAAGTATAATCGTGTTAAGGACTATCATTACTTGCAACAATCGCAGTAAATTTCCATAAAATTAATCGGTTGCTTGCCCACAACGGCCGGCGTACGCGCAGTCAGCCCCGCACTCCACCTCGGGGGAAAAGGACAACGGCCATTTTTTGACTCGCTCCCACCTGCACGTCGGCCTACGGACTACGATTTACGCTGCGCGACACGCCCCTCCTAACTCCCCACTGCTGTGAAGTGCTACGAGTGCTACGTACAGCTACATTATCTGCATCTACGATATACTACGAAATTTATTATTTCACCACCCTACACAAAAATGAGTAACGTTAACAGATCGATGTCGGAATCAAACATAAGTGAGATGGGTTCAGATAACAGCCCGGTTGGCTATATTTCGCGTCGCAATAAAAGGATTAGAGAAGATGACTTACCTGCAGAATTTAATACTTTCAAGGAAGAACTCAGGAAACTAATGACATCCTTCATGTCAACACAACAAATACAACTGCAAGATATTCGGGAGAATTTGAAGGAAATTCAACAAACTAACTACAACATTGACCAGTCAATTAGTTTGCTGATGAGTCAAAACGAGGAGTCCCGTAAAAAAATTGAAATGTTAGAAACCCAGGCAAAAACAAACCAAGACAACATTGTGATTCTAGAAAATAAAATAGAGGACCTTCAACGTTTGTCGCGTAAAACCTGTGTTGAACTGAAGAACGTGCCGAAAAAATCGCAAGAATCCAGTGAAGATCTCATCCAAATGGTGCTGTGTCTAACTCAAACCATTAATATGAATTTGGAGCGTCGTGACATAAAAGATATCTTTCGCTTATCGTCTAGAAAACAGGAGACCTACTCAAATTCCCCGATTGTTGTGGAACTTGGTACAACCATGTTGAAGAGTGAACTACTCAAGCACGCCAAGTCTTTCAATATTAAAAATAAAACTAAAATACAAGCCAAACATTTAGGTATTACAACCAAGGAAGATACGCCCGTATTCTTAACGGAACATCTCACCCCCCAAGGAGCTCGCCTGTTTTTCCTGGCCCGGGACCTAGTAAAGACCGGAAAATACAAATACTGCTGGACATCCTACGGCAAAATATTGATTCGAAAAGATGACAACACTAAAGTGATTAACATCACAAGCGAACATCAAATACATAACCTGGTACAAAATGCATGACTGTGTTACAATTATAACCTAAGTGAACAACTATATGTCTTAACTATTATAGTCGTGTTATTTTTATTACCTCTGGCAATTAACGGACTTATATGTAAACAAGGTAAGCCTAGCCGCTTTATTATGTTATTATGTGAGCTTAAAATAAACACAACATATTTTTTATCGAGTTACATTTTATCTAAAACATACATTCATGAAACTATATCCATATATTATAATATATTTACACAACAAATCACATATACACAACACAATTTATACACAACCTCGTACTGTAATCACTACTTAAATGATAGTACTCTTATACCTAATCTATTATTAAAACTATACCCACAAAGTATCGTGCCTACTAAATATCTATATATAACTAACATTAACGACTTAAAACAGCTAATAACTACCCATCTAAATAATAATATTAATAACTATAAAATTAACCCACAAACAACAACCATCTCGTACTTTTATTGCTATAGATAATGGGTGACAAAATCCAAGCTATTAATAATATAGACTGTCTAGATATTGCTACATCTGTCAACTGTGACTGTGATGATCTTTCTAAGCATTGTGTGGATAAATCTAATCTCACAATTATTTCGCAGAATATTAGGAGCATTTACTGTAATTTTGATGACTTCTTGACTAACTTATCTACCTTTACATTTGAAGTTGATGTCATTATTCTGTCCGAGTGCCGTTTACATCCAGATAAACCTATCCCAACTCTAAATAGCTACACATCATTTGCTACCACACGTTATCATAACCAAAATGACGGAGTGGTCGTGTATGTAAAGGAAACATTTAAACCAAAAGCCTCGGAAATTCAAATAACTCACGCCTCGGCAATTCAAATAGATATATTAACGCACACTATATTAGGTATATATCGCTCACCCGCAAATCATAACGCAGAGCCCTTCATAGACTCGCTTTCCCGTCATCTGACTAGTATTAATTCCCAAAGAGATATAATTATTGCAGGTGATATCAATATAAACATTTTACCCTCCGATAACGAGAAATCCAGTGATAAACGAAACCGCACCTATTATCTTGATATGTTGTCAGCTTACGGTATTCTTCAGGTCACACTCTGGTCACAAGAGATAGAACGTGTCTAGATCATTTTATGCTAAGAATAAATAAAAAGAATCACTCAGCTTTTATTGCCATATTAAATACTACTATTACAGATCATCTTACAACTTTTCTATCTATAACCAAATCTAAACAGAAACAAAACCCAATCAAAACTACGTTAAAAATTGATTTAGAAAATGCTTTAAAACACTTAAAAATAATAAGAAAATGTCCGAACTACTATTATATACTGACCCTAACTTAATTACTGACAGTTTGATCCTTATGCTTAAGGAATCTATAAAAAAAAATACAAATATTATTAAAATACCTAAAAGTAAACGTATATTAAAACCCTGGATATCTCATGGCATCCTAAGATGTATTAAGAATCGTAATAAGCTCCAAATATTATATCGTAATGACCCTGACAACGACATTAAAAAAATTACTTATTTGCGTTATAGAAATTATTGTAACAACCTGATTAAAAAATTAAAAAGATTATATGACAGAAATCTACTTACAAAATCTATTAACAACAACAAGCTACTATGGAAAAATATTAAAACTTTAACATATACAAACAAACCTACTAGTGTGAATTCTGAACTAACAAACTTGAAACTGACCGCACTCGATTCGGCAAATTTTATAAACAGTTACTTTGCTAATATTGGTAACGATCTAGCTAAAACCATTAGTACAACCATAAATGAAAATGATTTTAACCAATATTTACATCGATTACCAACTTCTTCCCAATCCCTTGTTCTCTTAGATACAGACCATGATGAAATAAATACAATAATAAATAACTTGAGAAGAGACAGTGCCCCCGGTTGGGACAACATTTCCACCTCTTATATTAAATACGTTAAAAATGAAATTATACCTATTCTCACACATTTGGCTAACCTGTGTTTTTTGAAAGGTGTATTTCCCAATTCACTAAAAAGATCTATTATAACGCCTATTCATAAAGGTGGTAATAAGGAGAACGTTAGTAACTATAGACCTATTTCGGTGCTTCCAGTCTTAGCCAAAATACTAGAAAAGCTAATAAATACGCGTTTGCTAAAATATCTAGACACTTACAATATTCTATCACCAAACCAATACGGATTTAGACACGGAGTCTCAACAGAAGACGCAGTGACGGCCATTAGTACGCTAATAACCGAACAAGTCGATAAAGGCTCAAAATGTCTATCTGTATTCATAGATCTAAAAAAAGCGTTCGACACCGTCTCAAATAAAATACTATTGCAAAAATTAGAAAAAATTGGCATAAGAGATACGCAGTTACTTATTTTCAAAGACTACCTGACTAACAGAAAGCAAAAAGTTAAACTTGATGGCTGTACAAGTGATGATATTGATGTATCATGTGGTGTCCCTCAAGGAAGTGTCCTGGGCCCTACCCTGTTCCTAATTTACATAAATGATCTCTGTGACATGTCTATTCCTAATGCGAAAATATACTCTTACGCTGACGACACAGCAATCGTCTTCACTGGCAGTAACTGGTCTGATGTAAAAAAGAATGCGGAGCAGGGTACAGCTCGGGTGGCTTTGTGGATGAAAAACAACTTACTCACCCTTAATACTGATAAAACTAACTACATTTGCTTCAGTATTTATAATAGTTCTCAGCCCTGTCAAGACTTCAACATAAAAATACATACTTGTGGGACAGTGGAGGGTTTCAATGATGGGTGTAGTTGTCCTCAAATTAATAAAGTACAACATGTAAAATATCTGGGAGTAATCTTGGACCAAAGGCTATCATGGTATCCTCAAATTGAACAAATTACATCAAGAATACGTAAATTTAACTGGATATTTAAATCACTTAGATACGTAGCTCCAAAGCATGTAACCAGCAGTTCGCATAAACCTAGAAATTTACTAAACGAAATATACACCTCGCTGGTCCAATCAATAATAACATACTGTATCCCTATCTGGGGAGGAGCACTCAAGACGCGTTTCCTAGAAGTAGAGAGAGCACAGCGTACACTGTTAAAAATAATGTATTTCAAAAAAAGGACATTCTCAACGCATAATTTATACCAAATTAGTAACCTACTTTCGGTACGCAAATTGTACATTATACAAACAACTTTAAAAAAACACAAAAATCTAATTTATAAACCATGTACGAATATAACGGGAAGGAGAAGAAATGAAAATGTAGTCAACGTTCCCCATAGAAAAAATTGTAAACAAAAAAAAAACCGCCTTCAAAAACCCGACTCACTAAAAATTACAAAATAATATAATACGAACATTTATAATCATCTGGGTATAAATTTTATATGTTGTTGAAGGCGGTGCCGTTTATAAATATTTCAAACAGACAAGCACAGAGTGCTTCTTTTTCCTCAAAATTTTGATTGGCACCGCCTTCAAAAACATATAAAATTTATACCCAGATGATTATAAATGTTCGTATTATATTATTTTGTAATTTTTAGTGAGTCGGGTTTTTGAAGGCGGTTTTTTTTTTGTTTACAATTTTTTTTCATACTTTTTAGTGTTAAATTTTTTGTTACCCTATTAGTTCAGCTCATCTGTAATACTACTGATATTATAACTAGTAGTCTTAATTTGTATACAGTATTGAAAGAATTATCCTTTTACTCCAAACAATTAAGGAGTTGACCTTCCATCATCAGCTCAGCATCATAAGATTATGATTTCCAGAAGCAAATGCCAATATTACTTCAGATAATATGCAAAACGCGGTACATGTCCCTATAAAATTTGATGGTTGCCCTCGATTTCTCCTGGATCTCATCATCAGATCCTAGACTGGTCACCCTATTAGTTCAGCTCACCTATAATGCTACTGATATTATAACTACTAGTCTTAATATGTATACAGTATTGAAAGAATTATCCTTTTACTCCTTTTACTCCTAAGTATTAAGGAGTTGACCTTCCATCATCAGCTCAGCCTCATAAGATTATGATTTCCAGAAGCAAATGCCAATATAACTTCAGATAATATGTTAAACGCGGTACATGTCCCTATAAAATTTGAGGGTTGCCCTCGATTTCTCCTGGATCCCATCATCAGATCCGGGACTGGTGAAAATGGGACCACCTCGGAAGTGAACTGTATCCAACCAAAAAAAAATTTTTCAAATCCGTCTATAATTGACGAAAATATCGGGGAACATACATAAAAAAAAAAAAAAAAAAAAAAAAAAAAAATATTATACATACAGACGAATTGAGAACCTCCTCCTTTTTTTGAAGTCGGTTAAAAAACTCATTTTGCTAAGGTACAATTTGAATCTCGCTCAGCTGTCCTATATAACAAAGTAAACAAAGCAACACAAATATACAACAAATCGTTCCATGAATGTAAATCTATAATTAGTATCTGGGTAAAAGACTTAAGCTACGAAGAAACGGAAAATTTTATTTATAACTAGCTGCTCCCATAACTTCACTCGCGTTGAGTTTCTGGATTTTACATACAAATGTTTTTCCCAATAATTCCCGTTCGCGTGGGAATTTTGCAATATTATCCTATTGCAACAGGGCTTTATGCTTGTTAGGGTACCCGCATGTCTGATTTCAATTATCTATCATACGTAGTTTGGATTTTTTCACACAAAAGTTAACTCCCATTCCCGTGGGAATTCTGCAATATCCTGTTGCAACTATGCCTGAACTTTTACTAAGGCTATGCGTTGATGGATTGCTATGTCAGTCAGTCAGTCACATTTGGGTTATGTATATTTAGATTAAATTAACACATACAAAAAGACACGCACAATAATATTTATATTTAAAATAATAATATATATAAAAAAAAGTATATACAAGCATTCACAGTTATATAAGTATATATATATATATATGTATATGTTTATGTATGTGTATGTATGTATGCATGTATGTGTGTATATGCATATGTATGTGTATGTATGGGTAAGTACCTATGCATTGTATATCATAGAATACACGGTAAACAAATAAATGCGGCTAAGTGAAACCTAAAATTTGTAAAATTGATTTATTTAAAATACTTATTATAAATCAGAATGTTTAATCCTAATCTTGTTTTAAATATTATAATTAACTTATAGCTCAGTGAAATCACTTACCTACTTAAAGTTGCTTACAAAAAAAAAAAAAATTGTTTTTAAAAGTATAAGTAAATCAATATACCTGTATTATACTATATCTAAGAAAGAGCGGAATCCCCTGGTACAGGCAATTTCATGCTTAAAAGGGGGCTCCAACAATTTATGTACAATTTATGTTCAGAAAACCAATAAACAATTTTTATTTTATTTTTATTTTATTTTTTTATTATCGGGACGACGCGGGTCACTATACAAGGTCACGTAGCCCTTCGATTACTCATAGAGATTTTATGGACTTTATAAAATGTTTAAAAGGTGGCTTGTCGTCTCGGCATGCTGCACAGGACGCACGAACGTTTCAAAAAGTAGATCACATTAATTTAGTACCCAATTTTGATCCATCAGCAAAGAACCAACGGATTGACATTTGGCTTCGAAAGGTTAATGAATGTGCCTGTGTATATGGTTGGGACGACAAGACAACTACCCACTTTGCCGTACAAAAACTCCAAGGTCTGGCCAAAATTTGGTATGAAGGTTTAAATTCGGTTCTGTTTACGTGGGCGGAATGGCAAGAGAAATTACTAAGTGCTTTTCCTTTTGAACAGAATTATGGCCAGATCTTGGAGGAGATGCTTAAACGAAAAAGTAAATTAAATGAACCTATCGAAGTATACTATTATGAAAAACTAGCTTTACTTAACCAATGCGATATTGATGGAAAGCGGGCGGCGGACTGTATCATACATGGCATTATGGATAAAAATCTCAAGTCTGGTGCTCTGGCGTTGCGTTGTTCCCATCCTGATCAGCTCTTACAGTTCTTAATGAGTAGCAAGGATTCAAACCAGTCCGGTATCAGTCTAGATAGACCTCAGTTTAGACATAGAAATGATAACTTGAGTAGTAGTGGTAATAATAGTTCAAATTACAAAACGGGTACTAAGCATTATCAGCACAGTGGCTGTTTCAACTGTAAAGAGAAGGGACACAGTTTTTTACATTGTCCAAAGCCTCTTATTAAGTGTTTGCAGTGCCATAGAGTAGGACATACAAAGGAAAAATGTACGTTTATTCCTTCTAAGCCTAGTACAAGTTCAGTTCAAAGAACAATGCTAATTAATTCTAATGAAAGAAATTCCAGCCCAAAGTCTAAATTTATAAAAGAAGTAATTGTTGGTAATGTTAAAATGCAGGCTTTTGTTGATTTTGGTAGTGACGTTACTCTTATTAGGGAAGGTGTCGCTCAGGAGTTAGGGTTGTTACATGATGGTGTACCGTCCTTTATGAAAGGTTTCGGAAACGATATCGTGCAATCCTTGGGATCAGTTTTGCTGACGCTGGAAATTGATAAGGTCGAAGCTAAAGTTATGTGTAAGGTAGTGAGCGATAGTTTAATCGAAAAACCATTATTGATAGGTCAGTCGTATACAGAACAGCCACATATACTTGTACTCAAGGATGCAAAAACGTTACGGTTTCTCAAAATTGACAATGAGATGCCTCATCCAGATTTGGAGGCATGCAATAGTTCTTTGTTTAAATTGAAAACAGTTTCTGCAATCGAGATACATGGCGCAGCATCAATTCGAGCTCAAACTGATTCCGTGTTTGATCATACAGTTCTTTTGAAAACTAGTATCGCGGGAAAACCCAATAGGCAGTACATGGTAGGCGGTGGTCTTAACCAGATAAAAAATAGTCTAATTAATGTTACGATAATTCCAATTGCTGATTCTTGTTTCTTTCCTGAAGGTGTCGTGTTGTGTCGTGCTGAGAAAATAAATCATGTGAATAGAGTTGTGATAGATAGTCTAGAAACCTCCGTAATTTCGGAAGGTGATTTTGATGAATCACAAATCCGTGTTAACGAAGATATGCCTCATGACATCAAACAACACCTATTTCAGTTACTGCGAAAGTTTAAACACTGTTTTGCTTCTTCCCTCCCCAAACTTGGTTGTACCAATGTTACTGAGATGCAAATAGATTTAAATAGTACAAGTCCTGTCGTTTACCGACCATATCGTTTGTCACACCACGAACGGGAAATAGTTCGATCAATGATCGCTGAGATGGTAAATGCTGGGATAGTCCGTGAGTCTGTTTCTGAGTACGCTAGCCCCATCTTGCTTGTGAGAAAGAAAGATGGCAGTCTTAGAATGTGCGTAGACTATCGCAAGCTTAATTCAATTACAGTGAAGGAGCGATATCCCATGCCAATTATCGAGGACGAGATATCGCGACTACAAGGACAGTCCTGTTTTATCTCTCTTGATCTTGCATCGGGCTATTATCAGGTACCAATCGCAGAGCAGAGCAAACATCTGACTTCTTTCGTTACTCCGGATGGCCAATACGAGTTTAATCGTATGCCATTCGGCTTAGCGAATGCTCCCGCTGTTTTTCAGCGGATGATGAATTCCATTTTAGGTTCCGCTCGTTTTAGTAAGGCTACGGCATATATCGATGACGTCTTAATTTTTGGAAAAGACGCCAAGGAATGTTTAGGTAGATTAGAGGAAATCTTGCATGTTCTGGAGAAAGCTAATTTGACTTTAAATCTTTCAAAATGTGATTTTCTGAGGAGTCGTATCTGCTATCTTGGTTATGAAATAAGTGCTGCTGGGGTTAGGCCTGGAGAAGGAAAAATTCTCAGCGTTATGGATTTTCCACGGCCTGCTAATGTGCATAACGTTAGACAGTTTTTAGGGTTGGCTAGTTATTTCCGGAAATTTATAAAAGAATTTGCAAAGATCGCTTTCCCACTCAGTAAATTGCTCAAGAAGGACGCAACATGGGAATGGGGCAAATGTCAAGAAGAGGCTTTCGAAAATCTTAAAGCTAAACTTGTCAAGAGACCCATTCTAGCAATATACAATCCAAATGCAGAAACAGAGCTCCACACGGATGCGAGTCGAATTGGCATTGGAGGTATATTGTTGCAACGATCGAAGCCAGAAGAAATTTTGCGTCCGGTTGCATATTACAGCAGACAGACTTCACCCGAGGAGAAGAATTTTCATTCTTACGAATTGGAAACACTAGCTGTGATATGTTCTCTGCGCAAATTCAGAATCTATCTTTTAGGTAAAGAATTTAAAATAGTAAGCGACTGTAGTGCATTACGTTCAACATTTTCGAAACGGGATCTAATTCCTAGGATAGCAAGGTGGTGGCTCTTATTACAAGAGTTTCAATGTTCAGTAGAATATAGAGCAGGCTGTAAAATGAATCACGTTGATGCACTTTCGCGAAATCCAATTAACAGTACTGATGATACCTTCTCAGATCAATTTCCAGCGGTCATGTCCATTTCCAGTGAGGATTGGTTACATACCTTACAACTAGGTGATACTGAATTAATAAGGATCCGTGGCATTTTTGGAGAGCAATTTTAATGAAAAAGAGGTAGGCTATATCAAGGATAATTATGTCATAAAAGGGAATAAGTTGTTTCGTTACATAGGTGGCAATAAGGAAGATATACGATGGGTAGTACCGAAGGGTGCAAGGTGGCAAATCTGTCGCATGAACCATGATGACATTGGACATTTTGGTGTCGAGAAGACTCTCGAAAGAATAAAAAACAATTACTGGTTTTCTAAAATGAACAAATTTATAAAAAAATATGTAAATTCTTGTATTGAGTGTGCTTATGCTAAAAACAATTCCAATAAACGTGAGGGTCTTCTCCATCCTATAGATAAAGTTGGAGTTCCCTTTCACACTCTGCATATTGACCACCTTGGGCCCTTCGTGAAGTCAAAAAGAGGATGTACTCACCTCCTTTTGGTAATAGACGGATTTACAAAATTCTGTTTCATAAAGGCTGTTAGGAATACTAATAGTCAGAATGCAATTAAAGTCCTCGACGAAATATTTTGTACCTTTCGTACTCCAGATCGTCTAATCAGTGATAGAGGTTCCGGCTTTACGTCTCATACCTTTAAAAGGTTTTGTCTAGATAAGGGAGTCAGGCACATTCTCAATGCTGTAGCTAGTCCGAGATCGAATGGCCAAGTAGAGCGATATAATCGCACAGTATTAGATTCTTTGAAGACTATGGCTGTAAAATACGGTGAGAAGGACTGGGAGAGTCATTTGGGGACTATCCAATGGGGCTTAAACAATACTCTCCAGAAAACTACTGGTAGAACCCCGTCTGAGTTATTGTTTGGTGCTAGCATGTGTGTTGAGAAAAATCCGATTTTGAATGAAGTTGTACAGGAGACACGGAAAGATTATGATCTTTCAGAACTACGCCAAGTAACTAAAGATAGGATAAATAAAGAACAGGAGAAACAGAAGCTAAGATATGACAAGAACAGGATGCCTGCACATATTTACAGTGTAGGTGACCTTGTGAAAATAACTAAGACTTGCTTTAACAATGATGGCCAGAGTAAGAAAGTCATAATGTACTTGTTTAATTTTTGCTTTTGTTATTCGTTATTATTAATCATACATGTTTTAAGAAAATCATTGTATATTGAGAGAAAGACTGGCCAATTGTTAGGGTTACCACCTGGTGTCGTGTGCGGGGCGCACACGTTGTCAGGTCGGCCGATTGTTAGGGTTCGATTCCTTTGATTGTAATTATATTAAATTAAAAACATAGTTATACAACTTAACTCAAAAACACAATATTATTTTATTCTGGCAACATTGTATGAACGCGGATTGGTTAAAGCACGCTCCAATAAGAGAGCTGTATTTTCCCGCCCGGCGTTATGGAGGGGGGAACGGGTAGAAGGCCGTTGGGCAGTCAGTTGGTGCATTCTTGCTTGAAGTGTCTCGGTGTAAAGATCTAAGTTAATAAGTGTAGCGCTGTGTTAATTAGATAATAAAAAGTGAAAGTTAATCCAGTTTGTTATTTATCAACCTACGAAATTAGTGAGTTTTTATATAATATTAGTAAGGATTTAGAGCGCTGTCACGGGCAAGACTAAAGATAAATTGTCATCTTTCTCAAATGTTTTAAAATGTGTTGTGTTCGCGCAAATAAAAGACAATAATAAATAGTAGTTTAATAGGTCTATTAAACTAGGACGACAAGGCCTTAGTCAACCACGCTGGCCAAGTGCGGGTTGTTCGACTACACAACCTTAAAATTTCTTCGTAGGTGTGCAGGTGTCCGCACCATTCTTTCCTTCACCGTCAAATCGTCGAACAGCATCGTATTTCATACACTTTCTAGTAGGTATAGTGTTTGTCTTTGCTCAAGCCAAGGATCATAAATAAATATTTCACAACATCACATACATTGATCTGATCCCGTGGTAAGTAGCTTAAGCACTTGTGTTACAGGTATCAGAATCAACAGTGGATACACAAATATACTTAAATATATTTAATAATACACCCAGACACGATCATAAATGTATGTCATGTTGTGTCATATTAAAGAAAAAAACAAAGACCAAAATCTTAAAGGTCTTTGAATTTTTGGCACGAGCATCTATCACCAGTTTAGTAGATAAAGTGTCTGTATTGTGCATTATTATCCCAGGAATAAAAAGCGTCGATGGCTGAGTGGTTAAGGTTGTTGCTTGCCATGCGAGAGGTCGGCAGTTCAAACCCCGCCAGTTACCCATGTGTTTTTCAAATATGAAATTCATAATCTACCATCATTCGACGCTTTAACGGTGAAGGAAGACATCGTGAGGAAACCAGCACACCTGAGAGACTTTTCAACGGTGTGTGAAGCCATGGAGGCCTACGGGCGGTTTAAACTCTGAAACCTGGTGGTTCATCAACCATACGAAAAGAAGAATATCCCAGGAATCATCACGTCATGTGGTGTGATATTAAAAAAACAAACACAGAACAAAACCGCAAAGGTCTGTAAACTTTTGGCACTACTATTTATCACCAGTTTAGTGCGGTGCGGTGCCAGAAAGGTTATCGTACGGTTTCGTCCTAAGTCCGTAAATACGTCGCTTCCCTAATGGGAGGTGAGCACGCCATCTTTATTCGGTTTGAGCGTTCGTTTATGCAATGTCTTTTTTTCAGTTCTTAAACGTGTAGGGTTATATTGCAACTATTTCTTAGCTTCCCTCCCTCCTATGATCCCGTGCTCTACAGGCGGGGCGTGAAACGGCATTTAAGCAGGCCATCATTCATACAGACCATTCAATATGGTCTATTGTGTATGTTACCTGAGGGCCTACCATGAGTTGGCTATCGAAAACTTACTTACGTTAAAAACCTATCGAGTTGTTTTTTTCATACGGCCGATTTTAGTTCTTCGCGTAACCACCAGCGGCGCTGTACAAGTTTTTCATAGACATATTAACGTAGGCGATATCGAGTGCGTAAGTTTTAAACTCATGTTAGCCCCACTGACACCATATGTAGATCTCAATACCGATTACCATCAGGTGAGGTCATCGTGTTAGCATTTTATAAAAAAAACGACTTCAACTTTTATCTTCGTATTAAATGTTACTCGACATTGTACACTGACCTTAAGCTCGTAAAAGATCCCAATTAGGCATTTTAATTATTAATTACTCGAAAAAATAACATAGAATATTGCGAAAATCCAATTAACAAGGATTTATTTCGGTCGTAATCCACATTAAGTTAATGAAAGTGTCTCTTTCAAAGTTTTTTCCTTAAGAAGTATATTTTTTGGAAGCTGTTTAATTTTCCTCTTGTAAATTGTTAATAATTGACTCAAAAACAGCTGATGATTTTAATGAGGCTGTAATTACGTGTCAAATGATTTTTTTTATATAACATTTCTGAGAGGTTATAGTGAAAATGTATGTTCAAATTAATAGTATTAAGGGCCAACGATATGTTACACACTGGAACGAAACTGGCAATTGAGAGACTTAGGAACCAATGGTGGTTTTCTGGAAGACGTGAGCTTCTATGAAATAATAGTCTTTATGGCTATGTATTTGCTACTCCTAATATCGCGTGAAGACCCCATATAAAAGACGAATATTTAGCTTCTGTTTATATTTATACTAAGATGTAAGTAGCCTACATTATATAGTAGGTAAACAAAATTTGCAACCATATCGCAACACTTTGCCCAGGTAGCATAAAACATTCACAAAGTTGTGGGCAGTAACTGGCTATTTATATGGGTTGTATGAATTAACTGATTATAATCAACACACAACACTCGAAATAGTCGAGGTTTGTCGTGCCAAGTCTTTTTAACCGACTTAAAAGAAATAAGAAGGCTCACAATTGGTCGGAATCTTTTAAATAAATTTAAATATCTGGGACATTTCCACACACGGTCATCTGACCCCAAACTAAGCAGAGCTTGTACTATGGGCGTCAGACACTGATATACATACATAATATATTTTTAAATACATACTTAAATACACAATCACACCCAGACACGGAACAAACACCGATGTTCATCACACAAATATTTGATCCGAGTGGGAATCGAACCCACGACTCTCGGAACCGCCAGGCAGGGTCACTAGCCACTGTTCCACCGAGCCAGTCATTTTTTCACACACATATTTTTCTCGTATCGCCCGCTAAGTGAAAAACAAATCTGGCCTAATTAGGGTACCTTGTGATATACCTGCCTCTTTCATTTGCGTGCTTTCTCGCAACTTTTACTTAATAATGTCCGCGAAGTATCAATAAATTGCAGGATACAGATTTAAAACGCAAATTTTATAAAAGTAAACCATACTATAGTTAATTATCTTATAGAATTTCACTGAATTTGGATGCAAATGTATTAAATTTATGAAGCAGTGTATCAGATTATTAAGATTTATTCGGAACTGGTTAAGTATAGTGAAGAATTAATAATAAATAATTGAAAGAATTAAATGAGATATTCTTGTTACATAATGATTTATTTGTACGGTTGATCAAAGGATTTGTTATTTACATTTTTCTACTTTCAACAACAGTGGACCGCCATAGCTAGAATTTCATCCTCAAAATAGGATTTAAGGATACAATAGAAAAACCTAGCCTTTTATGCCTTTGTCAGAGACTGTACAAAACTTTTGTAGGTAAAAGCGTGCTAAACCCGCTTTAGATGGGAAAAATCTTTTACAGTCAACTCAACTCAACAACAGACTCAGCTAGGATTTAATCCCCATAATAGGATGTCCCAGGTCACTATAGAATATCCTAGCGTTTTACGCCTTTGGCGGTGACTGTACTATATAGGTATATAGTAGGTATTTTGTGGGCAAAGGTGTTCAATCCGATTTTGATTGCCATATCAATCTTTTGGGCGTGATTGCATCACCAATACCAGGAACAATATGCGGTGTTCCCAAAACTGTTTTAGGGTTCCCTACTCTTAGAAAAAAAGAAATACCTACCTATTTAATAAAAAGTAAAAAAATCAAACATAATTTAAATTTTAAATGAAATAAATTTCTTTATCTAGACACGCGGTAGCGTGTCAAGCCAAGGTTCAAGAAACAGAACTGGCGAGCCGCACCGTGTGTAATATTACACGAACCATTTGGAACCACTTTTGAACACCTCATAAATCAAAAACTATTTCACATAAACATATCAAATTTGGCTCATATATTGTGACTTGCGAGATAAATATGTGTTCTAAATTTCATAAGCTTATCTCAAACAGTTATTTAGATATTAATGTCCAAAAATCCTCATTTTTATCATTGACTGACTGACAGATCAAAATTCTAACCCAGTTCCAAATGACCTAGAGAGTTAAAATTTGGTATGCAAATAGGTAATTACATGAATACAAAGGAAAAAATAAAAAACTGGCAATTTTTTAATAATTAGGTTAGGTCCTATTATGAACGCTTAACATAAATACCTAGTTAGTGCCTAATAACGCCTATATACCGGGGAAGGCAGAGCACCAAGTATATATTTAGGTATACTTACTTATTTACAATTAAGAGTAGGTACTTATAGTCGGTTTTCATATTTATTACTTAGGGTAGGTACCTACATAAAGTCTAGTTTTAGTTTTGAATTTGTCCTTTTCAAAGGACCCACGGCGTTACGATGATATATACTTTTCTACAAAAAGTAATGATATCCAATCAAAAACATAAATGTGAAATGAGAGCCAAGTTCAATATTGCTTTGGTTGTTGACTTCAGCGACAAAAGAAGTGAGATCTAAATGGGTGCCAAGTTCAATGGTCAACCCAGAAATTTATTTATAAGTAACACTATAACATACCTATCATATCTTCTTATAACATAAGATAATGTATGGTGGTAGCCTATGAAGGTCTGTCTTGGCTAGTTTTCATAAATGAATTATAGCCGTCGCAAGTTCTAAGCCTACAAGTATTTGTCGGTTTTTATTTTATAATTCCGAAAATTTGGATTGTTGGTAGAAACTAGCAAGCGAACATAATAATACGTTGGTAGGTTTATATAAACTAGCCAAGACAGACCTTCATAGGCTACCACCATACATTATCTTATGTTATAAGAAGATATGATAGGTATGTTATAGTGTTACTTATAAATAAATTTCTGGGTTGACCATTGAACTTGGCACCCATTTAGATCTCACTTCTTTTGTCGCTGAAGTCAACAACCAAAGCAATATTGAACTTGGCTCTCATTTCACATTTATGTTTTTGATTGGATTTGCAATTTACAAGATTCAATAAATTTACCTAGTACATATGATAGGATTTTCAAGGGAAATTGTTTTTAGTGCCACGTACTAAAAACTAAAGATAGATTTTCTTTTTTTTCTCGAGTGGCTCGGTGGAACAGTGGTTAGTGACCCTGACTGGGGCGGTTCCAAGAGTCGTGGGTGTTGGGAACATCGGTGTTTGTTCCGTGTCTGGGTGTGATTATGTATTTAAGTATGTATTTAAATATATATTACGTATGTATATCAATCTCTGACGCCTGTAGTACAATCTCTGCTTAGTCATATGACCGTGTGTGGAAATGTTCCAGATATTTATTTCATCACCATCAGCCCATATTTTACGACCCAACTCCTAACGGGCCGAACCTTAACTAGGGCGATATTTATTTATTTATCATTAAATTATCTTGTATCACAGATAGTAGATGGCGCCACCTGTGACTTAACAGGTCATATACGGGAAAAATTCGGCGGCTTCAATACATAACAGCAGGTCTGGTGTGATGGTATAAAGCACATCTGGGCGCGATTCCTAGAAGGACGGGTGTTCGAATCCCCGGGCCGCGGTGAGGCAATTGAATTTTTTACGTTTTTCAAAATATTATATTCAGTCTGTTATGAGAATTTGTCATGAAACTATAAAATACAAGACGTCTCAGAACCATCCTTAAGAGCACTACTCACGCTTGACCGGTTCGTCCATGTAAACTTTTTCGTTACTTTTCTAACTAGATGTTTGCTTTTAAATTTGTTTCCCACTCCCTCGAAAAGCGACTGTATCTCTTGGAAATAAGGTTCGTTTTTGTTTGACCTTTTTAGGGTGAAATCCGTTTGACGCGCCAGTAGAAATAAGCGATAAGGTTAGTTTCAAAGTGAGTTTTATTGTATGGGCGCACGCGACCCCAGAGGTGACCAGTGGAATTTGAACCCTCGTTCTGTGACGCCATCTTGAAAGTGGAGGTCAAGTCGTTTAGGATAGGTCCGTTAAGAAAGAATGGCTCGATTTGTGGTTGATTTGAATTTATTTTTTCGAATACATTTTAAAAGTGATAATTTGATTTATTTTTACAGTGTATCATAAACGTGAACTGTGTTTGTTAATTTATTTTATTTGAATGAACTATAATAGTTATGTTAGTTTTTTTTACAAATTTGAATGACTATAATAATTTTTAATTTTATTTTCTTGAATATTAATGATATTGCTCCTAATTATTAGTCTTTATCTAAAGAAAGAAAGAAAAACATTTAGAAACCACGACATAGACACAAAAAGTACCAATGATACACAAAAACTCAACTCATACAAAGAAATATTACACAAAGACAAGGACTATAAGAAGTGGTCAACGAGGTACAGGCCTCAGAATGTGCCACATCAGCCCGAGAGCCGCTGTAGTACTGGTATGGTGGATTTAGAAATTCACAACCGCTGTGGCAGACGGAGACGGGTGGCGCCAGTTCGCTCGCGAACATGATTGGTGTTACCCAGGCGAAACGTCGGGCAGTAAGAATTTGCTACTCCTAATATCGCGTGTAAACCCATAAAGACTAACATTATTGTAATGGAAAGCGAAAGTCTAAAATCTGACGTAACAAATTGACTTGCATCTACCAATAATTCATTCAGAAAACACTGGTTAATGCTACAAAACTAGCGCTAATTATAAGATATAGAACTTTATTTATTTTTAAAATGAATATACCTAAAACTGAAACAATAAACAAGTAATTCAACAACGAAATCCCTGTTAAAATACAGTTAATTAATGCGCAGAAATTCTGACTTAATTTTAGTGTTACACTCGTATTAAAAGCATAACGCGGCAAAAGCATTTCTGATGATTCGAGTTATATAAAATAATCCTATATTTCATACATTCCGGCGTGTTAATTGATTTTGGGAATTATGCCAAGTGATAAAACCGAAAACGGTTCATGAACGTGTTAATTTTTAAAGTTTTAAAGCGAAACGGTCTATTTCTGAAAAGTTAAGTTCGTCTAGTTAAGTTAGTCCGAAATCTATAGACATATTTTTGTCTTACGTCTTAGGTCTTGGTCGCTTTAGATATTTTAAAAAATCATAAGAGTTTAGGTGTGAAATTAGCCGGTTTTTTTTTCTAACTGTAGGCAGTTAGAAAAAAAACCAGTATGATGGCTTGGAGTAACCTTTTCATCATCACGGGAGAGTGGATGCCTCTTACCCTTACGAGTAAAATTTAGGGCCGATAAAATATGTATTAGTTAGCATGTGACAGGATTCATTTATTAGAAACTAATGACCCTCACTCGCTTCGTATTAAATAAATTTTACATACAAACATTCCTCTTGGATCTCTTTATTAAAAAAAAAAACCGGCATTCAAATCCGTCCTGTCAAAAGATTTAAGCAAACATAGGGATATAGTGAGAGAGAAAGCGACTTTGTCCTATGTAGTGATAACATACATACATATACATAGTATCACGCCTTTTCCCCAGGCAGAGATCACTTTCTGCTATGTGCTACGATCCTGGCACACCTTTCGCTTATTCCACATCCATCCACCTCTTCATGCACGCTCGTCAATTACGGGTGCTTTTGATATGACCTTTCTTCTGGATGTGACCTATTTGGTCATGAAAGATCTTTCTTGGTCTTCTACTGTCTACAGTTTCATTTATTCTTTCTCTATAAATATTCATTTCTTTAATCGTCTTTTATTCATCACCTCAACATGACATTTTGATGAAATGCAATTTTGATTTTCGTTGTAAGTAGCAATGCACTGAAAATTGGAAACTGCTACTAAGCAGTAACATGAAATTGCAGTACTAAGTATAGCTTCGTCTGTTAGATTCTATTTGTCAATGCCATGTTATATGATTTGATAAATTCGTTTCTCGGTAGCATTTATTGGATTCGGTTGAGGGCAGACTACGAGACGTAAGCTCGATACAACTTAATACTTTTATCTCAAGTTGTTCAGTTTTCTGTCATTCGTTCCATGAAGTATTATTGTTCTAGTAATAAAGTTTACTATTTCTTGAAGTATTACAATTGTGGTACCTAGTTTATTGGATAAAGACATTGACCATTGATTTACCTTTGAAACAAACAATAATAACCACAATATGATGTAAATAAAATTGCAGTTAAATAAATATAACACAATAGAATAGGATAGAAAAGAATTAACGTTTATTTAGCACAAATTATAATACACAAAATTACACTATGGAGAAAACAACATCTCTGATTTGATTCCGTGCAACATCACATACATTAATTTTATTTCGGCCTGAGTAACAGATATCAAAAACAACAGTACGATACTATACACACTTTAGTAATATAAATAACACACCCAGAAAAAAAAGACCAGTCCATACAAAATATTTATTTCGAAAAAAGGAAATTAATCAATTTGAGGCAAAAGCTCTGAACATTTTTATCATTCCGAAAATAACATACATACATACATAAAATCACGCCTTTTTCCCAGAGGGGTAGGCAGAGATCACTTCCTGGCATGTGCGTGCATGAAGAGGTTAATGAATGTGGATGAATCGAAAGTGGTGTGCCAGGACCGAAAATAACCTTAATAAAAAAGTACGCTCATAACTCATCACGCCTGATATTACCGAATTCTCAATGTCAATTAACTTGACATGACGAAAACAACGCACCAAAATGTTTTTCCTCCGATACTAATTATCTTGAGAACGTGAGATCGTCTAATTATGTATTAATTAGTAATTAAACTCCGTCTTTGTTTTAATTTGGCTGAAGATACGGCCGTGTACTCGTCTCAAGTAAGGGAGATTAAAGTTACACGTTTACGTCTTGTACTTAAAAAGGACGGTTTATACTCTGCGTTGCTTGTGGAATACATCATAACATAAATCGACGAAATAATAGGTATTTTTATTTGTTGTTTTTAATGCTATTAAAGATCAATGTAAATTTAAAATTTGAAAAAAAAAAAACAAACAACAAATAAAAATATAATTGCCGAGTGGAACCATTCTGTATAACATTTCTGTAAAGAAACGTTTGCGGGCCGATAGTGTTTGATCACTACCGGTGGTGGCGCCACCCGTGGCTAACGGGTAAAAGGTGATGGAAAAAATCGCATTGATGACTAATTGCCTGGATAGCTCAGAGGTTAGAGCAACCGACGCGATATCGGGAGGTCCGGTGGTTCAAGTCCCCGTTCAGGCGGGGTCATGAATGCGATTTTTTTCAAATTTTAAATTCACATTGAAATAATAGATACTTAAGTAAATATAACAATCCGTTCGCCCGCAACCTAATATTCTACACAAGCCCCCATGTCATCCAAACCAAACCATGCTATTATAAGAATCATAGAAAAACAAAACAAAATCGTCGATCTTTCTTTTCCTAACTGACATACCATGATGGCTTGAAGTAGCCTCGTCATCACCACCGAACTCTCAGGGGAGCAGACAGCTCTCACCCTAAAAGTTTGACGATACTTTTAAGAGATAAAGCATATTACACGATTGAAGACTTAATGTTAAAACACAGTTAGTTTTGTATTTAGCATAAAGCCCCCAAATATCAATCAATAGGAGATCAAGTGATAAAAAAAATATGGTAGAGTCATTATTCATCATTGGCCCATATGTCCCCGCTGCTGGGGCACGGGCCTACCCTAAACTAGGGCGATAAGGCCTTAGTCAACCACGCTAGAGAAGTTGGGGTTGGTTGACTACGCCACCTCAAAATTTCTTCGCAAGTTTGCATATTTCTTACCGATGTATTCCTTTACCGGTAAAGCGTCAAAAATTTGAACATATAAATTTAATAACACAGTAGTAGGTGGGTTTGAACTTGCGACCTCTCGCATTGTAACAATTTTAACCACTGGGCCGTCGACGCCTTTTTTTAGGTGTAGAGTACGTAAGAGATAACGTTTAGCAACGTTGTTAAAGACGTAACGGAATGAAGGAAGTAACTACGTTTGCTAGACTTTGCAAGTCGACGCGATCGAATCGTTTGTTTTTTTCCTAACTGACTAACGATGATGGCTTGGAGTAACCTTATCATCATGAATTGTAGTCCACATTGCATGCCGTGGCAACCTCTAATTAAGATTAGCACTTAGCTCTAAGTTTATGTTGTTTTTATTCACTTTTATTAATCTGTACCAGTGTTTTTCTTGTTGGTTGTCCTAATAATAAATAAATAAATCATCACCGGACTCGCGGGGGAGCGGATGGCTCTCACCCCTACGCGATCGCATGGTGGTCGTCTCGTAAGCCTTAAAGGGACCTCCTAGCGTGGTATATGGTTATGGGCAGTCTTAAACGTTCACCGCAGCCGTGTTGGCAGATAAGTGGGCCACGTGCACGGCAAGTCTTTGTCGTTTTACAAGCGGTTTCAATTTACGTGCGCATTCACTATTTGGATACAATGATGCAGGTTAGATATTAAATAGAAATCGTGAAAACAAGAAATAAATAAATAAATATCAGAGACTTTTCTACACACTCCCCAAACTAAGCAACTAACAACTTGTAAATTTTAAATTTTTAAGTGCTAAAGCTTGCACTAGCTGTACTAATATTTAGAAAAACGGAAAAAATTCAACTGCCTCACCGCGGCCCGGGGATTCGAACACCCGTCCTTCCGGGAATCGCGCCCAGACGTGCATTACCATCACACCAGACCAGCAGCTATTAATTGAAGCCGTCGAATTTTTCCCGTATATGACCTGTTAGCCACAGGTGGCGCCATCTACTATCAGTGATACACACTGACAGCCGTAGACATCTCATTGCAGAAATGTAAACTACAGAAAATGATGACACACTGGCAATTAATGTAAATTTTAAATTTTTAAGTGCTAAAGCTTGCACTAGCTGTACTAATATTTAGAAAAACGGAAAAAATTCAACTGCCTCACCGCGGCCCGGGGATTCGAACACCCGTCCTTCCGGGAATCGCGCCCAGACGTGCATTACCATCACACCAGACCAGCAGCTATTAATTGAAGCCGTCGAATTTTTCCCGTATATGACCTGTTAGCCACAGGTGGCGCCATCTACTATCAGGTCCTGGTACCTGTGGCTAACAGGTCATATACGGGAAAAATTCGACGGCTTCAATTAATAGCTGCTGGTCTGGTGTGATGGTAATGCACGTCTGGGCGCGATTCCCGGAAGGACGGGTGTTCGAATCCCCGGGCCGCGGTGAGGCAGTTGAATTTTTTCCGTTTTTCTAAATATTAGTACAGCTAGTGCAAGCTTTAGCACTTAAAAATTTAAAATTTACATTAATTGCCAGTGTGTCATCATTTTCTGTAGTTTACATTTCTGCAATGAGATGTCTACGGCTGTCAGTGTGTATCACTGATAGTAGATGGCGCCACCTGTGGCTAACAGGTCATATACGGGAAAAATTCGACGGCTTCAATTAATAGCTGCTGGTCTGGTGTGATGGTAATGCACGTCTGGGCGCGATTCCCGGAAGGACGGGTGTTCGAATCCCCGGGCCGCGGTGAGGCAGTTGAATTTTTTCCGTTTTTCTAAATATTAACAACTTGTACTTTGGGCGTCAAATACTGATATACATACATGCATAGGTATTTATAAATATATACCTATTTACACCCAGATACGGAACAAACACCGATGTTCATCACACAAAATATATTTGCCTTGGAACCGCCAGGCAGGGTCACTAACCACTGTTACACCGAGCCAGTCGAAAAAATTACAGTTTTTTCTCAAAATGGTAAGGTCAATTTCTATGTAGGTAGGATAATTTGATACTAGCTTACCACCCGGACTCCCTCCGCGTGAAGTGCGTAAATTTTGTTCCCCTTGCGGCGAGTCAGGTCAAAAGAATAATACACCCAGACACGGAACAAACTACGATGTTCGTCACATAAATTTTCCCCAAAGTCCCGGGTAGGAATCCAACCCATGACTCTTGAAACCGCTGGTAGTGAACCTCGGTCACTAACCACTATTCCACCGAGCCGGTCAAATTTATAAAAATTTAATTTAAAAACGCGTGTAAATGTGCACTACGACAACCGAGCCATAAAATTATAATAGCACAGCAATAAAACTTAGTCCGGTGCAAGATTATTCATACATTTATATTAACACATTTGAGCCTATAAACCTTTTATGGGCTATAAAGAATTAGCCTCGCTTCCCGTATAATAAAGCGTGTGAATGGCTGGAGCTACCATCTCTGAGTGAGTAGACCTTTAATTGGTCGAATAAAAATTTAAATGGGATATTCGAAGCCTCCTGATTGGTCGATTAAAACGTAAACATCATTTGGACGACTTTGTTCACGTTTGAAGGAGATTGAGCTTAAATAAAATAAAAAAATAAATATTTCACAACATCACATACATTGATCTGATCCCGTGGTAAGTAGCTTAATCTCTTGTGTTACAGATATCAGAATCAATAGTGGATACACAAATATACTTAATACATACCCAGACACGGAACAAAGACCGATGTTCGTCGCACAAATATTTGTCCCGAGTGGGAATCGAACCCACGACTCTTGGAACCGTAGGTAGTGAACCTGGGTCACTAACCACTGTTCCACCAAGCCAGTCAAATCGAGCAATAAAAGTTTTAATTTTGTTTGTAGTTTCTTTTTTTTCTTTTACTATTGATTTTTTGATTTCCGATATTGTATGTCTATGTGTGTCTTGGTACAAATAAACAATTAATTATACTTCTATTCTAAAATATAGTAGTAGAGCTAAACTACTGTATGGGTGTCTCTAACATCATCATCATCAGCCCATATACGTCCCCTCTGCTGGGGCACGGGCCTACCCTAAACTAGGGCGATAAGGCCTTAGTCGACCACGCTGGCCAAGTGCGGGTTGGTCAACTACACAACCTTAGAATTTCTTCTTAGGTGTGCAGGTTTCCTCACGATGTTTTCCTTCACCGTTAAAGCGTCGAATGATGGTACATATGAATTTCAAATTAGAAAAACACATTGGTACCTGGCGGGTTTGAACTGGCGACCTCTCGCATGGCAAGCAACGACCTTAACCACTCGGCCATCGACGCTTTTTTCTCTAACATACATATATAAATTTGTTTTAGTATGTACTTGGCAGGCCTATTGGCTTATTTTGTATTCGAATCCATCCACCTGAAATTGTTTATCACGCAAAACATTACTCTCTTACAGCGTAGTCGGTTAAAAAGTAACCTTTGTCCTTTCTTAGACTCTTCACAATCTGTGTACTAAATTTAATTTCAATTGGTTTAGTAGGTAGCTTCGGTATGAAAGCGTGAGAGACAGACAGACATTATTAAAAAATAATATTGGTAAGGATAAGTGGATATAGGCCAAATCGGTGAATCGGATTACGATCTAATCGCATAAGCGGATCAATCAAAAAGGTTTAAGGTAAGGTAAAGGATCTCACAATCGTAATTGACCTTTAGTCAATCACGATTTTCAGATCAAATTATTTTAACGTTTAATCAAAATCTTTAGACTTCTTGTAGGTTTAAGATAGGGCTTGTTAGGTTTGCTTCTTCTAAGCTACTAATCGTGCGCTAGTACTAGCGCACCAGACAAGTTGGTACTTTCCAATACACTACTATCGATGGCCGAGTGGTTAAGGTCGTTGCTTGCCATGTGAGATGTTGCCAGTTCAAACCCCGCCAGGTACCAATGTGTTTTTCAAATTTGAAATTCATATGTACCATCATTCGACGCTTTAACGGTGAAGTAAAACATCGTGAGGAAACCGGCACACCTCAGAAATTTTTCAATGGTGTGTGGAGCCATGTCAGAGGCCTTACCAATGTGTTTTTCAAATTTGGAATTCATATGTACCATCATTCGAAGCTTTAACGGTGAAGGAAAACATCGTGATAAAACCAGCACACCTGAGAAATTTTTCAATGGTGTGTGGAGCCATGTCAGAGGCCTAATCAACCATATGATAAGAAGAAGAAGTATACACTACAACTGATTTACAGTAAGGTACTTACTTATTTGGAGAGCTTAAAATGTCTTATTTGTAGTACATAAGTACCATAGCACTTAACTCGGAATGTTGTGCAAATGAAATATTTAAACAGTCATTTTGCTTGGATTATCCTGTGCAACTTCATTATTTGTAATACGTTTGACAAAGTGTTATTTGCAGTTAGAACTCCACAAAGCGCCATTTTAGCGGAAATTACGCGTATTTGCTATTACTAATGGCATAATCTGGTAATCAGATATTTATTTGGTTGACTAAAATGTCACTTATTCGGAGTATGTCGTTCCAGCCGTTCACGGAACTCTATATCAATAGGAAATATTCAGTTGTAATAAATATTGGTATTTGGTTTTGTTTGAGGTATCAATATAAAATATTGCTGAATGATTCTCAGTTATTCGTTGTATTTGATTGACTTGCTCGGTGGAACAGTGGTTAGTGACCCACGGTTCCAAGAGTTAGGGGGATCGATTCCTACCGGGGGAAATATTTGAGTGACGAACATCAGTGTTTGTTCCGTGTCTGGAACTATAATGAAATAGATTTAGTATTAAAATTTGTGAATTCAAATGTGTTACCAAATCTATTTAAGTATATTTGTGTGGCCAAAGTTGATGCTGATATCCGTTACACAAGTGCTTAAGCTGCTTACCACAGGATCATTTCAACGTTTATGCCGTTATGTGATAGTTATAGATACCTCGAACGTAAACAGAATAAATAATTATCTTATTCTATTAAAAACTGCCATAAAAGTCAAATCAAATCATCCCGAACGCCATAATTCGAAACGCAGTAACTCGCAAAGTTTTTGACTGTCTAACACTTACTGCGTTTCAACAGAAGACCGTCGCGCCTACCCCATCACTGTTGGCAAATAAAATAATCCCTCCTGCAGTAATTCACGCGCATAATATTGTTGCATTTGACCGGGCGTGAACCGCTAAACGTCGGCGGTGATATACGGCGGCCGGCAGATGGCGCGCGTGACTGTTTATAAAACTGCCGTTTTGGGCGATGCAACAAATAAAACCTTTGTGTTAGCGGATGAAGTTGCGTCTTTTGGCTTATTGGAGTACGGGTATTTGTTTTGGTTAGGAAACTTGGATAATATCTCTACTATAATAATAATGATATAGTATTATAAAGCTGATGAGTTTGTTTGTTTGTTTGAACGCGCTTTTCTCAGAAAACGCGCTAATATTCAAATTGAAAAAATAAATTGTTCTGGATAGATTATACTCATCGAGGCTTTAGTCTATATAAACAGTCTAAAGAAACAATGGCAAATGTGTTCAAAAAACGGAGGAAAACGCGGAAGAACGCTGGCACAGCTTGTGTATTAAATATTTATGTTAACTCATTTCGTAATAATGAAAAAAATTAATGATTAAATAAGGAAATAAGAACGATTCTTCATTCATTTACATTCATTGATGAATGAAACCGAATGAAAAATCTTGGTAATACAATAGATATTGTTGCGGGAACGGGGTACGTTAAATTCATGATACGCCAAAAGTCACCAAAAGACAATTAATTTATTTGTCGACTAACAATTACACAATTGTACACTTAATTACAATACTAAATACGGAACACTAAATTACACTAAAACACTGAATCACACTAAAACACTGAATCGCACTAAAACACTGAATTACACTGAAATTATTCGCAGTTAACGCACTCGATCACTTCTAGTTCGCAGGAGACTGATTCGCTTCGCTTTCCAAATCGGAACTGTCCCGTCGCGTCGTACATCCCGCTTTTATACCCAGTGAGGACGCAGCTCTTTGCGTGACGTCGAGAATATTCTCGCGGGGATCGAAATCTCTAGAACTCGCTGGTGCAAGCGAATATAGACCTTATCCATACGTCGATAAGACTAATTTCGCTTGCACGGTCTCTCGTGGTTGTAACACTATTATTATTATTCTAGAACACGCTAGAGCTCGCTACGACCGTGCAAGCGAATATAGACCTTATCCATACGACGATAAGACTAATTCCGCTTGCCCGGTCCCTCGTGGTCGTAACAATATTATATTAAAGCAAGTGAAAAGGAAAACGTTTGTAAAAGTCTGCCGATTCTGACTATTACTTGAGAGAACATTTGAAATAAACTAAGTTTATGCATTAACTCGCGAATAAAATAGCGAGCAGTAAAAAACCCGATGTTAGCTATCGTAAATGAATATCACACATCACTGCATCACATACATCGTTCCGATACCGAAGTAAGTTGTTTAAACACTTGTGTTACGGGTATCAGAAGCAACAGTACTACCGGCAACGCTGGCGGTAGTACACTTTTCAAATAGATTTCTTTAAACGCCAATAGCCCCGCCCACTGGCCAATAGAAGAGCACTTAAAGAAAATCTGTCAAAATCCAAGCAAAAACGTTCCAATAGTAGGAGAGCTAGCAAGAATTTTTTGGTAGGTATTTGAGGCAAGCTGAAAACTTATCCTGAACCTCTCCTATTATATCCCAGCACGACACTGCAGACCTGGCTGGTGAGTAGCGGGGCTAAAGCAAACCCCCAAAAATATTTTTCATCTTTTTATTTATAACTAAAAAATAAGACTCACGTTGTAAGACAAATTATTTCGATGGAACTTCTACCTGTCAGGTGAACTGACAAAGCATATTTTTTTGGATTACAAAATATATTTTAAAATAAGAAAAATTGGGGGTTTGGTTTAGCCCCGGTACTCAGCCAGGTCTACGGTTTTGTGTTGAGTTATAATATTAAAGGTATAGGACAAGTTTTCAGCTTGCCTCATATACCGACCGAAAAATTCTTGCAGGCTCTCGGACCACAATTTGGGCGGGGCTTGCTTTGACAGACGTATAAGCGCCAAGCGATTTTCACCTTATAGGTGGTCGACCGCCAAATACTCCGATAGTACAGATAATAGTATACTTCACTACATACGAGTAGTATGAAGCAAAGTCGCTTCCCACGTCTTCACTACATAGTATGAAGCAAATTGCTTCCAGCGTCTGTCTGTCCCTATAAACGCTTAAATTTTTGAAACTACTCGTACACAACGGATTTTGACTTTGACTTTGACTTTGACTTTGACTTTGACTTTGACTAATAGATAGAAGGATTTTAGAGGAAGGTTTTTAAGTATAATACACCTTCAGCGAAGCGAGGGCGTGTCACTCGTAAATAATATATAAATGACACACCCAGACACGGAAAAAACACCAATGTATGACATTGGTGTTTTTTATGTCAATCTTTGTGTGATGACACAAAGATTTGACCCGATTGGGAATCGAACTCACGACTCTTGGCAGAGAGGGGCACTGTAATACGCCATCAAGTCAGTGAAAACCTCTTAATAACCATGTTGGAATATATTCAGAATTTCGAGTGTGTGTGTGTATCTTCTTCCTTCTTTTAACTATAAATATTCCGAGGCACTCCATAATCCACAAAGCACATCAAATATTAATATAACAGTAATCATCTGCTCCAGAATTATTAATATGTTCGCTTCCCGCAAAATGGTAGTTTTATAAACAATTCACTGCAATCCGGCCATTCCCGGCTCGCATATAGAGCCATATATTACCACCGTTTGCTGAACCCGGATCGTGTAAATTTTCTAGTTTTAATAACTTCACGATAGTTCATAATAGTTTAAATTATTCGGTAATATATTTACGGAAAATAATACGAATACGCTTGCAAATTTAACTACGGTCGCTATCTGCTCATAGATGTGGTTTTTAAATGAGTAATTTCAGGAATGCGTATGTTACAAGTCCGTATATTAAAATACACTGGTATCATAATTTTGGGTTGGTTTTGTGTGAAAATTGAATCTCAATTCAAATTGGGGTATGATTGATTGATTGATTGTCGCTGTAAAATTTCATGTAGATTTAACGGGTTTGTATCAACATTCTGAAATCGTAGAATCATAAAGCAATAAGTTTTCAGGGTTAAACTTGGCTTATCGTTTCAGATACAGCCTGGTGACATCCTCCTCAAAAACTGTGAATTTTTCACAAATGATGGATTTCTATTAAAAACAATTTCAGCTTACATTGCGGTTTAAAAGCTCTGACACCAGGTTGTTCATCAACCATTCGATAAGAAGAAGAAGAAGAAGCTTACATTAAATAAATAAAACCATAGAAATAGTATCAAGTTTAACTGCGTACTTCTAATAAAACATGCTACTGTAACTCTATATGAATCAATCTATCAATGTGAATATTACATACCCTGAAAATCAAGCTAATGAAAATCAAGCTAATAAAAATAAGTTGATTTTTATTCATGTTCCTGTGGTCTAGAATTATTTTTTTGTCTTGTGGATAAAAATGAAAAAAACTTGTATGTAAAATTAAACTATCATTAAAACAAAACAGCATGGGAAATATCCCGGACAGTTTCAGTTTTCTAATGTGTGTGACCACGACAGTTTAAAATTATACATATGTAAAATTGTCGTACCAAAGGTGCACCGTTGTCACACAGTTGAGCCCTTTTGAGAATCTAAACATAGTTCTTATCACCACAGTATGTAAAGCGTCGTGTGGCTGTCTTCTCCAAATGAGTGTAATACCAAGCGATAAGAATATTGCGGATAGACCAAGATATCATTACTGGCAGCGTTGTTAAAGCCTTAACTGGAAGGAAGAAAGAAACGGAACACTACTCTACAGCGTCAGCGTCAGCGTCTACACTTTGGCATGACAAAGTGGCGTGCATTTAGGGATGCCTATATCCGGGAATGGACAGAAATATGCTGATGATGAGGATGATTCTTCTTCTAGCTTATTGACATTTCTCACTTCTTTTTAGAGTTCCCTACCCAAAGCATTAGACCGGCAAGCTACTAACTACTATGACTTGACTCTCCGTCCGGTTGTCCAATAGTTTGTCACAAGGCTAACAAATATTTAAGGGACGCCATCCCATACAATTACCGTCATTTAGATTACGATATTAGTATTTTCTTTTATTACACATCATCCCATCTTTGGCCCGATATTATGTATAATATCCGAATAAAAAAGATTAATTTATTACATTGTCTAGAAAATTGTGCTTTTATATATATTGACTAGTCATTATGTATAATAATTATTTAATCAATAGATCGCACTTGTAGTAGTGGGATCACAGTGAACTCACCACTTCAAAGAATCAAAAGTGTCTATAAAGGTTGATTGGCTTGATGGCACCGGTATATTTCATTTTATTTGTGTGAACCCAGTTTGTTTGTAATATCCGTAACACAAATCGGTAGATTTGCACAATTCGTAAACGCAGTAAGTTTTACTTACTGTGTTGTTTTTGATGTTTGAGATCCTGACATTCTGATTTACAAGAATCAAAGACCTGTTATTATCTATCTTGTATTAAACTTCTAAAGCAACTTACCTCGGAATCGGAACAATGCATGTGATGTGTGCGGATTATTTATGAATCTAACTGCCTCGTTGGTCTATTGGTAGCAAGCACTGCGTAAGGACCGAGAGGTCCCCGGTTCGGGTCCAGGGTCGGGCAAAATTTGTGTGAGTTTTTCTGTAATGAAATTACTCAGCCCGGAGTTAGGAAGTTGGCGGTTGAACGCCCGTGCTTCGGAAAGCACGTTAAGCTGGTGGTCCTGCGCCCGATCTCTCATCGGTCATGTCGAATTGTCGTCTCACCGAACTATGAGAGTAAGGGAATAGAGAGTGCACTTGTGTTTGCGCGCACACTTGTGCACTATAATATGTCCTGCGCAGTTGGTTGATCTCAATTGAGATCGGCCGCCATGGCTGAAATCGGTCGGACGCCTTATTTATGAAGCTTGCTTTCTGTCTGTCACTTGCTCTGCGGCTAGAATCTTCAAAGTTTATCCCTTTACTGTCGAAGAACTTGTTGCTTTGCGGCAAATTTTCTTGGGAAACTGCGGTATGTCGGCACAAGTCCGTTCCGTGGTTAACAAACTTCCAAATTTAATCTTAGCGAAGAGGCAAAAATTTCACTTGAAATTATACCCACAGTAATTAATTTGGAAGAATTAATAATGTAGGCTGGGTCTTTCGAAACCTGTTTTTAGGCGAAAAAGTACATGCTAACAGTCTTTGTTATTCATGCCTCAAGCAAAAGGTAGCTCATTAATTAGACCTGATTGATATGTTTTAGCTGTTATATACTCTTTGTATAAATATAAGAGCCGAGAAAGAACACAATGTGGGCTTATAGTAATATAAAGAAAAAATTTCGTATTTTTTTTGTATTTTTAGTGTTTCTAATATATTATATCTATATACATACATACAGACAGATGCGGGAAGCGACTTTGCCTTAGACTATGAAGTGATTATTAATTTGTTGGCTTGCAGGTTAAATATAAATCCTTAAAACAAACACCTAAAAATGTCGACCAACACGAACTTGCCCAGCGTGATTGACGAAGCCCTGAGGGCCTACCATGAGTTGGCTATCGAAAACTTACGTATGTTAAAAACCTATCGAGTTGTTTTTTTTATACCGCCGATTTTAGTTCTTCGCGTAACCACCAGTGGTGCTGTACAAGTTTTTCATAGACATATTTACGTAGGCGATATCGATTGCATAAGTTTTAAAATCATGGTAGCCCTACTGATTGCCCTAGTTTAGGTTAGGCCTGTACCAGCAGTAGGGACGTATTATGAGCAGATGATGTGTTGTTGTGTGATATTATATGTGTAGTACCTATGACCTAAACTGGACAGGATCTCGTGAACATTATAACTTGGGTTCAAACTCATCACTAATCTTCGTTTTAATACTTAATGCAGAAATTTAAGTGTCCGTAGAAGTTTTTAAGCGACGCCGCGAAACTTTCCTTTACTGCTCGTTACCTATTAACGTTTAAACCTCATTTTGTACAAAATGTCACGTTTTAAAGAATCCTTAAATTGCTTTACAACTAAACTATAAAGATTGTCCCAACTTGTAAAGGGTTTCCTAATCCATGAGTCTTAAAGAGGAATACCCGGTGGCCATAGTAATTTAGGCCTTCAGTGCACATAAATGAAATTCAATGCGTATTTAGATAATTTTTAAGTTTTGTTTGTGTAGCAAAGAAATGCTATTCTAGTGCCGGATAGAAAAGTTTCTTACATGAATGATACCACCAAAGAATTAGTCTTATGGGTCTACCTACACGCGATATTAGGAGTAGCAAATTACATAGCTACTTAGCCAGTTCACTCGCGACCACGATTGGTGTAACCCACTCGAAACGTCGGGCAGTAAGTAGCTATGTAATTTGCTACTCCTAATATCGCGTGTAGACCCCTAATGACTAATTTTAGTGTAATGGAACGCGAAAGTCTAAAATCTTACCAACAAAGAACTCCGTAGTTACACTTTATGATGAGATTGATGATAATATGTACTTATTATCACTTACACCAAGCTAGCACCTACACAGTCCTACTTTATAAAGCCACCACCCGATATAGACTGTTAATAATAAACACGAAAGCGCAAGGCAATTAGAAGTGAATTTTAATCAAAGAGACGTCGATGGAACAATCACTTAACGTCATATTAGTTTCGTAGCAGCTCGTAGCAGCTACGAGCTACGACAGGCCATTACCCTGTCTCAGCCTTAAAGCTTTCTGCAGACGATCGCTTCGGAAGGACGCTGAAATACTGCACCTTGTGTGATTTTGACACGGTATTGGTCTTTGTGAAAAATATGGCTTCATTTCCAAGAACTTTTTATAGTAAATTATTTAAAGGTTTATCTTTGTGACATTACGAGTGTAGAAAAATAAAAGGGTGTTTGTTCTGTTTGAGTGTAGAATATTAACAAGAAAATAAATTTCAAGTAAACTACATTTTATATTTAATTATAAAATCACTTACGTAAGATTCAGCATCAAAAGTTACATATAATAATTAAAACTTAAACCATAAAACAAACTGTTCTCACAAAAATAGGCGGTTACAAAACAGAATAAGAATAAAAATATATTTTAAATTTTTTTATTAAATTTTATGATATGAAAAACACTGCCAAAAATACAAGATTCAAAACATTCTGAAAAAATATATAAGCATAGTATTGTCTATTATTCGTGCAAATACTACACATTAAAAATAAAACTATAAATTTACTGAGAACGAGAGAATTACAAGCACTTGTAAACGATGATTGTTTTGAATAAATTTAGAGCACACACATATTTCGAAATAATAAGAAAATGTTCATATTCACAGGTTGAATGTAAATCAATCCCAGTTTCCATAAAAATGAGAAGGCTTTACCTGTTACAATTTATATTTCTACTTGTAAAATAAATAAAACCTTAAAAACACATTTGCGTGTTTATCAATAGTTATAAAATGCTCAATATAAATTCCGTACATTTCATGTAACATAAAGCATAGTTTTTGACTGAAATCATATTGTAAAAATCACAGCCATAAAAATGTCCGACAAATAAAATACGATCTATTGCACAATGTCATAATACCGTAGCTCCGTAGCACTACGTCTACGAGGTGCTACGAAATTTACGATGCACTACGAGCTACGACATGCAATTAACCTGTCCTTGCCTTAAAAAGCTCAAGTTACTTTTTCTTTTAAGAATTTGCATGCATAAAGCTTTGAATCTTTTTAAAATACTAGCTGAATAACATTTTAATATGAAAATGTAGTGTTTTGATCTATTATAATTGGCTTATTTGGAGTTCAAAGAACCTAATACTACCTCTAAATTAAAATGAACACTAACATTTTAAAAACAAAATTTAAAAATGTCTTTATTAAAACTATAATATTACGTTTCTCATTGTTTTGTGAAGTTTGTAGTTGGGAGTGAAATATCGCGATAATATTTGGGTTAGTAATTATTTGAATAGAGTTCAATAAATACACATTAACTCACCATAAATGTGGTTTTAATATGAAACCGTAGAGATCTATTTTACAATTACAGGATTTAAGCCTTCAGGCCCTGAGGGCAGGGCCTTCAGGTAGAGTGCGACAGACTCAATAGACCTTCTATTGTGCCTGTCGACCACTATGTTGATCTCACTACCGTTTACTATTAGGTTGAGTTGACCCGTAAGATATCATCCATGTTAGCTTTTAAGAAAAAAATATATGTGCACAATAAAAAGACCAATATTACTAATTAAACTAAACTTCATAGAAAAAGCATTCTATTTATGTTGATCTCCTTCTTTGAGTTTGCCTCAGAAGCATTTCATTACAGAAAAATAAATAAATAAATAAATAAATAAATAAATATTTCACAACATCACATACATTGATCTGATCCCGTGGTAAGTAGCTTAAGCACTTGTGTTACAGATATCAGAATCAACAGTGGATACACAAATATACTTAAATATATTTAATAATACACCCAGACACGGAACAAACACCGATGTTCGTCACACAAATATTTGTCCCGAGTGGGAATCGAACCCACGACTCTTGGAACCGTAGGTAGGTAGGTAGGTAGGTAGGTAGGTAGGTAATAGACGGATACTTATTTATGTCGTTTTTGAAGTTGTAAGCGTTTCCGAGTCGACACTTTTGTTCTAGGATCTAGGCAAATTTAATATTAACAAGCGCGTACAATTGAATACTGCTCGAATATTAAATTCCTCCTGCCTGTATACAGTTTACAAGTTTCAGCTTTCAGCGTTTAATTTAATACAAAGGAAACAGTCCCAATGGAAAATGTAAACAGCTGAAGGTTTTATTTTTTTCTTTTTTATTGATTACGTATAAATTCATTTGTGTCAGTGTTGAATTTCCAGATCCATTTATTAACACGGTTAATTATGAGGTCATTATAAACCAAATTTATTCTAGGTAATTGAATTCAAAGTCAATATTTAGCCTCATGAGTTGTCAAAAATGTTTATTTTGTAGAAATGTCAAGTTCGAGGTATATTTAACCCAAAATAGTTACATAGAGCACTGACTCGCAAGAGTCATAAGTTAAGCATTAATTATTGTAAAAACTCTGTCTGAAATAAAAGGCTTATATTATTAATATTAGTTACATAGAGTCTGGTGGGTATATTATAAAATAATTATATTATAGTATAAAGTATACAAAAAGGATAATAATTATATTCTGTTACTAACAAAAGTATGTTACACCATTCTTGTAAATTTATGAGTATTGTATAATTTTTGAAAAACTGAAAATGTCCAAGTGAGTTCATTCGTGATCATTGCGCTTGCAATAGTGCCGAAATATCTGATTGATAAATATCTGGGACATTTCCAGTCATGGTCATCTGACCCCAAACGAATGATTATAGACATTAGGAAACTGGAAATTTTCGGCATATTGAGCTCTCGATATTTCGGTACTGTTGCAAGCACAATTATCACGGGTGAAATAAGCTTTTTTAGTTTTCTAAACATTGAACTGTCTGTTTGTAATAAAAAAAAAAACAACTTTTTACTCAATGGGTATGAATTTATATCGGTTACCAATAACAATACACACTCAAAAAAAATTGTCTGTCCATCTGTTCCGCAAATCTCCGAAACGGCTTAACCATTTAGACGGGACCTTCACTAATAAATGGCTAATTTAACAAGGTATATCAAAAGCTTTTTGAATAAATAATTGCTGCCAAAACCATTTCCGCGCGGACAAAGTCGAGGGCGGCTGCTAGTAATAATCAAAACAGTTCAAATGCACATAAGCGATCTTCCAAAATACGCTCCTCTTAAACAAAAAACGACTCAAATATTAGTCTTTATGGGTCTACACTCCTTATTAGGAGTAGCAAATACATAGCGTCGCGAGATCAATAAAAACATCGCGAGCGCTCGCGACCACGATTGGTGTAACCCAGTCGAAACGTCGGGCAGTAAGTAGCTATGTATTTGCTACTTCTAATAACGCGTGTAGACCCATAAAGACTAATATTTAGTGTAATGGAACGCGAAAGTCTAAAATCATATAAAAAACGACTCAGTTCTACAGAGTTCCATCAATACTTGTTATGTCCTCAGATTCCAGGTCCATCCGCACTCAAATGCACGACAGTTCAAGAATAACTAGAACTGAAATGCTGAAAAGATCCCGTTGGCATAGTAATATTATTTTCAAGGATGAAGCATAAACAACCGACTAGAACAAGATTACGGGACGACCTGCGGACGTAATGCGGGGGATGAGAGTGGGACACAGGGACGGATTAGGGACAGGGAATTTATTTATTTATATAAGGTACTCTTACAGGGTTACAGTCACTTGACAGTTTAGAAATATGTGATAACTTACGTGTAAAAAGCAAGACAGAAACCCGCAGGTAGTGTACACAGCATAATTAATTTAAAGCTATAGTGATTAGTAATTAGGATCTAAAACAAACAAAAAACAAAGGGCCACCTGACTCCAAACTAAGCAGAGCTCGTAGTATAGGTGTCAGAGACTGTACATAATTAGATATTCATAAATAAATATCTGGGACATTTCCACACACAGTCATCTTATCCCAAATTAAGCAGAGCTTGTACTATGAGCGTCAGAGACTGACATTCATACGTAGATATTTATAAATGTATACTTAAATTCACAATAAAACCCAGACACCAAACAAACACTTATGTTTTTCACACAAATATTTGTCCCTAGTGGTAATCGAATCCACGACTCTTGGAACTAGGCAACTAGGGTACTTTAACCACTAGTCCACCGATGCAGTCGTAAATAATGTACTAAAATACATATTCGGTTGGGAGCAATACGAGTCATACTGCAAATGTTTTATGGGGTGACAGGGAATCGTCACAGGTATCATTGTACACAGATTATTGTAATAATAAACTAAAGCAAATTGACTTCCCTGATGCTTGCAGAAGCTGCGCAAATACTATATGTAATAATCCTAATCATAATAAGATTTTAATGAATATGTATAGTCAGATTGTTAATATTCTCACCGAGGCATCTATTTATAGTAATAAAAATAAAGTGTCCAACTGTAAAAAGAAACACATATGTGGCTGGAATAAGCATGTTAAGGCAGCTCATAGTGAGGCTAGATTTTGGTTTCAGTACTGGGTTCTATATAACAAACCTCACACTGGGTATGTTTATGACAAAATGTATGAATCTAAAAGGATTTTTAAGGCTAAGCTTAAGTGGTGTCAAGCTAATAAACAACAGATTAAGATGGACATTTTGGCTATGCATCACTCGAAAAAAGACTTTTCCAATTTTTGGAAAATAACAAAGAAGTTGAACCCTAAACCTAGTATTCCAGCAAACGTGGAGGGACTCAGTGATCCTTCACTTATAGCCGAAATGTTCAAAGAACATTTTAATGTACAGGCCTCTATGGGAAACAGTTTAAATAATGGTAGTTCTAGTGATTCTCCTACGAGTGCTGACTGTTGTGATAAGGAGGTGGCGGTGATTACGGCAAGGGAGATCAGATCAGTTATTAGAAAAATGACTCGAGGCAAATCCCCAGGGCATGATCACTTAAGTATTGAGCATCTACTGTATGCTGGTGCACACTTGCCCCGAGTCCTTGCCTTATTCTTTTCTCTTTGCCTTAGCCATGGCTACTTACCGAAAAATATGTTGACTACTTTGGTGGTCCCTATTGTTAAAAATAAAACTGGAAATACAAGTGATAAGTCTAATTATAGGCCTATATCATTGGCAACCATAATAGCCAAAGTGCTGGATAGACTGCTTGATCAGCAGCTGGCTGCGCACACTAAGCTTCACGACGCACAGTTTGGCTTTAGGCCGGGTTTGTCTACTGAAGCCGCTGTTCTATGCCTCAAGCAGACTGTCCAGTACTACACTGCTAGGAATACACCAGTGTATGCTGTGTTTTTAGATCTATCTAAAGCCTTTGATTTAGTGAGATACGATGTACTATGGGATAAACTTTATAATGAAACAAGTATGCCTCGCGAGTTTATCTCTATTTTGAAGCACTGGTATGAAAATCAAAGGAATTGTGTTAAGTGGTCTGGAGGGTTTTCAGACATGTACAGGTTGGAATGTGGCGTAAGGCAGGGGGATAACCTCGCCGACCCTTTTAATCTGTACATGAACGATCTGATCGTTGAACTCAGCGGCGCCGGAGTCGGATGTTCCATTGACGGTACCTGGGTCAACAATATAAGTTACGCCGACGATATGGTTCTGCTGTGTCCATCTATCAGTGCTTTAAATAAGCTTTTGAGCATCTGCGAGCGTTTCGCTGTGGCTCATGGTCTTAGGTACAATACAACAAAAAGTGTGATACTTGTTTTCAAATCTGGGAAAAAGACTTACAAGTTTCCCCCTGTCATGCTAAACGGTGTACCACTAGGACAAGTTCACAGCTTTAAGTACCTGGGGCACTGGGTTACGGAGTCGCTCAAAGACGACATGGACTTGGAAAGGGAGCGCAGAGCCTTGTGTGTTCGAGCCAATATGCTTTCCCGCAGGTTTGCACGTTGCTCAAAACGAGTTAAAATCACGCTTTTCAAAGCTTATTGTCACTCATTATACACGTGCAGTCTGTGGATGAACTACACGAGGGGAGCATACAGGGCGCTGCGAGTCCAATACAATAATGCCTTCAGGGCGCTGTTGGGGCTGCCGCGCCACTGCAGTGCTTCAGGGATGCTAGCCACAGCCGAGGTTGATAGTTTTTCGGCTATCATAAGAAAGCGTATCGCATCTCTGGTGCAGCGTGTGCGGGGCAGCACCAACAGCCTCCTGAGGACCGTGGCGGGAAGGTTGCACGTGGACAGTGCTATTATGCAGCACTGGACTCGTGTTCATCTGACTAAAGACACTGCTATCGTGTATAATCACTATGCACGATAGTAGTGGTCTCAACTTTTTGTCCTACCTACACCTGAACTGTATACTAACATAGTTTTTTAAGATTTTATTATTACTAACACTATGGATTCTGGTCCGAAATAAACGATTTTTATTTTTATTTATTTATTCGCACTCAAACAAACATAAATGTACTTGTGTTTGCTCGCACACCTGTGATTTATAAAGTTTTGAGTTATTGATTGATCTCTATTGATGTCGGCCATCTTGGTCGGACAACTAACGTACACGGAAGTTTAGTCTCCTGTGATCACTCGCGTATATGGTGATACTTAAAGCGCTTTCGCTCCCCCAAACCTACGTCCGTATTAGGGACCGCCCAATGATGCCCTGAGCCGAGGTAGAGCCCGGTTAGGGGGCATTTAGGGGTGAAAGCCATACGCTCCCCCGCAAGTCCGGTGATGATGACAAGGCTACATCATCGCTAGTCAGTAAAAAAAAAAGCACTCTGTGTAGAATAAAGAAGTAATCATTTATTATTTGTATTTGCATCAAAATTAACTTTAAGTCGCTATCTATTGTCAACGGGGAAGACCCAATAACGACGGTGCGACGATCTGTGTAATTATTGAATTAATTGACAGGGATTGACTTGAAATAAATAATTGCTGCCAATTTGGGAACAGTATTTTTTATTAACAGTGAGAAATTAAATCAGAAACAGCTTTTGAAACTTAAATGCGGTAGTCGGTTTAGTTATTGCAATATACTATTTTGATGAAAAGCTTTTCTGTTCCACATTACGCACATGTACATACACCTCTTATTACATATAATTAAAAAAAGACGTGTGGCACTCGGGGACTGCCGCGGTATAGCTATTGCATAGCATCGTGCGTTTCGTAGATTCGTACAATACGTCTAAACGCACGCACACGAACACCGTCCCGAAGTCTACCGAACTGAAACGACGTTAGACTATTGTGAGGTTTTTTTCGTTACGGAATTTCTTGGTTCGGTCACCGCGCTCAAAGCCCGCGACAAAAGCTATGGAATAGCTTAATAATAAATAAATAAATATTTCACAACAACACATAATATGTACATCGATCTAATCCCGTGGTAAGTAGCTTAAGCACTTTGTGTTACGGAAATCAGATACGACAGCGGAAACACAAATATACTAAAATATATTTAAAAACACACCCAGACACGGAACAAACACCTATGTTCGTCACACAAATATTTGTCCCTAGTGGGAATCGAACCCACGACTCTTGGAACCGTAGCGAACCTGTCAGTCAGTTCATTTGTAGAATTTTATTAAAAAAAACCATTCCACAAAAAAAATAAAGCACAATTAATTTTTCAATACGACTCTGCGCAATTCATGATATTACTTCATACATTTTAAACTTTATCAAGCCGTATAGTTTATCTTCATAGACATGGACTCCACTTATAAACATTATGATAATATTATTCGACATACCTAACTCATTTAGCATTAAACATTTTCTCTGGAACTCGTTTAAACATTTTACAGGTTTTGTTTTCGGCGAAGCAGTTACTCATGAAAATAAAAAGTCGGTCATTTTATCTGTGAGGTTATCAAGTAACAGAATTTACAGAATGGGTAAATTAATTAAATGACGATAGAGAAATGAAAATGCAGACATTTTCTGGAAGTGCCACTTGTTATTCGAGCAGTGACATATGAGGGCTTGAAAACGACGTTACAAAATTAATTTGAAGGCTACTGGATTGCTTTTTGTTACATATGATATTAATATTACGTTGTATCATTGAAGCAACTTTCTTTGACTGGCTCGGTGGAAATGTGTTAGTGACCCAGTTTACGGTTCCAAGAGTCGTGGGTTCGGTTCCCACGCGGGATATATATTTGTGTGACGAACATTGCTCTTTGTACATATATTTAGGTATATATGTGTGTGTCATTACATCATCATCAGCCCACATACGTCCCCACTGCTTGGGCACGGGCCTACCCTAAACTAGGGGCATATATATGTGTGTATAAACTGTTAATTCTGATATCCGTATCACAAGTGCTTAAGCTATTTACCACGGGATCAGATCGATAATAATATGTATGTGATGTTGAGTAGTATACCGTTTGAAATACAATGTTACTTTAGGGTTCAACCTCAACTCAAAATTTAAAAATGGACCTTTATACATATACACTTTTCCGTCTATTGTATCTGTCTGCTTTGTCTCTAAGGTTTCAAATGTATTATACAACGTGCTGCCTTATAACGTTGAATAATTACTCTTGGCCGGTAATACAACCTTCGCATTTCAGTGAAACACAGAAAAAACCAAGTTTGCAACACGGATGGTCCATATGAAATATTAACAGCCGCCTCTTTAACACCCTATTTTAATGTAAATTTAAAATTTTTAAGTGCTAAAGCTGGCACTAGCTGTACTAATATTTAGAAAAACGGAAAAAATTCAATTTTTTCCGATTTTTTTCCGTTTTTCTAAATATTAGTACAGCTAGTGCAAGCTTTAGCACTTAAAAATTTTAAATTTACATTAATTGCCAGTGTGTCATCATTTTCTGTAGTTTACATTTCTGCAATGAGATGTCTACGGCTGTCAGTGTGTATCACTGATAGTAGATGGCGCCACCTGTGGCTAACAGGTCATATACGGGAAAAATTCGACGGCTTCAATTAATAGCTGCTGGTCTGGTGTGATGGTAATGCACGTCTGGGCGCGATTTCCGGAAGGACGGGTGTTCGAATCCCCGGGCCGCGGTGAGGCAGTTGAATTTTTTCCGTTTTTCTAAATACCCTATTTTAACTTGCGAAAATGAAATAAAAATATATCACTCAGTTCGTCTCTGCGCTCTGAAATACGGAGCACAGATCGAAATAAAATAATCCATTGTGAACAGTATAATGTGATTGCGAGAGGAGAGCAGTTGAGAAAAGACAGAGAATATGGGTTATGCTATTGAGGTATTGTTACAAACGTATAGATACGACACCGCTCTGCACATTTGTGACGTGTACACGGCAATGAGGATCACTTACAAAACGCCACAATGTTACGGCATCATGCAGCGATTGTCGCCAATATAACAACGAGGGATGATAAAAACGTACTTTATACTCTATAATCTGTGCTTTGATTCCGGTAATCAATCATCATCATCATCATCAGCCACCACTGTTGGGACACGGGCCTTCCTTAATCTAGAACCATCAAAAAAAATGTGTTTGTTATCGCTGGCCGCAATGCTTTAAGAGGCTGAACCATCTATAACTTGTATTGTAAGCTTTGAAGGCATCATATCAGTTGGAACGAAGTCTTTTGAACGGTCATATTTAGCTTTTCATATTAGTTTGTTTGTTTATTTGGACCAATCCCTATTCCCAAGATCTTAAATTTGGTAATTCTGTATTAAGAATCATTTCATGTCCGTCCTCTCCGTACCGCTCAAATTAAGTACGAACGCTTCCTATTTAATAAAAAAATGTGAGCTTTTGACAGAATTAACCTCATATCTAAAAGCGGACGCCACGTGCGTAGCCCAGTGCTGCCAACACAACAGATTAAAAATTGCTTACGAATCCCTCAATTACAGCAGGTGGGATTCCCCCCCCCCCCTGACCGCTGAAAGGGATAAATGTAATTAATTACCCTCATTCTATGGCCGGGTTTTGAGAGGCACAAACATGTGTATTGTTCTTTTTGTTGCTTTATTGAGTGTGTTGAGAACCCTTTGTTTTGTGAAGTGCTTATGGCAGCGATGATTTATAGGTATCTTGGGCGAATGGTTCGGTTAGCCAATAGAATAAAGAATAAAAATAGTTTGTTTAGCTACACATACAAACCACACACCGTCCACAACCCGTCACGTCACGTTTCCCACAGACGTGAAAAGTGGATCGCTGGAAGTGATCTCTGCCTACCCCTCTGGGAAAAAGGCGTGATTTTATGTATGTATGCACATACAAACAATAAAGAAAAAACATTCAAATACATTTATAAAGTGACACTAAAAGCCTGTGTGTGTTGTCTGAGAAGACTGCACGACACTGGTCGTCCGTTATTTTTTTAATATATAAATATATATTTTGACTGGCTCGGTGGAACAGTGGTTAGTGACCCTGGTTCATTACCTACGGTTCCAAGAGTCGTGGGTTCGATTCTCATTCGGGACAAATATTTGTGTGACGAACATCGGTGATTGTTCCGTGTCTGGGTATGTTATTAAATGTATTTAAGTATATTTGTGTATCCACTGTCGTTTTTGATTTCCGTAACACAAGTGCTTAAGCTACTTAACATGGGATCAGATCGATGTATGTGATGTTGTGAAATATTTCTTGTTTATAATTTTTATTTATTTATATCTTATTTCAAGCTGGTTAAACGAAAGCCATGATAACGCACCGCGTTTCACTTCCAAAACATCTCTTTATAAACAACATCATGTACTTATAAACATTCATTCAAGATCCCATTTCCATTTTCCTCACACAAAAACAGCTATTATAACTCAAAATCATCAACAAACAGCGTCGGTCCCTTGGGTCTAAATGAATACTTGGCGTCTTCAGAAAACACAACTGAATGGCTGTGTAAAAGTGCTTTTTGCGGCCGAAAATACTTTCAATGGCCGTGATGGATGGCAGGCGGTCAATTAATATAGCCAAAAAAAACCTAACACCTTTTCAGTGTTGCCGATTTACTGAAATACGGTAATGAAGGAAGATAGGTGTGAGAGTGAACTTGTATTTAGGCACTCATGTGCGCTGTTCATTTGTTTGATTTCCTGTTATTTTACTGATTTGGGATGCAAAAAAAAGACGTTTGGCTCTCGGGGACTGCCGCGGTATAGCTATTACATAGCATCATCCGATTTCGGAGCAGCTCGTCTCGATTCGTGCGAGTTTCGTAGAGTCGTACAATACGTCTAACCGTACACACACAAACACCGTGCCGAAGTCTACCAAACTGAAACGACGTTAGACGATTGTGAGGATTTTTTCGTTACGGAATTTCTTGGTTCGGTCGCCGCGCTCAAAGCCCGCGATAAAAGCTATGCAATAACTTAAAAAAATAGTATTGTCTATTATTTACGAAAACACTACACATCTACACTAATATCATAAACCTGACGAGTTTGTCTGTTTGTTTGTTTGAACGCGTTAATCTACTATTAAATCCGAACCAGTAGTTGTTGAGATTAGCGCGTTCAAACAATCAAACAAACAGACTATTTAGCATTATAATATGATTATAGTATAGACTAGCAAACCCGAAATAGGTAAAAAAACTTTTATGACCCTTAGTATTTCCTACAAAAAAGCTCTAACTCTACGTACCTAACTTATTTTTAGATAATAAAACATGGCTAATGAAACAAAACTTTGTTTTATTTTTAAACTTTTTATTAAAGAAGTTTGTAATATATTTTTCGTCCGCGGCCCCACTTGCGTGGGTTTTACTGCTTATTTTGACTCTTATTAAATGTTCCTACAAATTATGTCCGGTATAGTTGTATATGTATAAAATGAATACCTTTTAACACAAACTTCAGTGATAAAATTATATTTGAGTATAGAACTGTATTATTAATAAGCACTACCAAGAGTAAAACAATATCATGATCTCTTTCGGTACGGTTTCTACCCTTTGTATGTAAATACATAAAAAAATAATGCGTTTTTTTTTTTCAGTAAGTATTTATAGCATAAGAGATAAATAAGCTGAGACCAGTCCTTACAAATAAAAGATTTGAATCACCGTTTTCATTTCATTATAAATTTTTTCAGAGTCATTCCCAGTCAGTAATAAGTTACTCATTTTGGGAGAGGAAGAAGTGCGTGACTCCATCATGTTCTGTTTCCTAAGACTTATCTTAAAGCTGATTAACATATTAATGGTAGTTAATTAAAATGGTGTATTTGAAAATAAGCTATTTTGAAATATTTTTTGTGTTATTGCACACTTTCGAATACAAAGTCTTATTTGTATAAATGACCTGCCAATCTATCATTACAATCTCAATTGCTCAAATACTATATAGACATACATACATAAAATGATTGGTGAATCTAAACTGTCCAGGGCGCCACTCAACCGCTTACAGAAAAAATCATTTGGTGATACACCCAGACACGGAACAAACACCGATGTTCGTCACACAAATATTTGTTCCGAGTGGGAATCAAATACATGACTCTTCGAACCGTAGGTTATGAACCTGAGTCACTAACCACTGTTCCACCGTGCCAGTCAAAGTGAGTCGAGCTCAGTTTTTTTTTATGGGCTGATGATAAAAAAAAACATCAAAGAGTATAAAAACCTCAATATTGGCATCTGCTTTTCACTCGTTAGAGTACGCTCGAACTTTATTAATATCTAACCGCGTTTCATAACGTTTCAGGTACAATATTATGAGCGTGGCGTGTATGCAGGATCTAATTCAAAAAGGCACACATGCGTCAACCACAGGTAATGTCGGGAACAAAATTGATTTGAATTTGAATTGTGTTATTATTAGGGGCGAGAGCAATCCACTCCCCCGCAAGTCCGGTTATGATGACGAGGCTACTCCAAGCCGTATGTCAGGTAGGAAAAAAATTAAATTCTATTATTTTCGCAGAATCTAAGGTGGAAAATTATTTTAGCAAATTCATTGCACACCAATTTTAGTTATTCGTCTTTATTGTAATTGGATTTTCCATAAGGAAATGCGTCATAAAACAAAAAAAAATTAAGATCATTTACATATTATTCAAATAGATTAAATTTACTAGAGCTAGGCGTAAGTAAGTAAGAATAGTTTATTTTTAATGAATTGTCAATTAATAATAAATAAAATTAGTTTTTTGTCTGTGGAAAAGCATTATGTGACTTAAGCAAATTTTTAAAATACATATGCATTTAAAATTTAGATATTTTTATCTTTATTGTTCACTATGTGTCTGGATAAATAGGTATACATTTTTATTATCTCTTGGTTTGCTTACATAAACTACCACTCTTATGTTTCTAATAGTTAGTCAGTGTTTGTGTGAGTACCTTATGAAATGTATAGAATAGTCATTAAAGGATATATTTTCTACGAGCTTTGATAAAAAGCTTACGTGCAGTAAAACATTATTAGTAAAGCTTAAAGTAAATAAAAGCTTTTTAATCCACTATACATTATTAATACATTAACTAGTCTATCCCGTTACAGTGACTACACCTACGTAAATGGATGCAGAAAGAAAAATATTTTAAGCCTCACTAAACTGGGTCACAACGATACGACGTTTATTCCTTATTTACGTTTCTCTACTAACGAAATTCCTTCGATACGGAGCACCTAGAGCACGTAATAAAAAGCAAACATTGCTTAACAGTTTTCTTCGCGAGTGCACCTCTGAAATATGCGTATATTGCATGCATATATTCCGCTGGGAAACGAACGCTACTACTGTTTATGGTATCAAAAATGATGCATTTACAAATAAAATAGAGTCACAAATTTGGTAGAGAAAACATATTCTGTCTCCTTAAAATATATTAGATCAAAAATAAAATAGTCATACATTTGGTAGAGAAACAATTTGTACCTACTTACACCCAGATTCTTAATAGATATGAGATAATGTGTTGTGTATTGCAAAAAAAAAAAGAGAACTTGCTCCTTTTTGTTTGAAGTCGGTTAAAAAGCTTACATGTCATACAAATAATATAGACGAATAGTAGTTTATAATAAATAAATGTCGAACCTCGGTCTGCAAAACTTTTTGCGAACTAATGCTTCTTATTTACATTTCTGTATCATTTTACATTTATTCTCACATTAATTTAAACAAACATGCTTATTACTTCTATTTACTTTCATAATACTAGTTATCATGGCCGCAAATAATTTCGAAACCTGCATAAAATAATTTATAGTAACATTAACAATTATTCAAATATTTAAGTTCATAAAGCTTTATTCACCAGTATTAAGTACGTTAATGAATCTGAAAATGTACATAATATTCTCCAAATAAATGACGTAAATTTTCATTTATTTTAAAAATAATGTATTGTTGGTGTATATCTTACAATAAGTAAACTAGCATAGCGCCCACGACCTTGTCCACATGAAGATCGTACTTTCAATAAAATATAACAAGAAATGTTATATTATAATGAACTGGATACCCATAATCGACCTTGCCAGGAAATCGACAGCTTTGGAGTGAACTGCGGGAGGTTTTTGCCCAGCAGTGGGACAGTATAAGCAAGGTAAAAAAACATATACCATCTACTAAATAATCCGAGCCTTCCCGGCAAGCCGCATGTTGTGTAGTCGACCAACCCGCACTTGGTTGACTAAGGCCTTATCGCCCTAGTTTAGGGTAGGCTCGTGTCAAAGCATTAGGGATGTATATAGGCTGATGATGATGATGAAATAGTCAGAACAAAGCCTTAACATTTGGGTTTGGATTTAAAAGCCCGTCCTGGAGTCAAAAAATTACAACAAAACTTTATTCTAGAAAGACATGATGAAAAGTATAGCTAAACCAACTTGCCGCCGGATGCGTACTTTTTTCTTTATGTATTTATACATACATACATAAAGTCACGCCTTTTTCCCAGAGGGGTAGGCAGAAATCACTTCCTGCCATGTACTACGATCCTGGCATACCACTTTCGCTTCATCCACATTCATCAACCTCTTTATGCATGCTCGTTGATTACGGGTACTTTTGATTTGACCTTTCTTTAAGATTTTACCTATTTGGTCATGAAAGGTCTTTCTTGGTCTTCCCCTGTCGACAAATCTCAATGTAATTGGAGATGTATTTACGGTCTATCTTTACAAGTAAATAGTCAGGAATCCTAGGAATTGCTTGGGCAATTATCGCAGGATGTCATTTTAGCAACACCCACCTGTCAAACTGAATAGACCGGATGCTCTCTCGTCTCATTAAAACTTGGCTTTAGCTTTACCGTGCACCCTTGTTTGTTGGATCATTAATTAATATCGTTAATAAGCTCAAATTTCACGTTCCCGGAAAACTTAGAGGAAGAGTAGATGCATATTACTTATCCTTATAATTTATGAAGATTTTAATAATTATAGTAATCAGTCAAGGTCCGCCTACTATTGGGATAATAATCGTGTTCTTAAACGATTTCTAATAGCAAACGAAATTTCCGCTTTTGGCTGAACCAAACTGATGCGGTTTTTTAAATAAATGCGAATATAATTTCACATGAGGTTGTAAAATAGACTATATTAAGCCTGTCGCACTCACCCTGGCCTTCTTAAATGCCGTTTCACGCCCCACTTGAAGAGCCCAGGATCATAGGAGGGAGGGAAAATATGAGCTGGAAGAGCATTTCACGCCTTAATGACATGGCGCAGAAAAAAGGAACTGAACTTCTTGGTCTGAGCCACTACTGCCAGCATTGTATGTGGACGGCAGCCCTGTCCAGTACTTGTCGGTCGGGTGTGGAAAGGGAAGGGAGGAATTAGCTCTTCAGAGTATTCTCCGTTATGAAAGCGGTAGAGAACACTTAGACCTGCAACTCTCCACGTAATTGCAGAGGCTCAAAAGATTTGGACGCCTCTAGATCGCGAACTTGTCTTCTTGTTAGTCGTTCACTCTTGGCAGAGTGGTCGTGATTATGGTCTTTCAGTGCTGACCGCAGCCTTCGCGATTGCTCTCCACCGGTCTCTGTGTGTGGCACTGCGAGTACACTCTGTGATGGAGGAACCAGTCGTAGTTTTTACGCGAACTAGTGCCTTATGTCAAAGGCAGAGCTGCACCGCACTCTTTTGAGGATCCTCAGTTTGCGGGAGGCTGTTCTAATGACGCTCTTGATGTAATCCCACTATCTCAAGTCACGGCGAACACCAATGCCAAGGATGCTAAGGCTATCCTGTATTGGTAAAGGGGTGCTCTGAAGAGTAGGATGGGGAAGGAAAGGAGACACTTTACCAGAATACGCACACACCTGTGTCTTCTTGGCATGGAACTCGACAAGATTTCTTATCTTTACCAGCAAGTTCAGCAGTTTAGATTTCAAGTTGCTATCTACAAACTTCTAGAAGTCAAATAACACTGATTGGCCTCATTCTACTAACAACAATGGAGCCATATTCCGTTCCCAAATATGTTGAAGCTGTAAAATCAATGGAAGCACCAAATTTAGCTTGAAATCGCAAACATTCAAGGTAAACTTGTGCTAATAAAATAACTGACGCCGTGCATTTCTGCATTCGAATCACAGTACGGTGTTTACCTGAATTGTTATGTGTTAAGGGTGAGCTGTATTGTATAGAATTATAGAATTAATTCTTCAAAATGTTAAGGATTTCCTGAGTATTACTTAGTGAATATTCAAAGTAATGAAAATTAACTAAGTAAAGTGTCAATGGCAGAGTGGTTAAGGTCGTTGCTTGCCATGCGAGAGATCGCTAGTTTAAAATCGGCTACGTAAGACGGAGTTTTTAAAATTTTAAATTCATATGTACGATTATTTGACGCTTTATCGGTGAAGGAAAACATCGTGAGAAAACCTGTACACCTATGAAGAAATTTTCAGGTTGTGTAGTCGACCAACCCGCACTTGGCCAGTGTAGTTCACTAAGGCCTGATCGCCCTAGTTTAGGGTAGGCCAATGCCCCAGCAATGGGGACGTATATGGGCTGATGATAAATCACTAACGCCCGAAACTTATAGTAAAATTATTTATTAGAGCGCTGATTTGCAAATTAACATATCAATGCCACACGGAGCGTATGTGATTAATTGATTGAACAGTGGTCAGTGACTCAGGTTTGCTACCTACGGTTCCAAGAGTCGTGGGTTCGATTCCCACTCGGGACAAACATTTGTGTGACGAATATCGGTGTTTATTCCGTGTCTGGGTGTACTATTAAATATATTTAAGTATATTTGTGTATCCACTGAAGATTTTGTTACCCGTAACACAAGTGGTTAAGCTACTTACCATGGGATCAGATCAATGTATGTGATGTTGTGAAATATTTATTTATTATTTTTTTTAATTGACGAATTTAATAATGCGATAACTACCCCTTAACATGCAAGTGGAACAATATCAATAAAACTAGGGAGGCGAGTAGTAGCGCGGCGTCTTTGTAGCGGTTTATGAGTTCATTACAACTCCGCTCTGACGTTACAAGTGTCGATTTAAACTCCATTTATGAGTACTATTTGCGTCTCCGTTACATAAAGGTGGCTATTATAGTTTAGACTGACTCAGTGGCACGTTGGGTAGCGCGCCTGTCTCTTGCACTAAGGGTCGGGTTCGATTCGATTCCCACCCGACAAATATTTGAATAAAATTATTTAATGCCGTGTTTTTGTCGCTAAAAGTTGCACTTTATTTTATTTTTATTTTATTTTTTATTTATTTAAAACATACATACATAATCCTTACAGGCTAACCTAATACAATTATGTAGTTTTTGATGCTATATCAATAGCCAATCTTACGACCTCATTTGGCCACTCACAAAACAGGTCTAATTTCTCCGCCATGGCATTGAGCAGTCGAAGCGCCCGCACGAGCGGCGCCCGCTGCAGCAGCGCGGTGCGCGCGCGGCTCCTGCAGCAGCGGGGGCCGCCGCCGGCGCGACGAGTACTCGTCCGGCACACAGATACTCATGCTCTCTAATAACCGAGGGTTATGTATAATACCCCTCCATACCTTCACCAAGTAGACAGCGAGAGCAACCTCCCTTCTAACTTCTAACTTGTGGTATCCCACCATGCCTAGCAAGAACAAAGTGGGATACAACAAGGGATAACCCGGGTATACTCCGAACTGCTTCAAATACATGAACCTAACAAATTTATTTTGTATGCGTTCCAACATAAATTTATATTTAGCCTCATAGGGAGACCAAATAACGGCGTTACATTCCAGGTGACTTCTAACAAGCGCATCATAAAGCGCTCTCAGAGCCCCGACATTCGTAAAGTTATTTCCAATTCTCAATATGAGTCCAAGATTCCGATAAGCTTTCTTACAAATATTAATTATATGAACTCTGAAGTTTAAGTCAGCAGCGAAACGGACCCCCAAATCTCTAACCTCCGTAATGCGCTGCAACAGTTCCCCATTCATCTGGTACTGATGATGGATCGGAGCGCGAGATCGGCTAAAGGACAAGACTGAACATTTAGTAATATTAAAATAAAGTTTATTAAGCTTGCTCCATTGTGAAACCCTGTCAATGTCTTGTTGTAGTAAATCACAATCACCCTCATCTTTAATGACACAAACTAATTTTAAATCATCAGCGAATAATAAAGTTTTGCAGCTGTTGATGATATTTGGTAAATCATTTATCATTAAAATAAAAAGTAACGGTCCCAAATTACTGCCTTGACTCACGCCCGATCTAGTTGGATAAGGCATTGAGTAGTGTCCAGTACAGTCTACGAACTGTTCTCGATCTCGGAGATAAGCAGCGAAAAACAACAACGTGTGTTGGGTGAAGCCTACGACCGCCAACTTAGAAAGAAGGACGTCATTATCGACGGTATCGAAAGCCTTCCTAAAGTCAAAGTAGGCTACATCCACTTGCTGCCCAGCGTCTACTGCGGGTACCACGTGCGTCATTAACTCCAACAAATTGCCAGTTGTTCCTCTCCCCGGACGGAAGCCATGCTGCGCGTCAACCAAACGAGCGTTTATCTGCGGATATATACAATCGTGTATAGCTGCCTCGAACACTTTAGCTGGGGTACATAACACTGCCACCGGTCTAAAATTTTTTTGTTCACAAATTGATACTTCGATAGAGTATGTTATACTATTTTTGAAGGTAGGTGCATTTCGTTCGATATCTTTATAGTATCACTAAAAATATTACTTGTTTGATGTCGTAAATTAAATTCTTAACATAAAATACGGAAAACAACATATAAATTTTAAACTGTCATGGTCACATACATTAGAAAACTGAAAATGTCCGGGATATTTACCATTTTGTTTTGTATTTATGACCCGTGATCATGTCGCTTGCAACAGTGCCGAAATATCGGGAGCTCATTAAAACAAAACAACATGTTAAATATCACGTACATTTTCAGTTTTCTAAATACGCAAAACAACTTATTAACAAACAAAAACAAGATTTACAATACAGCGAAATGATGTACTCAATTTAAACAAAATCGGTTCACCAGTAGCGCTACCATGAGTTCAAAAGTTACGGACTCGATATCGCCTACGTAAATATGTCTATGAAAAACTTGTACAGCGCCACTGGTGGCGCTAGCGCGTTAGCGTAAGCTAAGAACTAAAATCAGTCGTATGAAAAAAACAACTCGATAGGTTTTTAACATGCGTAAGTTTTCGAAAGCCAACTCATGGTACCGCTACAGTTAAAAGGCTACGGTGGCAACAAACACAGCAGTAACATTTTTAACAGTCCTACTTTTACACCGCACGCTAAAACCGGGTAACTTTAAAAGTTTTACATTCAAAACCGCCTATCTTTTATAGCTAGCCTAACACATTAACTGAAATCACGCACGCAATTGTAATTAGTATTCCATCGCGTTAAACCCTGAAATGGCGTGTAGTTTCGTACACGCCAGCCCCAAATAGGTCAAAGTGGAAAGCTGGTGTTATGGCTTCATTAAAACTTGCCGGGCCGAACAAATTGGCAAAAGTATAGGTAAACAGCGAATCTTAGAGAGGGGGTTGAACGGACCAGCTGGTATGTTGCAGTGTTTTTCCCACGTGATATATTCTCTTTTGATTGCGGCGGGGAACAAAGTTTGATTCGGTTGGGACTCTAAGGGATTGCAAGCCTGAGTAGTGCTTACTAATGTTGGAAATGTGAAGCCTGATTTATGTGACATGAAAATGATAATATTGGAACTTAATGTACTAGCTATGTATTTGCGGTGCCACTGATTGCTTCAATAAAAACTCATAGATAGAGTTTTATAATATCATACGATCGCGTAAATTGTTATATGTTTTGCAGTCGTGCCTTCTATGTTATTTGTTTTGCTTTTATGTGCAGAATACAATCTATAAAATATACCTATTGTAAACGAAGCCCATAACAAAATTTAAAAAAATACTTAATTGAGTGGATACCGCGTCTCGGCAAACGTAGTGTAGGACGGCCGCAGGCCAGGTGGTGTGACGATCTGCGCCGGACGGCTGGTAGGAGCTGATGCGAGTGGCCGAGGATAGAGAGAAGTGGCGTGCATTTGGAGAGGCCTATGTCCAGCAGTGGACAGGAATGGGCTGATGATGGCTAAATAAAAATAATTTTGCAGATGATACTCGCGTATTATTATAAGAAACCCGTTGTTTCCAGGTCTGTAAAACTATATATTTTTAAAATTATTTACAAATAATTTAATAGTATTGTTTTTATTCCCCTAAAGACGAAATATTGAAAATAATAGAAGTCTCTGTGTATTCATATCGTATTATCGATACTCTCCTCTCTCTAGCATTAATGCCTGATAGGTACCTAATTATAAAGGCATTGGCTAGGCTTTCAAACTATGTATCGATTTCGACTGGAAAGTCAAACCAAAGTTACCAATATTTGGAGCGATTCGACCACAAATTCACGGGTTTTTGAAATTGTAACGAAAACATCTTTAGAGCTTTAATGGTACAACTAATTAACTTGATTGAATACAAGCAAAATCCAGGTGAAAGTTACCTAGGTATTTAAGAATTCTAGGTATTACATAGTTAAGTATCTAAGGCTTTTCTGGGAACGTGGAATTTATTGATGCTACAAAAACGCTTTAACCGAATATCTAATTAATACATACTTAGTACAGAAATGTAACGTAAGTTCCTTGGTATAGAGTTGTAACATGTTTCCTAGAATTGTTTAATAAGGTATTTGACTATTTTTTTATTTTGATATAGTTGGATGGACCACTCGAATACAAAGACAATGTTGAAAGTATCACTTTAATATCTCAATAACTAGACATTACAATACGAGAACGAGATATTACAATTTTTATTGCACATTATTTGGGGAAGCTCAAAAACGCTCCATACATAACATCCACGGGCGTGTGACGTCACACGCTAGTTTCTACTATGCAGCGCCTAGGAAGTTTGTTCGGCAGGTTCATCAAAAATTGCGTTTATAGATATGTTTTCATAATGAAAGATGTTACTAATTCTGTAATTTATAAGATGACAACGAAATTTTAAATAATTTTCACACTTTTAAAATGGACTTGCCCACCCAACTTTAAACGTCTTTTGCTGTCTCATTTTGCCTAAAATTCAAGTTTCGATTTCATAAGTAATATCGATTTACTTAAATCTTACACTGCTTATCATAAAAATGGCAAGCATAACAACCACAGTCAAAAACCCTATTAAGATGAAACGGTCGTCTACGATGATATTAAACAAACATAAATGATTAGATGAAACGGTCGTCTTTTACGATGATAGGCAACAAATGATGCCTTATTTTTTAACCTAAGAAAGAACAAAATCTCTTAACATAGGTGCTTATGTGCTCAAAAGGAGATTTCAATCGCTATTATTGTTTGTATACCAATGAGATAACTAGTTAAGATCTCCTTTTTTATTTTTTTTTATAAAGTTTCATGCGCCAGAATATTGAATAATTATTAATTTCATCATCATCTCAGTCCATTGCTGCTCACTGCTGAGCATGGCCTGTACCAATTAACTTACCAATTGAATACAGTTCAAATATTCGCGATGTTTCATAAGACAAAACCAGACAAAATCTAGCACATTTTGGTTGGAACAAGCCACAAATTTGTGTTGCCCTCCCATATTGTTCTAAGCGTAACAAGTTCCCTTAAAATCAGGGTCGTATTCGGAAACCATATTCCCATTAGTTGTATTGTTGAACAGGGGAAGTTTTAATGAACAAGGTTCAGGATTCAGAGCTGTAGTACGAGCGTTTTGGTTGTAATTGTTTTGATAGAGTAAAATGGGAAGTCCTTGTGGATGGTTTGACTGGATGGGTCGATGAGGTTGGTGGTTGATGTCTCTTTTGACAAGTGTCGTGGGTTGGATCCCCACCCGAGAGGTTTCAAATGTCAGGTTGTATAATAATAATAAATAAATAAATAATAAATATTACACAACATCACATACATTGATCTGATCCCGTGGTAAGTAGCTTAAACACTTGTGCTACGGATATCAGGATCAACAGTGGATACACAAAATAAACTTAAATATATTTAATAATACACCCAGACACGGAACAAACACCGATGTGCGTCACACTAATATTTGCCTCGAGTGGGAATCGAACCCACGACTCTTGGAACCGCAGGATATATACCTGGGTCACTAACAACTATTCCACCGAGCCAGTCAAACAATAACAGTAAACAATTAACTGTACACATCAAAACAAAAATCCGTAGAGAACGATGTGTTTTTTTCATTAGCAATTTATTCAAGGAACCCTGCTAACTCCCAAGCTAATCCGTTAAACGAGACATGCGATAGCAAATTAAAAAAGCCACAAACACGAACGGCGGACCGGCGATGTCGGCCGCAGCGCCGGCAAATGAAGACGAATCGCGGTGGACGCCCGGTTCGATTCCCGGTGGGGTTTATCGGGCAGGTACTAAGGTTACTGAACTCACACTCACTTATGAAAATAAAAAAATACACAATAACATTAAATATTAGTCTTTATGAGTCTACACGCGTTATTAGGAGTAGCTTTTTTTTTTTTTTTTTTCCTAACTGACTAACGATGATGGCTTGGAGGAGCCTTGTCATCATCACCGGGCTTGCGGGGGAGCGGATGGCTCTCACCCCTAAAAAGTGTATTTCTTAGGAGTAGCAAATTACATAGCTACTTACTGCCCGACGTTTCGACTAGGTTGCACTAATCATGGTCGCGAGCGACCTCACGAAAGACTAATATTTAGTGTAATGTAACGCGAAAGTCTAAAATCTTATACATAATGATGTATCTTAATTTTATTTGTCTCGGGTGGGTATTGTACTTACGAGTCTTGGAACCGTTGGTAGTGAACCTGGGTCACTTACCACTGTTCCACCGAGCTCGAAATGATGATCAGTAGAGACTTTGAGTAATTAATTTTTTTATATCCGTCAAACTAGTGACTCGCCCTCACTTTGCTTCGGATATATTTTACATGAAAACCTTCCTCTATCTATTAAGAAAAACACATCAAAATTTGTTGCGTAGTTTTGAAAATTCATACATACAGACGGACGCGAGAAGCGACTTTATACTTTGTAGTGATAGTGATATTTGAGACGCTGACTAATACTTTTCAATATCCTGTAAATGTGGACAACAGATAAAATACACGTTTGTTTCATAGACTCGACTCAACACAGCACAGTGGTACCACACTTCACTATCCGATTGGAACGGTGAGGTAAAGTTGCACGTTTTTTTCAACGTTTCTTTATTTACCGACCATTGTCAGCGGGTTTATTTATTGCGAAATCTCCGCGCAGATACCGCCTTTGTGACATTTATTGTCATATTCCCGGATACAAGGAACACTTTTATGGATTGGTACAATTGAATTCTTTTGAGTCGCGATTTTTCAACGGAATGGGCCGATTCGTTGTTTTCCGGTAAAAACATCGGAGCTGATCGATATGTCTCGTAGTGGTGTGTACGCCATGATATTGGGTGACGTAAGCAGCTGAAGCAATGTGGGCTTTGCAGTTTTATTATCAAGTCGTTTTCCGCCTGTGACTTCGTACGCGTGAAATCGCTTATCGGTAACCATTACTTGTAGCGCAATCATTCAATAAGTAGCCTACGTCATCTCATCATCATCAGCCTATATACGTCCCCCTTGCTGGGGCATAGGCCTACCCTAAGATAGGGCGATAAGGCCTTAGTCCACTACGCTAACTCACAATGTTTTTCTTCAACTTTAAAGCGTCGTATAATCGTACTATATGAATTCCAAATTTGAAAAACACATTGGTGCGTCGCGGGGTTTGAACTGGCGACCACTCGCATGGCAAGCAACTACCTTAACCACTCGACCATCGACAATCTATGCCTTCTACTATAGATTATCTGTGTACTTTAACTCTTTAAAATTGATTCAGTAACTTTAGCGTGAAAACACGATAGACTTTCTTTTGTATTTATAAATTGTATGTTAGTCCGAATGGGGTGCATGCAATCTTGTCGAGTACAATGCCAAGAAGAAACAGGTGTGTGTATTTTCTGGTAAACTGGAATAGAATGGTAAGGATAGGAGACACCTTTCCTTTCCATGTGAATCTCACTACGGCTTACCATCGGGTGGAGTGAGGTCATTTTATTAGCCTATTTTAAAAAAAAAGTATCAGTGATCCGACTAAAATGAATTGGCTTTAATAAAAAAGTATGTGCTAAGTGAGGATTATTTATCACAGTGGATACATCACTGGCATTAAAGAAAAGCAATATTATTATGTACAATGTATTATCCGTCATAATATTCTTGCTACTCGTGGGAATGCAATGACCTTGTTAAAACAATGCCCAAGGCAGAATGGCGGCGACGTGGTCCACAACCCGTCACGTCACGTTTCCCACAGATGTGAAAAGTGGATTGCTGGAAGTGATCTCTGCCTCTCTGGGAAAAAGGCGTGATTTTATGTATGTATGTATGTATTATCCGTACAATTATGGGTGGGATTATAAACGCTTAATCAAATTGGCAAGTTAAAAAAAACCTTAAGGTCAAGCTTTACAAACAGGTAGCGGATAAAACAGCTGACATAAAAGCAGGAACAACACACATGATTTAGCCCTAGCCCTCTCGCGTTGACAGAGGTGACTCCTTTCAGCCGAGTCAGCCCTTTAGACAATTACGTGTGCCTTACCCCAAAGGAATAAGGTTCGAAATTGCATACTCGCCCAGCTTGTATGTTTATTTAGGCCGCCGTATTTACAGTACTTGCTTCTGAAGTTGTACTGAAAAGGCTTGTGTTTATGTTTAGCGAGATTTATTTATGTTTTATATTAAATGCTCTCGCAACTAGTAATGCTTGTTTAAATGGTGTTTTAAAGTTGAATGTTTGAGGATAGTATTTAAATCATCATCATCTTCATCAGCCCGTATATGTCTTCACTGCTGGGTTACGGGCCTACCCTAAACTAAGGCGAACAGGCCTTAGTCTTAATAAGGTTGGTTAAAAAGCGTCGATGGCCGAGTGGTTAAGGTCGTTGCTTGCCATGCGAGAGGTCACCAGTTCAAACCCCGCCAGGTACCAATGTGTTTTTCAGATTTGAAATTCATATGTACCATCATTCGACGCTTTAACGATGAAGGAAAACATCGTGAGGAAACCAGCACACCTGAGAATTTTTTCAACGGTGTGTGAAGCCGTATAAGAGGCCTACAGGCGGTTTAAAAACTCTGACACCAGGTTGTTCATCAACCATACGATAAGAAGAAGATTAGGTTGGTCGACTACACAAACTTAGAATTTCGTCGTAAATGTGTAGGTTTCCTCACGATGTTTATGTTGATGTTAAAGCGTCAAATAATCTTAATTTGAAAAACACAGTGGTACGTGGCGGTGTTTCATTTGGCGACCTCTCGCATGCCAAGCAACGACCTTAACCACTCAGTTATCGACGGTTTAGTATTTAAATACAATTTTATATGCTTACTCATATTGTAAAAGCGTTCGTCGTGTTTCTATTTTACAAATTTAAATTAGTTTTGGAGCATGAATTTCGCTTTCATGTATATTTATATTTTATTAATTTAAATAACCTTTCCATATTTTTTTTTAATAGATAACATGTTCTATTTATCGTTACGAAAACTAATAATTTAAAATTTTCTATTTCTGCTGGTACAAAAAAATACAACATAATTTTACTGAAATCAAAAATCAAATAAACAGGGAAAAGTAGATGTTATGTCCTGTATTTATATTTTAATATTACAAACAGACACTTCAATTTTATTTAGTTGTATAGACAACGCGGAAGCGGGACGTTCACACGGATCGGTACAAACGGATTCTTGCCGAGTTGCGTCGATTTTTCAAACGAACGGCCTGATACGTCGTTCCCTTGTACACGTAACTATTGGTCGGGCTGGATGGGCTTTAAAACAAATAGCCTTTGATCACGACGCGGATCTGGGGATAAGAAAAGTTATAACTATATTGGATTTTAACGTTCGTATCATCTGGAAATGAAACTATGTTGCTTTGAACTTACGAATCACAAGAGGAAAGAATTATTTGTAATAAGACTCAACTGTTGTGACAGTAAAATAATTACGAAAATTTATTACTATTATTGGATTTTTAGCATCATATTCGTATTATCTTGCAATGGAACCATGTGACTTACGAATCATAAGAATAAAATCTTATCACTAATAGGACTGAATTGTCGTATGTCTGTTTGTGTGTCTACACCTATTTCACGTCATGTTTATGTATCAAGTTTAAAATAACATGTATTTTTTTTTTTCATTCAGGTACTACTGGCTATTTATATTAAAAAAATATATTCATAAAACTACAAATAAAGCAGGTAAATTACTTTGAACAACAACACATACATAGAAATACGTCTGTTTAGTAAACAGTGTTTACCTAGAGTGGTAGGTAAAGATCACTTCCTGCCATGTGCTACGGTCCTGGCATACCAGGCCGCTGACCTGGCTTCTTCCACAACCATCAACCTCTTAATGCACGCTTGTCGACTACGGGTACTTTTGATTTGACCTTTCCAAGATACCAAGATGTGACCTAAATGGAAGGAAGGAAAAAATCTTTGAACCATAAAGTATCATTTTATGGTCAAAACAAAATTCTGATATAAGCTGAAATTCCTTGTATGTAAGTTTTACCAAAACTCAAGAAAAGATATTTTTAATCTCGTACAGTAAAAATGAGGTCAGGAAATAGTGGAGAAAAGCCAAAAGCAAAATTGAACCGTTTTGTATCTCAGTAGAATATTGGTGTCATACAAATTCTTGTCAAGATAAGGTAGCAACATATATAGGGCTTTAGGCTAGACTGGCTATCAAAGAGATGAGATCTTGATTAAAAATGTAAAAATTTTGAATATTCAGGGCTTAATCTCTAAAGGAATATGGAACTGTTAAATTTAGAATAATACCCAAAAATTTTCTTCAGTGTTAAAAAATACCACCCAAAAAACAAGGGCTATTATTTTTTTACTATGTGTTGATGAGTTGCCTTCAAGTATCTGTTTTTGTCGGTTACTAGTATTTATCTGTAACTAGCTGTGCCCGCAACTTCGTCTGCGTAGAATAGTGACTTTCGCCAGCATTTTGATTGTAGGAAATTGCAGTTAAAGTAAATAAAGCTACATAAATTATAAAAACTATTAGAAAAGAAAAGATCATTAAACTTAGTAATTGATTTAATTAAGATTAATATCCAGGAAAGAACCTGAAAGTTTTGCAGATTAATAGTTGATAAACAACATGTTACATTTTTCATTACAAATCGGTCAGCTGAAAGAGGATTCACTTGCTCAATAATTTTTTTTTTGGTCTAAGCAATGCTCCAACCTGATGAGGAGAGTTACTTATTTGGCAGAAACAGGTTTCAATTGTACTTATGCTGTTTGCAACAGCAAACAGCATAAATACTGTATCTACGTAGTTAGTACATAAAATTGATGTTTGATGTCAGGATAACTTCAAAAAACGTCTTAAAGTATCTATAAAGGCTGTGTGTCGCCATGTGACGAATTAATCAGTATTTGCTTTGCTACTTTGTTATGTGCCACTTTTGCGTATTGTTTATTATTTTTGTTTATTTCTCGTAGATTGTATTGTATTCGTAATAAAACAATGAGATAACAACGTAAAAACGTAAGTTTAATAAAATATAACTTATTTATTGCTTTTAGTACCTATTTGATGCAATATATCGAAGTTATAGAGCACAGTGACATCTCTTGAACTAACCAAGAACTAAACACTCATATTCATATCAAATGTGACAGCATTAAAATTTGACATGACTTGCCAGATAAAAACGTGATAGTTGGGGAGCCCAACGGAGGTTTTGCCGTCTTGATCAGACCCAGACTCGGTCTTGTAAGATGTTTATATGGGAGACTCCTTGCACCCTTTCATGTACCTCTACCGTGTATGAACACTTCATACGGGAGGGAGGGAGGTGCGTGATCATAAATAGGATAGTTGTAGTAACAAATATTCAAGGGGCACATGCCCAATTTTCTAATGATTTATGTGATAATATTTTTGTAAATATCTGTATATACGATAATTTTATTTCATCCCAAATTTTTACGTGAATGTTTATAAATTCACTTTATATGCTTAGAATAGCGATATCCCTCTATATAAACATTCAGATAATACCGAACAGTCTATCAATTGGAAAAATACAAACCAGCAATGCAAGCCAGCAAGCAAATAGGACAACTGACCACCTCCATACCGAAAACCAGATAACAGAGAAATGTAGCGAATTTAATCAACTTTTGTACCTGGCCTTTGTGGATTATTTAAAAGTCTTTGACGGTATTACCCACATCAATCTAATTAGCTTTCTCTTCTTCAGCAAAACGTCGAACCCACATACATAAAACTTCTCCATATCATATACCAACAAAACACAGTCAATATCAAACTGCACACTGAACGCCTGACATTCAAAATACAAAAAAGGTGACTCCCTATCACCAAGTCCAAAGCTTTCCATTATGTATTTGATATGTCTTAAACTTTAAATAGTCTTAAAATTTGCATGCCTATGTTTGGCCTAATATAGTGAAACATATTTAATTATAAGTCCTGTATCTGTACCTACCTATATTATGCAAATAAATTATTTGATTTGTGATTTGATTTGATTTGTTTCCAGTAGCACGCTCCAAGAAGTCTTTCAGGTCACTATGATATTCTTAGGCAACAAAAGTAATTGGTGTAGGGGATAGATGACTGATAAACTTTCGCCTTGCAGATGACTTTTTCTCATCGCAAATAAGTATACCTCTACAGAACTTGAGTTGATGCTCGAACAGCTGAGCGTAGAAAGCTTTGAGGTTAGACTGACGATGAATAGATCAAAAACCAAGGTCATGATCAAGAGCACCAATGATAGGATTGCAGTCAACAGGCAGGTAAAGCAATATGTAGAGGAGTATAAAGTTGGGCTAGGCAGTCTCCTTCGAAAACAGGCAGGACAAAAAAATAATCCGTAGAGCAGACAAAACCTGGAAAAGCTTCTGGTCCATGAATGGGTATATAAAGGGTGATCTTCTTATATCACTGAACCGCAAATATATCCTATCCTAACTTCCACACAATCTTGGTCCCCCACCGAAAAGCAGTTGTCAAAACTCAACGTTTTTCAAAAAGCTATGAAGCAGAGTATCATAGGTATTAAGTTAAAAGAAAAAATAAATATGTTACCATCCACTCTCGTACTGGTATTGTCGTTGGTCAAAACTGATGCAGCAATGGGCGGGGAATGTGATGTGAAATGTGCGAGGATAAAGAACAATAGATGGACCAGAATTGTTACACATCGTTTGCCTGAGACGATTTTCGCCGAAGAAGACCCAAGAAAAGGTGAAATGAAGATCTGGTTCATGTATCAAAGAACTGGCAAGTCCTAGCATGTGCCCAGCAGTGAGGTGATACAGATTAAGAAAAAAAAATTACAGATTATTAAACAGCAGGACTTCGATAGCAACTTGAAACTCCTGCATATAAATGTAACGCGCTGAAGTATCTCAAGATTATGTGTTTTTCAACAGACACAAAGCTTAATTATAACTTTGTGGTCCAAATCGTCACAATGACACTTTTAGGGATTATTTAACATGCACTTTGAATGACTGACACTTTTTTCTTTAAAAAAATTGTTACCACGTAGCTCTCCTGTATTCAACGCTGTCCCCCCACTTATAAAGAAAGGGTAATAAACTTTTTTCTTATTTAGCGTAATCTTTCTATTCCGATTCCATGTTGTTCGAGTAACTGCAAATCTAGCTATTGACCTCCCCTACTATGGCGTTTTGCTCAATAAAGTAGTCCGTATAGTTCTAGTCAGAAGGTTCATTTTGGTCGATATACTTTTACCATTTTTGAACGTGATCTAATAAAGTTAGATTTTTAACTATCCTACAGGAATTTCTGTGACTAAAAGTATTTAAGATCTTGACCGGGGATGTATGTTACCACCATGCAAAATTTTATTTAAATCGGTGTAATAGTTTCAGAGATCAGTCATTTATTAAGGTTTTTTGAATATCCCACGGGAACCAGACAACTGTCAGTGATTTCAAGTATCCTATGCATTTTTCCGGAATTTAAAATACCTTCGTGTAAACTTTCATTTAAATTGGTTCAGCCGTTTAGGAGGTCAGTCGAAACAAACAAACAAACAGACAGAGATACAATTTTTTTTTAAGTATGAGGATGTGTTCTACTACTCTCAAAACATATCCCTGACTATTTTTTTTTCGTTTCTAAGAAAAGTACAAGAATTTTTGCCTCTACGTTTTTATTATAGTATAGAAGTCACAAAACAGAAATGTCAACCTGCATTATTTGTGATAATTTCTACTTTCTACAAGTTTAGTTCATCAGATACTTGCTAACAGACAGACAGGGACCCTAATCCTCCCGGTACCTTTATTATCTCTCCAGTACAGAACCCAAAATTTCCCCTTAAGAAATATAAATAACTAAAGATAATATACGATTTATAATATTTCTTCAAATTTGTGTTTGATTCGACTGATTTTAATATTATAATGTCTAATACTTGATACGATGAACAGAACATAGTAAACCTCAAGTCAGAAATATCGCAGCCTAGGGTTCAGTAGATAACGATAACCAAGAACGTTTATGGCGGTTACGGTTGAAACCATACGCGTTATGCCATAAACACAAACTTATAGACCCACATAAAGCATGACTATTTCATCTTGAGTAACTTTACTGCTAAATTACCGCGAGTATGTTCATCTGTTAGGCCCCATTTAGTGCGTTTGGGGGTCCCCTGTCTATTAACTGTGGTGGCGGTGGTCGAAGCTTTTAGCCCAGAGACACAGTAATTGGAAGAGTAGTATGGAGCTTTCTCCTAACTGACTTACGATAATGGCTTGGAGTAGCCTCGTCATCACCGGACTTGCGGGGGAACGGATGGTCATACCCTTTAGAAGTATGGAGCTTGTATTGCCTATTATTATTATCTGCTTTTTTTACCTGGGGCTATATGGAAACTTGTTAGCCGCTATCGCTTCGCTTAGGGTGAATATTGTATAAAAACTTTCCTTTTAAATCTCTCCATCTATTAAAACAACTTGGAACCGTCGATAGTTACCCTGCATCCCTACCACTGTTCCACCGAGCCAGTCAAATACTTTTACGAATAGACTATGGGAATACTTCACTGGATTTTCCTCAATTATACCTCATTTCAACCGAGACCGCACGGAACGGTCGGGGTGTCTGCCCGCAATTTCGGAACGTACGAAATTATTACACGAATAATTCTTATTCGGTTAACAGCTGTCCGATTCGTTTACGCGTTTGACTACATTTCCGAAACACATTTAACTTGACTAAGCATTGGCGCCCTGCCTTTGTAATTAACTGGTACTGGCCGGTAATAGGGCTAAACCTTTTTTAGCCTACGAATTTGTTCATTCTTATTTTTGAGTTGTTTAAAACAAATCTTTCTTCATAGCTTTTAACAGGTATCAAGTACAAAGTATTTAAACCCTGTAGATTGCTAACAGCTAAAATTACCTTAATAACATCTATTAGATTAGATTTAAGTACATACTATTAGTGCTTTGTAAAATCAATATTTTGTAGCCGTTTGCTGTTCCTAAATCTATATATATAAAAGGAAGTCGTGTTAGTTACACCACTTATAACTCGAGATCGGCAGAACAGATTTGGTTGAAAATTGGTAGGGAGGTAGCTTAGAGCCAGGAGAAGGACATAGGATACTTTTTATCCCGTTCCAGAGCGTTCCCGTGGGACTTGACATTAAACGTCAGTCACTATTCACGTGTGCGTTCAGAAATTCGTTTTTTGTAAAATGTCTCTAAAGTTTCAGACATTAATTTGTGTAAATTATTTATTTGATTTTTAATATCCGAAAATTATTTATTTTATTGGTGTTATTAAGGGTGTTGAATCGACAAAATTCATCTATATTATTCAGATTATTGTCTATTTCAGAGATTTTTATTTAGAGAAAATAGTGACATCTATATAATTGACATGTTCGTTTATTGACAAACATTTCGATATCTATAGTGACCAAAGAAGCTTGGTTGTCAAAAATTTTCAATCATCATGTGTTTAGTTCAGAAGTAAAGACGAGCTGATCGCACGACAATAAATACGGTTCATAGCTGCATCAAACGGAGAAGATAGATATTAAATCTCTACATAAGAAATTTTTGCAAATATATTTTGTGGGCAATTCAGCATAAGTGGCGGCCCATCTCAAATGAGATCAGCCAAGTGCGCAGGACATAATATTATAGTGCACAGGTGTGCGCGCAAACACAAGTGCACTCTCTATTCCCTTACTCTCATAATTCGGTGAGACGGCAATCCGACATGACCGATGAGAGATCGGGCGCAGGACCACCGGCTTAACGTGCTTTCCGAGACACGGGCGTTCAACCGCCAACTTCCTAACTCCGGGCTGAGTAATTTCATTACAGAAAAACTCACACAAATTTTGCCCGACCCCGGATTCGAACCGGGGACCGGTCCTAACGCAGCGCTTGATATCAATATACCACCGAGGCAGTTCAAATTCAGCATAAGAATCAGTATTGATCAGCGTTGTGCACAACAATTTGGTGAAGATATACACATCCTGTCCTTATCTGTTCGTGTTAATTCTTTGTACTCCTTTTGTCTGTCATTATGTGTGTGTTTTTGCTTAAGTTTTGTGTTTTGTATTGATATAATTTGTTGTATACCTATTTGTTTATGTTATGTGGTCAATAAACGATTTCTATTCTATTCTATATATTATGGAACAACTTCACATTTTTCCATCGACACAATAGCGTAGTTTCCAAAGTCAAACTTTACATGCGATTTCACAATTCATAGTAAGATATAGGTAAATTAATAACATTAGTCAAATCGAAATTGAATTTCTGACGAAATGAGACAATAATAGACATTTGAAGTTTGGTGGGAAAGTCCATTTCAAAAGTGCGAAAATTCTTCAAAAATGCTATGCCATCGTATAAAATACAAAATTAGTAGTAACTTTCACTATGAAAATATATTCGTAAACGCAACATTTGATATAGCTACTGAACAAAGTTCTTACGATATGCATACAGTATTTATTTATACACGTTGTGACGTCATAGTGTGCTGCGACATTTGTATGAAGCGATTTAAGCTCGCCCAAATGATGTGTTATTGAAACATTACTATCTCGGGGAGTTTTCCAAATATCAAACCATTCTTTTATCAGTATACCTTCCTCATCCAGCTATATAAAAAAAAGTCTATTGTAATATTGGGTAGAAAAGTTACTAAAAATCGATATCAAGCATTAATAAAATTATTGTTAGGGCGGTTGAATTGCCACAAATTACTAAATAAGCTATGCGAAGTATTTGCCATTATCCTTATTTACCTTGAAAGTAGGCAAAAAACTATCTCGAATAAATTTTGTTGGGCCAAATGATGTCATTTTGTATTTGAGGACTATGTCCAGCAGTGGATAGGAATGGGCTGATGATGATGATGAAATGATGTCATTTGAAAGCAATTATTGTATTGCTGGACATGAGTAAAAAATATGAGATTAGTAAAGTTCTTCTCAGTTATGACGAGACCAGGGAACTAAGGATTAAATTTAATATGGAGGATATTATAGATTCCAGTTCAAATTTAAAAGCTACTTACTCATACCTAAGATGGGACAACTTTCAGCTTTAAAGCATATATACGTATAATTGAGAGACTCCATCCTTATTTGAAATCGGTTAACAAAATAAAGTAGTGCATCAAAGCTACGTTAAGGCGGTACGAAGTTCGCCGGGTCAGCTAGTAATAAAATAAAAGACGTGTAGCACTCGGTGCAGCTCGTCTTGATTCGTGCGAGTTTCGTAGAGTCGTGCAATGCGTCTAATCGCACACAACGGCGTGTCGAAGACTGCCGAACTGAGACGACGTTAGACGAGTGGGGAGCGTGAGGTTTTTTTCGTTACGGAATTTCTAGATTCGGTCCCCGCGCTCAAGGCCCGCGATAGAACCTATGCAATAGCTTAATAAAATAAAATCTATGTCTGCTGTGTAGTTTATGGGGATTTGGAAAAACTGATATGTGATCAGGAGTTAAGGGCAAAACCTAATAATAGATACTATCGGATATCGCAAGCAACAGACAGACTTTACTAGTTCTAGGTCACAATAACTTTACCAATAATGTAACTAGATACAATATCGCAAGATTATAGCCGGTCCAGGTAGGCTCAGCTTCGTTTGACAGTTGACCAATGGCCGCCCGCCGCAACCGATTACGCGCCATTTTGACGGCCGCCATCTTGCGAGCCGTCATCACTCACACCGGCAAAGGCGATTATTCATTCTGCCACCGTTACTACTTGTATTATTAATATTGTGTATTTAAACATTAATAATAAGACCAGTGTGTGGATACTAACACACAGCTATATCAAGTTATTAAAATGATAAATCACATTGATGTATCTTCTAAACTCTAAATTAAGTAACATCTTGCTCAATATTGGAGATGTGAAATTACTTCAGACAACTTTATAAAGATGAATTAGTTTCTTAATTTGCGAAAAGAAAACATAATGCTACTTTCGGGAAAGTTATTTGAGAAGTAGAAGTTTGTTGTGCACATTACCGGCCTTATTTATTAACCTTGACATGAAGAGCTTGATATAGATTTTCTTAGTTAATAATAGACTAGACAGCGATACTTAGTGTACATTTATTATTATAGTTAGGTAGTTTTGAATGTTAGTACTGTATCATTTATTAAAGAATATACAAATTAGATACATGCGATTTTTTGGTACGATATGGAACTTTATGAACTCAGTAAAATTTAATAAGATCCCTAACAAAATGTAATACCATACCTACCATAATACATATCGTGGGCTTTGGAGTAGAAATACTTGTTATTGTCTTGTGTATTCCAATAATACTATCCAATTATAAATAAACTTGTTAGATAATTCTACCCTCCAATATTATCTAACTATTCGTCACTGAATTTGTCCGCAGCATCAAAAACAACCGTCGTAAAGTCCCTCGTCATATCCAATGCAAATTTAAAATATCAAAATGAGATTTGAGCGAAGTCCTTCAGGAAATCTGAAATTGAATTCCGCGGCGTTTCGGGCGTCCATTGTAGCGGAAGTGGAAACTAAAGTTTCTGTCCGATCCGATCGTTGGAATCTGAGCCCTATGCCTTCACAAATAAGGTTGTGGTTGTCAGCAGGTTGCGGTTCCCTGCAAGTTTTAATCGGATCTTGGGAACGACGACCAAGTATTTATACTCGGTGGGAGTTTGTACCCCTAAATTTGCAAAATAGTAAATTTGGAATACGCAGCGCAGTAAGTTCTATCACCTGGCTTCAGTGCAGTTATCGCCTTAATGTATTCAGAAGTAGCGGAAGTGGCGGTACTTAGTTATTTTAAGGACTTGTTTTTGAGACGTAACGAGTTTGAGGTTTAACGCGGTAGGATACTGAATTGAAGTGAACACATGTTTTGTAGTAGGTGGGTAATTGAAAATTAGTGGTTTTACCTATTGCTTGTTATATTTGCACTTGTCTATTTTGTCCGAGCTTCGTTGTAAACATATTTTATTGATATGTTTACTTTATAGTCTTTTTTTTATTTATATTTGGCATCCAGGATTACCTCATTCTACCTGAAGGTAAGCAGCTGTGTGGGCCACATATGAGGCACAAAAAACCCAAATTTTTTGAAAAGAGAATTTGAGCTTGTCGCCCTCACCAAAAAGACCTGCCGTTTCAGAAAAGTACCGTTTCACACCTCGCCTTTAAACCTCATAGCTCTAGTCTGAATTGTCAAATTGAAATTATGTTTTCATAGTACATTTAAAACACTATACTTTATACAAAAACATAGTCAATAATTTATTTGCCAGCGACTTCACTAACGTTTTCCACCGTTCTTTTACACATTTCCATTGTTGTTTTGCTCATATTGGTTGCAGCATGATATGATATAGCCTAAAACCTTCCTTGATTAGTGATCTATCCAACACAAACATATTATTTTTTCAATTCAAATCATAGAACCCTGAGATTGGCGCGTCCAAACAAAGAAACAAACTCTTCAGCTCTTCTCCTAATTCTATACATAGAAAATCCCACAAAAAATGTTCCTACATACATACATACATATAATAATATCACGCCTTTTTCCCAGAGGGGTAGGCAAAGACCACTTCCTGCTGTGTGCTTCGATCCTGGCCACCACCACACCACTTCCGCTTCTTTCACATCCAAAAAATTTCTTTCATATAAAATACCTATTTAATATTAACAAAATTGTTCATTGAACCATGGAAACTCCAAAGTGTTTAGCCGAATACAGTTAAAATGTTTTCGAGATTGAATTAACTGTTCCTAATGAGTTTGAACGAGGTGGAGTATTCCGTCTTTGATCGGCTCTTAACAGGGATAGTTATCGAATAAACTTATTTGTAGAAGTCTAAAATTGAGTACTGGTAAAGTCGAGATATTTTAGCCCTAGGCGGTAATTTGTCAATTAAGGAAAACATCTTATTCTATCGCTAAATTACTAAAAAAAAACCACCAACATTTAATAACATTTTTTTTGAATGTCTTGGTTATACACATTAGAAATCTGAAACTGTCCGGAGTATTTACCATGTTGTTTTGTCTTAATGAGCTCCCGATATTTCGGTACTATACTAACTATGAGGTCTTTTTTACTTGATCTAGAATATCGTGTTGTTTGCTTAATTCTTTCGATTACAACTTGCTTCGATGACTTATCTTAAAAACATTGTTTATATTTATTAGTTACATACTTGATGGGAGTCCAACATAATCAACAATCCAGGGTCCTAATATCTATTTGTGTTTGAATAGCCTTGTCGCTCCGCAACCTGCAAGAGGAGGAGCTTCTAGACCCACAATTGATGCGCCTGGACAACATGCTCATAGCAGAGGGTGTGGTGGGTCCAGAGAATGGGGGTGGCGGGTCCAGTGAAGGGGGGTGGCGGGTCCAGTGAAGGGGGGTGGCGGTGTGGCTGCTGCCTCGGCATCCGCCATGATCATGGCGCTCATTAAGGATGCCCACGGGGTGTTCTATCTCAAGACTTCCGCTTGACACAATTTTTTGGGACACCCTGTATATAAACAAAGATAGTTAGACCAACTTATTGATATTTACAGCACAAGTTTATACGTTGGTATGATTCAACTTTCGGTTTGGATATAAAGAAGTGTTTTTATTTTTTCATAACGTACTTAATTTTTTTTTTTTGCAAATCTTCATTATTTAAACGTGTTTTCAATAATATCTTTAGAAAGTGTGGGATGTTCCAGAAGCCATGACTTCATTCTAAACTTTCCCGCACAATAAACAAAATATTAGATCTGTACCACAGTATAAAGTAAACAAGTACTATAACTTTGGTAAGGACAGATAGACAGGGGGAACGACGTAGTATCTATACTAATATTATAAAGCTGAAGAGTTTGTTTGTTTGTTTGTTTGTTTGTTTGTTTGTTTGTTTGAACGCGCTAATCTCAGGAACCGCTGGTCCGATTTTAAAAATTCTTTCACTGTTGGATAGTCCATTTATCGAGGAAGGTTATAGGCTATATTACATTTTCAAAAAAAGTAGGGATCCGTACGAAAAACCCAAATTTGTCACCCAAGATGTAAAAAAAATCAAATTTCAAACAAATTTTTACAATTTGTTTTGACAGGACGAAGTCTGTTGGGTCAGCTTTTGTTCATAAAATTACACATAGATGGCATCGTGCTTTGTACAGCATGCCATAAATGCTGTCAAGTTTGATATAACATGAGTACCTACGTGATAAGTTTTTTGGTAGTTCAAAAGATGGCACTGTGCTCTACGTATTACTTCGATATTATATTGTGGAAAAATTTGTATGTAGGTATACCATACGTCAAATATGTGAAGTTTGTCTTTTGGAATTGATAAATTTGGAGTGCCATTAAATTACGTAAATTACTAGAAGGGTTCTGAATCGACAACATGTATCCAAAATATTCTAATTGTCACCTTTTTTCTATTTTAATTTAACAAAATAGTGACATCTAATTGACATATTTTTAAGCTGTCAAAATTTACGAGAGCATTCAAATTTCCATAATTGCGGAATTGAAGAAGGTTGGTTGTCAAAAAATACATTGATATTAATACTCAAGGGTTTGGTATCAGAAAAAAGGATGAGATGATCACAATGCGATTAATACATTGTATGCACCAACTGGGTATTAAATATTCAATCAAATTGAACAAATTCAATATTGAGTTCAAAAAATAATATGAAAATCAATATAAAAGTATAGCATATTTAATTTGGTAAAGCATAAAATTCGAAAAAAGAAAATGAGGGGTTTGCCAGGGATTAAGAAAGAACATGATTCAAGCACACAGTAAAAGCGTTGAATAATCGTACATAGGTATGAATTTAAAATTTGGAAAACACAGTGGTACGTGGCAGGGTTTGAAGTGGCGACCTCTTGCATAGCAAGCAAATACCTAAACCACTCAGCCATGGACGCTTTTTTCCTCTCTGACTATAAACTGCTACCTGGCTTTGGAATAGGACGTCCTTTATTTCACATTGATCGATGAACAATTAGGATTACTTGAAGATGATCTATTCAATATGAGGAAGCTGTTCACTATAAACATAGATTTTAGGATTTCGTACGTCGAAAAGAATAACCGAACCCCTTATATAGGATCCGTTTATCATCGTCAATTTTTGTCAAGGGGAAAATATCAAACTGAAAGTTTTATCAAATACTCAGGTCTACTGTCCCTTCGCCTGAGCCAACACTATCAAAAGAAACATTCATTTATGCTGCCAATTTTTGACACTCGCAAAGGGAACTACTATCTGCGAAGTACTCAGATTCTCAAAATTTAGAATAAAGCAACGTCATGTACAGAGAATTGCGTAAACTTTAAAAATAAATTGCGTTGTGCGAGTCCGTCTTGCACTTGGACTTTTCTTTTTTTTTTCCTTTTCTTGGGTTCTATTCCCACTCAGCACAAATATTTCTGCGATGAATATCGATGTTTGTTCCGTGTCTGGTTGTGCTATTTAAATATTTAAATGTATACCACTGTTCTGATAAAAACAAGTGCTAAAGCTCCTTACCACAGGATCAGATCAATAATTGTGATGTTGTGTAATATACTTATTTATTACTACACGATAAACAACTGATGATGATAAAAACCAAAATAATTTTGTTTTAAATGTTTCTTCCGGTTGACTAACTTCTTAAGTGGCAGAAAAGATTTTGACGGGACTACGACTTTTAAGTTAAAAAAAAATCAAAATCCTGTAGTTCACGCGAACGAACTTATTTATTACTACACGATAAACAACAGATGATGATGATGATAAAAACCAAAATAATTTTGTTTTAAATATTTCTTCCGGTTGAAGACTAACTTCTTAAGTGACAGAAAAGATTTTGACGGGACTACGACTACTTTTAAGTTAAAAAAAAATCAAAATCCTGTAGTTCACGCGAACGAAGTCGCGGGCACAGCTATGTAATATAGCCTATAACCTTCCTCGATAAATGGACTATCCAACAGTGAAAGAATTTTTTAAATCGGACCAGCGGTTCCTGAGATTAGCGCGTTCAAACAAACAAACAAACAAACAAACTCTTCAGCTTTATAATATTAGTATAGATAAGTGCCGGTCGATGATTTAATATATCCCTACTATTAGTTCATTATATATTTGTTTGTATTTCTCATTATAAGTGAAATGTAAATTTCTTATGAGAATAAATTTCTTTAAACCTAAAACTTTTGTATGAAAAAATCTAAACCGCGTAAGATTGAGATTTGGCATGCAGGTACCCTAATGAACGTAAACACGATATTAAAATTTAGAAAATTAGTTATACTATATACTGAAGCATCAGATTTATGCATCATAGAGCCGCGACTCCTTACAAATATTACAAATGCGAAGGTATTACTATCTATGGCGCGGTTTTACAGAACCGAAATAATAGAATTTTGATAAACAATTAATTAGTTAAGAGACGAAGAGTCCTACGACTTTTTTTTAACCATCTGCTAAGATCTAGTACGAGACCATCTGCCTAATGTGTTTTTCGGACGTGCATCCACTAACTTCCTGACTACAAGCTAAAAAAAATTTTAACCCTAAAATTCACACATGGACAAATGGACCAAGCCGGCTTCAAAACGAACTCGGTCTTTTCACGGCACTGGCCACAAATAGCCCAACAAAGCAGTACCGTTCTTCTTGTACTATGTCTACGGCGGCTCACACGTTTCAACTCGACGCGACAAATAAGCCTTGGCGAGAGTTTCTTCCCGGTTTTAATTAAAGCGACTTCGCGTGGAACATCGCGTGTTTACAAAACCCTGTGTTTAGAAAGTATAAATAACGTTGGGTATCCGTGGGCGTATCGGTTCTGAGTTGTTGTTACTACCTTTTTATCCCTCGGCGTAAAAAGTAGGTGCTACACGTTTTACTGCTACGCATCTTTTCGTAGCTCCGTAGAACCGTAGCTCCGTAGCACCGTAGCTTACCTTTTTGTTTCATTCAACAAAACAGACTTACAGTTACCAACTCATTTGTCAACCGTAGTTAGTTTCAGAAACACAAATAATTTTATTTTCGGGGTACTTTAACTAATAAGTCTCATTTTTTTTTGTGTACTTATTAATGTCTGTATATCACTGAATCGTATTGGTATTCATTATAATATACTCAACTGCATCACAACATTGTCCATCACCCGCAAGAGTACAAAAATACTATCCAATGTAAATTCAATAAACATTCAAACATAACAGTTTCTTCTAAAATCTCAACAATAGTAAAAACATGACAATACTTTAATAAAAATATATGTCGGAATAATTACGACGCCAGCGCCACCTGAAGGCAGTGAGTGGAAGCTACGGCACGCAAGCGCCACCTGGTGGCGCTAGACGGAGTCTACGATAGGGCGGGCGGTCGTGCGCAGCGGCACAGTTATCTCCGGACGACCGCACGGTGCAAATCGTAGAAACTGTCGCGTATCGTTATACTTCCATTCAGTGTAATTAGTGTCGGGTGTGATTGTGTTCATTGTTCTGTAAATCGATCTAATGGAAATAGTGACCTAGAATAAATCTAGTGCTTTGATATCACGCTACTTTTATTTGCACGATACCTACATTCGCCCACACGTTGTCGTTAAATACTTCTGATCCGACATCAGAAGTGGGATCGAATCGTGCAAATGATAGTCGCGGCGATGAAAGTCAGTGGCGAGTACTTTTAGAATTGCAAAATCAACAAATGCGCGAACTGATTCATGCATTGAAGACTCCAAATGTGAACAATAGTGTAGTGCTGCCTGATTTCAACCCCGATAAGCAAGATTCTAATGCGAAATCATGGTGCGCGACCACGGATTTGTGTTTTGCCAATAATTCACTAAGCGGCGGTGAACTTGTTGTTGTGATCAGCAAAGCATTGAAGGGGGCAGCGTCAACATGGCTATCGCAGATTGTATACCAAGGTATGACATGGGAGGAGTTCAAGGTTCTTTTCACGGCCAGATTTGTTACTACAGAGACTTTGGCGGGTACTTTCGTAAATCTTAACGGCAGTAAGCCCAACGAAAAAGAGGCCCTTTCCGCCTATGCGAGTCGGTTGATGGCATCGCTAACTAATGGATGGAAGGATGCAGATAAGGAGCAGATTGCAGTAGCAGCTGTATTAGCGCATATTTCGCAGTTCGACTCGCGATTACAACGCTTAGCGTTTACTACCGACATTTCTTTAAGAGATAAATTGCAGAAAGAGCTATACGCTTTCTCATATCTGAAGCGCCAGATCCATACTCCTGGTCAATCGTCTAGTGAGCCCGATGTGAAGCGAGCTAAGATGACCTCGCTAAAATGCTATAGTTGCGGAAAAATGGGTCACAGACGTTCCGAATGTAGGAGCAAGCCTGACGATGTGAGAGGGAGACCTGCGACGCATACATCATCGAGTCAAGCAACCCAGCAGTCAGCAGCGAAGCCTTTCATGTGCTTCAAATGTGGGAAGCCAGGACACATCGCGAGCCGGTGCAGCAGCGGCGGCCATCAGGTCGATGGCAGCGGCGGCGGCAGCGGCGGCGGCGGCGGCGGTGCATCCCGGAACGAGTGACGACTGGATGTTGCTTTGTAAGCAAACTACATGATCATGTGAGTCTTTTTCATACTGTTGCGATTTTATTTGAAAGTCAGTATTGTCTGTTTCAATGCAAATATTTTCATAATAGTTTCGTTTAAAGTAATGTTTTTTTTTTTGTAAATTAAAGGTAGCCACATGAAAAGTGTGAAAGATTATGTGAAATGCCTAGCTACCTATGTTGTACCTGATGCCACTAAGTGCTAAAGTTATTAGACCTCTAGCAACTTGTGGTTGTGTGGCTACTGGCAGCCTAGAAAAATAGGAAGTGTGAATCTGGATGTGTGTGCATGTGTGCTAGTTAAAATTAGTAAAAAAAAAAAACTCATTCATTTAAAGGTGTATGATTTTTATTAATCAAAGCCTTTAAACCGTTATTTTCTACCAGAAAAAGAATTAAAAAAAAATATTTTCCTGTCAATGTCAGTGCAATTAAAAGCTCAGGGAATAATTTTAGTTTCTCGAACACGTAGATTAATTGTTGATTCTAAATTTAAAATTTGAAAAACAAACTGACTGTCTGCTGTCTTTGTTGATTCTACTTCAAACTCAAATACGTAATTGAACGGTGATTCTCAACACTTTACCAGTCAGTTGTCTACTGTGGGAAATCTTTGTTTCAGTTGCCATGCCTTGTACTCCAGGCATGTGTGGACACAGTTGGGAATTGAGATTGAGCTGCAGCACAACAGGCGGCTACGGAGTAACCAAGTCCTTATACCAGGAATGCAAGAAAGATGCTGAGAGGATACCTTACTTCAGGTGCATTGTTTTTATGTTTAGACTTCAGAAATCCTTTAAGATTGATTTACCTAGGAATTGTGATTCTGTACTGCATCACAGTATGTGATGCTCACTGAACACAATGTTTGTCCTTGAAAATGAGGAAAGAAATCAGACCAAGTTGGACCCTAAGTATCCTCTATACTTAACTTAACTTAACCCTTTTAAAGTAATTGAGTATTTGGTTTTGGTTTTCCCCATCCAAATGTGGATAGATAATTTTTATAATCATTTAAGTCTAGTAGAACGATAGGTTCCCAAAGATTTGGACAATGCTAATGATAATTATTTAGTTGAAGACAATGATAATTGTTGGTTTATTTAATGACACATGTTGATGGTACGTGTAACCTATGGATTGAGTTACCTTTAGTTGAAATGGCCGATGGACTGAGCCATGAGAGTATCCGATGGACTGGATACTAGGTGTGTTCGATGGACTGAACACTGAGAGAACCGACGGACTGGTTCTAGGCCGACGGACTGGTCAGAGTGTGTGTGTGTCTAGACTTGTGTTATTAATTAATTGGATATGCTGAGTAATGCCATAGTTGCAGATTTGAACTTGGGAACTTGTCGGTCAAACGTTCAAATGTTAAGTAAAGTAAAATTTTGTAAGCAGAAGCTATTTGTTAACTTTTGGCTGGGATGGCCGAACGGTTTTATTTTTTTTGGTTTCATTTTTATCGTGAGTTATTGGATAGTAATAGGTTAAGAGGATTTCCAGAAGGTCATGTACCAGTCGAAGTTGAAGTAGAGATACATCGTGAGTCTAACGTTGATGAGTAATGTGTAAACAATAAATTGGTGATGTTATGAGAGCTCGAGTGTAAACTCTAACGGCCGTAGTAAAGTTGACTGTGCCAGTAGCTATTTCGCGATGTGCGTTTGGCTCTGGTGGAGGTCGTGGTCTAACGAGACCGTAGTGTGTAGTCAGTGGGTGATGCACACGTGCGTGGATATTGAAGCGCGTATGAGAGACTTTGGAGGCTCTATCGGCTATGGTGCCCTGGCGTTGGAGTGGTCACTTGAGATTTGTGAGGCTACACAGTTGATTTATAGTGAGAATTAATTTGTACAGCGAATGGTACGTGACTCTGGCTACTCGAAAATGTTTTGTTTTCTTTTGTTACAATTGAAATTAATTTTGTTTGATATGAAATGTAATCTAGTGTGTTCAAACCATGTAATGATTTGATGAAAATGGAAGTAAATAATTTTAAAAGCTTCCCTTATTTTAAAGTCATTAAATTCAAAGCGTAAATACAAGTAGACGCCCATGACAGGATTAGACGTATTCCGGGGGGTCAAGTACCAATTGAAGTTGCTGAAGATTAGTCTGAGTCGGAGTAGATTGTCTACTCTTTTTGTTTTAAGCAAGGTTGCACTCTAGTCCTAGACCGGGTCAAAGTTGACCGTATGTGTTGGCCGCACCAGGTGTGTCGCTGTAGCCGTAGTTCAGTTGAAATCGGTATGTAAGCTTAGTGATGTTTAGGGATCGTAAGAATTAGTTCTTGCGATTCTCATAGTCTCTTTGTAAAACACCGTGAGCACGCGGTAATGCAGCGAACACTGGCGGGGGTCGGGTCTTATGGGATATTAAGACCGTAGAGTCGGAGATGACTCGGCGATCCTGGTAGATGGAGTCGCATAAGGATGGTTTCCTGGGCTTGTAGAGCCGTATTGGTCTGGATGGATTGAGCCTGTGCTTGGATGGAGATTTAAGAGTGTGTTATGATATGCGTGCAATTGTTACTTGATTCTGTCTGGACCATCTATAATCACCGAATCGTTTGGATTCTAGTAGTGGTTCAAGTACTTAGTACTAATGATTGTCTAGAAAATCTAGAAACTGAATGTTTTTGTGTAAGGTCAGGATAGACCGAACGGTAAATACTGTGCTTGGTTTTCTATTGTTTCAGACTAACACACGAGGACGTGTGCAAGCAGGATGGCCGTGTCGGAATAATTACGACGCCAGCGCCACCTGAAGGCAGTGAGTGGAAGCTACGGCACGCAAGCGCCACCTGGTGGCGCTAGACGGAGTCTACGATAGGGCGGGCGGTCGTGCGCAGCGGCACAGTTATCTCCGGACGACCGCACGGTGCAAATCGTAGAAACTGTCGCGTATCGTTATACTTCCATTCAGTGTAATTAGTGTCGGGTGTGATTGTGTTCATTGTTCTGTAAATCGATCTAATGGAAATAGTGACCTAGAATAAATCTAGTGCTTTGATATCACGCTACTTTTATTTGCACGATACCTACATTCGCCCACACGTTGTCGTTAAATACTTCTGATCCGACATATAGAAGAAGTTTTAATTAAGGAAGATTGAATGTAGAACTCATTTCGCTTTAAGTACCCTATCTAGATTCATTAAGCACAAAAATTACGAAAAATTTCCGATTTATTATTTTTTCGTAACAAGAACACGATTGTTGATTACTTCTTAATAATTGCGGTGAGCTTTTTCCCCGAAGCGGAAAGTTTCAAAAGAAAATATCTAGTTCAAGTTCCAATTAACGCATTCCGCGAAACAAAGCCATCATTAGTCCTCTGTCTTCACTCGTAACTGGCAATCTGTGAGTCTGTTCTCAATAAATTCATATTTATTACGCTCGCAAATAAATTGGCGAGTTTCGAAGCACCAATTCCCTTTATTAAAACAAGTTGGTTGAACAAAAACAAGCCGCTGGCTACCATGAATGCTTAATAAGGCACTATGTGCCCAAGTTGCTGGTCTGCAGTGGAGAAATCCGTCAGTACACTCCGATGTTTACGGGAAATATTAATAAAACTTTTCACCTAGAAGAAGCGGCTCGAAAATGAACACTTCAAGTATTAAAAGAGACTACAGTCGGTTGAAGTTTGAGGATATTAAAATACTTGTTCGGTCTCTCAATTCAGCGAGTTTTTGCTAGTTGTTGTAACAACTCTTTCTGGATCGTTGTAAATTGCATTTTTATGTTGAATATTTTAGAGGTAGTGTAAATAAAAAATATTATTTGTTGTCTTTTTTGTGAGTAAAATAAAATGTTGTGTTTTGAAAATCACTGATTTTTATCCTTAAACCTGTATCTTACGTTAAATCAAGCATGCAAGGTAATGATGGAGGATTTTACCGTTGATTTAAATCGAAGACAGATTAAATTGCATCACATAATCAAACAAATATTTCCTGTGAAGTAATCCACATAATATGTTTTGTACACCACATAATGTGTATTAATATTATTAACCTAATGTAAGTGCAATTTTGTCGGTATGTCGCGCTCTCACACCATAACTACTCAAAACTATTCACACTAACTGAGAACATAGCCTACTTTATACCGACTGCGATTGATATCGATAATATTTGACGCAATAAAACAACTTCAAACTCATTCCTTATTTTCCCCAAAACGGCCAGAAAAGCACGCCAACTCTATCTCTACACACATAAACTGCCACATAAGCCCCCATATCGAGTACCTCTGGTCACAGCTACCTCAAGTGCTCTAAATCAGAATCCGATTGTGGTCCTAATCCACCCGTTTGTTAGGCGAACGATAAACTGAATATATTTGGCCTCACAACGGTGTCTTTATTAAACTTGGACTGTCGCGGTGAAATTTATAGCGGCTTATGGGAGTGGATTAGGTGGGAATAAAGTATATCCGTTAAAAGTGATGAAGTGGTATGTGTGTGATATGAAACTATAAATTTTTCCGATATTGTCTTTGTCGACTGGCTAAGAAAATAGCTGTATATGGAAATAATAGCTTTTTAACAGCGATTCCGTTTGTGTAGAGTATTTTGTTGCGATTAAAATATCCTTTAGAATGCCGTTATAGAGCAATCAACTTTTTTATTTGGTAACTCTTTTATCACTTAACTATTCTTTTGATTTGTTTACAAGTTTAAATATTTATTTTCTTTGTAAATGAATCGGATCAAATCCAATTATTTATTGCTACTAACAACACCATACTAAATATACCGATCATTATATGTTAATCTGTAGAGATCGCTGTTAATTATGCATTTAATTGATATGTATGTAATTATTATATTTTTGTTTATTATATGATGTCTACTTGTTGTTTCTAATAAAATAAAATTGAACCTTTACTAACAGATTAAATATAATTAAGATTTTGCTTTACTAGTGCAGTTATTTGGTCGATATAAAAGTGGTTACCTGGAAAGCTTTTCGGGAGTTTTGAAATTTGGCATATTTATAAATTTTGATATACTCTTGCAAAATTTCAACTTTGCCACCTCGTACGGCTGTCGCTCGCGCCGCAATTTTGAGAAAATGGTGCCCAATGGCAGTTTTTTGATAATTACTCATTTCTGGCGCATTTTACAGGAAAAACACATATCACAAAATAAAAGTAGAAAAAAATTCCAAAAACTTAACCTTTTCTTTCCTAAAATCAATAGTTTCGGCGTAGAGGCGCCGTAAACAATTTAATCTACTTCTATCAAATGTGTTTTTCAAATACATTATGTGCGATTATTCAACGCTTTAACGGTGAAGGAAAATATCGTGAGGAAACCTGCACACCTACGAAGAAATTCTAAGGTTGTGTAGTCGACCAACCTGCACAAGGCCAGGGTGGTAGACTAAGCTCTGATCGCCCTAGTTTAGGGTAAGCCTATGCCAGCAGTGGACACGTATATGGGCTGATGATGTATACGACATATCGTAAATCATTATACTTCGAATTCGTGGTTTAATTTTACCGGCCTACAGAAACCACGTAGGCCGTTAGAAATTAAATTACTATTAATTACCTACTTCCAAGAACGTTTATTTCAGTGAATTCAATTTCGAAACTCCTACTAACCTTTCGGGTCCAGTCATGAACGCCGGGAAGCTCGGCAACTGCGGTCTAAACTATTGAATTACATAAATTTGTTGCCGTTTACGTTTCTGGCTTTTCACTGAATAGATTTATGGTGTTGTTAGTAACCGTCCGTCTGCCTAAACAATGTTTGGTTTGGATTCTCAACGTAATAAACGTATTATGTAGATTTTTAACCCCGGGCTTAGGGTTTCATGGTAAAATATATAAATAGACAACTTTTTGGTATAGATTCTTTACAAATACGCATTGTTTCTTCATTTTATATCTTGTTTTTTTAATTAAGGTTTCAGACTTTCACATTTCATCATATTAGTCAATTATCAAACATCAAACCATGATTGGTGTCGCCTAGTCGAAACGTCGGGCAGTAAGTAGCTATGTTTTTGCTACTCCTAATATTGCGTGTATAGACTACTCCATAAAGACTAATATTAAGTTTTTCTTTCTATTTATTAACACTAGTGCAAGTAAAGTAAGTAACATTTAAAAGTCAGATTCGTTCGTCAATTTTTAACCGACTTCAAAAAAAGGAGGAGGTTCTCAATTCGTCTGTATGTATAATATTTTTTTTTTTTTATGTATGTTCACCGATATTTTCGTCAATTATAGACGGATTTCAAAAATTTTTTTTTGGTTGGATAGAGTTCACTTCCGAGGTGGTCCCATTTTCACCAGTCTTGGATCTGATGATGGGATCCAGGAGAAATCGAGGGCAACCCTCAAATTTTATAGGGACATGTACCGCGTTTTGCATATTATCTGAAGTCATATTGGCATTTGCTTCTGGCTATCATAATCTTATGATGCTGAGCTGATGATGGAAGGTCAACTCCTTAATAGTTATGAGTAAAAGAATAATTATTTCAATACTGTATAGATATTAAGACTACTAGTTATAATATCAGTAGCATTACAGGTGAGCTAAACTATTAGGTTGACCAGTCTAGGATCTGATGATGGGATCCAGGAGAAATCGAGGGCAACCCTCAAATTTTATAGGCACATGTACCGCGTTTTACATATTTTCTGAAGTTATATTGGCATTGCTTCTTGCAATCATAATGTTATGATGCTGAGCTGATGATGGAAAGTCAATTCCTTAATTGTTTGGAGTAAAAGGATAATTCTTTCAATACTGTATACATATTAAGACTACTAGTTATAATATCAGTAGTATTACATGTGAGCTGAACTGATAGGGTGAAAAAAAATATGTAACACTAAAAAGCATGAAAAAAAATTGTAAACAAAAAAAAAACCGCCTTCAAAAACCCGACTCACTAAAAATTACAAAATAATATAATACGAACATTTATAATAATCATCTGGGTATGAATTTTATATGTTGTTGAAGGCGGTGCCAATCAAAATTTTGAAGAAAATAAAGCACTCTGTGCTTGTCGGTATGAAATATAAACGGCACCGCCTTCAACAACATATAAAATTCATACCCAGATGATTATTATAAATGTTCGTATTATATTATTTTGTAATTTTTAGTGAGTCGGGTTTTTGAAGGCGGTTTTTTTTTTGTTTACAATTTTTATTAAAAGAAGTTTTAACATGAATGTCGCTTATATTTCAATATCTTATAGGTGCTCTTTCCCTAATCTCATGTAAAAAATATTTCATTCTGAACATGACATAGCATGTTCAGAATGAACTCAACAAGATATTGATTCCAACCTATCAAAACATTCCGGAACCGAATCCTAATACCGCAGCAATCTATTTCGTTGCTTTAAAAAAATAGAGTTTGGTCAAAGGAAGCAACCAAAACGCGTAAACACGAAAGCTTTTAGGAAGCTTTCGTTTCGTCATTAACTCGGAGCTTTCGGCATGTGCCGTCCCGCTCTCCGTGGCATGTGAAGGCGGCGTTTCAGGTATTTCACGCTGAAAACAGTTTTATTTCAGGAGAGAGCCGCGCTCGTATTCTGCGGTGAAGGTAGTTTTTGCCCGAGCACTTTCAAGTTGTTGTTTTTTGTGTACCTATTTTTTTAAGGTACCGATACAACGTCATTGGTTTTTGATAAAACAAACATATATGTTATCCATCGTAATGATCCATCGTAAAATTTGGTAATAAGTATCGTATCAATAGTTAAACTTTAATAGGGTACGCAAGTTTCTTCTGTTATATTGGTTTTATTTCAAACTAGCTGACCCGACAGACTTCGTCCTGTCTGCTGTTTTTTAGGGTTTTCCCGGCAATCATTCGATTTTTTCTCGCCGTAAAAACCATCCTTGGACTTCAACGAAAATTTAAAAAAAATAATTGGTCAAATTGGTTCAGGCGTTGTTGAGTTATGCGCTTACCAACACATTTTGCGATTAATTTTTATATTATATGAAATGAAATGAAATAATTTATTCTGCAAATAGATTTACATGAAATACTTTTGCACGTCAAGTTGTAAATAAATTAATCACATATTACATAAAAATTCACAAGTTACATAATTCATTGATGTCCAAGCGAGCAGCTCATCATGTCCATGGATTTTTATCATTTAAGTAGTCTTCTACTTTATAATATGCTTTTTTCTTGTGAAAGTCTTTTTATTAAGTCGTGTCTTGTGACACGACTTAATAAAAAGTTTGAAATTATAAAAAGGTAATTCAATAACATTTTGTGGGATCTTATTAAACAATTTTGTGCTTAAACCTAAGAACGACTTTCCAGTCTTTTGAAGCCTGAGCCTTGAAACGGCAAGCCTATGTTTATTTCTGGTGTTAAAATGGTGAGTATCCGATTTCCTATTAAATGATTGCATGTTCTTGTAAACATATAAGATACAGTCCAAAATGTACTGGGAAGCTACGGTTAAAATATCTATGTCTTTAAAAATATCTCGAAGGGAGTCACGCGGTCTTAAGCCATATATGGATCGGATAGCCCTCTTTTGTAATACAAAAATAGTCTGTATATCAGAAGCAGACCCCCACAGCAGAAGACCGTATGACATAACACTATGAAAATAGCTGAAATAAACTAACCTTGCCGTTTCAACGTCAGTTAAATTCCTGATTTTTCTAACTGCATACGCAGCTGAACTAAGTCTACCCGCCAAAACGGAGATATGAGGTCCCCAGTGTAACTTAGCATCTATAGTGATTCCTAAAAATTTTGTAGATTCAGTCAATTCTACAAGTTCGTTATTAACAATAATGTTAGTATCAACTTGTCTTACATTTGGCATTGTAAATCTCATACATTTAGTTTTTTTCGCATTTATCAATAAATTATTTGTATTAAACCATTGAAGAACTTGTGAAAGGGTACTATTTACCTCGTCGTAATTATTTTTACCTCTGTCAACCTTAAAAATCAATGATGTGTCATCAGCAAACAGTACCGTCTCACATAGGTCTGCAGTGAAATACGGAAGGTCATTTATATAAATCAGAAACAGCAAAGGTCCCAGAATCGAGCCCTGGGGCACTCCCATGAGAATAGGAGCGCCACACGAGTCAACTCCATTGACATTCACTGTTTGCACCCTATCTTTGAGATATGATTTCAATAAATCAATCGCTTTATCTGAAACACCATAATGATGCAATTTTAATAACAATATTTCATGATTTACACAATCAAAGGCTTTTGACAGGTCGCAAAAGATGCCTATTGCATCCTGCTTATTCTCCCAAGCGTCAAAGATATGCTTGACAAGTGCCACTCCTGCGTCAGTGGTGGATCTTCCTTTGGTAAAGCCAAATTGCTTATTATGTAAAAGCCTATTTTCATTAAAATGGGACATTAATTGAGAGAATTTTTTCAAAAATTTTACTAAGTGCAGGTAGTATTGAAACAGGGCGAAAATTGGATGGGTCATTTTTATTACCTGTCTTGAATAAAGGAATTATTTTACTTAACTTCATTAAATTAGGGAAATGACCTACCTCTATACACATGTTAAATATGATAGCCAAATGTGGAGCTATTGTTATGATGATTGTTTTTAATAGTTCCACAGAGATACCCCATAAATCTTCAGTCTTTTTGAAATTTAACTCTTTAAAGGCTCGTAAAATAATATTTTGGTTGACTTGGTTAAATTTAAAAGATACTAAACATTTTTCTACAGTCCCTATAAGGAGGGATTGAGCTTGGTGTGGGCATGAGTTCAGTTTACTTGTGGTAATTATAGGTATATTAGAAAAATAGGTTTCAAAAACATTTGCAACATCCTTATCAGAATCAATATGCTTATCATCAATATCTCATAATTATGAGAGAGATCTTGCGGTCTTGTGTTTTATTTTTACAAGTCTCTTTGTTTATAATTTTCCAAGTGGCATTTATTTTTTCTTTCAAGTAGTTTGACTTTGCAATTGCACAAACCTTTTTAAATAACTTTGAATATTTTCTAACATAATTGATAACATTAATATCATTAGATTGTGATTTAATGTCATACAATTCATATAATCTATTTCTACTTTTGTAAATGCCTTTAGTTGCCCAGTCACTGAAATTGTACTTGGGATCTTTGATTTTTATTGATTTTTTAGTAAAAATCCCATTAAATTCATTTAATATTAAATCAAACAGGTTTTTATAAGATTCATCAATGTTTTGATTCAGCTTGTATTGAAAATGGGAAAACTTATTATTAATGTTTTTCTTAAAATTTTCTGTGCGACTTGTAGTGATAGGTCGGTATGTAAAATGCAGTGAAGGATTATTATGATTGTGTTCAAATATAGCCATCTGACCACTATGGTCAGAGTTGATAAAATTAATAATTGATTTATTATTCACTTTGCAATTACAAAAAATATTATCCAGGCAAGTAGCTGTTGTTGGAGTTACCCGAGTTGGTTCAAAAAATAAATTATTATAGATTAAAATTAGATTGTTAATGAGCACTAGGGTGGGTCGATTTTCAAAATGTTCGAATAAAAATTGTGGTTGGGTATTAAAAGTTGCGTAATCGTCATACTTTTACAAAAAAAATAATAAAAAAAATATTCGATATACCTTTTAGCCCTCTACCGAGCCCCAAATAATCGAAAAATTGGTATTTTCTGCCTATATTTCAAATTCTTCAAAATACTTCAAAATGCTTTTTTTTACTTTTTTTTGGTTTATTTAAGTCTTGTATAAAGACAACTGCATCATACTAAATCAGTTTTCTTCATAATTAAAAGATTTCTAAGTGGGTAGGTTCATTACAATATTGACGGTTTGATAGTAGCTCGCGCGCAGAATTCGACTTCGACAATTCCTTCCGTTATCATCGTTCTAGTGATTTTCCATACGTTATAATGAAATTTTAGCTGTAATAGATATATTTAATTCCACTTAATTAGTTTCCAAGTATTATTATTTGGGATTGTGTTGTAATACTTGCAATTAGTGACTTATAAAATGAGTGAGCGAAAATATCTCATAACACGATGTGATGTGGACTGTTCCATATTTGAAGCACCTGCAGAAATTAATTTCAATGTGTTACCCATAATAGCAGACATAATAAAGTATATACTTCATCTGAGGCATGATTATAACTAAAAACTCAGGAAAACAGCCAGCAATAAGTGAAATCCTCGCTATTGTACTATCAAAAATATCACTATGAAATGTATTGTTCTGTGACTTCTGGAACTTATAGGTCTGAGCTTGCTAACAGACAACCACTAGAGGAAGATCCCAGAGCTGCCAGACATCACTTATTTTCTAATGGACAAAATATATACGATTGAGTAGTGGTGGGGTGTACTATCATCATATGACTAGTTGCTACCTTGACCAGACGGCCATTTTTCAGATATCAACCAATCAAGGTACATAGAAACACTGCCCACCTCACTTAAATTCTGATGGCTGATTTTAACATATATTTCACACAATATCATTAAAAATCAGGTTTCATTACTCCCAGACACATGCGGTCGGCGGTTTTACCTTACAGATGCTTTAAAGCTATGAAAAAAATTTTACTTTTACTTAATTTTACTTATTTTCTGATGCTTGATTTTTATACATGTTATTCAAACAACTATTTTAAAACGTTTTGCAAACGGACAGACCGATCCAAGGGGCCAAACCTTCACCAGACCCAACTGTTTTAGATTTTCTTTTTTTAATTGAATTTAGTTAAGTTTTTCTAATAAAATAGTTTGTAAGGTACAATTCTATAATTATTGCGGTCAGATGAGCACTTTTCAGTTGTTTGAATAACATATATAAAAATCAAGCATCAGAAAATAAGTAAACTTAATAAATTTTTTCATAGCTTTAAAGCGTCTGTAAGGTAAAACCGCCGACCGCATGTGTCTGGGAGTAATGAATCCTGATTTTTAATGGTATTGTGTGAAATATAAGTTAAAATCAGCCATCAGAATTTAAGTGAGGTGAGCAGTGTTTCTATGTACCTTGATTGGTTGATATCTGAAAAATGGCCGTCTGGTCAAGGTAGCAACTAGTCATATGATGATAGTACACCCCACCACTACTCAATCGTATATATTTTGTCCATTAGAAAATAAGTGATGTCTGGCAGCTCTGGGATCTTGGACCACACGTAAAATGAATCATTCGCGTTCAGCAAATCGTACATTGTGTCTTTATATTGGATCTACTGAGCTAACTAAAAAATTAAAAATACTTGTGAAATACATTGTTAAAGTATACGCTCCTATTCGGTTTTACATAAAACAAAAGCGAAGTTACAAGGATGGCCCACAACATATTTTCAGTTGATACAGATCTCTAGATATTTCAGTGAGACGGTTAAATCTATAATTGACCCTGATATTCAAAGAAATGCTTTGTTCGCTCATCCAGAGAATTTGTTACTTGCTATGATTGCCGATGAAAGAAGTTTTGTAAGAGATCTTTCTTTGAGAATAATTATTTAAGCAAGAAAGAAAAGAACTGAGTCTGTTAGAGTATTTAAATTACGAAAACTTAACTTTGATGCAAATTATTATCGATGGCCCCACCGAATAAACGTGCAAGTGAAAAACGTCAATTTTACAGGAGAGAATAAAAACGTTTAATCCTTACTATCTCGGGTATTATTATAGGTAGGTTAAAACAATGTATAATGAAATTAAAGATAAAAAAATAATCTTTTAGCTGATATAATTTATTTAAAGGAATAGTCGTTAATTTAGTCAATAATCAAGAAAATCCATGTTATACAATTACTCGAGTGAAATTAGTGTAGTCAGTTGACTGTTATAGATCATTACACGTTTATTCGTGTGAATTTAAACGATGTTGGCGAACGTAACGCAATGATACACTATTATTCTAGGGAAATCACGCGTCTTTTGATGGCGGCTGCAATTGTTTGCACGCTTGTATTACAGAAATATTTGGTGATCTATGGATGGTAATAAAAATTACATTTATATTCGTGTCATTAAGTTAGCTTTTCAATGTGTTATGCATATTAACATTATGAATTCACGCTTTGTAATATTAAAATGTTGCACAATCTTTAAGGGAAAATAAACAAAACTTCTGTTTTTATATATTATTTTTATTTATTATCATAATAATAACTATAAAACTATTTTTTATAATAATCAGCCTTTGACATTCATAGAGATATTTCTCATTACTATAGAAATTGAGCAAAAATCAACAAAAAAACAAACGGCTTATCTTATAAGCATTTTGAGAACTAAATAAATTCCAACATAATCTTTAATGAAATTGTCATCATCTCAGCCCATTGCTGCCCACTGCTGAGCATAGGCCTCTTCCGAAGCTTTCCAACAAAACCCAGCGATTTTCACCAGGTTGTCGGTCCATCTGGTAGGTGGTCGTCCCACACTGCGCTTTCCAGTACGTGGCCTCCACTCCATGACATTTCGGCCCAAACGACCGTCCAATCTTCGTGCTATGTGGACGGCCCATTGCCACTTCAGTTTGCTAATCTGGTGGGTTATGTCAGCAAGTTTGGTTCTTCTACGGATCTTCTCATTTCTGATTCGATCACGTAGAGAAATGCCGAGCATAGCCCTCTCCATAGCTTTCTGCGCGACATTAAGCCTACTAAAAAGATCTTTTGTGAAGCATCACGTCTCAGCGCCGTAAGTCATCACAGGTAACACACATTGGTTGTACACCTTTGTCTTGAGACACTGAGGTATTTTGGACGAGAACATGTTGTGCACTTTTTCCAAACGCTGCCCAGCCGATTTGCATCGGCCTGCTGACCTCTCTCTCTAAAGTTGATTTTCCTAAACGGATTGCCTGTCCGAGGTAGATATATTCGTCCACAATTTCGAGAGTAAAGTTCCCAACAGTTTGTACGGTGGCTGCAACATTAAACATATTTTTTGTTTTATCCATGTTCATTCTAAGACCCACTTGTTGGGAAACTTTATCGAGGTCATCGAGCATTTATCCTAGATCTTCCAGCGACTCGGCCATGACTACGATGTCATCAGCAAATCGAAGGTGAGTGATGTATTTCGCCATGCCAATAATATTGATACCAAGTCCTTGCCATTCCAGCAGCTTGAAGGAATCCTCCAGAGCAGCAGTAAACAGTTTCGGAGATATGACAACTACCTTTCGTTCTCCTCTTTGTAAGGGGATTTCCTTCGTGCGATTTTCCTGTACTCGGACTGACATGGTGGCGCTGTTATACAAACACTTCAACACTTCAATGTACCGATAATCTACATGGCATCGCTGTGGGGATCTAAAAACCACCCAAATTTCGACGGAATTGAAGGCTTTTTCATAGTCCACGTACGCTAAGCATAGTGGCCGATTATACTCCTCCGTCTTCTGTATAATCTGCCGCAGCGTATGTAAGTGCTCTATGGTACTAAAGCCTTTTCGGAAACCGGCTTGTTCGGAAGGCTGGAAGTCATCAAGCCTGCAATCGAGACGATTCGTGATGGCTCTAGAGAACACCTTGTAGACATGGCTTAGCAGTGTTATGGGCCGGTAGTTCTTCAGTAAGGTTTTGTCACCTTTTTTGAAGAACAAGACCACAACACCCCTGTTCCATGCTTCTGGCGTTTTGCCGTCGAACGGGGAGAAATAAAAGAGCTTCTGAGGGACTTTTAGTACCGGTGTTCCACCCGCTTTCAGAAGCTCTGTAGTGATTCCATCCTCACCCGGTGTCTTGTTTTTCTTAAGTTGTTTGAGAGCCATTCTTATCTCGTACAGGCTGATGTCCGGGATTTCTTCGGTATAGTGTCGGGTTAGCTTGGCTCTGGGGTCTGTCGCCACAATAGCTGGCTCAGCACAGACCGAGGTATATAACTGCCCATAGAACCTCTCTATCTCCCGTAGCACCTCTGACTTGTTTGACGTCACGCGTCTATCTTCAGTCTTCAGCTTTGTCAGTTGGTTTTGCCCAATAGACGCGTCTCTTGCAAACACTTTGGAGCCTTGGTTCCGTTTGATTGTCTCCTTAATACGCTGGGTATTAAAGGAGCGTAAATTATGTCGCAGAAACTTCCTAATCAGTCTATTCAGCTGCCTATATGACTCAGCTTCATCCGAAGTTTTCAGCGTCAAAACACGTCGACTAGCCTGATGAGGATAAGGTGTCGGGTATGGTCGGATAGTTTTTGAGGTCTTTTTTTACGGTGGCTTTTGAAAAACTTGGACCGTACCGTATGAACAGTTTCAGTTTACAGCCTGCTATTTATATCTTCCACTGATAAACAGCTGTCCAGCCATTGAAAGCGATTCGACAGTTCAAGCTGAAAGTTCTCGGGGTTTTGGATATGTGCCTTCGATGGTCGGAGCGTAGACTTCACCAGACGCGTTCTTTCCAGTTTGACGTTGATATTCAATGTGCCTCTAACGATACGGTGATCAATTCCAGTTTTAATCCTGTTGATCACAGAGACGTCGTTGAAATGACCTAATGGTCATGATGTAGTCTATCTCATTTTTAGTTCAGCCGTTCGGACCCAACCAGGTCTATTTTCTGTGCGGCGACTTTCGGAAGAATGAATTCTTCACAAAAAGTCCTTCTTTCTCCTTAAAGTCAGCTAGCATCTGTCCCCTGAGATTCCGATGTTCATATCCAAATCGTCCCACTTTCAGCTCACCATCGCTTCTACGGCCCAGCTTTGCATTGAAGTCTCCCATTACAACAGTGAAATGTGTTTTGGAGCTAAGTATGTATGGCCCCTACTAATGTCCTCATACATAGCTTCCACTTCAACACTTGGTATTCTTACGCCGTAACCACATGGCTGGTGATTGATTTATAGCAATAAATTATAAAACTTATCTATTATTACCCTGCGAGACCCGATTGCAAACATTGATTGTCGTTTATATTTGGTTAAGGCACTTTTACTCTACTTTTTATTTTGTTAAGAATAATGGGATACTGGTGCTCGATTTATAGCAATAAATTATAAAACTTATCTATTATGGTAAGAAACAATGCAAAATTATTTGCTAAGTTACTTCTCATGCAAGACACATTACTCAAAAAATCACCAAAAAAATATACACGAATAAACGTGCAAACGCATATTGCCTATACTTAACAACAAAGAACAAACAATATCAAACGTTTTGCTGTTTATACACGTTTATTCTTGTGAAACAGAGAAAGTATGAAGCATGTAATAGTCACTTAAAATAATATTCTTGTGACAAAAAAATATATTATTTCCGTGGAAAAAAGGTTTTTAATGCAATTACAGGCTTGTTTATGATCAAAAAATTCTAAAAAAAATTGGGGAGGTAGAGGAGGGGCTAATGTAAAGAAATACCAAAAAAAATTTTTTTTGTGCAATGGCTATTACACGTTTATTCGGTGGGGCCATCGTTATATCGACATACTAATTTGGGCTGATTCTCATGTTACTCCACCGTCAATTTTGAGCCACATACCTGATACCAGTTTGATCGACATTATGCTGAGAAAATCTCTATTTCCCTGTCACGCGTCGGCTGTAGAACGATCTGTCGAACTAGTAACAGAGGCTTCTATCACTGTTGCTGGTGAAAAAGCTCGAAATGGAATAATTCTAACAAAATTGCAATCCAGATCAATAGGTAGTCCTTCGTCCAGTCTAATTACAAGTGCTCAAAATAGACGAAATAAGTATTGATATTTGTTTTATTTTTTTCCTTTAATATTGCAAAATGTTTCATTTTTGCTCTTAAGAGACAAATGTAGATCTAAATAAAGGTTTTTTGTCCTTGAAAGTGACTTTCTTTTTAGTAGATAACCATATTGTAATACAACGATTTTTTTTAATTTATGAAAATTTTGAACTCCGGTAGAGGGCTGAAAATAATATAAAATGAGAAAAATAAAAACGTAGTCTAATAGCTTATATTTTTACGCAACTTTTGAGACCCCCCCACTTAAAATCCAACACCTTTTGAAAAAATCGCCCGAAATCGACCCACCCTAATGAGCACTGATTCTCCAGTTTAGTGATTTCTAAATTCAAAACACCCATTTAAATTTCAATGATTTCAACTGATCAATATTTAATTGTTTTTTTAAGGCGGGCGCTAGTAGTAAGCGAGTATGCAAAATGTGTGTACCGATTTTGCTGTATCAACGAAGAGAGGGTCATGTGAAGATATCGCGAAGGGACCATTACATCTGTCTGCAAGATGTGTTTTGTTGTCAATTAGAGTCCCAGGTATAAGAATCACCTCATAGTTGCTGTCACTAGGATTTCGCCTACACTATTTCACAATTATTATCTCGTAGAGGTGATCGTCTGAACGATTCACTTCGACCCTCAGGGATCTTATGTGTTAACCCTACCTCAATATACCTATTTCCTAACTGCCTCGTTGGTCTAATGGCTTACTACAAGCGCTACGTTAGGACCGAGAGGTCCCCGGTTCGAATCCGGGATCGGGCAAAATTTGTGTGAGTTTTTCTGCAATGAAATTACTCAGCCCGGAGTTAGGAAGTTGGCGGTTGAACGCCCGTGCCTCGGAAAACACGTTAAGCCGGTGGGCCTGCGCCCGATCTCTCATCGGTCATGTCGGATTGCCGTCTCACCGAATTATGAGAGTAAGGGAATAGAGAGTGCACTTGTGTTTGCGCGCACGCTTGTGCACTATAATATGTCCTGCGCACTTGGCTGATCTCAATTGAGATCGGCCGCCATGGCTGAAATCGGTCGGACGCCTTATTATTATAATACCTATTTCCTAAAAATAAAATGCATTAATGCAATAATTCGAGATGCCTGTACAGTATTTGGCTAACAGGCTCTGCTCTTTTAGTTGAGTTGCATATAGCTTTCGCGTATTGTTGGCACGGCATGCTCTGTAATGTTTTATGCATCCCCGTCCCTCTTTGCTTCGGAAAATTAAAGCTTATTATTTTATATTGCATCAGCATTTGAGATACACGGTCATATAAATAATATATTGGACGTTGCTGCCTCCAACTGCCTCGTTGGTCTATTGGTAGCAAACGCTGAGTAAGGACCGAGAGGTTCCCAATTCGAGTCCGGGGTCAGGCAAAATTTGTGCGAGTTTTTCTGTAAAGAAATTATTCAGTTCGGAGTTAGGAAGTTAGCATTTGCACGCTCGTGTCTCGGAAATTACGTTAAGCCGGTGGTCCTGCGCCCGATCTCTAATCAGTCATGTCGGATTACCGTCTCACCGAACCATGAGGGTAAGGGAACAGAGATAGCACTTGTGCTTGCGCGCACACTAGTGCACTATAATTTGTCCTGCGCACTTAGCTGATCTCAATTGAAATCGGTCGGACAACTTATTATTATATTATATTGGATTGACGGGCTTGGGATATTATAGTCTTCATGATACTTATTATTCTCTCTGTCACATGTGTGTGTTTCTGCTGAGTGTTGTGTGTATTATTGCAGTGTGTTGTGTACTTCGACTGCCTCGGTGGAACAGTGGTTAGTAACCCTGGCTAGCGGTTCCAAGAGTCATGGGTTCGATTCCCAATTAGGACAAATATTTATGTAATGTTTGTTCCGTGTCTGGTTTAGAATATTTTTATAAATATGTATTGATAAATGTATCCTATACTCTTATATTACCATTTTCACTAGGTATTAAAAGCTCGGTACGTGATGTTTATTATATGGCTACTTGAAAATCGATGTATCTATGAATACCATATCAGTACATACCAGAAGTTAGATCCTTATCTATAAATGTAATCTGTCGCTGTCCTGGTTTTGTTACTTATACTAGGTGCCCACGATACCTGTATCGTGGGCACCTAGTATAAGTACACATAGTAGGCCCCACATTAGGAAATGTCCTGACATTTCCTAATGTGGGGCCTACTGTAATGCTCAATAATTCACATGTTTTCTGGAAATAAACTATTTGTATTTATCCAATGAACCAATTGATATATTCATATGTACCATCATTCGACGCTTTAACGGTGAAGAAAAACATTGTGAGGAAACCAGCACACTTGAGAAATTTTTCAACGGTGTGTAAAGCCATGTCAGAGGCCTACGGGCGGTTTAAAAACTCTGACACCAGGTTGTTCATCAACCATACGGTAAGAAGAAGAAGATTGATATATTCTGATGTCAGCAGTGTTGTCACTTTTGGGAAAGATTTCATATAATAATGGATGAAATTGTATATGACAGGCGTACAAAGCATAGCAAAAAGCGTTTGTGGAACGAATGGCTTTCTAAAAATATTAAATGAATTTATATCGCCACATCGGTCGAATACTCTGTTCATATTTGCCCGTGTTCAAAGGATTCTGGGAACTGACGCAGGATTGATTTCGGGATTTCCACGTCAAACGGTAACTCACGCTTTGCTGCGCGACAAACAAACCCGCGGGGGATGTTTAGTGTGTACACTGAAATTTTAGACATCGACGCCATAAGTGCCTGTTCACACACGCGATTTTACCGCGAGCTCCTAACGTACGCGCGCGCTCGCCGCGATTCCGCCGCGATTTCGCCGCGATCTTGCCGCGATTTCGTCGCGTGCTGCGTTCATATTTGGCTGGCTCGGTGGAACAGTGGTTAGTGACCCAGGTTCACTACCTACGGTTCCAAGAGTCGTGGCTTCGATTCCCACTCGGTACAAATATTTGTGTAACGAACATCGGTGTTTGTTCCGTGTCTGGGTGTGTTATTAAATATATTTCAGTATATTTGTGTATCCACTGTCGTTTCTGATCTTCGTCACACAAGTGCTTAAGCTACTTACCACGCGATCAGATCGATGTATGTGATGTTGTGAAAATATTTATTTATATTTCCAACAAGAACAGACCTGCGCTGTAGAATGCAAACGTAATAGTAGAGTAGTAGTAGAGCAACAAACAACAAACTTACAGCGTGTTCACACCTAGCGATTTCGATCGCGGCGATATCGCGGCGGAATCGCGGCGATACTGCCGCGATCGAAATCGCCATTTTTCAGATATCAATTAATCAAGGTACATAGAAACACTGCTCACCTCACTTAAATTCTGATAGCTGATTTTAACATTTATTTCACACAATATCGTTAAAAATCAGGATTCATTACTCCCAGACACATGCGGTCGGCGGTTTTACCTAACAGACGCTTTAAAACTATGAAAAAAATTAATTAAAGTCACTTATTTTCTGATGCTTGATTTTTATATATGTTATTCAAACAACTGAAAAGTGCTCATCTGACCGCAATAATTATAGAATTATACCATACAAACTGTTTTATTTAAAAAAACTTAACTAAATTCAATTAAAAAAAAATAATTTTTAAACAGTTGGGTCTGGTGAATGTTTGGCCCCTTGGATCGGTCTGTCCGTTTGCAAAACGTTTTAAAATAGTTGTTTAAATAACACATATAAAAATAAAGCATCAGATAATAAGTAACCTTAATTAATTTTTTTCATAGCTTTAAAGCACCTGTAAGGTAAAACCGCCGACCGCATGTGTCTGGGAGTAATGAATCCTGATTTTTAATGATATTGTGTGAAATATATGTTAAAATCAGCCATCAGAATTTAAGTGAGGTGAGCAGTGTTTCCATGTAACTTGATTGATTGATACCTGAAAAATGGCCGTCTGGTCAAAGTAGCAACTAGACATATGATGATAGTACATCATCATCATCATCATCATCATCAGCCCATATACGTCCCCACTGCTGGGGCACGGGCCTACCCTAAACTAGGGCGATAATAATATTCTTCTTAGGTGTGCAGGTTTCCTCACGATTTTCCTTCACAGTTAAAGCGTCGAATGATGGTACTTATGAATTTCAAATTTGAAAAACACATTGGTACCTGGCGGGGTTTGAACTGGCGACCTCTCGCATGGCAAGCAACGACCTTAACCACTCGGCCATCGACGCTTCGTATTCGATGATAGTACACCCCATCACTACTCAATCGTATATATTTTGTCCATTAGAAAATAAGTGACGTCTGGCAGCTCTGGGAACATCCTCTAGAATAGTTTACATTCACGAATAAAAATATTGGATCAAAAATGTTTGATTAAAAATGTATTAATCATGCACGATGACCCATTACATAATTTAAAAACAGTATATTTTTATTTGTTGCAGGAATATAAAACAAAAATCTGCTGACAATAGTATTCGAAAATTAAATTTACGTAAAATATAAAATAAAAATTCATATTTAAAATGCTCGCCAAAAATTACAACAAGGCTTTCAAAAGAAAATACAATCTGACTCCAATATTGTTCAAACCCCAGAAGCAAATTAAATGTATATTTTTTACGTCAAACGGATACCAAAACGGATATAATGTTAAAAAATACAAGCTTTTGAAGTAATCAAGATGAATAAAATAGAAGAATAGGTTAATAATACATATTCAGACAATACCACACTAAAAAGCGTCGATGGCCGAGTGGTTAAAGGTCGCTGCTTGCCATGCGAGAGGTCGCCAGTTCAAACCCTGCCAACCAATGTACCAATGTGTTTTTCAAATTTGAAATTCATATGTACCATCATTCGACGCTTTAACGGTGAAGGAAAATATCGTGAGAAAACCTGCACACCTAAGAAGAAATTCTAAGGTGTGTAGTCGACCAACCCGCACTTGGCCAGCGTGGTCGACTAAGGCTTTATCGCCCTAGCTTAGGATAGGCCCGTGCCCCAGCAGTGGGGACGTATATGGGCTGATGATGATGATAAGACCACATAATATATTATTATTCCGATTTTGAAGTATGTTGCTTAAACGCTTGTGTTTCGGATATCAAAAACGATAGTCCTATAAACAAGTAAGTATGTTCGTACGTATTTTATATTAATTTTGTTTGACTGCCTCGTTGGTCTTTTGGTAGCAAGCGCTGCGTAAGGACCGAGAGGTCCCCGGTTCGAGTCCGGGTTCGGGTAAAATTTGTGTAAGTTTTTATAAAATGAATTTACCCAGCCCGTAGTTAGGAAGTTGGCAGTTGAACGCCCGTGCCTCAGAAAGCACGTAAAGCCGGTGGTCCTGCGCCCGATCTCTCATCGGTCATGTCGGATTGCCGTCTCACCGAACTAAGAGTAAGGGAGTAAGTAGAAAGTGCATTTGTGTTTGCGCGCACACTTGTGCACTATAATATGTCCTGCGCACTTGGTTGTACTCAATTGAGATTTGCCACCATGGCTGAAATCATTCGGACGTCTATATTAATTTCAAAAACAAGCTTTTGATATCTCCAAAAGCATTTCAGCTTGTCAAAATGCCTATCTAACATAAATTCTAATAACCAATTTATCAACGTCATATTTCCAAGCCCATCGCGGCCTCAACCATGGTCTCAGAGTACAATACAGCTACTAATTTCCCTCCCAAATGCAGGCTCAAATATGTGCATAATAGTGCACGGTGCATTCTGATCGATGCGGCTAATCTGACCTAATTGTAGACAATGTACCGCCATCAATGGAATAGGGGAGGATGAGGTAGGGGGATGAATTATATTGAAAATCTCTATGAGCTTTTAGCTACAAAAAATTGGTTATATGCGAGCCGGCGTTCTGTAAGTCAAATAGGTTTTGCAAATCGCTACATAGTATAAAGCAAAGTCGCTTCCCACGTCTGTCTGTGTGTATGTGTGCTTAAATTTTTAAAATACGCAACGGATTTTGATGCGGTTTTTTACATAGATAGAGGGATTTTAGAGGAAGGTTTTTATGTATAACATATCCGAAGCAAAGGGAGCTATGTTTTTCCATGGTATGCACGCAATATTTTTCATCGTAATCTGATACAAAGGCGTTAAAACAAAAGATTTTCCATTCAAAGCTGGTCACAATGTTACTAAACTGGCAATGCGGTGGGGAAAATTAAAAACTGAGCAAGTTATGATGTGAAACACTTTTGTTCGCGCGAGCTTTGAAAATCTTTCTGCTTAAATTAAACTATTATGTTAAACAGCTTCAGCACCATAAATCTATTCTGCCATATTACAAAATTTCTTAATATCTTACGCTTCGCTTTAGGATTTCCTTTTAAGGCTCTGACGGACATTTCTATAGGATTTCAGGAATGGATTTTATTTAGATACCTTAGAAATATTTATGAAATAATTTTGGGATTGTTATGTTATACATTATATTATGAAGCTAAAGAGTTTGTTTGTTTGTTTGAACGCGCTTATCTCAGAAACTACTGGTTAGGATTGGAAAATTCTTTTTGTAAGTTATTAGACCATTTATCAACGAAGGCTTAAGGCTATAATATAACATCACGTTGGCACATCTATTCGGGTAATAAAGGCGAAAAATAATACTTAAATAAAATAAAAAACTTTTAATTTTAATTGATATTTGTAACATAAAAAAATATTACCAAATCTTTAATTCCTTGAAATCTTGAATTTGTGATTTCTCCTAGTATTGAAGCGTAAGATTAATATAAATTAAAACTGTTTATATTCCGACCATTTATTCAAGTACATAGTCAACACTTACTTCATCATCATCATCATCAGCCCATATACGTCCCCACTGCTGGGGCACGGGCCTACCCTAAACTAGGGCGATAAGGCCTTAGTCGACCACGCTGGCCAAGTGCGGGTTGGTTGACTACACAACCTTAGAATTTCTTCTTAGGTTTCCTCACGATGTTTTCCTTCACCGTTAAAGCGTCGAACACTTACTTGCTAGAAGTAAATAAACTAAGAGGGCCGCACTGACCCCACAATACCAATTACGTATGTCAAACTTACAGTACCAGTTAAGGGTTAATTACCTTTTCAGTAGGTAGTCAGCCGATAAGGAGTAGATTATAAGAATAGAAAATAATCAAAGCAACTTCTTTTGTTGGTCTATTGGTAGCAACCGATGCGTTAGGAGTTCCCTCTCAGCCCGGAGTTAGGAAGTTGGCGGTTGGACGCCCGTGCCTCGGAAAGCACGTCAAGCCGGTGGTCTTGCGCTCGATCTCTCATCGGTTATGACGAGCCGTTCCGTTTTTTGCCGTCTCACCGAACTATAAAAAAAAAACTATTAAAAAAGCGTCGATGGCCGAGTGGTTAAGGTCGTTGCTTGCCATGCGAGAGGTCGCCAGTTCAAACCCCGCCAGGTACCAATGTGTTTTTCAAATTTGAAATTCATATGTACCATCATTCGACGCTTTAACGGTGAAGGAAAACATCGTGAGGAAACCAGCACACCTGAGAAATTTTTCAATGGTGTGTGAAGCCATATCAGAGGCCTGCGGGCGGTTTAAAAACTCTGACACCAGGTTGTTCATCAACCACACGATAAGAAGAAGACCGAACTATACGAGTAAGGGAACAGAGAGTGATCTTGTGTTCGCGCGCACACTTGTGCACTATAATGTGTCCTGCGCACTTGGCTGGTCTCAATTGAGATCGGCCGTGACTGAAATCGATCGGACGCCTTATTTTTTTTCAATCAAATCAAAATCTAAAGATACTCCTACGTGTGAAAGCGCCGTCGGTGCATCCTCCTCCCAATATTTCGCTGAACAAGGTGCAAGCCAACATAATGTGATTTTATAGAATCCTCTGAGTTCGTTAAACTTGAATGTTGTTTGTAAAACGATTACACCACCTGTCATCGCGGGGCGTGTGTGGTAAATGAGATATCGATTTGTTAATAAAATACTCACTACTAATGGGATGCTAGAAATAAATTCGCTTTTTTAATACAAGGTTAACAACTTACTAATTATACATGCGTTGTCTTTTTTTTCATGTTCACTCTAAATGTATCGGCTTAAATGATATTTGGTAGTCTGATAGTTGAGAGCCCGAGAAAGGTATTGGCTACTGTTTTGAGTAATAATAATAAATAAATAAATATTACACAACATCACACACTTTGAACTGATCCCGTGGTAAGTAGCTTAAGCACTTGTGTTTCAGATATCAGTATCAACAGTGTATACAAAAATATATTTAAGTATTTATATTAAATAGCACACCCAGACACGAAAGAAACACCGATATTTATCACACAGATATTTGACGCGAGTGGGAGTCGAACCTCAAGACTCTTGGCGCATAAGACAAGGATATTATAGAGTACGCAATCGATCCAGCCTAAAAACGTTTTTATTTACGGTTTGGTTCATCCGTAAAATTTGTTAAAACATTTAGGCATGGTACGTCTATACAAGTTTGAGCAATTTCTCAACAGACAGAAAGTTGTTAAAACTTTAACAAATAAAAAACATTTCTTCTTCATCTGAAAAATCTATACGACTACTTCAGTTGTGTTTTAACTGGATTCGTTAACTCTGCTCGTAAATTCAACTTTGAAAGCTCTGGAGTCGAAATAAAAATAATACATTCAGTTCTGGGAACAATCACCTGTAACGATTGAGGGCTCTGACTCGCATACATCTACATAAATTACTCAGGAATTAGTGAAAGAAGTCAAATCGTAATTATGATAACGTACCCCGCAATGTACCACTGTGTTTTCAAATTTAAAATCCTTATTTACGATTATTCGACGCTTTAACGGCAAAGGAAAACATCGTGAGGAAACCTGCACACCTATGAAGAAATTCTAAGGATATGTAGTCGACCAACCTGCCCTTGGACATCGTGGTTGACTAAGGCCTGATCGCCCTAATCTAGGGTACGCTATTTGTCCCAGGTGGTAATCGAACGCACAACTCTTAGAATCATATTTGGTGTGTGGACCTGGGTCACTAACCACTATTCCACCGAGCCAGACAAAAAAATATAAATTAATGTTCTTGTAATATTTACAGTAACATTCATGAAGCCTACACGCCATCTTAAGGCTACCAAAAGCCACAAACCGAGTCAAAGTAGTAGTTCTGACTCAAGTCAGCCGCACTAATTATTCCAGTCTTTCCCGCGGAACTCATATGAGGTAGTTCTGAACTGGGAACTGACGCTAATAAATCCTTTCCTTTGCGAACTAGTTCTACTTTTCACAACACTTGCCGTTGTACTAAAATTTTAACAGTATGGCGGTCTAAAGTTAAAAAACTAAAGTTTCATCATCAGCCCATATACGTCTCCACTGCTGAGGCCCGGGCCTACCCTAAACTAGAGCGATAAGGCCTTAATCAACCATGGTGGTCAACTGCGGGTTGGTCTACTATACATACACAACCATAGAATTTTGTCATTAGTGTGCAGGTTTCCTCACGGTGTTTTCCTTCGCCATCAAAACGTTGAATACTTAATGGTAAATATGAATTCAAATTTTAAAACACAGTGGTACGTGGCGGGGTTTGACCTCTCACATGGCAAGCAACGACCTTAACCATTGAGCCATCGACGCTTTTCCTATGACCGTGTTATGGCCAGAATACCAGCTGCAGTGGCCCTGTTTTTTGTTTGAGTTTTGTAAGTAATATTGTCATTTATTGTATTCTTATTTGTGTCAATCCCATCAAAAACAATACTTGTCAAAAAAATCAAGTCTCGCGACTCAGTTGTTCTACGGTAAAAATTTGTGAGATCCACGACGTTATACCAAGTCGGTTATTAATTGACGCGGCCATCGCATGAAAACAGCCCCCGGATATTGTGGTCAATAAACTAATTTTATTCTGTTCAATTTAATTTTCAAAAGGATCTATCGTCATCGTATCACGTGGGACCTAAAATTCCAAAAGTTAAATGCTACAAATACATTTTTTTTAATTAACTCACTGCCTTTTTTTTTACTACGGTAAACGCCGCGAGTCTTATTGAAATGAACCATCAAATTTCAAGCAATCGCTTCCGAAGAGAAAACGGCGTACTTGTAGCAAGTTGAGATGAGAATCTGCAGGATATCTGTAATATTAAACTTAATTAATTCACGAAGTTCCAATAACTGTATCTTAGTATTATTTTTTATCGAAATGAAAAAAAAGAAGCAAATTAAAATTGCAATATTCATTATTATGATGCTTGAAAACACGACTGGGTCGGTGGAACAGTAGTTAGTGACTCATACTCACTACCTACGGTTCCAAGAGTCGTGGGTTCCATTCCCACCCGGTATAAATATTTGTGTGACGAACTTAGGTGTTTGTCTCGTGTCTGGATGTGTTATTAAATACATTTAAGTATATTTGTATATTCACTGTTGATTCTGATATCGGTAACAACAAGTGCTTAAGCTACTTACCATGGGAATAGTCTTTGTATGTGATGTTGTGTAATATATATTTATATATTATATTATTTTGAATTGGAATACATGCAACTGGTATTTGCATATTTTTTTTGTTTAATATAAAAGAACCATCGCATACATTAATCTGATACCATGGTAAGTAGTTTACGCACATGTGTAAGAAATATCAGAAAGAAGTGCCATACAAAATTAACACCCAGTCACATACAAATACCGATGTTCATTACACAAATATTTGTCCCGAGTGGGCATCAAACCCACGTCATTTAGCCAGTTCAATTATTGTCACTGAGTATTATTTTCTATTCATTAAATATAGAAAAATGTAAACAGCGCTAAGTAAATTAGCCAAGTCAAAGTTTTTTTTATTAAAGATAAAAGAATTTTTTTTTAAAGGTAGGTATTACAAAACCCTTTTGTTTTTTTTTACCGTAAATAAAACTTAATGACATGATACGAAAGGAAATGAGTTCCAGTAAATGTCAGAGGAAATTGTTCCACCCACACGAACAAAGCTTTAATTATCTAGGAATGTCATTAAACAATATAATTATGAACTATTTCTATTTTAAGTATCCTAGACAAAATGTAACATACAATACCTCCACGTATAAAAATAGTACGTTACACAAAATCAAACACATTTCCTTCGATTCCGAAATAGTTGCCTATTCACTTGTGTTACGGATATCAGAAACAAAAGTAGTACAATCAAATATACTGAAATAGATACACAAACGAACATCAATGTTCGTCATATAAATACTTGTTTCGAGTGAGAATCGAACCGACGACTCTTGACACCAAAAACAGAGACACTATCCAATACGCCATAAAGCCACTCAAACGGATCATCAGCCCATTTACGTCCCCACTGCTGGTGCACAGGCCAAAACTAGGGCAATAAGGCTTTAGTCAACCTCGTTGACCAAGTGCGGGTTTGACTACACAACCTAAGAATTTCTTCCTAGTTGTGCAATGTGCAGGTTTCCTTACAATGTTTTCCTTTACATTTAAAGCGTCGAATTATCACTACATAGTATAAAGCATTATGGCTTCCCGCGTCTGTCTGTCCCTTTGTATGCTTAATTCTATAAAACGACACTACGGATTTTGATGCGGTTTTTTTTAAAAGATAGAAGGCATTAAGAGGGTAGTTTTTATGTATCACGTACCTGAAGTAAAGCGAAGGCAGGTCACTAGTTGTACATAATTATGAATTTTAAATTTGAAAAACACAGTGTAACGTGTTTGAGCTCACTAAAACGGATGTGATTATACATACATTAGTGAGTCTGGACTTACGAACATTACATCACATATATAATCACATTTTGACTGGACAAAAAGCTCAATCTACATACAAAGATGGACATTCCTAATCGAAATAAGCTTTATTCAACAACAAGTGTGTATCGGAAACAATAAGACCGCACTCAGACAGGGTTTGTCCTGTAAGGGGAAATTTATACAAACACAGTCTGAAGTATTCCGTCCTACTAGGGCCCGGAATAGTTACACGTATGGTTTGTTCAATGATGTAGAGTTGTTCTGGATGCGACAAATATTGAACATTATACACTGTGAAATTTTAGTGGCTGTTTTCCCGCAGTAAAATGATTTTTTATTAGGAGTAAAATAGATTTTTGAAGTTTTTATATTCAAATGCGTAAATGCTGGTTTTACGAAAAGTTTCAACAGAATACGAAAGCACGCTTACATAGGGCATAGAGCTTCTTTAGCTTTTATCATCAATTTCATGCGGCAAGCAGAACCTAATGACGTCAGATCACGATAAAAAATAAAAGAACGGTCGTTTCTCACGCTCTTGATTTGTATTTTTTGTTTTTGTAAAATTTAAAAAAAAATATTTTACAAGAATGCATGATAGCATGATACGGTATTACTACCTACTAAAGGCAAATTATTCTTCTTAGGGAAAACAGCCACAAAAATTTCACGGTGCATTAGGCGTCCGATCGATTTCGACCATACCGCCCGATCTCAATAGAGATCAGCACTAGGCAACTGCGCAGGACATGACTCCGGAATGAGTAATTTGTTAACAGAAAAACTCACACAAACTACTCTCGGTCCCAACGCAGCATTAAAATTTGCTACCAATATACCAACGAGGCAGTCAACATTCACATTTATAATATTAAATATAAAATAAATAAATATAAATATTACACAACATCACATACATTGATCTGATCCCGTGGTAAGTAGCTTAAGCACTTGTGTTACAATCAGGATGAACAGTGGATACACAAATAAACTTAAATATATTTAATAATACACCCAGACACGGAACAAACACCGATGTTCGTCACACAAATATTTGTCCCGAGTGGGAATCGAACCCACGACTCTTGGAACCGTAGGTTTTGAGTCTGAGTCACTAACCACTGTTCCACCGAGCCAGTCAAATAAAAATATTGGTGAAGATAGTTACATTGCGGCAAGTCTCAAGAATCTGGACGCTAACTCAAATCTAAACTCTACCTCACCCGCCACATCCAGCATCGCAAACTTTTTTCCACGACACTAGCTGTAACCTAATAATGTCGTGCGGTGGTGGCAATAGATCACCGGCGGTGACAAATAAAGATGGATTATGTGGCAATATTGCCGAGTGTTCGCTTCGCCTAGTTTGTTTTTCCATATACCGGGCGGTCGCTCGCGACCGAAAAGTTTGCAGTTTAAATTAATTACCAAGCTGATGGCGCTGATTTCTGAAAGTTTTGTAGAGTCTCTGATGATATTTTTGGATAGATTCATCGGATACTTTTTGGTTTCACTGCTTTGTACCAGTTATGCTGTTTGTTAATCAGTTGAAATTTATATACACCGTGAATTTTAGTGATTGTTTTCCCGCAGTAAAATGATTCTATCTTAGTAGCACAATAGATTTGTGCAGTTCTTTTTTATTGCAATCAATATAATATGCCGGTTTTACAAAAATTTTATAACTGAGACTCGAAAACACGTTCGAACCGCTTAACTACCTAGGGCGTAGATTTCATGCGGCAAGCAGTACCTGATTAAGTCACATTTTATAAAATAACGATAGCTTCTCTCGTTTTTGAGAATAATTGCTAGAAAAAAAATTTTTTTTTCACGGATTTATTTGCATGTTTCGATAGTATTACTAAAGGGAAATCGTTCTGCCGCGGGAAAACAACCACTCAAATTTCACGGTGTATATGTTACGGTAAAAGTGGGTAGAGTGGTTATTATGTATAAATACCGTTATCTATGCATAATAACAAGTGTTCGTGGTAAAGGTGGTGAAAACTATCGAATTAATCACATTTACCGGTAAATATATAAAATTACCATACCTTTTGTGTAAATGTGGTAAATAATAAAATAAAACTGACTTGACTGGCTCGGTGAATCAATGGTTTTGTTAGTGACCCAGCCTGGCGATTCCAAGAGTCGTGGGTTCGATTCCCACTCGGGACAAAATATTTGTGTGATGAATATCGGTGTTTGTTCCGTGTCTTGGTGTGATTATGTAGTTAAGTATGTATTTATAAATAACTTTTCTGAAAACATTTAAACCGCGTAAGATAGATGATTGAAATTTGGCATGCAGGTACCCTAATAGACTTAAAGCTTACTTGCGACGCGATATTGCAAAATCCTAAAGGATCGGGAGTTACTGGGAAAAAACTTTTGTATGTAGAATCCTGTAGTCCACGCGAACGAAGTCACGGGCACAGCTAGTTATAAAATAAACCAGTCAAGTATCTAGAAACCAAACTTCATGTTTGGTTTTTAAAAAAATATTATCTTATATTTCAGTGAAACTCTTAAAATTCTTTCTTATCAATATATTTTTGCCGGTTTGAGATTTGTGACATTTGGAATTGCAGAGTACTTGTGATATTTGTCAGAAATGTCAACATTTACCACAGTCGAGCGGGAGTTTTATATAATTACCGGTAAATTTGAATAATTCACTACATTTACCATGTGTGTCGGGAATTATCTAGATTTACCGGTGATTATAGATAATTACCGATTGCTCACATTGACCGTAACATATAAATGGCGGAAAACGCTGGTCACGTTAAATTAAAAACGAATCTTTGAACAAATCAATCTTTAAGTAGAGACTTATTGATTACAGCTTATTTAAGTTCTGACAAGTAGATTCAATAACACTCGTGATACACACATAGTAGCAAATACATAGCTAATTAATTCAGTCAATGAAGAGTTCCTTATTATCACCATCATCTGCCCATAACATCCCCTCAGCTGGGGCATGGGCCTACCTTAAATTAGGGAGATAAGGCCTTAGTCAATACAGAAAAACGAATGAAATAAAGAGTTCAGTCGTCGGGTGAGTAATTTAAGTTCGAGAGACATATTATGTTCGAATAACGGAATATCGACTGAACGATTGTGCGAATAGAGTTTTGTGCGAAACATCTTTCAGTCGCCAAACTTTATTAATCGATGGGCTGATCTTTCGAATGATTTTACAGTAGTTACATGCAATTTGTTTAATAGTTAAGGTGATAAAAAATCATGTTTTTTAAACAAGTAGGTATTTTTTTAAAAATAAAATTGCCGATTGCATCCATTCTGTATAACATTTCTGTATAGAAATGTTTGCGGACCGATAGTGTTTGAACACTACCGGAAGTGGCGCCACCCGTGGCTAACGGGTTTTAAATTTGCATTGATAACTAATTTGTTGAACTAAGAACTAACTAAGAATTTTGAAAAAAAAGTAGCTCTGGTATCTTTCCAGTGTGCCACCTACCTTCATACCTATAAAAATCCATAAACACTTATAAGTTCTCCCATACTACGTTTCACAGATTTTTATCTAATCTAAAACGACATACTTTGTTACCTCTAAAAAGTCTAAGCAACTGTGGCTCTTATGGCCAGATATAGTCCTTATTACGGGGTGCAACATTCTCAGGAAATGAAACCTACACCGGTCGCAGGAAACCGGGCCCGATTCGAACTATCCCGAGTTGCCGCAGCGGCAAATAGCTGCAGTTTCCGTGACGAAGGCAGTGCCCGGTACCACGAGCGGCCAATTGGTTTTGAGAGCTGTGATAGTTTAGTTGAACTTTCAATGTGTTTTCGTGGAAGTCTTGGCTACAATAAAGTGTAGATTTATAGCCAAATTTATTTTTTTATCAACTCAATCCTATACTTTAGATTATGGGTTATTTTTTCACCAAACTGTTGAAAAAATACCCCTAATTACGACAATGATGTTAAACAACATGGTAAATATCCCGGACAGTTACAGTTTTCTAATGTGTGTAACCATGACAGTTTAAAATTTTATTATATACCCCTAATTATGGTCAATTTATTTATTATTAACGAGTTAATTAGATACTTAAAACTAGGAATACAGTTTCGAACGGTACAACATAAACCAGTTTAAGTTTTATCGTGCACTGGAATTGACCACGATATAGACACGAAAAGTTACAATGATACATAAATACACAAAACACTAACACTCAACTCAAACAAAGGATTATCACACATAGACAAGGGCTATAAGAATTGGTCAACGAGGTACCTACAGGCCTCAACATGTATGCGTTAATTCGAAATCAAAATTGTTTATTGCTTTTAAATAGGGTCGGTTACATTGGCATTGGTATGTAGAGGTGTTCTTTAAAAAATATACTGAATACCTTTCTAGCCTTATACATAATATAAATATAGCATGCAAACATTTTACCTGTTTTACCCTAGGCAGTAAATATATTATTGATTTTAAGAGTGAGGACAACGTCCGTCCCATTATAATAAAAGTTTTATATAGCTTTTACTATTTCATTTTTGAAGGATTCATACAAAGCTTTGGTGTAAATATCTTTTTTTTGTTGCAACCATATTTTTTTTCTGTTAATACTTTTTAAGCCGGAATATTGTAGAAAATGTATTTAATAACGGACCAAAAGTTATAATCAAGTTATTTCATCTCATCTCATTCAGTTTATTCTTGGCACGGACAACGAAATATAGGTCACCTGGTTTTAAAATTAAAGAAATATTGCTTTCAGCCTTACCCTTGTTAGTTCTGTCGAGTCGAGCCCTATTAATGTCGACGCAGCTAGCCCTTAGATAAGATACTCGGAATACTGTTAACTTTTTGTTTACTTAGACATCGATGGGCCAAGTTTTCCTGGCTAACCCTTCAAGTTCTCTCACTTCGACAAATTATTGCTCAAGATTTAAGTTTGGTCAAACTAAGGTGCTGATTGGGCAGGTCCCTGGAGACTATACCTTATATTAATATAACCGTATTAATATTATATATCTCAACATCTTATTAATTGACTACCTCGTTGGTCTATTGGTAGCAAGCGCTGCGTGAGGACCGAGAGAACCCCGGTTCGAGTCCGGGGCTGGACGAAATTTGTGTGAGTTTTTCTTTAAAGAAATTACTCAGCTTGGGGTTAGGAAGTTGGGGGTTGCACGCCCGAGCCTCAAAAAGCACGATAAGCCGGTGGTCCTGAGCCCGATCTCTCATCAGTCATGTCGGATCGCCGTCTCACCGAACTGTGATAGTAAGGGTGTTCCCTTACTATCACAGTACCTTACTCTCTGTTGAGAGTGCACCTGTGTTTCCGCGCATAGTTGTACACTGTAATATGTCCTACGCACTTGGCTGATATATAAGTAGTTATACCAAAACACAATTTTATACAAACAAAACAGTGAGTCGATATCTAGTGAGATGTAAGAGTTTAATTACAAACTTTGGCGAAGGGCAAAAGATGGATGAAGCAAGTTTCGTCCTAAATATACATCCTTATCCTGACTATACCTACATGGATTAATTTAGTTGGACGCTACATTTCTTGCGCTGAACTTATAAAAGGAAATAATAATCAAAAAAATAATACTTTATACTAAAGAGAGTGAGAGAGAGAGAGATGCCGTAATTTTCGTAATTTAAAAAACAAACCAACTACTCCACAATATTATGACTTTTTTTTTCTGACTGACTTCCCATGATGGCTTGGAGTAGCCTTGTTATCATCACCGGACTTGCGGGGGGGCTCTCACCCCTAACTATTATGACTTTGAATTTCAACCACTTTGGGGGTCACTAACTGCTCCATAGAATATCAATGTTAAAATGAAAATACAATCGTTTTTTTTTTCTTAACCCGTCTGTATCATCCCACTGCAGAGCAAAGGTTTTCTATAAACCTAACTGCTCTCTATCTATGGCTAGGACTTGCCAGTTACTTTATAGATGAACAAATTGGACAAAACTATAAGATAGAAAAATAAAATAATATATGGGACATTTTTACAAACAGTCATCTAACCCCAAACTGAGCAGAGCGTGAACTATGGGCGTCAGATACATACATATTTAATTATAAATACATACCTAAATTTATAATCACACCCAGACACAGAAAAAAATCCGATGTTCATCAAACAAACATTTGGTCCGACTTCATAGTCTAACCCACAACTTTTATTTAAAAACGTTCACCTTTTTTTTCACAAATATTCAAATCCTGTGTACTGGTTAAAAAACTCATCTCCAAAACACGTTTAAACAAGTGTAGATATAAAATACTTTCTGGATCTCTCAGGGACGTGACATGTGTACATTTTGTCATAATACAACCCTGTTATGGCGAAGTTTGCGCCTGGAACACAATGCAATGCCGGCATAGAACGGTTTCGCAAAGGTTCTATGTAACAAAAGACGTAATGTAAAGTGTTTTGGCTAGTGAAATCGCGAATTTGTTTGCCAGTTAAACATAATAGAGTAGTTATTGCGTCCGCAAGCTAAAAGTGTTGAGTCTAGCGTTCGTGCTCAGAATTACAATAATGGACCGAAGCGACAACATTAATACCGTGTATCTAGAGGCACGGTTCACAGCCAAGTTCTGGATTGTTCTGAGGGCCTACCATGAGTTGGCTATCGAAAACTTACTTACGTTAAAAACCTATTGAGTTATTTTTTTCATACGGCCGATTTTAGTTCTTCGCGTAACCACCAGCGGCGCTGTACAAGTTTTTCATAGACATATTTATGTAGGCAATATCGAGTGCGTAAGTTTAAAACTCATGGTAGCCCCACTGTACTTTGTTTATTGATTTATTTATTTAACATAATCTTATCTATCCTTACCTGCTAACTTAACCTAATGCGATAGAACAGACTACACTATTTATAAAAATACAGTTATATTATTATTTAAACTTGCATAATTATTAAGAAACTAGAATTATAAAATGCTCTTATCCTTATTATATTTACTTATAACTAATAAAATATAATGTACATATTGCGAATTACCTCAAAGAACACGCAAAATGTTAACGCTATCGCTACGCTACGCTTTTATTAATTGACTGGCATTTCATCGTACGTTGCGGCCGAAAGATCCTATAGTGGAGGCCAGGTACTGGAAAGCGGAGTGTGGGACGGCCACCTACCAGATGGACCGACGACCTGGTGAAAATCCCTGGGTTTTGTTGCATGCAGGTGGGCTTAGAAGTCAACTCGTGCAACAAAAAACTCGGCGTTGCCTGAGATTAGACCATTCGACCCGACCATTTTGATCGAGTTGACGCCTAAGCTTTTATATATGTTGCGTTAATTAGTATTATTTTATGTTAAATTTATTTTAAGCTATTGCATAGCTTTTATCGCGGGCTTTGAGCGCGGCTACCGAACCAAGAAATTCCGTAACGAAAAAAAGCTCACAATCGTCTAACGTCGTTTGACTTCGGCACGGTGTTTGTGTGCGTGCGGTTAGACGTATTGTACGACTCTACGAAAATCGCACGAATCGAGACGAGCTGCTACTAGACTTGGCCATTTTTGCCAAGTAGCTTAAGCAGATCACCGCTTACAAGTACAAAGGGGCTGGATGTGAGATCGTATAAATTGTGGGATTCACGTGGGAAGCAGGATGAGTGGTTTGTAAATTAGTTCTGTGAGTGTTAAATTTATTAGCTCAGATTAGCAAGGCTGACCTGAGTGTAGCGTGGACCTACAGTGTTGCCTGAAAAGATTAAGGACTTTCAGCGCTTTCACGTGGAAAAGGTTTAAAGTTTGTTGTTTTAATGCTTTGAGAAGAGGTCTTAGGTAATGTTTCAGGAATCACATTATAAATTGTATATTTATTATAAAAAAAGCGTCAATGGGCGAGTGGTTAAGGTCGTTGCTTGCCTTACGAGAGGTCGCCATTTCAAACACCGCCAGATACAATGTGTTTTTCAAATTTGAAATTCATATGTACCATCATTCGACGCTTTAACGGTGAAGGAAAACATCGTGAGGAAACCAGCACACCTGAGAAATTTTTCAACTGTGCGTGAAGCCATGTCAGAGGTCTACGGGCGGTTTAAAAACTCTGACACCAGGTAGTTCATCAACCTTACGATAAGAAAAAGAAGATAAAAATCTTACATGTTTAATGAAATATTATTGCAAATCTTTGCTACTAATAAAACAAAGTCACTTTCTCTGTCCTTATATCCCTTATGTTTACTTAAATCTTTAAAAATACGCAAAGGATTTTGATACGGTTTTTTCAATAGATAAAAAGATTCAAGGAGAAGACGGTTGTTATGTGTAATTCACCCGAAGCAAAGCGAGGGCGGGTAAAATAATAATAATAATAATTCTTTATTGCACTAAAATCAAATGTTACATCCTTAAAATTACCTTAAATTAATACAGGTCCAGTGCTTCCAGAACAGTGGTACAATATTCAAACAGGGGCCCCCAAACTAGGCTATGCCTGTATCTTGGGAAGCCATGTTACTAGGGGTCACTAGTTATTATTAGTTGCTAATTTAATTAATATCACATGAAACAACACATTTAGTTGTATAAATAATTCATATTAAAGAACTTGTAAACATGTGTATTAAATACCGGGATAAAAACATATTATTTGTATTTGTTAGTATGATAGAAAATTATTTTCTAATTATTATAAACAACCTTATGGTGATTAAATATCCTACGACTTAACGTCGGGCAGTAAGTAGCTATGAATTTGCTACTTCTAATATTGCGTGTAGACCCAAAAAGACTAATATTAAGTAATAGAACTCGAGAGTGTAAAACCTTATTTTGAAAAGTCTACTCGTACATTGTTTTAAATATATACTGTTGGTGTACCTTTTACCAAACAAATAAATAAATATAAACATACGCGCAATCAACGCTGATCGCTGGAGTGATCTCTGCCTACCCCTCTGGGAAAAAGGCGTGATTTCATGTAATGTAATGTAACAAATTAAAAACATCGTCTATTTGATGCATGCAAAAGCACGTCATCAAAAACGTGTTTGCGACAAAAAAGCTCACAAATTGTATCCCACACCAATGGTGCAAATTAAAAAAAAAACCTCCAAGTACGAGTCGGGCTCGCACACGAAGGGTTCCGTCCCATTTTTAACCGACTTCAAAAAAGGATGAGGTTCTCAATTCTTCGGTATCTTTTTTTTTATGTGTGTTCACTGATTACTCGAAGACGGCTGGACCGATTTAAAAAAATCTCTTTTTGTCTGAAAGGATAGAGTTTCCAAGTGGTCCCATTGTCAGCTTATATTGACCTGATGTTGGAATTAAAAATTTCTCAAATTTTATAGGAACATGTTTTATATTGTTACAAATAAAAGAACCGCCTTCAAAAACCCGACTCACTAAAAATTACAAAATAATATAATCCGAACGTTTATAATTATCTGGGTATGAATTTGATATGTTGTTGAAGGCGGTGCCGTTTATATTTCATGCAGACAAGCACAGAACGCTTCGTTGCCCTCAAAATTGTTGGTAACAAAATCACGTTTTTTGTATGAGAGTTAGATGATAATTGATTTTTTTTATGAATTTAATATTATTTTTATTATTTTCAAGCAATAATTTGCTTAATTTGATGGTACAGATACATTATTCTGCTTCGGGAAAACAACCACTAAAATTGTACGGTGTATAGTGACTAAGGCCTTATCGCCCTAATTTAGGGTAAGCCCGTTCCCCAGTAGTGGGGTCGTATATGGGCTGATGATGATGATGATGAAAATAGCAACATGACTACATAATGTACAAATTTCAACGGTCTATCTGTATGTGTAGTTTTTGAGAACCAGTCTGGTACCATCGAACAAGCGGACGGACGCACGGACAGCAATGATCCCGTTTCCACCCTTTAATTACGCAACCCTAAAAAACCACCTGGCCCCTAACAGCAAGCCGTGTTAATTAAAAATAAAAAAGTCCCCCCCTCAAATTCACGTGAACAGGTCACACTTCTCATTTATTCATAGACATTTCATAGACAGCCCGTGAATGGGGGCATGTATGTCGAGAGCACCATATTGGACGCGAGCGTATTCAGCCGGTAAGATTGGCGGTGTGAATAGAAGCTTGCATTCTAGTGGTGGGGGCAGGAGAATGGCGGATTTTTTTTAATTTTTTGTAATAGGCTAACAAGATGACCTCACTCCACCTGGTGGTAAGCAGTAGTGAGATCCGACGACCGACGATCCGTGAGAGTCGACAGGGAGAATAGACCATATTGAGCCTGTCGCACTCATCCCCTTAAATGGATTTTAGGTAAAGTACTTCCATGTTGGCTATCGGTGCTTTTTGCAAGATATTACGAAAAGCATAGATGGCCAAGTGGTTATGGTCGGTGCTTGCCATGCGAGAGAACGCCAGTTCAAACCCCGCCACGTGTCACGGTGTTTTTCAAATTTGAAATTCGTATAATATACGATTGTTCGACGTTTGAACGGTGAAGGAAAACATTGTGAGGAAACCTGCACACCTACGAAGACATTTCAAGGTTGTATAGTCCAATAGGTGGTTCTAGAATTTATTATTATACCAAACTAGGGGATCCTATCGGACAGGATGACTGTAAAGACTATAAAGTTTCGGTAAAATCAATCATTAGTCGTCCAATAAGCTCAGTATAATAAAATTTTATTCTTCTCCATTATACATGCATAAAATCACGCCTTTTTCCCGGAGCGGCAGGCAGAGATCTCTTCCCGCCACGTGCTACGATCCTGGCACACCACTTCCGCTTCTTTCACATCCATCAATCTTTTCATGCATGCTCGTCGATTACGGGTACTTTAAATTTAACCCTTCTTCAAAATTTGACTTATCTATAGTCTTTTCTCTCTCTCTCTCTCTCTCTTCAATCGTTCCCTCACTGCTGAGGATCGTGACTCCGTTTGATTCCGTCAACTAGTTGTCGCCATCGGTCCCGTTCTGTGGCCTGGTGTAGTGCGTCGATAGTCTTTTAAACCGTCAATAAACTTTAAAAAAACAATATTTCTAAAACCCCTTAACAATTCATTATCCGCTAGTTTCGCAGCCTCTATCTAAGCAAGGTGTATACTACACTCTACAGCCATAGTTCAGTACGTTAAAGCGTTGCGGTATTTAGGAAGTCGACGAACAAAAGATCCTTTATTTACGACAGTGCCTGTGTAACAGCAAATTTACACTTACCTATATAAGGCAAGATTTATTACGCTTCTTTCATCGTAGCACATTGTCTTGTCATGTTTATAAAGAGTAGAGGAACATTGGCTTTCGCAAATTGAATCTACAAAGAAAAAAATATTATCTTAATGGGTCTATACGCGTTGGTGTAACCCGGTCGAAAAGTCGGGCAGCAAGTAGCTATGTATTTGCTACTCCTAATATCGCGTGTAGACCCATAAAGACTAATATTTAGTGTAATGGAACGCGAAAGTCTAAAATCATACGGAGAAAAATGTTGTAAAAAGTGTGTTTAACCCTCAATCAAATACAGCATATAGAATTGTTTCATAGGTTTTCGCCGGTATTACAACTAGATAAGGTTCAAAATCTGGTGGGAACTATTTGTTACCTGTATCTTATTAAGGGTTAATTTTCTTACTAGTGACCTGCACTCGCTTCGCTAATGGTGAATTTCACATTAAAACCTTCCTGTCGAATCTTCTTGTCTATTAAAAAAACCTAGTAGTTGTTTAGTTTTAATGATTTAAGCGTCCATAGGGACAGAAAAAGCGACTGTGTTTTATACTATGTAGCGATAAAATTGAAGACTTACAGTATAAAGAGTTTTCTAAACGATTACTTTAACCCTTTAGCGGATAGAGGTTATTTTATTCCCTTCATAACCTGGACATTACTTACTTGAAGAAGTCGAAATCGATGATTTTTTTAAATGGCTAATAGGATGACCTAACTCCACCAAATGGGAAGTTGTAGTGAGATTCACATTGAGGTCGACAGACTCAATAAGGTATATTGAGTCTGTTGCACTTACCCTAAAGGACTGCTTAAATTCGGCAGTCGGGCCAACTTTGTGTGAGTTTGTTGTTAAGAAATAACTCAGACCAGAGACAGGAAGTTGGCGGATGCACGCCGCTGCCGTTAGCACGTTAAGCCGGTGGTCCTGCGCTCGATCTCTCATCGGTCATGTCAGATTGCCATCTCCCTGAACTATGAGAGTGATGGAGATAGTGCACTTGTGTTTGCGCGCTTACTTGTGCACTATAAATGTCCTGCACACTTGGCTGATCTTAATTGAGATTGGCGCCATGGCCAAAAACGGTCAGACGCCTTATAGTGCACTTTTCAAGCAATTAGCCAATACGATTAAGATTTAAACATCTCTCAATTTGACTTCACGATCACTCCACCATTTAACATCTTACGTCCTTCCGTAGTTATTTAATTTCAACCAATTAGCTAGAAGACGTACTTACTTTGCGACTGAAACGGATGTTTCACTTTGCTCCAAATAGTCGCCCCATCTAACACAAAAGGCAATATTTTTACCTCTGGTGGGGCAAACTAGAATAGCTAGCTTATATCAAGAGTTCGTTATATTTTATGCATATTTGATGATAGCTCAAAGATTTATTTTTAATTCACAGATTACAGACAAATAGTAACACAAATGGTTTCCTACAGATGCTCTAGTCGTATTTAAATAAAATATTATCGTTATTAATAAAAATAATAGATTAAGTTACAGGATGGGAACCAGCTGGCTCGGTGGAACAGTAGTTAGTGGCCATGAATGGTTTCAAGAATCGTGGGTTCAATTTCCACTTGGGAAAAATATTTGTGGGAAGAACATCGGTGGTTGTTTCGTGTCTGGGTCTGTTAAATATTTAAACTTATCTATTACTGCGCAAGTTATTCAGCGCTCACTAATATAATTATAGGGAAGACATAGAAATTGAATTCAGTGGGGCAACTTGGTAGAGCAAAGTTGAACAATCCACTCAACCGGTGCAAAGCTCAAATGAAATGAACTTGAATTCGAAGAACATTCTTGTCACTCGATGGAACTAATGAGACTGGTTTATTGGATGCTTTTGAGCGTCCACGATTCCAACTATGTAGTACTTTGTTTACTGAAAATGGAAATGCACTAATAAATAATTAAATAAGATGTCCTAAAGCGTAATGTTCGAAATCGACCAATTTCGAACATACGCATTAGAATAAAGAATCTTCTTCTTATCGTATTGTTGATGAACAACCTGAGAGCCCATGAGTTGGCTATCGAAAACTTACGTACGTTAAAAACTTATCGAGTTGTTTTTTTCATACGGTCGATTTTAGTTCTTCGCGTAACCACCAGCGGCGCTGTACAAGTTTTTCATAGACATTTACGTAGGCGATATCGAGTGCGTAAGTTTTAAACTCATGGTAGCGCCACTGGTGTTAAAGTTTAAACCGCTCGTAGGCCTCTGACAAATAAAGAATATGACCGAGATATCAATCCGTTGATCACGTCATGACTTTTGCAACAGTGCCAAAATATCGGAAGCTCGTAATTTATTTATTTATTTATTAAGAACAACCAACAAATCATACACTAAACAAATAGAACAGAGACATGACATAGAACAAGAGCTAAATGCAGATTCAATTACAGGTTGCCATGACTTGCAATGTGAGATAGGTCTATATTAATGTGGTATACTGATGAAACTTTTAGTAATAAGAAAAATAATTCAATATATATTTTTTGAACTTATGTATTTGAATGTATATCATACATACATACATAAAATTACGCCTTTTTCCCAGAGGGGTAGGCAGATATCACTTCCAGCGATCCACTTTTCACCTCTGTGGAAAACGTGAGGTGACGGGTTGTGGACCACGTCGGCGCCATTCTGCCTTGTGCATTGTTTTAACAAGGTCATTGCGTTCCCACGAGTAGCAAGGATAAGTATATGACGGGGGAAGGAAAAGGGGAGGAAGGATACTATCGCCTCGGATGATTTGGACTGAGTCGAAAGCAGCTCGAGGAGCCGGGGTCGCTTATTCGTATACCGTTCAAGAACCACCGGACAGATAGTTGTGACTGGTTTTCCCTGACTAAGAATGAATGTATATCAATATCCAATATTTTATCATTAAGTAAATTGAACTGTCGTTGCAACCTGTTTCTGATGGGTGGTGGCCTAGATTGCTCTTGGATCCTTTGATATTAAAGGGTAAGTATTTACCTTGCCTAGGTAATTATGGAACAACATGGTAAATATCTCGATCATATTCAGTTTTCTATGTTGTGCGATTTCGTGTCTTGTGAGACATGAGTGACAGACATGTGTTATGAACATGGCGAATGAGCCATAACTCTCGAACATGTTTAGAATTTCTCTCGGTTCGGTGAGGACGAACTGACAATCTGTCATACAGGTTCTCTCAGTACAGTTGCCAGTCTCGCAAATACGAGTATAACATCTAAGTAAATTTAATGAAAAATTAAAATGAAAATTAAAAATGCTTTGTTACTTTCTAAATGTTACTACTATTATAATATGTTATGGACCAAGTGATTAATGCGAGAATTATTAATAATGCCCGAGCATTATGTATAATGTATAGCCCTATCGGGCCAAGTGATTAATTATTATTTAAACTTCATTATTTATCACAATGCCCGGGCATTATTATATGGATATGTGATGATTGGGCAATATGATAATTGTGCGTAATTTGAGGTAAATAATTGTCTTTTGTGCTTTAAAATAATTTAATAATAAAAGAAAACGTAAAATTTCCACTCTGTATTACGCTTTTTACAAAGTTAAGCCGTTTGACACGTATTCATAGTGACGTAATGGATAATACTCACTGCGTATTTTTAGAATGGGATGAATATTTTAAGTATTATGGGAAACTTTACTTTACTTTTAAAATATGGACGAATACAATCAGAAAGTAATAGAAAGAAAAGGTAGTACATGTCTTAAACTAAATAAGGATTAATTGCTACCTAAAACGTGTTGAGTACCTACAACAGGGGATCCCAAACTAGGCTTAGCTTGTATCTTGGGTAACGAAATACATGTTTATAAAGTAAAGAAGCATTAGAATACAATAAAAAAAATAATGTAATACTATATTTGTAATGTAACATGTATCTTAAGACGATTGTTGTAAATTATTTGTGGTAAAAAAGCGTATTAAATGTGTTTTTATTAAATTTATTAATATCTCAGGGGTGAAAGCAATCCGCTCTCCGGTGTTAATGACAAGGCAATGACAAGGCTTTAGTGAAGTGAAGTAGTCCAAGCCATCGTCGCAGTTAGTAAGGAAATTAAAACAATACTAGTTTACACTACTAGTTCGGTGGAATAGTATAGTAATGGCTAGTAACCCAGGCTCACTACCTACGGTTTCAAGAATTGTGGGATCGATTCCCACACAGGACTAATATTATATTTGTGCAAAGAACATCGGCATTTGTTACGTGTCTTTGAATATATTTAACTATATTTGTGTATTTGAAATATACCAAATATTTCGGATTGCACTCGCGTGTATTATTGTAAACATATTGTTTAGAGACCCGACGTTTCTAAGTCTTTACGGCAAAGCGCTCATGGTCACGGGCAAGTCAGTCTTGCCCGTGACCACAAGCGCTTGTGTAGTATTCGCGCAAATAATAGACAATACCAAATTTGTGTATCCACTGTTGATTCTGGTATCTGTAACACAAGTGCTCAAGCTACTCATCACGGGATCATATCAATGTATGTGATGTTGTGTAATATGATTAAAAAATAACTAAAAAATAAAAAAAGCACACTCCGGAAATGCCGGCAGAAGTATACATCGAATATTAACGTTCTGTTTAAATTATAAGTACAAAACATTTTCATAATTTAAACAATTCACATATACACAACAGTATGGTTACTACACAACAGTCAAACCATCAGCTGTCACATTGCGCAAGCGAAGCGATAAACGATCTTACGCTTTTTCGATCAGCATCACGTGACCATACAAAAAGTGTTCAGCGCCGCTAACGACTTTACTAGCTCCAAATATTTGTCTTTATGGGTCTACACGCGTTATTAGGAGTAGCAAATTACATAGAAATGTGGGTAGCTGTACAAATGACATTAGTGCTGGTTCGGGGGTGGATCAAGATATTCACAACCGCAATGGCAGACGAAGACGGGAGGCGCCAGTTCGCTCGCGACCACGATTGGTGTAACCCAGTCGAAACGTCGGGCAGTAAGTAGCTATGTAATTTGCTACTCCTAATAACGCGTGTAGACCCATAAAGACAAATATTTAGTGTAATGGGACGCGAAAGTCTAAAATTTTACTAGCTCCGACTACGTATAGCTTCCACTGCACGACTGTCTAAATAATTCCCTGTTCTATCCAATTAGTCAGCACGTGCCGCGGCAGGCACCGCGGACTGCACTCCGCTCTCACGACCGTCTAATGAAAGGCTGTGAGGAGCGGCGCTTGACGGGTTAACAGCGTTGTAACTGACTAATGATAATGACTGCTTCATTCAACTATTGGGAACATGCACAGCTGATAAAAAAAAAATGTTTTAGCTCTTCCATAAATAAATAAATAGATTAATGGATAAGTACTTTGCCATTGTGCCTATATTCATTGAGTATTTTTATATAAGAAACTAGATTTAAGATTGTATTTATATGTAGTGTAATAAATAAATAAAATAAATAAAGTATTATTGCAAATAAAAACTAAAATTGGAAATACAATACACTGAAAAAAGCTAGTTAAGTGCAAGTCGGGCTCGCGCACGAAGACCCCCCCTTAATATTTTATCGTTTTAAATTTTTATTTTATTTGTAGTTAAAGCGGCAACGGAAATACATTATTTGTGAAATATTTCAGCTTTCTAGCTATCACGGTTTATGAGATATAGCTTGGAGGGTTATCTATTGTTTGCCCGAAAGACATATGCCATAATATTAATATGCCCGAATTTCATTTGCCATAATTTCATTTGCCCGAATGTTATGTTTGCCGTACAATACAAATGACATAATTTTAATTGCCCGAACTTCAGATTCCATAATGATTCGAATACCATACGTATTGTTATCCATATTTTTAATTTGTCTTTCATGTTTCTAACCTAACTTATTTTTTTTTATTATTCTTTTTACCTATTTTACAAGCTTTTTCGGTGGGAAATGATGTAATGGCACGGAAACAAAGTTTCTAACACGTAACTAATATAGTAAACAATGAGCATAATATTATTGCTATTAAAATATGGATAACAATACGTATGACATTCGAATCATTATGGAATCTGATGTTCGGGCAAGTAAAATTATGTCATTTGTATTTTATGGCAAACATAACATTCGGGCAAATGAAATTATGGCAAGTGGGTGTATACCAGCTTGGAGAGACAGACTAAGTATTACGTCAAGTCAGGGGATACCAGTCACAACTATCTGTCCGGTGGTTGGTGAACGGTATACGGGTAAGCGACCCCGGCTCCTCGAGCTACTATCGACTCAGTCCAAATTATCCGAGGCGATAGTATCCTTCCTCCCCTTTTCCTTCCCCCCTCATATATCCTCCCTACTCGTGGGAACGCAATGACCTTGTCAAAACAATGCAAGAGGCAGAAAGGCGGTGACGTGGTGCACAACCCGTCACGTCACATTTCCCACAGAGGTGAAAAGTGGATCGCTGGAAGTGATATCTGCCTACTCTGAGAAAAAGGCGTGATTTTATGTATGTATGTAAGTATTACGTAACTCGCTGATCCTGCAGTCAAATTGTTTGACGGTTTTGCGGGACACAATTTAGTTTATAAGTCCGAAATTGATGTTTTTAATAAAAAATAAATAAAAATAATAAATAGACGGACAGACGGACGGCGGAGCCTTAGCAATAGGGTTCCATTTTTACCTTATAGGTACGGAACCCTAAAAATATAACTGTTAAGCTATCGCGGTTCTTGATATACTATATAGATATACAACCTGGTGTATTAGTAACTGTTCATAATAATTCAAAAATCTAATTGGCTCTTGTGTTATAATTACATTATGTTTATTGGTCGTATATTTTGTAGTTGTGCACAATATAATAAAGGATATTTTTTAAATAATGTATAATATTATGAAATTAGGATTTCATACGCGTAAATTAAAATATATTGTTGAGTGGGAAACTGCTAAATCCACACATGATTGCTATTTGTTAAGAGTATTAAATGGTACGATTAAAATTATTTTATTCAGAATTCGTTTGAACCGGTGACATTCTCTTTCAGATAACGCATCCATTATACTACCATACTTCCGCTTTTTCGTTTAAAAAAATCAGTTTTATTATTTTTTCTTGGAATAACAGTAAGCTGGTTACAGATTTTGAGAAGTTTTCAAGCAGTTCGCAGAAAGTGGCTGGAAATATGCCTACGGATTAAATAAAATATATCATCAGTTACCTTACCTTTACATACCAAAAAAAAAACAATTTTCACTCGCATTCTGATTTCTCAGAAATAAATAAAATATTAAAATATTATTCGTATGTTGCACACAATACATTAGTTTGAAAGAACCTACGACTCTTGGTACCGTAGCCAAGTTTATTCATTAAAATTTATTTAAAAATAACATTAAATAAATTTATAAGGACACAACATACCTTCTCAAAAGGGTATTATGTACACACACATCATATATTAAACACATACAGGGTGTAACAGGGGGGTGGATCATCGTAAGTCAATCGATGGGGGACACCGATTTTTTTTGTTGAGGGTTGCTTAAGATGACCTCATTCTATGATGGTAAGCTGCCGTGAGGTCCACATTTTTTTTCTGACATACGTCAATGCCTTGGAGTAGCCTTATCATTACCCAGGATTGTAGGAGGGAAGGAAAACTTAAACAACCGTAGTTATTAATTATTATTTCATTACAGTGGTCACTAATGTTTTCTCTAATGTAAATGTCTCTGGCTGTCCAATTAAATAAATAAATAAAATAACCACTGTTCTACCAATATTATAATAGCCAGTCTAAAGAGCTTGAACGTCGGGTCTCCAAATAAATGGTTAGTTTAGTATTGTACGCAAAATTAATCCGTAAAATTAACTTATATTTCGAAACAAACAAGCTTACTGATTTTCATCATGTTTTCAGACACATTATTATGAAATTCGAACCCAGAATAACGATAATGTTACAGTATTCAAACAATACAGACTGTTTCTTGTTCTACATTGTTTGAGCTATATATTGTGTCTATTTTGTTGGAATTGCTCTGTTATTGTATGGTCGATAACTGGAAGAGTCATTGTTAGCGTACGTATAATGTTACGTTGATAATTGTAATGTAACTTTATAATACACAATGAGACTGATCATTAATAATGGACGGAAGGTAAGCGTAATTACGAAGCCTTTTTAGATTCGTAATTATCATTACCTTCCAAATTTTCCTAAATTATAAAGCAAACAGTTTATCTATCAATCGGAATTGTATAATACACAACAGTATTATGGATCAATATTCTATAATTATTATGTACTAGTGGCCGCCCTTGACTTTGTCCGCGGCAATGTAGAAATAAAAAAGGCTTTAATGTACCCTGTTACGAAGATTAGCAGGAACAAGCAGACGGAGATAGACACATAAAAATGTTCTTAGTTTTTCTTATCGGTACCCATATTTAGTATAAAGTCGTTTTGTTAATATTACACACAGACTGGTATCCCCTGACTGGACAACAACAACAACAACATCAACTATCTGTCCGGTGGTTCGTGAACGGTATACGGGTAAGCGACCCCGGCTCCTCGAGCTACTATCGACTCAGTCCAAATCATCCGAGGCGATAGTATCCTTCCTCCTCTTTTCCTTCCCCCGTCATACATCCTTGCTACTCGTGGGAACGCAATGACCTTGTTAAAACAATGCACAAGGCAGAATGGCGGCGACGTGGTCCACAACCCGTCACGTCACGTTTCCCACAGAGGTGAAATGTGGATCACTGGAAGTGATCTCTGCCTACCCCTCTGGGAAAAAGGCGTGATTGTATGTATGTATGTATGTATGTACACACAGACACTTCAACTTTATTAAGTTGTATATATGTATCAATCCAATATTTGTAAATCATGCAACATTGACATCTTTGCAGATAAGCCCCAAAAATTCAAACGCTGGATACTGCAATCGTTTTGCCACATAGGTTACGTGAACACACCATTATAATGGTGCACCTCTCTACTTCCATAGTGAATTGTTTTTAACCAACTTCAAAAAAGGAGGTTCTCAATTCGTCTGCATGCATATTTTTTTATGTGCTAACAATTATGCAAACAATTATGTAATTTGAAAGTCATTAATGCGAAATCAGTGAATCGTAAAGTATACTAAAATTAATCTGAAAATAACCATGTCTCTTTTACGCCTGTTAAAATTAATTGGAAAATTATTAATATTTTTAAGTATTCTTGGAATTCATCATTTACTCGTAATCCGAAAAGACTGGTAAACGTAGATATTTAATTTTGCTTCATTTTTATGAACGTAAAATGAAAATGTATTATAACATATGAAGCAATAACACACAGCAGTTTAATTGCTATAACATAATTATATTTTAAACGATCTTTAGTATTTTAATTGTAAAGTGCAAAAGTATTTATTGTAAATCTATTTGAAGGATAAATTATTTCATTTGATTTATTAAGACCTAAAACTTCTGTGAATATACGAAAAAGAAAGTGCTAATGTTAAAACGGCACACATTCGTTCATTCTTTTGTGCGAATACCTCGTTGGTCTATTGGTAGAAAGCGCTGCGGAAGGACTGAAAGGTTCCCGAATCGAGTCCGGGGACGGCCAAAAGTCGTGTGAGTTTTCCTGTAAAGAAATTACTCAGCCCGGAGTTGGCCGGTTGCGCCCGCGCCTCGGAAAGCACGTTAAGCCGGTGGTCCAGCACCCGATCTCTCATCCATTTGCGCGCATACTTGTGCTCTATAATATGTCCTCAACTGATCTCAATTGACATCAGTCGCGTGTAGCTGCCATCCACATACAATTCAGGAGCTGGTGGCTTAAGGACTAAGAGGTTTAGTTCCTCTTTTCTGCTACGTGTCATTAAAGCATGGAATGCCTTTCCAGTTAATGTTTTCCCTCCCTCCTATGATCCCGGGCTCTTCAGGCGGAGCGTGAAACGGCATTTAAGCAGGCATTCAGGTTGAGTGCGAGTCAAAGACCAGGTATTTTTTTATAATAATCTTACAAAATGATCTCACTCTACCAGATGGTAAGCGGTAGTGAGATCCACATATGAGGTCGACAGGCTCAATAATATTATGGTCTATTGTGTTAGCCTATTATAAAACAATGTCAGCTTGTTAGCCTATTATAAAACAAAAAGACGTGTGGCACTCGGGGACTGCCGCGGTATAGCTATTGCATAGCATCGTCCGATTTCGGAGCAGCTCGTCTCGATTCGTGCGAGTTTCGTAGAGTCGTACAATACGTCTAACCGCACGCACACAAACACCGAAGTCTACCGAACTGAAACGACGTTAGACGATTGTGAGGTTTTTTTCGTTACGGAATTTCTTAGTTCGGTCGCCGCGCTCAAAGCCCGCGAAAAGCTATGCAAAAACTTAAAAAAAATCGAAATCGTTCGGACGCCTTATTTATTGTGCGAATGGAATATGCCCTGATTATTTTGATAAACAAAGGCACATATGTCGTAGCAGTGTGTAATAACAAATCAAAACAGGCTTGAGCCCCGCAAAAAGTGTGTGTGTGCGTAAATAGAGAGAGAGGTTCACATCTGCTCGCGTTTGTGTTTATGATTAAATCACACCTTTGGGCGCTACTAAGGTTGCTTATTCACTTAGAATATAAAAGAACGATCGTTTATTTGGTACAAATATTAGATAGATAAGACATTTATTCACAAGTTACACATATTATGCAACTTGATAACGATTATACATTATATTGTGCTAGGTAATTGCATAAAATACGCACCAACTTCAAAAATCTTAAAATATTGCACTTATGTCCTTTGCAATTGGGTACATACATACATACATAAAATCACGCCTTTTTCCCAGAGGGGTAGGCAAAGATCACTTCCAGCGATCCACTTTTCACCTCTGTGGCAAACGTGACGTGACGGGTTGTGGACCACGTCGCCGCCATTCTGTCTTGTGCATTGTTTAAACAAGGTCATTGCGTTCCCACGCAATTGCAATTGGGTGATTTTCATTAACAATTAATTTTACGTAATTAATATTTTGAATTCGAATTTAGGTAGGTAATTGTTACCTGTCTGCTGCGCTTTGACGGAAAAACTGGATGAACATGAAAAAACAAAATGGTGGAACAAAACAGATAGCCGTGAGCCTGAAAAGAGATAATATAGGCGTGAAAATAAATTTTGACCGACTTAACTGATATAGGAGTGATGTTATGCGCGAAAAACAACTTCAATTCAATGAAGTCGAGTCAAGACTTGCATCTAGAAGTCTTGAAATTCAATTAGAGAATGCCATCCGCACAAATTCTATTCATGAAATCGGTGGTAAGGGATTGAGAGGAATCCGAAGAGTCAATAGTGACCCCGCATGATCTTCTTATACGAGCTTTCTAGGTGCTTTGAATAATGAATGGTAGATATTATGTACGACTGTTATATACGGCGCTAGATACTAAGATCGGCAGTACATAGATCTAAACATTGATATACTTTTTTATCCTGGACTTTTAACTGAAAACTCCATGGAACAGTGGTTGCAATAGACAGTCGGAATGTTTTTCTGTCTTTCTGTTGGGGGTCTCTATGGAGTACGGATCCTAATATAGATATGTTATAATTTTAAACTGACATTTGGAGTTCCCTAAGTGATCCCGAAATATTAGGAGCTCATTAAAACAAAACAACATGGTCAATATCCCGAACATTTTTCAATTTTCTAATGTGTGTAACCACGACAGTTTAAAATCCTAAAATAGATGTTTAAATTATTCTAAAAACCCGAGTTAGCACGCAAGAAACAATTTAGTAACACAATCGTCTCGCTTAACATTTCAGACGCCCTTCATTAGATATCTTTGAGACCTCCAAAACTGTTCTTTGTGTGAAACATCAAACATTTTTGTGAACACGCTTTATGCAAAAGACAAATTGCCTCAGACGGAATATTGTTTTGACAGGGTCGTTAGTCAGCCAACAATGTGGGAGAGAGGGACAAATTACGATATGCTTTATACGATACGCTGTGTAGTCAAATGAAATAAGTAGTTTGCCCGGTTGACCCAAAAATGGGGCCATTCTTGCTGACCCCCATCCCAGTTATTAATAGCGTCGATGGCCGGGTGGTTAAGGTGGTTGCTTGCCATGTGAGAGGGCGCCAGTTCAAACCATGCTACGTACCACTGTGTTCTTCAAATTTTAAATTCAAATGTAGGAATATTTGACAGGAAAACATGGAGAGGAAACCTGCACACCTACGAAGAAATTCTTAGGTTGTGTAATCATCCAACCCGCACTTGGACAGCGAGGTTGACTAAGGCCTGATCGCAGAGTGACATCATCGTACCAACCAGGCAATCTGGACATTTATTATGACAAATTGTCCAATTAATTGCTATATGTACGACTATGTAACAATTCCGAGGTTCAATTAGCGCAATTTTCTCGCGAGCCAACTTCAAATTAGCTAGTTTTGCAAACGGACGCCGATCAGCCAAACTTGCATACAACTTTGCCAATCTCAACTTACCCAATCAAATGTCTATCAAATGCATTGGTGTAGATAACAAGGAAAACTCTTATTGGTTTTGTTTTGAAACAAGACGGCTGAATATTCATAACTTGATGAAGTTTGTAGGAATTAACGTTTCGTTGAAGAAATGTTACGAACTTTGACTCATTTGTTGATTCATTAGACGGGCTCGTTGTCGCATAGGATACAGCCCCTGTCTCACGCAGAGTCGTGGGTTCGATTCCCACTCGGGACAAATATTGTGTGATGAACAGCGTGTTTGTTCCGTGTTTGGGTGAGTAATAACTGTGTATATTTTAATTTAATTGCGTTGCTTCAGATATCTGTAATACAAGTGCCTAAGCTCCTTATATGTGTGATGTTTATTACTATTATTATTTTATTTTTTGGTAATTAATAGATGCGTTTAGTCTGAGAGTCCCGCATTGGACACTCGTCGCAATATAATTTAAACGGTCCATTCTTCGCTTGATTATATACGTCGAATTTGACATGATTTTTATTTACCACACTGTGAAATAAAGGGTCTTGACAGACAGACGGACAAAAAAATTATCCTATAAGGGTTCCGTTTTTTCCTTTCGAGGTACGGAACCCTAAAAATAAAAAATTTGCTCTTATATGGTTGCACTTAACATAGACATGTTAGGCATAGTCCATTTGCACCCAATTTCCTACCTAATTTTCGTTAAGATGGGCTGCCGAGACTAATATCGGTCAAACAATCAAACAAGTAGAATTGATGTTCCAAATTGGGGTTCCGTCAACCCGCTTTGTTAATAAGAAGTATTAGGGCCCTGAACTAATAAAGGAAACCCTGTTTTACGATGGAACTTCAATAAGTACAGACCTAACACTGACCATAAATGACGGGAATATTGGAAAACTATACCCGTCTAGAAAAAGTTCGCGTTTCAATCGTTTGTACGAGGGAGTACGTTTTAAGGTCTGGCGTACAAGGAAAGAAGGAAATAAAGAAAGAAAAATGTATAGAATAGAATAGGATAGAAAATAATTTATTGGTCACATATACACATATTACAAGAAAAAATAAATTTAACATAAAATAATACTTATTAACACAACATGATATATAAAACGAATATTTCACATCAGTGACTAACAAGGTACGTGCCTCAGCATAGACTGCAGAAGCTCAACAAGAGCTTCTGCAGCACTGGTATTCTGGCCGCTTAGATCATACTACGAAAATTACTGTTAATAAGCTGCCAAATCAATGTAATGAAATGATATAAAACCATATATTTTCAGGAAACCGCGCCGTGAGTTTTGTCCCTAAGGAAATATATAGGAAATATCTGCAGAGTCAGTTCTTCTATCAAAAAATATATTCTTTTTGTGGTCATTTGTATAAAAATTAGTTTAACTACATTAGCCGTATAAAATTTTTAGTAAATAAATAAAAATTAAATATTATACACATAATTACATTGATCTTATCCCGTGGTAAGAAGCTTAAGCACTTGTGTTACAGATGTCAGAATCAAAAGTACAGATTCAGATACACATTTTTTTTAAATATAACTATATTAAATTTATTGCATACATACATACATAAAAACACGCCTTTTTCCTAGAGGGGTAGGCAAAGACCACTTCCAGCGATCCACTTTTTACCTCTGTGGGAAACGTGACGTGACGGGTTGTGGACCACGTCGCCGCCATTATGCCTTGTGCATTGTTTTAACAAGGTCATTGCGTTACCACGAGTAGCAAGGATATATGACGGGGGAAGGAAAAGGGGAGGAAGGATACTATCGCCTCGGATGATTTGGACTGAGTCGATAGTAGCTCGAGGAGCTGGGGTCGCTTACCCGTATACCGTTCACCAACCACCGGACAGATAATTGTGACTGGTATCCCCTGACTAAATTTATTGAAGTTTACTTAATATACTTAAATATATTTAATAAATGTTTCTGCTTTTAATATCTTCTAGTGAGTTCCCAGCCTTAAGCCCAGACAGATAGCTTTCATAAAAGACGGCATTTCGCCTAAGTGGAATCATCTGGGATAGGCCTATATAGGCAATTTATAGGATTAGGCTTTAGTTATATTACGAGGAGAAAAAGTCTTTGAAGTGAGTTCAAAATATTGAGTTCTTATGATATATGTGGGTAGTAGTTTCCTGAGTCTGATTTTACATGCTATTTCATACTGGCTATGTTGAACAGTGGTTAGTGACCGTGATTAAGGTTCTAATAAATAAATATTACACAACTTCACGTAGGTACATTGATCTGATCCCGTTGTAAGTAGCTTAAGCACTTGTGTTACGGATAACAGAATCAACAGTGGATACACAAATATACTTAAATATATTTAATAACACACCCAGACACGGAACAAACACCGATGTTCGTCACACAAATATTTGTCCCGGGTGGGAATCGAACACACTACTTACTCTTGAAAGCGTAGGTAGTGAACCTGGGTCAGTAACCATTTTTCCACCGAGCCGGTCGAAATCTAATAGTATAGTCTAATAGTTGTGGGTTCGATTCCAACCGGGACAAATATCGGTAGGTATAATAGGCAACTACCCTAATGCGAATTAATGATAGCGTTATAATATTCAAATGCAACACATAAACAACTATCGCTCACTTCATGTTGACCTGAACTATAGCTTCGGTACATAGTATAAAACAAAGTTGCTTTATCTGTCCATATGTATGCTTAAATCTTCAAAATCACGCAACGGATTTTCAGCTAGAGGGATTCAAGAGGATGGTTTTTATGATGGGATTTTTAAATTCCCGCGAAGCTAAGTAAGGGCGGGTCCCTAGTCCTTATCCTTACTCCTTACTAATATTATAAATCCGAAAGTAACTCTGTCTGTTTGTCTGTCTGTTACGCTTTCACGCCTAGAGTACTGAACCAATTTGAATGAAATTTACACATGGTATAGGTACAGACATAGTCCAGATCCTAAGAAAGGACATAGGCTACATTTTAACCGACTGCGCTATAAAAAAGTAATGTTTTACCCGTTAAATGTCTTTATGCGGACGAAGTCGCGGGCGGAAAGCTAGTAATCAATAAACTCGGTAAGTTTGACGCAACATTATGACATTCCCGGTTCATATTTCAAATTAAACAGCGTAGTCACTACACTTATCGAGCTTAATACAATGTTACCGAACCAAATATATGTCAAGGTCACACAGTTGCCGTCTCCTCCATGCAAAATATCTTAGCATGATAATAATATAATAAACTTAGTTACGAGTATTCTAGCTATTTCTGTAAGTTAAACACGAGAGGCAGACTACCTTACTCTATCAGGAATCTTAGCCAATCTTACCTAGATTGAAATACATACACCGTGAAATTTTAGTGGTTGTTTTCCTGCAGTAAAATGATTCTATCTTAGTAGTACAATAGATTTGTGCTGTTCTTTTTTGTTAAAATCAACAAATGCCGGTTTTACGAAAGGTTTAACCGAAACTCGAAAGCACGTTCGAACCGCTTTATGACTTAGGGTGTCGAGCTTCTTCAGCTTTAAGCATCGATTTCATGCGGTAAGCAGTACCTCATTACGTCACATCTTATAAAAGAACGATAACATCTCTCGTTTTCGAGTTGGAAAATTATTATTTTGAAAATTTATAAAATAAATTTTTTTTTTCGAGCAATTATTTGCATGATTCGATAGTACTACTAAAGGCAAATCGTTCTGCCACAGGAAAACAACCACTAAAGTTTCACGGTGTATAAGATTTCGAGTTATCCCGATTTTCCTCCCTAAAATTTGTTATCTTAAGTAACTGAGAGTTTTTCTTTACAATGTCGCTTAGAACCTCAAGTAGGGGAGTAGTCTCAAGTAGGAATATGGGGCAGATAAAATTACACCAATTTTGAGCAGATAGACTATTTAGACATGAGTCGTAGTGGAAGTTTAGAAAGGAAAAATATCTGGGCGATTTCCACACACGGTTATCTGAAATGAAATGAAATAATTTATTCTGCAAGTAGATTTCATGAAATTCTTTCGCATCTTAAATCACAGGTTAATTAATTACAAATAAATAATAATATGTACAAGTTACATAATTCTTGGATGTCCTTGGATCTGACCACAAACTAAGCAGAGCTTGTACTATAGGAGTCAGACTGATATACATACATAGGTATAATAATACATATTCACACACGGACACGGAACAAACCCCGATGCTCATCACACAAATATTTGTCCCGAGGGGGAATCGAACCCACCACTCTTGGAACCGCCAGCCAGGGTTCTAACCACTGTTCCACCGAGCTAGTCAAAATAGGAATAACCCAATATTTCTAGGTAATAAAATTACACGGCTTACCAATACATCAAACCGTCAAAGGGGTGAACAGAGTCGTTTTAATATAACCTACATTACAAGAAAGCTACAAAATCGTCAACTCATAAAGAAAACATAAAACGCCTTATACCCTGTTTTTTTTTTGTTTACCATTCGTATGCGTCCACCGCACCAAACATTAATGTTTGCCTGAGGCCAGGAAATCAGCTGAAAAAACTACGTTTGGAAAAAATATAAAACAGACGTGTGGCACTCGGGGACTGCCGCGGTATAGCTATTGCATAGCATCGTCCGATTTCGGAGCAGCTCGTCATAGCTTTTACCGCGGGCTATGAGCGCGGCGACCGAACCAAGAAATTCCGTAACGAAAAAAACCTCATAATCGTCTAACGTCGTTTCAGTTCGGTAGACTTCGGCACGGTGTTTGTGTGCGTGCGATATGACGTATTGTACGACTCTACGAAACTCGCACGAATCGAAACGAGCTGCTCCGAAATCGGACGATGCGAGCAATAGCTTTACCGCGGCAGTCTCCGAGTGCCACTGGTCTTTTTTTTATTTACTTTTGTTTCCATTAGCCTGTGGCGGAGAGGCACTAAACTTTGGAGTTGGGACCTAATACTAATACTCACGCTAACAACCCCTTTTGAGTACTAAGACACTCGGATTATATCTCCAAGCACAGCAGAATAGAAGCCACTGATATTATAACCCTTATAGTCTCCTGCAAAGTTAGGAACTGTTTACTTGATACCTTTAAGCACCCAAAGGGATGACGTCACATCACTTTATTGGCCGTTATAATTTGATGTCGGTCGTGAAACGGATTATGGCATGTAAATGTCCGATTTTGTGTTAAGCGTTTGTTTTGTAGGTCTTCGAGCTTCTAGCTCAAGACAAATAGATGTTCTATGTGTATTGTGTATTATCATTATAATCATCAGCCCATATACCCTACCCCAAACTAGGGCGATCAGGCCCTAGTCAACCACGCTGGCCAAGTGCGGGTACGTCGATTAGACAACCTTAGAATATCTTTGTAGGTGTGCAGGTTTTCTCACGATGTTTTCCTTCAACGTTAAAGCGTCGAATAAACGTACATACACCGTGAAATTTTAGTGGTTGTTTTCCCGCAGTAAAATGATTCTATCTTAGTAGCACAATAGATTTGTGCAGTTCTTTTTTATTAAAATCAATAAATGCCAGTTTTACGAAAGGTACAACCGAAACTCGAAAGCACTTTCGAACCCCTTTATTACTTAGGGCGTAGAGCTTCTTTAGTTTAAGCATCGATTTCATGCGGTAACTACGCGGTGATTACGTCACATCTTATAAGATAATGATAGCTTCTCTCGTTTCTGAGTTGGAAAATTATTAATTTAAAAAATTAAAAAAAAAAAAAAAAATCGCGGTATAATTTGCATGATTCGATAGTATTACTAAAGGCAAATCGTTCTGCCACGGGAAAACAACCACACAAATTTCACGGTGTATATGAATTTCAAATTTGAAAAAACATATTGGTACTTGTCTGGGTTTAACCACTCGGCCATCGACGACTTATATTGTGTATTAAGGAAGTATAATATTTATAATAGTGGTACGTTCGTCCCACTTTGGTTGAATTTTAGGTTGAGCCAAAGTGAAAGTATCTTCCAAAAGAAATGACTTTGTCAGGAGTTCAGGCAGTTGGTTCTCAACACCCCCGTGCCTCGGAAAGCACGTTATGCCGATGATCCGGTGCTTGATTTCTTAAAGGTCATGTCCTTTCACTGTATTATTTTTATCTTGGTTTCTCTTACGTTATAATTATATCTGGCCTCAATTTGTGATGAATAATCGTTGCAATTTTTCTAGCATAACTCATAAGCTAGGTAGGTAAATGGTCTTTATGAGTCTACTCCCTATATATCAAATACAAAGCTACTCCTAATATCGCGTGTAGACCAATTACGACTAATATTTAGGGATTTTTAACCGCTCGTTTCATGGCCTCAAACCAACCCGCACCTTTCCCTCGTCTCTGTAAGGATAATCGTTGATTTATGGGTAATATCGCACACGATTTAGCAGTTTTTACCTTTTGAATTTTTTGTTCTGCGTCTCGTGAGCGCGTGAATTGAATTTTATTAGATGTCTTCAAGGGCGCTAAAGCGACTACTGATTGAGTCGCCGTAACCGGGTCTCGGAGACCCGTAGTGTCGGTTTGTAGGGTTGTAATGTCACCGTTAAGGGTTATTGCCGTTTGTGTGCTTGTAAATGTTCAGGGCGAAAGCCACCCCTGGTCATTTGGACAGCCGTTTATTGAGTTTCGGAATCGAGTATTGGTGGCGGGTTCTTTAATGGATTTTTTTGTTTTGTTCATTTATCGGACTAGCTTTTGGTAGTGTCATTGTTTCTGTCAGGATTTTTTAACTCGGTCTTCACGCAAAAGAAAAAAAATTAGTCATACATTTCTGATGGAAACTATAAAATTGACCATACAAATTAATTAAGGCTTATGATTATTGATAGATATTAATGATGCTACTTTACAAAGATAGAATGACTAGCAACTTAACTTAGACTTAAATCTAACTCTGAACCATGTGTTAAAAATAAAACTGAAAATTATACTGAAATTATACTATTAAACTATGCAAGATAGCCATTTGTAATTAAAATAAAACTACCTTTGAAGCACGCATTAAATTATTCTAAAGTCAAATCGAGTACAAAGACATCTTTCAAATCTTGAATGCTTAACTTAACTTAACTTTGACAAGTGGGTATTTAAAAGTGATTTTGCCAACTTTATAATTTGGCGACTGAAACGAAGCTATTATGTATTCTTTACAACTATAAATCCTTTGGGAGATCTTGAACTATTGACACCTTGTTGCCTCTTGACCTGAAAGTCAAACCTAAAAAGACAATTCATCTTTTACTTAAGGTTATTAGAAGACATTCAGGGACTTTACATTTTAGGACACCCTTGAAATTAGACTGGAAAAAAACGTTTCTACAATTAGAACACAGTCGGTTAAAAAAGAATCGTAGGCTACTTTCTGAGGCTTCACAGTTAGTCAACTGCCCCAAATTTAATTTGAATTGATCTATCTGATATTATACACCGTGAAATTTTAGTGGTTCTTTTCCCGCAGTAAAATGATTCTATCCTAATAGCACAATAGATTAGGCGAGACAGTTGTCGTTAAAAGAAAGTTTAATCACTACCGTTTTTTTTTTTATTTTGTGCCTTCCGATTCACGCACACAGAACTCACAACATCCTTAGATCTTGCAATATTGTAGATATTATCTATGCTAAGTTTCAGAGTTTATAACTAAGTAGCTTTCCGCCCGCGACTTCATCCGCGTGATAACCCCATTCCCGCGGGAACTCCGGGATAAAAAGTAGCCTTTGTGTTATTCTGGGTCTTCAGCTACCTGCATACCAAATTTTATTGTTATCGGTTCAGGCCCCGTAGACAAAGTAACAATATCGAAACGATAACGAAGTTTGAAAATAGTCAGTATTGACATTAGACGCGATAACTCACGTGTTCTTTTCGAACTTCGTTATCGTTTCGATATTGTTACTTTGTCTAAGCCCCCTGTAGTATTTGCTTGAAAGAGTAACAATACAAACTTTCACGTTAAAATTATTAGTAGGGTCATCATCAGCCCATATACGTCCCCACTGCTGGGGCACGGGCCTACCCTAAACTAGGGCGATAAGGCCTTAGAATACACAACCTTAGAATTTCTTCGTAGGTGTGCAGGTTTCCTCACGATATTTTCCTTCACCGTTAAAGCGTCGAATGATGGTACATATGAATTTCAAATTTGAAAAACACATTGGTACCTGGCAGGCTTTGAACTGGCGACCTCTCGCATGGCAAGCAACGACCTTAACCACTCGGTCATCGACGCTTTAGTAGGATATTGAAGCTCTATTATCTCAGAGATCAAAAACATAATCGGTACCAGAAACTAAATAAGACGATCAGTTAATTAACCATCCCCCCACCCCTGGCTTCAACTTCGTTTAATACGCAAATAATTGCAATAAACACAATTACAACGCTTAATTAACTACGACTTCAATTAACTTTGATTACTTACTAGTTAAGGTATTAATTATGCAATTGGATCGCTACAGTTATGAAGTTATTAAACTGAACCGATTATTTAATATATTAATCGGGGCACTGGTTACCTCTTACTAATTTTGCTGTAAAACATGCCAAGAAGTATTGGAATCGGTTAATAATTCTCTGAAAATGTTTTCTGTTATAAATCGGAAAAATATATTTTAGTTTTTTGAAATTCTGAATCAATTTTAATGGGCTCTGCAGCAAATATAAAATGAACATCTCAAAATAGGGATATTTATTTTGACTGGCTCGGTGGAACAGTGGTTAGTGACTCAGGTTCACTACCTACGGTTCCAAGAGTCGTAGGATCGATTCCCACCCGGTACAAATATTTATGTGTGTCGAACATGGATATTTTTTTCTGTGTCTGGGTGTTTTATTCAATATATTTAAGTATTATTTGTGACTGTTGATTCTGATATCCTTAACACAAGTTTTTTTTCCTAACTGACTTACTATGATGGCTTGGAGTAGCCTCGTCATCATCACCGGACTTGCGGTGGAGCGGATGGCTCTCACCCCTAAGGTAACAAAAGTGCTTAAGCTACTTACCACGAGATCAGATCAATGTATGTGATATTGTGTAATATTGTTATTATTTTGTTAGTGGGGACTAATATTAAAATGTAAAAGTAAGTATATTGGTTACCCCTTCACGTTTTATACACTCCATAAATTTTCTAAAAATGTCGTAATATCGACGGTCCCTACGTATATAAGGACATGTAAAAAAGGTGTTTTTTTTTTATTGCATTTTTAGCAATTATTTATCTTTACGCATACGCCCATATATAATTTTTTTTCTAAATATTAATACTTTTGCCAATTTAAGGAACGTATAAGAGAACAAGTGTGATAATTACAAAGAAGCAATGTCGTAGATGCGGATATCTATACATATCCTTTTGTACTCTGTTTAAAAATGCGCGCCAAATGTAGCGAGCGCGGTCATGTCAAACATAACGTCATTTACGGGAGATTCCCCAAAAAACGTGTCGATTTGTGTTCATGTGGTAAAAAGATACAAGTTCTGATAACATTTTTTGGAATAAAATAAGAGAAGTAAAAATTGAAGGGGTTCGTCCAGACATTGTTAAATTAAATTTAACAATGTCTGGACGAACACAATTTTTATAAATAAAGCACATAGACGTAATCAATTTCTAATCTTCTTCATCCTGACCTTCCTCTTCTTTATCATAATTAAGATTCTTATAGAAAATATGATACTTTTTTGGAATATATCATTGTATCACATAAATGTTTTAAGTCTTTGTATTTTACTTCAGTGATAGGAATTGCCTCTTTGTATAATTTCTCTAGAATCAGATCTTCCTTCTTCTTTACTCCCTTAGTATTTTTATGTTATGTTCGCAGTTTAGAGTTCTATAGCTTTCTTCGGAGAAGTTGTATTTAAAATTTAAATCTAAACTGCGAACATAACATAAAAATACTAAGGGAGTAAAGAAGAAGGAAGATCTGATTCTAGAGAAATTATACAAAGAGGCAATTCCTATCACTGAAGTAAAATACAAAGACTTAAAACATTTATGTGATACAATGATATATTCCAAAAAAGTATCATATTTTCTATAAGAATCTTAATTATGATAAAGAAGAGGAAGGTCAGGATGAAGAAGATTAGAAATTGATTACGTCTATGTGCTTTATTTATAAAAATTGTGTTCCTTTTAGAACATAATAATTCAATTAGTAGAATAAACCTGTGACTAGTTTTTGTTACACATACTGAATTTACTTGATAATTGTTAATGATAAGAGAAACTGTGGTTCACGATGAGACAATAATTGTAAGAATAACAATCATCTTTATTATTATTATTATAGTCTGAATAAATACATACATACATACATAAAATCACGCCTTTTTCCCAGAGGGGTAGGCAGAGATCACTTCCTGCCATGTGCTACGATCCTGGCACACCACTTTCGCTTCTTTCACATCCATCATTCTCTTCATGCATGCTTGTCGTTTATGGGTACTTTTGGTTTGACCCTTCTTCAAAATTTGGCCTATTTGGTCATGGAAGGTCTTTCTTGGCCTTCCCCTGTCGACATTTTCATTTATGCTTCTTCTATGTATCCCTTTCGTTAATCGTCTCTCATTCATCCTCTCAACATGACCAAACCATCTAAGCATACCTTTCTCAACCTTAGTCACTACATCTGCTTTCACACCACAACGTTCTCTAATTATTTCATTTCTAATTCTATCACTTCGTTTCACTCCTACCATACTTCTAAGTGCTCGCATCTCCACTGCGTTTATCCTACTGTCGTGCTTCGGTGCTTCTTCTGCCATACCCAACTTCCGCTTCCGTACATTAGTGTCGGGATCAACACTGCCCTTTGAACCGCCAGACGTGCCTTTTTTGACACTTTCTGACTGTTCACAAAGGTGTGCAGCGCTCCGTCTGAATAAAGCTGTGATTATTTTTTGTTTCACATACTGAAATTACTTAATAATTATTAATGGTAAGAGGAACTGTGATTTGCGATGAGACTGCAAATAAATATAAAAAAGTTAATTTGTTAGATGAATGTCACTTAAAATAAATAACTCTTTAATATAAAAACTTGTACTTTAAATAAATCATTAATACTGAGACTAAAATAAGATTTTATTTAAAAATCGGTGTCTCAGTATTAATTCTATTATGGACTTGTCTTTTTTTACGTTTGGCTCTATACTTGTGCCCTATTAAGCACTAGCAACGTAATAACAGACATGTCTCCATTAATGTATAGTTTATACTTAAGGATAACTATCTAAAGATTTTTAAGGTATGGTTTTGAAAATAATGACAGTAATTCATAGTTTCATTAAACATTGACTTGAAAAATAATTTAATTTATTGAGTTGGTATTACCCAAGTATATACAGGTATCTTAGATTTGTCTTGTATATTTTCATTTTGATAACAATGTAGAAACGGTCAACTGTCAGTTTTATCAAGAAAATCGATAAAAATTAAATATGTACCAATACCGTTACAAACTTCCTCAAACTAATAAAACTTTGGAGTAAAAATATAATTAAAATTGTTCATACCATAATTTGTAGAGAGATTTGAACCTTTAATTCGCTCTCCTGTAAACCTATGTTTTTGACATGTCGCTTTATACGTAGGGACCGTCGATATAATTTGGTATCGCATAAATAGGCAGTTAAAAGTATAAAAAATGGTCTTGACAGACAAACAGACGGACAACAAAGTGATCCTATAAGGGTTCCGTTTTTTCCTTTTGAGGTACGGAACCCTAAAAACGGTATTTCTATTTATTGCATACCTTTCAATCCGAATAAAAATACTCATCATCAGCTCATATACGTCCCCACTGCTGGGGCACTCTAAACTAGGGCGACAAGGCCTTAGTCGACCACGCTGGCCAAGTGCGGGTTGGTCGACTACACAACCTTAGAATTTCTTCGTAGGTGTGCAGGTTTCCTCACGATGTTTTCCTTAACCGTTAAAGCATCGAATGATGGTACATATGAATTTTAAATATGAAAAACACATTGGTACCTGGCGGAGTTTGAACTGGCGACCTCTCGCATGGCAAGCAACGACCTTAAAGTAACCACTCGGCCATCGACGCTTTTAATAAAAGTACTGTATTTGCGAAAGATTGCGCTAAATGTGCGACACACCAGGTTATCATAAAGTGTTTCTTCATATTAAATCGTGTTTGTAAAAAAACTGTTGCCCTGTAATCTTAAGCAGACGGAGCCGCGGGCGACAGCTATGTTCCATAACGTAACCCCGTATAGTTAATTTATGCAATTTGAATCACATTACAGCGCGTCTCGGGCTAATCTGAACGAGATAGGATGTCTAACAGGCACAGACTACGTGTGACGGTCTACACCAGGGGTGCTGAACTAAATACTTAGGCTAAGATTTTAGACTTTCGCGTTCCATTACACTAAAATATGTCTTTATGGGTCTACACGCGATATTAGGAGTAGCAAATTACATAGCTACTTACTGCCCGACGTTTCGACTGGGTTACACCAATCGTGGTCGCGAGCGAACAGTAAGTAGCTATGTAATTTGCTACTCCTAATATCGCGTGTAGACCCATAAAGACATATTTTAGTGTAAATACTTAGGCGTCGGGTATCGTTCAATTCAATGTTCATTAACGAAAAGTTGGTATTTAATTGCGACTAATGTCTAATTAACGCCCAATAGAGACGGTGCACATGCACTAATTTGTGTCAGCATCATAGTGCACAACACAAGTGCACTCTCTTTTCCCTTACTCTCATAATTCGGTTCTTTTTTTTTTTGGGTATGTGTCCAATGACTACGAAAAAAGGTCTGGAGATTAAATCTTTACTTTAATACTAATATTTTAAAATCAAAATTAACTCTTTCTGTCTTTCCATGTGTCTACGCCAAAACAACTGAACTGATTTTGAAAAATTTTGGGACACAGTTAGGCTAGAGCCTGAGAAAACGATTTAAACGATTGCGTTATGAGTTCTATAAACTATTGTTGTGTAAATATTATAATTTAGGAGAAAATCTTAGTCATCTCTTCACCATTAAATGTTCGAATACAGTGCACAATTATTATTTTTTGTACCAATTATGCTTAAAATTATTTCAAGGATGCAAATGTGCTGCGGTCAATACACCTTTTGTTTCAAAAATGCCACGTTGATGATATGAAAAGGTTCACCACCCCTGGTCTAGACATTGACTTGAAATAATATTATGATGCAAAACCATGGCTAAGCCCCGTGTTCCTTGCTTGATAGGAATAGGTACTAAAATAAAGATCTAGATCTATTTAGTTAAAGTGGTAAGCTCCATTTAAAATTTGGTGTTAGTTTAATGTCAATAGGTTATAAATAATTTAATTTTTTTAGTCAGTTAGGTCAATTATTCTCAAAAGTTTAGAAAAAAAAATCACCACTCGAAAGCTTTAAAAAATCGCGGAACCTAAATCGGGGTGTTGTGCCGGTCGACCTCATATGTGGATCTCACTACCGCTTACCATCAGGTGAAGGAGAGGTCATCTTGTCAAAAAATGGAAACTTTATTCTTCTGTTCATATTAAGTGTTCATACTCGAATCTATTTATGAGAAAGATAGTTCACGAAGGACATTGTTAACTAAAGTATTAATTTCTTACGATACAGCCTTTACTCCTGTCCTGTCTATTCCATTCATGTTCGTTAGGCAGCTCGATATATTGTATTTGTTCTCTTTATTGCCACCCACTTTTATATTAATAAACCTCCTTTTCAACTGGATTTCTTGAAAGATAAACATCCAAAAATACTTAATGGAATTACTTGTAAACAAGTTTTTATTTACTGGGTAACGAGAGCTGAAAATAATGTGATCACAGGTAAATAAATTGGTTACGTAAAACTTCAAAATAAAGTCGTTATTTTGTATTAAGAGGTTACATAAATGTTATTTTATTACTTACTAGTGGTAATATTTAGAAAAACGGAAAAAATTCAACTGCCTCACCGCGGCCCGGGGATTCGAACACCCGTCCTTCCGGGAATCGCGCCCAGACGTGCATTACCATCACACCAGACCAGCAGCTATTAATTGAAGCCGTCGAATTTTTCCCGTATATGACCTGTTAGCCACAGGTGGCGCCATCTACTATCAGTGATACACACTGACAGCCGTAGACATCTCATTGCAGAAATGTAAACTACAGAAAATGATGACACACTGGCAATTAATGTAAATTTAAATTTTTTAAGTGCTAAAGCTTGCACTAGCTGTACTAATATTTAGAAAAACGGAAAAAATTCAACTGCCTCACCGCGGCCCGGGGATTCGAACACCCGTCCTTCCGGGAATCGCACCCAGACGTGCATTACCATCACACCAGACCAGCAGCTATTAATTGAAGCCGTCGAATTTTTCCCGTATATGACCTGTTAGCCACAGGTGGCGCCATTTTGCATTGGCAGTTGAATTTTTTCCGTTTTTCTAAATATTAGTACAGCTAGTGCAAGCTTTAGCACTTAAAAAATTTAAATTTACACTTACTAGTGGTCTCGGCAAATTTCATACCGCCAATTCTGATTCTTTTTCTATATTTTCTCATTGAAACCTTCCCTGGACTACGACGAACATTTTAAAACCAAAATTACCTAAATCGGTCCGGGCGTTCTCGAGTTTTAGTCAGACTAACGAACAGCAATGCATTTTTATTTATAAGAAGAAGATATTGTTATTCATATACATGATTTCTTAAGTAAAAAAACGATGATTAAAAAGTCGTTGCTTGCCATGCGAGGGGTCGCCAGTTCAAAACCCACTATGTTTTTCAATTTGAAATTCGTATGTAAGATAGTCCAGTCATTTAAGCTTAAATTAGGTAAGAATCTCGGAATTCGAGATACCCAGCTGTAAGTCTGTAAATACTTAGATATTGACACCCTAAAAGTGGTCTCAAAACCTACATATGGTAGGGTGTACGCAACTATTAAATTTTCAAGGTCAAATGTCACAAATATCAGTTTTATGAACTTTTGAGCGAAACGGCAAGTTTTATCATAAAAGTGTGTAGGAGAAAATTGCTTATCATCTAATTATCTACAAAAATTGTCTCTACGTTTTATTCCTAAGATTCAACATTTCAGAGATACAGCGATGCAAATAGTTGAAAAAGTTGTATTTTCAAAAGCTTCCAGACCCCCGTGCGATTGTGCTAGACAGTTAAAATTTTCACAACTGATGTATTTCAGTAGCCTCTATAACATCTAATACTAGAAAAAGCTTAAAACCAAAGTTCAAGTGGGTTCTCATACAAAAACTATAGTTTTTTTTTTCTCACACTTGGCCGGTTTTTAACGTGGTTACCCCAGTAAACCTATTCCAGACGACACCTTTTATACGTGAAGAACACGTTGTTTATATGGAAGCCTAGTTAAATAATTGTTTTATGTTGTTTTTAGTACTATACATATACGTTTCAGTACATTTAAACTGCTTATTATGGGTCAAAAAGTACGAAATAACCAATTATTAGAATTTCTGTATGAAGTATAACTGAAAAAAAATACATTTTAAAAATTTTAACTGTCCGTCTTACTCTATAATGAACGTGAAGATCCATATTAACCAAATTTAATTTAATGAAACGCAGAAATCTTGAATCTTCTGAATACTGAAAACAACACAAAACAATTATTTAACTAGGCTTCCTTATAAACAACGTGTTCTTCATGTATAAAAGGTGTCGTCTGGAATAGGTTTACTGGGGTATCCACGTTAAAAACCGGCCAAGTGTGAGAAAAAAAAAACCATAGTTTTTGTATGAGAACCCACTTAAACATTGGTTTTAAGCTTTTTCTAGTATTAGATGTTATAGAGGCTACTAAAATACATCATCCGTGAAAATTTTAACTGTCTAGCACAATCGCACGTGGGCCTGGAAGCTTTTGAAAATACAACTTTTTCAACTATTTGCATCGCTGTATCTCTGAAATGGTGAATCTTAGGAATAAAACGTACAGACAATTTTTATAGATAAATAGAAGATAAGTAATTTTCTCCTACACACTTTTATGATAAAGCTTCCCGTTTCGCTCAAAAGTTCATAAAACTGATATTTGTGACCATGAAAATTTTATAGTTGCGTACACCCTACAATATGTAGGTTTTGAGACAACTTTTAGGACGTCAATATACAAGTATTTACAGACTTACAGCTGGGTATCTCGAATTCCGAGATTTTTACCTAATTTGACTGGACTAAGAACGATTGTTCGAAAAATCGAATTCGAAATCTGCAAACCTACGTAGAAATTCTAAGGTTGTGTGTGCAGTCGACCAATCCGCAATTGGCCAGCGTGGTGGACTAAGGCCTGATCGATCTAGTTTAGGGTCGGACAGGGTACACATGAGCTGATGATGACTTCTTAAGTAGAAGACTGCTGTTGAAAAAAAAGACGTGCGGCACTCGGGGACTACCGCAGTATAGCTATTGCATAGCATCGTCCGATCTCGGAGCAGCTCGTCTCGATTTGTGCGAGTTTCGTAGAGTCGTACAATACGTCTAACCGCACGCACACAAACACCGTGCCGAAGTCTACCGAACTAACACGACGTTAGACGATTGTGAGGTTTTTTAGTTACGGAATTTCTTGGTAATAGCTTAAAAAAACAATTCAATCCATCCATGTAATGTTTGCATTCATATTTGATGAGTGACTGTTTTTCTGGTGCTCAATTAATAAATAACGTATATTTCAATAAAGGCATGATATAAATAGGTACATGAAACAAAATAAAACTAACTTTCTATACTATTATGCACAAACAAAAGAGGGTATAACACCGGTTTCAACTGAAAAAAAAGTAGAACAAAAGCGGATGTTAAAACCTAAAATGTCATTTAGTCCCCAAGAACAAAACATGAAACACACACATTAGAATATAGTCCTAAACACTGAGTCTCAAAGTCCATTATAGAGTTTTGAGGGTGACTTCCACGGTGGTTTGTAGCCTGAATTATTTCTATTCTTCATTCCACTCGTAAAAATGAAAAATAACAGACAAGTCGCAGTAAACATTGTACTTTTCATACCTGCTGCATAAACATTGGAATTCTCAAGGGGCGGTACTTGGGCCCGCATTCAATAATAGTGTATTATTCAACTGGAAAGAGCTGAGCGTTGAATAAATAAAACCTTGAATAGAAGTACGGCGTTGAAAAGCGTGTTTGGACGCTTTATTATATTGATCTGGTTCTCAACTTTTTTTAAAATTAACCTGTACCTATAATCCCACTGCTGGGCAAAGGGAGACCTTTGCCCAGCAGTGGCAAACCTGTCCAAACCTGTCCACCGCTCTCTATCCAAGGACAACACTTTATTCTCATTCTAAACTAATTTATTTTTATTTTGATAGTATAGGTACAACGTCACACACGTTCGACTCGGTGGAACAGTGGTTACTGACCCTGGCTACCCCGGACAAACACATTTTTTTGTTATATGCAAATTGCTAACAGGATGACCTCAATCCACCTGATGGTAAGCGGTAGTGAGATCCACATATGAGGTCGACAGGCACAATAGAGCTGAGCCTGTCGCTCACACCCTGAATGCCTGCTTAAATGCTGTTTCACACCCCGCTTGAAGAGCCAGGGATTATAGGATTAATGTCATAAACATTTGTGTCTGTTCCGTGTCTGGATGTGAATATAATGTTTATAGGTATCTATGCACTTTTATCAGTCTCTGACATCCGTTGCACAAGCTTGGCTTAGCAGCTCTTTGCAGAAGCTCTGCCTCTGTACAACGATCCCAAAAGTTTGAGATCAGATGGCCGATGTTCCAAATATTTATAAATATGTATTAAAATTAAAACAAAAACACATTTACATTGAACTGATTCCGGGTTTTGGGTATCAGACACAATAGTGGTGATGACGAATATGAAAAAAATATTTGTTGATCAATGGAATAACTAAAATTGTAAAGTGAACATTTTCAAATTTCGCATGCAACATTCATCAAAGTACATTTGAATAGCGTCGAAACAAAACTGATGAACGGCAATAGCTTTTTAAAATAGCATCCAGTATACATGTCGCACACAGAATTTATGATCGGTCGTTTCCAAATGTATCCGATCAAAACATTAAATTATGTATAGTATTTTAGCAATACGAAAGTCGAGCGATTGCACTAATTTGTATGTGGCAAATTTTATTCGAATTCACCCAGTGTCGTTACTTACTAAAAAATAAAAAGAAAATATCAAAATTATTGTTACATTTATTCAAGTAACTAATAAGTAATAAGCTATTTTATCATGATGCCTAAATGTGACATTGCTATTAAAAGTAAACTGTTCTCAATAACCTACAACATATAAGCCATCTCTACCTACTCTGACCGTCGCTTGCAAATCTCCACAAGGCTACTCCGGTCTCTCGCATAATGCAATTTTCAAACTGGCATAAAGCGGCTTATGCACCGGCACAGTGTAATCTATGCGTCAGCTGGTCAGCTAAGCGTCTTGTGCTTGTGTGACGCGCTTGAGCCTGCCAGGAGAGTCACTTTGCAGGGATGTGAGCTGCATTTGAATGTTTGCTTAGAGATTTTCTTAAGTAACAGTTCCCCCTCAACTAGTACTTAAGTACCTAGATATTTAATACTAGAATAAAATAAAACAGAAGCAGTTTGTTCTAAATATTAGTCGCGTGTAGACCCATAAAGACTTATATTTGGTGTAATGGAACGCGAAAGCTTAAAATCATACATAAGTAGTTTGTCGCGTTAAACATTACTATCTTAGAGTTGATTAGGTTGAAAAGTGGCCTATGTCTTTTTCAGGTTCTAGATAATTCGTGTGAGATATTTAATTCAACCCTAGATCAGGCTTTGGTATATTATATAGTACCTAATTACTTTGGACCTTAACCAAGTCACATGACGTTCTAAACTCGTCATGTACTAAGGCCTGGTTAAGAGTTAATACACTATATCTACCAAAAGAGGCCAATATTTGATATTTGTAACTCCACGACCACTGCTATACAACACATGAGCTATCTCTACCTACTCTGACCGTCGCTTGCAAATCTCCACAAGGCTACTCCGGTCTCTCGCATAATGCAATTTTCAAACTGGCATAAAGCGGCTTATGCACCGGCACAGTGTAATCTATGCGTCAGCTGGTCAGCTAAGCGTCTTGTGCTTGTGTGACGCGCTTGAGCCTGCCAGGAGAGTCACTTTGCAGGGATGTGAGCTGCTTTGAAACGCTTGTTTTGGGAAGGATTTTAAAAGTAAAAACTTCAAAGTTTGTCTGGGAATAAAAGAGAATAAATTTGTATTATTTAGTTGCTTTTTGACTCTGACTCGCGCCACGTCGGTTTGAAAGTAGACCCATCTCTCCCCTTTCACTAACGACACATGCACATGCATCCACATAAAATGCAAAAAAAATATTTATGTTATAAGTTTATATTGTTAAAAGTTGTACTCACCTGTAACTAATGCATGTATCAGAACCTAGTTATAATGAGTGATTTTTGGATGTTATGTTTATGCATGTATTGTTGGTGTGTCATATATAAATAAATAAATAAATAAATGCAGGCACTGGTGGCTCAGACTAAGAGGTTCAGCTCTTCATTTCTGCCCCGTGCCATTAAGGCATGGAATGCCCTTCCAGCTCATGTTTTCTCTCCCTCCTATGATCCCGGGCTCTTCAGGCGGGGCGTGAAACGGCATTTAAGCAGGCCTTCAGGGTGAGTGCGACAGGCGCAATATGATCTGTTGTGCCTGTCGACCTCATATTTGGATCTTACTTCCGCTTACCATCAGGTGGAGTGAGGTCATCTTGTTTGCGTATTATAAAAAAAAAATAGGTATAATTAAACAAACGTAGTTTTATGTACGATAAATAGTTATTGAGTTATAGAAGGGTGAAAAGTGGCACCAAGTGGTATCGTGTAATGACACACGTGTCGCTGGCTAGCTAGGGGGCTAAGTTTAGACAAAGTAACAAAATCGAAACGATAACGAAGTTCGAAAAGAAAAAATGTATGAGATTGACATTAGACGCGATAAATCACGTGATCAATCCCATACATTTTGTTATTTTCGAACTTCGTTATCGTTTCGATATTGTTACTTTGTCTACGGGGCCAGTTCCTTTGCTTTGACACATTCCCGCGTGTGTAAATAATATGTGTAGACACTTTTTGATTTTAGTGCTAGGAAAAAACTCCATTACCAAATTCAATATTAAAATTGCCTACATTTCATTAAATACGTAATATTCCTTTTAGTTACTGCATCCCGTGCAATGCGACTTCATTATTGAGAAAGTTTAAAGGACCGAATCAGATTTGCCTGTACCAATCAAAAAACGACCTTAAGAACAAACTGTTTAAGACTCAAATCGGTTTAGTGTTTCCCAGGTTTGGTAGCAAGCGTCTTACAGTAGAGTGCTCGTTGGAAAATAGTCTTTACGGTTGAAGTAATAAGGTTGCTCATGGTTGAATTGTTTTAGAGGCCCAGAGTGCAGCACGGGTGTAGCTTGAACGTTTGCACGTTTTGTGAGTGTCAACATAGTGTTATGGATATGACGGGATTTTTTTTTCTTTGAATTAGGAACTTAGGCCAATAAAAACATATGTGTGAGAAAAACAAAATAAAAACTCACTCAATTTTTTCCATGAGACATAACTTATGACCACTTTTCACGGCGATAGCCAAGATTAGATCATTGTTTTTTTTTCTTACAGAAAATTTGCCACGCCTTTACTTGGACTTCCGCAAAATTTAACTTCCTTGTTAAAAAAATAAAAAAACATGGAATGCGGTGGCCACGTGGCTAAGACCGTTGCTTTCGTTGTAGCCAGTTCGAACCCCAAGTATTAATATATTTAAAAAAATTTGTAACCATTATTCGACGTTCTTACGATAAAGAAAAACATCATGTGGAAACCTGCACACCTATGAATAAATTCGAAGACTAATATATGAATTCAACCGACCCGTACTTGGCCAGCGTGGTTGACTAGGCCTGATCGCACTAGATTACTAGGCTCATGCCTAACGGTGGGGAAGCATATTCTTCTTCTTCTTATCGTATGGTCGATGAACAACCTGGTGTCCAGAGTTTTTAAACCGACCATAGGCCTCTGACATGGCTTCACACACCGTTGAAAAATCTCTCAGGTGTGCTGGTTTCTTCACGATGTTTCCCTTCACCGTTAAAGCGTCGAAAGATGGTGCATATGAATTTCAAATTTGAAAAACACATTGATACCTGGCGGGATTTGAACTGGCGACCTCTCGCATTGCAAGCAACGACCTTAACCACTTGGCCATCGACGCTTTTTTTTTGGGATATATATGGGCCATATAAAATTTATTTAGTAATGTGTGTATTAAAGACAGAGAATACATTATGCAGTAGTCAAACCCCGTCCAATCTTGTACTTAAAGAGTCTAAGAGGTGTTTGAAAAAACTAGCGCACTTCCAGGCAACCTGAATCTAGAATTGGCCGGCATAACGCTCTCAGCAATGAAGTGGGTCAGGCCTTTAGGCTTGTTCTATTAATTCCAATCGATATGGCCAATATACTACCAGATGCATCAAGAAGAAATGTTTTGTACCTTGTAGTTAAATTCAATGTATTTGTTCTTCTTGGTTCTGTTTCATCGTCAGCTCACCAACTTGCACTGTGATCGAAGTGAACTGTAGATATTCATACATAATGTTCATAACAACACAATGTAACTTTAACCCATCACGGATCAAGCAGCCATCTTAATTAATGTTATTCACATAGAAATCATATGTATTAACCGTGAAGTTTTAGTGGTTGTTTTCCTAAAGCATAACCCAGAGTATGACAGAAGATACAAATTTCATTGAAAAAACTTTGTACATCCAAAATTAATCATCTAACTCGAAACGATAGTTCTTTATGTAACGTAATCAGGTACTGCTTGCCGCATGAAATCGATAATGGAAGCCAAAGAAGCTCTACCTACGTCCTAATTAACAAAGAAAAAAACTGCACAATTAAACACCGTGAATTTTAAACTGTCATGGTTACACACATTAGAAAACTGTAACTGTCCGGGATATTTACCATGTTTTTTAGTTTTAATGAAGCTCATTAAAACTAAACAACATGGTAAATATCCCGGACAGTTACAGTTTTCCAAACAACGTGAAATTTATGTGATTGTTTTCCCGTGGCAGAACGATTTGCCTTTAGTAATACTATCGAATCATGCAAAATATACCTTAAATTTTTTTTTTTTAATTTTCAAAATAATAATTTTTCAACTCGAAAACGAGAGAAGCTATCGTTCTTTTATAAGATGTGACGTAATCAGGTACTGCTTGCCGCATGAAATCGATGCTTAAAACTAAAGCAGCTTTACGCCCTAAGTAATAAAGCGGTTCGAACGTGCTTTCGAGTTTTGCTTATACCTTTCGTACAACCGGCATATTGATTTCAATAAAAAAGAATTGCACAAATCTATTGTGTTACTAAGATACAATCATTTTACTGCGGGAAAACAACCTCTAAAATTTCACGGTGTATTGTACTACTAAGATAGAATTTTAAACTGTCATGGTTACACACATTAGAAAACTGAAACTGTCCGGGATATTTACCATGTTGTTTTGACAGTTTCAGTTTTCTAATAGTAAGATAGAATTTTTGTAACAAAATGTCACGGTGTATATTACTGACGGCCGGAAATATTCAATGCTCGCCACAAGCAATATTTAAGAGGTTGCCCCTCAAACAAGGAACAATCGTCGCAACGAGTTGGGAACAGTAATTAATGTAGGATAAAGTTATAATAGCCCTCCTATTAGAGATACCATTAAAAGTGTCTACCGAGGAATTTCGCCGATTAAGGGGAAGACGTAACGTCCACCAATTACATCGGATATTTCAATTTGTTCCACGCCCTTGACATAGTTAAGAAGTTTGGTATAAATAAGACTGAAGCGATGAGATCTGAAATTAACTGTTGATCTTCAGCTATTTCAGATTTATGATTATCTCGTTTGTCTGTCAGTTTCAAAATTGACTATGGCTAACGAATTAGGTAGTCATACGTTTGATCCGGTGAAGGAAAACATCGTGAGGAAACCTGCACACCTAAGAAGAAATTCTTAGGTATGTGTAGTCGACCAACCCGCACTTGGCCAGTGTGGTTGACTACGGCCTTATCGCCCTAGTTTAGGGTAGGCCAGCAGTAGGGACGTCAAACGAAATCAAACGTCACATCAAACGTCATCATCATCATCATCAGCCCATATACGGGCTGATGATGATGATGATGACGTTTGATTCCGGGCTCTTCAGTCCTGAAACGGCAATTAAGCAGGCCTTCAGGGTGAGTGTAACGGGCTCAATATGGTCTATTGTGGTTGTCGATCTCATTACCACACAGGATACATCTGATACCATCAAGTGGAGTGAATCAGGTCTGTCGTTGTGGTGTTAGCCGTTTTATTTTTATTTTTTTATGTAACTACCTGTTATTTTTATACATTGTGTGCAATGTGGTGTTAACCTATATATTTATATATTTTTAATACCAATTTATTTACTTGTTGCTAGCATCATGTGTCCGATCGCCTCTCTTGTCATTTGTTATGAAACACTAATGTATTATAGTATATTATTATAATTAAGATTTCTGATTACTCTTATTACTGAGATTAATAAGAGCTGTGGATTTTGTAATATAAATAAATTTATGAAAAAAAAGTTAGAAGAGCATTATTATTCAGCCATTATGTGTCAATGTATATAATATTAATAAAAGATTCAATGTTTAAGATAAAAGGGTTCAAGATATTCCCACGATTTTGCTATGGGATATACCGGTCTCAAACTACGAGTAACAAGCAACTTTAAGTAGCTAAGGAAGATAACAGTGTTACATTACATGCTTCTAAAAGCACTTAAGCTAGCTTTTAAACCGTAACTTAGAGAAAAAATATATAAAGCATAGTTTTTTCAATAATAGTAGTCAAGAAAAAAACGTATCGAGTAAATTATATATTTTGTGTGTGCATTTTTGTATTCATCTAGTCTCATTATTACGACCGACGTTAGGGCAACCAAATTATCTATACTAATATTATCAAGCTGAAGTGTTTGTTTATTTGTATGAACGCGTTAATCTTCGGAACGACTGGTTCGAATTGGATTTTTTTTTATAATAGGGTAACAAGATGACCTCACTCCACCTAAGCGGTAAGCGGTAGTGAGATCCAAATAGGCGGTCGACAGGCACAATATACCATATTGAGCCAATTGTGTTTTTTGTTGGATAGACCATTTAGGAAGGCTTGAGGCTATATAGCATCACGGTGCGACCACCCTGAGAGGAAAGAAATAATGGAATATATGTAAAAAATTAAGAAAACGCAGACGAAGTCGCTAGCACCAAAAATAATTTTGTCATTCGAAATGTCTACATTAGATAATAACACACCAACCAATTACAAAGAAAAATACTTTTTTTTTTATAAAAGGCTAACAAAATGACCTTACTCCACCTAATGGTAAGCGGTAGTGCGATCCAAATATGAAGTCGACAGGCACAATAGATCGTATTAAGCCTGTCGCAATTGTATATTTTGTTGGATAGACCATTCATCGAGGAAGGCTCGTACTCACCCTGAAGGCCTGCTTAAATGCCGTTTCACGCCCCGCCTGAAGAGCCCGGGATCATAGGAGGGAGGGAAAACATGAGCTGCATACTGCATATAACATAAAACCCTTCACAAGACTTGATTCTATGTCTCGTTTAATACGTCTAACCGCACGCACACAAACACCGTGCCGAAGTCTACCGAACTGAAATGACGTTAGTCGATTGTGAGGTTTTTTTCGTTACGGAATATCTTGGTTCAGTCGCCGCGCACAAAGCCCGCGATAAAAGCTATGCAATAGCTTAAAAACTCAAACTGAAACACACACATGTGACAGCGAGAAGAACAACAAAGAATAAATAAAGAGAGTGAAAAGTAAATTTAAAAATTCGTACAAGACAATATGATCGGTGTATAAAACTCTCCACTTTCTGAATAGCCAATACAATTTCACATCTTCATGTCTTATAACATAACAAAAAACACAAAACTTGAATATTACACTGTACTCGCTCCGCATTTTGAAAACTTATACCACTCAAAAGTGTTAGTATGCGGCAAAGCTTAATAATCTCTGTTATACCACTCTCAGAGAGATACAAAGCAAACGTTTCGAAAGGTTTCTCGACACAATCACTTTATACTCCATGTGTCTCTCAAAGATGCTTAAGTCACCGCAATGCTATGCTTACACATGCTATTTTCCTTCAAAGATCACTTAAGTAACGCGACACTGTTAAAATCAAGCGTTGAATTGTAATGTTGGGGCTACATTAGCCAACGGTAAATATTTTGTATGTAGTAAAAAATGTTAATAAACGTTCCTACTGCTGGGACACGGGCCCACCCTAAGTAAGGGCAATAAGGCGTCCGACTGATTTCAGCCATGGCGGCCGATCTCAATTGAGATCAGCCAAGTGCGCAGGACATATTATAGTGCACAAGTGTGCGCGCAAACACAAGTGTTTTCTCTATTCCCTTACTCTCATAATTCGGTGAGACGGCAATGACCGATGAGAGATCGGGCGCAGGACCACCGGCTTAACGTGCTTTCCGAGGCACGGGCGTTCAACCGCCAACTTCCTAACTTCGGGCTGAGTAATTTCATTACAGAAAAACTCACACAAATTTTGCGCGACCCCGGACTCGAACCGGGGACCTCTCGGTCCTAACGCAGCACTTGCTACCAATAGACCGACGAGGCAGTTAATAATAATAGGGCAATAAGGCCTTAGTCAACAACGCAGGGATACAAATAAATAAATAAATAAATATTTCACAACATCACATACATTGATCTGATCCCGTGGTAAGTAGCTTAAGCACTTGTGGTACAGGTATCAGAATCAACAGTGGATACACAAATATACTTAAATATATTTAATAATACACCCAGACACGGAACAAACACCGATGTTCGTCACACAAATATTTGTCCCGAGTGGGAATCGAACCCACGACTCTTGGAACCGTAGGTAGTAAACCTGGGTCACTAGCCACTGTTCCATCGAGCCAGTCACAAATAAAATAAATATCACACAACATTAGAGCCGTTCGCTCTCTTGTAAAAGATGATGATGATAAGGCTATACAAATATCTATTATCTTTTATCATAGTCAATTAAGAAGAAAAAACATTGTTCTGACTTCAAAGTACGTTGTTTAATCACTGGTGTTACGGTTATCAGAAAAAAATGCTATACACAATTATACCTAAATATATAAATAACAAACTAACAGACAGGGAAAAAACACCGATATTTTGAGCTAAAATGGCAATCGAACTCACGTCTTTTTGGGTAAGAGATAAAGGCACTATCCAATGCGCCATCCAGCTAGTAAAAGATCGCTGTAGCTAGTCAATATGGCCGCGGCTTTAAACGAATGAGCGTGCTTTTGAAATGAGTATTCAAATAAACGTATTACGCTTTACGTAAGATTACGCCAGTGTTTGTGGCTGTCATAGGACAAGTTGGGAATTGAATTTCTGAAAAGGGTTTGACATGTCAAACTCTGCCAGCATCATATGACTGGCTCGGTGGAACAGTGGTTAGTGACCTCGGCTTACTATCTATGGTACCAAGAGTCGTGGGTACGATTTCGTTGGTTCGAATATTTGTGTGACGAACATCGGCGTTTGTTCCGTGTCTGGGTGTGTTGTTAAATATATTTAAGTATATTTTTGTATCGATTGTTGATTCTGATATCCGTAACACAAATGCTTGAGCTATGTACCACGGGATCAGATACATTTATGCGATGTAATATTTATTAATTTATTTATAAATTTAAAAAAAAAGACGTGTGGCACTCGGGGACTGCCGCAGTATTGCATAGCATCGTCCGATTTCGGAGCAGCTCGTCTCGATTCGTGCGAGTTTCGTAGAGTCGTACAATACGTCTAACCGCACGCACACAAACACCGTGCCGAAGTCTACCGAACTGAAACGACGATAGACGATTGTGAGGTTTTTTTCGTTACGGAATTTCTTGGTTTGATCGCCGCGCTCAAAGCCCGCGATAAAAGCTATGCAATAGCTTAAAACAAACTTGACTGGATCTATGGCATTTGGTACTCTGTCAGTTGCTCCAGAGATCATGGGTTTGATGATTTGATCATTCGAATCTGGGACAAATATAAGAGCGATAGTCATTATGTACGTTTTCCGTATGTAAGTGTATGTCATAATTTAGATATAAGTAGAAATAAGTAAATGTCGAACTTAAGCAGATTAATTTAAATGATGTATGATATTTATCAATTTCTGAGATCAAATAAAAAGTTAAATAATATTCATTCACAAAATAAATAAGGGAATATCAAACGAAACTATATTATTCTAATCTCACATAATGATAGCTATAAATATCCATTCCATATATTACGTTTTCCGTATATCTATACTAATATTATAAAGCTGAAGAGTTTGTTTGTTTGTTTGTTTGTTTGTTTGTTTGTTTGTTTGTTTGAACGCGCTAATCTCAGGAACTACTGGTTCGATTTGAAAAAATCTTTTTGCGTTGTATAGACCATTTATCGAGGAAGGCTTTAGGCTATTTAACATCACGCTGCGACCAATAGGAGCAAAGATACAGTGGAAAATGTGTAAAAAACGAGGGAAACGCGAACGAAGTCGCTGGCACAGCTAGTGTATATATATAAGTTTCTTTGTTATCCTTCTCAGCTTGAAGAAAAATGCCCATAACCCGCGGTCAGCAAAGACAATCTTTAATATGCGATTCTCAACCTTACTACAAGGTATTAAGACCTACTTTATTCGTATGGTTGACTGTTCCTATGGGAGAAAGGGGTTGTTGTTTTTGATATAAATCACGTATGTCAAACTTTTTAGGTCATCATTCTTATATCTTATAGGAAAAATAGTCTTATGTTTATCTTTACTATGAGCACAAATATGTGTAAGCTAAATTTAGTACAAGATTTATGTTTCGCGAATAAAGAGTGGAACATAACACTCTAAGGGAAATACTATGAAGGTACAATTTTCACACGTCTAGATTCATATTGTTCATATTTGTTTTACAGAAGTTAGTAAAAATTTTATCTTGTTTAGATTTGAAGTTACCAAAGAATTTATTGTCTACAAATCAACCACAAACCAAAATATTTTTACACCAATCCTCAAATCAAATCAAATCATTTATTAAACCCTTTACAAATTAGGTCCTTAAAAGTAAACTTATTCTATTAAATTGGATGACTCCCTCAATTCAGAAGGAATTAACCTTACTTTATATAGCCCAACATCGATATTCTGCAGATATTTATACATCAAGATCAATTTAACAATACAAAGCGTGTATTCTATTTATTAATAAAACCTCTAACAAATTAAAACCATAATAGAATCTTGTTACCATGTGCACGGAAAAACCTCTCATAAACTTTTTATATTCCATCTTTTAGACATAAAAATAATGCAACATAAATAAACCAGAGTAATTGCCATTCTTTCTTGCATTCAAAACATTCCGAGCAAATCATAAAAAAAAGGTATAATCCTGAGAAAAAGCGGGCAAATAAAATAGAGAGGAATGCTTGCCTACAAATTGGATTATGGACGCAGACGACTAAACTCGGGGTGAGAGCTAGTTTGATAAAGAACCAAGGATCAAAAGCGATGGGCCATCAAACACTAGGATGCCTGAAGACCATATTATTTTTCTCGTCATAAATGGTACATACATACATGGAACTGGCTCGGTGGAGCAGTAGTAAGTGAAGTGAGTAGAAGAAGTTCCAAGAGTCGTGGGTTCGATTCCCATTTGGGACAAATATTTATGAATTAGTCTTTATGGGTCTATACGCGTTATTAGGGGTAGCAAATTACATAGCTACTTACTGCCCGACGTTTCGACTGGGTTACACCAATCGTGGTCGCGCGTATAGACCCATAAAGACTAGTATTTAGTGTAATGGAACGCGAAAGTCTAAAATTTTAACATCGGTGTTTGTTTCGTGGCTGGGTGTGAATAAGTATGTATTTATAAATATCTATGTATGTATATCAGTCTCTGACGCCCATAGTACAAATTCTACTTAGTTCGGGGTCAGACCGTGTGTGGAAATGTCCCAGTTATGAAAATTTTTTTAATGAACAACATCATATACATTGATCTGATCCCGTGATAAGTAGCTTAAGCACTTGTATGATATCAGAGTCAACAAGGGATATAATAATGTACATAGAATCACGCCTTTGCCCAGAGGAATAGGCAGAGATCACTTTCTGCCATGTGCTACAGTCCTGGCACACCACTTTCGCTTCATCCACATCCATCAACCTCGTCATGCACGCTCGTTGATTACGGGTACTTTTGATTTGATCTTTCTTTAAGATGTGACTCATTTACGGTCATGGACATGGAAGATATTTCTTGGTCTTCCCCTCTCAACATTTCCATTAATACTTTCTCTATATATATTCCTTTCGTTTATCGTCTGAAAAAGACGGTACCGAATTCGAGGCCGGATTCAGGCTAAAACAGTGTTGAGTTTTTTTTTACAGATAAAGTTTCAGGTTTACTCTTTGTTAAGCATTTATACTCTGTTCTACATCTAGTTATATAAGTTTTCCACATGAGAACATGTTGCAAATAAATATTCTATTCTTTTATTATATTCATGTGAACAAGTGTCGATGGCCGAGTGGTTAAGGTCGTTGCTTGCCATGCGAGAGGTCGCCGGTTCAAACCCCGCCAGGTACCAATGTGTTTTTCAAATTTGAAATTCATATGTACCATCATTCGACGCTTTAACGGTGAAGGAAAACATCGTGAGGAAACCTGCACTCCTAAGAAGAAATTCTTAGGTTGTGTAGTCGACCAACCCGCACTTGGCCAGCGTGGTCGACTAAGGCCTTATCGCCCTAGTTTAGGGTAGGCTCGTGCCCCAGCAGTGGGGACGTATATGGGCTGATGATGATGATGATGATGATGTGAACAAGAAAGAGTTCAAGTAGAGATGAAAAGCAGAAAATTACAAAAAGCATTCAGTGGCTCTCCAGTGCGGTAGGAGGCGAAGTTTTTGCGTTTTTTAGAGTTTTAAAATATCCGCAGCGAAATGTAAGTCATTAGCAGGGATTATGAAAGGCAGTTAGGAGAGCGTCGGGCTTTTTGCTGTTTTAGGTCCTAAGATCGTTCTTTGAGAGGAATTCGCTATATAATTCATTCCGTTGTAAGTTAATTAACTGAATGGTAAAGCTTTGTGAGGAGATGTACCAAGGTTTTAGCTTGTAAGTGAGCTAAAAGTGTGACGGTTGGAGTTATGTGTACGCCTTTTCTAATCTAAATGCAGCGTTACATAATCGAATTGCATTAGATTCAAGGGACTTGTCCAAAACGTCGTAATCTTTATGAACCAAGTTGTCAGAAATTACAACTTTTTTAGACCAAAAATCAAGCAATTAAAGAATTCTCGCTTAAAAATGTAAAATAATGTTACAATAATTGCATTAACAAATATCTTATTTGTAGTAAGAATAAAGCTATTTCATAAATTTTCACTACATATATGATTATATCTTGTGTTTGTTCCGTGTCTGGGTGTAATTATGTATTTAAGTATGTATTTATAAAATATATATGTATGTATATCAGTCTCTGACGCCCATAGTACAAGCTCTGCTTAGGTTAGGGTCATATGACCGTGTGTGGAAATGTCCTAGATATTTATTTATATTTATTTATTTATCTTTGCTACAAAATACAACTCCTCTAAAAATCACTCTTACAGGTAGCCAAGACATCTTGCTACACAAGACAGGTAGAGGCTGCCAATACTTCCACCCCACCGTTAGAAGTAAGGGCTTTGTTTTTCCTGAATAACCGAGATCCCGTAAAAAGTTTACGGTCTAGCCAACAGCTGTCTGCTTTAGTACCCGGGGTGCAAGTGAGGGGGGGGGCGTAGCCTCCTAAGTTAGAATACTAGTTATCTAAGTAGGTTTATTGTTTTAAACTTATATCCTCCCCTTTTCTGAGACAGCAGAGTTATCCGGTTAAAGATTTATGATATAAATAAGTAGTAGTATAAATATTTGGGGCATTTCCACGCACGGTCATCTGACCTCAAACTAAGCAGAATTTGTACTATTGGGCGTCAGAGACTGATGAGATTTTTATAAATACATAGGTAGTTACTTATTCACACCCAGACACGGAACGAACAACAATGTTTATATTGGCTTTTTATCGGAAAATCAGCGGTCAAATATATAATTAGCATAGTATAATTAAATGTATACTGTATCTACCAGCTGTGCCGGCGACTTCATCCGCGTTTTCCCCCGGTTTTCGCACTTATCCATTGTTTCTTTGCTCCTATTGGCCGCAGCATGATGTTGTATCGCGTAAAACCCTCCTCGATAAATGTACTATCCGATACAATAAGACTTTTTCAATTCGAACTAGACTCCTGAGGTAAGCGCGTTCAAACAAACAAACTCTTCAGTTTTATAATATAAATAGATGACAACGTACAAGTACTACGTAACGTATTATTCCACGAATTACAATTCTGTTTTATATTGTGATTTTTATATTGATGTAAATACTTTATGAAAAATTACATACATACTTATTTATTTTCCGGCGTCTTCTCGGTAGAGCCAAAATGTGTACTGTTTTTTTTATATAAAAAAATAAACATTATCGCAACATGCTCCCGTGGTGATTCGTAAGTTCTTAAAAAAACATCATTATGAATACATATTCGACTCGACTTGACAAGTGGAAACCTTTGTCAATAAATCTCGCAAGTTTAACACAAAGACAATTAAAATCAACTCCCCTTATTTCGATCCCGTTGCGTTGTGTTATTAAAAAAATGTCAATCAAAGTAATCCGGTGTTCGTTCGCATTTCACATTCATTGCTATACGTTGACCAGTTTTCCCGAAATTGGATCTGAGTGATAGATAGCAAATAAGAGGCAAGTGGGATCAGGTAATTCGATCTACGGACGGACGATTGACGTAAACGTGAAGGGCAGTCAACTTGTTATATTGCATGTTTGTAGATTGAAATGAGAGTTGGTCATTTCATTTAAAATAAGTTCATTTACATAAATGTTACAAAACTCTAACGATTAATTACTAGTTTTAGTTAATTATAGTTTTTCAGTTAATTATCCTTTCTCCTTACTAATATTATAAATGCGAAAGTAACTCTGTCTGTGTCTGTCTGTTACGCTCTCACGCATAGAGTACTGAACCGATTTAAACGAAATTTGGTACAGATATAGTTCAGAGCCTAGGAAAGGATATAGGCTACTTTTCAACCGACTGCGCTTATAAAAAAGTAATGTTTTACCTGTTAAACGTCTCTACGCGGACGGAGTAGCGGGCGGAAAGCTAGTAGTATATATTTTGTTTTAGTAAATTACAAAAAAATGTTTTTTCTTGAATTGTTAAATGACGTAGTTAGATAACAATTGGTTAACCAGCACTGAAATAAATGACCGAAGTTAATTTGCATCGAGGAAGAAAGAGCTTTTGCCAAATATTACGTACATTGTCAGATCTACCCTCATATTGAAGGCCGAATGCTAAAACTTTTAAACTTACTTCAATTGGACATTTTCCAGGAGCGCTTTGACACAATGTAACAACAAAGGAAGAACATTCTAGACACAGTAAATCTCACTCTGTTGTTGTACCAACAAACTAGTTCGTTAATGAGTAAGGATGGTACTGTGTAGGACGTAGGTAGGAACGAAATTAGTAACTCCAATGCATGGGTGGGTATTGCATGTGTTTTCTTTACGCTCAGATTCTACTTTGAACTTTGATCAAGTTTCGATTCGTGCCTATAGTACAGTCTGTGGGGACATATAAAAGCCTCTGGTCTGCAAAAGGTGGAGTAGAAAATGTTTTTTTCGGTTATATTGCTTACGTATGGCAGTTTAATAGAAATCCAAGTTTTCGACCTCGGGGGGCGCATGCGCGAGCCGCCATCTTGAATTAAAGGTGCCGAAATTCGTTTTTTTCTAAATAACGTCTAAACAGTTTACTTTATGACTAAAGTGTCTATGAAAAGCATAAAGAAGACAAAATTACTTACATTTCCTTGATACATGTTTATTCTGTAAGTCTTATAGGTAAAAGTTTACAAGCGATGGAAAAAAACGAAAAAATTATTTAAATCTAGTAGGAATTTGTTACTACGTGTTTGGTCTGGGATAAAAAAAAAAACCAGAAGACTGGGGCTGGTGATATAACACCAATGGGCTCAGTCCAATAAAAACAACTGAGAAAGCTGCACCCCCAACGCTTTTAAAAGTAATTTCTTGCCACTGTAAAAAAGGATGCAGTAGAGCATGTAGTTGCAGAAAAGCTGGATTACAATGCTCTATTGTATGTGGGTTCTGTAGTGGACAGTCCTGCGGAAATGCGGTAGAGATTCGGATAGATAACTAGGACAACGATGACGATGAAATTTCATTGCTGGAAACCCATTTTTTTAGAAACAGCGACATTGAAACTCAAAATTCTAGCGAGATTAATGAAGATGTCGACATTCACCTACCTGTGCCATCAAAAAGGTTTAAAAAATAATTAGTAAAATTTTTAACCAACATTTTTGATTTTTGTAACTTTTGATTTTTCAACTGCTTTTATGTTTTTACCTATAAGACTTACAGAATAAATATGTATGAAGGAAATGTAAGTAATTTTGTCTTCTTTATGCTTTTCATAGACACTTTAGTCATAAAGTAAACTGTTTAGACGTTATTTAGAAAAAAACGAATTTCGGCACCTATAATTCAGGATGGCGGCTCGCGCATGCGCCCCCCGAGGTCGAAAACTTGGATTTCTATTAAACTGCCATACGTAAGCAATATAACGCCAAAACATTTTCTACTCCACCTTTTGCAGAGCAAAAATACCTGCGGACTGGATTACTATAAATAAACAGTTTTTTTTCCTAACTGACATACGGTGATCGCTTCGAGTAGCCTTGTCATCATCACGGACTAGCGGGGGAGCGATAGACTCTCACTCATAGAGCGGGAGAGCGGATGGCTCTCACCCCTAATAAAAATACAGTTACTTATTTTAATATCATGCACAAAAGAATAGATGTGATTCATAAAAATGGGTGATAATAAACGCATGAATCAGAGCTGTGTTTTGTAAATATTTAAATAAATACACACAATATTTGTTGTTTTAGTTCCGTTTTCAATCTTTGAATTATAATTGCAAAACGCAGTCAAAACTTGTAATTTTAAAAAATATACCTACCTTCAGTCCATTCATTTTGTAAATGACGCTGTTTTTTTAGTTCTATCTGTTTTCGTTTTAATAATAAAATTTCAATCCGAGTTGCACGAACCGGTCCAATTGGCAATACAGTGAAATATCGCAAAAACAAAACCGTCATCTAGATAAATGATCATCGAGCGACAACGTTCGATTAAACGCTACTATCATTGAGTGTTTCCGTGTTTGTCGAAACGACGAGTAAATTTAGCGGCTAACGCGTTTCAATTGTACGGAGGGAAAAAAAATTCAGGCATCTATTGAGAGCTGCGCCCGGGGAGCTTCAAGCATAACTAGCGCCACGCGCGGTTCCCTCCGCAGTCTACATCCGAAACTCGCGTCGAACGCACGTCTCTCGTTCCCGCGAACGGCATACATCGATTGACGTACTGTGCAATAGTGCTGTGCTGTGCTGTGGGTGAATTACTGTGCTTGTGACCTTTGACGGATCTTTCGAAAATGTAAGTTCCATTTTTAAGCTTATCCAATGGTAAGTGGAGAGACCTTGATTAAGCCAATCAAAACGTTAACGGTTACTGAATAATTCGAGTGATAATTATGTGGAAGGAGCGTTTAAGGTAAACAGTTTAACGGCAATTATTACAGAATCGGATAGGGTAGCGCTGTAATTTGTCGTTTCATAGTAATTTAGTTTGTTTTACGAACCGATTATAAACACGATTGTTAGAATTGTTAGACGTGAATTGTGTGAATTAATTATTTATGGAATGTGCCCTTTAATTATAAACAGTATTTTAAAGAGAGACAAAGCCACTATTAGTTTTCGTACTATTAAATTAAGTTTAATTCAAATAAAGAAGTAAAATAAAATTTTAACGAATTTCCTAAATATTTTACTAAATATTTTCTTTATATTTTTAAGTCTAGTTAAATTATTGGAAGTGTATTTTAAAACTCATCTTAACAGTAAAATATTTTTTATACAGTGACTTTTTAGATATTCAGGATGTCCGTCGTAATTTTTTAGCGCAAAGAACCCTCTTCAAATTATTTTACAGTAATTTGATCTCCACCTCTATAAAGTTTTAGATAAAACTAAAATAGATTATTTGCTGGAATGTCTTCAGTCTATATTGGCTGATCTAAAAGTCTCTCAGCGGGGGTTATGCTGGATTATCTTATTAGTATTTTTTATGAGTTTATTTTCATGTCACAATTTTTTAAAAGTAAACCATGTAATAGTAACATTTTTTATGTAACATACAATAAAAATGTAACGGATCGCTGTGTCTACATGGATAACATACGTAATAATAATATAGTAGAATAAAATTCATAGTAAGATATACTTTGGTTTCAGCGTTTGTTTTATTGTCATTCGGTTCATATATGTATAAAAATAATATGTTAATTTAAAGAATCACGTCAAACTTGCTGGGCGTTTCCAGGCGCGGGTATAATTATTAATTTTGTTAGTTATACGATAATAAAGTTGTTAAGTGTTAATAAGTTGACCAAATTATCATCATCAGCCCATAAACGTCCCCACTGCTGGGGCACAGGCCTACCCTGAACTTTGACGATCAGGCCTTAGTCAATCACGCTGGCCAAGTGCGGGTTGGTAGACTACACAACCTTAAAATTTCTTCATAGGTGTGCAGGTTTCCTCACGATTTTTTCTCCAAGTTGATCTGTGCTTTTCTTTATTGGGTAAAAATAACAGAATTGCAAATTTAGTAACTGACTATTCATCACATTTTATGAACGGGAGTCTGTTTCTTATCCGAAAATCGTTTGTCCGAAAATCAAAATCCCTAACACGTTTGCTATAATCATCAAAATCCATAATGTTCGAATGTACGAAATTTCATAATCCCTAATTGTCTTTAATTCTAATCATTTTTTGTCATAATATCGATTTCTATAATAATCAAATCTCCTAAAATTACTTGCTATAAAGTTAAATGCCCGAAGTGTTACATAGTATAATGTTCGTTACTACGAATGGAGCTTTATCATAATATTATTAGTCCGAATTATGAATGATTATTTATAATTTTGTTTTATTCAAAAAATGTTTGGCCAAAAAATGGTTTCGTCAAATCATCATTTTATAAATGACTGACTTTTTGACCAAATGATCAACAGTTAAATTTTCATTTTACAAATAATTATTTTGCAAAATGAATATTTAACAACTGAGTTATCATACCAAACTACTATTGGTCTAAAAAGATTGATAAAATGTTTTATTTGGCAAATGTTTCTTTTATTAATCGATCTGATAATAGATATGGTACGGGTCAAATTAAAACACAATATTTGGAAAATCATTATTTTGATAAATTTGGTTAGGTTAGGTTAGAATTTTGGTTAGGTTATGTTAGAACTGGTGACCATAAAACGCGCGAGCCGAGCGAGCGAAGCGAGCGTGCCGCGGCAGCGGCCGGCGAAGCGCCAGAAAATATTTACTACTGTTTAATTTCTATGTAACAGTGGATACACAAATAAAAATAAATATATTTATATATACCGATGTTCGTCACACATAATAAGTCAGTTTTTGTAAGATGGTACTGTTGTTAAATGTCTCGTTTGCCAAATGAATATTTAGGATTTGTAACAAATTATAGAATAGCATTGTGCATTTCACATATTATGGATTGTAATATTTATAGCAAAACATTTTAGGACCTTTAGTACTTTCGGACTTATGACGTTTATGGAAAAGCCTTTTATGTCTTTTAAACTTTATAGATTGTGATATTTATGGCAAAAGATTTTAGGGTAAATAATATTTAGGGATTTCGATTTTAGGGCAAGTGATATTATGATAAATGTAGTTAGGGATAATGATCATTCGGGCAAATGATGATTCGGACATAAAACATTATGAGATGTAAAATTATGGATAAAAATTTTATGAGATGAAATAGAGAACCTTTATGAACACCTTTTAGGACTGTTAAATTTAGTAACTGTATTTATAAGAATAACTAGTGATCCGCCCTCAGTTCGTTTCGGGTAAATTGTACCTACGTCAAAACCTTCCTCTTGAACACTTCTATGTTTAAAAAAACTGCATCAAAATTCGTTGCGTAGTTATAAAGATTTAAGCGTACCATAGGGATATAGGGATAGAGAAAGCGACTTCGTTTTTGTACTATCTAGTTATATATCATAAGAAGTATGTAGTGTAAGAACGAACTCAATCAAAATATTTTTTCTGTATCATCGCGTCGCGCTAATACTGTTTATTCACGCTTTCCCAATAACACACTAATAGTCTGTTTTTCCAATTCAAATTGACTATTGATAACAATCAATGTCGCCTAAGCCTTTCTGTTGGACTCTACCTGCAGAGCCGGATCCACCAAGCAAGTTATAACCCAGGGCCCAATCGATTCAAGTCTCCCCCTGAGCTAAGTGAAGTCAAAGTACAAAAGTACGATAATGCAAAAGGGCCCTGCAAACCTACATACAATGCAGATGCTGGTGGCTCGGAGCAATAGGTTCAGTTCCTCTTTTCTGCCCCGTGTCCCGCCCCCGTTAAGGCATGCAATGCTCTACCAGCTCATGTTTTTCCTCCCTCCTATGATCCCCGGCTCTTCAGGCGGGACGAAACGGCATTTAAGCAGGCCTCCAGGGTGAGTGCGACTCAATTAGGTATATTGTGCATGTTGACCCCATATTATGTGGATCTTAGTACCGCTTAACAACAGATGGAGTGTGGTAATCCTGTTAGCTATTTATAAACATAAATGTTTTCAAACAGCTAAAATAACAAAATTATACCTACATTCTATTTTAACTGAGCACTGCTGTTTCCCTTTTAGTAGTTCCAGGGCCCCTGGTTCTACATCCATAGCCGAAGGCCCTTAAACTCACGGTCCAGCCCTGTCTTCCTCTAACCAAAGTCAACAAGTCTACTAATTACAGTGGCGATTGCCATCTGACCAGCCCAATCCAATAGGGAATTGAACCAATCAATGGATATAGTAGGCCAGTATTTTCGTTATATTGTGTTTTCACTATTATAATTCACTAGCTTTCCGCCCGCGACTTCGTCCGCGTAGAGACGGGTACGGGTAAAACATTACTGACTCCTATAGCGAAGTCGGTTAAAAAGTACCCTATAACCTTTCCTAGGCTCTGGACAATATCTGTACCTTACATTTAAATCGGTCCAGTACTCTATGCGCGAAAGCGTAACAGACAGACAGACAGACAGAGTTACCTTCGGATTTATAATATTAGTAAGGATTTTATTTCGACTGTAAGAGTAATATTTACTGATTTTAGAAGTAAGATAGTAACTTAATGTGTCTCGCGTTTCATGCCAAAAGTATTGAAGTGAGCATTTCATTCTATTACAATTCCACTAATAAAACATACTCTTTTACAGTAAACACAGTCTTTCCAAATATTGGCTAAGTGCGAATTGGTCGTATTCACACTGCTTCAAAATTGCTTCGTTTTTCCTCACAACGTTTTACCTTAAAAACGTGGGTTAAGCTTGATACACGCATACATATATTTATTTGGTGATCCGGTGTTACATTAATTCTTATTTATAAAATACAATGATTATTACAAATGGTTAAGCTACTTAACTCTGTATCAAATGCTTTGTTTAACATTTTCAATTGGCTGCGCCATTTCCTCGAACCACTGGAGAGCTTGTTTTTAATATTAACAGCTATAGCCTCATGAAAAGTTGTTCGTGTAACCGTTCAGTTTTTCTTTTTTAAAAGACACAAGTTCAAGGAACTTCGCCGGTCCTACCAAAGCTGGAAGTCCGAAGAAATAAGTTTTGTTTGCAAAACGATAGTCTTTCAGCTCAGCTATAAGTGTTTTGTATACGAGTAGTTTAGTACATACGAACGCTATCGAGGCACTGTATTTAGTTTTGCTTTGCCAAGTAGATACGCAAGGGGTGCCCTGATAATAATCCAAATCACAACAAATTGATTGAATTGAAAAAAACTGAGAAGAAAAAGAAAAATAAACTTCCTAGATTGGCGCAGCAACCCAAAACAAATCTTAGCCTCCGGTAATATTTTTAAACTATTTTAATACAATAAGTATTATTTAACTATCTCAAAACAAGCGGCACAAAATAAATATAAAAGATGAATAAGTTGCACTACTTTGTATGATACTACAAATATTATTTTCTACAACGATAGCCAAGTGCGGGTTAGTCGACTACACAAGCTTAGAATTTCTCCGTAGATGCGCGGGTTTCACAATGTTTCACCGTTAAAGAATGATCGTACATAATGAATTTCATAATTCGAAAACACATTGTTACGAGGTGAGGTTTGAACTTGCGACCTCTCGGGCAAGCAACGGCTTTAACCACTCGGCCATCGATGCTGAAAAATATAGGTATGTATGATTTTAGACTTTCGCGTTCCATTACACTATTATTAGTCTTTATGGGTCTACACGCGTTATTAGGAGTAGCAAATACATAGCTACTTAGTGTAACCAATACACCAATCGTGGTCGCGAGCGAACTGAAACGTCGGGCAGTAAGTAGTTATGTATTTGCTACTCCTAATAACGCGTGTAGGTAGACCCATAAAAACTAATATTTAGCTGAAAAATATAGTCGGAAGGATATTGGGTAACAGTTTGGGTAAATTCAGATGCCTACGGGCTTGGCGTACCATTTTGCGTGTATACTATTTTCCGCTGTATTCTATTTGCTTTGTTAACGTACACATTGAATAGTCGTATTTACTCTGAACCATGTACCGTGGTGAAGTAAGCGTTTTAGTCAAACTATAAAAGGCAACTATTATGTACGGTTAAAGTTAATTTGTAAAGGCTTCATAAAACTAAGTTTAATTAATGAGGCATTTATCGTGAAAATAGCAGTGTGTGGCATTAAGTTTATATAGGTTCGCTCGCGACCACGATTGGTGTAACCCAGTCGAAACGTCGGGCAGTAAGTAGCTATGTAATTTGCTACTCATAATAACGCGTGTAGACCCATACAGACTAATTTTAAGTTTATATAGGCTTTGGCAGACATTTCTACACTCTATCAGTTAGGGGTGAGAGCCATCCGTTCCCACGCAAGTCCGGTGATTATGACGAGGCTATTTCAAGCCATCATCGTATATCAGTTCGAAAAAAAAACTTTGTCAGAATTAATTAATTCCACCGTTGATTCTGATATCCGTAACACCAGTTTTTAAGATACTTACCACAGGATTTGATAAATGTATGGGATGTTGTGTAATATTTATTTTCTTATTAACTAAGATTGATACAGAGCTAATATTAATGTTTTGTCTAATTTCCGGTAAAAATATAGTTTTTACTGGAATCCTTACTAATATTACAAATGCGAAAGTAATTATGTCTGTCTGTCTGATACGCTTTCACGCATAGAGTACTGAACCGATTAAAACGAAATGGTACAGATATAGTCCAGAGCCTAGAAAAGGCTATAGGCTACTTTTTAACCGACTGCGCTATAAAGAAGTAATGTTTTACCCGTTAAACGTCTCTACGCGGATGAAGTCGCGGGCAGAAAGCTAATAAAATATAAAAGAGACATATTGCACTAAGAATCAAGGCTTCTAACAAAGACTCATATAATATCGTGTTCACATATTGCCTCTGTACCAAAACCACTCAAAGTAATAGTATGTATTACTTCACTCGATGTTTTCATTGGTTAGAAAGCTCAGACTTCAATTCAAGTAAAAGCTGTCTTCTGACTAGTAGTGTTACTTATGTTCTAAGATATTGGTACCAATCAGAATCAAACATTTTCAATTCAAAAACACACATTGATCTGATCCCGTGGGAAGTAGCTTAAGCACTTGTGTTACAAATATCGGAATCTACAGTGGATACACAAGTATAGTTAAATATTTATAATAACACAAGCAGACATGGTCAAATACCGATGTTCTTGACAAAAATATTTTGACGCGACCATGATTGGTGTAACCCAGTCAAAATTTTGGGCAGTAAGTAGCTATGTACTTGCTACTCCTAATATAGCTTGTAGACCCAGAAAGACTAACATTTAGTGATAACCATTTGCTTATAAATTGGCATGGTACTCCATAATAACGTTCGTATAAACTACTTTTTACCCGTCTGATAAAGTTTCGAAACGGTGGTAAAATCACTAATCTATTACCTTTCTTTACTTTACCGACGATTAAAATTTATAAGTACAATAAATAAAGGAATTTTGACTTTGACTTTGAAAGAACACTAATGTTTCATACGTTGAACGACTTTATGCAAAATTTCATAAAATATTTAATTATTAACAACAATTAATTAAATTTGAGAGGGCATGATAACTATAGTATTAAAGGTAATCTGACTTTTGTTAGTACATTCTCAGGTATTTAACTTATATTTGTAAGGTATTTCAAAAAATTTAAAGGCGATATTAGATATATATTCATACATGTATTTAGTAGTAAACAAGGTATGGTAAAATGCAAATTGAAGAAATTGTTTCCAATATTACAACCTTTTGATGGCTTATTTATTGGAGCCAGGTGTTGAAGAAAACTTGTTTACTTAGATAATAAATAAAAACGCATAACCGTTTAAACTTTTAAATAGAAAAAGACAAACTGTAACTAAAAGAAAACAAATTTAGTAGACTTTTGAAACAAAATTACCGTATCGTAGATCTATTCTAAAAAAGTTTAACACTTACTCAAGCTATTCTTCAAGTTAAACTCAACAATATCGTCAAGAGTATGCAAAACAAAACTTAATTTCAGTTTCAAATTATGTATCTATGATACTATAAAAAAATACATATGAAATTATACTTGTTTTCTGATAGCAGAACGATTTACTTTAACAGATATGACTTAATCAGGTACTGATTGCCGCATGAAATTGATGATTAAAGCTACAGAAGCTCTACCCTCTACGTAAAAACCAGTTCGATCGTGCTTTCGAGATTAATAAAACTACTATTTATTAATTAGAATAAAAAAACTGCACAAATCTATTTTACTACTAAGGTAAAATCACTTTACTGCGGGAAAATAACCACTGAAATGTTCACGGTGTATAGATATTTATCCCAATGTGAACAAAACTGTTGACGAAATTTCACAAGTCACTAGCATACAAATTTCACGTCTTAACTCTCTGTGGACCGCCATATTTTCCAGTGGGTGAATGCCAAAGGTGTTATTATTTCGAGACAACACAACTCCCAAATACCATATTTCGTTGCGTCATAGAAAATAAACTCTCATCCCATTATTCCTTGTTCCCTGGACGTGATAAACAACACATACCCGGAACAAACGTATCTTTGAACTGTGGAGGCATTGTTTCATGTTATCTTGGCTTGGGTACGCTTTGTGTGGACTCGAGTAAAGGAGTCTGAAAATGTACGCAGCTAATTAGATCAGTTTTACAGATACTACCGTACCTAAGGGTACTGAATGTGCTGCTATGTTGGTCTATTTGGTAGCAAGCGCTGCGTTAGGACTGAGAGGTGTTCGGTTCGAGTCCGGGGTCTAGCAAAATTTGTGAGTGTTATGGTAAATTAATTATTATTTTTTTACAATGTAAATATTAAATTTCAATTAAGCGTTAAATTAACGTCTAACGATTACACTACCATTACATTTTTAGTTAAAACATATAAAATATATTGTCGGTTTTATTTAAATTCGAAATTATTTGTACGTAATTTGATTTGGTAGACCTATATTTTAGTTTGATATAACTAGATACATAGTTATAGAGTTTATATAAAATTCATGTCCGTTGTGGCGGTGTCTATGATGGCGACTTTGTAGTTTTGACTAAAATATGACAAAAAACGTAGTCACACAGAGACCTTAACAATTATAAATGTGAAAAAATCGGGATGTAAGCTAGTACCTACTCAATAAATCATGTCCCTTTCGACTTCAATCTCTTAACTGCCCTCAGTGCCTATCAGTGACTGCATGCTACTCAAAGCGAACTTCCATACTAAGTTAGCATCCAACGCTCTTAATAAAACCGTGCTTGCAAACTTAGAGAAAGAATGTAAGCATATTAAAAAACTTCGCGAATGTGGAGTACAGCGGAGGCCATCTTTTTCTCCGCATAAACGTAATGCTTTTATAAATTCCTTGTAGGGTTGTCTGGGTAACGGAAAGCTAAGCTATTTCGATAAAAATATTCCCCTCTTTAGTATTCATCGCGTGAGGAATGAAAGTCTCGCAAACTTTCTCGTTTTTCTATTGAGTGAAAACTGTTATTTTGACCAGTTATATGTTGAGTGAATACATAAGACGAAACGTTGGTAAAGTTCGTGTCTAAATTTAAAACAGATTATGTAAATGGGTATACATATAATCACCGGCCCATATACTTACGTCCCTCCTACTTGGGCACGAACCCACCTTAAACTAGGGCGATGAGGGATTTGTCAACCACGCTGGCCAAGTGCGGGTTGGTCGATTACACGACTTTATAATTTCCTCATAAGTGTGCAGATTTCCTCAGTATGTTTTTCCATCACCGTTAAAGCGTCGAATAATCGTACATATCAATTTCAACACAGTGGTACGCGGCGGAGTTTGAACGACCTTTAACCATTCGGCCATCGACGCTTTTATAATAATATAAAAGAGTATTTATAGAACAATAAATCGCTGACTCTGATAAGGGCATCCCTATTTTATAACCCTTTACAAGACACGCTAAGTTAACTTCAAAGTCACATTCAATTCCGAACTCTATGCCAACGGTATAAGGTCCAGGTAACATGTTTTCCTATAAAATGAAAAACTTATAAATCTATCGGTAATCTTGTTTGCGAAATTTCCTTGACAAAGACGGTAAACCGTTGGCCTAATGTACGTTAGGGTGTGCATAAACTTGAGCGTATGTGTTATTTTGGATTTTGCGTTAGATTACGTTAAAAACTGTAGGTAAGTCTACCTATAGTGATGGGTCTACTCGCGATAATAAGAGTAGCAAATACATAGCTACTTACTGCCCGACGTTTCGACTGCCTCAGTTATGGTCTCTAGCGAACTGAGAATATAATCGAGCATCACTACATAGTACATTTGACTGGCTCGGTAGAACAGTGGTTAGTGACCCAGGTTCACTACCTACGGTTCCAAGAATCTTGGGTTCGATTCCCACCCGGGACAAATATTTGTGTGACGATCATCGGTGTTTGTTACGTGTCTGGGTGTTTTATTAAATATATTTAAGTATAATTGCGTATCCACTGTTGGTTCTGATATCTGTAACACAAGTGCTTAAGCTACTTACCACGGAATCAGATCAATGTATGTGAAGTTGTGAAATATATATTTTTTTTTTTATAGTAAAAAACAAAGTCGCTTTGCGCGTCTGTTTGACTCTATGTATGGTTATATCCTTAAAACTACGCTACGGATTTTGATGGGGCTTTATTTAATACATAGGCGGATTCAAGAGGAAGGTTTTATGTATAATTTACCGCGAAGCGAACCGAGGGCGGGTCACTAGTTACAACATAATTATACACATGGTACATATCATAGCAGGTATATATGTATGATAAACCTGCTTTCGAAGCCCAGTTTTCAAAGCATTTCCATATAACGCCAACACGTTGATCGGGGAAATGCTCTCAGTGTATATTGTATATGAATTAAATTTCATTGAAATACACTGATTTGATTAAATTGAAAACTGATTGAAACAAATTAATTAAATAATAGGTTTTTACGGAATAAAACAAAAAATTAAAATATTCAGATTGAACTCTCGTATTCTAATCTATTCTTAATAATAAAATATATAAACTTAACAAGCTTTAATAAATTTAAAGACCCGACATTTAAGCCCTTTACAGCATTGTGTTGTGTGGTCATGGTAAAACTGAAGATACCAATATTATGAAATAAAACTAATTTCACGAATAAAAATCGCGTCTACTTTTATTCTATTCATTATTTAGGGACTCGACGTTTCAAGCTTTTTACAACCCTTGTGCTGAAAAGGACTCGAAAATGTTCATCACGGGAAATACAGTCATTCCATTGTGCAGTGTAGCGCAAATAATAGAAAACTATACCAATATTAAATAAAATAAATAAATAAATATTTCACAACATCACATACATCGATCTGATCCCATGGTAAGTAGCTTAAGCACTTGTGTTACGGAAATCAGAAACGATAGTGGATACACATTTTTTTTAATAACACACCCAGACACGGAACAAACACCGATGTTCGTCACACAAATATCGGTTCCGAGTGGGGATCGAACCCACGACTCTTGGAACCGTAGATAGTGAACCTGGGTCACTAACTACTGTTCCACCGAGCCAGTCCAAGTATTAATGATAATAAATAAATAATAATAAATAAATCTTTATTCAGTACCATATTTACAATAGAGTTTTATATGATTGGAATCTCCTTTTAAGCGCAAGTATTAAACTTAAATATTGTGAAAGAACAATTTGACACAACGAAAAAAGCGAACGCCCTATCTAGGGTGGGTATAGACCCACCCTAATGTTCTTAATGGTTTGGTTAACCTGTTAATGTCTATGGTTTCGTTAATCTTGTTAATTGGTAACAAGTACCGGGAACAAGAGATATGAGACGGATTTTCTTCCCAAATGGGAGGAAATTTGTAGCCAATTTTCCTTCACTTATAGGTTATCTGTAAGTGATAGCTAAATACCGTCTAAATGGTTTGTTTTTTAATTCTGAGTGTGTCTTCACAGTACATGATTTTTTATACAGTCTTTCTATTATTATTCATTTAATCCTACTAATAATTCAAGTAAGATGTGTGGATGGATTGATGTATGTATGTTATTTTTTTTACCGACTTAAAGAAATCATTTTATCTGAACGTACTGAACGAGTAGACATTCGTTAACGAAACTTAACAATAATATAACTAACATATCAGAATAACACATAGGCAACAATTTATAACGTTAGATTATTCTTTATTAACCAAAAAATAACGATAACTAACTCCACACGCACAAATTGGCCGGCGGCCGCTGGTAAAAAAAACAGTCTTCATAATTTACTTACATCGATCTGAATACACGGTAAGTTGCTTAAGCACTTGTGTTACAGAAATCAGGATCAACACAGAAATACACAAATACTTTAACACACATATAACACACCCAGACACTTTATTAGTGTCTGGGTATTGCATCGAATATCGTGTCTATCGGCTCTATCGAGTCTGCTCTACACGATACAGGAAGTTACCGGTGATACACTTGCCTTACAAAGCTCTTTAAACTGTTGGCCCAGGACTTGATCTCTATTCAGCGGGAGCCAAAAGCGGCTAGCCAAATGCACATGATATATAGCACGGGTACTAACATAGCATTCTGCATTTATATATTTATTTCATAGCAATGTTATGAGTGTTCAAAGAGAAATCTAAAGCTTTTTTCATTGTCTTACCCTTTCAATTCTACTGCATACAAAGTCCACTTACGTTCTAAATCTTGAAAAAGTAAATATGGTTGTTAATACGGATTTATTATATGAAAAAAAAACACGTTACAATTTAACCGGTCAGAAACTAAGCCTGTATTTTTCATAAGCCAAACATCTGAGTGGAAGCTTTTTCGTCAAATCCAAGCGTCAGAAACTCGTTGTAAATAAGGGGGCGGGTCGAAAAGACCACAGGGGCGCTGTATAAGGGTTAATTCAAAGTTCGCGTGGTGGGCCTGTCGCCAACCACTGATTGATAATGTCGTTCAGCCGGTTTAGCATTATAATCAGCCCTATAACTCTTGCTTATTAAACATTTGCCCTTTGTAGAGACGTCCTGATAAAGAAATAGCCGTTTCTCTTGATTAAAGTTTGGTTATCTTTTGGTTATAATGAATGGGCCATATTAGGCAGTTTATTTCGTAGTTTAGTATAGCTCGTAAACTAATGAATTTTCGGTAATTAGCTTGGTTAGGGCACGGAATTGTAACGAATATGAATTACTGCGATAAACTTTGTAAATTTGTTTATTGAATACTGCAAAGGATTTACGTTTAATTAGATTTATTCTCCAAATGCTTGGGATATTAAAAATTATGAGCAAAAATATGCAAACAATAAAAAACGAATATTCATGCTAAAAGCTCAACGAGACCTTGTATACAATAGAATTTAATTATATTCTTTAAGAGCGTAATCTGTATACACTGAAAAGTCCATCGACTCTTCCCTGTATACATAGGGAGGGGTCAATGGTCTTTTTATCGTTTAATATTTTAAATATACCTCCTTAGTAAGCTATTTACAATAAAACCGGCCAAGTGCGATTCGAACTCTTACCAAAAGGGTTCTGTACCAATATTGTAATTAAAATATCACGTTTATGGGCGCCTTAAGTATTCGTTATATTTTTATACGTATCTATCATTGTAATTATTTTGGATGCCTTTTGTTTTTGGGTGTCTCTCTTAAGTATAGTTACATACATACATACATAATATCACGCTTTTTTCCCAGAGGGGTAGGCAGAGATCACTTCCAGCGATCCACTTTTCACCTTTGTGGGAAACGTGACGTGACGGGTTGTGGACCACGTCGCCGCCATTTTGCCTTGTGCATTATTTTATAATTATATTGTTTAAATTGTATAGTTGTAGCTATCGCGATTCTTTAAATACAGTGAAATCTTAGTAATAGGATCCTCTTTGGGTACAGAACCCACAAAAAACGACTCCAAATATGTTTAATCAATAACTGTCGAAACCACAACGTTACCATTACACAACGTGACGTGTAGATTTATCCATTTGTTAAATTCAAAACCAGTAACCTCATGATTTCATTTCATTCTTGTCACAAATCCGCTGGGTATTAAGTAATCAAACTGCCAACGGCAAAGCCTACATTTTTTCCAGCAAACGCTATAGCCCTGTGTTTTCCATAACACAAATTTCTAGTTTATCGCGACACAAGATTTTCCGACCAATCGCGCTTTTGGAATACTGCCCAATGACGTAGCACACTAACCAATATCTAGGCAGGAGTTAGATAAACTACTGCTGTGTTAGGCGTGATGTAATATGTGGGGCACATATTGTATGTTGTATGTTTTTTTTTTCTTACTTTGTTTTCTTTGACTAAAAATAAAATAAAAGTTGCAGCCGAAAATATTTGAAAACTCTGTCACTGAACTTTTTTTTTTTAATAAACGGCGATCAGGGTTTCTACACCTGATGATAAGCTGCCCTTAGCTTCACACATGAGGTCGGTAGTTACAATAGAGCCTGTTGCCCTCACCCTGGCCTAAGGTCTCTTCGTGCCCTGCCTGAAGAGCTCGAGATTACTGAAGAGAGGAAAAAACATGGCCTACAAGGGAATTCTATTCCTTAATCGCACGGGGCAGAAGTGAAACTGAACTTCTTGGTCATAATTATAATCATAATAATCATCAGCCGAAAGACATCCACCGCTGCACATATGCCTCCCTTATTGAGATCATTAAGGGAGTCATTATGTTATTAATTGTTATCAATCGATCCTAAGCATTATGTCAATATGGTTTATTGTAAGATTTTAGACTTTCGCGTTCCATTACACTAAATATGTCTCTATGGGTCTACACGCGATATTAGGAGTAGCAAAACTACATAGCTACTTACTGCCCGACGTTTCGACTGGGTTACACCAATCGTGGTCGCGAGCGAACTGGAGCCGCCCGTCTTCGTCTGCCATAGCGCTTGTGAATTTCTGGATCCACCCCTAACCGGCACTAATGTCATTTGTACAGCTACCCACATTTGTCTGACACACTACACTCACTGTATCCGGGTTCATATTAGACGTCTATTACGATGGTTTATTGTGCCTGTCGACCTCATATGTGGACCTCACTACCTCTTATTATCAGGTGAAGTGAAGTCATCCTTAGAGTTCTTTTTTATAGAAAAAGTGTGCCGGAAAGCACGTTAACCTGGTCGTCCTGCATTTGATTTTCTCCCACGTCAGATTGACGTGAAATCGTACCTAGAAAATGAATAGTCAGAAAAAGCACTTACGATTATTTTTATCAAGATTTAGATTATTAAAAAATGGATGACCTTACTCCACCAGATGATAAGTCTTCGTAAGGTCTACATAATGAGGTCGCAACAGGCAGAATGGACTCTATTGTCCACGTATTGTTGCGCACATTTGTGCACAATAATTTTTATGCCCTGCATAGTTGGCTAGTCTCCATTCATATTGCCCGCCATAGTTTGGTTGGCCGAAATTATTAGTAGTTTATGTGCACTCTCGCCCGATGTAATTTTGGGAAGTCGGTCAAGGCTATTATTTGCGACTATTTCTGCGCAAATTTCTTAGATTCCACTGCAGATTTGCATTTAGTAAGTAATATAGAATGTAGTTTACTTATTACCATTACTGCCTACCTACCATACCAATTGTTGGACGGTTTATAGGCTGACGGTTCTTTAAACATCTCAAATTATTATCCTTACTATCCTTACTAATATTATAAATCCAAAAGTAACTCTGTCTGTCTGTCTGTCTGTTACGCTTTCACGCATAGAGTACTGGACCGATTTAAATGAAATTTGGTACAGATAGTCCAGAACCTAGGAAAGGTTATAGGCTACGTTTTAACCGACTGCGCTATAAGGATGTAATGTTTTACCCGTTAAACGTCTCTACGCGAACGAAGTCGCGGGCGGAAAGCTAGTCAGATATATTTTTCCGAATTAGAGGTGAAAACTTACTTTGTGCTCTTAACGGTTGTTTTTTGCTTGCTGTTGTTTTTTTTCAGGAAAGAAAACTTTGGGCAGTATTTTAATAGATCTTCGTAGGCGCAAACACTATTGTTTACTAGCATAACTTTATATTTATGAACTGATTGACATTACACAAATTGTTAATGTTAAGTAGAGCCTACGATCCGAAGCCGGCGTGACAGACGAGTTCAATGTGGCAGTTGGTTTGCACCAGGGATCGGCTTTAAGCCCATTCCTGTTCCTCCTGGTGATGGATGTTTTAACATCAGACATACAGGAGGAGGCACCCTGGTGCATGCTGTTTGCCGACGACATTGTTCTTGTCGGAGAAGATGCAGCTGAGGTGCAAAGCAGACTGGGAAAATGGCAAGAAAAATTGGAGAGAGTTGGATTGAAAATAAGTCGCACCAAAACAGAGCATCTGTTCTGCGGCTTTGGTGACTCCTCCAGTTTTTCTCCAATTGCCTTAGATGGTGTAACCCTACCGGTCTGCTCCGACTTTAAGTACTTAGGCTCACTTTTCCAAAACGACGGCAATATTGATCGAGACGTTAAGAATCGAATGAATGCTGGATGGATGAAGTGGCGACAGGTCTCGGGAACAACTTGTGACCCACAAATGCCCCTTAAACTTAAGGGGAAAATTTACAAAACGGTCATCAGACCTGTCGCGATGTATGGATCAGAGTGCTGGGCAATGAAAAAGACTGAAGAGAGGAAGATGCATGCAAATGAGATGCGTATGTTGAGATGGATGTGTGGAGTTACAAGGTTGGACAGGATTAGGAATGAATATATAAGGGGAAGTCTGAAAGTTGCACCAATTTTAGAAAAGGTGAGAAGTGCAAGGTTAGCTTGGTACGGGCATGTTATGAGGAGGGAAGAAAGCCATGTGACTAGAAGAGCGATGAGTATGAATGTCAATGGACGTAATAGTAGAGGAAGGCCGAAGAAGACATGGATGGATTGCGTGAGAGATGATATGGGAGTGAAAGGAGTACACGCAGAGATGACGAATGACAGGCCCGAGTGGAAGAAATATACATGTTGCGCCGACCCCACTTAGTGTGGGACAAGGGCAGGAGAATGATGATGAAGTAGAGCCTACGAGTACCAGGATAAATATAATGGTAAGCTCTATCGTAATAAGTGAAAACCGCATCTATATCGAATAAACCGTTTTTAAAATTAGTATTTGCTTAATAATAAAAAAAATAAGCAAACGTATAGACAAATATTCCAAACATCATTGTTTTGCGTACCACTGAGTTGATTTAGGTTTCATTAATTTTTTTTAATACTACGCAGTCAAACAGCAATCCTTTACATTTATGTATGTATGTAGATAATTCTTTTTACGCCGTTCAAAACAGGTTAACACAGCAGAAACTAATAAAACTAAATGCAAAAAATATGGTTTACCCAATAGACCTCTCTCAACACAAGCTCCAAGTAATCCTTAACCTGATTTGGACGAGTCCATCGATTCTCAACCCAATACCAAGAGCATAAGGTTCAAAATTACGTAGTCTCCTCGTGTCCTCCGTCCGGGAGGTTTAGGGTTAATGTAGTTTTCAGACGCAAATCTCAACAGAGGGCTCTTCATAATTCTATCATTGGAAATATTCTGTTGCCTTGCAAATAGCTAGACTGGGGTGGCCAAGGATGGGAGGCTAACATCGGACGTTACACTACTAAACCGAATATAATGAAATTTGAAGCACTGATAGTTTGGAAACTGAGTATACTTATTAACCGATTACAGTTTAAGATTATTGACGATTTAAGTGTTAAAATGCCATGTTTTTACAGTTTTGTCCTAAATATATCCCGACTAGTTTCTAGTTGATGAAATGATGAAAGGTGATGAAAACTCGGGTCATCATCAGCCCATATAAGTCCCCACTGCTGGGGAACGGGGCTACACTAAACTAGGGCGGAAAGGCCTTAGTTAACCACGGGTTGGTGGACTACACAACCTAAGAATTTCTCCTTAGGTGTGCTCCTTAGGTTTCCTCACGATGTTTTCCTTCACCATTAAAACTCGAGTATTCTCGACAAATTATTACGGTTAAATGTCTCTTTTAAATCCTAATAGCCTCAATGGAAAGCCATCAAATGAGCCGAAATGATTTCCACGTCACAAAAACATTCAATACGAGCGAGCGTTTATAGAAAACGATTCCATTAAGAAGACAGCTCTTCTTCGTCAAGTAACAGGACAAAAACGCGTCGAACATCATTCGGAGGGAAAGTAATCACACTCAGTGTCGCGTTGTTCAACCGAGTCTAACCCACTCAGTGTCATGCATAAGTTATGTGAGTTACTAAGCATAATGCTTAAGACGAGCGCAAGTTTGTGAGTCGATTGAAATAATATAATGTTTAAGACCATTTTGAAGAGTTACGGCTGAATACCGAATTGAAATTTAAATATTCTGCAAAAAATTGTCTTCTTTTTTTTTATTATATGAGTAGGGAGTCTAACATGTTATATCGTATGTGTACGTTTGTGTCCTCCATAAACTTTTTTGTGGTTACTATATAGATTTAGATAAATTGTCTTTACAAAACAAATGTTCTACAAAAATATTTCAGACTTTCGCGTTCCATTACAGTAAGAAGATAATATGTATTTGCTACTCCTAATATCGCGGTGTAGACCCATAAAGACCAAAATTTACAAACCTATCTATCACATTATCAGCACTACTGGCAGAAATCCTGACGTTATTCTGAAAATAGTCAAGTCAAGTGAGTTTGTTTTTATAATATCATCATAAAAAGTAACAGTTTCATCAACTGTCATCATTCAAAATAATAATATAATTTTGTGAAATATCTGCTATTTCTGTTGTAGCACTTTTTGCGACTACGATTTCTCGTTAAGTTGTATCGACTCATTTTGCTACAGCACTAACATTAATGTTCCCAGCTGACATAAAAGCCTAACTCTAAACCGATCCCGTCAAACGCAACGCCCAAAAAAAACCGCTCCACATTTCCTAACGGAATTGAGATTTTTTTTTCTCCGCGCCCAACAAAAACCCTATTACGTCACAGCGTTGTGAAGATAGAAATCTTCGCTGTGAAAAATTTACCAAATCGCGCCTCCTACTAAATGTCTGCTTGCTTTCACTCTGAGAAATTCACCAACGCGCCAAATCTCGCGTTTCGCATTATACATTGCTGCGTAATCTTCAACAATTTGGAGTTCCCCGTTTTCCAGCAAGCAGTGTACTCAATGTCAATATTCAAAATGGAACAAATTCTCGGAACGTGGTACCCGTTGATATTCAGAGCAGAAATTTAAGAGCCGTAAGCACCAATTGTGTAGAAGGCTCAATCAAAACGTTAACTCCTGCCAAAGCGTCTTTGATAGATGGATTGCTGAAGTAATCTGTTATTTTGCAACGGAAACGTTTTGACGAATTACTTGGATTAAATTTTTGGTCAGCTGTCTTGCATAAATTTACTTTGTTATTCTGTAATGCGGTATATCTGTAAAACTCAATAATTATTATTTATCAGCATTGTGGTAAAAAAACTCAGTGTATGTAATTTTGGCAATATTTACTGTAATATCCTCTAAATTTAGTATCAGCATTGCTTTTCTTATGATTTAAGGTATCAAATCCCCGTTCTCTTCTGGTTTCGTGTCATATATTGTCGAGTGTGCTAGATATCGTACAATATTACGTTTAAAAATCTTTTTTAGTTCTGGCCAGAGTTAGATTGGCTTGATGGAACAATGGTTGGTGACCCAAAATTACTACCTACGGTTCCGAGGATTCGATTCCCACTCGAGACAAATATTTGTGTGACAAAAATCGGTGTTTGTTCTGTGTCTGGGTGTATTATTAAATGTTTTAAGTATATTACATACAACCCACTGTTGATTCTGATATCTGTAACACAAATGCTTAAGCAACATACCACGGGATCTGATCGGTGTATGTGATGTTGCAAAATATAATTTATAGATTCGCATTTATTTATAAGCTGGATGCTTTCATGGCCTCTGCCTAAACCTATTTGAAGGTTGAATTATGAACTCTTATCGATCCGGCACTTGATTCTTATGATTCTAGCATTTCTCAATATTCGAAGTAAACAAATACCTACTTATTAGTTTTCCAGGCTAAGTATTTTTTACAAGCTTTTATTTAACTTGCAATGTATGTATGTATGTATGTATGTATGTATGTTTGTGTGTTCGGGTGGAATTTTATAACTAAATTTTAAGGCACTTGCCCTCAACCGATTGAGCTGAAATTTTGCATGCACGTGTATATCCGATGACAATGCAATATTATTATGACATGGAGCTGATCTGATGATGAAGTCGGAAGATAGCCATAGCAACTCAGTAATTAAATAACATAACCACATCGAGTTTGGGCTCATTTCATTCGACTAGATGAGTACTTTGGTGCTAGATAGTAACCAAGGTCTGATGATGGAGCCGGAAGACAGCCAAAGGAACTCAGTACTTAAACGACACAACCAAATCGAGTTTGGGCTCGTTTGATTCGCCTAGATGAGTACTTAGATGCTAGATGGTAACCAGGGTCTGATGATGGAGCCGGAAGACAGCCAAAGGAACTCAGTACTTAAACGACACAACCTCATCGAGTTTGGGCTCGTTTGATTCGCCTAGATGAGTACTTAGATGCTAGATGGTAACCAGGGTCTAATGATGGAGCCGGAAGACAGCCAAAGGAACTCAGTACTTAAACGACACAACCCCATCGAGTTTGGGCTCGTTTGATTCGCCTAGATGAGTACTTTGGAGCTAGATGGTAACCAGGGTGGAACTTACAAGGTGAAAACTAAAAAGTATAAAATAAATTAAGGTAAAAAAATCTTTAAAAACAAGCTTTTATTCAAATGCGCTAAAAAGAAAAAAATAAACTTTTACACTATAACTTTACTGTCAACTTATAACATTTCAAATTCAACATATTTGACACAATTTATATGTTTTAAAAGCTTGTCGCGAGATTTAAGTACCTACTCGTAATTTTAAAAGCAAGTTTTAAAATACCTGCCTATTAAAAATTTTAAACTAAGAAAGTAAATACGAGTACTTAAATCTCGCGACAAGCTTTTAAAACATATAAATTGTGTCAAATATGTTGAATTTGAAATGTTATAAGTTGACAGTAAAGTTATAGTGTAAAAGTTTATTTTTTTCTTTTTAGCGCATTTGAATAAAAGCTTGTTTTTAAAGATTTTTTTACCTTAATTTTTCTATATTCATACAGGACTAACTTGCGGATTTGGCCATAACATACTGACTGCCATCCAATGTCTTCCATACTGAATGCTATCTATAAGTAAGATATCTAAATTCTCGTTCTTGCAAATCCCGTATGCCACACCTAGTTTTAACCGGCTAAAACTAGGAGTAGCCGCACTTCGGGTATTAGGCGTAACATATATATCTACACCGTGAAATTTTAGTGGTTGTTTTCCCGCAGTAAAATGATTCTATCTTAGTAGTACAAAAGATGTGTGCAGTTCTTTTTTGTTAAAATCAATAAATGCCGGTTCTACGAAAGGTTTAACCTTAACCCGAAATTAAGTTCGAACCACTTTATGACTTAGGGTGTAGAGCTTCTTTAGCTTTAAGCATCGATTTCATGCGGCAAGCAGTACCTGATTACGTCTCATCTTATAAAAGAACGATATCTTCTCTCGTTTTCGAGATAGAAAATTATTATTTTTAAAATTTCAAAAAAAAAATTTTTTTTTCGCGGAATAATTTGCCTAATTCGATAGTATTACTAAAGGCAAATCGTTCTGCCACGGGAAAACAACCACTAAAATTTCACGGTGTATATACTATGTTAGGATAACCAAAATATAAACCATGTCTGTATTTATACCCAAAGTTCAACAGAACAGCAGTTGTTATTAACTGGATTGTTATAGGAAAAGGTCGAAATAATGATGTACAACATATGGACAGAGCCCAAATAAAGGGTTAATCTTCGCAACCCAATAAGGTCGGGTGGGCCACGGTCGGTCGAATATTTAGGGTTATCTGAATTGTGCAGGTTTCTTCATGACGTTTTGCCTTACTGGTGAAGTAGTATTAGATTTCACTGCCTCATTGGATAGAATGTGGGCCGCGTAAAGTCTGAGTTCGTAGATTCGTGTCTCGGAATACATTTTTAACTGAATTTGAAGTCCTGAAGTGAATTGAAGTTCATAACGTGGCGCAGTGGACTACTCTTAAAATTTTCATTGCCACTGTAAATATTCCCAAATCTTGATAAAACAAATTATAAGGCGAGATTGTGTGTATATTTGTATTTGAAGTTTCTGCGTAGGTGTTTTGATACTCTGTCCATGTAGAGTAGTATAATATATATCACGTGACATTATGTGCCACTCTCTAGCAAAAAATACTATGACATATCCTTTAGTCTTTGTCGTTCGGTGTGTCAAATTTTATTAAAACTAGTTCCGGCTTAAAAACGTAACAAACAGACAGGATCGCACATTAATGGTAGTGGTAAGAAAGTTAGGTGTACACACACATACATGATTTTCCAAGGTAAGTAATGCGTGAGTTTTTTAGTAAAGTAAAGTGTTTTCTATTATACAGAACTAACTTGCGGTTTCGAGAGTCGTGGGTTCGATTCCCACTCGGGACAAATATTTGTGTGACGAACATCGTGTTTGTTCCGTGTCTGGGTGTATTATTGAATATATTTAAGTTTATTTGTGTATCCACTGTTGATCCTGATTTCCGTAACACAAGTGCTTAAGCTACTTACCACCGGATCAGTTCAATGTATGTGAAGTTATGTAATATTTATTAATATTTATATTTCTTCAGTATTTGTTAGTGCTGCCAAAATGAAAACATATTTTTTTAGTTCATAAAAATGTAATGAAAAATACATACCGTACATCCCATCAATGCAAACCAGATAGTTAGCAATAAAAACGTGCGAACATTTTTATAGCACCGAACCATCCGTAATCACGCTTGTACTGCCATGGACATTTATTTCCATAATTCAATTTTATGACCCAGCAGTTAATAATGATATACGGAGTTAAACCTCTTTCGGAGAGTCTATTGTGTAACGGTGGGTTATAATAAAGATTGTCTGTTAATGGACGAGGAAGTAGTCTAGATGACTTTATTTAATAGACTAGTGACCCGACCTTGCTTCGCTTCCGGTGAATTTTTCATAAAAAAAATCCCCCTTGAATCCTATTTATTGATAGAAACCACGTCAAGGTCTTTTTCAATTTTAAAACTTTCATTGATACTGTAAAGTTACCGAAATATGAAAGTTAAGAATGACACAAACTTCCACATTATTATTTGTAGATACTAGATCTTTTGATTCGCACAGTAACAATTTTTTTCTGTAGGTATTGGTAACAGTTACCATTTACCGCAAAATTCGCATTTCATTTCACCAACATCATGACAAAACATCATAACAACACCGAAAAACTCATCACCAAACCGCACATTTTCGGGGAAATGAGTGTGTCTGCCAGAGAAATGATGTTAGCCGAAAACAAAGAACAATTCAGTACATTGTTGTACCCTGATTCGCGTTGTTTTACTTCGAACAACAGAACAACGAAACGCCGGCTTTCGCTCAACGTCGAACAAAAAGTTGCCTTCTTTACAACCTTTTATATATTTAAATGAAATTTGTATAGTTATTATCGTTTTTTTTTTATATTGTCACTTGTTTATAGAAAACACTGCTGCTCGATAATAATTTACACTTTTTTAATTTTTCCATTGACTTACTATTTTAAATTACAATTTACTTTATCATTCTATTTTTTACATAACATTTACGTAGGTACAAAATTTGCGTCCAATAAGGCATACCAAAAACCAAGCCAACTGCTATAGACCACTAAGTTATAAATAAGTAAATATCAATACAACATCACACACATCGATCCGATCCCGTGGAAGTAGCTTAAACACTTGTGTTATAGATATCAGAAACGACTATGGATAGAGAACATAGCGATCAAGATGCCTTAATATTCGAAAGTCCCTAAACAAAGTTTTTTTTTAAATATTACACAACATTGACTGATACCGTGGTAAGTAGCTTAAGTACTTGTTTTACGAATATTAGAATCAACAGAGTCATTCTAATAAAATAAACCATGAGACGATAGTGCTTCCAAACGGGTTTGCGGGTGCTGAAAACTACTGACTAGGGGATCTGTACTTATTATAGAGGACTTTTTTTAAGTTTTAGTTCGATTGAGCTTTCTAATTTTGAAACACCACAGGCGGTTCCTAATAAAAATGAATAAAATAATTTCTAATAGGTACAATGTAATAATAAAATTATTTAACAATTTTATTGTTACATTTTTCCGATCCAGACATTGTAACGAACGTAAGATGTTCAATAAGAACGTCCATTATATGTATCTTATATATGTATGTATATGTATCCAAAGCAACAAAGAACTAGACAAAAGAATAAAAAGGTAACAAAACAACGAATGCTCGTAAGGCCCTGAACAAAAACACAGTCAAAAGACCTCTTAGCTTAACTACCAAATTTTTTGAAAGAATGCCGTTTTACCCCAGTACAAAGTTACGCCAAACAATAGCCATAATAAAAACAAATAAATATTACACAATATCACATAAAATTGATCTGATCCGTGGTATGTAGCTTAAGCACTTGTGTTACGGATATAAGAATCAATAGTGGAAATAAAAATATACTTAAATACACAGTGAAATTAAAGTGGTTGTTTTCCCGTGGCAGCACGATTAATTGCCTTTAGTATTACTATCGAATCTTGCAAACAATTCCTCGAAAAAAAAAATTCTTTTCCAATTTTCAAAATAATAATTTTCCAACTCGAAAACGAGAAGAGCTATCGTTGTTTTTTAAGATGTGACGTATTCAGGTACTGCTTGCCGCATGAAATCGATGCTTAAACCTAAAGAAGCTCTACGCCCTACGTAATAAAGTGGTTCGAACGTACTTTAAAGTTTCGCTTATACCTTTCGTAAAACCGGCATTTATTGATTTTAATAAAAAGATAACTGCACAAATCTATTGTGTTACTAAGGTAGAATCATTTTGCTGCGGGAAAAAAAAAACCACTCAAATTGCACGGTGTATATTTGATGACACACCCAGACACGGAACAAACACTGATGTTCGTCACGCAAATATTTGACCCGGGTGGGAATCCAAACGACGACTCTTAGACGGTAGGTAGTGAACCTGGGTCACTAATCACTGTTCCACCGAGCCAGTCAAACGATGACAATGAGGGCATGACTTTGTTTCTGTCCCGAAAACTTTGATGGCGTTTCAAAGGCGATTATGAGAGAGAGGCGGGAAAATAGATATTTTGGCTGAAAATACGTCGTATCGTGTAAAAAAATATGTCAGTGAACGTCAAAAACAATAAGCGGAGATAAAATAACTGAAATGAGGGAAAAACATTGTTTATTTTGGAAAATGGACGCGATTTCACAAAAATTATTTATATTATCAGTATTTTCGTGGTGTGTTTTGTGTATTCAATGTGGATGTTCTTTTTGTAGAGTATTACGTACATACCAGCGATTTTTTACTGAATGTTTATATAACTTTTATACACCGTAGAATTTTAGTGGTTATTTTACCGTAGAAAAACTATTTGCCTTTAGTAGTACAATCAAATTATGCTAGTTATTTCTAAAAAAAAACTTACTTTATTCAAATTTTCAAAAAAATAGTTTTTTAATTCGTAAGCGTGATAAGCTAACGTGTTTTTAAGAGATATGGCGTAATCAGGTACTGATTGCCGCATGAAATTGATGATTTAAGCTAAAGAAGCTCTACCCCCTTTTTTTATTGCGGTAAAATGCTTTTCGCACCGTCACTGGGAGAGGGGGTTCTCTCCCAGTGGTGTGTCGGACTCCCCAGCGGCTGGCGAGGAGATGGTAAATGCCAGCCGCGGCTCCTGGGCGAGGTGCAATGCCCAGGGGGTTTACCGACTTAAACACCCCGGTGTACCTCGTCGCCGTTTGGCGGCGTCATGGGACTCTGATCCAGTCTTCTACTGCCACGAGGTAGCTCTACCCCTAACTTTAAAACTAAATTAAATTGATATGTCTTTTTGTAATATTAAAATAACAACCTTTTACTAAACAACATGAAACATATTTTTGTTTGTCGGTATATTTATTCTTCCTAATCTCCAAAACGGCTGGGCCAATTTTGACGGGAATTTCACTACTAAATATTTTAAAAGATTAAATGAAGGCTATTTAAATATTTGCTGCCAAACTAGATTAAATACCTATTTGTAAAATAATTGTAGTGTCGGGTTGGCTAAAGTTAATTTTGACATATTCCAATTATGTATTTAAAAAAACATTAATTTAAAAAAATATTTACAATTTTGGTGGCAAATTCCTTTGTACAAGAAAAGAGGAAAATAAACGAATACAATTTGTGATTTTCTCATCGTAACATACCGATATACATGATGATATGCGCTTCCTTTAAATAAGAGAGGCAAACATAAAAAGGCGTGTTTTATTAAATTCCTCGATATGAAAGCAATATTCTTGGGTTTTTCCCCCAAGTTCATTTGTTACCAGTGGGTTGTGGCCTTAGTGGTAGCGTTTTGAAAAAAAAATATTATAATCAAGAAGGCTTATACGAAAACACGACTGGGTGTTAAAATATGCCACTTAAAAGAGCTCTCTCACGCTTTCGACTAGCAAGATAGTTTTTTTAAATAAAAAAAAAAAGTTTTTTTCATGAAATAACTAGCATGTTTCGATAGTACTACTAAAGGTAAATCGTTCTGCTACGGAAAAACAACCTCTTAAGTTGCACGGTGTATTTAATGTACTACCTAAGTATGTGATTTGATTTTACAAAATCACGACAATTCGTTATTTTATTCTAAATATAGTGCTCATAGATATACTTTAAAATAAATGTACTTTTCCATGCCAATTTTCACGTAAATCATTGTCATTATATTTTTTTGATATTATATTTAATAGATTGCTTACATAATCCATCTATTGCAACATTATTATCAGTTACACTGCAATACATTTAGTTTTACATTACTAGTTTATTAGTGTGGGAATTTTCTGTTTCCCCTTAACTCTACAATGAACTACCTTGAAACAACTAAACGACGCTGACATCAATTATTTAGAAATCAATTAGAAGCTCTTCTTACAAGTAAGGCATTTTAAAAACTGATGGAATTTTTATGTAACAAACTACGACTTTATCCCACCATCAACGTCATTATCAGCCCATATACGTCCCCGCTGCTGGGTCACGGACCTACCCTAATTTGCTCACATACGAACCGTTAAAACTGACTCTGCATTATCCCCGCTCACACAAAAACCTTGGCCTAGCCCTATCCCGAAGGAAATGGTTCTTCAAATAGCCTAAACTACACCCAGTTGGACCTTAGCAGAAATGGGCCGAATAATGAGCGTGGCATTATGACCCTTTTCACTATTGGCCGAAGTGCTATTATGCCGTTAAGCCTTATTTGATATACAACCTAAACTCATTGATTTGGTTTGGCGTAAGGCATATAATGAGTTTTATACTGATTCTAGTACAAGGAATCTGAGTATTAGAGAAAACTGAACTGCGTCGTTGGTCTGTTGGTAGCAAGCGCTGCGTAAGAATCCAGAGGTCCCCGGTTCGAGTCCGGGGTCGGGCAAATTTTGTTTTTTTGTAAATAACTATTCAGCCCGGTGTCAGGAAGTTGGCGTTTGCACATTGTGCCTAGGAAAGCACGTAAAGCCGGTGGTCCTGCGGCCGATCTCTCATCGGTCATGTCGGATTGCCGTCTCACCGAACTATGGAAGGGAACTGAGAGTGCACGTGTGCTTGCGCGCACACTTGTGCAAAATAATATGTCCTAGGCTAGGCTGATCTCAATTGAGATCGGTCACCATAGCTGAAATTTGACTGGCTCGCTGGAACAGTGGTTAGTGATCCGGTATGTTCACTACCTACGGTTCCAAGAGTCGTGGGTTCGATTCCCACTCGGGACTAATATTTGTGTGACGAACATCGGTGTTTGTGCCGAGTCTGGGTGTGTTATTAAATATATTTAAGTATATTTGTGTATCCACTGTCGTTTCTGATTTCCGTAACACAAGTGCATAAGCTACTTACCACGGGATCAGGTCGATGTATGTGATGTTGTGAAATATTTATTTATTCATTTTTTTTTTATTTATTTTATAAAAATATCGGACGCTTTATTAGAGGAAATTGGTTTAAGGGAAACGAGTCTTGCCGAGTTTTCTATTATCTGTTTATGAATTATGTAAGACGGATGCGTAAATCAGACATGGTTTGGTGAATGTGTGGTGAAGAAGAATAAATGGGAATGTGTGCGGAGAAGAAATTGTTTTTTTGTGTCTTAGATAAACATAAACCACTTTGTTAAAAAACAAACGAATTTATACAGGTCAATTTGTTTTTTTGTATTATGAAAGAAAAATAAAATATGTTTCAGTTTTATAGGCAGTAAAATTAACATAAAAAATAAGGATAAGCTTACAATAATTCGCATACGGCTGAAAATCGGTACGAATGTTAGGAATACTTCTTTACAATTAATCTTTCAAAAGTTCTCATCGATCCGACGTGGTCAAATAAAATACTCAAGGTCAAATGTTACAAATATCAGTTTTTGACACTTTTAAGTCAAAGAGCAAGTTTTCAGCTTTATGTGAATTAACCTGAAATGTTTATTATGATTAGGCTTCAGGTAGTTTTTTAAATTAATTGAAATAGCATAAGTGACTTTAAAATAGGATTTAAATATTCAACAAGTTCTTATACATATACATTGCAATCTGACCAAATTTTTTATAAAAAGTAAAATAAATCTTTACAAAACACATACATTTGGATTGAAAATAGGTATGTCTCATCATCATCATCATCAGCCCATATACGTTCCCACTGCTGGGGCTAGTAACTAGGGCGATAAGGCCTAAGTCGACCACGCTGGCCAAGGTATGTCTAGCTGTTTCCAAATGATTTATCATACAAATAACATCGTCTAGATTATCTTGATATTCAATTCGAAAACAATATCCCGAAACTCACTATTTTGAATATCACCCTACCTCGCACACTCCCATAAAGAGGCAAGTTTATTACCACGAGTAAATAGAATATACTCTCGTTATATACTTGATTCACGTTTGGTCGTAAACTTAGAGGGGGGGGGAAGGTAAATCTCGTCTTGTCTCCATTTACCTATGTATAAGGGTGCGCATACAATGACAGGTGCCGTAGTCAAAGTGATAACGAAGTTCGTAAAGAATAAAATGTATGGGATTGACATTAGATTGACCACGTGATTTATCGCGTCTAATGTCAATCTCATACATTTTGTTTTTTACGAACTTCGTTATCGTTTTGATATTGTTTCTTTTTCTAAGCCCCCAGATTATGATACAATCTCGATGGCCGCATGGTCAAGGTCATTCAAACGCTGCCTCGTACCACTGTATTACCAAATTTGAAATTCATGTACGATTATTCGACGCTTTAACGGTGAAGGAAAACATCGTGAGGAAATCTGCACCAATACAAAGAAATTGTGTAGTCGACCAACCCGCTCTTGGACAGCGTGGTTGACTATGGCCTTGTCGCCTTAGTTTAGGGTAGGCCCGTGCCCCAGCAGTGGGGACGTACGAGTATATGGGCTAATGATGATGATGATTAATATTATAAATTAGAAAGTATTTTTGTTACCTTTTCACGAATTTTTACTCAATTTACCTAATTTCTTGAAATTTCGATAATATGCAAACAAAATTTTGAATATTTCATCCCGATAAAAAATATATTGCGAAAAATCTGTATTTTGCTTATTAGATGACACTAAATGCGCGAGTGCTGAGTGTGTGAAAAAAAAATTTTGCTGAATGAATTTAACGCAGGCAAAGCCGCAGGGGAAAGCTATTCATTCACACAGCTGTAAATTTCGTCTCTTGCTCAACACACCCAATTGAAGTTGTAAAAGTGAATATTCAGTTGACTTTCTCACTGTATTTTGCTTTTGACCACTTCTCTACCAGTGGACACTTGCCACGTTTCTCACTTATGAAACGTCAATCGACCAATCACAGCGCTTGAAATTTCCACATCGTGTCAGTGGATACAACTGTGTCGAGCGAATGTTGGAACAAAATCAATACAACTGCTATGAACTCTGCTCAGCTTCACTACACTCCACTTCAGTGGATACACTACACTTACAGCATGTTCTCGCTCTTCTGAAACGTGAATTTACCAATCATCGTGCTCGGAATTGGTAAAGTGGGAATTTTTGAAAATTGTACAGAGCTGAACCAAATTTAAAAAAAGTAAGCTTCGAAATTGTGGAAAATATTCATTTTGATTCGCTAAATGAGTAAGAACTTGCTCTAAATACCAATGTAGTTTTACTATACTTACTGTAGGTAGTATTGCCCGTGACCACGAGCGCAGTAAAGAGTTCGAAACGTCGGGTCCCTGAATAATATGTTTAATCCATAAAATTAGTTTTATTTCAAATAGATAGGTAGGTTCAGTTAAGTAGGTTACTTAGTAGTATATAACAATAATAGGCTAACATGATGACCTCACTCCACCTGATATATATTTACCTATAAAACGAACATATGTTTTTTTACAATATTGGTATGGAACCGCTTAAGCCCGACTTGCACTTAAGCGGTTTTTCTTTTCCGCTACAAATTACTCCTCCTTAGAGATTCACGCCAGTGTAAACGCTCCCTTTATTTGGTATGCATGAAATTTGTAGCCCACGTCGTCAGATAGTTACCATTTTATTGCTAAAAGCCTACGCAAAAGCCAGGGACTATGTAAACAGACTACATTTGCCGATCCTAATATTCCTTTGTACTGTTTGTAGTAAGACATCATTAATATTTTCTACTAACTTGAGGCATGAGAACTAAACCCTGATCTAAAATAGATGAGTTCCAGCTAAAATTTTATCATTTTCTTAAGCCCAAATGAAGTTTTAAGCCCAATTTGAACCCAAAGTATTTGGGTAGCCTTTTCTTAGAATTGTCTATTATTTGCGCGAACACTACATATCATAGTATATTACAAAATCGCTTCCCGCGTCTGTCTGTATGTATGTATGCTTAAATCTTTGAAACTAAGGAACGGTTTTTTATGATTTTTTCAATAAGTAGAAGGATTCATGAGGAAGTTTTTTATGTATAAGATACCCGAAGGGAAGCGAGAGCAGTTCACACGTTTGAAATAAAACAGTATGTAGTATGTTCACCGATTAAACTTGCGTGATTATTTTGATTTCTTTACGCGATTAGTGTTCTCTTGTTACATCAAAGAGGCCGTCATTTTATGTAGGTTATAACAAGAGACGACTGACATTGATTGTAGCCGTATTTTTAAGATATCTGTCCCAAATAAAAGGTTACTCTATTCTACTTAATAAATTACCGACATTGATTTTCCTTTGTTTTATCGCGTCGCTATTTTATTAAACTACTGTATATTATTTTTTCTTATTTATCTTAGCAGATCAATCGTGAAATTAGATGATAAATTAATGTTAAGAGGAATCTGTAAGCATTTTTAAAAATATTATTTTACAAGTCTTGCCCGTGACCACGAGCGCTGTGAATAGCTCGAAACATCGGGTCCTAAATCATTTGTTTAGAATAACAATACACGCGAGTTTAATCCGTAAAATTATGTGTAGTGTTCGCGCAAACAATAGACAAATCAATTTGTAAGCATAACCAAAACGGAAGAAAAATCTGTGACGTAAGTAAGAAAACCGCTATATTTTTGACAGCCATTCTTATTTATAGAAGAACATTTGCCGGCGAATACCCACATTTTACGGCCAGTGAACCCTAACACAAAAGCAGGAAGGCATAAAATCGAATCTCCCGATGTTTCGTCATGATAACAAGGTTTAATGCGAAAGGTAATCTCGTACACTCAAGTTGTCTATCAAAATTTCGACCTAAAAGTGTAAGGTGTAAGGTATTGTATTGAATGGTAAGATTTTAAGAGATTCTTTTCCACAGCGTAAACGCCAGGGGTACTTTTGTAATGATTAGATAATGTGTAGCTCGCAAGTCCAAAATTATACTGGAATTGATAATGTGAGGCCTTATTGTACTTAGTTCTGATATTATGTAAATAAAGAAATGTGCCTAGCTGATGCTGCAGGCAATTTGACGGACTTGATGGGCCATTTGATACATACATGCATACATAAAATCACGCGTTTTTCCAGACGGGCAGGCAGAGATCACTTCCTGCCACTGCCATGTGCGCCGATCCTGGCAGACCACTTTCGTTTCTTCCACATCCATCAATCTCTTCATGCATGCTTGGTACTTTTGACTTTCTTCTTTCGTGCCTTTCTTCAAGATCTGACCTATTTGGTCAAAAAAGGTAACAGTAAGTCAACGTCGTATGTCAGTTAGGAAAATAGTTTGTATCTGTGACAGTTTAAGTTATATTTCTCTAATGTTAAAATTATATCAAAACTTATTAATAACAGTAGTTATTTTAAACAGTCTCCAATTTTCATCCTTTCCTATTTTGAAATTACGAAACAGACTTTAATGAGATTTCACTAACAAACAGAGGTATTAAAATTGAGTTATAAAGCAGAATTGGTTTTACAATTTGGAAACATGCAAAATTCCGTAACGAAAACTCATCAGCAAATAGAATTTCAGCGTCGACCTCAAAATGTAACATCAAAACTCAGTGACAACTTTCGTAATACATTTCCCATCAAATTCAATGAAAAAAAAATCCTGTCGGAGCCCCAAAAGCTTCACCGTAAAAAAGGTTAATTCATTAAACATTTTAAAGAGTAATTTGGAAAAGTTGCCTCTGGCTGGCAACATTTCTTTTTGTATACTCCGTGTTCCGCACACAGTATAAAGCCTTTTCATTCATCAATTTGCGATTTAATTTTATTACCAAGTTAATTTTCCCTTATTGCGACGATATTATAAAACATTTCATGTGACAAACAAAATTGGGTGTGTATTCAATGCGCTTAAAATTGGGCAACATTTACTATAAAATAAAACTCTAATTAGTTTAAAAATATTTTATTCATGTATGCACAATGGGACTGTATTTAACAATAAAGGAAAATAAAATAAATTTCACGCGACAACACATGCAAATGCATACACCTACGAGTCTGGTCTTAAAAGATTTCCATTAAAAAAGTGAAAATGTCCGGGATATTTCTGGTAAACTGTCACCTTTGATCATTCATGATCATGGCGCATGAAAAGGTGCCGAAATATCGGGAGCTCATTGAAACAAAACAACATGGTAAATATCCCGGACATTTTCAGTTTTCTAGTGTGTAACCATGACAGTTTAAAATTATATAGGAGTACTGCCAAATTCGCCACTAAGCCAGACAAACTTTATTATGTATTTTATTTTATACTAGTTTTCCGCCCGCGACTTCATCCGCGTAGAGACGTTTAACGGGTAAAACATTACTTCCTTATAGCGCAGTCGGTTAAAAAGTAGCCTATAACCTTTTCTAGGCTCTGGACTGTATCTGTACCAAATTTCATTTAAATCGGTCCAGTATTCTCTTCGTGAAAGCGTAACAGACAGACAGACAGAGTTACTTTCGGATTTATAATATTAGTAAGGATTCGTGTAGAAGACGTAATAACCTGTTTAGGCGAAACTCTTAAATCTAAGACAAGTACACCTTTTATTAACAATTTGTCCCTCCAAGTTTATCTAAGGACTGATAAAGTCCAAAATAAAATTAAACAGACCCAATTCCCACTATTCTATTTAAAAGGGCGCCTGTAAATATCCCACTGAATTGTCTCGGTAAATTTTCTTTGTCCATAGTCGATTCCAATATCGGAGTAAGATAAGCTTTCTTTATGGTGAGTACAATGGTGTTTTTCTGAGAACTGAGTCCATTAACTTGTAAGTCTAGATTATACGTAAGCTTTGCTTATGCAGGTCTAGCATATGAAAAACTTGCGTATTGGATATTTGACAATGGAGTTATGTTTAATAAAATTTAATGTGCATCAATTTCCCAATGGTAAATGGTAAATGGAGATTTATTTGTAAAACTAATTTGTATTTTTAGGACGTTAAATTTCGAAATAAATTTCAAATTCATATAAACGATTATCGACGCTTTGATGGGGACTTTTATATGGGCTGGTGATGATGATGATGATGATCCTAGATCACATACAATTAGTATAGAATTGAATATTAACAAAGAAACAGTCATAATCTTACCTCTTTACAATATTATTGTAGATATACTTATAATTTTAAACTGTCATGGTTACACATGAATGAACTCACCTGTTCACCCGTGATCATGGCGCTTGCAACAGTGCCGAAATATCGGGAGCTCATTAAATCAAAACAACATGGTAAATATCCATCCGGACAGTTTAAGTTTTCTAATTAGTGTCATCTAAGTTTACAATAGATTTAATGTTCTTTAAAGCATTCAATAGAATCTCCTTTCCGAAAAGATATTCTTTATATTTACTAAAAAATTATCATCATTTTCCTGACCTTTTCCGACGCTAAGTGGGGTCGGCGCAATATGAATACTTCTTCCACTCGCGCCTGTTTTAAATGAACTACATAAAAACAGACTTTTGTTCTAACCAAACTTACATTCGTTTAGGTCCGATAGTAATTCGAACTAATTTAAACTTTTAAAGCAATTAACCTAGCCCCGGAACAACATTGTAACCACGAAACAAATATCTAACCCGATCGGAAACTACAAACTATCGTAAGCATATAGTTTTCCATCTACGATACATGTTGTTACTGGGTACTTTGTACTAAAAATTGGTATAAAATAATACATAGTTGATTCGAATGCTTTAATTAATAAGCTTGCTTTATGGCACAAGGTAAGGTTTAAAAAAAGCGTCGATAGCCGAGTGGTAGGGTCGTTACTTGCCATGCGAAAGGTCGCCAGTTCAAACCCCGCCAGGTGCCAATGTGTTTTTCAAATTTGAAATTCATATCATTCGACGCTTTAACGGTGAAGGAAAACTTCGTGAGGAAACCTGCACAGTGAGAAATTTTTCAACGGTGTGTGAAGCCATGTCAGAGGCCTACGGGCGGTTTAAAAACTCTGACAACAGGTTGTTCATCAACCATACGATAAGAAGAAGATGGCACAAGGTATGTTTGCCGGTGAAGTAAAATATCATGAGGAAACCTGCACACCTACGAAGAAATTCTAGGTAGGGCCGTGCCCCAGCGACCAGTGGCGACGTATATGGGCAGATGATGATCTTTTTAAAAGTATTTATAAAATAGTGTTTTTGCAATAATCTATGCGGTGGTCTATGAAGTGATCTGTATTAAGTCATTTGACTTAGCACAATAGTGGATACATAAATAAATGTACTTAAATATATTTAATAGCATACCAAAACACGATGTTCGTCACACAAATATTTGTCCCGGGCGGGAATCTAACGAACGACTCTTGGAACCGTTGTTAGTGAACTTGGGTCACTAACCACTGCTCCACCGAACCAATCAACATGAACATTGATAAACACAACTTAAGACAGTTTTCTCTGGCGACTACTTATACAAAATTTCTTGTATAAAATTCTCAAAACAGTATATGAAAAGACAGTTACTTAGTTTCACATTGTGAATTCACAGTTTCCAATAAAACACTGCAACAATTTGAACAAAATCGTGGTATACGAACGATAGATACACAAACAAGAATATACTGTTACCCGACAGCGAATAAAATCTGACGTTCCATATAAAATTGACGCTCCCTCCAGATAGCGAGCTGAAGGCACCAAGTTTTTGTTCTGCGGAATTGGCGCGACGTAAAAACGGCTATCTCACATTTTATGGTGTTTCGATGAACGGCCGTGCGATAAAATCCAATGGTTCGCTAGTGTGTTTGTTTTGACGGAAGAATGAGATTTCGGGCGCGTTTCTTTTGGGCTGCGACTGATATGGAGATATTTTATTTTTGGTTTTTTATACGTTTTCACAAAATATTTCTTGAATTGAATACCAGTCATATTTTCGACGTGTTACCCTGGTAACATTAGAATAAAGAAGAGTCTTATTTCCTGTATTACTCCTATTATTATTTCTTCACCGTATTACCTACTTATTATTATTACTGTGTCACTTATTATTTATTTTATTGCAATGTTCCATGCATTGAAATATATTTATTATTATTATTAATATACGTCAAAGCTTGGAACAGTTTTAATGCATTATAGTTAGGTATTCTGTAAGTATCAAAACGACCCAACCAAAAAAAAGTCTTTAAAAAAATAGCAACCCAAAAAGAAACATTATTCTATTCAGCCATAGTCAAATTCACCCAACTCTTTGGCGAAAGCTAATTAAAAACATAGTAAGTCTGTTTTGAATATCTGAATACTATATTATTTATAGTAAGAATAATATTTCAGGAAATCTATTGAATTTCTACAAAATCAATTAAAATTTGAAATTCACATGATGGAAGATTGTATCTCCATATCAAATGTCAAACATGATTTGATGTTAAATTTAATTTGATAAACGTATTAACTTCTAATTTACCTTTAATTTTAAACAGGCCAGATAAATTATGTGAATGCTGATTAGTTGCACGCATTCATTAAATATGAATGGCTTATACAAATCAACGCAACAAAATAATTTGAATGTAATTAGTGGTTTCACTTCCCAATAGGGATTATTTTCAGCGGTATGAGTAATATTATGTATGTAAACTGCGATGAGTGAGTGAGAAAAGTATATCAGATAAATCCGATTACCATGTAAACATCAGTGACCGAGTGGTTAAGGTCGTTGCTTGCCATGTGAGAGGTCGCCAGTTCAAACCCCGAAACGTACCACTGATTTTTTTTGTTAAATATTTATGAACGATTATTCCATGCTTTAACGGTGAAGGAAACACATCGTGAGGAAATCTGCTCATCCATGGAAAAAATCTAAGGCTCTGTAGTCGACCAACCCGCACTTGGCCAGCGTGGTTGAATAAAGTTTGGTCGACCAAGTTTAGGGTACGAGGATTTATATAGGCTGATGAAGATGTATGTAAGCATCAATTTGGACATAATCTTAAGTTTATGTACAAATATATCAAAGAAGTGGTAAACTGTGCGTTGTTGGTGTATCTTTGGCATACTTATATTTTCTAAGCCAATCCAATGATACATGCCTACTTGCATTTGGCTCGATAACCTGTTTTGGAGAATGTTTATTTAATGAACCTATTTTAGTATATATGTGTAAAACACTGCTAATTCTAATATTCGGTACACAGGTGCGCGCATTTACATCAGTATGCGAATGGTTTGTCGTAGTACGAAATTGTGGTAGTTGCAATAAAAACAGAACTATGTGCTTTATCATCAGCCTATAGGTGCTGGACATAGGAGCTAGGACCCACGTCTTCGCTATTCCCGCTTATTCGACTACTCGAATCTAGCTCCTGCCAGCCGTCCCGCGCAGATCGTCACTTCACCTTGCCTGAGTCCGTCACACACTACATACTATGTGCTTACTTATAAAAGCTAGTGTACCAATTTTGTTTGACATGAGTGAACTTAATGTTATAAGAGTGTCTCTTGTACCACGCTTGTATTTTTTACAATCTTATTACCAAGACATGTAATCCCTTTTGTAGATCCTTACTTAGTCTAGCATGAAAGGCAGCACCAAAAATATATATTAGTTTCTTTTGTCTCAAAACAGTAGGCAGCCTAATATAATCTAATGAAACCGTCTCGGATGACATCGCCCCAAAAACAAATAACTCCTTTACCCTATTCCTTGGAATTGAATCGTCGTAAAAACGGCTAAATTTGACTTATAAGGCATCGATACCCAGCCCTTGCAATAAAAACCGGACGAACGAAACTTGTGAGTTTTTGCCGTATGTCCTTTCTGATCGGGATTCGATTCGGAGTTTTCGTAATCAATTTGTGATGTGTCATTGTTGGTACTAGACCGTGATGTCGGCGGTAAAATCAAATATCTCACTAAAATATGAGGTATTATTTCAATTTTAGTATTTTCGGTGTATAGATAGTGGTGTTATTAATACTATAAATGTAACTGTTATTATACCAAAACTACCCGCCCTCGCTTGGTTCCAAAACCAATATACCCAAGTATATTATACATAAAAAACTTCCTTTTGAATCCCTTTATCTTTAAAAAAAGACCCCTATTAAAATCCGTTGCGTAGTTTTGAATATTTGAGCATACATACATACATACATTAAATTATAAATTTATACAGACAAACAGCGACTTTGCTTTAAACGATGTAGTGATGTAGCTTTGAAAAGTATCTGTAACTAACTGTGTTTATTTTTCTTTTCTAGGTAAGTACGGGAAATGCAATGATCCACTTCGATCCTGTTTATCAAAAGTGAAGGTTCAGTAAGTAGTATCACCAAAAGAGCTTCATGGAAAAAAAACAATCAAAAGGTTCTAAACAGAGAGGGCAAAAAATTATTTATTTATGTAAGTATACACTTTTTTCGATTAGTAATAAGCGTCGATCGCTGAGTGGAGAAACATATGAAGAAATTCTTAGGTTAGCAGTCAACCAAACCGCATTTGGCCAAAGTGGTCGACTAAGGCCTTACCGCCCTGGTTTAGGGTAGGCCGGTGCTCCAGCATAGAGACGTATATGGGCTGATGATGAACCAAAAAACGGTCCACAACAATACGACTAAAAACATTCGTCAGAAACCCCTCCAAAACCTTCACACGTAAACAACATTTACCTAATTAGCGAAACTGTTTTCGTAGCTTATTATAGGCGCCTATACCCTTCGGCCAGGGTTGGGTCTTTCCCAATTAATTATAAACCGTTCGTATGGGCCTAAAATGCGGTTTGCGGCAGTATAAGCCGGTTTGATTGCGCCTGAAGTAATCCTATACGTATGGCCTTTAGTGTGATTGCAAGTTCGTTAATGATACAGTTTTCAGGGGTGAGAGCCATCCACTCCCCCGCAAGACGTCTTGGAGAACCAAGCTATCATCGTATGGCAGTCAGGAAAAAAATATACATTTTGTATTGTATAGTATTGTAATTAGACCCTGAAAAAATTACGGCGTAAATACGGATTCAATTTGCGGGTAACAAAAAAATGGTCAAGTCGAGTCGACTTTTACCTTGACGGTTCCGGACAACTATTTATGTAAATACCTCAATAGATATAAATAAAATTACCCAACATCACATACATTGATCTGATCTCGTGTTAAATAGATTAAGCACTTAAACAGATATCTGAATCAACAAATTCACTATTGATCGCACGGTTCACACGGTATGTGACACAAATACCGATGTTCATCACACAAATGTATGTCCCGGATATTGAAACCATGACTCTTGGAACCGTAGGTAGAGCCTAGACCACTAACCACTGTTCGAACGAGCCAGTCAAATAAACTTTAAAACACTCATACAAGGAATAAATAATTCTAAATTTTCTGTATTTCTCCTGAACTCATTTATTCTTCTAGATAAATGGAAAATACTCTAAAAGGTTTTACCTGGAAAGCTTTTAGAGCCACATACACCATAGAATACGATATTAATTAATGAGCTTTAATTCTTCACATTTCATATTTCCTAGTCAAAAAGATAATAGGTAAATTAATAAATAACTTTGAAATTTTCACATACGGTCACCTAGGGGCTTAGACAAAGTAACAATATCGAAACGATAACGAAGTTCGAAAAGAACAAAATGTATGGGATTGACCACGTGATTTATCGCGTCTAATGTCAATTCCATACATTTTATTATTTTCGAACTTCGTTATCGTTTCGATATTGTTACTTTGTCTACGGGGCCTGACCCTAAACTAAGCAAAGCTTGTACAATGGGCGTCAGAGACTGATATACATACAATACATACTTAAAAACATAATCACACCCTGACACGGAACAAAACACCGATATTCATCACAAAAATGTTTGTCCCGAGTGAGAATGGAACCCACGACTCTTGGAACCGCCAGCCAGGGTCACTAACCACTGTTCCACCGAGCCAGTCAAAGATGTCGACAGACGGACAACGTAGTTATTTTTAAGGGTTCTTTTACACTCTTGATTTGGAGAACCCCCCTATAAGGGTTCTTTTTTTCTTTTGATGTACGGTACCTTAAAAATGTGCGAAACTTCTGTTCTATATCCGTGGCTAAGAGATTGTGTTTTCCTTTCAAATAATGTGAAATAAAAGCGTAAACATAATAATAATGGCATGGCTCTTATTACGTAACTTTTTAGCCCGAATCGGATTTCTTAAAAAGTTCCTCGCGCTGCGTTATTGTAAAATATTTGGAAACGTTATAAAGAAAATTGTTTTTTCCAAATATTTCAGATTAAAATAAGGTGAGCTTAGTTCGCCCTTGGAATATTTGCTTTCCAATTTAATATTATAACCTTTTAGTTTTATTAATTCAAATGAGATCTTAAAAGAAGCAGCGTTTAAACTGATATTAAACCTTTCTTTTTTTTAAATAATTTGTGCCTTTTAGGGTTTCATCCGTTGTAATTTAATAATAACAATTAATCCTACCACTTTAAAGTAAAAGTACTTTAACCATATTAAAAAACATCATTGTATTCAATCGTCAAAATTCAAATACCTACCTCGATTATTATTAATGCAATTAACTAATTTTAAGCTTAATACATTTATTAATACAACTCAGTTCATAATTGATAACAGGGTACTTATTAAACAACTAAAGCAATTAAACAATTATTGCAGAGAAAAATTATCATAAATATTATGGATCTACACGCGAAATTAGGAGTAGCAAATACATAGCTACTCACTGCCCCACGATTCGAATCTGAAGCGTAGACTCTTTAAATACACTTTTTAAAATTATTGTTTAATTTTAAAGATATCCTTCTTTTGTTCCAATAAAAATGATACCCCATAAAAAAACGAATGAGCAAAATTTCTTTAAACATAATAAGCTTTCAGTACGTCATAAGTCACTCGTTCAAGATGATCAAAACTCTGTTCCCTTGAGGCTCTTGTTGAGTTACGGAGCTCAGTCATTGTGTTAGTAGAGCCTTCGGGACTCAGACACTTTGCCAAATTATGTATTTCGCTTAGCGAAGCGTGAGCCGACTTGAGTTTAACAAACCCGTATAACATAGGTAACATTGGTATGGGTGTAACAATAACTTTTTCTTTACCAGGTACACTTGCTTTTTTTGCTGTCGAGCTTATCTAGTTACTTATATCGAACTGCCTCGTTGGTCTATTGGTAGCAAGCGCTGCGTAAGGACCGAGAGGTCCCCGGTTCGAGTCCGGGGTCGGGCAAAATTTGTGTGAGTTTTTCTGAAATGAATTTACTCAGCCCGGAGTTAGGAAGTTGGCGGTTGCACGCCCGTGCCTCGGAAAGCACGTTAAGCCGGTGGTCCTGCGCCCGATCTCTCATCGGTCATGTCGAATTGTCGTCTCACCGAACTATGAGAGTAAGGGAATAGAGAGTGCACTTGTGTTTGCGCGCACACTTGTGCACTATAATATGTCCTGCGCACTTGGTTGATCTCAATTGAGATCGGCCGCCATGGCTGAAATCGGTCGGACGCCTTATTTATTCTTACTTATATCGATAAAACTTTTGGGATGTCTATCATTATCTACTAAAAGTGTCGATGATCCTTAAGGTACAGAGGTCGCCAGTTCAAACCCCGCCACGAACGACTATGTTTACGAAATTGAAGGAAAAGAAACACATCGTGAGGAAACCTGCACACCTACGAAGAAATTCTAAGGTAGTGTAGTCGACCAACACGCAATTGGAAAGCGTGGTTGACTAAAGGGCGGTAAGCCCCGGTAGTTTAGGGTAAAACCTTCCTTCTATCTCTATACTTAAAAATCAATCGAAATCCCTTGCGTAGTTTTCATAGATTGAAGCATACATACAAACAGACGCGGCTAGCGCATTTGCTTCATACTATGTAGTGAGGATTAGTACAGATTTGGTGCATGGTCCATATTCTAGAATAATCTGCAAAACTTGGTACTATTCCAAGAGAAATTTACGCGTGGCCAACTTATAACAAACATTTACCAGTGATTGTACTGAAGTTTCTCCATTATTTTCTGTGTGTACGTCGGAAGATATAGTAACCATGCTCTATTGTTCAACAAAGGACAACGGAAAAAGGAAACTGTAACGGCTTTTCCAGCTAGTGTGCACTAATTATAATAATAGTGGGACTTAGTATACGTACCATATCTTGTCATAGTAACGGGTATAAGAGATAGAGTTTGAGAATTAAGCGTTATTATTTAACTAGTCACCCGCCGGCTTCGGTTGAATTTAACATAAAAATCATTCTCCTGGTTCTACCTTAAAAAAGCGCTTGAAAATCCATTGTGTAGTTTTAATGATTTACCAGCCACATTACCAGAAAAATCAATATTCAAATATACGGAACAGAAAAGGAGCGTAATCAAGCATGTATGGATGATATAATTAATCAATTTAACCAGCGTTGTACATAGTATCTTCTACAAATATATTATGTGCCAGCGACAGTTTTTACACATTTTCCATTGTTTCTTTGCTCCTATTGGTCGCAGCGTAATATTATATAGCCTAAAGCCTTCCTCGATTGTCCATCCAACACAATTTTCAATTCGAACCAGTAGATCCTGTGATTTAAACAAACAAAACTCCACAGCGTTATAGTAGTACATAGATTTCCATTTCGTTCACTCTTATGTTAACTAATTCTTTGCCTTTGCACCCGCTACAAATGAACCGCATACACAGTGTTATATATGTTTATTAGATTCGAAAAAAGGTCAAAGATCGCCTTAACGCAATCGAAAACGCCGAACCCCAAATGTAATGTTTTTATCGGCGCCGCGAATGAGACATTATTCCTCTCAGATATTTTGTCATCTATCCGTGTCTTTGGCAACGTTCGTACGAAACCAACATTCACTTTGCTAAAGTAGCTTGTATTGTGCGTTAGGGCCGACATACACGGACAGCTTTAAGCAGTCAGGGCGGACTGCTTGAAGCTTTCAGTCAAAGTCTAAATTCCTTTATTTATATAGACATTTACATACACTTACAAATCGATAGGTCAGGGGATACCAGTCACAACTATCTGTCCGGTGGTTGGTGAACGGTATACGATGGGTAAGCGACCCCGACTTCTCGAGCTATTATCGACTCAATATATAATTTTAAACTGTCATGGTTACACACATTAGAAAACTGTAACTGTTCAGGATATTTATCATGTTGTTTCGGCACTGTCGCAAGCGCCATGATAACGGGTGAACTCTGATCATGGCGCTTGCAACAGTGCCGAAATATCGGAAGCTCATTTAAACAAAACAACATGGTAAATATCCCGGACACTTTCAGTTTTCTATTATCGACTCATTCCAAATCGAGGCGATAGTATCCTTCCTCCCCTTTTCCTTCCCCCGTCATATATCCTTGCTACTCGTGGGAACGCAATGACCTTGTTAAAACAATGCACAAGGCAGAATGGCGGCGACGTGGTCCACAACCCGTCACGTCACGTTTCCCACAGAGGCGAAAAGTGGATCGCTGGAAGTGATCTTTGCCTACCCCACTGGGAAAAAAAGCGCGATTTTACGTATGTATGTATGTATGTACAAATCAACGGTACAGTAAATAAATAACTAGTAGATAAGTGATTCTACCACCGGTTCGGAACGCTGATTCTACCGAAAAGACACCGGCAAGAAACTCAATAGTTACCATTTTTAACCGATAATCGCATAACATTGTTACAAAAAATGCCATGTCATACAGCTTGGATATGTCACAGTAAAAGAAAAAAAATAGATACTTACATAGATAGACATAGTAAACTACAGACTCTACGTACATACTAGCATATATAGATAGCATAAGATGATCAGCTGGCAACCCTGGCAAAGTGTTAGTAGGCTCCCGTTATTATTGTTTCTGTAATTTACTGTAATACTGTTTGGCGTATATCGGAAGCTGCACTGTGATCACCACACACGGAAGAGTACGTGATATTGTTATCTACGCTTTTTATGCTTCGAGAGGACTAAAAATCATCCAAGATAAGTGCACATTTTTCACTACAGAAATAGCTAACCAACCAACAAGTTATCATAATACCCTCAAGATTCTTTGCATTTGTTTATGTCAATATCAACTGACATATCCTGATTCAATTTTGACGTTTTGCAAGTGCTACTGACAGCTTCTAAATTGAATCTGACATCTGTCAATATCAACTGACAGTGTCAAATTTGAAGGTGACAGGACGACGAGTGTTGCTGCAATAAAATAAGTATTTAAATAGTACTTTTTCTAAAAACTTTGAGGATAACAGAGTGAGCCCATAAACGTGTTACTTGAAAATATGGCAGACAAACAACAGATGACACTTGTTTGCAATAAATGTAATAAAAATATACTCAAAAGAGATTATATAATCTGTGCCGACTGTTCATATCACTATCATCTAGATTGTACGAGTATTAGCGAAAAAAGATTTTACTTAATGTCTACAGATACAAAGGAGAAATGCAAATGTGATAATTGTAAATATACGAAAAATGAAAATCTGCATATAAATATACCAACAGAAAACTCCTTTAGCTCTCTGTCGGATAATGAAAGCAACCCAGAATCTCTCCAGGAGTCTAATAATTTTGTCACTAAAAGAATAAATAGGAGACGGACTTCAGTACCTGACTTATCAATGTCATTTCTATCCATGGACAACACTTCTCAGCTAGAAACAAAAAATTCAAACAGTGTACCTGATCTTTGTGTTGGAGAAAATTTACTTGTAGACGAACTAAAAACAAGAATAGAAAAATTAGAAAAAGAATTACTTATAGCAAATAACGAAATAGAGAATCTTAACATTACTAACACAAAATTACTTAGAAAAAACCAGGAACAAGAAAAAACAATAAGACTGTATAAAAGAATGACCCTGGATGACATCAGCATCAGCAAAAACATAACTAGTATGAATAGCCCTTGTATGTCAACACCATTGGAGACTCCCAAAAAGAGAACACATAGGCGTGGAAACCGTTTAGATACCCTAAAGAAATCTGACCTAAGCTATGAAGACAAACTGAAGCAAAAAAATAAAATTGCAGCAGGAAAAAATGAAACTAAGATGCCAGCGTTGACAAGCGACAGGTTGGATTCAAATAAATGTTTTACTGATTGTTATTTATTGGCCTAATAGCTCGCGGGAGGTCGATACCTTTAAAAATCAATTAGAAAAGCTCTTAGACGTTTTAAAAACTAAATATGCAAAGAAAAATATTATAATTGGTGGAGACCTTAACGTTAATTTCTTAAGTAAAACTAAACAATCAAATGATTTAATAAAACTTTTTAAAAGCTATAATCTGCACCAAAATGTAAAAGTTCCAACTAGAATTTGTAAAGAGAGTTCAACATGTCTAGATATTGTGTTTACTAATATAGATAACCAAAGTTTCAACATCCTGGTTGAAGAGTATGGCATCAGTGACCATAAAGGGGTCTTGATGAATCTTTTACAACCATGCCCAAAAGGTAACGACATTTTTTATACAATGAAAAGAATATTTAATAAAAAGAATATAAACTCATTCAAAAATGAACTCGGTCTGATCGATTGGTCGGATATCATTAAAATAGATAATAATTTAGATGCAAATTTTTTATCATTTCATACCAAGCTGAAAGAAGTCCTTAATTCTAACATACCAAAAGTAAAGTTTCAAAATAAAAAATGTTATAAAAAGACATGGTTGACTCCAGGTATCAAAAATGCATGTAAGAATAAACGATTTTTGAAAATGATTATAACTCATTATGATGTGCCCTCAATTCATAACTATTATAGAAAAATTGTAAACAAAAAAAACCGCCTTCAAAACCCGACTCACTAAAAATTTCAAAATAATATAATACGAACATTAATCTGGGTATGAATTTGATATGTTGTTGAAGGCGGTGCCGTTTATATTTCATGCAGTTTTCCTCAAAAATTTAATTGGCACCGCCTTCAACAACATATCAAATTCATACCCAGATTAATGTTCGTATTATATTATTTTGTAATTTTTAGTGAGTCGGGTTTTTGAAGGCGGTTTTTTTTTTGTTTACAATTTTTTTTCATCCTTTTTAGTGTTACATTTTTTAGCACCCTATTAGTTCAGCTCACCTATAATTCTACTGATATTATAACTAGTAGTCTTAATATGTATACAGTATTGAAAGAATTATCCTTTTACTCCAAACAATTAAGGAGTTGACCTTCCATCATCAGCTCAACATTATAACATTATGATTACAAGAAGCAATGCCAATATAACTTCAGAAAATATGTGAAACGTGGTACATGTGCCTATAAAATTTAAGGGTTGCCCTCGATTTCTCCTGGATCCCATAATCAGATCCTAGATTGGACCCTATTAGTTCAGCTCACCTATAATTCTAGTGGTATTATAACTAGTAGTATTAATATGTACACAGATTTGAAAGAATTATCCCTTTACTCCCAACTATTAAGGAGTTGACCTTCCATCATCAGCTCAGCATCATAAAATTATGATTGCCAGAAGCAAATGCCAATATAACTTCAGAAAATATGTAAAACGCGGTGCATGTGCCTATAAAATTTGAGGGTTGCTCTCGATTTCTCCTGGATCCCATCATCAGATCCTAGACTGGTCAACCTAATAGTTTAGCTCACCTGTAATGCTACTGATATTATAACTAGTAGTCTTAATATGTATACAGTATTGAAATAATTATTCTTTTACTCATAACTATTAAGGAGTTGACCTTCCATCATCAGCTCAGCATCATAAGATTATGATAGCCAGAAGCAAATGCCAATATGACTTCAGATAATATGCAAAACGCGGTACATGTCCCTATAAAATTTGAAGGTTGCCCTCGATTTCTCCTGGATCCCATCATCAGATCCGAGACTGGTGAAAATGGGACCACCTCGGAAGTGAACTGTATCCAACCAAAAAAAAATTTTTGAAATCCGTCTATAATTGACGAAAATATCGGTGAACATACATAAAAAAAAAAAAAAAAAAAAAAAAAAAAAATATTATACATACAGACGAATTGAGAACCTCCTCCTTTTTTTGAAGTCGGTTAAAAATACGAAAAAGATTTTAAAAAGGCAGTAAGTACGTCAAAAAAAATTCAATGTATAAAAACGATGTCTATTTCAGGAATAAAACGAAAACAATGTGGCAAATAATTAGACAAAGAACAAATAAAATTAATAAACATATAAAAAGAAATATAACTTTAAAAATTAATGATATATGTATAACTTCACCTAGTTTAGTTGCAAATACATTAAATAATTACTACCTTTCTATAGGATCTAGTAAAGATATTAGTTTATACCACAGTGTGAACCTATTGCAAACAATTCTAGCAATAGTATGTTTTTGAACCCAATTAGCCACAACGAAGTACAGAATATAATTAAGAAACTCAAAAAATAAAACAAGTTACGGTTTTGATGAAATTCCACCGATACTTATCAAGCACTGCCAGGATCAGCTGATAATTCCCTTAACATATCTAATCAATCAATCCTTCTGTGAAGCTACATTCCCTTCAATTCTAAAAAAAGCTATTATTAAACCTGTACCAAAAGTTAAAACAACGCAAGATATGAGCCAGTTCCGTCCTATTGCATTATTATCTACCTTTTTCAAAAATATTTGAAACAGCAATGTGTAATCAACTCACTCGCTTTTGTAGTAAATACGATATTTTTGATAAAAACCAACATGGTTTCATAAAAGGTAAATCTACCGTTACAGCTTTAGTTGAATTAACGCGTGAAATATTACATATCATTAACAACCGTAAATATGCAATCAGTATAATACTTGATATGAGCAAGGCATATGACCGTGTTTCGCATAAAATTCTACTAAATAAGCTATACAATATTGGTATACGTGGTCAAGCATATAAATGGTTTGAATCCTATCTTCAAAATCGAAAACAGTGTGTTGAGATTGAACACTTTGATAATAAAAATAACCACCTATCAATTGTAACATCCGATGAGTTGAAGGTAGAGGGATCAATACCGCAAGGCAGTGTTTTGGGCTGTATACTGTTTGTTATTTATATAAATAATTTACCAAAAATGATCGAAAGTAAATGTATCCTATATGCGGACGATATTACAGTGGTGTTCCCATGTACTAAGGCAGAAGACGTGCCGGAACTTTTCAGCCGTATTCTGGGCCCTATAAACAATTGGCTAATAGACCATAAGTTGCAATTGAATTTACTAAAAACTAAGTTAATGCAGTTCAAACCTAGACAGAAGCATCCGCTACACTTTAAAGCTATGTTTAATGACGTAAATATTGACATGGTTGATTGCAGCACGTTATTGGGCGTAGACTTTGACTCTGGTTTGTCCTGGAGACAACATATTGAAAAACTCGCCATTAAATTGTCCCGTTTTACTTATGCATTGTATGAACTTAAAAAGTCTACAGATTTGAGTACAGCCAAAACTGCCTATTACGCATATGCTTATGCGTGGCTAAACTATGGTATAGTATTGTGAAATGCTACTGAAGTTGAACAATTATTTATTTTACAGAAAAGGTGTATAAGAATACTTGTTAATATTGGAAACCGAGAGAGTTGCAGGCCTCATTTTAAAGAACATGGAATTCTTACATTAACTTCAATATATATTTTGGAAGTTTGTAAATATGTTAAAAATAATATAAATCTTTATCAACCAGCAAAACATTATCACTCAAGATCAAGCTCGAGACATAAGAATAAAATTAGCACTTCCATGTTCAAAACTGCAATTAGTACACTCAGGAATACATTACATGTCTATAAAAATATATAATAAACTCCTGAAAATTTAAAAAGTGTAAAAAATAACTCAGAGTTTACCAATAAAACTAAGGAATTCTTAGTTTCCCGTTGCTTCTATAATATGGAAGAATACTTTACTGCCAATTATAATGAGTGATCAATCAAAATTATTGTTATAGTTGTATGTCAATATTTCATATTTTGTATGATACATTGAGTTTGTTATTATTGTAAATTCTATGTTAATATTTAAGTCTACCTGTTTACCTAAAATTGCTGTGCCCTTGCAGGGTTTATGTGAGAACCATGTAACCTTAATAGTAAGAACCAATGTAACCACATTTTGCAATAAATAAATATTATTATTATTATTATACATACACGGAACCGCTCAAGCAGTTACCGCTTGCAGTCATAGCTGTTGACTATGACTGCAAGAGCGGTCCGTCTATGTCGATCACTGGCTAACTGCTCGAGCAATCCGTGTGTGGTGGGCTTTATAGCAAACGATGACGTCACTAAAGATATCGCGAGCAATATCTTTGAAACGGGGGGAACAAGGAGGTGTTTTTTTTGTTTTGTTTAAGCAGTGGGTATTCCCTGGGCGAGCTAATGTTATAAGAGAAACAAGATGGTTTTTAATTTATCTGTGAGGCCGACGTGGCTTCTTCTTGATAAGGTCATATTGTTAACAATATTGACTGGCTCAGTGGTACAGTGATTAGGGACTCAGAAGCACTTCCTACGGTTCCAAGAGTCGTGGGTTCAATTCCCACCCGAGGCAAATAATTATGTGATGAACGGTGTTTGTTACGAGTCTGGGTTTGTTATTAAATATAATTAAGTACATTTGTGTATCCAATGTTGTAACTGATTTTTGTAACACAAGTTCTTAAGCTACTTACCACGGGATCAGATCAATGTATGTGATGTTGTGTTATATGTATTTATTTGTTTAATGTTGCATATCGAAACCTTTCAGGTACAATATTAATATTTTGTATAATATTAATGTATATTGCAACTATGCGTGCTACAGATACCAAGTCAGACTCTACATTAGGATGTATCTAATATTTTTTTATTATTATCGTTCAAGGAAAATAAATCAAAGTATTTTTTATTCTACATAATTTAAAACACCTACTCTAAAGAAAAAAATTAATAATATGTTCAGTTCATTCCATAATATTTGAATGAAATATTGTAGTTTTAAAGTCCAATACTCACATGACAGGCAATAATTGGATTTTAATTGCTCCATGTCAAAATATGACGTTGTAATAATGGCTCAATTGTTACTTACGTTGTATTTTAAACTACTACATAATCATTGGGTTATATTTAAATTGTGACTTTAATTACTTAATGACATTAAGTGTAAGATAGTCCCGTGGGAATAGCACAGCAGGGCAAATCGAAATGATTGCGCAAGATTTATAAGTACTAAGTCAAAAAGTAGCAACAAGCAATGTCCAAAAAATCAAGAATATGAACTATCTAAACGTATATTCGTTAGTTACATACACACATAAAATCACGCCTTTTTCCCAGAGGGGTAGGCAGAGATCACTTATCGTCTCTCATCGTTAGTTTAACTATAATTTATAAATCTATATTCCTACAGTCTACTGTGGAACTCTATACAAAAAGCCCTTACCCCCAAGGCCTTTTTAAAAATCATTTTTACAATCGTTTGTATTTAACTATAAAAATATTACACAAACAGAATACAGTTTCATGTTTTGTTCATTATTTTTTCCTTAAAAAAACAGGACCCAAAAAGAAAATAATTATTCTGCGAATGTACGATTTTTTACAATAAATGTAGCAAACATTTATTTAATATTAAGTTATTTTCAGACAAACCACGAAATAACATCTCTTGGGAAATTATTCAGAAAATAAATACAGCCAATAAAAAATATTTTGCTTGCTATTGCTCACAGTAATCTTAGCCAACATGTCATGCTAACAACTGTCAAAAAAAATTGCTGCGGAAACCGGAAAATGGTGGATAACGAACGATTTAAAAGGTACAGATCCATTCAATATGCTATCACATGGCAAGCAAACATACAATATTTGCATTCATAACATATGTTCTAAAAAGCGGCGAGTAAAAAAGCTCGCGGATCAAACAAAAACATCAGCTAATACACAGCTAAAAAAATAGTGTAAAAAAACATTTTCACGGTGCAAAAGTACGGAGAGAACATCGCACTGTGTATAATCTCGAATTTTAATAATTCATCTCGGCCCGTTTCGGTGGCGGGCTCTTTGATGAGCGGCCATTTTGTGAGTCCGCCATTTTGTACTGCGGAAACATGTAATAGCGCCCTTTGTCTGTTTTAGTTGTGGGTTTATGCGAGTATGTTAATGGCTTGAGACGTCGTAAATGGACTATGAGTCGGGCTTGATATTTGCTTAATCCCCCAGAGGTTTAATGACATATGTAATTACGCCACGCGCTGTCATTGTAGTTTCGCAAGGCAAGTTTCGAGACGTTTTCTGTTGAGAGTTACTTGTGACATCGTGAGGAGTACTTACTTGCTTCCTAATAGGTTACATACAAAATTTGTATGACAAATTCTTCACATACCTTCATTACTGGCTCTTGTAGGTGGTTAGTGGTGCTGCTTACGGCCTCAAGAGTCGTGGATTCGATCCCCACCCGGGACAAACATTCATGTGATGAATATTGTCTGTGTTCCTTGTCTGGGTTTGAATATTTATAAATCTATAAGAATACCAGTCTCCGGCAGCCTGAAGTCTATTTAGTTTGGAGTAAGATATTGGCCAAATATTAACTTATTACATTTTATATAACTAGCTTTTAGCCCGCGATTCCGTCCATGTGAAGTCGTTCATAAGATTTATTGATTTTTAATTCATAAAGGTATCCAAAATAAGTTGGCTACTAACACTTATACTGCAATTACGTTTTCACTCAAAAGAAAAACTGACCAAGACATCCAAATGTTCCACAAAATCCTTTTCCGTAACAGGAGTGGGACAAATGCGAATGGGCAACTTCACACTTCGTTGGGCAAAGGCCTAACCATCAATTTGTTTTGAATCGAAACATAAAAATATTCGCAAATCCGAGAGGACGAACGCTTCCCCCACGGAACCAATCAGAATTCGTCATTCGACCCTTTCGTGTAAAAAATCATCTTCGGACCGAGGCTTGACGGGGAAATCAAAAACTACTATGGGCTTATATTGTGTCCATGGTTCAGGTTGCTGGAATATTTTTTTATGTTTCTTTTTTTAATTGAAAATGTCCGAAAGTGGATGTCGGATATGGCAAGTTTATTTGGTGGACAGAAGAGTCAGTAAGACGACTACGGCTCTTTTTTAACCTTTAATTCTGATCTATGCATTTGTATAGGTATATGTTTGTGTCGTTTCGCATTTGATAAATCCTTCGCCCTATTATAGGATAGCTGTAAAAAAGTTACTACAATTATTACATCATCATCATAATCGTCAGCCTATACACGTCCTCACTGCTAAGGCACGGGTCTACCCTAAACTAGGGCGATAAGGCCTTAGTCAACTACGCTGACCAAATGCGGGTTCGACTACAAAACCTGATAATCAAATGAATTGAAAAACAACACATGAAATTAGACATCATCGATCAGAAGGACTGTAAGCCATAGGCCTCCTTTAGTAACAGGTAATAAAATCTTTAAATCACCAAATAAGATTATGATGCACCTTATAATTTTGGTCTGAACTTGGCCTAACGTAATCACGTTGAGCTAAACTCACGATTAACGCCGCAATAATCTTAACATTGAATCCAAATCTCAAAACAATGAAGGTCATTTGAAATTTGACTTTAAATTTTTGAGTAAAACAAATCCTCTAAACCTCATGATCTAGGCACACCCCAGCGTGTAGATTAGATGCGACTTTTTTGTCGCACCAAAAGACAAATCGCGAAGATCACTCGGCCATTTGTCCCGTGTCCGTCCACAAAAAGGAGATACCTTTATTGCTGGCGATTTTTCAAAACAAAATATATTAGGGGCCCTTATTTTCTTCTTTTTAGGATTTATGCTTACCTACACGTTATTTTCGGTCTTGTCTCGCAAGCGTTTTCGTTTGATTGATTTCACGATTTGGTTATTTTTTTTGTGCGAATCTAATTTTGTAAATGGGTTTGCTTAAAGACTTTTTGGGTCTAAGGTTAGACGAGGAATGATAAGTAATTGTTTCCGTATTATAATAGAATTAAAGATTTCGTTGACTGAGTTTGATTAATCGAATAAATTTATCGGTATCATCATAAATCCTTAGTATATCAAAAGTAATTATTTGTCTGTCACCCTTTTGAGCCAAAACCGGTTTTATATTTAGACTTAAGCGAGAGTATTATTAACTGACTTTGGTATAACAGTAAAGTTACCATAAAAGTTTTAAGTGAGTCTTTGTTGACGTAACTTTGTGAAAATAACATTTTCTACGGAACATACTATGTTTAGTCACCGAAAAAAACCTTAACTGGTCCGACGTACAGGGAAAAGTAAACCCTCCCTTTTAGACAAGTTTCATCGCACATTTTAACTTGAGCTTGCAAAATGTGCAAATGTTTACTATAAAAAAGCAAATACAGCGCTTAAAGTATGTTGGGTCGTTTTATACTAATGCTGATACGATTAAGTAATAGACTAGCTGCAGCCCACGACTTCGTCCGCGTGGAAATAGTTTTAGCAGCAATGATTTATTAAAATAGCCTAAAGACAGACAGGCAGACAGACAAACATTTTTTTAAATTATTGTCTTTGTTATTGGTACCCGATATACATTATCCATTTAGTAAAAAATCGTTCTTGTAATATTATTATCCATTTAGTAAAAAGACGTTCTTATAATTTTATTATCCATTTAGTAAAAATTAGTTCTTTTAATATTACAAACAGACACTTAAATTTCATTTATCTTATATAAATGAGATATCAGAATAGATAAATTTTAAAAGTTAGCAAAAAAAGGGTTTTCAACCTTTTTTTTTATTTGTCGGATATTGTATGTTTTTTTTAGAAGTGTATTAGATGACGACACTATTTGGTATGTTTTTTACCTAAAATGACGAGTCTAAAAGTTTGATTAGCTGTAACTTAATCAATTAAAAAAAAAGGATACGTTCTCCATATTCTTTCTTAAACACATTTTATGGACTAGAAAGAATGAAATAGTTTTGACGCGGTCGTTATTAATTTATTTATTGAACATACCGAAACTCATTTCTTTTTACTAGAGTACATTTAAAAAAAAATAAGATGACGTAACTTGTATTTGTAAGATTTTTATTTTGTGTCAACGAAAAATAATCTCTGCCCCAATTTACAGTCTCTACCAAAATAACTATTAACTCAGCACAAAATTTCCTCTCTTTCATCCGGTGAAAAACAAACCTCGTTCCGTGAACATGCATAATAATATACTAACACTGCATAGAATTAAATAATTAATCTACATTGTGTTTCAAAAGTTTGTAATTACTGAAATATTTTTCTCTAACATGCAATAAAAACTGTACCGTTTACATTTTACGTTGCCATAGGAGGTTACATTAAAATTATGCTCTATTGTGCCTGTCGACCACTTATTTGGATACCACTACCGCTTACCATCAGGTGGAGTGTGGTCATCTTGTTTGACTATTATAAAAAAAAAATGCTACATTTCCATTCAGAGATTTTTGTATTGAAGAAGCAAAATATATTTGTGTGAAAAATATTATATCGTGATTTCGATGGCCCCACCGAATAAACGTGCAAGTGAAAAACGTCAATTTTACAGGAGAGAATAAAAACGTTTCATCCTTACTATCTCCGGTATTATTATAGGTAGGTTAAAACAATGTACAATGAAATTAAAGATAAAAAAATAATCTTTTAGCTGATATAATTTATTTTAAGCAATAGTCGTTAATTTAGTCAATAATCAAGAAAATCCATATTATACAATTACTCGAGTGAAATTAGTGTAGTCAGTTGACTGTTATAGATCATTACACGTTTATTCGTGTGAATTTAAACGATGTTGATGAACGTAACGCAATGATACACTATTATTCTAGGGAAATCACGCGTCTTTTGCACGCTTGTATTACAGAAATATTTGGTGATCTATGGATGGTAATAAAAATTACATTAATATTCGTGTCATTAAGTTAGTTTTACAATGTGTTATGCATATTAACATTATGAATTCACGCTATGTAATATTAAAATGTTGCACAATCTTTAAAGGGAAAATAAAAAAAACTTCTGTTTTTATATATTATTTTTATTTATTATCATAATAATAACAATAAAACTATTTTTTATAATAATCAACCTTTGACATTCATAGAGATATTTCTCATTACTATAGAAATTGAGCAAAAATCAACAAAAAACAAACGGCTTATCTTATAAGCATTTTGAGAACTAAATAAATTACAACATAATCTTTAATGAAATTGTCGTCATCTCAGCCCATTGCTGCCCACTGCTGAGCATAGGCCTCTTCCGAAGCTTTCCAACAAAACCCAGCGATTTTCACCAGGTCGTCGGTCCATCTGGTAGGTGGTCGTCCCACACTGCGCTTTCCAGTACGTGGCCTCCACTCCATGACATTTCGGCCCAAACGACCGTCCAACCTTCGTGCTATGTGCCACTTCAGTTTGCTAATCTGGTGGGTGATGTCAGCAAGTTTGGTTCTTCTACGGATCTTTTCATTTCTGATTCGATCACGTAGAGAAATGCCGAGCATAGCCCTCTCCATAGCTCTCTGCGCAACATTAAGCCTTCTAAAAGATCTTTTGTGAAGCACCACGTATCAGCGCCGTAAGTCATCACAGGTAACACACATTGGTTGTACACCTTTGTCTTGAGACACTGAGGTATTTTGGACGAGAACACGTTGTGCAGTTTCCCAAACGCTGCCCAGCCGATTTGCATCGGCCTGCTGACGTCTCTCTCTAAAGTTGATTTTCCTAAACGGATTGCCTGTCCGAGGTAGATATATTCGTCCACAATTTCGAGAGTAAAGTTCCCAACAGTTTGTACGGTGGGTGCAACATTAAACATATTTTTTGTTTTATCCATGTTCATTCTAAGACCCACTTGTTGGGAAACTTTATCGAGGTCATCGAGCATTTGTCCTAGATCTTCCAGCGACTCGGCCATGACTACGATGTCATCAGCAAATCGAAGGTGAGTGATGTATTTCGCCATGCCAATAATATTGATACCAAGTCCTTGCCATTCCAGCAGCTTGAAGGAATCCTCCAGAGCAGCAGTAAACAGTTTCGGAGATATGACAACTACCTTTCGTACTCCTCTTTGTAAGGGGATTTCCTTCGTGCGATTTTCCTGTACTCGGACTGACATGGTGGCGCTGTTATACAAACACTTCAACACTTCAATATACCGATAATCTACATGGCATCGCTGTGGGGATCTAAAACCGCCCAAACGACGGAATCGAAGGCTTTTTCATAGTCCACGAACGCTAAGCATAGTGGCCGATTATACTCCTCCGTCTTCTGTATAATCTGCCGCAGCGTATGTAAGTGCTCTATGGTACTAAAGCCTTTTCGGAAACCGGCTTGTTCGGAAGGCTGGAAGTCATCAAGCCTGCGTTCGAAAAGATTCGTGATGACTCTAGAGAACAGCTTGTAGACATGGCTTAGCAGTGTTATGGGCCGGTAGTTCTTCAGTAAGGTTTTGTCACCTTTTTTGAAGAACAAGACCACAACTGAACACCCCTGTTCCATGCTTCTGGCGTTTTGCCGTCGAGCGGGGAGAAATAAAAGAGCTTCTGAGGGACTTTTAGTACCGGTGTTCCACCCGCTTTCAGAAGCTCTGAAGTGATACCATCCTCACCCGGTGTCTCGTTTTTCTTAAGTTGTTTGAGAGCCATTCTTATCTCGTACAAGCTGATGTCCGGGATGTCTTCGGTATAGTGTCGGGTTAGCTTGGCTCTGGGGTCTGTCGCCACAATAGCTGGCTCAGCACAGACCGAGGTATATAACTGCCCATAGAACCTCTCTATCTCCCGTAGCACCTCTGACTTGTTTGACGTCACGCGTCTATCTTCAGTCTTCAGCTTTGTCAGTTGGCTTTGCCCAATAGACGCGTCTCTTGCAAACACTTTGGAGCCTTGGTTCCACTTAATTGTCTCCTTAATACGCTGGGTATTAAAGGAGCGTAAATTATGTCGCAGAGACTTCCTAATCAGTCTATTCAGCTGCCTATATGACTCAGCTTCATCCGAAGTTTTCAGCGTCAAAACACGTCGACTAGCCTGATGAGGATAAGGTGTCGGTTATGGTCGGATAGTTTTTGAGGTATTTTTTACGGTGGCTTTTAAAAAACTTGGACCGTACCGTATGAACAGTTTCAGTTTACAGCCTGCTATTTATATCTTCCACTGATGAACAGCTGTCCAGCCATTGAAAGCGATTCGACAGTTCAAGCTGAAAGTTCTCGGGGTTTTGGATATGTGCCTTCGATGGTCGGAGCGTAGACTTCACCAGACGCGTTCTTTCCAGTTTGACGTTGATATTCAATGTGCCTCTAACGATACGGTGATCACTTCCGGTTTTAATCCTGTTGATCACAGAGACGTCGTTGAAATGACGTCTCCTAATGGTCATGATGTAGTCTATCTCATTTTTAGTTCAGCCGTTCGGACCCAACCAGGTCTATTTTCTGTGCGGCGACTTTCGGAAGAATGAATTCTTCACAAAAAGTCCTTCTTTCTCCATAAAGTCAGCTAGCATCTGTCCCCTGAGATTCCCATGTTCATATCCAAATCGTCCCACTTTCAGCTCACCATCGCTTCTACGGCCCAGCTTTGCATTGAAGTCTCCCATTACAACAGTGAAATGTGTTTTGGAGTTATGTATGGCCCCTACTAATGTCCTCATACATAGCTTCCACTTCAACACTTGGTATTCTTACGCCGTAACCACACGGCTGGTGCTTGATTTATAGCAATAAATTATAAAACTTATCTATTATTACCCTGCGAGACCCGATTGCAAAAATTGATTGTTGTTTATATTTGGTTAAGGCACTTTTACTCTACTTTTTATTTTGTTAAGAATAATGGAATACTGGTGCTCGATTTATAGCAATAAATTATAAAACTTATCTATTATGGTAAGAAACAATGCAAAATTATTTGCTAAGTTACTTCTCGTGCAAGACACATTACTCAAAAAAGCACCAAAAAATATACACGAATAAACGTGCAAACGCATATTGCCTATACTTAACAACAAAGAACAAACAATATCAAACGTTTTGCTGTTTATACACGTTTATTCTTGTGAAACAGAGAAAGTATGAAGCATGTAATAGTCACTTAAAATAATATTCTTGTGACAAAAAAATATATTATTTCCGTGGAAAAAAGGTTTTTAATGCAATTACAGGCTTGTTTATGATCAAAAAATTCTAAAAAAAATTGGGGAGGTAGAGGAGAGGCTAATGTAACGAAATACCAAAAAAAAAATTTTTTGTGCAATGGCTATTACACGTTTATTCGGTGGGGCCATCGATTTGAATTCTTTCTCGGGACTTATGTTTGTACTATGAAAAAGCGTCGATGGCCGAGTGGTTAAGGTCGTTGCCTGCCATGCGAGAGGTTGCCAGATAAAACCCCACCCAATACCACTGCCTTTTCTTAATTTAAAATTCACATGAACGATTATTTTACGTTTTGACGAAAGATTGAAGGAAAATATCGTCAGGAAACCTGCACACCTATGCAGAAATTCTAGGGTATAATAATATTAATAATAATATTAGAAACAACAGTAATATGAGACTGATATTTATTAGTAACACAAGGTGCTTAAGCAATTTTTTTTTTTTTTTTTTTATAATAGGCAAACAAGATGACCACACTCCGCCTGATGGTAAGCGGTAGTGAGATCCAAATATGAGGTCGACAGGCACAATAGATCATATTGCGCCTGTCGCACTCACCCTGAAGGCCTGCTTAAATGCCGTTTCACGCCCCGCCTGAAGAGCCCGGGATCATAGGAGGGAGGGAAAACATGAGCTGGAAGGGCATTCCATGCCTTAATGGCACGGGGCAGAAATGAAGAGCTGAACCTCTTAGTCCGAGCCACCAGCGACTGCATTGTATGTGGATGGCAGCGCTGTCCTGCACGTGTCGTTCGGGAGTGGAAAGGGGAGGGAGGGATTAGCTGAAATAGCTCTTCAGAGCATTCCCCATTAAAGAGACGGTAGAGAACACTAAGACCGGCAATGTCTCTACGTAGTTGTAGAGGCTCCAGAGTTTCGGACACCTCTACATCACCGACAATACGGATAGCACGTCGCTGCAACCTATCGAGAGCGTCCAGCAAGTACTTTGCGGAGCCATCCCAGAGGTGAGAGCATTATTCTACACATGGGCAAATTTGTGCCTGATAAAGAAGGCATAGCTGCACCGGTGTGAAAAATCGTCGCACTCTGTTCAGAATCCCCAGTTTGCGGGAAGCTGTTCTAATAACGCTCTCGATGTAATCCCGCTGGTTCAGGTCGCGGCGAACATCTATGCCAAGGATGCTAAGGCTATCCTGTATTGGTAAGAGGGTGCTCTGAAGAGTAGGATGGGAAAAGAAAAGAGACACTTTACTAGAAAAAACACACACCTGTGTCTTCTTGGCATTGAACTCGACAAGATTGCATGAGCCGATGGAATCGGAAGAATGAAAGTGATGTTGTGTGATACTTATTTATTTATACTTTTTCACATCTTTTTGCAATGCCAGTATTTTTATTATTCTGATACTCTCACTGACACAATATTGTTGTAAAAAGCAAAAAAAAAAACTCGAAAATAATAAGAACCTAGGTAACATTAAACTCAATAACAATTTTCTGTTAACAACAAGCTTCTGGTCCGTGAAAATCATTTATTTATCGGATTTAAAATCGAAATACCGGATTATGTCAACAAAATATTATTGAATACTGATAGTATATTTTTCATTAAAACTGAAAAGAACTATTTTATCATTTTCATCAAAGGAAAATGATTATTGGAGCACCATGTTTTATCCTGTCGTCAGCTCTATATATATGTTTCAAGCTACAGCATCAACAGTACACCGTTGCGTGAAAAATCTCTCGGAAAGTAATCCGCATGTTTTATCATACATTAAAAATGCCGCGGGAAATAATCAGATGCACTGCTCTGGTGTGGATGCTGGTTTTAATTATTGCAATGCAGTTTTTTTTTTATTTGTTGGTTTCATTTAGCTGTATTGTTGCGACACTTTGGCGACAAACGCATAAGACTGATTATGGTGTTGCGTGGTGTAAACCTTTTTATTAATTGAAAAAGAAATGGGTTATTATAATGTACATTCCTTTTTTAGCATTTCTACCGTGTCTCTAAATCGACTTCAGGCGTTTTTAGATTAAGGTTCATAATGAGTGAGGAATGTGATTAAAATATGTCATATTAGTCAGTGAAGAATAAATGGAAATGTCAACAGGGAAGACCACGAAAGAGCTTCCATGACCAAATAGGTCAAATCAAAAGTACCGGTAATCGACGTGTGTGTATAAAGAGGTTGATGGATGTGAAAGTAGCGAAAGTGGTGTGCCAGGACCGTAGCGAATGGCAGGAAGTAATGTCTGCCAACCCTTCTGGAAAAGGGCGTGACTCTACGTATGTATATTAGTCAGTTACAAAGTTAGCTAGACAAATGTGAATGATTATGTGATTTCATCTTACCATCGTATAAACCGTATATCCTTTTGAGATGATCAGATAGAGACACAACAGCCATACTTGGTAATATACGTTTTCTATACACTAATCATTCTAAATCGCTACTTTACAAAGTGCCCCGGATAAACTACAATTCATATTATATTCTCCGAGCCAACAAGGAAACTATCTTTATTATAACATAACATGCAAATGGTGTAAGACGTACAGCCTCGGCTAACAATAATATTCTTCTTGGAAGCAATAATGTACAGCTAAACGGTCTTGGGGATTCGCCGGCTGCGTTTTGCACTGCACATAATGCAATTTGATGCATCACCCTTCCTTGAGATGTTGAAAACTACTTACACTTTGTTGGTTCAATTTTGTATCTTATTTTTGCATAAGTTACAGCCGGTAGTGCGATGTTTGTTATACTAGAAGATTGGTGGCTATATCTACGTAGCAAGAACAGTAGTTTAATAATTGTAAAATATATAATTTTGACACTAAATATTAGTCTTTATGGCTCTACACGCGATATTAGGAGTAGCAAATACTTAGCTACTAACTGCCCGACGTTTCGACTGGGTTACACCAATGATGGTCGCGAGCAAGCTAAGTATTTGCTACTTCTAATATCGCGTGTAGAGCCATAAAGACTAATATTTAGTGCAATGGAACGTGAAAGCTTAAAATCATACGCACAATTTTTTTTTATGGTTAACACGATGATCTCCTTCAACCCTCCACCTGATGGTAAGCGGTTGTGACATCCGCATAATTATATCAGGCTTTAAATAATTTTTCTTACTTCAAATACATATATGCATTCCCAATATACATGCATGTGCATTCCCCTCGTATAAGACTCAGTCGGTAACAAAAACAATACTCGCTAATGTTACGCGACTTAAGCATTACACATAAATAAACAGTTTAACTTACCAGTAAATTCGCGAATGTAAACAGCTTCCGTTGTTAAAACAACGCGAATATCTGGTTATACACAAGAATGGGCTGAAATACACCGGCCTCGGTGGGCCGGGCCGGCAATTAACAATCTATTTACATAAGCAGAATGCATTTATGCGACGAACAAACAAAGGCATTGTGGCTTGCACTTGTATATGCGACGGGTGACGGAGACAAGCGTAATGCTAGCGGTTTTCGACTTGGTTTGTTTTTTTTTAATAGGCAAACAACATGACCTCCCTCCACCTGATGGTAAGCGGTAGTGAGATCCAAATATGAGGTCGACAGGCACAATACATCATATTGAGCCTGTCCCACTCACCCTGAAGGCCTGCTTAAATGCCGTTTCACGCCCCGCCTGAAGAGCCCGGGATCATAGGAGGGAGAGAAAACATGAGCTGGAAGGGCATTCCATGCCTTAATGGCACGGGGCAGAAATGAAGAGCTGAACCTCTTAGTCCGAGCCACCAGCGACTGCATTGTTTATGATAAAAAAAAGTCGAATGCAAGACCAACTCGCGAACGGTTCCCTATCATTGATTAGACTTATTATATTAGAACCTTTTTCGTTCCCAAAACTTGGCTTTATAACATAAAAACCCAACTACGACAAAATACGACGCTGAAAAAGTATAAAACAAGACTTTTAGAACACTGAACTGAACAAAGTTGCTTATGTAGTTCCAAGTAAATGGACACAGTAGACTCTACCAAAATGCTTATGTTGAAAATTGACAATAATGTCATACAATACTATTTTGAAGTATGCAATATTTACTATGTAGAGATAATAAATAATAAATAATCTTTATTTTGAAACCAGAAACTTAAGATTAGTTTACAAAATGTAAAGCGTTAATGACCGCAGTAGTCGGAGACTGTGTCGCAGCCATTAGCGCCCGCCTCGAGGACAGACGTTTCAGACATTATTAAGCTATAATTTATTTTATGTGTGTGTGTGTGTGTGTGTGTGTGTGTGTGTGTGTGTGTGTGTGTGAATGTGTAAGTTGTGTCACAGAGCGTAAGTGTGTGTATGTAGTTACTATGTATTAAACTATGGAGATCAAGTGATTGTTGTTCACATTATTAGTTATTTAATCAAGGATTCAACAACGTCGTATTCTAGTTTTAGTAGCCACTCATTTAGAAGAGTTTTGCATCTATATATATTCAGGGGATAAATATTTAATTCTCTATTGATTTTGTTGTAGAGGAGGGGGCTATATAGTTGTAATGGTGTTTGACCTGTTCTATTCTACATTTTTGTGTCAGACATACTTTGTCACGCCGTCTCTTATTTTTGAAGAAGATTGGGTCATATGGAAGACTTTTGTGCTGGCGCAGAATACAATTCAGAACAAACAATTTCTAACCGAAAGTACTTCCCAGAAGTCGAATAAGTAAAAATAAGTTTTCATGTTTGGAAAACCGCAGTCACACGTTGTCAAAGTGCTACGGTAGGTAGGTACTTGTGTATGGAACGTGTGACTACGCCTTTCCAAACATGAAAACTTATCTCTACATAGTAAATATTGCATACTTCAAAATAGTATTGTATGACATTATTGTCAATTTTCAACATAAGCATTTTGGTAGAGTCTACTGTGTCCATTTACTTGGAACTACATAAGCAACTTTGTTCAGTTCAGTGTTCTAAAAGTCTTGTTTTATACTTTTTCAGCGTCGTTTTTTGTCGTAGTTGGGTTTTAGTTTTTAACTTTTTATTATTTGTACTATTTTGGTGTTAAAGTGTATTTGTGGCGCATAATATTATCAAAAGTTAAATTGATGAACCAACATGTTTTATATTTTATCAGTCCATGAATATACGTAAAGTCACATGCAAATGCTAGTAATATATGTACAAGTAAAGCGCTTTCCAATGATACCAAACACGGCGTATTTATCTTAACTTTATTTTTTTACTCTGTATGTTTTGTCCGCTAGTGGGCGCCACATTAGATTTTGTGAAACCCTATATAGCCTATAACCAGCGGACAATTAAGACGCTTCTAATGATATGTCATTTGTCGAATTCTGACAAGCAATTTAGAAGTTATGTGGAAACAGATGAACATACATACATACATACAAACATACATACATACATACATACATACATACATAGCCTGTCAAAATCATAACCCTCCTTTTGCTTTGCCGTAGTCGGGTAAAAATTAGTAAATTAAGTTTTTTCCTAGACAAATCGATCTGACACTAGGTTTTATTTCACACTGACACTTAATATGTACATAGATAGTACATTACTCTTGCCGCTGCAAAAATATTATTTTGAAGCTAAGTCCCATAAAAATATTATGACACTATAATATGTCACAGTTCTTGAGACAGACAGACGGACAGACGTACAAACTAATAAACTAAAAAACGTTATTTTAAAGCTAGGTCCCATAAAAATATCATGTAACTATGTCATTTCCTGAGACAGACAGGCGGACAGACAAAGTTTAAACAGTATCCTGTGTTAAAACATTGAATATCTGCTTTTACACAATTATTTTTATTTATGCTCCAAACAAGGGCTTGAACTTGCATGTGACGAGTGACGGACGCTTGGGCGATGCAAGCGTCGTGCAAGTGGTTTTTGAATTGGTTTGTGACAAAAAAGTTGAATGCGAGTCCGACTCGCGAACGGTTTAGTATCATTGAATAAGCATATTATATTAGAACCTTAGGGATCCGTTTGCAAAAGGGTAAAAACTTGACCCTTTCACTAAAAATGTGCTTAGTCTTAGACAAATATGTCTGCCACTAGGCTTTTTTTTAAATACTAAAGGATTTAAAAATGTAAATTGATACTTTTCAACCCCCGCCACAAAAGAGAGTGTTCAAAGATTCATCGCATTTCTTTCTGAGTATAAGTCATAACATCAAAGTCTCGAGAAACTAACTAAATAATTCACAACAGCACATAAGTTGTAAGTAGCTTAAGCACTTATTTTATGGATATCAACAGTAACCAATATACTTTAAATAACACACCTAGACCCGGAAGAAACACCGATGTCCGCACACAAACATTTGTCTCGGGTGAGAATCGAACCCACGACTTTTTTAACCGTAGGTAGCGAACCACTGTTCCACCGAGCCAGCCTACTTCCCTAAAATCAAAATAAGCTTCAACCTGCGCAACTCAATTTTCATCTTACCATCGTATAAACCGTATATCCTTTATCCATAATTCCGAATACCTTCGGGATTCCGGCATAATCCCAAATCCTTTAGTAACTATGCGTTCTCTCATTTTTCGTCATCGAGCCATCAGAAGGGTTGAAATATTTGACGTAGTAAATGTACCATTTTTCGCTGGTTTGTGAAAATTGGTCGGTTTTTGGGTCACTGGCATAAAATATGCCTGATGTAATGAACCATTAAAAAGATTGATGACGTCAACGCCAAGTTTGCCGAGATTTATGTTTCAATTCAAACTTTACTGCTTAATACGGTGGTCATGTTAATCCGGAACGGGGTTTTTATTGATCATAAGAAAAAATGATCGGTATAATAAAGACGTAATTACTTTACTTCTAACTTCCATAATGAAGATTATTTTAGTGAACGTTTTTATGAACATGCCTGAATTTCAAAGAGCGATTTCACCTTTTTAAGGTCACAATATTTGTTTTTAAACTTTCGTTCTAATATCCGTAAAACAAGTGGTTTAGTGAGGTTTAGCGAATTAGTGAAAAGCGGTGAAGTGTTTCTTTATCTTTTAGTTACAAGTCGAATGAACAAGACTGGTCAATTAAGAGCTTCAAAAAAAAAACTCATCATCATCATCATCAGCCCATATACGTCCCCTATTGCTGGGGCACGGGCCTACCCTAAACTAGGGCGGTAAGGCCTTATTCGACCACGCTGGCCTAGTGAGGGTTGGTCGACTACACAATCTTAGAATTTCTTCTTAGATGTGCACTGCACATCATCATTGTGCAGGTTTCCTCACGATGTTTTCGTTCACCATCAAAGCATCGAATGATGGTACATATGAGTTTTAAATTTGAAAACACATTGGTACCTAGCGGGGTTTGAACTGGCGACCTCTCGCATGGCAAGCAACGATCTTAACCACTCGGCCATCGACGCTTTAAAAACCTGATCGCTGGATGTTATCTTTTACAGAGCCATCCCTCTCCACTCCCCCGCAAGTCCGATGATTATGAAGGCTACTTCAATCCATCATTGTATGTCATTTAGGAAAAAAAACAAACGACTGAGTTTTTCTAGAATAATCCGGTCACAATAAATTTCCTTCCGGTTTCAATGTCCACTTTAAATTTACCACTGTCCCGGTGGAAAATGCATACAATTCAAATAATACCGTGACTCTGAACAAAGCTCCATATTTTGCGAATAACGAGATGTGTCATCGTATAATATAGACATTTAAACGTCGCTCTTAAATCACGAGACCTCGCTCGGACGATATATACAGAAGACATTAGCATAGCTACTGATGTGTGGAACTCGGATTTATATGCTTTTATCTGATTCATACGACGGATATAAATAACTTCTCAGTGCTTTTACGTGCTATTTTATTTCTATCATTAATATAAACGCTACAATTCCCTATTATTAAATATTACACAACATCACATACATTGATCTGAACCCGTGGTAAGTAGTTTTAGCACTTGTGTTACAGATATCAAAACCAACAGTGGATACACAAATATACTTAAATATATTTAATAACACACCCAGACACGGAACAAACACTGATGTTCGTCACACAAATATTTGTCCCGGGTGGGAATCGAACCCACGACTCTTGGTACTCTTGGTTGGTTGGACGTCGGTAGTAAACCTGGGTCACTAACCACTGTTCCACCAAGACAGTCAATATTATAATATATATTATTGTGAGTACAGTTAGTTATATGTTTTGATAATTATATGTAATTTTTGTAGGAGTATCCTAAGTTGGTGATGCTATAAATAAATAAATATTTGTCGACTGTAGAAGTTATTATTAAAGTAAATAATTTAGAGAGCCTTACATTTCATATCAAATTGAAATGTCAATTATTATTGCAGGTGATTCACATGCAATTATAAATCGTCACATTAGAAATAATAAGATTCCGGAGACCACCGGTTCAGAACGCTGATTGTACCGAGAAGACTCCGGCAGGAAATTCGAAGGTTACTCTTTTAAAGCGAAAGTTATGTTGCATATTGTGAATGAGCCAAGGTATACACTGTCATGGTTACATATATAAAATAAATTGTATATGTAATATTAATATTAATATTTACTATGTTGTTTTATTTTAATGAGCTCCCGATACTTCGGTACTGTTGCATGCGCCATGATCTAATTTAATATTTGTTTGATGTTTCACTTATGTAATTATAATTAAATTCAATGTTTGCTTCAAATTACTGGGAACAGAAAAGTACACATGCGCAAACAGAACCGCATTAGTAGGTACAGTCTTTTATCACGATATTAACTATTTTTGAATTTGACATTTTGATATTAAAGACCTCGTATTTATGTATGTATTTTTTTTTTCAGGTCAAACCACGTGTCACGTAAACCGTTATGAGAGGGGTAAGTCAAATTGCTACAATATATTTTCTATCAAAATCCATTCCCCAATAAAACTTCTAATATACGGTGCAAAACTGTCAGTTCCCATACAATCCGTCAAGTTGACATCTGACAATCCCCCTCCAACTACTTGCGACAGCAATAGACCCCCGTCACCCGACACTCAATATTAACATTTATAAAAAGCCTCATATGAAAATTCCAGGGTCTCTTGACTTACCTCTGTCGTGACAGCTAGAACACATCGTGTCTTCCCAAGTGCTCACTTATGTTGACAAATGTATACCCTCCCAACCAAAAAAGCACCTACGCACCACAGGAATACAGCTCAAAATAACCCACAGGGCCTGTTTAATATTATAATCTTGAATGTTTTTATAGAGCAGTTAGATAAAATGGTTCACCATTTGAGAAGATGGCAAGCGTTTCTTTAGATTTGTTGGTACAGCCTTCTATTTCAATTCGAGTCTTCGGGACTGTTTCGGGGCTAAATTACGCCTTTGAGTGGCAATTCGTTATTTTCCCTGATGGGAGTGACCATTATGGGGCCGTTTATAACGGGGTCTACTGGAAATTGAAATCGGGGAGTTTGTGGGAACAGGGGGAATTTTAATTTGTGTTGTATGTTTCAAATATTTTGTTTAAAAGTATTTTTTTTTTTAGTTTGTTAATATTAAAATACAGAAATCCTATTTAATTTCATTAATATTAAACTTTTTATTAATATTTAATATTGATATTTAAAAACAGAAATCCATTAATATAGGAATTCTATTTTGTATTACCATGCCATACAAGTGTCTGCCTGATGCTGTAATAAATATTGAGCAAAAGAAAGCAATAAAATGACCTAAGTTGCCATACGACAGAAGCTATTTTCAGGCTCAGTGTTATAGATTACTTGTATAATTAACATCGTATTCAAATCATTCAAACATTACAATTCAAATATTCTAATAAATTGATTTATGCGATCTTAGGCAGGGAGCTCTCGGTTCAATGATTAAAGCGAAATAACTTTGTTTTCAATTTCCGTTAACGGATATAATATGAATGGAGCCCGTATATGAGTATTACTTTTGGCTTCGTAACGTATCAGTAACATTGTTTACCAAACATCAATATTAATTAAATCGGTCTACAAATTTCTGGGAAACTTCGGGAGTTCGTAACGCTTCGTAGCATACTACGCCGTAGCAGACTACGCCGTAGCTGACTACGTCGAATTAATAATGGCGTGTGTTACATACACGATTTTTCCCTACGCTTTAAAATTAAGTGGCTTCAGAGTTAGATTATTATGTTGTTATTTTCTCAAGATGATATAAATTGCATTTTTACGCGATAAGTAAGTACCCAATTTTAAAAAAATATTTATATAGGTTATCGTACTTTAGTAACAGACGGTAAAATATGCAACTGCGAACGTTACTGATAAAAAAGCCTGCAAATTGCCGCATCGAAAACCGTCACGTAAATAAGGGATTTATCCGAAATCTCATCAAGGGACAAAAATAGTGTGGCTCGGCTAAACAATAAATTTTAATCAAGCCCTAAATTGCTTCGCCAATCGTTCTCCTTTGTTTTTCCTTTCGGCCATTAGTCTTGGCCATCCCCTGTACAATTCTGAATTTTAATATCTCACTCGGGCACGACTTAATTAAAACCTTAAGGCTCCGGTAGTATTAAAAGAATATTTTTGGAATTTCGATTGCGTAACTTTTTTGGTGTTCACATTTGAGGGATTTGACTTTTCCTTGTTAGTTTAATTCCTAGAATTTCTTTTAAAGATTTTATTCCTGGGGCAAACAAAAATAATTTTATACATATTTCATAATTTGTTGAAAAAATGGTTTATATTTGAAAGATAAAGGTACGGGAAATGGTACATATCGTGAATTTGAGTCCCCGTTTGTATCTGTCGCAGTCGTATTGTATAATCCGCTGTATTACATTACGGCTAGCCGTTATCAAAAACAGGGCCGTTATGTATTACGGCGGATGAACGATTAGCCGGATTGACATTACGATACGTTCTACATTTTGGCGACTCACGTTCAGCCGTATTGCACTTTATTCAATATTGTAGAGTGAACACGTCATGTGATAACAAAATAAAACAGGGTTTAATTGAAAATCAATTTTAATGAGAAAAATAAAGGTTATGTACCTGGTATGTAATAGGTATGTACTTTGTGTTGCGTAGGTGCGAAAGTATAATACATAATATAAAAACTAACGTTTTTTTTTTAAGTAATTAAGAATTAGAAACTAAGTAAGTAATACACTTAATATTTGGGTTTAGTATTTTCGAGTACTTATTCAGAACACAGAATTCAAAATCTTTGGTAAGTTGCGTTTTGATTCGCAGATTGGGCATAGGAGACAAATATTTCAATGGCCTTTTTTTGAATATAAAGTTTGTTTTGTACAGCATTTTGTCTCGCCGGACGTGGCCAATTTCCTTATGAATTTCCATCAGAGTATCGAAGTATTGCTCCATGGGTATTACGCGAATGGTATGGTCCTCAGGATTATTTTTCTTCGAGATAAGATAATCTTCGCCAGCAACATTCATGAGGTCATATTTTTGCATCAACTATATTGTGTACGATTCCGCCGAACACTAGAATTCATAGCCACTTTAGCGGTTTTGATATGCAATATAACCTCTACAACTCGTTCTTTTGTCCATGGATTTTTAACTGTTCCACACTCAGACGAATAGAAACAGTTCAATTGCACGTCAAATTTATTCTTAAAGTCACTATTTACACTCGTATTTATTTTTTTAAAATCACATTTTTGTGAAACATTTTCTGTATTCGAGGCCATTGTTGTTGTTATGACAGGCAGCGCCGCGAGCGCTAAACATAGGAACTAAAAACTGTCAAAGAGGCGGTTAACGACCCGCTCTTTGACATTACGGCTAGCCGCATTAAAGAACGTTTAGCGCCGAATACATCCCGGCGGAAATTCATTCAGCCTTATTCAATCCGGCTAATCGTTGATCCGCCGTAATACATAACGGCCCTGTATTTGATAACGGCTAGCTGTAATGTAATACGGCGAATTATACAATCCGACTGCGACATATACATTATATCTTTACGTAACTATTCACCACTTAAAACTGTCGTTACACATGTTAAAAACTGAAAATGTCCGGGATATTTACCATATTGTTTTGATTTGATGAGCTCCCGATATTTTGGCACTGATGCAAGCGCCATGATCATGGGTTTAGTTTTTTGTTCACCACTTTAACTTTACATTAAAACACGATAGTCAAAACAGCAACAAATAAAGGATCAGATGCTATTGATTGGATCGTTTCCAGACTGGCATTGAGTGCCAATTGATTTATCTGTTCAATGGAATGAGTGTCCTATTTAAATCGTGAAGCAATGAAATACCAGAAACTCGTATTCCATACCTTCACTTACTGATAAATGCTTTCAGAAACACTATTCGTCAAAAGCTCTCTTCGAATTTCGTAACGCAATCTACTTTTCGCGGAATGAGGTGATGTGAGAAATTTATTATTTTTACTTTTGAAAAACTATAAGTAGATTTCCTAGAAAAATAAGTCGTTAGAATATGGGATCAACTTACCGTTATCGTAAAAGCTGCGCAAAAAAAGTATTATTGTATAATTAAAATATTTTCCTCGTAAAGCTATATATAATCGTGATTATATTACTCGACGTAGAAAGTTTAGTCTTGAGTGTTATACATAGAGGTTTTATTTGATAGTAATGGTAACTTAAAGCCATCAGTGCTTATAACTAAGTGGTAAAAGGGCCAAAGCAAAACTTTACATTCCCACTTATTCCTTTACGAAATTCCACTGCCATACATTTCGTTGAACTAAATGTTTTGTAGATTAACTGCATAGTAAAAATAGTAGGAATTAACAAAACATAACAGTACAAATCCGTCCCTACGTTTGATGATTTTCACTGGAACCTAAAGCGATATTCGCTTGCAACCAAGATGGGTGTAACCATTATCATCATTAGCCTATAACATGGTCCACTGTCGGACATAGGACGGACGGCTACTCGCATCCAACTCCCACCATCTCTCCTGTGCAGATCATCACTCCACCTGGCTTGAGGGTGTACCGCACTGCGTTTGACGAGACGAACATGATTGGTATAACCCAGTCAGGTGTTCCCGTGGCTTGTAAGAGTTGGTTAAGCCGATTGTCCAGGGCCTAATCTCTCATAGATGAAAGATTGCCGTTAAACCGAACTATGAGAGTAAGGGAACAGAGAGTGCACATGTATTTGTACACACACTTTTCAATTTAATGTTTAGCACGGTTGGCTGTTCTCCATTAAGAACGGTCGCCATGGCCAAAATCAAACAAATAGCATACTACGAGTATTATTACTCCTTGTGCTAAGGGTCCCAGCATTAATAAATGTAATGGTACGCGACAGTCTTGAATCATATACCTACTTTTTCTTACTACTACATTATGACAACGACCTCCCATATACATCTTACGCTCTAGTTCGCTAGTTACAGAGAAGTCTGGAATTTATTTGATTAAAAATACCTTTAGCCGTTCTGTGGACCAGATGGATGAGACATGAAGAATAACGGACACTATAGAGATGAATAAAATAATTAAAATTACGTTGAATTTCCAAAGGTTTTCTCCCCTTCAACTTTCGCATTCCATTAAACTAAAAAATGAATTGTTAAACTAAACGCTTTACTGGGTAAAGTCGTAATAACATTGGATTCTTTGAAGTGGATAATTAAATTTATCAATTTTCCTTATTCATTTTCTCTATGACTAATGATTGTATAGTTTAAGTACGTTTGCAATACTTGTAAAAGATTACTAATATTTAAGTGCAAATACATTTGTTAAAATACCTACATTATGTAACTGCACTTAGTATTAAAAGAAATATTTGAATTTGAATTTATTCTTGCTATTGTAAAATCAATCCAAAAAAAGGTTAGGACATTTTATTTGTTGAGAAGAATATTTTTAATTGCATGGGTGGGTGTATGCTTTGATTGATTGACTTAGGCCTAGTTTAGGGTCGGTCCAGGCCTTAGCAATGGGGACGTATATAGGTTGATGATGATGAAAACTTTGATTCTTTTTGAGACTAATAATAGTTTTGACAATGATAGCGTACCTTATAGGATGAATAATAGTGTGTCGGGCTTATGATTTTGTTATTAACTTTTAAGCTATTGCATAGCTTTTATCGCGGGCTTTGAGTGCGGCGACCGAACCAAAAAATTCCGTAACAAAAAAAACCTCACAATCGTCTAACGTCGTTTCAGTTCGGTAGACTTTGGTACGGTGTTTGTGTGCGTGCGATATGACGTATTGTACGACTCTACGAAACTCGCACGAGTCGAAACGAGCTGCTCCGAAATCGGACGATGCTATGCAATAGCAATAGCTTTACCGCCGCAGTCTCCGAGTGCCACACGTCTTTTTTTAATAATATTGGTTATTTTCTACATGCTCTGTCCGCTCCACAGATTTTATTTCTAGGCTCAGATATATTAGACGGCACGGGTATTTTTACGTCTGTAGGTTATTTAACCTTGTCTCCTTATCCGATTTCGAAGTGAAAGGTGACATTGGATACTCATCCAACCCCGAAATCCTAGGCTCTGTGACGTCAGCAACAAATCAATATGGCGGACGTCAGCGTCAAAATTCCCGCCGATGTGACCCCGATATGAATTGAGGTTAACTTGCAAAACTTTATGACAAAAAGATACTGACTTCAAATTTGATACGCTGGAAAATTCTTTTTAATCTTTACTAATATTATAAAGCTGAAGAGTTTGCTTGTTTCTTTTGTTTTTTTGTTAGATAGACCATACATCTAGGAAGGCTTTAGGCTATATAATATCACGCTGCGAGTATTAAGAGCAAAGAAACAATGAAAAATGTGTAAAGAACGGGTGAAGTCGCTGACTTAGTTAGCTATTATAATAGTAGAATTAAATAGAGAAAGAAAATAATGTTTTCAAGCTTCAAAGACTTACCAACATGAAATGTCAGGTTATCAAGGTAAGTAATTTAAGATAAAAGTTCCCGAGAAAACGTCTTTTTCGACATTAAGCAACAAAAGTGATCATGTAGACTTCTTTTCTCATTTTGAGGAGCCCTGAAACGTAACAGGTTTTTTACTATTCACGTTCAGGATGAGTTCTTGGTTAGAAGTTATCTTGTTTTCAGAAATTTAAAAAAATATATATCTGGGACATTTCCACACACGGTCACCTGACCCCAAACTTAGCAGAGCTTGTACTATGGCGTCAGAGACTGATATACATACATATATATTATAAATACATATTAACACCCAGACACAATTTTTTTCTCTCATCACACAAATACTTGTCCCGAATGGGAATCGAACCACGAACCTTGGAACCGCCAAACAGGGTCGCTAACGACTGCTCCACCGAGCCAGTCAAATTACCAGGCAAGATAATAAAATCAGTCTTACACTTATGTACTGAGCTTTCTTATAAGTCCTTAGGAGGTCCCACGTAGGGTCCGTTACTCATACTGTCACTAACAAAAACTATAAGTCCGAGACATAAGGTGCCAACAGCTGTGCGTGAGGTGAATACCCTAAGGGCGTGGTCATATATTAGGTGTTGCGTGAAAATAATTAAGGGCTAATCTTGTGCTGTGTTTCTTTTGTTTGTTGGAATCAATGTCGTTAGCCTTACTGTATTTAATAGATAACTGCCACATATGACGAATGACACCGCTATATTATTTGTTCAACGCTTTGATACTCAATAAAAGCGGTAATAAAATTACGTTAGTTATTTACTAAAGCAGCAGAATCAATAGGGTATTTGACTGTGGTTGTTATGCTTGCAATGTTTATGATAAGCGGTAAGATTTAAGTAAATCAAATCAAGCAAACCAAGCAAAGTACTATTAAAGAAATCAAAATTTAATTTTATGGCGTAATGAGACAGCAAAAGCCTTGTAAAGTTGGGTGGGCAAGTCCATTCCAAGTCCAGTCCAGGCACAGTGTCTTTATGTTTGAGAGGTTCATCCAACCATTTCAAAATAAAAAATAGTCAAATACCCTATTATATAAAAACCCGGCAATTTTATAACGCCGACCTTATTTTTTCTGATTTTCTGCGTATTTTTAAAACTACGAGACTTTGTCTTTCATTAAAACCTTCTCATAAAAAAAAAGAATACAACAATAGCGGAATCGGTTTAACTTTTCTCGAACAGCACACTCAGAGGTAAATTTTAATAATATAGAGAACAATTAATTATTTCAGATAGATAGTTCAAGGCTTTAAACTGTCATTGTTACATACGTTGGAAAACTGAATATATACGGGATATTTACAACGGGCTCCGTGGACCGGTGGTTAGTGACCCTGGCGTGCAGTTCCAAGAGTCGTGGGTTCGATTCCCATTCGGGACAAATATTTGTATGAATGAACATCGGTGATTGTTCCGTGTCTGGGTGTGATTACGTATTTAAGTAGGTATTTATAAACATCTACGTATACAGTCTAACGCCCGTACTCGTAGTACAAGCTCTGCTTAGTTTGGAGTCAGTTGACCGTGTGTGGTAATGTCCCAGATATTTATTTATTTATATTACCATGTTGTTTATTTTTCAATGATCTTCCCATATTTCGGCATTGTTGCAAGCGCCATGTTCGCGGGTCAACTTCAGTTCATTCAGTTGTTTAATGATAGATAGTATCAAAATTCTGATATTGAAAGGTTATGATATGTACAGACACTAAGAAGTCACTAGGCTTCTTGTGCCTACTTTTTAACAGTAACACAGAAGTTAAACCTACACAACAAACACTAAATTGCTTCACAAAGACAATTGAACACAAAATCGATTCCGTTAGACGTTCAATCGAAAATCCTTCCTGAAATCACTTACCAACCTCCCTTAATAATTCCATCGTTATTAAAAACAGCGTAGGAGCGATCTACGATTCGTGATTCCCGCTTCGAAGTGAAATCAAAGCCTTTGTGAGCGTACTCGTTTGCCGGAACATAATTACGAGGTGCTTTGTTAATATAGTTCGCGTTCTTATGTGCAAGCGATTGCTGTAATATAAGACTTATGCTTGTTAGGTTTGCTCGGTTTGTCTTACAAAGGGCGCGGTAACACTACCGCCGGCTTTATAATGAGGATATCGTGTTTCCGAAGCGAAAACTATCGGTTGAGTTGTTGCTAGATTTGCGATGGGCGTTCAATCAGTAGAAACTGTTTGAAATAAAACTAATTTTACGATTAAACTCGCGTGTAATTGGTATTCTAAACATTATTTAGAGATCTGACGTTTCGAGCTCTTTACAGTGAGTTTAAACTCACTTATGAAGACACCTGTCAAGTTAGTCTTACCCGTGACCACGAGCGCTGTAAAGAGCTCGAAACGTCGGATCTCTAAAATTAATGTTTAGAATACCAATACACGCGAGTTTAATCAGTAAAATTAGTTTTATTTCAAGCATTTGTAGTGCTCGCGCAAATAAAAATAGACAATAGTAGAAACTGTTTTTCTGAAGTAGTTTTTCGACTGACTAATGAAAGATGATGCTGTTTGTTAATCTTACTGAAACTCAAGAACGACTGGTCCAATTTAGCTTATTTTGCTTTCGAAATGTTTCTTGTAGTTTTTTAAATATATATTACACAACAACATCACATACATTGATCTGATCCCGGCACTTGTGTTACGGAAATCAGGATTAACAACATATATAACAACAACACAAATAAACTTAAATATATTTAATAATACACCCAGACAACACCGATGTTCGTCACACAAATATTTTTCCCGAGTGGGAATCGAACCCACGACTCTTGGAACCGTAGGTTTTGTACCTGAGTCACTAACCACTGTTCCACCGAGCCAGTCAAGGAAGGTGTAGCTCAGGAAAGGTTGTTTAAATCTCCCCTAAAAAATAATTCGTCAAGCGCGAATTTTGATCTTACCCACCACATTACGTCACTCCACAGAACTCTACCATGATATTTTCTTGACGGTAACAAAATATCCCCAAAATTGGATTTTAGTTAAGCTCAAAGTGTTTCCGCTTTATACGGAACCACTTCATGTGGATTGGGTGTCTTTGTTTGAATTTATTAAGGCATGCTTCAAGCCGGAAATTGTTTTGTTATGTCAAAACATTTCTAAGAGGCTTCACGGAATTGTGTTTGAGGTCAAACGAGTTTAGCATAATTTGTAATGGATACACCAACTTTTTTTTTTACAAAAAATTGGGAACTTTTTGAACGTTTCTGGGTCAATCATTAAAATGGGGTCAATGGATTTTTTTTTTTAATTTTGTTTGAAATTAACCGTCCATCGCACATTAGTTAAATACATGTGAAATTAAGGAAATATAAATATTAATTACTAGAACAGAAGCATTAATTAGATATGTGTTTATTTTGTTGTCACTTGGCATTGTTTTCTTTAAGCTTATAATCAAGTAGGAGATGTACTTAGTTGTGTTTGTTAAATACTAACGAACTTAATAGTTATTATTAGCAGTTATTTATAATAACTATCAAGTTTACTTTTTTTTTTTATAAAAGGCTAACAAGATGACCTCACTCCACCTGATGGTAAGCGGTAGTGAGATCCAAATAAGAGGTCGACAGGCACAATAGATCGTATTGAGCCTGTCGCACTCACCCTGAAGGCCTGCTTAAATGCCGTTTCACGCCCCGCCTGAAGAGCCCGGGATCATAGGAGGAAGGGAAAACATGAGCTGGAAGGGCATTCCATGCCTTAATGGCACGGGGCAGAAATGAGGAGCTTAACCTCTGGGTCCGAGCCACCAGCACCTGCATTGTATGTATACTTTAATTTTGTATGTATTCTAAGCATAGATTGAAATGTTTGAAAGCCCTCTCGAAACAATAAATATATTTATTTGCTTAGGTATCAGTTTCACAAACAGTATTTTAATATTTTTTTTCAAACATTATTTAGAGCATTATATCAGTCCCTTGTAACGCTGTGGCCATCATATTATGGTATCACAATCATGGTTCTAACCTTAACTCTTAATAAATTGTGTTGGGCCCAACCTTAAAAAAATCGATATACTCTACCTTATAACGGATTAAGTATGATAGTTTCCACAGAGGTGAAAAGTGGGGAAAAAGGCGTGATTTTATGTATGTAAGCAGTGTCGTAACTAGGGTAGTGCCAGCGGTGCCCAGGCACAGGGCGCAGAAATGACCAGACCTGTATCTAGTCTTATTTATCAAGGGCGTAATTTTTTAAAGCTCGCACCGGGCGCATAGAAGGCTAGTTTCGACACTGTATGTAAGTACAATGATAGGCATCATGAGATAATCCTCTCGCAAACACGTTAAAAAATGACGCATTCAAACCTTTAGCAACACCTTCGCTGTTCACTTCAGCAAAGTTTAAGTTTCGCTCCCTTATATTAATATAAGGGCACCAAAACTCACATAACCCAATAAGTATGGTTGGTCGCAGCGTAAGCGTACGGTTCGTTAGCGTTCTCAAGTAACATCTCTCTGCCAGGTGACCTCCCCTATTCGGTAGCATAATATTTAGCACAAACAACTCGTCCTCAGAAACAGAGGGTGTGTATGTAACTTGTGATGTATTTCGGGGGCTCGCTTGAACAATTAGAACAACAGAATACGTCCCTGGAAATTGTCTTACGTGTAAGTTGTTACAAGTTAAACAACGATATTTTATATTGTTTAGTTTGCTTTGTGTTTACAACGAACATTTATGTTGGTACGTTTATCGCTGTTGAATAATTAATAGTGGTATAATCTAGTAGGTATAGCTTTTCGTTTTTTTTATAAAAGTCATCCCTCCTAAGGTCCTGAGCTCTTCACCCGGGGAGAGAAACATTTAAGCAGGCCTTCAGAGTGAGTGCAACAGGCTCAATATGGTCTATTGTGCCTGTCGACCTCATATGTGGATCTCACTACCCCTTACCACCACGTGAAGGTCATCTAGTTAGCTATTATAAAAGAAAATCAGATCTATATATTTTTTTAATGTACTAGTAATCAATTCCCCAATTAAATGATTTAGATGATAAATCTCATCTCTGTCATCTCTCGTACATATAATTTTAGGCCCGAAAAGGACATTTACTATTTGTACAAGGCTGTAATAATAATATGTCTCTCACAGAATACTCGGCATGTATTTATCTCAGAGGAAAATTTAAGTCATGTATTTGACCCGACAAATTTTAGCTTCTACATTTTTAGCGGGGACTTGTATCCAAGAATAGGTATTAGCTGACATAACGTTTTTGACCTAATTATAACGGTAAAAATAAATGCCAAAAGCTGGGTTTAAGCTTTATACTAATGGAATAACAAGTACCAAAAATCGGCCATGTGCAAGTCGCGCAAAATGGCGTTAGTACCAAATGGTATGAAGAAACTTCTTTATTTAATCGGTGATGTCTCACTGCGGGCAAATGCCTGAAATCACTCATGTTTGCCGATCAGTAGCAAGACATAGCCACAAAAATTGCTGGTATATTTTTAGATTCCTTTGTTGTGATCCTTTAAATATTTATTTTACTTGGTTTTAGTACTAACAGTTATAGCGGCTACATAAATATTATACAAATAATATCGCTACCTTAAATCTCAAATGGCGTAACCGCCAATTTGGTCAAAATGACTTTTTAATGCAGTTTTATTCAGTTTTTTTTTCTCTATCGATCTGTATATTTAAAATCCTCAAATTCGCAAAAAAAAGGTTATTACGACCCAATGTTTTTTATAGATTTGAACACTTTTCATAAGGTAAACAGGTCGTAAAAGGCTGAGTCTAATTTACTTGGTGGTTACGCCCCTAGAAATTATTGTGACGTGAAAAAAATGTCAAAAAAAAAGGGTGTAAGTGACATAATTTTCTGGCGTAACTCGTAAGACACGCTATTTTTCGAAATTGCAATACAAAAGAAAGGCGTTTACACCCAACATCGCTGAACACATGATTGTCATTATTATTGTTAGTATTGATGCGCGGGGGGATTAAAATTGCGGAGACATTGGCTATTTATTGCTTTTCCTTGTTTAGGCATTTTAAATCAATGTCCAAACACAAATCATAATCAAAGACCAATAACGCGCCAAAATCAACGCAACGGTCACAAAAAATAATAAATACACGGAGGAACGTAATCTATGCGCACAAGTACGCAAATGGCTGAATACATAGATAAATGTATGGTGAATACACATCAGCGGGGGTTTCAAATGACAAAATTAATCGATTTAGATACGTAAAAATCTTAGTGAAGTTTCCCATATTCCAAAATTTTTCATCCAATTCTAAAAATTACGCGTTGAGTCACTATGAAAAAGTGTCAAATGGCGTAACTTTGTAAAAGCGTAATACAGAGTGAATATTTAACGTTTTCTTTTATTATTAAATGAGTTGAAAGCAGAAAAAAACATTTTTTTATTGGAGATACGACCTTCACCTCTTAAAAATCGTGATTTTTATGGGGCGTAAACGCCTTTTTGTAATATTTTCACAAGTCGTAACCGACTTTTAGTTTCTTAATTATAAGATTTAGGTACAAAGAGTTCCTACTGAAGCCTTTATCTCAAAATTCTAAGAAATTTGATGTATAAAACATTTTCATTGTATTAAAATTGATAAAGTTATGAATTAAAAAAACATTTTTTTTTTGCTTTTCTGCTCTCCTGAAAAGTAGTGTTTTGGTGGTTACGCCATTTGAGATTTTAAGTATCGATATTATATAACCCAACATCACATACATTGATCTGTTCGTGGCAGGTAGCTTAAGCACTTGTGTTATAGATATACTTGTGGGACAAATATTTGTGTGGCATCGAAAGTTGTCACACAAATATTTGTCCCGGGTGGAAATCCAATCCACAACTCTTGAAACAGTAGGGGTCTACTCGATTCCACCGAGCCAGTATAATTTAAAGAATTCATCATTTGAAAAAAAATCGTCATTCTATAGCGGTTCTTGAGATATAGAATGATCGAGAAACAGACAATCTTAGTAATAAGGTCCCGTTTTTCCCTTTAGGCACGGATCTTTCGTCGAGGCAGAAGAATAGAATACTAGGTCAAAGTCCCATGACGCCTCCATACGACGATGAGGTACACCGCGATGTTTTAGTCGGTAGACCACTTGGGTATTACAACCCGCCCAGGAGCCGCGGCTGGCATTTACCATCTCTTCGCCAGCCGCTGGGGAGTCCGACACACCACTGGGAGAGAACCCCCTCTCAGTGACGGTTCGAAAAGCATTTCACCGCGTTAAAAAAAATTACGGATCCCCAAAAAATGAACACTATTATCCTTATTACTTAACGGTTCAGCGACTACCATGCGCTATTTTTAAAAATTTTAAATCTTTAAAATTGTTTTAAGTCCAACGTTATTTAAAAAAACATTTACTGTACAAATCATCTTCAGACTTGGCAATATTACTTGTATATTGAACAATTCCATCGTGGAAATTTTCAAAGAAAAATTATAAAAAGTATCTGCTGTTTCATAAAGCTAATGATGTCAGAAAAATTTTGCTTGATTTGAAAGCATCTTAATTTTCATTTGATATATCTCTGTACAATTATTGTCCGATAGATTTCAAACGTAAATCGGGCCATATATTCATAAGAATAATTTATTTTAAGTCATTATGATATACATTTGAATAGGAAAGGAACAACACAATTCTCATTTACCTCTTACAAATAAATGCTCCAGTCTTTATCCTAATCTTAAGTCATCTAAAGCATAGAAATCTTAATACAATTTCGAAGCAGCGTATTTAAAATAAGATAATTTTACAAACGCTCGTTAAGGTAAATAAAGCCGTTTGTTAGTAAATTGGCTTAGTCATTAGATTCGCTCGTTCCGATGAACCATCAACATTTACATATGATTATCTAAACTGTTCTTACAAAGTGACTACGAAGGTTACATCTTGGAGCTCTCAATATCTCCTAACAGCTCTTTTTATTAATAGGGTTAAATATTGACCTTAACTTTGCATAAACTTACGTATTATTCAGTTAATTTATTATTTGCTTAACGTATTATTTGCTGTGATTTTGCTACTAAATATATTCATCATCATCAGCCCAGTTCTGTCCACTGCTGGATATAGGCCTCCCCAAATGCACGCCACTTCTCTCTCCTGGGCCATTCGCATCCAGTCCAATCCACTCCTACAAGCCGTCCCGCGCAGATCGTCACTCCACCTGGCCTGCGGGCGTCCTACACTACGTTTGCTGAGACTTTCTCTATGAAGGTAACAAATAACAGAGTTGTTTGAGTTTTTAATAGATAGAGGAATGCAACAGGAAGGTATTTATGAAGCGAAGCGAGTGCGGGTCACTAGTTAATCAATCAATTAAAAATACACTGCGTTTTTCCTCTATTATCATCCGTTTATACACCGTGAAATTTTTGTGGTTGTTTTCCCGCAGCAAAATGATTCTACCTTAGTACTACAATATATTTCTATGACTGGCTCGGTGGAACAGTGGTTAGTGACCCAGGTTTACAACCTACGGTTCCAAGAGTCGTGGGTTCGATTCCCACTCGGGACAAATATTGGTGTGACGAACATCGGTGTTTGTTCCGTGTCTGGGTGTATTATTAAATATATTTAAGTTTATTTGTGTATCCACTGTTGATTCTGATACCTGTAACACAAGTACTTAAGCTACTTACCACGGGATCAGATCAATGTATGTGATGTTGTGAAATATTTATTTATTTATTTATTATTTATTTATGCAGTTAATTTTTTTATTAAAATCAATAAATGCCGGTTTTACGAAAGGTATTTAACTGAAACTTGAAAGTACGTTCGAACCACTTTATTACTTAAGGCGTAGAGCTTCTTTAGCTTTAAGCATCGATTTCATGCAGCAAGCAGTACCTGATTACGTAACATCTTAAAAAACAACGATAGCTTCTCTCGTTTTCGAGTTGGAAAATAATTATTTTGAAAATTAAAACAATTTTTTTTTTCAATGAATAATTTGCGTGATTCGATATTATAACTAAAGGCAAATCGTTTTGCCACGTGAAAACAACCACTAAAATTTCACGGTGTATTATTAACGATATATTACGACAACCGGCTCTGAAGAACCGTAAAGAAAAATCAATATCTAAAAATAGTTCTCGCAGTACATGACGAAAATTGTAACATTCCTGAAAATGTTCCATAAATGGAACGCTGGCTTAAGGATTTAGGTTATGCATTCCAAATATGAACCCTGTAATCCAGAGACAAGGCGGATGTAATCCGTATTATCAAAGCTACCTATGACTTTGAGCTATAATCTCAAGGAAAATGGGCGAATCAATATCGGGCCTAAGTAATCTGTGACCGAAAGACTTTCTATCAAAGGTTTATATGGGTATTTTGTGGGAGATGATATGGTTATGGTGGATATGTTAATAAAACGAATTGATGTATAGATTGGAATTGTGTTTTCTTATTATACTAGCGATTGGTATCATCAAATGAGTAACAATATTTATGGAATTAAATTATAATTCCATCAATATATTGTTCATGTTACTTAGATATATAATTGAAATGTAAAAGCTACTGGATGTCCAGATAAATAAATAAATAAATAGGTAGGCATATGTATACAACTATATAAAACTGAAGTGTCTCTTTGTTATATTAAAGTGACGACTTTTTAATAAATGGATATGAAACTCTATCGCGTAACAATAACAAAAACGCAAATTAAAACATTTTTGTCTGCCTGTCTGTTTGTTCCTGCTAATCTCCGAAACGGCTGAACCAATTTTGATGGGACTTTCACTAATAAATAGCAAATTTAACAAGGTGTAATAAAAAGTTATTTAAAAAAATAATTGCTGGCAAAACTATTTCCATGCGGACAAAGTCGTAGGAGGCCGCTAGTATTCTAAAATAATATTCAGATACACCGAATGTTTTGCAGTTCAGCTGACTTTCCGCCTGCAGAAGAATTTATCGCTTAGGTACAACAGTACTTCTTTTTAGTATTTGTAGTAAGGTTAGGTTTTGTAGTTTTGGCATATAAGTGCAACAGATATTCCAATTTCCTTTCGCATTTATTATATTAACTAGTGACCCGCCCTCAATTCACCAAATTTATACAAGAAAACCATTCTCACGAATCTCTCTATCAACAGAAAAAAAACGAGTCAAAATTTGTTGCATAGCTTAGAATTTTAAGCATAGTACATAAAGAAGGCCACGTAAGTTCCGCTCCCCCGTAAGTCCGGTGATGATGACGAGGCTACTCCAAATTATAATCGTAAGTCAGTTAGGGAAAAAATCACTTCGTTTCGGGTACATATATTGTACATAAAAAAACCTTCCACGTAAATCTTTTTCTATTTATTATAAAACTAATTTTAGGTATTAAACTCGCGTGTATTGTTTCTAAACATATCATTTAAAGATCCGACGCTGGAAGTGACTTTGCTTTATACTAGTGACCCATGGTCACGGGCAAGGAGGCCGTGCCCCTTTCTTGGTAATTACAAATGAGTAGTGCGCAACATCACATAAATAGACAATACTGATCCTTCTACCTATTATAAGCACTTGTGTTACAGATATCAAACCATACAGTGGATAAACAAATAAACTTAAATATATTTAAAAATACACCCAGACACGAAACAAACGCCGATGTTCGTCACACAAATATTTGTATACTAGTGACCTCGGACTCTTGGAACCGTAGGTAGTAAACCTGAGTCAGTAACCACTGTTCCACCGAGCCAGTCTAAAAAAGCGATAAGGATTACAGATCTCCGTTAGTTACTCAATTAAAGCTTTTAAACCTCACTAAATACGCCATTTTATTATGCTATTCAACGGGCTATCAAGATTTTACACCGAACGTTTACAAATTGCTTTGTTTACTCCGACATTAAGATAAGCAAGAATTGAAAGAGCGATATTCGCGAAATGATCATGTCTATTTGAGTTTAGCAAAACTTTTTATTATATTTATATTCACAGTTGATGTTAAAAATAGATTGCATTTAATATTGTTATTTTTAGGATTCTGATCACAAATGTTAGAAATATGAAAATGTCCGGTATATTTACCATGTTGTTTTGTTTTAATAAGCTCACGATATTTCAGCACTGTTGCAAGCACTATGATCATGGGTGAACCACTGTTCACCCGGACATTTTCAGTTTACCAAAGTGTAACCATGGCAAGTTAAAATTATAAACTAAGAATGTTTCTCATTTACTGAGACTACACTCTGTATGTCTATATGTGTGTCACCATTACACTAATTCGCTGTATCACATTTACCGAGTTAATCTTACCATTGAAAATGGTACATAAAAACAGACATGACAATATTCACCAATAACGTAGCAGTTAGACCTCAAATTCTCATAAGTCTGTTGGTCAACCATATCAGAAATTAGGGTTTTCGCCTATGAGAGATTCACTACATGATAATACGTAGGCGTGAGGTCGAACTGTAATACACGATATCACATACATTGATCTGATCCCGTGATAAATAGCTTAAGCACTTGTGTTCCCGATATAGAATTAAAAGTGGATACACAAATATACTTAAATATATTTAAAAACACACCCAGGCACGGAACAAACACCCTCGTTCGTCACGCAAGTATTTGTCCCGGGTGGGAATCGAACCCACGACTCTTAGGACCGTAAGGAGTGAACCTAAGTCACTAACCACTGTTCCACCAAGGCAGGAACCTATATCTATACCTAAACAAGTCACGACATTAAATCTCCGCAGAGGTACATTCCATTGTACGCTTACATAAATCTCGCAAATGTTGACATGTTAATTTCTCAAATATTCTGCTACGTCACAGTACAGCATTTTGCGAGTACGTGCTTGTGACACGGAACGCTATTTTAATTCAGTCTGTATATCTGTATATATATAATAAATGTATTTATGTGTCGTCTGTATCAACGCGACGGAAACAAGAGAGGGGAGTGATGTGGCTTGATAATAATTTTGAGCTTTGCTTGATTTGAGGGGGAGGGAGAATTAAAATTTTTAGTAATCTATCCTATATCTTTGTTACATAAATAGAAATGAATTGCAAAATATCATGTACGCGCTTGAATCCAAATCTATTTCTCCAAGTCAAATGTTTCTTTAGAGCGTTGTATATGTAACATGTGTATTAAATCACTTTCCTAACACAGGTATTTGTACTTAAAAGGAGATCCCGGCCACTAGTTATATGTATTGTAAAGATACTGAATAAAATAATTACATTTACTGACTAGCTCGGTGGAACAGTGGTTAGCGACCCAGGTTTACTACCTACGGTTCCAAGAGTCGTGGGTTCGATTCCCACTCGGGACAAATATTTGTGTGACGAACATCTATGTTTGCTCCGTGTCTGGGTGTATTATTTAATATATTTAAGTATATTTTGTGGATCCACTATTGATTCTTATATCCGTAACACAAGTTTTTAAGCTATTTACTACGCGATCAGATCAATGTATGGGATGTTGTGTAATATTTTTTATTATTATTTATTTCATTTTTCAAATCACACACAGACATCGACCCCACGGTTCTAGGAACCGCCAGGCAGGGTCACTAACCACTGTTCTACCGAGCCAGTCAAAACTAATACAGTTTTACCTCACTCATCAGATAACCCTGAAAAGCAGTGGAGAAATCAATTTTAAAAAGACGTGTGGCACTCGGAGACTGCCGCGGTATAGCTATTGCATAGCATCGTCCGACATCGGAGCAGCTCGTCTCGATTCGTGCGAGTTTCGTAGAGTCGAACAATACGTCTAACCGCACGCACACAAACACCGTGCCGAAGTCTACCGAACTGAAACGATGTTAGGCGATTGTGAGGTTTTTGCGTTACGGAATTTCTTGGTTCGGCCGCCGCGCTCAAAGCCCGCGATAAAAGCTATGCTATAACTTAACAATACCAAACGCTGCTTTATATACCAAGTGCGCGTTGGACGACTACCTTAGTATTTATTCATAGGTGTGCAGGTTTCCTCACAATGTTATTCCTTCACCGATAAAGCGTCGATGGCAGAGTGTTAAGGTCCAAGCTAGAGGTCGCCTAACCCCGCCACGTACCATTATGCTTCCAAATACTTACATAAAAAATTTCTTCTTCTTATCGTATGGTTGATGGACAACCTGGTGTCAGAGTTTAAACCGCCCGTAGGCCTCTGACATGGATTCACACACCGTTGAAAAATCTCTCAGGTGTGCTGGTTTCCTCACGATGTTTTCCTTCACCGTTATAGCGTCGAATGATGGAAATATGAATTTCAAATTTATAATAAATAAAAAAATTTAAAAGTGTGCGATATAACAGGTGAATACTAAAGCGTTGCCAATCAGGACGCGAACATTCACAGCTTCAACCATACCATTTTAATTATGCTAACGCCAAATGCTTGCTGAAATTACGTCCCGTTACATCGTCAGAAAGCAGCATTTATAATTTCAGCGCTGCAGTTGCATATTGTGGAGATACAAGTACCATTTAGCATTTTGGACCGTTTTCGGGAACACTGGTATGTCTTCATTGTCATAGTTTATGATGAACTGACTTTTTACTTAATGGGTATAAATCTATGTAGGGTACCAATAACAAAAACACAACTAAAAATATTTTAATCTGTCTGTCTGTTTGATCCCGCTATCTCCGAAATAGCTGGACTATTTTTTACTGGACTTTCACTAATACGTATAGTCCGGTCAATTTAGACATTCGAAGTTACATAAATTCCCACCAAGCTGAAAATCGGTAAGATTGCTTAAAATATCATTAAAAACAAAATTTGAAAGTTCCCCATCTTTCCCCTGTAAGGAAAAAATGTTATTCAAGGTCAAAAGTCAAAAAATGAGTTTTTCGCGATTTTCAGCAAAACGGTAAGTTTTATCATAAAAATACCTCAGACAAAAATTGTAGATTATAAAATTATCTACAAAAACTAAATTTATACTTTTTTTTTCTACGAGCCACCGTTTTTGAGATATAACGATTCAATTTATCGATCACCTATTCTCAAAGAAAACTTATGTACCCCATCCCTATGTTTTGTGGTGATTTTTTTGCGACCAATTAGCATTCAGCACCCTCCCCCCGCGTACCTCAGGTAGTTGACTGAAATGTTTGCATTGCGAATTGATAGACATTAGGTGTCTATTTGGGTATGAAGTCGATGGGTTCCAATGAATTGTTGACCAACTTCCAACCCCAGTCTGTAGGGTCTAGCTGATAACCAAGCCACACTTGAACTTGGTAATATACTCTAAAAAGATGTTCATGAGCAGCAACTGAGGTTGGAGGAAGACAAGCTAATTGTACTTGTTTTTTACTTTTGGTGTTTCTTACGAAACATGCATATCTAAACTTATCTAAGCGGTTAGTTTTTAGGAGCTCCGTACATAGAAAGAAGAAAGCGAATGCCGTTGGTAATAATTTCTTGTCGAGTAGAATTACTATTTCTAAAAACTTCAGCACATTCAATTAAATTTTGTTTCTCAAATAGTTTGAAAACTGTTATTTTTCCCCTCCTGTAAAATGCAGATGTCGTATCACAGCCACTTATTGCGTGTAATATACGTGGCGTACTCGTGCATATTATGACGATTAGAACTTTTACAACTTTTTGAATCGTTATATCTCAAAAACGGTGGCTCGTAGAAAAAAAAATATGAATTTAGTTTTTGTAGATAATTTTATAATCTACAATTTTTGTCTGAGGTATTTTTATGATAAAACTTACCGTTTTGATGAAAATCGCGAAAATCTCATTTTTTGACTTTTGACCTTGAATAACATTTTTTCCTTACAGGGGAAAGATGGGGAACTTTCAAATTTTGTTTTTAATGATATTTTAAGCAATCTTACCGATTTTCAGCTTGGTGGGAATTTATGTAACTTTACTCTTATTTTTTGGTCTAATTTGACCGGACTAGTAGTAAATATTAAAAGGAACATAAAAGGCTAATACATTTTAATTTTCATGCGGGAGAAGTCAAGGGCGGCCGCTAGTATGAACATAAAAATAAATCCAAAAAGGAATTCACTTTTCAAACGGAGGATCAGCTGATTTTAACCCTCTTTCAAGCAGCCCTCAGGGATGTCGTGCGATAGCTTTAGAAACAAACACTTTACAAAAATAACTTTACGAGTATAAACAACGATTTATTTTTATAAATAGAGATATATTCAACTAAGAATACGTGTGCATCATCACATCTAGGAGTGCACACTTATTCTTAGTAGGAGGAGTACCTCCGTATACTAGGGCGATCAGGCCTTTGTCAAAATTACATTGTTACACCTAGACCTAGAGTCTAACTTATACTAGGGCGATGAGGCCGAAATTGTATTCTCATTAATAAGTAAGTAAGTCACAATGTATGATAATTTTTATATTTATTGCATTCTTTGGAACCATCTTAAGTATGCTTCATCATCAGCCCATATACGTCCCCACTGCTGGGGCACGAGCCTACCCTAAACTAGGGCGATAAGGCCTTAGTCGACCACGCTGGCCAAGTGCGGGTTGGTCAACTACACAACCTAAGAATTTCTTCTTAGGTGTGCAGGTTTCCTCACGATGTTTTCCTTCACCGTTAAAGCGTCGAATGATGGTACATATGAATTTCAAATTTGAAAAACACATTGGTACCTGGCGGGGTTTGAACTGGCGACCTCTCGCATGGCAAGCAAAAAGCGTCGATGGCCGAGTAGTTAAGGTCGTTGCTTAAGTATGCTTAAGCTATTTAAATGTTAACATCAGTACATAGGTGCTGGTCTGGTGTGATGGCAATGCACGTTAGGGCACAACTCTCGGAAGGTCGGGTATTCGAAACCCCGGGCCGCGATGGAGCAGTTATGGTAGTGTTCTAAATATTAGAACAGCTAGTGCAAGCTAAAGCAATCAAAAAATAAATACATTTACTTATTAAAAACATTCCAAATACATAACACCTACGGTCAAAAATAAAAAAGAAAACCAAACATTTAACCTTACCTAAACATTTAAATTTCAGTAGAGACGTTCAAATGAAACACTAAGTGTAAAACGAGATATCCGTACCATTTCGGGAACGTTCGCGTTTGCGGAAATTATATCATCAAGCTCGGATGTGCCCGGAATGACCCGGTGTCGGGGTACAAAGCACACTCAATCTGTGTACCTATCTCGTTCGGGAACGGTGTGGACACAAAAGCTCTCCCTGAAAAATGAGTATGCTGAACTAGTGTCCAAATTTTTGGTCTTGCTACTTTGATGCCGCAAAGATCGAAGGAACCACATGTTTGTGTCTGGCGTGTGGCATGTATAGTATGATTCTATCGAAGTTTTCTGGAGGTCTATGTCCAGCAGTGGACAGAGAAGGGCTGATTAAAACGATACAGCTAATTAAAATTAAATTTAATATTCATTATACTATACTAAATCTTCATCTCATCATCATCATCATCAGCTAATGCAGCAGCCCTAAACTAGAGCGATAAGGCCTTAGTCAACCACGCTAGCCAAGTGCCTACTAAGGTCTACTAAACAACCTTGGAATTTCTTCGTACGTGTGTAGGTTTCCTCACAATGTTTTCCTTCACCGTTAAAGCGTCGAATAATCGTACATAATGAATTTAAATTTTTTCAAATTTGGTACGTGGCGGGGTTTGAACTGGCGACCTCTCGCATGGCAACGACCTTTACCACTCGGGCCATCGACGCTTTTTCATTTTCACTTAAAATAAAATGAAATTTTAGGGCGTGCACTTACCCGATTACGATATTAATATCATAATCCCGCCTAAAAAAATATAAAGAAGAATTTAAATATTAACATTTCATTCGTTTTTCACAAAGGCCAATAACAAGACGCGTTTTGAAAGCGCCGCTAATCGCCACGGAAGCTTTAAGCCCACAAAAAAAGAATACAAAAGTGAAATCCGCGGGCTAAACGCTATAGAATTACCATTTTTGGCCGAGCTGGCTAAGCGCTAAAGGACCAATTTCTCGTCAATTTGGTAACCAAATTGAACTTGTACTGTGGTTATTTTTTTTTTGTCCGACGACCCCGAAAATTGTCCGACGATTTTATTTATTACGATCCGATAGTGCGGGTTGCGATCGCTTTTACCATTTTGTACTGGTGTGGCGACGTAGTTTATTGAATCAAGAAATTATGTGACTTTTTTAGCAGTGATAATACCTTTTACTAATAAGTTAGTTTATTTATTTAAACATTGACTGGCTCGGTGGAACAGTGGTTAGTGACCCTGGCTGGCGGTTCCGAGAGTCGTGGGTTCGATTCCTACTCGGGACAAATATTTGTGTGATGAACATCGGTGTTTGTTCCGTGTATGGGTGTGTATTAAGTATATTTAATTATATTTGTGTATCCACTGTTGATTCTGATATCTGTAACACAAGTGCTTAAGCTACTTACCACGAGTACAGATCAATGTATGTGATGTTGTGTAATATTTATTATTATAAGCTTCGGTTATATTATACATAAAAACCTTCCTCGAATACCTCTATCTAAAAAACATATTATCAAAATCCGTTGCATAGTTTTAAACATTTAAGCATACTAGGGACAGACAGACGCGGGAAGCGACTAAGCTTTATACTATGTAGTGAGTATAATAGCAGCAGAAAAAATATTGTAACCCGCATAATTATTGTAGCCTGCAACAAATTCAGGCGACGCCATTACCAACAAAAACAATTGACGTATTCCTTCATTCATCTCTATTCGCGTTAAAAAGAAAATCATGCAATAACATACGTTTTCGGGTGTTCCAGAAATTGCAAGATAAGACAAGGGCAATCATAAAAAACATCGTAAATGTTTTACGTAATGTTTCACGTAATTTTTACGATTGCCTACGCGTGCCGCCTTTGATGAAATTTCTCAGTATCCAAAGTCGGAGAATATTTTGTTTTTTTTTGTGTAATTTACTTTTCTGTTGCGAGGGTTGTTCGACAAAGGTTATTTTTTTCTATTGAAGAAAAGCCTGTACACAGAGTTTTAGTGGTTGTTTTCCCGTAGTTTAATGATTTGCCTTTAGTAGTACTACCGAATCATGCTAGTATTGACTTTAAAAGTCTTGAGTTATTAACTTTAAAAAAATATCGATCTAAAAGCGTCGATGGCCGAGTGGTTAAGGTAGTTGCTTGCCATGCTAGTGGTCGCTAGTTCAAACACCGATTGTGTTTTTCCATAAGGACAACCTGGTGAGAAGTGGCACAGGATCGGCCCAGATGGAGGTCCTTATTATCCAATACTCTTTTTGGGTCGCTTCGCGAATCTAGTTCTTCTTAATGATTTGAACCATTAGGCATATAAGAAAAGAAAACATCTGAAATTGCAATTTCTTGAAAGACTCGACCGGTATCTTATCTTATCTTGCAGCAGGGACCGTCTGAACGGTTCACTTCGACCCTTAAGAATATTTTGTGTTACCTCTGCCTCTATGGTGTATAAAGATACTCCCTAAAAATCAAGTAGATTAGTGCAATAATGTTCCTAGGTTTGAGGTGCCTCTATTCTTCTGGTTACGTATAGGCCATTCCCAGAAGTCTGAGGCTATATCTGGCCAGTGAGTGACATTAATAATAATAATAATAATCGTTTATTTCTCACCATAATCCTAGCTCACATACATTTGCAGGAGTAGGTATCTTAAAACTATGACTGCTAAAATGCACTGTGTAAATAAATACAAAACAAATCTGGCAATTGCAAGTCCGCCATAAATTGTGTGAGTACCTTACTAGTTGTGATGTGAAATATACACCACCGTGAGAGACTGCTTAGTTTTCTAAGGTTTTTACTAGGTGGCAGAGTTAAAACAACCAGAAAAATTCGCGATAAAAAAGTTATAGATAATACAACTTATAAGGACAGTTGGATTATGGCAGGTTGACACCTATACTGGGATGGGTCCATATAGGAGGTGTTTTATGTCTTCCGTAAAACCGGTAAACCGGTAGACTAGACCCGGTAACCGAAGCCACAAACTTCCGGTGGTCCTCAAACAACGCGTCTAGGTCGACGAACTCTCGGTAATACGTCTACCCGTTTTATTACTTATAAAACGGTCAGTACGATTAAAGATCCGTTTTACGAGTTGAACGGGTTGATTTTATTTGGTGTCCGATGAAGGTTGCGGTTTATGGTTACCCGGTCTGCGGATGTCGGTTCTGTATGAGTTTGATAATACTGAAGTGGGTAATCATATTTTTATATCTGGTTCATAATTAAAATGGTAGTTAAAATTAGACTTATACTTTGTTATTATAGGTTCTTTGTGATTTATCTTCCTGTAAGGATACCTTTTGTTTTTATCAGTCCTTCTTTTTGATTTTCTTCTTTTTTCAAAGAAAATAAATAAACATATATCTGTCTACTAGGTTTTTTTAAGTTCTATATAAATGATTGAAGTAGATTTACGTTTCCACATGAATTTACCATAAAATTATTAAAATTTGACAAAAAATATTATTTCAATAAATATTAATGAAAGCGAATGAAACTAGTTCATAAAAAATATTAAAAAAGTAACAACAAACATTCTAGTTTATCATTATTGGAACTGTTGAAGTATAAATGCAATATACAGAATACTCTCAGATCAGTCACCTAATATTTTTTTTCAACTTCAGTCATCTAATTAGTTGGACCACTTTCGTGCCTATCTATCGTACTTGCGTTACGTTACGTTGATCCGTAGCAAATCTCGTAGCAAATCTCGTAACATCTAAGACAAACGCGGTCTGTTGACAAAAAATTTCGGCAAAGTAAAATGTTGTTTGCCGAGCGCTAGCTTGCTATTGGCGTGAGTGTGGTGACGTCAGATCCCGTTTCATCCCGGGTCTTGGAACAAACAGAACATAGTAGAGATATATAAACGGAAAAACCGTTTCCGAGTAATCTCCCTATGTGTTTGTGTTGAGATAATCCGGAAAAAAAACGCAAAGACGCGTTAGTAATATCTGTTTCGGAGATTTGGATATGACAAGGACTCTGGTAGAGTTCTGAGGGAGTGTTTGAGAAGGGTTCAGTACGGACATGAGATGAAATTGTTCGCGAATTGTGTTTCCCAAGAATTGATGAAACGGAGTCTGTCTAAGTACGATTAGACAACTATAAGGCGGGCAGACCGATTTCAGCCATGGCGGCCGATCTCAATTGTATTCAGCCAAGTGCGCAGGACATTTTATAGTGCGCAAGTGGGCGCGCAAACACAAGTGCACTCTCTATTCCCTTAATCTCATAATTCGGTGAGACGACAATCTGACATGACCGATGAGAGATCGGCCGTAGGACCACCGGCTTAACCTGTTTTCCGAGCCACAGGCGTTCAACTGCCAACTTCCCAACTCCGAGCTGAGTAATTTAATTACATAAAAACTCACACAAATTTTGCCCGGACTCGAACTCGGGCGCTTGCTACCAATAGACCAACGAGTTTAGACAACTAACACTTATGTCTTTAAGATAAACCTTCGTACAGTGGTTTTGATGAAAGAGCTGCTTGTTTGCTATTGGTTATCTATACATAAAGGGCCTCGGTAGAATATCAGTGGTTGTGGAGGCTCTACTCGCCGTCACAGCCTTATACGAAGCGAACAAGGCGGCGGTGGCGGTTGCGGTAGCGGTGGCGGTGGCGGCGACAACCGCGTCATACATGTCTTCCTTGTCGCGTGAGGAGTTAGTTCAACCGCGCCACCATCACCGGAAGTCTCGTAGCTCGTGTGATAGAGCCCTTATATGACAAAAGGGCACGCCTAATCTCCGTAACGCTCGGCCACCCATTCCCAAATTCGGTTAAGGCAGCCATTTTTACATAATCCCGGAATCATGAGTACATACAAAACACAAACATCGCGATTCGTTGCGTAATCGTATGCAGGACTCATTTTCTTAACACATCAGTCCTCCCCCCATACGTGAACGGCATGCCAAATGCCATGGCGTCTTCCGGTCCCATAAACATGGTTTATTTTAAGCACGGTTTATTGTGACAACAATTTTCTAAAGCGGATATAAAATGTTTCATGACCTGGAGATTAATTTTGCAGATTGGTATCGAAAATAAAAAATAATGTCCTACGAGTGCCAGACAAACTCGCGTAGTTAGTTCTGGATAAACTTGAAATAAATTTAAAATAAAAAAAATTATTTGCTTATAAACAAAGTTGGTAACAGTAGCATATAGATGTTCTTTAAATAATATATAGTAGCTGAATACCTATTTAGCACTTACTACGCTATTACACTGTAAGTTTAAATGCAAATTATTTTCATTTCATTACTTTTCCAATATTGCTTTTTAAATGCGAATAATAATAGGCTATATAACTAACTAAGTTAAAGCACAATCCATCAAATCACTTCACTACCTGCCCACATGTTTTGACGTTACTCCGTTCGGGCCTGCCCTTTGACTAACAAGACCGAGTCAATTACTAAGAGCATTACTAACCCTGCTCGTTATCTAATAGTTGAATGAACAGGATGTACCACCACAGTTCGATAAACTTCGCAGCACAAGAGTCAGTGAACGGGTATATCTGTAAAGCAGTAATTCAGAATATTGCATCCCACAATGCAGTCAACAACACCGACTCTATTTGCTTCAGTGACTACAAACAGCACGTTACTAATGCGATAGATATTCATTAGCGTTTTCTACTCAATTTGGCGAAGATTTGAACTGCATACATGACTGTATACTGCTCGGTTTCTAGTAAACTTACTCTTACCAATAATACGAGTATACACGCGATTGTTTTGCTTTGGCAGATTGTGTGGATGTTCAGGCTCTATTTTAAGCAAAAAGTACTGAATTATCGTTTTAACCTTGTTCTTTAATAGTATATAATGTTACTAGCGCCCTGCCCTCGCTTCGCTTTGAGTAGATTTTACTTACTCTTGAATCACTAATCTATCTATTTAAAAAAAAACCGGATCAAAATCCTTTCCGAAGTTTTGAAGATTTAAGCATATATAGGGACAGAGAAAACGCTTTATTTGATACTATGTAGTGATGGTTATTCTAATAAATTGTTATTTCGTAGTCTACTTTTTAACTGCTTGCTAAAAGTAACTAATGTTTCACTTATTAAACTATTATTGGCGAACAGCGTTCTGGGCAAAAGTAATACGTATCATATAATTCAGAAACTATATATAATCAGTAAATCAATACAATGAGCCCCACAACAACATTAGATTAGTGTCAAATCTAATAATTAATAGCTATATACTCGTATAATGTATATCAATTTATCCTCAAGACAACTGGGTGTACTACATAGCAGAAGTGCCATTATTCGGGCGTAATGGTCATTAGATAGCTCTGAATCAGTATTATAGCCGCTGTAGATCATTGATTTCGGCGCACATTTGGTAGTGGTGTTGCGTAATCATTCGATTTAATTATACAGAATCGAGAAGCCACTGGGTTCTCGATTTGGCTCTACCAATTTTGATGTACGGGAATTTTCGTGGGTGGAATATTAGTGAATGTTTGACAATGGCGTAAGCATTTTGATCCTATCTTTGTGTGAATGAGACGCACCTTCAATCATAATTCATCATCTGATGATGATGAATATACATCACTACTGCTAGGACACGAGCCTACCCTAAACTAGGGCGATAAGGCCTTAGTCAACCACCCTAGCCAAGTGCAGGTTGGTTGAATTATAATAAGAGAAAAATGAGAATGTCCGTGATATTTACCATGTCTCCTTGTTTTCCACAGAAGAACTGTAAGAAGTGATAAACCAAAGAACAGTCATATCGGTCTACCCCCTTTCTTAGTCTTTTATTGCCCTCTCAATACATTATATACTGCCTTACTTTATAAGAGCTAATATCATGTAAAAAAGTCTATACTTATCTATAAAATATTGAGTACGTTGTTAATATTGAAGATAGTTTTTTATATAATACATAGACTGCCAACATATATATTTGGTATAACTTTCTACTCCATACTTTCACTGGTATCCCAGTTAAATACTTATCTTATGACTTATCAACCATGTCTCAGTGTAGACACCACCAAAATTACGCCGTAAGAGTCGTTTCAACACGATATTTAAATGAAACTCCAATTCACTCGAATCTAGAATGATATTGAGAATCTCATACCGAGAGGCCTATTTGAATTCCTCCAATATCAACAAAAAATGAATAATATATCCACTTAGTTACAAAAACAATTTTGACATACCACCGGTGCGGATTTAGAATGGATCCGGGCCGTTCTAAAATATTCAACGCTTCATATGGAAAGCTCTGCCGAACGACATCTGTCATCTAATTTTATCGAACTGTATTGAAATTCTTCGAAACTTTATTGGTGCACAAGGTTTTTACGATATTATAATAATAAGTGAGTGATAGAATAAGAAACGAAATAATTAGAGAACGGTCTGGTGTGAAAGAAGATGTAGTGACTAAGGATGAGAAAGGTATGCTTAGATGGTTTGGTCATATTGAGAGGATGAGTGAAAGACGATTAACGAAGAGTATATATAGAGAGGGTGTAATTGGATATGTCGACAGGGGAAGACCAAGAAAGACCTTTTATGACCAAATAGGTCAAATCCTAAAGAAAGGTCAAATCAAAAGTACCCGTAATCGACGAGCGTGCATGAAGAGGTTGATGAATGTAGATGAAGCGAAAGTGGTCAGCCAGGACCGTATCACATGGCAGGAAGTGATCTCTGCCTACCCCTCTGGGAAAAAGGCGTGATTTTATGTATGTATGTATAATAATAAGGCGTCCGACCTATCTCGGTCATGGTAGCCGATCTTAATTGAGATACCTGCGAAATTCTGAGGTTGTGTAGTGGACCAACCCGCACTTGGCCAGCGTGGTTGATGACCTTATCGCCCTAGTTTAGGGTAGGCTCTTGCCCCAACAGTGGAGACTTATATGGGCTAATGATGATGATGATTATGATGATGTTGAATTGCGCAGGAAATTTGATAGTGCACAAGTGTGCGCGCAAACAAGTGTACATTCTCTGTTTCCTTAGTCTCATAGGTCGGTGAGACGGCAATTCGACATGACCGATAAGAGATCGGGCGCGGGACCACCGGCTGAACATGCTTTTCCATGCATGAGCGTTCAACGTTCAACTTTCTAACTCCAGGCTTAGTAATTTCATTACAGAAAAATTTTGCCCGACCCCGGACTCGTACTGGGGACCACTCGGTCCTTACGCAGCGTTTGACGGAGGAGGATAAACCATAACACTCTTGCGGTGTAAGAAAAATCGTGAGGAAACCTGCGCGCCGAAGAAGAAATTCTTAGATTGTGTAGTCGACCAACCCGCACTTAACCAGCGTGTTTGCATAAGGCCTAATCGTCCAAGTTGTAAGTGAGTCGTAAGCGCATGCCCAAGCAGTGGGGTTTTATGATGATGGAGTAGTCTAAGAATTTATCTGATAAATGTTAAAGCTACAGGTGGCGCCGTGCACTGAAATTATACCAGTTCGATTCCTGTGTGTAAACGTGTCGTCTGTGCCACGTGCAAATACGTGATGTTGACGTTTGCATTGGAATTGAACTCCGGACCTTGCGCACGTATGCTGTTTGAACCGTTACGCCATAATCCGAAGAATGTTTAACGGCTGCAAGTTGCTTAAAGCTGCGTAGTACAAGGGATATGTTTTGTTTCTTCGTGCAACTACATCCAAGAATACTTAACTTGTACAAAGTAAGATAATATTACTCTCTTGCAGTTGATTAATATTCTATCTCCTCTTTAGAGATAGCTCAGTTTATATACCTAGCTATATACATACGATGTGTCTGTGTGTAAAAGCGTCGATGGCCGAGTGGTTAAGGTCGTTGCTTGCCATGCGAGAGGTCGCCAGTTCAAACCCCGCCAGATGTGTTTTTCAAATTTGAAATTCATATGTACCATCATTCGACACTTTAACCAAGTAGTCGACCAACCCGCACTTGGCCAGCGTGGTCGACTAAGGCCTTATCGCCCTAGTTTAGGGTAGGCCCGTGCCCCAGTAGTGGGGACGTATATGGGCTGATGATGATGATGATGTGTCTGTGTGTACGTATATGTACAACTATATATAGGTACTAATGTTGTTCCTCATATCCGTAGCTAAATTGCTTAACTTGTAGGCATCTTAGCTCGGAATCTGAACAAATACATGTAAAGATTGATTTGAGCATGCAACAGGCAAAAGGCGAGAGGTCAAAAATTGTCAGACACATTGTCAATTTGAAAACTGTGACTGTCCGGGATATTTACCATCATCATCATCATCATCAGCCCATATACGTCCCCACTGCTGGGGCACGGGCCTACCCTAAACTAGGGCGATAAGGCCTTAGTCGACCACGCTGGCCAAGTGAGTGTTGGTCGACTACACAACCTTAGAATTCCTTCTTAGGTGTGCAGGTTTCCTCACGATGTTTTCCTTCACCGTTAAAGCGTCGAATGATGGTACATATGAATTTCAAATTTGAAAAACACATTGGTACCTGGCGGGGTTTGAACTGGCGACCTCTCGCATGGCAAGCAACGACCTTAACCACTCGGCCATCGACGCTTTTACCATGTTATATTTACCATGTTGTTTTGTTTTAATGAGCTCCCGATATTTCGGCATTGTTGCAAGCCGATCACGGGTGAACTGAAATATCCCGGACAGTTACAGTTTTCTAATGTGTGTAACCATGACATTACAATTATACACCGTGAAATTTTGGTGGTTGTTTTCCCACAGTAAAATGATTCTATCTTGGTAGTACAAAAGATGTGTGCAGTTCTTTTTTGGTAAAATCAATAAATGCCGGTTTTACGAAAGGTTTAACCGTAACTCGAAAACACGTTCAAACCGCTTTATGACTTAGGGTGTAGAGCTTCTTTAGCTTTAAGCATCGATTTCATGCGGCAAGCAGTACCTAAATACGTCACATCTTCAAAAACAACGATAGCTTCACTCGTTTTCGAGTTGGAAAATTATTATTCTGAAAAATTCGAAAAAAAAATTTTTTTTTCGAGGAACAATTTGCATGATTCAATAGTATTACTAAAGGCAAGTCGTTCTGCCACGGGGAAACAACCACTAAAATTTCACGGTGTATATTGTCAATTTGACTATAATATCTCGTTGCTCGCAAGTGCTCTAACTAGGTAGTTGGACCATTAAAGCTGCAACTTACGCCAGTCAGCACTAATGAATACCTAGCCTAATGTGAACACAACTGAATTTAGTAATAGTGTTTACACACACCATTCAAAGTCAAATTTAATAGCGGAATTTGAAATCAGCTGCCGAGCACAGCCTATAATTATGCATGAAACATGAAATTTCAAATGTAATTATCGGGATGCCTCTGTCTATTGTATTGAATTTCTGAATAGTTTCATCAGCTAATTGATTGAAGGCGTTTATTGGTTGGTTTGTGTGACTAAATTGATGAATTTTGATAAAGATTATACTTGTTCTGTGCCATTAAGGCATGGAATGCCCTTCCAGCTCATGTTTTCCCTCCCTCCTATGATCCCGGGCTCTTCAGGCGGGGAGTGAAACGGCATTTAAGCAGGCCTTCAGGGTGAGTGCGACAGGCTCAATATGATCTATTGTGCCTGTCGACCTCATATTTGGATCTCACTACCGCTTACCATCAGGTGGAGTGAGGTCATCTTGTTAGCCTTTTATAAAAAAAAAAAAAGAGAGATTGGGCGCAAGACTCCTGGCTTTACGTGCGTTCCGAGGCACGGGCTAACACTACCGACTTCCTTTTTGTTCCCCGGGTGAAAACCAAGACGTTTAGTTTCTCTTTTCTACCACGTGTCGCTAAGGCATGGAATGCCCTTCCATGCTCATGTTTTCCCTCCTTATAGGAGGGCTCTTCAGGCGGGGCGAGAAACGATATTTTAGCAGGCCTTCAGGGTAAGTGCGACAGGCTCAATATGGTCTATTGTGCCTGTCGACCTCATATGTGGATCTCACTACAGCTTACCATCAGGTGGAGTGAGGTCATCTTGTTAGCCTATTATAAAAAAAATAAGTTCTTGTTGTACATAGTTTGGGAAAATGCCTATAATGTTACTTCAGTATTTTCTACTTTGAGTCTTACACCTTTGGATAATGCATAAGACAAACTTAATCGTATCTCACAACATTACTCAGATTGTTTTGATAAGTACTTAAGCCACTTATACAAAATACTACTACAAACAATGTTGTGAGATATTAACTTGTGTTTTCAGAAATAACAGTGGAATATACAAATAGGAATACATACATAAATATCACACTAACACACGGCACAAACTTCAATGGTTATCACACAGATCTTGTACCGGGTAAGGATCGAACTCGTAACAAATGACTAAAAAAAAATTAATTCAAAATCGGTCCACTCGTTCGGGAGTTATGGCGCCACAGACAGACAGACAGACAGACAAACACCCCTCTTTTTGCGTCGGGGGTTAGAAAGACAGGACACTAACAAAAATAGTCAAATACATGTCTATTCGTTTCATGTCAAAGTGTATCAATTCATTTTGTTGGTAAGATCAATATTAGCTATGGACTGCCTCGTCGGACTATTGGTAGCAAGTGCTGCGTTGGGTCCTTGGCCCGAGTTCGGATTCGGGCAAAATTTAAGTGAGTTTTTCTGTTAAGAAATTATTTAGCCCGGAGCCGGAGTAAGCAAGTTGGCGGGTGCCCGCCCGTGCCTCAGAAATCACGTTAAACCGGTGCTTCTGCGACTGATCTCTCATCGGTCATGTCCGACATGCCGTCTCACCGAACTATGGGGGTAAAGGAAATTTGTGCACTGCGCAGTTGCCTGATCATTTGAGATCGGCCGCCATGGCCGAAATAGGTCGGACGCCTTATCTTACTATCTAATCTTTTGACTATGGTTTCCGATGTTATTATTTCCATTTATATTCCTACATACATCTGTAGAAACACGTAGACAGTTTCATAATAAATCATTCAAAATAAGCATTATTCTGAGCAACGCTTTTCATGTCTGATATTCGGTTTCTGGCATCTGACAGTCTACGTACAAGTGAGCGTTGTTATCCGTCTTTCATAAAAAGGGATTTCACTGTATCTGTTCCTTCAGGAACATGTCAGATAGTGTTGTATATTGTTTACTTTTCGGGATGTCCCGGTATTCTCACGAACAAGTTTACGAAATTGGAGTGGACTTTATTTGATAGAGATGGATAGTATGACTCGGAATATTAGAAACGTGTGAGGGGGACGAGTGATTAGAACAAGAATTTTCAATGACGTATTAAACTTTTCTAAGTCAAAATGATGACCTTTTTTCCTGTTTAGTTTTTCCATTAACGCAAATAGGTGTTCCATTTTTGTAAAAAAATATCAACGTTATCTAATAAATCTAGCAATATAAGCAATATTAAGAAGCACTGGAACAGAGAGCATAATAGAGGTGAGAGCCATCCGCTCCTCCGCAAGTTCGGTGAACATGACGAGGCTACTTCAAGCCATCATCGTATGTCAGTTAAAAAAAACCAAAGAGCATAGTTAATTACTAACTATTCAACGATTCTTTTTTCACTTTTTCCCCGCAGTCCCTAAAATGGAAAGATTTTGTAGCAACTCTAGCCGAGAGTCAAGTAAATTCCCGCCGATAAATTCAAGTATTTATTGACCTGTTTTTGTATTGTGAGGATACTTAGGTGAATTAGAAAAGTTGCCTGGATTGCTTTTTCTGAAACTACTTCGTGCTCTGCATTAAGGCTCTTACGATGATCGGCGAAGGTCGTGCCAGTATTGAACTCAATTCCCAATGAACTCAATTATTCAAAGGTTTTAGGTCCACTTTTAAAAGTAAGTTTTTAGTACATTTTCCTTTGCACTTATTTATTATTTAAAAGTAAGTTTTTAGTAGATTTTCTTTTGCACTTACTTCTAATTTCAAATTTTTATGCCGTTTGATGGAATCTACTGGTATGGAGTTTTCAATTCATTTGAGACCGTTTTATGAGTTTCAATGATAACTTCATCCTTGGAATTTTTTGCTTATGTTTTTGACACATTGTGTTAAGGAAGAGTGGCCCCTTCTGGCACAGGTGCTTCCTGCACTTAATAGAACAGGTCAACCCTTGATAATTGTCAAAGACTGTTTGTGATGTAATAAACGATTTATTATTTTATTATTATTTACATTCTTCATATTTAATATAAAAATAATTAATTATTTATATTTGTAACCGAATACATGAGCTAACTGTCTTCAGACTTTCTAGATATTCTGGGTAACTCAATGGTCGGGTAAATATCGTTTGAACCAGAAATAATAGACGCGGTTTCTAAACACTGAAGAGAAATCCTCACCACATAACAACAGAGTGAACTTGTATCCTTCCGTTCCATTCAAATCCGTATTATATTTTTTAGTTACGAAACCCTGAAAATCAATTGAACATACTGCAAGATAGATGTTTCTCACATTTCATTCCCCCAAATATATGTACTTGCAAAAGCAATCGTCTAAAAACTGCTCGCTCTACCAATCTAAATTCATAGTTCGATTGACCTCGGGGTTGTACATAACAGGATCTCTATGAAGATAACCTGCCTCACAACTCTAGAACAGGGCTAAGGGAACCAATTTATTACCATGAATAAAACAAAAAACGCCATGCCCTCCGACTCGGAATGTTTCCGTTCCTTATTATTTTAAGAGATTTCCGAGAGCACACGTATTGGGGCTCACTCACTGGGAGACTTAAGACTTTTGAGTCAATAAGCTCACACTTAGCCCTTTAGCAAACAGTTGACTTAAGGTAACCGGTATGATAATAATCGTTTTGTATTATAAGAGAAATACGAGTATCTTTATACAAACATATGGATGACAAGCCATACTCGGTTATGTTCTCTATCCGGTTATGTCCCTAAAATGTAAATGATCCATGTATTTTATACATGTTATAGGCACGATTCGTAACAACATATTTATTTAGTAATATCTTAGGTATATAAAAAATGAATCTCAAAATGTGTTTGTAAGCGCATAACTCAACAACGCCTGAACCAATTTGGCCAATTCTTTTTTTTAAATGTTCGTTGAAGTCCAAGGATGGTTGTACGGCGAGAAAAAATCGAATAATTGTCGGGAAAACCCTAAAACCGCCCTTTTTTCTTTCTCACATTCTTTTGACAGGATCCAACATGACCGACGAGAGATCGGGCGCAGGACCACCGGCTTAACGTGCTTTCCGAGGCACGGGCGATCAACCGCCAACTTCCTAACTCCGGGCTGAGTAATTTCATTACAGAAAAACTCCCACAAATTTTGCTCGACCCCGGATTTGAACCGGGGACCTCTCGGTCCTAACGCAGCACTTGCTACCAAGTGTCTATTGGTAGCAAGTAAAATATATACACGATACCTTACAACATATTTACTAAGTTGGTCTTTATAATTATAAATCCTGTGTAATAAATTTTATTTTTTATAAAAGTCTAACAGGATGGCCTCCCTCCATCTGATGGTAAGCGGTAGTGAGAACCACATGTGAGGTCGGCAGGGACAATAAACCATGTTGAGCCTGTCGCACTCACCCTGAAGCATGTATGAATGCCGTTTCACGCCCTGCCTGAACAGTTTAACATTCTTATTACATCTGCAAGAACGCCTTGGTTGACATCGGTAGATGACTAATGGAGAATAACTGCCTCGTTGGTCTATTGGTAGCAAGTGCTGCGTTAGGACCGAGAGGTCCCCGGTTCGAGTCCGGTGTCGGGCAAAATTTCGTGAGTTTTTCTGTAATGAAATTTATCAGCCCGGAGTTAGGAAGTTGGCGGTTGATAGCCCGTGCCTCGGAAAGCACGTGAAGCCGGTGGTCCTGCGCCTGATCTCTCATCGGTCATGTCGGATTCCCGTCTCACCGAATTATGAGAGTAAGGGAATAGAGAGTGCACTTGTATTTGCGCGTACACTTATGCACTATAATATGTCCTGCGCACTTGGCTGATCTCAACTGAGATCGGCCGCCATGGCCGAAATCGGTCGGACGCCTTATTATTATTATATTGGAGAATAAAAGGTAAATAAAACTATAGTGTCCCAGTGATACCCTTTTAGGTACCATTTTGCTGAGTCGACGGGTCGAAGGAAGTACGGTGTAGGGGTAGCAACGATTTGTGTGAACTAGAGACAACCTCAGATAAGCAAAGTGTCCGCCTAACGACGTCATGATTCATGGTCGCATAATAATGCCTTCGCTACCGAATTTCGGGCCATGAAAGCCAATCTTTATGGACTGAGCGCTAGTTTATGTGTAAATGTGGTCACACTTTCTGCTCGGTTAGTTCCGTAGAAATAAATTCAAAATTTAAGTTAAGTTCTAGTATGTAAAATTGAGTCACCCATGGAAAACGATTTATTGAAACAATTTAAACATTTCTACACTTGGTAAAAACAGTAACGTGGGAATACTAACTCTCAACGGAATGGGTATATATCACTGCATAGTAAAAACAAAATCGCTTTTTCTGTCCCTATATCCTCATATGCTTAAATCATTAAAACGACGTCATGGATGCGGTTTATTTTTTAAGGATTCAGGTTTTTATCTGAAATTCTTCCGAAGTGAGGCGAGAGTAAGGTATAATCATAGAGTAAAACTATTTTTATGACATTGCTTATAAAATTATTTGTTAAGTTATTGCATAGCTTTTATCGCGGGCTTTGAGTGCGGCGACCGAACCAAGAAATTCCGTAACGAAAAAAACCTCACAATTGCCTAACGTCGTTTCAGTTCGGTAGACTTAGGCACGGTGTTTGTGTGCGTGCGGTTAGACGTATTGTACGACTCTACGAAACTCGCACGAATCGAGACGAGCTGCTCCGAAATCGGACGATGCTATGCAATAGCTATACCGCGGCAGTACCCGAGTGCCACACGTCTTTTTTTTTAATTTTTAGCGAGATTTTGAAACTTTCAGCTCACCAAGTCCACCATCATGAATGGCTACTCTAAAATAACTGAAGCACAAAGGAAACTCAGGCGTCATGTTGAAGTGTAGAATATATTCTAAGTAATAAATTCTATTCAGTCGAGTCGCCTCCGTTCCTAGATATGAGAGTTACGCAAATGAAGCCGTCCTCCATATTACAATGATGTCGCTAAATCATAATATTTTATACAAAAAATACAATTCGGTTGTTTTCATTGTTTCCAAATTTGGGTTCAGAAATAAGAAAAGTTGGCGATACAAAAGCTCATCCCAGATGATGTAAGTGGTTGTTTTTTTTCAAGTGATAAGGTTTCATTCTTATTAGGTACGTGACTTTTATCTTCTGCTTTTTCAAGCTTAGTTAAGAAGGATAAATAAATTGAGTGCGTCTATAATAATTTCAGATATTTTATGAAAAAGGGACGACATAATTAATAGCTAAAGTACAACATAATAAAAATACAAATTATAAAACGAGGTTTAATAATTATGCTTTAGATGGACATCTTAAAATTAAAGAAATTAAAATAAATCTTTAGATATCAATACTATTTGAATTTTATAGTTTGCATCAATATTACTTTTTGCAATTGAATCTTAAAAAAGTCACTTAATCCTTGTGCATAAAAAAGTATAACTATCCTGATAATCAATGGTCACATCATTGATTAAGCAAAAACAATTTAAATTAGTGAAATTTTAGACTTTCGCGTTCCATTACACTAAATATTAGTCTTTATGAGTCTACACGCGATATTAGCTAGTAGATAATAATAATAATAATAATAATAATCATTTATTTATCTTCACAATGGCAAGCTTAAACTAATACTTAATAAACTAACAATAAGTTTACAATTATTGTTGTGGGTGCACACAGAAGTTTGCCACAGTGAAGGAACGGAACCTGTACTAGGATTCCCTGTGTTACAGTATTCCGGCCCCCTCCACATAGGTCTTAAATCTCTGTAATTGGTTTGTGTAGATGTTACGGTAAAAGTGGATAGAGTGGTTATTATGTATAATTACCGGTAACTATGCATAATTACTTGTGTTCGTGGTAAAGGTGGTGAAAACTATCGAATTAATCACATTTACCGGTATTTATATAAAATTACCATACCCTTTGTGTAAATGTGGTAAATAATAAAATAAAACTGACTTGACTGGCTCGGTGAAACAATAGTTTTGTTAGTGACCCAGGCTGGCGATTCCAAGAGTCGATTCCCACTCGGGACAAATATTTGTGTGATGAATATCGGTCTTTGTACAGTGTCTAGGTGTGATTATGTAGTTAAGTGTGTATTTATAAATAACTTTTCTGAAAACATTTGAAACGCGTAAGATAGATGATTGAAATTTGGCATGCAGGTACCCTAATAGACTTAAAGCTTACTTGCGACGCGATATTACAAAATTCCTAAGGGAAACTCCCGATGAGTTACTGGGAAAAAACTTTGTAAAATCCTGTAGTCCACGCGAACGAAGTCACGGGCACAGCTAGTTATAAAATAAACGAGTCAAGTATCTAGAAACCAAACTTCATGATTGGTTTTTAAAAAAATATTTAAAAAAAAGCGTAAAAGGCGTCGATGGCCGAGTGGTTAAGGTCAATGCTTGCCGTGCGAGAGGTCGCCAGTTCAAACCCCGCCAGGTACCAATGTGTTTTTCAAATTTGAAATTCATATGTGCCCTCATTCGACGCTTTAACGGTGAAGGAAAACATTGTGAGGAAACCAGCACACCTGAGAATTTTTTCAACGATGTGTGTAGCCGTACCGTCCAATAAGCCTCATATCCCATGTATACAAACTATTCATCAAAATCATCCAGAACCGAATAGCTCATGAATTGGATGCTCACCAACCCCCGGAACAAGCTGGATTCAGACCCCACTTCTCGACCACAGACCATCTTCATACACTAAATCAAATAATAGAAAAATATTCTGAGTTTAACAAAACACTATACATAGCATTCGTAGATTACTCCAAAGCATTTGACAGCCTTTCCCATAAAGCAATATTTTTAGCACTACAGCGACAAAACATTAATCCAGCTTATATCAATCTTTTACGAATAATTTACGATAATAGTACAGCTAACATAAAACTTCACTCTCAAGGTCCACCATTTAGAATCTCACGAGGCGTCAAACAGGGCGATCCACTTTCCCCTCAATTATTTACTAGTACTTTAGAAATGGTTTTTCAAAATTTAGCCGGCTCATGGTCCTTAAGAGGTGTAAATATTGAAGGAAGGAAACTTACAAATCTCCGGTTTGCAGATGACATTTTGCTATTCGCCAACACCGCATCTGAATTACAAACAATGCTCGCAGAATTAAGCACAGCGAGCCTCGAAATCGGATTGGTGATGAATAGGTCAAAGACTAGAGTCATGACTAACAGCACTGAACATAGGGTAATGGTAGATGGGCAGTTAATACAGTACGTTGACGAATATGTCTACTTGGGCCAGATAGTCTCTTTCGCGAACAGACAAGAAAAAGAAATCAACCGTCGCATCGATAACGCTTGGAAGAGCTTCTGGTCCATGAAGACCTACATGAAGGGCGACCTCCCGCTTTCACTCAAACGGAAGCTCATCGACGTCTGTATACTGCCCGTCCTAACCTATGGTGCTCAGACCTGGTCTTTGACCGAAAATCAAAAATTCAGGCTTGAGGTTTGCCAGCGAGCTATGGAGCGAAGCATTCTGAGCATAAAAAGAACAGACAGGGTAAGAAACGCAACTATCCGGGCAAAGACAGGAATCATAGATGTTACAAAAAAGGCTGCCAAATTAAAATGGAGCTGGGCGGGTCACGTCTGTAGGATGATTCCTGAAAGATGGGCAAAACTGGTCACCCAATGGCAACCGGCAGATGGGCGTCGACAAAGAGGAAGGCCGAAAAAGAGATGGCGAGATGATGTGGATGCCTATAATTGGAACTGGCCTTGACAGGAGATCTACAGCTTTGGAGTGAATAGGGGGAGGCCTTTGCCCAGCAGTGGGACAGTATAGGCTAGGTAAAAAAAAAAAAAGTGTGTAGCCGTGTCAGAGGCCTACGGGCGGTTTAAAAACTCTGACACCAGGTTGTTAATCAACCATACGATAAGAAGAAGAAAAAAATATTATCTTATAAAAATAAAGTTAAATAAAATTAACAAATCAAATAACATTCAGTGGAACTCTTGAAATTCTTTCTCGTCAATATATTTTTGCCGGTTTGAGATTTGTGACATTTGGAATTGCAGAGTACTTGTGATATTTGTCAGCAATGTTAACATTTACCACAGTCGAGCGGGAGTTTTATATAACTACCGGTAAATTTGAATAATTCACTACATTTACCATGTGCGTCGGGAATTATCTATATTTACCGGTGATTATAGATAATTACCGATTGCTCACATTGACCGTAACATAGATACGGTAATGGATATGTGCAACGTGCATCTACGTTGAGTGTAGTGAGTGTACATGTGTGGGTATGTGTGAATGTCGTGTGTATGTGTGAATATCGTGTGTATGTGTGGATGTCGTGTCTATGTGTGAATGTCGTGTGTATGTGTGAATGTCGTGTGTATGTGTGAATGACGTGTGTATGTGTGATAATAGCTATAGCTATTATCTACAACAGCACTACTAGCTAATACATAGATGTATTTGCTACTCTTAATATCGCATGTAGACCCATAAAGACTAAATTCAATTTGAATTAGTGTTTGCATTCTTCATCAGCCAGCCACACTGTCCCAGTTTGCTTGCAAATATCGCAGATATTGAACTTGTACCATACGTCGAAACATAGCGACGCCAGTTACCCTATTTGCATGATATTCGCGAGGAGAAGGCGCCCAATAGAGGGATAACAAGATACGTGACGTATCTGCGTGTAAACTCCACTTGTGTTTGTAGGAGAAGCACAGTAAATACGAGACAATGGTTTAAAGACGGCAGAATGATTGTATCTTGACGTTGGTGCTTGTGAAAGCGCCATCTTGGATGAGATATTCCGATCCAAGATGGCGCCTAAGATTGCGCTTGATCTTGCTAAGTCAAGTGGTTTTCTGAAATGAAAAAGGAAATGATTTGGCTGATTTTTCAAATTGTCCAATAGTCCTATTTAATAGTTTAATTTCTGACTTGAATTGGTTTTATGTATCAAACCTCAATAAAACATATTATGCAAAAGTTACTTTTTCTTCTGCCGCTTTCACGTCAAAAATACTTTAACCAATTAACTGAAATTTGGTTCAATTTTGTTTTAAGTATATAGAACCACTTCACGACTAGAGTCGCGGCCGGAAAACTAAAGTATAAAGTCGACACTATCCAAATTATTTGGATAATTGCCGATTTTGTGATAATGATTGATTGATTGAATGAACATTATAATATTCAATAAGTATATATCTTGCGAGTTTCTTGGCTAGCTTGTCTCAACTAATTGTATGAGCCAACATGTTCCAAATAACTATTCAAACTATTGGCTGTAGATGCTTGGTATTAATCATCGAATAGATGTAGTTTAATATAACTAGAATAATTTCTAGGGCAGAATGAACGTCCTTCCATGAAATGGGTCTTGCCGACCTTATTTCCAGATTACAATTTGTACTAAGTAACTAGGGACAGGAATACTCGGCCTAGTTTTGTACGGATATAGTTTACTCTATACAACATGAATAATCCACAGCGCGTCAGACATTTGGAATTGGTAACGTCCTTATACTGTGGGCATTAAGCGTTAATATCGCATTGTCATTGTTACACTTAATGTGTACTTGGCACACTGTACAGTAATATTAAGCAGATACACGCGGCAAAGGAAAACCACGGAACGTGTGTTGATTATCTGACAAGGCTATAAGCAACTAATTCCTATTAAAGTAGCTAGCCCATCTCAATGCGTATCAACCAACTACACAGGATGTATTAGGCTAAGTGTGTGCAAAAACAAGTGTACAATCACTTTTCCCTCGCCTTTTAAGTTGTGGTATAAAATGGGAGATCAGGCGCAAATCTAATAGCATACCCTGCTTTTCGAAGAATCCAGGACTAGAACCCAAGCATATTGATAATAATAATAACTTTATCACTATATAGGGATCGGGAAAAGATATTTAGCAATATCTTTCCCTAATCCCTATATAGTAATATAGCATAGCAAGCAAAGTAAAACATTGCCAACTTTGTCCCACTTTCCGTCCTACATCAGCACAAAAGTCGCCCGCATGGCGTTATCTACACAATTTGTTTATTTAAATGAGAAATAAAATACACCCTCAAACGATGCCTTCTGGTATTGAGCCTGTTTTATTTTATTGATAAGGTTACCAACATTTATACTAAGCAACACATTAAATTTAGATACTTAGGTAAATATGCTTTCTAAGTGTGATAAACAATTACCGGTGAACCCTGAACCTCATGGTGGTAGATGTTCTACTTAAAAAATTATCATTAAACACTAAAATATAAAAAAAAAACAAAATTCAAGAACAGGCAAAAAAACTACATACACATTTGTTCTAGTGCCGTCAACACGACACTACCTTTTTAGGGTTCCGTAGTTAAATGGCAAAACATGGAAACCTTATAAATTCGTCATGTATGTCTGTCCGTCTAAAAAATATTTATTCTCATAGGCATTTCACTTGCTATTTCCAATCATCGATTCATTGAATTCCGATTGTACCTAGAAAGCTCCGGCAAGAAACTCAGTAGCTACTCTTTTTAACCCAATATCGTGTAACCCACATACTACATTGCTGACTTCGTCCTACATTCAACCCTCGGCCATGTTCTTTGAACATTTCATCCGCACATTAGTCGCCCGCATGGCGTTATCAGTCACAGCGTTATTCGCAACGGGAACTCTCCGCCGGGAAGCAGATTTATATCTACACAATTGAACGCAAACCGGGACGATTTAACCCCGCAGTGCTGATGTGTGGTTTACATGTTTTAGAGGCAGGTCTCAAAGGCCTTTGAATTAAATTTTTTGTTTTTACTTTATTGCGATAAAAATGGTTAGAAAAAGAAAAGAAAGAAAGAAAAACATTTATTGATCACATACAATAGCACGATTTAACACACAATTACATATACAAGATAGTGATCAACAGGTTCTGCCTCAGCATGTGCTGCAGCGCCTGCTAGGACGCTACAGCGCTGATATTCTGGCAGAACCTATGATTGGTTAGTTAGAAAACCAAGAACATAGAAAATAAAATAAAAAAAATAATAAATTAAAAAAGTAAAATTCATAAAGACAAAGACAAAGACGAAAAAAAAAAACAGGAACAAATTATTTACACTACGAAGGAAGTTACAGTCTTACAATACTAAATAACAAGAATAATATATACATATATATGAACACAATACAACTTAAATAAAACAGGTAACGATAATGGCATTTTTAAGAATTGATTCGGTATACAATTTAATTTAATTTAATTTAATCTAATTTAATTTTAATAATTCAGCGAGCCAATTCGCTTTATATCCAGAGCCAATATCCAACAAAGAGTATTGTCTATGGACGTTGGCTCCGGTTCGAGGGTCATGGACAAACACAAGAAAAAAGAAAAAAAAGTAAAGAAAAAAGGGGTTCGCAAATACACAAACAACCAGAACATGTTGAGAGTGAATTATAAATTAAACTTTACATAAGCTGAGAATTTATGATAACAATTGAAGAGTAGATGCTGTTAGTATTATATCTCCTTGCGGGTAAGTGAGTGCGTTATTACAATGATCTGATAATTGCATAGTGTGTTACATTGCATAGTAATTAAAAAGTTTGTGGTTGTGAGGTTATTTTGCAGGTTTTCACTAACGAAGCAGTTTTAACTTTTACAGACAGAGCGACAGCGTAGGATATGTTTATACAAGTTAACAACCTGGCACATATAAGTAGCGAAATTAATGTATTGTGTGGAGCACACACAAAAGGTAGAGAACAGAAAGAAAGAAAAGAGAAAAAGATAAAAACGATGAAGGAGGCCGCTCGTTTGTTACCGGCGTATGGCAATGGCGTATATCCAGACTCGTGCTTGGCGTTGCGGCGTGCCCCAAAGTGACTAGCCACCTCCCCGGCGAAGACGTAGCCTGATGTGAATACCTAGTGATGTGAGTATTTAGTTTTTGCTCCTCTATTAGGTATTTTTTGAGTCGCTTTCTAAAACTGTGTATTGTTTCCAGGTCACGCATCGGTGGGGAAGGTCGTTCCAGCACTTAGTGGCCGCAAATCTGAAGGATCCCCGGAACGCCGCTGTACGATGTTTGGGCATGGTGAAAATGTTTGTGCAGGCTCTTTTGGGGTATCCTTTGTTATCCCTTGCCCACAGCAACTTATTATAGAGATATGTGGGTCTCTCTGTTGATATGACCCCGAAGAGCAGCGTGGCTAGGTGCACTCTCCTCCGTGCCTCCATTCTTATGACATTAGCAGCGTTTAGGAATGGTGTGACATGTGATCTGGGTGGGATGTGAAAGCAGAAGCGTGCACAGGCATTTTGAACCCGCTGTATTTTTTTCATGGTTCTTGTTAAGAGGCAGGGGCCATACACTGTATCACAGTAATTCAGCTTGGATAGCACAAGTGATTCACAGAGCAACTTCCGCAGGTCGACATTTAAGTAGGGCCTGATTTTGTATAGGAGGTTTAACCTGTAGAAGCAATTTCGGGTGACTTGTGCTATATGGTCTTCGAAGTTGAGTTGTCCATCCATAGTTATACCAAGATTTTTGGCTGAGTCCACACTATCAACTAGTTGACCATTGATTTTTATGAGCAGAGGGGAGTTTCTCATCATACTCACGTTTCGGCTAGAACCCGTTAGTAACAGCTTGGACTTTTTGGGGTTTAGCACGAGGCAGTTGGTGTCACACCAGATAGCAATGCGGTCTAGGTCCTCCTGTATCTTCTCTGTCGCACTGTTGTGATTGCTAGGTCGGAAAGAGTAATACAGCTGTAAGTCATCGGCATATAGATGATATTTGCAGTTTTTTATTGTTGTAATGATGTCGGCACTGTATAGGGCGTAGGGGATTGGGCCGAGCGGGGAGCCCTGGGGACCCCCGAGACACCTTCAGATGACTTGAGCATGACCTTGAACCATCCACCTTAGTTACCTCCACATACTGACTTCTGTTCGTGAGGTAGCTGTTGAACCACTTAAGTGCCAAAGGGTTAAGACCATAGTATGACAGTTTGGAAATCAAAAGGGCAGTATTAATAGAATCGAAGGCTCTAGAGAAGTCAAGCAATAGCAGAGCGCTTACCTCTCCCCGATCCCGAGCTGAGAGCAAGTTATCAATTACATCTGCCAGAGCTGTTGCTGTGCTGTGCCCCTTGCGAAACCCAGATTGTAATGGAGGTAACATGTTGTTTTGCTCTACATATTTGGTTAGTTGGTCGCAGACAATTTTTCTAAAACTTTGGATAGACAGGGAAGTAGACTGATTGGACGCAGGTCACTCAAAGATGCAGGGTTGTTATTCTTTGGCAGAGGTTTTACCACTGCTAACTTCCATCTATCAGGGAAGATTCCTTTGGACAGTGACAGATTGATTGCATTGGTGAATATCCTTAATGATTGTGGCAGAGTTAGCAGGATCATCTCTAGTGATAAGCCATCACTGCCTTGAGCATTGGATTTTAAGGCTTTTATGGTACTCAGTACTTTGTCTTCGGTAACTGTGCTCATGGAAAACGTTGCCTCACTGAAACGGTGGTGTTCATAGTAACTGAGCTGTGATATAGATACTTGTCCATCTCCAGGAACTTTGAGGAAGTGGGTGTTTATACAGTTGGGGTCATCGAAGATGGGGGTGCTGTCTAGATGTTTGTTACCATGGATGACAGATTTTTTTAGATTGTACCATAGATTTTTCGGGTTTTTTATGTTTGCTAAGATGTGGTTTTTGAAAAAAGCTTGTTTCTCATTTACAATAGCTTGAGTTACTAAGGTTTTCATGTCTTTGTAGCTGTTTTTCAGGGAACCCTTGTTCGTAGTTTTAAATCCCTGGTAATATTTGTCCCTGATATGCATCATTGACCGAACAGTGTCTGTTATCCACGGATGTGGAGGATGTTTAAACCTCTTAGACCTGACTGGTGCATGCAGGTCGAACAGGTTGAATAGGCAAGTAGTCATTGAATTAACTAGAGTGTTTAGGTCGTCGCAAGCCAGCAAGTGACTCCAGTCAATAGAATCTAGGTCATTGTTCCACTGTTCCATTTGAATATCCTTCAGCGGCCTATAAGTTACCCACTGGGAGGAGGTTTGTCAGTTTTTATTTTAAACTCAGTGGTGATCATAGCATGGCCTCCCAGTTCTGGAGTGTGCTTCACAGTGACATGTAGGGCTCTGGCATCCGAGCACACCACATCTAGGAGACTGGCACTATGAGCAGTGAAGTGTGTGGGTTCTGCGACTACTTGAGTGAGACCAAATGTATGTACCAACTGATTAAAGCTTTTGGTCTTACTGCTGGTAACATCAAGCAGGTCGATGTTGAAATCGCCAGCAAGAAACAGTGCATCCCTCCTAGGTAGTGTAGCTATGGTGTCCGAGATGGTGTCCAGAAATAGACTGACATCCTGCCAGGGGGGCCTGTAGGCAGTGCCAATGATTACATGCATACCATTCAGTCTTGTCTTGATCCACATCTGCTCAACGTCTATATGCTGTGGAATATCACATATCCTAGCATATATACATTTCCGAATGTAGAAACCTACACCACCACCCCGGCCACCACGAATGTTGTGAGGTCTCGGGCAATGCCTCAGTCGGTAGCCTGGGATCTTTGGGGCTTTATCATCCTCTCCCGCCCTTAGCCATGTCTCATTTATAGCAAGGATATCTGGGTCCATTTCTGCCACTGCTGCAAAAAATTCCTCATGCCTGGTGCCGAGAGAGCCTGCATTGAACATGCCAATTTTAAAATTTTTCAACCTAACCATTGGGATTAGAGTCGTATTGATAATGTATACCTAGAACCAATAGATACAAGGTGTAAAGTGTAGAGTGTAAGATTATTTTATGTATTGTATAGATTTGTATAGATGTATAGATTTCGTTTGTAAATAGTTTATGTAGTTTTGTAGATATAAAAGTAGATATAAGTTTAATGTGTGTATAATGTTTAAATTTTGTGTCGTATATAGGGTAAGTGTAGGGTTTTGAATATATGATGATAAAATGGTTAACAGATTTAGAAATTATAAAATTAACAAGGCACAATTTGGTGTTATTGAGAACAGACCCGCATGAGGAACTTGTTGAATTCCTTACAGGAAGTCACTTCGCTGTACCGAGCAAGCGTGTAATGTCTTCCTGCGATCGAAGTTGGAAGACCTGGCTCGACTCGACCTTACGCACGTAGATGCGGCCTCTCCTCGTCCAGCAGAACCGCCACTGGGCGCTGCGACACGCCTCGCGCGCGCGCTGGAACAGCTGGCGGTTGGGGCGGGTCAGGCGCTCATTGACGTACACGCGGCCGCCCCCGGCACCAGCCGGCGCGGCGCGGCGCACGCGCGCAGCCTTTAGCAGCTCGTCGCGCAGCTGGCGGCGCGCCAGCCGCAGCACCACGCGGCGCACGCGGCCCTCGGCCTCGCGCGGGGGCGCGCCCACGCGCTCCGCGAACACCACGTCCCGCTCCTCCAGCGTCACGCCCAGCCGCGCGGCCAGCACGGTCACGGCGTGGACCACGTTCTCCCCCTTCTCCTCCGGCAGCTGCCCGATGTCGATGACGTAGAGGAGCGCCTCCTGGTCGCGGTCGTTAAGCTCCTGCCGCAGCTCGGTGATGGTGCGCTCCAGCTCGGCCGTCCCACTGTCGCTCCCCGACGGGCGCTGCTCGAGCGCGTCCATCCGCTGCTCGACGCTGACCAACCTCGCCGTCGTCGATGTGAACGACTCCCGGAGTAGCGCAAGCTCCTTCCGAAACTCGCGCATCTCCGAGACGAACTCGGAAAACTCCTGGCGAAGGTCGGTCATGATGGAGGTGCCAGACTCGCTTTTGGTGGCATCCGGAGGCGAAGAGATCACTATGTTACATAATACTATGATGCACGTTTAATGCTTAAGTTTAAATAATTAACGTGTATAATATCACATACATGAGCTTAAAGCGAATTAGAAAATCATTGATTCTTATAATCAGGGTAGGGTTAATACAATATTTATTTTATATCTAAGGCCTATGCGATTTCATAATTTGAAGTCTTTAAGCTTTATGAATATTAGAATGTGTTAATCAAAATTACACGATTTGTCAATTTGGTAATGTCCATTCCTGAGAACTTACTCCTGTTAACATTTATTTTTTAAATGCCATTTTTATTTAATTCATGGAAAAAATAATGGATCTAAACGACCGTCAGCGCATAATAAAAGGGTTAAGCAAATTTAGCAAACGTTACAAGACGCTTGAGTGCCATTGCATGTAATTTATTACAATTTCCTGAAAATGCTTTGTGTAATACCTTAACAAGGGAAATAAAAAAGCACTTCCATGATAAAATCATACAATCGACGATCAAGATCGAGATATTTCTGTGTAGATTATAAAATGACTGTGAATTTATGAATTTCCATTTATATTAATAAAGTTACTTGTTTCAAAAAACTTACTTAATTTAAAAGAAAGTTTAGTAAGTACTTTTTACCTAAATATGGAGTCCTATTTAATTAATTTTTTGCACGCAACTCTTAACGTACTATTATTTCCTGTGTCGTGTGTCATGTCAATGACACCGTAGTTTTACAACACATTTAGTATAATTAAAATAAACACGCAAAGGCGCTGCGTACTCTGAATAAGCTTACGACTGAATAAAAAGATAAAATTAACAGCTGAAAAAAATATTGTGAATCTTAAATTCAAAACTTGTTGGTTTTTTTAAATTTTAAACATATCTCATTGGTAAATCAACATTCATATCTAATGGTTTGAGTATATTTTAAGACACGTACACAAACGCATGTGGAATTGGAAGTAGCGTAAGCTTCCTAAGAATATCTATAGGCTAATGTATATAGGCCTACAAGTACGGAGGAATGGAAAAAGGCGTAACTTTAAGCAAAATGTTTGGTTGTTTTTTTTTTTTGGATGTAGTATTATTATATCAGACATTTCCCTTGTGTGCACACGGTAGCTAAATAAATTATACTTGTAGTGTTTGTAACATTAGGAAAGAAAAAAATATACAGAATGTAATCAGTTGAATAGGCGTGATTGGCCTACAAAATTTGTAATTATTACCATATTTTAATCGTGATTGTATTGTGCTGTGTACTATTCTTTAATAAATAAATAAATAAAAGGTGTACAATTGGTCACTTTTTCTATTTAAATATAAAATTACGACTTGGTATTGTACATAATTTATTACAAATAATATCTACTCATGACCCATGAACAGTACAACAGATGTGGACAAAATTAAATGTAATAACCAAATTATGTTACAGTTCGAATATGAAGTATTTCCATAAATTTAACTACCTATTCAGTTATAAACAAGCAATATGAACTGAATTAAATTCATGTAATATTTGTTATACATTATGTACTTTTAATAATAAACGAGTTGATGGGTGTGGCCGAATGCTGGGCCGATCAAGTTTGATTCATCAGTTTGCCATCGACTCGATAAGAAGAAGAAAATAAAAAGACGTGTGGCACTCGGGGACTGCCGCAGTATAGCTATTGTATAGCATAGTCCGATTTCGGAGCAGCTCGTCTTAATTCGTGCGAGTTTCGTAGAGTCGTACAATACGTCTAACCGCACGCACACAAACACTGTGCCGAAGTCTACCGAACTGAAACGACGTTAGACGATTGTGAGGTTATTTTCGTTACGGAATTTCTTGGTTCGGTCGCCGCGCTCAAAGCTTGCAATAAAAGCTCCGCTCCGCAGTCTCGCTTCCTATGGATAGGCAGCCTAAGAATCCTGTCCAATTAACTAGCTCTAAGACAAATGACAATCAGAATTGTAAAGCCACGGTACCGCTCAGCGTTGACAAAACCGCAAATGAAACGGATATAGCGGCTATAGCCCAACGAGTGTTGTATGTAATTTATTACAATTTACCGAAGACTGGTGTCTGCAGCGCTAATGGTGATGGATTGGACGGTTTTCAGCCGGAAGTGCCCGGATTTTGGTCTTGACGAGTGAACTTTCTTGCGAGATTTGGATGGGGGGGGGGGTTATTCAGGGATTTTTTAAAATGTCGGGGTGAAACGAGACACTTTATTGTTCCAGTTCGTTTTTCTGTTTATCTCCTAAGTAGCGATTGGGATGGTAGCGCTACTTTAGATAAAATATTGAAAATTTTCTGTTTTTTTCCACATTTTAAAATATTTCTTTTTGTTTCAGGTAAGTGTCTACATTTCATGCGAGATTATTCAATGAAGGGATAAAAGTAGGAGTTTCGTATGTTTATTTAAACAACTTTACGTACGTACTTCATTTTTTTATATACTTAAAGATAACTGTTTTACTAGTTACTGAAGCTAGGACCTTCATTTTTAAAAATAACGTATCAATGGTGACCAATTGTTCTTCTAAATACATAAATCCTAAATTGTGCTCAACAATTCAAATGCTACTCACGATGTGATACCAATAGCCCTTTGAAATCCTAAACCCGAAATTAAGCTCAGCAATAGGCTAGTTTCCTAAGTCTGATTTTACATAAAATTTTACAATTAACAGTTACATATGGGTAAATCAATAACATAGGTGAAATTGAAATTAAAATTTCTTACGAAATGAGACAATAATAGGCATTTGAAGTTAGGTGGGAAAGTCCATTTTTAAAGTGCGAAAATTCAATAAAAATAGTATGCCATCTTATAAATTACAGAATTAGTAGTAGCTTTCACTATGAGAACATATTCGTAAAAGCAACATTTGATATAGTTGCTGAACAAAGCTCTTACGATATTCATACTCGTATACAGAGGGGTGACGTCATAGCTCTATGCGACATTTGTATGAAGCGTTTTGAGCTCGCCCGAATGATGTGCTATTGAAACTGTAATATCTCCGGGAGTTTTCCAAATATCAAACCATTCTTTTAACAGCACCTTTGCAATTGTGTTGTTCATCCATCTATGTAAAAATTAAAAAATAGGAAACTACCCTATTCAACTACTAGTATAATAAATAAATATTTCACAACATCACATACATCGATCTGATTCCGTGGTAAGTAGCTTAAGCACTTGTGTTTCGGAAATCAGAAACGACAGTGGATACACAAAATATACTTACATATATTTAATAACACACCTAGGCACGGAACAAACACCGATGTTCGTCACACAAATATTTGTCCCGAGTGGGAATCGAACCCATGACTCTTGGAACCGTTGGTAGTAACCCTAGGTCACTAACCACTGTTCCACCGAGCCAGTCGAAGTCTATTTGATAGACTTTAGACTTTCGCGTTCCATTACACTAAATATTAGTCTTTTATGGGTCTACACGCGTTATTAGGAGTAGCAAATTACATAGCTACTTACTGCCCGACGTTTCGACTGGGTTACACCAATCATGGTCGCGACGACGGCGACCATGATTGGTGTAACCTATGAAAGCTATATAATTTGCTACTCCTAATAACGCGTGTAGACCCATAAAAGACTAATATTTAGTATTTGATAGACTATTTATACGAGAAATAAGACCAGACTATATACGAGAACATATTCAACATATCGAATCTCATAAGCAAATAAAAGCAAATACCTATTGCCATTGGCGAATGTACGGAAAATTACTTGGAAGGTATGTGCCCGGGCACTTCGTCCTAATATTGTTGACATTCCATTTTTGCCGAGTGTCTACCTAAAAGACACGGTATTACGGCAAAAACGTATGCGACGCGAGGCAATTTTAGTTCGCGTGGCCTTACTTTTTTATAGATAACGATACGAGCTTAGTGCATAAGTAAAAATAGAAAGAAAAATTATTTATTTTGCTCTTTCTTACACAGTTACACAAATAATAATACAAAATAAGTTAAAATTAGAATAAATCATGTATGAAAAGGGAAAACTCAGCCAGGCTCTTGGGCACAATGCATATGGACAGCGATCTGGGGCATAATTTTAAGCTATTGCATTGCTTTTATCGCGGGCTTTGAGCGCGGCGACCGAACCAAGAAATTCCGTAACGAAAAAAACCTCACAATCGTCTAACGTCGTTTCAGTTCGGTAGACTTCGGCACGGTGTTTGTGTGCGTGCGGTTAGACGTATTGTACGACTCTACGAAACTCGCACGAATCGAGACGAGCTGCTCCGAAATCGGACGATGCTATGCAATAGCTATACCAGGGCAGTCCCCGAGGGCCGCACGTCTTTTTAATTTATGTATAAGAATGTTTTTATTTTGTAAGGTTGGGATAATTTAATTTAATTAATTTTTTTTTAATATATATTTTTGTCCATAATAAACATGTTGTTTGATGTTTCGTAAGTATTAAAACTAAAACCACTTCTTGTATTTTAAACTAGATAAAAATCAAAATGCCTGTTGTCTGAAATGCATGTAGTTGTCACCTATAATTAAGTTAGCGTTTATCTAAATGTTCATCTTGGTCATGTTACTTATATCATATTGTTAGTGTAATCCTGTTGGTGATCTTAAATAAGTAAATAAATAAATAAATGTACGTGTACATAAGTAGCTTCTAAAGCTAAAGTATTTGTACTGTATGAACATCGGTGTTTTTTCCATGACAGGGTGTGATTATTTATTTAAGTATGTATTATTAAATACCTTTGTATGTATAACAGTCTCTGGCGCCCATAGTACAAGCTCTGCTTAGTTTGAAATCAGATGACCGTGTGTGCAAAAGTTCCAGACATATTTACTTAATTTTTATTTACATAAACTTTCATGCTGTTAATTCTTCCTTGTAGAAAACGGGGTTAAGCATAATTTGGCAGAGAGTAACGGTTCCCTCAAATTGAAATCAAGGCCTGACTTACACAAATCATGGTGGAATACAAGAAGCGTTGTATCACTCGATTAGTATGCGACAGTTGGAGAATATGTAATTCAATCACAACACATAACACTGTTTGGCATGAGACAGGATTATTCAATTTGCCGGATCCACTATGCATAATCAAGTGTAGCCTTACAGTGTCAAGACCTAAGTCAGATTTGGGTTGTACCATTAACCAATTTCCAGAATAGTGCTGTGGGTTTAGTAAGGATTTTGGGTTGTAATCTATATTTGAAATTCATATGTACGATTATTCGACGCTTTGACGGTGAAGAAAAAAAGTTTTTTTTCTTTGAAGAAACATGCACTGAAGAAATTATAAAGTTGTGTAGTCGACCAACCCGCACTTAGCCAACGTGGTCGACTTAGCCCGTTTAGGGTAGGCCCGGACCCCAGCAGTGGGGACGTTATATGGGCTGATGAAGTTAAAAAAAAAACATTTTTACTTGCATAAGCTTATTCACGCTAATTACAACTACGAGTAGCCTAAAATAGATTTAAGTACTAAAATTTTAATCTCATGTAAGTGAATGTGAAATTCTTATGAGAAATAAAGTTCTTTAAACCCAAAATTACACAAATATATAAACAAGCAACTAAAAGGGATAATCAAAATTAAAGGTGGGAAAGGAAATCCTTCTAATAAGCATTTTCTGTTGTGGAACACGACAAAGCAAACTGACAAAACAAATGGGAAACGCCAATACGAAATAAGCCGCCAAGCATTTCTACGAAAGCGTGAAATTTATTTAAATTGACGAAAGGTCTGAAAAAATAAGATGTCCTTTATTTCGCCGGGTGAGTTTGACCGAAGTAATTGAAAATACAACTTGGGAGCTAATAAGAGGTGGGCAGGGTATGTTAGAGGGGGGGGGGGGGGTATTCGTTGGAAACACGGTCTTGATTCTGGCTTTCGAGTGCTGGTTGCCGCCACTCAATCAATCGCAGCATTGGAAAAATTGCGGTTAAAGGAACATGTGCGGTTTTTTTTTTCTTGACTACTGAGTGGAGTGTGACGAGATTTTAGGTAAGGTACGGCCAATTCAAATGACAATATGTCAGTAATACCGTGTGTTTTATAACAATGTCTTCGCAGAAATTTAAAAGTAACCTTTTAACTATCTAAAATACTATACTAACTAACAGGGTTACCTAGCCCCTTTAAACCGACTTTAAAAAGGAGAAAGTTTCTCAACTCGACCGTATATATTATGCTTTTTAAATTCTTTTGAAATGTGATTAATTTTTTCCATAACGTCATTATTTTCAGTATACACCTTAAATATTGCATGTTTTTTTTAAAAAAAAAGAGAACCGCCTTCATAGATGCAAACTCAAAATTACAAAATAGTATAATTAAAGAACTAGAAATGCCTGTCAGCAACGCACTACACCAGGCCACAGAACGGGACCGATGGCGACAACTAGTTGACGGAATCAAACGGAGTCACGATCCTCAGCAGTGAGGGAACGATTGAAGAGAGAGAGATTTTCGATTCGTTTTTGATGGCGGTGCCGTAATTATTTCATGCAAAAAAGCACAGTGTGAATCGTAGTTCTAAAAATTTGGTTTGGCACCGCCTTCAAAAACGAATTTATATCATTAAACCATTATTTATTACTTGCTTTGAACGATTGATGTTATTAACAACAAACAATCGTACAAATTGCGGGTTGATTTATTTCAATAAGTAAGGATTAAACAGAGAACTTCCTTTTTCAAGGTCGGCTTAAAATATTACAAACTTTCTCTGAACAGTCACATAATATATTTTTCTGCAAACCACGTCCAAACTGGTTTGGCCAAACACATGGAAACTGTAGATAAACATACATACATACATACATGGTAAAACTGAGAACTTCTTTTGAAGTCTGTTAAAAATAGGCCTTCTCTTAAGTTTATAGAATTGCTCTTTAACCAAGTACTTTGATAAATACTCAACGATCAAATCATGTGTGCACCACAATATTCATTGACCACTGAGTTGTAAGTTAGCAAGACACAATTAATACTCAGAAACCCATATACGTGTTATCTTATGGTCGAACGAACAATTTTGTGCTCGAATGTGCCCTGATTATGCGTAACCATATAGCTCATATAATTACATAATATATGTCTCAGGTCAATTTGGACACAGTGGTTGCGCCATAACAGAGTCTAATTATCTTGGATTACAATTCAATTCATGGATGTTTGCATGTTGATATACTAACTCGACTGATTATGTTCTCGCTGAATGAACATCTACCTCTTGTGTTTTGATTGCGCGCTTATAGAAACATGACTATGGAATAGAAAAATCAATAAATTATATAGTAATTAACCTTATTGTAAGAGATTGTGTCAATTTTCACCATAAGGTTAATATGAATTAAATTAAAATCATCATCAAACCAAGTACCCTTATCTTCTAATCCATTTACTTGCAACAAGATGATGTTTTTGAAATTATGAAAATTTCCTTGATAACAAATCGCAAATCATAAAGTAGTGTATTGAATATACGTTTTTATAAATTAACTACGTTTGAACGTATGTGCAGTAAGTACCTACTCCTAAAAAAAATAAGTTTTTTTGTGATATTCTGTGAACTTATTTCAACCATATACATACATACATAAAATCACGCCTTTTTCCCAGAGGGGTAGGCAGAGATCACTTCCAGCGGTCCACTTTTCACCTCTGTGGGAAACGTGACGTGACGGGTTGTGGACCACGTCGCCGCCATTCTGCCTTGTGCATTGTTTTAACAAGGTCATTCCGTTCCCACTAATATTCGTGTAACCATATGGTTACACGAATATTCGTTTGCAAACTATTTATTATGAAAGGAAAAACAAAACATATTTATTTTTGTTCTATCTTATAATAATATTTATATTGTACTCTGTAAACAATTGGATCGACCTAATTCGAAGTAATGAATCCATCAAAAATTGTCACAGAGGGAGCGCCTACAAATTGTTACGAAATTCCTCCTTTAATTGTTTTAATTAAATTACTTCATCTAAGGGGTCCGGGTTAATTTGATTCGCTTGTCTTAATCCAAATCTCATTTTAATAATCACGCCAAAGTCAATATAAAGGTGAAAGGTGAAGTCGAGTAATTAAGAAGCGGAAATTTTGGATTGATGTAGATATTTTATGGGGTCATGACTAAATGAATAATATGTTCAATAATTTAATTAATATCAAAGAGATTTAATAATGTCAAAGAGCCGTTGTATGTACAGCCAGAATACCAGCGCCACAGCGGCTTCATGTCGTTGAGGCATATGCTGAGGCTGGGACCTAGTTGACCACTGTTCAATGTTGTGTTCCATGTCGTTTTCTTGTTTATTAATTTCTTCTTCTTGTTATGTGGTCAATAAATATTTTTTATTATTATTACTTACGTGGCTCTTTGATTACCAACTTACTTACTTATGCTGGCTCCTGTTCAAATATTCATCATCAGCCCATACAAGTATCCACTGCTGAGCATGGACCTAAGCTTGGATGATAAGGCTTTAGTCAACCATCCTGGCAAAGTGAGGGTTGGTCTACTACAGGAGAATGATAATGAGAATTACTATGAAGATTTTTTTTTTATATTTATTAAATTTATATATTTAGATTGGTACAGAGACAGATCTCTGCCATTTTTACATTTAAAAAAAACTTAACACTAATACATAACTAGACAGAGATCCATAATTAGCGTACACAACATGTTCATTTTCTACAAATTATCTACTTTAGTACTAAAAGTTTACTTAAGTACATATTTATTATATTATTGAACTTATTAACAATCATCCCATAATATACATCATTTCAAAATTCCGATACTTAAAGCTCCTAAGATTACTTTTAAAAGTGCCTTGAGCTACCAAATCAGTGACAAAATAGTAAATCCGATAAAACAAAATACGATAATAATACATCAAAGAGAGCATATTAATGCCGACTTCCATATATCATCTCATCTACGTAATATCATATACCATTCCTCTGAGAGCCATTTATTCTGTTATAAGATTAATTCTTCCCGCTAGTGCCTCAACGCCTACGTTAGAAAGTGAATAATCGATGCGAATACTTTTACCCAAATACGTTGGCAGAAACCGGGACACATTAATATGTGTCGTGTTATACCGTCTTGCCCAAATCTGCGTGCCATCTGCAAGTAGGTCCTTGTGGACCCTTGAGACAGCCCTTTCGCCCCGCTATAAATCAAGCTGTAATGATAGTCACGTTTTTAGCGGCCCTAAGAAATTTCAAGATGGCCGCTATCATAGGGCAACGGTTCAAACGGCTGACATGTGTTGGATTGTTTCAGGGGTAAGTTTTGTTCGGGCGGTCGCTTTTAGATCTTATTGAAATGAGAAGATTTTAGTCACGTTTTGGTCTGCTTGTTATTTTGGTTAAAAAGATTTTTTGGAAGCGTCGATGGCCGAGTGGTTAAGGTAGTTGCTTGCCATGCGAGAGGTAGCCAGTTTAAACCCCACCACGTACCACTGTGTTTTTTTTCCAATTTAAAATTCATGTGTACGATTATTCCCTTAACGCTTAAAAACATCGTGAGGAAAGGTTACCTTCCAAGAAATTATGGTTGTGTAGTCTACCAACCCGCACTTGGCCAGCGTAGTTGATTAAAGCTTTTTCGGCCTAGTTTAGGGTAGGTCCGTGCCCAGCGGTGAAGACGTAAATGGGCGTATGATTATGAAGACTGATCTATTTTTAAACAAAGATATTTATAAATGCATTATAATCCTTACTGTTTAGTACAAAAAAACAAAAATAAATACTTAGAACAGGAAAAAATGCCAACCGATGAAAGAACTCCGAAATATTCAAAAATCTCGTGCAAGCTTGAGCAGTAAATTTTTTTATAAATAAATATAAATTGAAATACTATCTTATGTGAACTACTTACTCTCTTAAATACTACTCTTATCTCGCAAAAAAATATAACAAAAAGTGCAGAAGATACCCACACCAGTATAAACACTAACTTAACTCATTCAAATATTTTTCCCGGGTGGGGATAGAACCTGCGACCATCTCAAGAGACAGGGACATAACCAGATGAGCAATCGAGCCAGTGAACACTGTTGTTTATCTAACATTAACTGTACTATGTCAAATAACTTACGCCTCGAAGGCTACACAAACGATATGACAAAACTTGTAGTCCCATAGTTTAATAGCTTTTGATGCAAATGACTTAAATTATTGCTTCATCTCTTGTGAATATAATCCCACCCTAAACATTTATTTTTAGAACCGTGTTCAATACAAAAATTACGCGTGGCTGTGGGTTTTACCGTAAAAATAATGGAAAACTAAATGAGTGAGTCTATGACAATTCTTATTTTAAAAAATGTGAGTTAAAGAAGGTTAGATTTGACCTGGCAAGTTATCAGATTAAAAATATAAAATGTTTAATAGCGCGAAGCACAGAAATAAGAGATAATAAGTGAGAATTCTTTCAGAAATGTTTCATTAATATGTTTTTTATATGAAAGCATTCTGTTTACGGTGTTTTGTTTGCAAAAAATTAACAAGGTTCCATATTTGAAATTAAATTAAATTTGCGGATAGAACTCGCGTGTATTGCTATTTTTAGCTTCTTATTATTCTATAATAATCTAAAATTAAATCCAAACGATGGGTCAATACTCATCGTTTTGATTAAATTTTTGTACTTTGGGATTATTAAAGTCTATATTGTTCAAGTAAATAATCTAATGTTAAAATAATTATGGAAACCAGCTTCTTCTAAGCTTATACTTTACGTCATTATCAACCCATTATACGTCCCCACTGCTTGGGCACCGGCCTACCCTAAACTGGGGCGATAAGGCCTTAGTCAACCACTCTGGCCAACGTACAAACGTAAAAATTAATCATTGTCATCGCCACCATATAACTCAGTATGGACTGAAGAGTACTGTACTGACTGTAGTGTATGGACACTACATACATACATATGCCTCCTTGGTCTTTAACTGCCTCGTTGGTCTATTGGTAGCAAGTGCTGCGTTAGGACCGAGAGGTCCCCGGTTCGAGTCCGGGGTCAGGCAAAATTTGTGTGAGTTTTTCTGTAATGAAATTACTCAGCCCGGAGTAAGGAAGTTGGCGGTTGAACGCCCGTGCCTCGGAAAGCACGTTAAGCCGGTGGTCCTGCGCCCGATCTCTCATCGGTCATGTCGGATTGCCGTCTCACCGAATCATGAAAATAAGGGAATAGAGAGTGCACTTGTGTTTGCGCGCACACTTGTGCACTATAATATGTCCTGCGCACTTGGTTGATCTCAATTGAGATCGGCCGCCATGGTCGAAATCGGTCGGACGCCTTATTCTTACATATGCCTCCCCAAGCGCTCTTCTAGCTTTTCTCGGCCACTCGCATACATACAAACGAATGTATCCTATTTATTTTGATAGTAAACATGTGACATACTGAGCAATTTTGAACGCATCACGAGTGAATATTCATGTCCAATAGTTAGGTAATTATCATTTCGAAATGATCAAATACAATTTGGTTAATTTGAATCGTTTGAATTGAACGCACATTTTAATGGAATAGCATTGTCAAATTAGACTTTAACACTAGGAAGCGCGTTGAATATATCATGCTACTTCTATATTTATGATGTTAATAATGAACCGTATTAAATGTATTCATTGCAAGTCTACCAGTAGATAGTTTTGGGTAGTTAGTTTGACTACCTCGTTAGTCTAATGTAGCGGTACCATGAGTTGGCTATCGAAAACTTACGTATGTTAAAAAACTATCGAGTTGTTTTTTTCATACGACTGAGTTTAGTTCTTAGCGTAACCACCAGGGGCGCTTTACAAGTTTTTCATAGACATAATTTACGTAGGCGATATCGAGTCCGTCACTTTTAAACTTATGGTAGCGCCACTGGTAGCAAGTGCCGCGTAAGGACGGAAAGGTCCCCGGTTCACGTCCGTGGTCGGGCAAAATTTGTGTGAGTTTATCTATCAAGAAATTACTAAGCCCGGAGTCCCGAAGTTGGCGTTTGCACGCCCGTGCCTCGGGACGCACGTTAAGCCGGTAGTTTTGCGCCTGATCTCTCATAGGCCATGTCGGATTGCCGTCTCACCGAACTATGAGACTAAGGGAATAGGGAGTGCACTTGTGTTTGCGCGTGCACTTGTGCACTCTAATATCTGCGCAGTTAGCTGATTTCCATTGCGATCGGCCGCCATGGCCAACATCGGTCGGACACACCTTAGTTTAGGGCGTTGTCACACTTATAGACAGCGCTTTCAAACCAAGCAGATGCGTAGCATTAACATAGCGTTTTCTTCACTAATATAACACTACTGGTGCCGTAGACAAAGTAACAATACCAAAACGATAACGAAGTTTGAAAAGAATGGAAGAATGTATGGGATTGACATTAGACGCGATAAATCACGTGGTCAATCTAATGTCAATCCTATATATTTTAATATTTTCGAACTTCGTTATCGTTTTTACATTGTAACATTGTCTAGGCCCTCTAGTGACACACCCTCGCTTTGCTTCGCTATGATCTATTGTGCCTGTAGACCACATATTTGAATCTCACTACCGCTTACCACCAGCTGGTGGAGTGAGGTCATATTGTTAGCCTATTATTAAAAAAAAAAAGACGTGAGGCACTCGGGGACTGCCGCGGTAAAGCTATTGCATAGCATCGTCCGATTTCGGAGCAGCTCTCGATTCGTGCGAGTTTCGTAGAGTCGTACAATACGTCTAACCACACGCACACAAACACCGTGCCGAAGTCTACCGAACTGAAACGACGTTACACGATTGTCAGGTTTTTTTCGTTACGGAATTTCTTGGTTCGGTCGCCGCGCTCAAAGCCCGCGATAAAAGCTATGCAATACCTTAAAAAACTGATTTTCCTTATCGTACAATGTGTTATTGTCAAAAAGGAAACTTTCCAAAGTATCAAAAACATTAAATTACTTCCAAAACAACGTTGCACTTTTGTATCTTTCAATATCACTCGTTCCAAAGTTTGGAATTGTGTGAATTTCAATTATCCCTGTACTCAGTACTTTTGTGCACCTTCTTTTGAAAGCGGTAACAGATTTAGCATTGCGCCATTCCTAACTTTATCATTTATAATACTTGAGTCGCAAAGAGACTTTTAATGAGAAGCGTTCTGCCTGGGTAAGAATGCTCACTTCAGAACTTGATTGTCTCCGAACACATTGATATTTCGTTTACTTTAATATTTCGTTTTGAAAGCAACTGGTATGAAGTCGTGAAAGTATAACAGTCTATGTGTTTTGTTAAGTAAGTTCTTTTGCAAACGGCTTTATGTATTCAATGTTTTGTTGGCGAGAGGAGGACGAGCTTGTATATTTTAATACACGTGCGTTGTATAGTCTATTATTGGTCTTATCTTTGTTAACGATAACGATACGATTATACGAGGGATTGAAATTTACGAGTAAGAAGAATTTGATATGTTCTATATGAATAGAGCATATCAAATTTAGATAATGATCTAGACTGTCTATGTACCAAATTTCATTCATATTGGTTTCATTAAGGAACTAACAGTCAGACATTTTTTGCGCATTTATAATATTACTGGTATCTCCCTCTCTATATTCAAAGACTCTCCATATTAACTTACAAAAGCTTTCGACATAATTGAGATAGGTGTTTAAGAAACTACTGAAAAGACTTTCCTGAACAAAATTAAATCATTAGCGAATAAAAAAGACTAGCGAAAGAACGCCCGTGTTATAAAGTACGCTTCAGCTTATTAAGTAGTTGTAAGCAGTGCCTTGCATACCTAATAGCATCGGAGAACACTGAAGTTTTCTTTGCTAAGTAACAAAAGAGATATTAGAAATAATTACAAAAATAAACGTGTCATTTGTGTGCTGATGGTGGCTAAACGTCGCTTCGCGACAATATAATATGTAAATTTCATTAAAACTTCGTTAAAATGATGCCAAGTCAACATGCTTGGTGATAAAAGGCTTAATTAAAATTTTCAGTTAGAGTTACGGGCTTGTTACCACGGTGAAGACTGGTATGCCAGGATGAAGGTATCTCTTGAATCAGTGGCCATCATCATCAGCCCATATACGTCTCCACAGCTGGAGCACGAGCCTACCGTTCTTCTTCTTCTTCTTATCGTATGGTTGATGAACAACCTGGTGTCAGAGTTTTTAAACCGCCCGTAAGCCTCTGACATGGCTTCACACACCGTTGAAAAATCTCTCAGGTGTGCTGGTTTCCTCACGATGTTTTCCTTCACCGTTAAAGCGTCGAATGATGGTACATATGAATTTCAAATTTGAAAAACACTTTGGTACCTTCGCATGGCAAGCAACGACTTTAACCACTCGGCCATCGACTCTTTTTTAACGGGCCTACCCTAAACTAGGGTAATTTCGTAGTGAAGCACTAATAATGTTATGTTCGACTAATTTAGTTACATTTAAAATAATACCTTGTTTATACTTTCCGTTAGTGTAAAAATAACTCGTTAGCTCGCATCGTTATTCAAAATAGGATTGTTACTAATTTCCGAACTTTTTTAGACTTGAAAAGTACAGATTATATTTTGAGCGGTGCAAAACGTACACATCAATTGGTGTGAAAATTGATTTTATTCCGAGCTGTGAAAAACACGATGTAAATGTAAAAAATAAAACATTAATTTCATGAACAACCCTCAGTGAGACAAGAAAAAAACATATTTTTCAATACCCATCACAAATTTGCATTTATATACATTTCGAAGAACCACAGAATAATATTATAATTTCAGAGATTTCTGAAATTTCCCAGAGTTCAGTTTTCAAGTTATACTTTCAAAGATGTACTTTTATTCGCCGGAAACTACAAAATGAGACTTCGCGATATTCGACACCCCTAAAAGGATATCCAATTAATTTGTTTCCGGCTGTCTTTGGCACGAGTAAGATTTCAATGGCGTGGGTTGAATAACTTCGTAACGGTACGCTGCGTTGACTAAATGAGTTAACTCATTTAATTCTCATTGCGCTTTTTGACTGACTACGATGAGGGTTCGTAGTATCTTTGTCATCATTATTGGATTTGTGGGGGAACGTATGACTCGATGCACTAAATTTTATTGTACTCGAGAAAATATTATATTAAAAAACATTGATGTTGTGAAAGTGCCCACTGGGGAAAAGGGACTATTGTATTGTCGGTGATGTAGAGGTGTCCGTAACCTTAGAGCCTCTCCAGCTACATAGAGACATTGCCGGTCTAAGTGTTCTCTACCGTCTCTATAATGGGGAATGCTCTGAAGAGCTATTCCAGCTAGTCCCTCCCTCCCCTTTCCACTCCTGAACGACACGTGCAGGACAGCGCTGCCATCCACATACAATGCGCTGGTGGTTCGGACTAAGAGGTTTAGCTCCTCATTTCTGCCCCGTGCCATTAAGGCATGAAATGCCCTTCCAGCTCATGTTTTCCCTCCCTCCTATGATCCCGGGCTCTTCAGGCGGGGCGTGAAACGGCATTTAAGCAGGCCTTCAGGGTGAGTGCGACAGGCTCAATACGATCTATTGTGCCTGTCGACCTCATATTTGGATCTCACTACCGCTTACCATCAGGTGGAGTGAGGTCATCTTGTTAGCCTTTTATAAAAAAAAAAAGGGACTAGTTCTTTAGACCAATTATCCCTTCATAGCTAATTTAACATTTTTGACTGGCTCGGTGGAACAGTGGTTAGTTACCCTGGCTATCGGTTCCAAGAGTCGTGGGTTCTATTCCCACTCGGGACAAATATTTGTGTGATGAACATCAGTGTTTTTCCGTGTATGGGTGTGATTATGTATTTAAGTATGTATTTATAAAATATATATTATGTATATATCAGTCTCTGACGCACATAGTACAAGCTCTGCTTAGTTTGGGGTCAGATGACCGAGTGTGGAAATGTCCCAGATTTCCCACTTTTGACAAATACTTGTGTTATTAACACATCCATTTATTTATATACGATTGTGTGTTACGACTTCTCTTCAATTAAATTTGACTATACATAAATATAGGTAAGTGTTTACATCGCTACATGCAATATTAGGAGTAGCAAATGTATAGCTACTTGCTGCCCGACGTTTCGACTGGGTTACACCAATAATCATAGACGCGAACGAACTCAGTTCCCTCACGACCATTATTGGTGTAACTTATCGATTCCATACCCGCGTACGAAACGCGTCATCTACTTACAACTACTAATGTTCAAACATTGAAACTTATCCTTGTTGGCGCTACTCACCAGCATAGATTATGTAGACAATACAAAAGCTGTAAAATTAAAGCAATGAATAAGGAGGCATAGTTTCCAAATCACATTGTGATGCGACGGGGCAACTGCCAAATTGGGCGCTCGTTCACATTTCTGCTCTATAGCTTACGGATTGTTTCTCTTGTTATGCCTTTTTGTTAGTTGTTTTTAGTCGATACCCAGAAGAGGCAGTATTTGTAGCGTGTTCTGTGTTTTTTTGGCTCATATGCCGAATTACCTTTTTAATTAGATAATCAAACAGAACCCGTCACGTCCACGACCCGTCACGTCACGTTTCCCACAGAGGTGAAAAGTGGATCGCTGGAAGTGATCTCTGCCTATTCTGGGAAAAAGCGTGATTTTATGTATGTATGTATCAAACAGAAAGGTGCGTCGATTTATTTCATTATTATTATAATATGAAAATGAATGGGCTTTTTTTTTGAGATTTTCTGCTTTGCCTCACAAGATTCCTATTTAAAAGCATAGCGTATTTTTTTCTCTACAATAAGTCGGCCATGTGGTAAATTGGAACTAGACTTTTACAAGCTTTTAAATATTAAACTAGCGTCTCTGGTAATTTTACAAAAAAAAAACTTTTTAAACCAGCTTCACTCAAACTGACATAGGTTATTGACTCCGCTAGCATATTAATAGTAAATGAGCCTTGTTAGAACCGGTTGGCCTACATAAAAGACTGAATGTCCCAGTTTACAACTAGACTGATAGTGTTCAACATTTATCTAAATCTAAACTATAAACAAAGCGGTGATAGCCAACACGATATACTGCCACTTGTCGTGTGAAGTTTTACTTTCCATCAGCGGTACTGCAGTGGGGCTACCATGAGTTTAAAACTTACGCACTCGATATCGCCTACGTAAATATGTCTATGAAAAACTTGTACAGCGCCACTGGTGGTTACGCGAAAAACTAAAATCGGCCGTATGAAAAAAACAACTCGATAGGTTTTTAACGTAAAGTAAGTTTTCGATAGCCAACTTATGGTAGGCCCTCAGTGGGGCTACCATGAGTTTAAAACTTACGCGCTCGATATCGACTACGTAAATATGTCTATGAAAAACATGTACAGCGCCGGCTGGTGGTTACGCGAAGAACTAAAATCGGCCATATGAAAAAAACAACTCGATAGGTTTTTAACGTAAGTAAGTTTTCGATAGCCAACTCATGGTAGGCCCTCAGGTCGTATTGAGCATAATATACAATCAGGAGTTGTTGTAATTATTTTATTTATTTTTCTTTTTATTAAATTGAATTCGTTCGCGTGGAAATGGTTTTAGCTGCAATGATTTATTAAAATAGTCTGTAATATACCTTGTAATATTATTACTAACTAGCTGTGCCCGCAACTTCGTCTGCGTGGAATCGTAACTTTCGCCAGCATTTTGATTTTAGGAAGAATTTTTTAAAGTAATTACAGGACTATTAGAAAATAAAATATAATTAAACTTAGTTATTGATAAGATTAATACCCAGGAAAGAACCTAAAATTGTTTACTGATTAATAGGTGATAAACAACATACAAAATTTTTCATTACAAATCGGCCAACTAAAAGAGGATTCACTCGCCCAATTTTTTTTTGTCTAAGCAATGCTCTAGCCAAATGAGAAGAGTGGTAGCTAGGACTCACAAAATTATTTTTCACATTTTAGAACTATAAAACCAAAATGTATTTGATTTGACAACAGGTTTCAATGGTTTCAAACAGCGTACTGTACCTATGTAGACAGTACACAAAACTGATGTTTGATATCAGGATGACTTCAAAAGGTAAAAAATACAAACTACCGATCCACTGCCTTAAGGTAAATATAAAGGACGTGTGTCACCATGTGACGAATTACATTAGTATTTGCTTTGCTAGTTTGTTATGTGCCACTTTTGTAGATTGTATTGTATTCGTAATGAAACAATGAGATAATAACTTTTATCGTTAATATCTTATTGTTTCACCATCGTAAGTTTAATGAAATGGAAACTTTTAATATTTTTAGTATTTGAAGCAATATTGCGAAGTAATAGAGCACAGTGACATCTCTGACAACAAACGAAGAACTAAACACTCATATCAAATCTGACAATATTTGACATGACTTGCCAGCTAAAAACGTGATAGTTGGGGAGCCCAACGGGGGTTTTGCAGTCTTGATCAGACACAGACTCTGTCTTGTAAGATTTTTAAATGGAATTTTATAATATCCAACAATTTTACGTGAATGTTTATAAATTCCCCTCTATATGCTTAGAATAGCGATATCCCTCTATTTGAACATTCAGATAATACCAAACAGCCTACCAATTTAAAAAAAAATCAAACCAACAATGCAAGCCAGTAAGCAAATATTGGACAACTGACCACCTCCATACCGAAAACCAGATAAAAGAGAAATGTAGCGAATTTCATAAACTTTTCTAACTGGTCTCCCACATCAACCCAATTAGCTTTCTCTTCTTCAGCAAAACGTCGAAACCACATACATAAAACTTCTCCAAATCATTTACCAACAAAGCACAGCCGATATCAAACTGCACACTGAACGCCTGACATTCAAAATCCAAAAAAATAGTTAAACAGGGTGACTCCCTATCACCAAAGCTTTTCAGTAGCACGCTTCAAGAAGTCTTCAGGTCACTATGATATTATAGGCAACAAAAGAAATTGGTGTATGGGATAGATGACTCACAAACTTTCGCCTAGCAGATGACATTTTCCTCATCGCAAATAAGTATACCTCGACAGAACTTAAGTTGATTCTCGAACAACTAAGTGCAGAAAGCTTTGAGGTTAGACTGACGATGAATAGACCCAAAAACAAGGTCGCGACCAACAGCACCAATGATAGCATAGCAGTCAACAGGCAGGTAAAGCAATATGTAGAGGAGTATAAACTTGGGCTAGGCAGTCTCCTTCGAATACAGGCAGGACAAAGAAATACTCCGTAGAGCAGACAACGCCTGGAAAAGCTTCTGGTCTATGAATGGGTATATCAAGGGTGACCTTCTTATATCACTGAACTGCAAACTCATCGACATTTTCATACTGCCTATCCTAACATATGGGGAAGAATCTTGGTCCTTCACCGAAAATCAGAAATTCAAACTCAAGGTTTTTCAAAGTGCTATTGAGCGGAGTATCATAGATATTAGGTAAAAAGATAAAATAAAATATACCACCATCCACGCCCGTACTGCTGTTGTTTTGGTCAAAACTGATGTGGCAATAGGCGCGGAATGTCTGCAGGATAAAGAACAATAGATGGACCAGAATTCGCGTGCCTGAAGACGATTTTCGCCGAAGAGGAAGACCCAAGAAAAGGTGGTATGAAGATCTGGTCCATGTATCAAAGAACTGGCAAGTCCTAGGCTTGGATGAGAGCAATGGATGGGTTTGAAGGAGACCTTTGCCCAGCAGTGAGATGTTAAGAAAAAAAAATACAGATTATTTTACAGGAGGACTTTGTTATCAACTTGAACCTCCTGCATAAAATTGTAACGCGCTAAAGTATCTCAAGATTATGATTTTGTCTTTTTCTTTCAACAGCTTGTTACCGGGTAGCCCTCCTGTATTAATCGCTGTCCCCCCACTTATAAAGAAAGTGTAATAAACTTTTTTCTTATTTAGCGTAATCTTTCTTTACCGAGTCCATGTCGTTAGAGTAACTGCACATCTAGCTATTGACCTCCCCTACTATGACGTTTTGCTCAATAAAGTAGTTCGTATAGTCCTAGTCAGAAGGTTCATTTTGGTCGATCTACTTTTACCATTTTTGTACGTGATCTAATAAAGTTAGATTTTTAACTATCCTACAGGAATTTCTGTGACTAAAAGTATTTAAGATCTTGACCGGGGATGTATGGTACCACCATGCAAAATTTCATTTTAATCGGTGTAATAGTTTCAGAGATCAGTCATTTATTAAGGTTTTTTGAATATCCCACGGGAACCAGTTAACTGTCAGTGATTTAAAGTATCCTATGCATTTTTCCGGAATTTAAAATACCTTCGTGTAAACTTTCATTTAAATTGGTTCAGCCGTTTAGGAGGTCAGTCGAAACAAACAAACAAACAGACAGAGACACAATTTTTTTTAAGTATGGGGATGTGTTCTGCTACTCTCAAAACATATCCCTGACTGGTTTTTCTTGCGTTTTTCAAAAAAGTACAAGAATTTTTACCTCTACGTTTTTATTATAGTATAGATGAAAGTCCCTTCAAAATCGGTCCCTTATTAATATGTTATTTGTGTATCCACGGTTGATTCTGATATCCGTTACACAAGTGCTTAAGCTACTTACCACGGGATCAGAGCGATGTATGTGATGTTGTGTAATATTTATTTATTAAAGGCCGTGGTGACTAAGCCCATCGACCATTTCACCACAGGGGCATCTTAATTGTACCTTTTTCTAAACTCTTCACTAATTTATCTTCTCAGTATAAGAACTCTATACACCGTGAAATTTTAGTGGTTGTTTTCCCGTGGCAGAACGATTTGCCTTTAGTAATACTATCGAATCATGCAAATAATTCCTCGAAATAAAATTTTTCTTTTTCAAATTTTCAAAATAATAATTTTCCATCTCGAAAACGCGAGGAGCTATCTTATATAAGATGTGACGTAATCAGGTACTGCTTGCCGCATGAAATCGATGCTTAAAGCTGAAGAAGCTCGATACCCTAAGCCATAAAGCGGTTCGACGTGCTTTAGAGTGTTGGTTAAACCTTTCGTAAAACCGGCATTTATTGATTTTAACAAAAAATAATTGCACAAATCTATTGTACTACTAAGATGGAATCATTTTACTGCGGAAAAACAACCACTAAAATTTCACGGTGTATACCTAGTGTCATCTCTATTTCCTTCATCTGTCCACATCAACATCCCCTGTGATTGCAGGCTTGTTAGGTCACAGCTTCCAGTCACCGCCTATCCCAAAGGACCCTTCATTATCATCTAATATGATGCAAATTTCATGTCACACTTGTAATTCAATATTGCAGGCCTGTATTCCGTCCACATTAACATGTATAGGTTCGTTGTAACTAGTAATCTTATACCTATAGAATATTCATAGTAAACATTTAGTGGGCTGGATCGGTAGTAACCACAGGTCTATCTATGGAACCAAGAGTTGTGTGTTCGATTCCTAGCCGCGATAAACGTATCTGTTAGAAGAAAGAGTAAACCTGGGTTTATTTAGGTTTACCTAGGTTTGTCTAAGCATTGTGGGTAAAGTCTAAATATTTATTTATGCTCGGCGTATATAACTAAAACTACCCAACACTGGTTACGTAAAGTTCGGTGTTGGTCTGAATAATAACTGAAATGAATTATAATTCAGAATGTACACATATTCTCGGATATAATATATACATAGACTGGCTCGGTGGAACAGTGGTTAGTGACTCAGGTTCATAAGCTGCGGTTCCAAGAGTCGTGGGTTCGATTCCCACTCGGGACAAATATTTGAACGAACATCGGTGTTTGTTCCGTGTAAATATATTTAAGTTTATTTGTGTATCCACTGTTGATCCTGATTTCCGTAACACAAGTGCTTAAGCTACTTACCACGGGATCAGATCAATGTATGTTATTTAGTTATTACTAATGACTCGTCCTTGGTTCGCTTCGGGCGGATTTTGCATACAAGTTTTCCTAGTGAATCTCTCCATCTTTTAAAAGAAATAACTCGACTAAATGGATTATTATTCACTTAACGAAACATTGATGTTTAGTTCAAATTTCAATCATTTTAGTTATTTTTTTTTTCTCATCATCATCAGCTCATATACGCTGGTGCTGGGGCACGGGCCTACCCTTTACTATTTAACTATTAGGCTTTAGTCAACCACCCTGGCCAAGTGCGAATTGGTCGACTACACAACTTTAGAATTTCTTTGTAGGAGTGCAGGTTTCCTCACGATGTTTATCCTTCACCGTCAAATTGTTGTATAATCTTAATTTTTTAATTGCTGACATAACAGTCAAAAGCAAATAAGTGGTACCAGTTGAGATATTGTGCACAAGCTTTCAATAATGAGCTTTTAATGTTGTGTTGGATAATGGATGTTCTACGAATTGTACAGTGTTTCAAACACTGTACAATTCGTAGAACATCCAACAAAGCTACATTATTAAAATACATCGACGCAAGTCTCCGTAAACAGCAAATTTCAACTAACTCAAAACAAACATTGTCTGTTTCTTTTCAAGTGTTCGCAAGTTCGTTTTCAGCGTTCATGAAATTTTCATTGATAAAAAGGACACGCATATATCATTATCCTTTTTGAACGTTAAAGAAACACAAAGTTTGATGAGTTTTCTGTTCACAAGCTAGTCCTTTTTCAACACAAATACCAGGGTTGAATTTACAAAGGGCCCTTGCCCTTCCAATTTAGGAGTTGTTGTTGTAGTACTGTCGCCTACAACCCTTATTGTGTGGACTAATTTATAAGCGTATATGGTCGAGGTAGATAGTGACGCGATTAACATATCAATGGGCAAATACTACATCCAGTATTTAGCCTAACAGTAAGCGACATACGTAATCAAAAAGTGACTAAGGTTGAGAAAAGTATGCTTAGATGGTTTGGTCATGTTGAGAAGAAGAATGAAAGACGATTAACTAAAAAAACTATATAACTAGATTGGCGCAGCGACCCGAAATGAGTCTTGGCCTCCGATAATAACTTATGGTCCAAGATCCCAGAGCTGCCAGACGTCACTTATTTTCTAATGGACAAAATATATACGATTGAGTAGTGGTGGGGTGTACTATCATCATATGACTAGTTGCTACCTTGATCAGACGGCCATTTTTCAGATATCAACCAATCAAGGTACTATCGGAGTATTTGGCGGTAGTACACTTTTCAAACAGATTTCTTTAAACGCCATTAGCCCCGCCCACTGGCCAATAGAAGAGCACTTGAAGAAAATCTGTCAAAATCCAAGCAAAAACGTTCCAATAGTAGGAGAGCTAGCAAGAATTTTTTGGTAGGTATTTGAGGCAAGCTGAAAACTTATCCTGTACCTCTCCTATTATATCCCAGTACGAAACTGCAGACCTGGCTGGTGAGTAGCGGGGCTAAAGCAAACCCCCAAAAATATTTTTCATCTTTTTATTTATAACTAAAAAATAAGACTCACTAAGACAAATAATTTCGATGGAACTTCTACCTGTCAGGTGAGCTGACAAATTATATTTTTTTGGATTATAAAATATATTTTTAAATAAACTAAATTGGGGGTTTGGTTTGGCCGGCTACTCAGCCAGGTCTGCGGGTTTGTGTTGGGATATAATAGAAGAGGTACAGGACAAGTTTTCAGCATTGCTCAAATATCTACCAAAAAATTATTGCCAGCTCCTTGACCACAATTGGGCGGGGCTAGCTCTGACAGACGCGAAATTGCCAAGCGATTTTCACCTTATAGGTGGTCGACCGCCAGCGTTGCCGATAGTACATAGAAACACAGCTTACCTCACTTTTCAGTTGTTTGAATAACATATATAAAAATAAAGCATCAGAAAAAAAGTGACCTTAATTAATTTTTTTCATAGCTTTAAAGCGTCTGTTCCGTAAAACCGCCGACCGTATGTGTCTGGGAGTAATGAATCCTGATTTTTAACGATATTGTGTGAAATATATGTTAAAATCAGCATGTGTCTGGGAGTAATGAATCCTGATTTTAATGATATTGTGTGAAATATATGTTAAAATCAGCCATCAGAATTTAAGTGAGGTGAGCAGTGTTTCTATGTACCTTGATTTATTGATACCTGAAAAATGGCCGTCTGGTCAAGGTAGCTACTAGTCATATGATGATAGTAATAAAAATCCGTTAGTTGTTTTCACACGACTGACGTTTATTCAGAGACAAGGAACATAGACAAGATTCCGATCATAATTGCAAGTTACATATGTAACACAATAGATGGCGTCCATAGCAAGTTATACAAATTATTTTGATATAATTTCAACATCTCCACTTATCAAAATAAACTAATTACTATGATACACATACAAAATAAAACAAACTTAGGTGCAATTAACATTCTTCACATAAGTCTCTATGTATCAAATTTATAAAACAAAAAACAATCTCAATATCAATTAATTAACAATATCTAAACAATACTTTCAATGCCCAACATTTTGACAAAATCATAATGTTTTATTTTACTCAGACCCTTGGTTAACAAGTCGGCAGGCATTTTAATAGTTGGCAGATGAACAATCTTTACAAGTTTAGATGCAACCAATTCCCTGACAAAATGGTGACGGATGTCTATATGTTTTGTCCTCTTATGAAACAAAGGGTTTTCTGTTAATTTTATAGCACCCTGGTTGTCATTATATATTATAACAGTAGATAAATTATTACAATTTACAATTTCTGATAATAAATTTTTTAAATATATAGCTTCTTTACAGGCTTCGCTTAACGCCATATACTCTGCCTCTGTACTGGACAGCGCTACAGTTGGTTGTTTTCTGCATTCATATGATATTACTGTACCAGACAATTTAAAGCAGAAACCTGTATAGGACCTTCTATCAAGGATGTTTGATGCCCAATCTGCATCCACAAAACCTTCTAAATTTTTATTATCATTAGTGAACATTAGACCATAAGATTTAGTTTTATGTAGGTACTTTACAATTCTTTTTGCAGCTTTCCAATGAACTGCTGTGTAACAGTTATTAAATTGGCTTAGGTACCCAACACTATAACTTATATCTGGTCGAGTAAGAACAGACAAGTACATTAAGCTACCTATAAGCTGCTGATAAGGATATTGCTTATGAACATTTTCTGCTTTCTCTAATTTTAAATTACATTCAATTGGAGTATCTACATGGTTACAGTTAGACATTTTAAATTTATTTAAAATATTTTCTACATAGTGCTCCTGATCTAACGAAATACATCCATTCTTATACACTTTTACCCTCATACCTAAGCATCTTTTAATTTGGCCTAAATCTTTAGTTTTAAAGTTTGACATCAAAATACTTTTTAATTCATTTGTTAACACTGTACTATTCGAGAAAATAAAAAATCGTCTACGAAGACAGTTATCAAAATTTGTTCCTCATTAACTTTCTTGCTATACAGACAAGGTTCTAATTTAGACTTAGTGTATCCCTGGCTTAGTAAACAATCATTAACTCTTTTTATTCCATTGCCTGGCAGATTGTTTCAGGCCATATATAGCGCGTTTTAATTTAAGTACACTATTACTATTACATTCTAAATTAGGTGGAACCTGCATGTACACATTTTCTTCAAGATAGCCATTTAGGAAAGCTGTGCATACATCAAGATGGGTAATTTTAAATTTTAATTTTACACTTAAAGCAAATAACAACCTTAAAGTTGAGTATCTTAACACAGGTGAATAGGTTTCTCTAAAGTCTACTCCTTCCACTTGGGTGAAGCCCTTAGCCACTAAACGAGCCCGATATCTCACTGTGTTATCACTTTCAATTTTCTTTTTAAACACCCACTTGCACTTAACAACCCTATCTGCTTCTTTGTCAGGCACAATTTCCCACGCTTGGTTTTCTTCAAAGGCCTGTAACTCTTCTGTCATTGCCTTTTTCCACATTTCACTTTCAGGCCCCGTCGTTGCCTCCTCATAAGTGATATCTTCATCGCAAGCCCCAAAATCATCCGCAACACAGAGGTTAGATATGCCATACCTCTCAACTGGTTTTCTGACACGCTTGCTAGTTATGGGTTCATTAACAGTACTCAAATCACTTTCTTCTTCACACAGAGTATGATAAGAGTCATCTGATGTCAAATCTGAATTTGATGTGTCATTTATGTAAGTAGAATCATCTCCACTCAACACAGTAGTATTCACAGAAGTTTCTTCTTCTTCTTTTGACATTTCATCCTGTTCTTCAATTCTTTCCTGAACTACAATCTTAGCCATCTCGTAATCCTTTTCATTCTTTTCCATTATAGTCACATCTCGGCTTGTAGAAATCATTTTGGTTTCAAGATTGTATAATCTATATCCTTTTGTGTTGTCAGGATAGCCTACTAGAATAGATCTCAAGGCTTTCTTATCCCACTTTTGTCTCTTAATCTTAGGCACATGCACCATTACTGGACTGCCGAAAACCCTCACATGACTAAGATCAGGCTTTATTCCTGTCCATTTCTGAAATGGTGTCATTTCTCCTAGACCTGAAGCCGGCGACCTATTTTTCAGGTATACTGCCGTATTGACTGCCTCTGCCCAGAAACTTTTATTTAGTTCAGCCTCGAAGAGCAGACATCTTGCACGTTCGACCACTGTCCTGTTAAACCGCTCGCACACTCCATTTTGTTCGGGAGTATAGGGATTTGTCTTTTGATGGACAATACCTTTTGATTTCAAGTATTCTTCCATCTGTTGTGAGCAGAATTCTCCTCCATTATCTGTCCTCAGACTCTTAATGTAATTTCCCGTTTGTTTTTCAACCATATTTTGAAATTCTTTGAAAAACATCAGAACTTGATTTTTCTCTTTCAGGAAATATACAAAAGCCATTCTACTAGCATCATCTACAAAGAGTAAAAAATACTTGGCATGGCCCAACGATTTTGTCTCCATGGGCCCACATAAGTCAGAATGGACAACTTCTAATAATGTTTCACTTTGTTTATGTGAAGGAGAGAATGGTAAACGTGACTGTTTAGCCTCACAACATACTTCACAATTTGACTTGGTTATGTCAGCTTTATTCGTGTAGGCAATTCCCTCAACTGCTCCGTTTTTCATTTTTTCAAGGTCATTACTGTTGATGTGTGCTAGTCTTCTATGCCATCGCCTTGCATCTGTTGTGTGAACTGCTGCTCCTGCAAACACCTTCTCTGACTTCTTTGTATTCAATTTGTAGACTCCATTTTGCAAATCTGCTATTCCTATTAGCACATTCTGTTGATTACGGATGTAACAAGCATTTTTGTAAAATGATACTTTGTTTCCGTTTGCTATCAACTGGCTCACTGATAACAAATTAGTTGTTAGGTTAGGAATGCACAACACATTTCGTACAGTTATGTCAAACTGAGATTCATTCACACATGTCACGATTTGTGTATCACCTGTACACATTACTGGCATTGATGTTTTATTTGCAACAACTATTTCTTTAATGTCTCGTACTGGTTGGATCTCTGTTAAATCTTCCTGCTTTGCCGTCATATGAACACTCGCTCCACTGTCAATATACCAATCATTTATGCTGAATGCTCCATTTAAGAAAGCTACACTAAAAGCACTTGCTTCTTTTATTTTCTGTGTGCATTGGTTTTTGTAATGTCCAATCTTCTTACAATTGTAGCATTTGATTTGTTTACCAGTTGCCACTTTTGTTTTGTTCGATGATGACATTGACATTTGTTTTGACTTGGCGTGTGCAGTGTTGCCAACTTTTGGTCTATGGCTTGACCATAACGCTGATTCTCCTCCACTGCTGCCAACCTCAGAATTCATATCGAGAAGTTTTGTCTTTATGACGTCAGAGCTTACCGATAGGCCGGAATGTTCTAAAGCCATCACCATCGGCGAAAATTTTTCTGGTAGACCCGCTAACAGCAAAGATCCAACCCATTCATCACTAATTTCGAAACCCGTATTTTTCAATCTCTGAGCTGTTTCCACTATTTGTGACACATAACTGGTCATTGTTTCACAATTATCCAGGCGAATGTTGATCAATGTTCGTAATAAACTTATTCTTCGAGAAAATCCTGTGTCATCAAATAATTGCTTCAATTTATTCCATACCGCCATAATTGTAGTTTCATTTTTAATATGTACGTATAATGATGGATCAATGGTCATGATTAGTTTCGCTTTTGCTTTTCTTTGTTCGGCTTCGGTGATCGTTGGCAAAATGTCGTCCATATCTATTCCCTCCAACACAAGAAAATTTTTCACTGCGAATGACCAATCATCATAATTCTCTCGTCCTCTTAACTTCGGCACATTTACTATGTATCCCGCGGTAGACATTGTGGATAAATTGTACTTTTACACTACTAATTACTTTGAAAAACGACTGGGCCCATAACCTAATAAAAATCCGTTAGTTGTTTGCACACGACTGACTTTTATTCAGAGACAAGGAACATAGACAAGATTCCGATCATAGATGCAAGTTACATATGTAATACACTAGATGGCGTCCATAGCAAGTTATACAAATTATTTTGATATAATTTCAACAGATAGTACACCCCACCACTACTCAATCGTATGTATTTTGTCTATTAGAAAATAAGTGACGTCTCGCAGCTCTGGGATCTTCCTCTATAAGGAATACATAAAGAAAGTGTTGATGGAAATGTCGACAAGGGGCCAGGGAAGACCTTATATGACCAAATAGGTCAAATCTTGAAGATAGATCAAATCAAAATTATCTGAGTACCTATCATACTGTTAATAGTGTTTTATTAACAGTCCTGGCGTTAACATAACAATGGCTATTAAATTGTGAATACGGGCCCTCTATGATTTGCGCGAACACTACACATTGGAAATGAAACTAATTTTACAGATTAAACTCGCGTGTATTGTTCATAACATATTATGTAGTCTTGCCCGTGACCACGAGCGCTGTAAAGAACTCGAAACGTCGGGTCTCTAAATATGTAATATGTTTAGAAACAAAACACGTGAGTTCAATCCGTAAAATCAGTTTTATTTCAATAAGTACTACTGTTTTAAATGTTGAGTTATTGGAATGAGAAATTGATCAGACAATTTTAAAGAAAACTCTGTTAAATTTACGTAACGCTGAAATATATGGTATTTTATTTTGAAATGAATGGAAAATCATGCCATAAACTTTGATGGCGTTTATTCGAAGCATATTAAATATTTTTGTGTATATTTTAGCAGATTACCAACTTGCAATCTTCGTAACTCAAACTTGTGATTTTTTGATGATAAGGCAGTGTGCACACTTAAAGCCAGAAAACTCGAGGATAGATTCAATTAAATTATGTTATGATAAATATTATTGTTCAAGTTTATTTACATTTTTGACAAAGTGAGCTCTGGATTTTAGTTGATGCTATGCTCTAAGTTCGTTAATATTTTGTATAACACTGAATATTCCTTCGTTTCTATATTGTAACTTTTTGATTTTTTTTAACAATAATAAAGTACAAACTTTCCAAAAATTCACTAAAACCTTTTTTTAAATATTATTTTTTTCTTTTTCTTGTCCCATTTTCACAAAATTCTTACAAAATTAATTTTATACTAACAATAGTATCATTTGTTTTTCATAAAAAATAAAGTTAGCTACATAGTGTGTTCTGATCCTAAGTATTCAGTTTAATCTTTGCTCATCTGCAAATGTTTGCGAGAAGTTTCGCTACAGATTACAGGGTCTTGGGGCGGATTCGTCAAATAATATTTGAGGGTCGTTTAAAAACATCGCACAGTTATTAATACAGAATGTTTAACGAACTCTGTGATTAGACGAAAACGGGTCAAATTGGCAGATAGAATAAAAAGCTTCTGATTTTTATTTGAAGCTCTGTTTGTATACATATTTTTATTTCACTCTTCTTCTTCTTCTTCTTCAGCATATTTGTGTCCACTGCTGAACGTATGCCTCTTGTAGGGACTTCCAATCAGGTCTTGAAGCGGCGGTACTGCTCCAGGTCGGCCCTGTCGTCTTTTAAATATCGTCCGACCATCTGGCTACTGGTTTGCCAACGTTCCGTCTGCCGGTGCGGGGTCGCCAGAGTAGAACTCTCTGACTCCATCTTTCGTCAACTCTGCGATAGATAGATTTCACTACTAATATTATACTTTAAACTATTAACTTTAATTAATTTATACTTTTAACTGCCTCTTTGGTCTATTGGTAGCAAGTGCTACGTTAGGACCGAGAGGTCCCCGGTTCGAGTCCGGGGTCAGGCAAAATTTGTGTGAGTTTTTCTGTAATTAAATTACTCAGCCCAGAGTTAGGAAGCCAACTACCTAACTCCGGATGAACGCCCGTGCCTCGGAAAGCACGTTAAGCCGGTGGTCCTGCGCCCGATCTCTCATCGGTCATGTCGGATTGCCGTCTCACCGAATTATGAGAGTAAGGGAATAGAGAGTGCACTTGTGTTTGCGCGTACACTTGTGCACTATAATATGTCCTGCGCACTTGGCTGATCTCAATTGAGATCGGCCGCCATGGCTAAAATCGGTCGGACGCCTTATTTTTTTATACTTTATTAAATAATTATTATGTAAAGAGCAAACTCTATTATACTTAATTTTTTATTTACATAATACCTAAGTTAATAAAAAACCGGCCAAGTGCGAGTCGGGCTCGCGCACAAAGGGTTCCGTAGCAGCAAATATAATAAAAATCAACCTATCTCAAAAACTATAAGAGATACTTTGATCAAACCAAAAATCGTTGAAAGAGTTAATTAGCATGCATCACCTCTATTTTTTTAGAATTTTATACCCCGTAGTTATAAAAATAGAGGGGGGGACATACTTTTACGACTTTGAGAGCTGATATCTCAAAAACCGTTCACTTTAAGAAAAATGTTTTTTAGAAAACTTTATATCATTTTAAAAGACCTTTCCATTGATACCCCACACGGGTATGTACATCGAAAAAAAATTTCATCCCTCAGTTACATGTATGGGGGCCCCACCCCAATTCTTTTTACTATTTAGTGTCATATTTTTGTAGCGGTTCATACAACACATATTCCCATCAAATTTCATCACTGTAGTACTTATAGTTTCCGAGTAAATCGGCTGTGACAGACGGACAGACGGACAGACGGACAGACGGACATGACGAAACTATAAGGGTTCCGTTTTTGCCATTTTGGCTACGGAACCCTAAAAGTGAAAATATTCGCGTTCATGAACCGTCTGAACGGGGACATGAACCACCGGTCTTTAGCAATCGCGTCTAAACCAGCTAAGCTACACAGATGCTGAGTAGCATTAAAACAACAAATAAAAATAATGTACCCGTCCTCGCTTCGCTTCTGGTATATACCCGTACTATATACATAAAAACCTTCTTCTTAAAACCCTCTACCAATTGAAAAAAAGACGTGTGGCACTCGGGGACTGCCGCGGTACAGCTATTGCATAGTATCGTCCGATTTCGGAGCAGCTCATCTCGATTCGTGCGAGTTTCGTAGAGTCGTACAATACGTCTAACCGCACGCACACAAACACCGTGCCGAAGTCTACCGAACTGAAACGACGTTAGACGATTGTGAGGTTTTTTTCGTTACGGAATTTCTTGGTTCGGTCGCCGCGCTCAAAGCCTGCGATAAAAGCTATGCAATGGCTTAAAAAACTCCATCAAAATCCGTTGCGTAGCTTTAAACATACATACAGACAGACGGGAAGCGCCTTTGCTTAAAAACTATTAATACTTTTTTAAAAGAATATCTCTATTTGCACCACAGGATTATCTGTAAATTATCCTATATTGTTGCATATCTATTTAAAATGCAATAGCAATCGAAGCTCTCCCTGAAATGTAACATACTATCTTTGTTCGCAAATTATATATTATATCACACATCTACGATTAACCGAGCAAGGTGACTTTAAGAATTGAAAAGTTTTCTTCAAAGCCCAAGTTCATTTGGCAAGTTTTCGTTTATTCAGTATGAATTTTAAAAAGTTTAAATTTTCACTTAAATATAAATGTGAGCATAGAACTTTATAATAGCTTTTTCATTTTAAAAGTGCCTACTTAATAAGTACTTATTTAAACCACGAAATAAAATTGAAGTGTGTTTGTAATATTAAAAGAACGCCTTTTAACTAAATGGGTATGGATCTTTATCGGGTACCAATAAAAAGAACTATCGAAGAAAAATGTCTGTCCGTTTGTTACCGCTTACCTCCGAAACGGTTGCACCAATTCCGACGGGACTTTCACTAATAAATAGCTAAAGGCCTGTTCACACTAGGGATTTTTTGGGCGATTTCAGAACGAGGCGATATCGCAACGAGTTCGCAGCGTTCATGTGCGCGATCGCTGCGATATCGCGACGACTACGCCTCATCCTACCTACCCGCTTAACGTATGCGCATTCTACAGCGCAGGCCCCGTAGACAAAGTAATATCGAAACGATCCGTTCTTCGTTTCATTCGTTTTTGACTGGTTCGTTTTAATGGGAATGAAGAAACATTTGATATTTGAGATCGCGGCGTGATCGCGGCGAGTTCCCGGCTTTTTTTTATCGCCTCGCCGTGAAATTTCCCAAAAATCGCGCTAATGTGAACACGCTGTAAGTTCACAAGGTATATTAAAGACTATTTTAATAAATGATTTCAACCAGAACCATTTCCACGTGGATGAAGTCGTGGGCGGCCGCTAATTAGTGATAAAATATGTTACAGTTGGTAGGATAAATCAGCTAAACGTATGTGTTTATTCTAATTAAAATATTATAAAATACACTAAATATTAGTCCATGAGTAGACCATGATTGGTGTAACCCAGTCGAAACGTCGGGTAGTAATTAGCTGTCTAATTGCTACTCCTAATATCGCGTGTAGACCCATAAAGACTAATATTTAGTGTAATGGAACGCGAAAGTCAAAAATCTTTTATAAAAAACACGATTGGCACTCGGGGACTGCCGCGGTATAAGCTATTGCATAGCATCGTCCGATTTCGGAGCAGCTCGTCTCGATTCGTGCGAGTTTCGTAAAGTCGTACAATACGTCTAACCGCACGCACACAAACACCGTGCCGAAGTCTACTGAACTGGCACGACGTTAGATGATTGTAAGGTTTTTTTGTTACGCAAATTATTGGTTCGGTCGCCGCGCTCAAAGCCCGCGATAAAAGCTATGCAATAGCTTAAAAATACAATTAAGGCGTATTTTTGATGGTTATAATGTTTTGTTATCAGTTGTCTTACTTTGAATTATAGAATCAATACATTCAAAGGTTTTAGTTTTATTTCTTCTAAAACAATGCATGTATGCACCTACCATATTTTTGCTTTATACATAGGCTCGTAAGTATACTTCTTTATTCAGATCATCCTTCATGCATCAACCTCATCAAAACACGTGCAGCGGACCATTTTTGCCACAACTGAAGGACCCTCCTAAGAGGGGGTGTTCACGGATTCCTTTTGAATGTACACAAGTTAAAGGCATGTACTCATGAATATTAATTATGGTAAACAGAGATCAGAGTAACATCTGTGACTTGAGGGTGTTAAGGGCAGATGTGCGAGATGTCAGCGAAAAGGGATGTTGAACTCTTAAGTAGTTTGATATTTAAGGGTAATGAGATGCTGAGTAATTATAAAATGAAATTATAATGGAGAATCTTCTGGGTATCAATTTTATAATGGTACATTATGTACTGGCATGATGAATATATTTGTAAAACGAATTTATAATTTCGAACGCGAAAGTACAATTTTATTTACAGTGTACTGAATGTTGCGGTGTGACGTCATAGCGCTACGTTGATTTTGTATGAAAAGTGCGAACGGTTAGAACTTTAAACACGTATAACTTTTTAAATGTTGGTTGTATGTCGAAATGAATTAAAATCATAAACATTCTCCATTATGACTTGCCACCCTTACCCGTTTTTGTACGATGGTTGTATTGTTCATTTGTAAACCTTCCTATTAAATCATTTTCTATTAAAAAACCACTTCATACAATGTAAAATATCTAGGATGTTTCCATACACGGCCATGGCTCCAAACTAAGCAGAGCTTGTACTATGTGCGATATACATACAGGGACTGATAATACTGATGATACATACATACATATATATTTATAAATACATACTTAAATTCATAATTACGCCCAGACACACACGACATAAACACCGAATATTTTTCCTCAGTGGGAATCGAACTCACGACTCTTGGAACCGCCAGTCAGGGTCACAACCACTGTTCCACCGAGCCAGTCGTATTGATTTGCGTAGTTTCAAGATCTATTACAAAGATAAAGACACATCGGGAGCGATTTCGTTTTATACTTTGTACCAAAGATTAAAAAGACCATCTGAAAGTAAGCTTTTAATATTTTTGAGAATTCTAAGTAGTTTATCGATACTATTTTTAGCAAGTATAAAAAAATATTTGAATCCTTACTAAAACAAAATTTTACTGAGAAAATCGTCTCAAATAATACTGTTTCTAAGACAAAATAACATGGACTTTGTAGGACATTTTCGTTGTAGTTATTTCTAGCCACTAAAATATAGATCACGTTTATTCCAATAAAACTACCTAATTCTCTATTAACTTACGTCACTTTCAACAGTTCAAAGGGCAAATCAACTCATTGGTGGAGTTCTAAAGTTCATATTCAAATATAGATATACCTATCTATGAAAGCTGTACGAAATAAGCCGAATCAAACGCCAAGTTTTGAGCATGTTAGCAAATTAATTGGGAACGATACGGGCCTCCGAGGAACTTTGGTTTTGCCCCGGGGCGACACTGCCGTTATTTCTGAGTATGTTTTCTTGGTTAGGCACGAAATAATCGCTCTTAACACTTAGATGTAGGTAGGATGAATTGTAGAGATTCGTTTGTGGTAGAAGTTGGTTTGCATTTTGTCTTAACAGATTTTCAGTGTCTTCGTCGGATGAATATTTAATATTTGTTTATAAAATCTTAGTGATACATGAGTATTAGGTTAATTAAACGCACTATATACACTTCAATGTAGGTCTTATATATTTGCAACATAAACTCCTAGAGCTTGGGGAGCTCATTAAAGCAAAACGACATGTTAAATACCCCGGACATTTTCAGTTTTCTAATGCTTGTAACTATGCTAAGTTTAAAACTCATTAAAGCAAGTTTCGGAGTTGCATATTTTTTATCCACGGCGCAATGATGTTTAAAATATATAGATAAATAAATAGCCACAAAATTATGCTATTTTATATGCCCAACACGTCATGCCTACTTATGTACTATAGAAAATCTACTAAATGCTGAAGCGGAAAATTAGAGATGCGATCGTTGATTTTCCGGTTAAGAACGTCACTAGTACTAATATTTCGTACAAAATATGAATCTATTAAATTGTTAATGATAACCGTTTCCGCTTTACCATCATCATAGAAATGTTATGGACCAAGTGATAAATGCGAGCATTATTGATAATGCCCGGGCATTATTTATAATGTCTAGACCTATCGGGCCAAGTGATTAATTATTATTTGAACTTCATTATTTATCACAATGCGCGGGCATTATTATAAGGCTATGTGATAATTGGGCAATATGATAATTGTGCGTAATTTGAGGTGTTGCGGGGAAAGAAGAACGCGTGTCATGCTTAGACCAATCACATACAGCCGCTCAGCGCGTGGCTCGTGCGATGTACTTTAAATTTTCGCTATAAGTATGTGGGAAATGATTGACATTTACTTGAACCTTTGTGAGAGCTGCGAAAAAAAACGAAGCGTCCCAAAAAAGGATTAGCCGTGAAACCAATTCTTAGCGGTGAACTAAATGCAAGATGTCATGTAGACCTAATTAACATGCAGTCGCAAGGAGATAATGAGTATAAATTTATACTTTTGTACCAAGATCATCTCACAAATTTTTTTCAACTTTGTCCACTCAAGACCAA